>OZ020504.1:15119493-16501797 GCA_963971365.1 Lasioglossum villosulum
CACTAAGACTGGGTTAGGGTTCGATTACTGCTGATTTAAAACATGCAATCACGAGTTGAGATTTCACATTGACTGGGTAGGGCTCCATTACCGTTGATTCAAAACATGCATTCGCGAGTTGAGATTTTCATTTATTCTTATCTACTACAACGAACGTCTTTTGTAATCTCATGAGCAGAGATTTCGTTGCATCTTTTCTGGAGATGATACATATTTAAAAGAATGGGTGTTGTCGTCCTAGATCAAAAATCTTTACGCATTACGGGGATAACAATGTCACATTACTTAGTGATTAACAGTTCCACCCCCCCTTCCCCACAAACGACCAGGTGCAAATGATGATAAGTACTGTCACGTCGTCTGGCAAATGTCACCGCCGGACGGGCGGAAACTGCGACGACACCGGGTATTTACAGGCCAGTTGTTCGCAGGCTCGTCAATTTACCGTGAATCTCGCGAATATACGGGCGCCAGGCACGAAAGGTGCCACTAGAAATATTCGAGCTCGTTGTTACTCGACGACGTGTCTACGAGCCTGCGACAACCGGCAAAAGACGCGAATGTTACGCGAACGGATCCAGGATACTACGTAGAAAGGCCACGAGGCATTCCCCGCGGCGGGAAGGTTTCTCACGAAATGAATAGTCGGTGAACTCTGGTTAACCACAATTTATTTATGATAGGCGTTATAATCGCGCTGTCATTCAACACCGGCAGCGTTGAGGAGGTTAACCGGCGCGTAACAAATTCTCGACGACGGATGGTCTTCGCCCGCGCGCCTTGTCCTTCTGGACTCCTTCAAAGTCGTGTCGAATCCGGCAATACGCGATGGAAGCGTTCGCGTAGCGAATCATGCGTTTCACGCCCGGATTCCGATGGAAAACGTGTTTCGATTTACTTCTCTCTACCGGCACTAAGAACACGAGTGCGACGCGAGTACGAGGCGGCGTCCCATCGTGGGACGATACGAAGTTGGTGTGAACGTTACGGAGACGCGTGGATCTTCGCTAATTCGATAAATAGTGCCCGGCATTTCGCTACATAATCTTCCCCGCGCGCCTACCGCTCGACCGATGGTTTTGCTCGCGGACTGGCTGCAGCCGGCAGCCGCAAAGCAACGTCGAAGTTCCGCGACGCGATCGCGAACCCGTCACGCACACCGAGCCAACGCGAAACAAGAATCACTCCGATAATCGATAAGAAATCCGACTAGAACTTACCACACGATTTCGTTTGCACGTCCGCTTCGAGGTCGGGCCTTCCGTCTCTTTCCGGCAGCGTGCGTCGCAAGATTTTCTAGTTCCCTCGTTGTCTTACAAAGT
Source organism: Lasioglossum villosulum (assembly GCA_963971365.1). Lineage (NCBI taxonomy): Eukaryota > Metazoa > Arthropoda > Insecta > Hymenoptera > Halictidae > Lasioglossum > Lasioglossum villosulum. The sequence goes on from OZ020504.1 coordinate 15,120,816, forward strand.
GTCTCGCGCTGACAATGCCTAATCAGAGAGTAACTCTCTACGCGTTGACTCGGGAACGCGGAAGTGAGGCGTCCCCCCTTTCCGCACGCTTCTCCCCGCGGAACGCTTCGACCTATCATGGCCCGAATTTCGGCAGGGGCCTCGCTCTGCGCGACGATCCCTGCTGTCCGGCGATTGACGGCTTCTCCGGCAGTGCTGACGCTGATTCGCCGCTTCTCTCTCAGACGATCGACATCGGCCAATCCGGTAGCGGGCCACGTTGCTTCCCGGTTGAGGCGACGTCAAAGTAGCTGAGATATCTTCTTGGCTGGTCCTGCTCTTTGGTGGCGCCTCCAGGTTGTTGGTCCTGGGCCGTGTCGATTCTCCGGCAGCTCGTTCCTTCGCCGGCGCCTTTCGCGTTCGATTCCGCCGCGGGGAAAAGTGGTGACGGTCCTGCAAATGTGTGTCGCGCAAATTGGCGCGACGCTCAAAAATATGCAAAATTCGCCCATGGGTCTCGTTCGTGCCCAGGGAGAGCGCTCGCCATAATTCGCCCCCTTTTCCGGCAACCGAAAGTGACCCAGTCTTCCGTTACTCGGTATTGGAGGACGTTGGCTATAACGCCACGTCACAGTATAAAGAAATATTATACGTAATATATTATTTATTTTATAGATATTTTATATTACAATAATATTTTATATTATTAACAGATTTTTAATTCGGAGGAGGAATTGCATGCATTTGTTCGGGGATGGTGTTTTGCGATGGAACGCTACAACATCGAAGTGGAAGTATGATATCCCTAAATCATCACCGCGGTGATGATTGTAAATTTAAATACGGTGAGTAAAGTTAATGATTTTATATATTTATATTAATTAAAATTACTAATTAATAATTAAATATATTTTTTCTTTCAGACTCTACAATAAAAAATTATGTTTTTTTAACTTCCCGATTCATAGGGAAGTTACTGTAATTACCCCGAAAATCGAAAATCGATTTTTTAGCAGATCTTCACGTTTCATGGTCATTGGAGTCATTTTAGACTATTCTTATCAAAATGTGTTGTGTGTGTGTGTGTGTGTGTGTGTGTGTGCGCGCGCGCGTATGGCCGTTTTTATGTTATCAAATTTTTCGTTAACGTTTTCTGAAAAAGTAACAATGCGATCAGAATGATGAATGATGCAATTGATGTGCCCCGTCGTAACTTAGAGCTGATTAGATTTTGGTCCATATTGGTCAAGTAGTTTTTTAGATTTTTTAGTTTTTTTCGAAAGAAGTTCATTCAAGAATGCAGTTTATACGAGAGGATGGAAATTTTCCACCGAATAAACAAACGTAATTATATATATTTCATTTTTTTTTAATTATGCAGTTAATGCTAATGTTACCGCTTACAACTAACGAATCGGGAAGTTCTTTGTGTGGCTCGTGGAGAGTCACACACAAAATTTTAAAAAAACCATTAATGGCTGTATGCCTCACTAGCAATGCGTACCACTAACCCTTTCGCAATAGCAGTCCTACCCGCGAGCTCGCGAAGCGAGCGAGCAACAATAACCAGCTAGTTAAATTTTTTAATATGTATAATAATAATAATGTATAAAGTTTAATATGTAATTTTACAATAAATATTATTTTACCAGATTAAAATCCAACATAATTATTAAAATTCCCCACAACCTTTCTTGTACGCGTGCCGCACAGCCTTGTCCGTCCTGTTCCTCCGGCAGCAGCAGGCATTCCAAGTCAGCATAGATAACAAAGGGCGCCTGTTCTTTGTTCGCGTAGTTCTTAAACCTCAGCCACTTGTCTTCTTCTGATATGGGAAGCATCAAAGCGCAATCGTTCATTAATTCACAGGCGGCTGTATGAACGTTTAATCTCTCCGGCGTGGGAAAATATTGCAAGCACCTGTGGGAAGGGAAAAATTATGTCTTTTTTTCCTCCAAACAATTTAAAAAAATAATAAAACGTGCAACTTACCGATCACAAATATACTTCTGATTTTTCTGCTTGCTAAGCTGCGACGAAACCAATCGTGACAAATTTCGTATACACATGAAATGACCATGCGTCTTTGCGGCATTCTGTAACCACAGCATGTTGACATGTGTTCCCTCCCGTTTCTTCTCTGTCAAATGAAGCGTTACGCATTTCTTGCGCATCCATTCGAACAGGTTCACGGAAACGTCGTTCTCTCATTCAAATTTCCGGATGTCTTTGAACAGCATAGGGGTTTGAAAACCTTCAGTTTTTAGAAGCACCTCTTTGTAGCCTGGATATGATGACACACGCGACGAATTTTTCTCGAACGGATAGAAACCCGCCACGATCGCCCAATAAAACCACGCATTGTCGTTGCTGTTTACGTTCACGACTGCTTTTTTCAACTGTATCGCTCTAGGCACGTCGATTTTAACGGTGCAGCCGTCTTGCAACGGTTGGTATATGCTAAAGTTCACGATCAAATGTAGTATCTTCGACAGCGCCCAACCGCTGTCTCGCTCTTGAAACTCCTCCAACGATGTCAGAATCGTCGGCACAACGTCTTTATGGTACCACTGTCGTAGATTGCTCGTCCGAAACAACGCAACCTTCCGCGTGCTGAAACTTTTCGCGGAAACCACGTTAGCGCGCTGCATGAATTCTGCCTCCAACTTTACGCTAGCTTTTAACGATGAATACGCGTTTAAGGCTGCGCCGGGGCCAGAAATCGCTAGAAATGGCTGTAAGGTGGCGCCTCCATCGACGTCGAGGTATATGGCGAAAAAAACAAAGAGGCAGATATGTTTCTCGAGGAGAGACGAAGACAGAGATTTTAAACGGCTTGATTTTTCGATAAACCCACTCAAGATTCATTTAGCGAGGAAGCAATATTTTCTGATGCTCTTTACGTTGAAATATTCTCCGAATTATTGCGGGGTAGCGTACAGAGCCCTTTTTTGCAATTTGTCTCCTCAAACTTTATAAACAATAATATTCTATGTTTTTATAGAAGATATTTTTTTCTGTATGCTTTTTGTAAAAAAGGGCTCTGTGTTGGACACCGCAATAATTCGGAGAACATTTGAACACAAAGCGCATCAAAAAATATTGCTTCCTCGCTAAATAAAACCCAAGTAGGCACATCGAAAAATCAAGTGTATCTCTGTCTCTATGTCACACCTGCGGGTGTGAAGTGAGCGACATATCTCCTTCTCCGTCACACCCCAACCTATCCTAACCCTATCTTGTTGGGCTGCGAACACGTGACTGCGACGGAGAAGGAGATATGTCGCTCGCTCGCAGGAGTGACAAAGAGACAAAGATACACTTGATTTTTCGATGTGCCTACTTGGGTTTTATTTAGCGAGGAAGCAATATTTTTTGATGCGCTTTGTGTTCAAATGTTCTCCGAATTATTGCGGTGTCCAACACAGAGCCCTTTTTTACAAAAAGGATGCAGAAAAAAATATCTTCTATAAAAACATAGAATATTATTGTTTATAAAGTTTGAGGAGACAAATTGCAAAAAAGGGCTCTGTACGCTACCCCACAATAATTCGGAGAATATTTCAACGTAAAGAGCATCAGAAAATATTGCTTCCTCGCTAAATGAATCTTGAGTGGGTTTATCGAAAAATCAAGCCGTTTAAAATCTCTGTCTTCGTCTCTCCTCGAGAAACATATCTGCCTCTTTGTTTTTTTCGCCATATACCTCGACGTCGATGGAGGCGCCACCTTACAGCCATTTCTAGCGATTTCTGGCCCCGGCGCACCCTTTAAAAATTCCATCACGCGTCCCGTGACCATTCGTTTCGCATGCTGTAAAAATTGTTTTGGGTCGATATGTTCGACGTTGATAACGATACCGGTCGATATACGATTTTTAAAAGCCGACTCGGCATTTTCCCAACGAAGTGTCGAAGCTCTTGCACCCCTGCGGCCGTATAAACCTCTACCGACGTGAGATGAGGAAATACTATGATTCAAAGAAACGTTCAAAGTTTTCATACGACACATCGTCGATGTTAAACTAAATTTCTTGCCTACCGACAATTCATCCTTTGCATGGGATAGATAATTGACGCAGCACTGTAGAGACTCAATGTACGAGCGATGCCATTCGCGATACTCATCCATGGTTTTCACCAACATTGACATGCGTGTCAACATTTCAACATTTTTTTACACGTTTCAATCATCTTGCTCCCGCACGGTTGTTAACACACGGTATCGAATAACTTTAACACGACAACGATGAAACGTTCGCGTTTGCATTCCATCATGTCCTATATATCCAAGGAACCTGCCCTTGATAAGAGTATCGTATTATAGATGAATCATGACACATGACTTATCACTCATGATTCATCACACGTTCGAACACGTTCAAGTTTACTCAAAAAGCTGACGCTACAGTTTTGCAAATGTGACGGGGTATCATATTACATAAAAGAAGCTGACGCTGCAGTTATGCACGCGAGATTCTTGTTCGTTGCTATGGGATATAATATTACATAACCCCTCTCCCTTCCCCCTCCCCTACGAACAGGTTCGGACACGTTCAAGGTTATCCAAAAGCTGATGCTGCAGTTATGCACGTGCGAGATACCCCATCCCCCTCAAAATATGCTCGCGCTATAAAGTAAAATGATGGTAAAACCCCCCTCCCCTCCCCCGCAAAATATGGTTGTGTTATAAGCTAATCCCCCTCCCCTCCACCGCAAAAAATGGTCGCGCTATAAGGTAAAATGCAGGTAAGGTAGGTATCTGCCTACAATGATAACTCTGATCGTAGAACCGGCCTAGACATACTACTAGTTTCCATAGCTAGTTCTTTTAGTTCAAGTAGTGTCTTAAAGATATTTTCAGTTTCAGCAGTGTCCTCTTTATCATCTTTGTCAATAAGATAAAAGACATATTTCTCTTTTGTGTGTGAATCTCTAGTTCCATCTTTTCTTTTTACAGGTATCCTGATGCTGTTTACCAGAGGAAGGAACCACAGGAACCACCGTTCCTGTTTTAGAGTCTTGTGATCTAAGCTCTTCTATACCTTGGTATTTTTCTAAGATATTTTTTCCTGGACCTTTGCTGATTTCTAGACTCGCCGGTACAAAGCAAGCAAGATCTTCCTCTTCAGTCGTAAATATATTTCCATTTTTATATTCAGTATGTCTGTACAGGGAGTCATCCCATTTCCTTTCCATAATAGGTAGCAGTTTTTGAATTTCACATCCAGTACTGTGCCAGCTCTTTATTTCATCCGGATCAACTATGTCTGGATCTGCTGTTTGAGTTCCAAAGGTACCTAATTCTATTAAGTTGATTGAAGTATCCATGGAGCCAAATATATGGTCTGAGTACCAGTCGATCGTTTTCCTATCGGGTTAAGTTTATCTGTCTGAGTACTAGTCGTACGCATTTCTTTAGTTTTTTTTTTAGTTTTTTCATTGATTTTTTCTTTAGTTTTTCATTGATTTTTTCTTTACTTTTGTCTTTGGTTTTTTCTAAATTTGTAGATTTTTTGATATTTAATTCTATTGAAAGGTATTTTAGTGAGTGACACACTCGAATCAAATAACAAACTACAATGTTTATTATGTAAACGCTTATAAACTATTTAACAACAACATTCAAGCATTTAGCAGTTATTAAGGACTACCCTGTTCTAACGAGACACAACACACGCGTATACGTTCTTATTCCGTACCGTTCTGAATCTTCACGAACCGGTTCGTAAGCGCTCGGCAACACTCGGATAGTTTCGGTATCCCGCTAGAGCACGAAGGACTGCATGATAGAGTTTACCTTCTAACGATACCTCTTAAACTCTGAAATGCAGGATTGTTAATTTTAGATAATTTTAGAAGACATAAAAGAGCTGAGACATTAAGAAATAAGAATATAATCTATATTTGGTACGATTCAGTCCTGAATTATTAGTTTTACTTATTAATTACGGCTTACAGTACTTCTCAGCTTTGAAATTTGTTATTTCGTCGACTAGCCTTTTAAATTTAATATTTTTCAACGGCTTTGTCAGTGCATCCGCTAGTTGTTCGTTTGATGGACAATACGTTATCGTTATATTTTTCTCTCTTACTTTTTCATTTATAAATGTATATCTAACGTCAATGTGTTTACTTCGTTTGTTCAACATTCCATGCTTCATTATGTGCATTGCACTTTGATTGTCCATCAAAAGAACAATATTTGGTTTCGCGTCTGTTAATTCGCCTATTAGTTCTTGTAAGTACAGCAGCTCCTTCACGCAATCAGCCGCTGCGATGAATTCAGCTTCTATTGAGGAGAGGGCTACCACAGGCTGCTGCCTCGAACACCAGCTGATCAGATTATTTCCCAGATATATCAGGTAGCCAGTGGTACTTCTCCTGATCTTTGTATCTCCTGCGTAATCTGCATCGCTGAACCCTATCAGCTGTTTGGAGTTGCTTTTAACCTGAAACTCTAAACCATTATTAATCGTTCACACAAGATATCTAAAAATAGACTTTACGCTGTTTATGTTTTCTTTGGTGGGGTTTTCCACATCTCTACTATTTAGGTTGACTGCATATGCTATATCCGGTCTTGTTTTATTACTAAACTAAATTAGGCTGCCTATTGCTTCCATGTATGGTTAGCCCTTTCCGTCGCTTTCCTCTTCTGCTTTTGTTTCATTTAGTCTTGCTTCCATAGGTACATTTTTCTTCTTTGCATTATTCATGAAAAATTTCTCTAGAACGTTTTGTCAATAGACAGTCTGCTTTAGTGTTATTGAATCAGCCGTCCTCGTCACATCCATCCCCAAAAATGTCTCTTGTTTAGGATTAGGCGTCAAAGATTTAATTAGTTAAAGCTGTCGAGGTCGAGCGATACAGCCCTGTATGGCCCCCCGCGTATCACGGTCCCAGGATATACGCTCCTGAAATTCCGTCCATAAATCCGCTGTTTTTGGCAATTCCCGGTAACGCGCTCGCGATGTGTAATCGCGTGATTGCCGAGAACCGCCGCTAATCGCGATCAGCACCTAACCGTTAGATTAGTTCGAACGCTCAGCTGATTCAGACGTTACGCAATCGCGCCCTTTTCTTTGTACGCAATCTGTAGACAGTACCTATACGTCTCAATTGCATCCAGTTTCGTTTACGCGATTGTGTTAATAAACATAGTTTCTGCCGGATCAACACTCCTTTCTTTCTTATTGTACTCTTTCCGACCTCACCTCGCTCACACTTTCCACACGATTTCCCTTTCCGAACTTCCTGCTGTGTTCAAGCCCGATTCTACAAACAAACATCCCTACAGTCCACTACCAAACCTCAAATCGTCCCGGGTTCCTGAACATCTCTAGATTTTCATAAATTTTTATTTCGAATTCTTTTTTAATACCGTTGAGTAATTGGTCAGTCTCCTTTTTATTAACTTCCCGATTCATGGGGAAGTTACTGTAATTACCCCGAAAATCGAAAATCGATTTTTTAGCAGATCTTCACGTTTCATGGTCATTGGAGTCATTTTAGACTATTTTTATCAAATAGTTAGTGTTACGTCCCGGATGGGGGTCGTAACGTGTTTATGGACTTTGACGATCTTCGGTCCACGTGGCGCGTACGTCCACGTCTGACCAGGCCCGAATTTTCGGTTGTCCGAGGGAGATAACAAACGGGAACGGGGAATTAGCGAAGTCGCGTTGCTGCTAGAATGGGAACCGCGATTTACGACGCGTAACGGTACTCTTATACAATCGCGAAGGTTCCGGGCGGTCCCTGACGTCACAGTGATCGTGGCACGGCGTGCGAATCGAATTCTTGGGAGGACGGATTATGACGCGATAATCCGTGTTCCTCCGATTGTACCGGGCCCTGGTGGGCTCAGACGTACGAGGGGGAACACCGATTTAAGAGATCTGACAGTTTTTGACGTTTGGTATGCAACTCGGGGAGGTCCGTGCGCGAGAATCCGTGTTCCTCCGATTGTACCGGGCCCTGGTGGGCTCAGACGTACGAGGCGGAACACCGATTTAAGAGGTCTGACGAATTTGACGTTTAATGTGTAACTCGGGGAGATCCGTGCGCGAGAATCCGTGTTCCTCCGATTGTACCGGGCCCTGGTGGGCTCAGACGTACGAGGCGGAACACCGGATTTTTCTTGACCACAATTGTCAGTAGTTGGGTCGGGTCCCTTTTCCCTCCCGGAAGAGTCCTCCGAACAATCTCTTAAGTTGGTACTTGCGACCTGCGCGACGCGGCATTCGAAACACTATAAGGGCACAACCACACTGACGTAATCGCACAACACAAAAGGAGAACAGAAAATAAAAGAAAAGAAAATAAGTAAATTAAATCAACGTGTAATAACTAAAGGAAAGTGGCTGAATACAAAATTACGCGATAGCTACGAAAACGAAAATTAAACTAGAGCACTGCACGATGGCGAGATAGCGACACGAACACGATATAAATGAAATAACTATAACTAAACTTAGGGATTAACGCAATTCGAAATTCGATAAACGAAACTAAAATTAATTAACTATGATAGAACAACGCGCACTAAACTAAATTACGAACTAGAATTATAATACAAAAGAAATGAGATAGATGAAAATTGAAATGAACAAAACGAATATGGCAAGATGCGGTACGATTAGGTCAGAAGACTAGGAATTAGAAGAGCGAAGTGAATTCAAGAAACTGTTGCGAAGAACTGGAACTAGAAGAGTGAAGCGAATTCGAGAAACTGTTGCGAAGAACTGTCGCAGAGCGCGAATCTTGCCATATTTATAATGGGAGCGCGGACCATACGAATTCGGTGGAGCGTGACATTAATTGTTCTCGATCATACGATTTATACTATTGTTCTTCGTGTCACTATTATTCGCGAATGTTCGGTAAACACCTGTAATAGCTGTTGCTATGCCAGGGTTCGCTCGCACCGGCGTCTCATGGTTGTGGTTTGATATGAATATGTATGTATATATATATATATATACATTTTGATACATAAATGTACACTTTGATTGACCCGGGGCGAAAATAGAATTAAAATCGGCGTAACGGCCACGATTCGTTCGCGCGAATTATAGATCCCGAGAATTTGCTTGTTCGCGCAAATGCTGGAGCAAAACGTTGGTACGACGTAACACCTTACCCCTTGGGGGCGCGTGTTTTTCGGGGCGGCGAAGGGGGGGCCTGGGCCGCTGGTACGTTGGTGCGCTGGTAGATGTATGGACACGATGGTGGAGTCCGCCGACAATGGAGTTCCAACTCCAACGTCGGAACGACGTGACATCTCCCCCTCTGGGGGGGCGGCGCTCCCCGGGGCTCAGACAGCCGGGATGTTGGCCCTCAGCGGCAAAACGTACCGGGACAGCTCCTCGTGGTGCCTGCTGTCCCTGAATACGTATTTGGCCATGGTAGTGGCCAGCCGGTGTGAGCACTCCAGGCAATTGGCGAGGGGCTGCTCGCGGCACATCGCCTTTGAGCAGCGCGAGCACGAGTTGCTCATCCGGGCGCGCTGCTGGATCGAGTGGACGTGGAACCTCTCTAGCGTGCCGCTCAGGTGCTGGCTGCAGGCCGCGCACATTTCCCGGCCGCTGGCGTCGGAGAAGATGAATCCCCGGTAGCACAGGTATGGGTCGAAGTACGCCCTGTACTTGTCGGCCTTCTCTTCCGGGGTGGTTGTTGGCTTCCTCTTTAGGCACATGTTGGCTTTGCGGCGTTCTGTTGTGTAATGTCGAGGATGTGTTTGTGTGTCGTGAGGTAACCTGAGTGCGTGGTGGGGATATTGAGGGGGGGGGGAATATTTACGGCTGTAATTGAGGGAGGTGGGGGGGTGATTACGGCTGTAATTGAGGGAGGGGGGTAGCGTAGTGGATCGTCGTGAGCGGGGATTGCTGCTGGATCTCGTCAAGATGTCGGCTTTCCGGGAAGACGAACCTTGCCGTAGCGGCGAGGACCCGGCTGGAGCAGTTCCTGCAGTCCAGCAGGGATTGCTTGCGGCACATATCTTTCCCGCAGCGGGAGCAGGCGACTCGCATGGTGGCCCACTTCTGGACTGAGTGGATGGTGAATGCCTCGAGGGGCCCATGGAGGTGGATGCTGCATGCTTTGCATGTTTCGACCCCGTCGGCGTCGGAGAATATGACTCCCTGGTAGCATAGGTACTCGTCGAATCGGCTCCTGTACTTCTCGGCCTTTTCTCCCGGGGTGGGTTTGGGAAATAGGGGGTCGTGTTGTGGGGGCTAGTGGGTGTCGAGGTTGCCCCTGGTTCTCCCATTTCTACGACTGTTTCGGCATCTGGGGAATCTCCGGGTGAGTTGCTCGTTAACCGACGGAGGAACGGGCTCGGAGGGGGTGGTATTGAGCGTCGGCTCCTCGTCCGAGGGGGCGTGAAGTCGTTGTTGTCTCTTGATGTGTCCCCTACGAATGTTGGGTCCGATGCTCGCGACGACGGGGAAAGGGTTGGCTCTTCCGGCGTGTCCTCGTAGATTGGTAGGGCTACCGGGTTGCGGGACAACGCATCCGCATTCGAGTTCGCTTTCCCGGGTTTATAAATAACTTTATATTCAAATTCTGCGAGTTTCAGTCTCCATCGGAGCAGTCGTGAGGTGGGGTCCTTGACCGAAGTCATCCAGACCAACGGGCGATGGTCAGTGATGAGTAGGAATTGGCGACCGTAAATGTATGGTCGGAAATACTGGACGGCGAAGACTATGGCTAGACACTCTTTTTCGATGGTGGAGTAATTGAGTGCGGCTCCGTGTAAGATTCGTGAGGCGTAGGCGATCGGACGGTCATTGCCTACTTCACCCTGGCTCAACACTGCTCCGATGGCGTAACCGGAGGCGTCGCAAGTGACATTAAATGGTTTGTCGAAGTCGGGATATTGAAGTACCGGTTCGGAGCACAGAGCGCAGCGGAGGGTATTGAAGGCCCGTTCTTGGTCGGGCCCCCACGCGAATTTTGTTTCTTTCGTGAGTAGGCGCGTCAGGGGCTTCGAAATTTGCGCGAATTTATTGATAAATCGCCGGTAGTACCCTGCAAGACCGAGGAATTCGCGGACGTTGCGCGTGGATTTGGGTCTCGGGAAATCGCGCACCGCGATCACCTTTTGGGGACACGGTCTGACCCCGCTTTCGCTTATTTGGTGTCCGAGGTACGCTACCTCTTTGAATAGAAATCCGCATTTGGAGGGTTGGAGCTTTAGGTTCGCTTCGCGGAGTCGGCGCGCTAGTTTATCGAATTTCGAGCGGTGTTCCTCCAGGGTTCGAGCGTATATGACGATGTCGTCGAGGTACACGAACAACTCGTTACCCTGGAGGCCCGTTAGGATCGTGTCCATCAATCGCTGGAAGGTAGCCGGCGCGTTTTTCAAGCCGAACGGCATACGGTTATATTGATAGTGACCGAACGGGGTGGAAAAGGCGGTTTTCGCAGCGTCCGCCGATTCCATTCCGATTTGATGGAAGCCGCTAGCCAAATCAAATACGCTGAAATATTTGGCGCTGCCCAGCTGATCGAGTATTTCATTTATGCTGGGCAGCGGGTATGCATCAGCTACCGACTTCTCATTCAGAGCGCGGTAGTCGATTACCATGCGCCACCTTTTGTTGCCGTCGGCGTCCGGCTTCTTGGGAACGATCCACAAGGGGGAATTGTAGGGAGAGCTTGACGGGACAACGATGTCGTTTGTCAGGAGTTCGCGCATTTGTTTATCTATTTCCTCTTTGTGGATCGGTGGATATCGGTATTGCTTGGTGTGAACGGGGATATCGTCTGTGGTTGGTATTTTGTGTGTTAGCGCGTTTGTTTTGCCTAGACGATCCCCCTCGAGGTGGAAGAGGTCGTGGTGTTCCTCCAACAGGGAGTTGACGTGGTCCGTCTCGTCTGAATTTAGGTGGGCGGTTTTAATTATTTCGCGTAGTTCGTTTACGCGGACTGCAGGGGTCTTCGCGGAGTGATCGGTTACGATCGTCTCGCACAGACGGTCTGTGCGAGTTTTAGAATTTGAGCAAGGAGGAGTGTCCGAAGCGGATCCGGGGCTGTGGTGGGGAGGGACGGTTTCGACCTCTTCTACCTCTAGTGATGGGAGGGAGAAGGTCGCGGTCTTTTCGGAGGCGTTGACGCATCGCAGGTACGCTTTGCCGCAATTGTTCGTGACGAGGCAGTCGCCTAGGAAAACGTGTGGTTCGATTCCCATACAGGGAATGTAGCCTGTCGCGGGACCGTGAACGTGAACGGCGATACATGCGATCGTTCTGGCCTCGATCTGGTGTTCGCGCGCGTTCGAAAACGGTATTCGGACGTTGTTTTTAACGACTTCGTTTTTGGCGAAAGATATTTCGCCCTTGTCCTGGAAGAAGGGGGCGCCGAGGATTCCGTCGATGTTGGAGGGGAGAGTGTCGGGAAAGAGTTGGAACGAGACAGGTACGGAGTCGTTGAGCAGCGCGTCTACTTGACCTAGGGTGGGGATGGTACCTTCCGTGATCCCGTGGACTTGTATGACGTTATCGGAATCGATGGGGACACCTGGTTTTACGCTAGACGCTCTAATGACATTTAGTTCCGAGCCGGTGTCTAAGAGGAGTTCGCACGGAGAGAAGAGTTGTGGCGCGGTGACGTTTACGCGGGGGATCGGGGAGTTGGGCGCGAGATTTATTGCCGAGATGAATCGGGGAGTGTCTCGTGGCGTTCTGCCGTCAGGTGGACCGCGCTTTGAGTCGGGGCCTCCCGTCCGGACGTTGATTTGGGCGGGAGGCGGTCCCCGTTTCCCTGTTTCAATTTGTTATTGTATTCGCGTTTGCGACATTCATGGATGTCGTGACCCGGGTTTTTACAGTATCGACAGAATTTGGGAGACTCCGCGGGGTATTTTTCGCGAGACTCGGAGTGGGGGCTCGGAGGGCGCCGATCGTCTCGCAGCCTGGGGCGCGGGGGTTCGCGGTGAGGGAGTAACGGTCGTGGGGCATCGGACCCCTGGCCTCCAGCCTGAGGAAGGCGCCAGGAGGAAGAAGACGGTTCATGGTACGAGGAGGGCCGCCCCTCGCAGGGCTCTGGCGCGTTCGTTCGCGCCTCCGTGAAGTGTACCCGCCGATAATCGTAGCGGAGGGGTTCGCCGTATCGGCGTTTATCGAGCTCGTATTGCTTGTAGGCATTGATAGCCTCGTTAAAAACCGTGTTCAGGGGCTGGTCACGGAAGGAGCGAACGTCTGTTCGCAGAGTGGGGATAAGTCCTCGAATGAAACTGTCTTTCGTAAGGTTGTCGACCTCGGTTTTGTTGGGGTCGTCTCGGTGACAGTCTAGGATCGCGGTACGTAGATCTTTTACGCGACTTATAAAATCGAGCACGTGCTCCGTTATTCCTTGCGAAATGCTCGCCAGTTCGCCACGGTACTGGTCGACGAAACGGTGGGGGCCTAAGACGTCCTTGAGACGGTTGCAGAGGTCGGCGATGGTGGAACAATCCTCGTCCTCCACGGCGGCGTAGGCGCGACCGCGGAGTTTGTTACAAGCGAGTTTTGTTAGCGTACGTTCCGCGTACGGGGGTATGACTTCGCGGGCGCGTTTACACGCGCGTACGAATTGAAGGACGGTCATGTTACTGCCGTCGAAGGTGGGAATGCATTCGACGGCCTGCTTGACCGTGAAATTCGCGGGATTGGGGCGCGGGGGCTCGCCGAGAAGATTCGGTTCGGAGCCTGGTGTAAAGCGCGGGTTGTTTGAGTCGAGATTTTGGGAGCGAAGATCGTACAGTTCGCGACGCATGGCTCGTAGCTCTTCTTGAAGGGCGGCACTGGGATCGTATGCCCTTCGCGCGGTTTCGAGGGCGGCTGCTTGTTCACGGAGGGCGGCCTCCTTTTCGGCCAGCTCTAGCTGGAACGCGAAGAGTTCCTCGTTGGTGAGGGGTATGGGCGCGTCTGGGTCCAGTTTCGAATTGTTGGGATCCATTGTGGAATACGGGGGGGGGGTGCCGTGCGAGATAGGGATACGGAACTCGCAAGATGGAGGCGGCTAGCTCCGAAAGAGAAAAAAAAAGGAAAGGGGCAACCGATCTATTCGGTGATCGTCGTGTCCTACCGACTGCGCCAAATTTCTGTTACGTCCCGGATGGGGGTCGTAACGTGTTCATGGACTTTGACGATCTTCGGTCCACGTGGCGCGTACGTCCACGTCTGACCAGGCCCGAATTTTCGGTTGTCCGAGGGAGATAACAAACGGGAACGGGGAATTAGCGAAGTCGCGTTGCTGCTAGAATGGGAACCGCGATTTACGACGCGTAACGGTACTCTTATACAATCGCGAAGGTTCCGGGCGGTCCCTGACGTCACAGTGATCGTGGCACGGCGTGCGAATCGAATTCTTGGGAGGACGGATTATGACGCGATAATCCGTGTTCCTCCGATTGTACCGGGCCCTGGTGGGCTCAGACGTACGAGGGGGAACACCGATTTACGAGATCTGACAGTTTTGACGTTTGGTATGCAACTCGGGGAGATCCGTGCGCGAGAATCCGTGTTCCTCCGATTGTACCGGGCCCTGGTGGGCTCAGACGTACGAGGGGGAACACCGATTTAAGAGGTCTGACAATTTGACGTTTAATGTGTAACTCGGGGAGATCCGTGCGCGAGAATCCGTGTTCCTCCGATTGTACCGGGCCCTGGTGGGCTCAGACGTACGAGGCGGAACACCGGATTTTTCTTGACCACAATTGTCAGTAGTTAGATCGGCACCTACGTCGTATCGCGCGCACTCACTTACACTTGTGTTTTCTCTCGTCCGTGTCGCGATGGTTTACTTGGGGGTCCCTTTTCCCTCCCGGAAGAGTCCTCCGAACAATCTCTTGAGCTGGTACTTGCGACCTGCGCGACGCGGCATTCGAAACACTATAAGGACACAACCACACTGACGTAATCGCACAACACAAAAGGAGAACAGAAAAATAAAAGAAAAGAAAATAAGTAAATTAAATCAACGTGTAATAACTAAAAGGAAGTGGCTGAATACAAAGTTACGCGATAGCTACGAAAACGAAAATTAAACTAGAGCACTGCACGATGGCGAGATAACGACGCGAACACGATATAAATGAAATAACTAAATATACGGGAATAACTATAACTAAACTTAGGGATTAACGCAATTCGAAATTCGATAAACGAAACTAAAATTAATTAACTATGATAGAACAACGCGCACTAAACTAAATTACGAACTAGAATTATAGTACAAAAGAAATGAGATAGATGAAAATTGAAATGAACAAAACGAATATGGCAAGATGCGGTACGATTAGGTCAGAAGACTAGGAATTAGAAGAGCGAAGTGAATTCAAGAAACTGTTGCGAAGAACTGGAACTAGAAGAGTGAAGCGAATTCGAGAAATTGTTGCGAAGAACTGTCGCAGAGCGCGAATCTTGCCATATTTATAATGGGAGCGCGGACCATAAGAATTCGGTGGAGCGTGACATTAATTGTTCTCGATCATACGATTTATACTATTGTTCTTCGTGTCACTATTATTCGCGAATGTTCGGTAAACACCTGTAATAGCTGTTGCTATGCCAGGGTTCGCTCGCACCGGCGTCTCATGGTTGTGGTTTGATATGAATATGTATGTATATATATATATATATATATACATTTTGATACATAAATGTACACTTTGATTGACCCGGGGCGAAAATAGAATTAAAATCGGCGTAACGGCCACGATTCGTTCGCGCGAATTATAGATCCCGAGAATTTGCTTGTTCGCGCAAATGCTGGAGCAAAACGTTGGTACGACGTAACATTAGTATGTGTGTGTGTGTGCGCGCGCGCGCGTATGGCCGTTTTTATGATATCAAATTTTTCGTTAACGTTTTCTGAAAAAGTAACAATGCGATCAGAATGATGAATGATGCAATCGATGTGGCCCGTCGTAACTTAGAGCTGATTAGATTTTGGTCCATATTGGTCAAGTAGTTCTTTAGTTTTTTTAGTTTTTTTCGAAAGAAGTTCATTCAAGAATGCAATTTATACGAGAGAATGGAAATTTTCCACCGAATAAACAAACGTAATGTTACGTTCCGTGACACTTCCTTTCGGGAGTGTCTGTAACAGAGTTCGAAAAAAAAGACGAGCGGTTGTCTTTTCTTATCGTGATATCGGGGAGGGGAACCTGGTTAGAAAAGAAGCGGAAGAGACCTATATTGTGGTACACACAGTATTTATTTTGGTAGGTTTATACATTATAGTTTAGCCGGCGGATCGGGAAATAATAGCAGTGAATAAAAGTTTTTTCGGGGGTCTGATTTCCTTAGGCCGATGGGGTTTGGAATCGCTCGACGGAGGAATGCAAGGGGAACGAGCTTCCAAATGGGCTGGGACTAGACTGGCGTGGGCGATCTTCCTTGGGAGCTGGTTTCAGTTTCTTCAGGGTTTGTACTTCCTTCATTGAATCCTCTGAACTCTCAGTGAGAATAAAAAGCCCTGCGGATTTTATCCAACTGGTAGCGCCTGCCTGCGCGTCTGGATTTCTTCTTCGTGGGCTGCGTGGTCATACCAGAACCACCAGGTGTACGAGTTTATATTTGAAAAAGTTATACTGCGCGAGATGGGTGTAATCTAACCGTGCCTGTATCACGCACCGGACCAGAGTAAAGTTATGGGGATAATATCTTCCGAATCTGTTTGGCTTTGGGTGTGAATTTATGCGGGTGATTGTCTATTTTCTCCAGTGAGAAAGATATCCATCTTGCGGGGATTAGAAGAACCCCCGCAGGTTTTTTAAACGGTGAAAAAGGGAAGGAGATCGTGAGAAACAATTGACGGTGCCAGTATGCGCGGTGAGGAGTCGGACAGCGCGCTAGCGGGTGACGGCCGGCCACGCGGTCGGTGCGTCGCGGCGTTCCATGCTTACTGCATGGGGACGTGACAGTAATTATATATATTTCATTTTTTTTTTAATTATAAACCCCCAAGTTATGCAAATGCTAATGTTACCGCTTACAACTAACGAATCGGGAAGTTCTTTGTGTGGCTCGTGGAGAGTCGCACAAAATAAAAAAAGACCATTAATAGCTGTACGCTCCACTAGCAACGCGTATCACTAACCCTCTCGCAAGAGCAGTCCTACCCGCGAGCGAGCAACAACAACCCCACCCGCGAGCTCGCGGAGCAAGCGAGCAACAATAACCAGCTAGTTTCAATTGTATTTATTGGTTTAATCGACTGAAAGTTTTGTATAGGAACGAAAGAGTCGCGTTCTTCCGTTGTGTTTATTTAAACATCTGCTATTTCATATGTTGAATGTATGATGAATTATAAATTATGCTTCTCACATGTAGAATAAATATGGGCCAAATTATATCGTGTTTGGTCTTGTTTTAATCAGAATAATACCAGAAACAAGTCAGTGAAAGTCTCATAAAAAACTAATGAAAAATAAAGCATGTTGAATTAGCATTACGTTGTGAGAACACGTGGGTCTTTAAACTGTGTCGGCGACGGCCACAAACTGCGGCCGCACGCTAAGGGTAGCCGTCGCCGACACCGTTGCTCTATTGTAGTCTCGCTCGGCGCGATCGGAGTGGTAGACCCAGCAGTAAGTCAGAAAAGCAAGTCTAGGTTGCGATTCCTGTTCGCTCCAAGAATCACCCCCTGAACAAGAATCAAGGGATTGCTGTATCACGTTCTCTTTCCCGAATTAGTCGATGAAACCGATTTTTATTTTCGAATATTTTCGAATGTCGAAAGAAACGTTCGACTATATTCTACGAGGTATAACGACCAAAATCGAAAGCACTTGAACTTTCAAAAGTGTATATCGCCAGAGGAGAGGCTTGTTGTAACGTTGAGGTAAGTTATTTTTTGATTTGATGAAAATTAATGTCATCAAATAATTCCTACGGCACAGTTTTAAAGTAATCCCTCAGACGGGCGAACAGAGCCATTCTCTACAATGTGCCCCAAGAATTCGACTTTACTGCGTAACTGCATAACCACGTAACATTTTTTCCAATTTATTTCCAGACCGTGATCGCTAGCTACCGCTAAGACTTGCTCCAGTTTTTGTATTCCGCTTTCTAAGTCACTCGATGGTACGATGATATCATCCATATATGCCATAATAACTTTTTGTTGTAACAGATCTCTGAAAACTAAATTAATGAATCTCACGGAGACAGCTGTAGAGTTAGATAAACCAAAAGGAACGCGTAAAAATTCATACTGACCGTTGGGTACTATAAACGATGTCAAGTTACGGCTATCCTTATGTACTCGTACATGGAAAAACCCATTTCTTAAATCCAGGGTACTGAATATTTTAGCGTTTTGTAACGCGTCCAGCTGATCTTCCACTAGGGGTAAAGGGTAACGATCTCTTATTATCTTCTGATTTAATTTTCTATAATCTATGCACAAACGCATAGAGCCGTCTTTTTTCTTTACAAGTACAATTGGACTCGCGTATTCAGAGAGCGACGGCTGAATAATGCCATCCCGCAACCAATCGCTAATTTGTGCGTCTACCACACTCTTTTCTGCCTGTGCTAAACGTCGTGGTCTTTGAAACACAGGTTCCTCATCTTTTAGAACAATATTCATTTCTACGTTCACCTCTGCATTTTCTTAGGCACGTACTCGAAAACAATATTCTTGACTCGTTCTCGTATCGTAATATCGTCTAAATGTGCTACATCTACTTCCTCTCGTTCACATTCAATCCGAAAAACTTTTCGATGGATATCTCTCGTCCGATTCTGACTAACTTAACTTTATTCAAAAAGTCTGCGCCTAAAAGTAAATCATGTTTTAACAAAATATCCGAAACTACGTGAAATTCAATTTCATACACATGTTCATCGATAACAACGCTGGTTACAAATTTGCCTAACGTCTTATGACCGTTTGA
Organism: Lasioglossum villosulum; assembly: GCA_963971365.1. Classification (NCBI taxonomy): domain Eukaryota; kingdom Metazoa; phylum Arthropoda; class Insecta; order Hymenoptera; family Halictidae; genus Lasioglossum; species Lasioglossum villosulum. The sequence continues at coordinate 15,139,686 of OZ020504.1, forward strand.
TCCGACGCCCGCAAAAGTCGTTCCGCTAACCTTCAAACACGATGCTCCTATTTTTATAAGACAAGACGCGCTCATCAGCGTTAGATCACTCGCGGTATCTATTATCGACATCAATTCGACATTGTTTACTCTTACCGATTTACACGATTGAGCTGATGGAAATTGTGTTACCAATTTCACGTTTTTTTCTGGGGCAGTTCCTTGCTTTGGGCAGTTCGGTGCAAGGTGTCCATGTTGACTGCACCGAAAATATTTTGGACCGCGAAACTTCGCCGGACAGTCTACACTGAGATGACCCTCGTTGTTACAGTTGAAACACTTCCTTGTTTGATCATCACGAGACTTCGCCGGACAGTCTGCACTGAGGTGACCCTCCTTGTTGCAGTTGAAGCACCTTCTTGGTTGATCCCTCCGGAACGCTTCCCTATCCTGATGGTTTCTTGGCGATCTCCTCCGCTCGTCGATCAACGATTTTCCCGCGAAGTCCGTTGACGGAAGCATCAACTGTTCGAATGCTACCAGCAATGCTTCTGGAGTCTTGAAACAATGCATCTTCGCCTGCGACCTCAGAGATCTATCCGGAATCCCCTCGATGATGTGGTCAACTAACTCCACTTCGTCGTCTATCGGTACACAGTTCGCCTTTATAATTTTATCGTGGAAATAGTCCTCGAAAGACTCGTTCTTCTTCCACACTCGTTCCCGTAATCGGTCACGCAGAAGAATGTTGCTTGGCCTGTGGAAGAACATCTGTTCGAACTTCGAGAGCAGATCGTCAGCGAGCAGTTCAATATATTCCGAACGCGAGTGAACCCAATCTCTCGCTTTTCCCTGTACGCGCATTCCTATCAATACTTTCGTCTCGTCATCGTTTAATTTATATGTTCTGCGTAACACCTTTATTTGCTTCACCCACGTTGGATAGTCCTCCGACTTTACATCGAAGTACGCGAGCAGCTCGGCAACAGTTTTCACACCAACTCGTCCGTGTGTGTTTTCTTCTCTTGGATTCTCATGTTCCGGTCTGCTTAAACGTCTTGTCTCCTGTATCAACGCAAGTTCACGTCTCGACAATTCTAGTTCTCCCTCCGCTATTTCTCTTTCTTTATTTAAAAGGCTTATCTCGCGCCGAAGATCCTCTGCATCGTCATTCCTCATCGTATTCCCCGTACGATGATTCTTGCACACGTCTCCAGCCGCATTTTCGTTTACCGAGTCCGTCTGACTGTGGTAGGCCCATTGATATGATGGATCGTGTTCAATCAATCGCGTTATTAGGACCGACTTTGTTCCGGACGTCTGTAGACCCTCGTTTCGCAAAATATCCTTTAGTTCTGCAAGGGTAAGCGCGTTAAGGTCACGAGAAGACATCGCGGATGTACTCCCGTAATATTTCGATCACAATTTTCGTCGGACTGAACTGTCGTCGCACGCACAAACACTGCTTTCACGCACAAACTTTAGGACGAGCCCCCAAAAATGTAGGATTTAAATTATAAGTTAAGTAACACGTCCGTAAAGTATTAACAATTTAAGATTTAATTTTTAAAATATCAGATACAATATCAAAACACGTCTTTACTTTTTCACACGTCAAACGAATCTGAATCAAACAACACACATTATAAAACAAGAAGAACGAAAATAAATCAATAAGTAACAAACATCGAATCGTCGCGTCGTTACAGTTACTATCGACGCGAGATTCGATGAAACTCTCGCTGATTATGTGTAGACGACTTCTCCCTACAATATTTCTTATAATATACTTACGACATTGCCAACGTCCTCAATTTGACGTTACGGGTCTAAGCCATCAACGTTTACGTTACCGCCGTAATTTTGCCAGAAACTCCTGAGGGAGCCGCTGGATGCGGTGGGAGCGGCGACGGCGCGGCGGTGGGAGCGGCGACAGCGGTGGCGACGGCGGTGGGATCGGCGACGACGGTGGGAGCGGTGTCGGAGGTGGCGACGACGGTGGGAGCGGCGTCGGAGGTGGCGACGACGGTGGGAGCGGCATCGAGGGTGGCGGCGGACGATGAAGCTCCTGCCACAGCATTTCTTGACCGGAAACGTTGTTTCGCAGCTTTAAGGTCGTGGCACATTAGGCCGCCGCCTCGCCAGCTCAACACAGCGCTGCCTCGCCGTTTGCACTTTCTTCTGTTAGTTTCAATGAGAACGCGCACACTGTACCTGCAACGGCACAGCGCCAGCACGCCTACGTATCGCCGCGGAAAAGTGCGCACACTAGACCGTCGCCTCGCCAGCTCAGCACAGCGCCGCCACGCCGTTTGCACTTTCTTCTACGAGTTTCAAATGGTGACGCGCACACTGTACCTGCAACGGCACAGCGCTAGCACGCCCCTGCATTGCCTTGAACGAAGGAACATTCTGAGCCATAATGTTCTGCCGGCGGCGCTGGATTTGCTTTTTGTACGGTATACGAAAGACGATTTTAACTATTCGTAAAAACGACTAAAATGAATAGTGAAAACAATAAAATTGGTTCGTCGATTTCGTATATTTGTTAATTAATGATAATTTTTGTAATACTAATTTTCAAATTTTAAATATTTATATAATACAAATTTTATTCACACAAATTACTGTCAATTTTGCGGTAATTGTTATCCGGACGCCATAAACAATAGGTGTTTTTAATTTAATTTGAAAAAATCATTTGCAGGAAGTAAAATAGAGTTGAGGATTGATAAATTGTGGAACGGGTTGCCTTCTGAAGGGGAACCGAAAATTGAGTAACGGGTTGCCTTCGGAGGGGGAACCGAAAATTGAGGAACGGTTTGCCTTCGGAGGGGGAACCGAAAATTGTGGAACGGGTTGCCTTCTGAAGGGGTACCGAGAATTGAGGAACGGTTTGCCTTCTGAAAGGGTACCGAGAATTGAGGAACGGTTTGCCTTCTGAAGGTAAACAGGTACGGATATATCGATTGACTACGTAACCAACGGCGTAAACAAACAGCTGACATGAGGCCTTCTTTTCCAAAAGATTTGGAACAATAGACAAAATGTAAAACATTAGAGCGAGGAACATATATAAAGGACACGTTCACGCCGTTACATTTTCATTCGGCATATTTCCTATTCTACAAGGTTTTAGAAATATTTTGGACAGACATTATTTTATAATTTTCTATACCGGCTACAAATTTATTAGTAGTTCAACTTCTTCAGCATTGCAATATAAAAAGGGCAGAAAAATGGATTCCGATAAATTAATTGAGCTAGTGCGAGAATATAAAATGCTGTACGATTTGAGGCATCCGAAGTACAACGACACAAAGGGAAAAGATTTAATTTGGTTGAAGATTGCGGAAAGGATGGAGAAGCCAGGTAATTATAAAGAAATATATTTTTAATTAAAACAGACTATATAATACGTAAATTGTATATTATTTTGCCTGTCAACTGCTCTATGTGAGCTGACAAAATATATTAAAATAATTACATTTATTGTTTTTTAGTTGGCGCATGCAAAAGGACTTGGGCCAATTTACGCGAAGCGTATAGGCGAGCCCTAAAAAGGAAGGCAACAAAAAGCGGACAGCCAGCGACTATTGTTCGGACCTGGAAGTTCGAAAAGGAAATGTCCTTTCTCGCCCCCAACAACGACGAGCGGCCGACACTGTCGTCTATAGATGATGTGTTTGACGAGGATTTATTTGAAGTAAATTGTAGCGGACCTGCCGATCAATTAACGCCGAATCAAGCAATGCCGGATCAAGCAACGCTGTGTGAAGCAACGCTTGATGAAGCTACACTTGATGAAGCTACGCCAAGCTTATCGCTTCCCGAACCCGCTTCCACGGAACGTCCGAGGAAAAAGGGGAGGGCAGCGGAGCAGAAGAGCGTTTCCGCGACAGTTATGGAGTATTTGCTTCAAATAAATAATGCTAAGGAGAAGGAAAAGGAAAAGGAACTCGACGACATAGAAGTATTTGTTCGGTCCATCGCGGTTGAATTACGAAAATTGAACCCGCTAAATTTGTCACGAACGAAGCAAGCGATTTACACGATGGTGTCGGAAACGTACCGCCAGCAATTGGATGGCGGCAGCAGTTCTCCATATGCCTCATGAATTCCTTCAAAGTTGTATCCATCCTTTCCGCAACCTTCAGCCAAATTAAATCTTTTCCCTTTGTATCGTTGTACTTCTGATGCCTCAAATCGTACAGCATTTTATACTCTTGCACTAGCTCAATTAATTTCTCGGAATACATTTTTCTGTCCTTTTTATATTGTAATACTGAAGATATTGAACTACTAATAAATTACATTTTGTATCGTCGAAACCTCTCCAACATGGAGAAGTTCCGTCTTTCAAAAAAAGGGAAAAATTGTTTTCGGATGTAATGATGGAAGGGAATACATTAAAATGAAAACAAACTGAATTGAGCCAGAACATCTTAGTTAATTTATTGGCTCGTCTGGGGAAAAAGCCTTGCGGCATAAAAAACCCCAGAAATGAAAGTTTACACAGAGGTTAACAATGACGATGAAGATGTGAGCGTTGAAATTACAATATTTGCAAGATATAGTTATGATGCGGCAGAGGGAGCTCTGCTGGATCCCATGCGAGTGTGATTGAATGTGTGCTAGGCACAGCTAGCTGGAGGCTGACTCTATGGGATCCGACGAGTATATTTCATGTGGGCTAGGCGCGGCTAGCTAGAGACTAGCTCCTGCGTGTTAAACACGGCTAACTGGAGACTGGCTCCTGCGTGATAAGCACGGCTAACGGGAGACTGGATTTTTGGGTGCGCGTTAGGCACCTGGCGTATCTCTACATACGCTATAATATGTTCTTAGGATATCGCACGATATCGCTCGCACTGGACCTCCGCGGTTCACGTCACAAGTTCGTTTTTTTTCCGACGGACCTCGACCCTTCGATTGCTGGGGTCTTAACAATCTCGTTCTCGGACGGGCTTCTACGACCGTACTTCCCGAATGTTCATTTACAACTGTCCGCTGATTCCCACTCGAATAATACCTTTTTGGGACCAACGGTTTTTTAACCTTCGCTGAAGTACCCCAGGAAAATTCGACGCCGTGTCGACCGATGGTTTACGTTAAGGCACGTACCGTATCTCTTGGGTCCGACCCGCAATAAACCCATAAACAGACGCGTCCGGTCTGGTCTATGTCACGAGACATAGACCTTTCTCTGTTCTCCACTTTAAACTCTAGAAAGTATATGCACTTAAGAAAAAACCTCTTCGAGGGGACGAGAATTTATGGTCGCGTCCGAACAAACTCCCCCCGTTGCGAGTAGATGAGCAATAAATCTAACTTAAACACTGCATCACTATAGTTCCGCGGGATTCTAACGCTGACAATCCAATATAATGTTCATGTCTCGTTATGTATGTTCAGTCACTGGACACAACTGCGTAATGTTTCGTTGTATAACTCTGTTGGTGGTTTTGATGGTGGCGACTCGGATTTCGCCATCTGCACCGGGGTGGACCTCCATGACTCTGCCCAGCCTCCATCGCATGCAGGGTAGATTCTTGTCCATCAGGATTACAACCGAATCGACTTTGATCTCGCCCTGAGTTGTGAGCCATTTTTGTCGTTTTTGCAATTCATTGAGGTACTCTTGGTACCATCGTTTCCAAAAGTCTTGGCGGGCCTTTGAAATTACCTTCCAAGAGGTTAGCCGGTTCTCTGGAACGGAAATATAGTTATTTTCCGGTAACATCGTAAGCGGACGGCCTACCAATACATGTGCTGGTGTCAATGCAATAGGATCATTTGGATCGGTCGAAATGGGACACAGCGGCCTAGAATTTAAAATTGCTTCTATTTCTACTGCGAATATCGTGATCTCTTCGAACGTGAAGAGACGTTCGCCGACAACCCGTTTAAAGTGATGCTTGAACGACTTTACAGCGGCCTCCCATATGCCTCCGAAATGTGGCGTTAGCGGTGGATTAAAATGCCACGTTATGGATTTGCTTACGGCAAATTCGTTGACGGTCTTCTTGAATTCTGAGGATTCGAACCAGGGGGTGTAAGCTGTAATGGAAATAGTTTGACCAGTATGTTGTGTGTCCCGAATGTCAGGCGGCGTTGGTGTTGCATGCGCAGATGATCCACGCGCATCACGTGTAGCGTTGTGTACAGTTCAGTACAGTTGAGTACAGTCAGGTACAGTTGTGTAGCGTCCACAAGCGTCCATTAGCGTCCATTAGCGTCTACGGTCCACGCGTCCACGTGCTTTTGGCTTCATATCGGTTCAGTGAAATTGTTAAAAGTGTATAAAAAAATGGTTGTAAGACGGTGCATGTTTCATAATTGCCCCGGCAATTACACCGCATTATATAAATTTCCTTCGAACAGGAAATTCGAGAACAGATTATACATTTGGCTCTCTGCGTCTGGCAACAAAGAGTTATTACATTTGCCAAAGAAATCTCTTTTGCAGCGGGGAATCTGTAATATACACTTTGAGGCAAAATATTTTCTTCAACGAGGCTTATCTGTGTCTGCAGTACCAAGTTTATATTTACCAGGTATTTTATTCATAAATGAATATAGTTAAGAAATAATGCTATAAATATGTGTGATAATACATCTTGTACTTTGTATTCGCAGACCCCATTCAAATTCCACTAGATCATTACACTCGTATTGAAAGTGAAGGTGGTCAAAATGATGCCTCCAATTTAAGCAGAGCTGTATATCCAGAAGAGCTACCTTCAACAAGCGAAAGTAATCATTTTACTGAAGGTTGGTAGCATAGTTCTTATTATTTATATCAATCTGTATTAAGCTTTAGTAACAAAAAATTTCTATTTCTATAAGGTGTTCACATGTATGGAAAACAAAAGCATTCCAGGGAAGAGAATGCAGGAACTGTTGGATGTCAGCAACAGGCAAAAATGAATTTCGTTACGAGAGCTTAAGGCAATAAACCAGATGCGATAGGACCCAAGGGTCTTTGGGTTTTGCGTTTCATTTCGTACACTCTAGACAGGGTACAGTGGTCCTTTGTCCTGAGTGGAAAACAGTTTTCCTGCTACAGCCTTTCTTCTTCACTTCTTCTCTAGCCTTCGACTGGTTAAGACGTCCTTCCGAGTCATTTTTAATAAACGCATTTATATTCATAAATAAGTTTTAGTTTATTTTAAAACACCATTTCCAATAGGAACAGCAGTATCAACAAAGATACGGAGAAAAGGTATTATTTTATTTCAAAAACTAGTATTTTATAAACGAATATGAGAGATACAAAATATTCTAGTGATTTCTTATTCAAGAACATTCCTTGTGCTGCACCTCAATGAGGCAAGAGATGAAGGAAAAGAATCCCTTTGGAAACACAGTAAGAATTCTTGTGTACAGAGGTGTTCTGTGTGTAAATGCAGCATGATAGATTCTTGTATAATTTAAGCTTTATATTTCATACTGAATGTTTGCATTGCCAACTCTTCTTTTTTTAAATTAATTTCTATCGAGTTCTGTATAATTTAAGCTTTATATTTCATACTGAATGTTTGCATTGCCAACTCTTCTTTAGTAAATAAATGCACAAACAGATTGTACGTGGTGATTGTTTTTGGTAACATATAATTTAAATAGCACAAATACAATAATTGTATTATATTTTGCAGGGTCTCTTTTGAAATATTTCAAGGCAACAAGTGTCATCCAACTGTCCAAGGAAAACAGAAAGTACTACCAGGCAATGGTAGAAATGCAGAAGAAGATTAAGCAGAGTAAGATTGAAAAACAAACATACATGAAGAGACTACAGATAGCCAACAATTATATGAATCATAAGTTTTGAAGCACTGTGCCCGAGCACATTCAAAACTTATTTTTATGCTATAAAAGGAACGTGAATATACCGCGTTGTAAACGATCATTCACGTTGAATGAAAAGATAATGGCATTATCGATATGGAAGAAGAGTCCGAAGAACTATAGGTTCTTCCAGGACCTTTTATTGCTGCCTTCTACGACAACTTTAAAAAAATTAATTATGGAATTAGATGTAAAACCAGGACTATGCCATAGTGTCTTTAATGCAATGGAGAAAAACACAAAATTCTTTACACCACAAGAAAAGAAATGCATTTTAATTTTTGATGAAATGCAACTGTCTGCTGGGATAAATTATAATCCAACTTTTGATAGCGTAGAGGGCATCTACATAGATAAACATGGCAATTTTCAATTTGCGGACCACGCAACAGTGTGGATGATAAAAGGCGTTTACGGTGCAAGGCCGTGGAAGCAAACTGTTGCGTATATATTTGGAAATAGTAGTAATACACATTTTGAGATTATAGAAATGTTTCCACAAATAGTAACAGCAGCTCAAAATATCGGCCTTGAGATCGTAGCGTGTGTTTGCGATCAAAGTGCAAGCAATGTAAAAGCGATAAATTCGTTAATACAAAGTTCGTCTAATCAGACAATTTGTATTAACAATAAGGAAATAATTCCTTTATATGATGTCCCTCACTTAATGAAGTGCATTAGGAATAATTTATTAACTAAAAATTTGCAATTCTCCCTCGATGGCAAAAATTCGTGCATTGCAAAGTGGGAACACATTGTAGGAACGTACGAAATTGATCGGATAAATGGACCCAATCGTCTCCTGTCAAGAATTACAGACGAACACGTCAAAAAAGTAAAAATTAAAAAATGAAAGTGGTATATTGTACCCAAATTTTTAGTGCAACTTTTTCAAAAATAATTTACTTTTATGCAAATTATAAACCCATGCAGGGAGACCATCCTATTATACTATCGCCAAATCCAATCGACACAGCAAATTTACTAACATTTTTTAATAACCTTTTCGATAGTTTAAATAATTTTTACACCGAAACCGGTAAGAGCAGGCTATATTCGCGTAATATGAGGATATGGAATGACGCTATTAAAATTATCTCATCCATGAAATATATTAAAAATAAACCAAAAGATAAAAGTTATCCGGTTGTATTAAAAAATTGGATCTTTACTCTTAAAAATATAATCGCATTAAATTACAAATTAAAGGTTTCACATATTCATTTTGCTGGAAGAAATGTAAATCAGGATGCTGTAGAAAACTTTTTCAGTTTAGTACGTAGCCATGGAGGGAGAAATGCTAATCCTACATGCACTTCATTTGCACATTATTATCGAAGCATTTTTATTAATAACTTCGGTGGAAGGACGTCGTATAAAGGAAATTGTTAAAACGATCAAGCAGACTATTGTATTCAGACCAAGAATCTCATTGATATGAGAAGAAATAAAGATGCCAAAGCAAACGAGACCTTCGAGAATTTAAATATTTGTTTAAACAGCGTAAATGATCTAAATGTAATCAATATTTTAGCTGCTGTTACGAAACAATTAAAAACTGAATGTATGAGGTGTAAAGAATTGTTCAAAGTTGGAGAAATTCAAAAATTATTTGATTGTGGATTGTTTATGGACATTTGCCATTCAATAATTATTAATAATATATGTGACAAAAATATAAGTAAGAAAGCTATGGCGTATTTTGAAGAAAACATAATTTTCGAAACGTCACACATAGAACACAGCGCACAATTAAAACATAGTTTCTTTAATAAAATTTTCCATCATATTTTAAATAAATATATAAAACATGTAAACCAGTTATTAGCTGGGAAATTAAATGTACAACTGTCAGAACATCCGCTTTTTGATGAAGCATACAATTATTATACACGTAAATGTAAACGTAAACGTGTACCAAAATAGTTTATAATAAACATTTAATTTCATTTGAAGCTGTATAAATTTACTTTTCCCTTTAATCTCCCTTTTCATTTTAAAGATTAATTGTATGTGTGTACATTAAAGTACATACAGCTCAATATAGCTACGACATATAGAGTTGTGTGAGTCACGCGAGTATCTGTGTATGAGCATGTATGAGTGAGTAGCGTTTATATCTATATATACTATCATTAGTTCCGTCCCAGATCATAGAGAGCGCAAAAATACTGGTCACATTTTTAACACGCCAGCTTACACCCCCTGATTCGAACAACGCGTATAACTCGCGTAACTGATTATTCGCGCCGACAAAATTAGTTCCATTGTCCGAATATACATGTGTGGGTATAGCTCGACGCCCGATGAAGCGTCTGAAGGCGCCGAGAAAACCCTCTGTGGTAAGGTCACTTACGATCTCGATGTGAATTGCCTTGACAGACATACAGATAAAGACGCAACCGTAGGCCTTTACGCTATTTCTATTGCGATGCTTTTTTTCTTTAATAAAGAACGGCCCGAAGAAATCTACCCCTGTGTGAGTAAACGCCGCCGCCTCATCGACACGTGACTTGGGTAGATTTCCCATCTTTCCTTGTAAGGGAGACGGTCGGAAGCGAATGCAACGGACGCATCGTCGTACGATCCTCCTTACTTGATTTTTTCCGTCAAGGAGCCAGAAACGATGGCGAATTGTGTATAGCGTGGTCTGAATACCGGCATGGTACGTGCGCTCATGTGTTTCACGGATAATGAGATCGGTTACAGGATGATGAGACGGCAACAGAATTGGATGTCTCTGTTTATAGGAAATCTTAGCATTCTGCAATCGACCTCCGACGCGAAGAAGTCCGAGCTCGTCTATAAACGGACTCAGAGATGCTAGTTTACTACCCTTTACCTTTTTCGACGCCGAAATGCGTTGAATTTCCTCAGAGAACTGTTCTCTTTGTATCGCCTTGATAATAACGTTTTCCGCGTTGCTTATTTCTGCTACACACAATTCGCCCGTATGTTTGTTAGATCGCAGCACACGCAAACAACGAGCGATTACGCGTGTGAGCTTCCTGTATGAGGAAAAATTGTGAAACAATTCACATTTGTCGCGTTGTAAGGTTAAGCAGGTAGTTTTCTTGCAACCCGGTAGCACCTTGACAGTGATGTTCACACTTGCCGGCCAAGCGGACTCGTGTTCGCGTAGCCAATGGGGTCCCTCGAACCATGAATCGTTCTCGCGGAATGTTGCAGGAAGTTGACCGCGAGACAATGCATCGGCCGGATTGTCTTTGGTTCTGATGTGCCGCCATTCCGCTTCCTTGATATTCTGAATCTCAGCGACGCGATTTGATTCAAAAGTCTTTAACACGGTCGGAGAGTTCTTTAGCCACTGTAATACTATGGTGGAATCCGTCCAAAAAATAATACGACTGACTGGAAAATTGAAGGCAACCCCGGTCTCTTGGTAGAGTCGGGCCAACGTCAACGCGCCGCATAATTCATGTCGTGGTATAGTCGTTTCCTTCAAAGGTGCGACTCGCGATTTGGCACATGCCAGACGAACAAGAATTCGATCTTCCTGATTGCGTGAACGAATGTAAATACATGCGCCATATCCTACTTTACTTGCGTCACAAAATCCATGGATTTCAATATTCATAGGATTGTCGAGCAAGAGTCTCCGATCTATGGATAAGTTATTAATACACGGAAGTTGGGTCGCGAAAGTTGACCATTGAGTATATAGCGCTTGAGGAACCGATTCGTCCCAGTCGAGCCTCGTTTTCCAACATTCCTGCATGAAGACCTTTGCAGTCAGAATTATCGGTCCCAGAAGTCCGAGAGGGTCGAAAATTTTAGCGATCTCCGATAAAATTTCGCGCTTTGTCGATTTTCTGGGGGAATCTGACGAATTTACGGTATATACGAGTTTATCTCCTTGCGCATGCCACCCGATACCTAATGTCTTGATCACCGGGCTCTTATCGGTTGCGTGATCGGTTCCGATAAGTTTTTTGTCTATGGAATCGAGGGCGTGATTATGGTTCGAGGCCCATTGTCGTATGTTGAACCCGCCGCGTTTCAGGAGTTCGATCACCTCATCGCGTATTTTTAAAACCTCCTCTAAAGAATTCGCGCCTGTTAAAAGATCGTCAACGTACAAATCGCGTTTCAAAATTTCGGAGGCATATGGAAAATCTGCGCCTTCGTCGTCTGCAAGCTGCTGTATTGTACGAATAGCGAGGTACGGAGCGGATGACACGCCGAAGGTAACGGTGTTCAATTCAAATGTCCTGATTCGGTCCTCATGAAACCAAAATATCCGCTGATATTTGCGGTCCTCTGGGTGAACCAGGATTTGGCGGTATATTTTTTCAATGTCGGCGGTGATGACATAAGCGTGTGTGCGGAATCGTAATAGATGTTCAAACAATTTATCTTGGATTGTAGGACCGACCATGAGTCCGTCGTTTAATGAAATATTTTTGGACGACTTGGCCGACGCGTCGAACACGACGCGGACCTTTGTAGTCGTGCTGGTTGCTTTTACCACGGCGTGATGTGGCATATAGTAGCCAGTGGTTGAATGGTCGGTGACTAATGACATATGGTCAAGCGAGATGTATTCTTGCATGACCCTATGGTATTCTTCCTTGAGAAGTGGATTTGCCTTGAGCTTTCGCTGCAGTGCATGAAACCGACGTAAGGCCACTTGCCGCATGTCACCGAAGTCTCCCCCGCCGGCACGAAACGGTAATCGTACTACGTATCGTCCGCTCTCAGTACGCGTCGTATTCTCGCTATAATGAATCTCGCATAACGATCCCACGGATAATTCAGACGTTTCTGTGTCTACGTTCTCAAGCAGCCAGAATTTCGCGATCTGCTCTTTCAGTTCCACTAGGTTGCACGAGATCACGTGTTTTTCGGTATTGTCGACTGTACCGCCTACTACCACCCATCCAAGCTGGGTTTTTTGTAGAATGAGGTCGCAGTCATCGCGAGATAAATTAATCTGCTCTATTGAAATAAGTGACAAAGTGGCCCCAGAGCCAATTAGAATATCAACGGGCCGCGGAATATGGAATTCAGGATCAGCCAGTCTTATGTTAGCAGGAAGCGCTATCGATTCGCGCGGAAATACCTCGTCGGGTACCGAATCCGTGATTCGCGAGACAGTTAAACAGGTTAGCGTTTTCTGGAAGTCGTTGTGGAGTGCTCGAAATGTGACTTGTATCAGATTTCTTCACATCGTGGTCATCTCGTTAATTCCGTTGATCGCAATTGAGTATGGTTGAGTAGGAAGATTTAGCTGTTGCGCGAGAGTCTCTGTGATGAAATGAGCCGTCGCGCAGGTATCTAGAAGTGCCCGAGCTTTAATAAATGTGCCGTCGTACCTTCGGATGCGAACTATTGCACTCATCATCAATTGCGATCTAGGAACGCGACACGCGGCAGTTAATGCGATCCGTGCTAGTCATGCGGAACTGGATTGAGCCGTCTCGTCCGTGGATTTTACTATTGAGCTAGCCTGTACGGTGGAAGATTGTCGCGCGCCGTTATTGTGCAGTAGCGAATGATGAAACCGTCCACAACGTTTGCAATGCGACGACCGACATTTCCCGCTATGGGCTCGCAAACAGTTTCGGCACAAATTTCGTTGGTTAACAACGTCCCAACGTTGGGCCACGGACAATTTTCCGAATTCTGGACAAACAAATATGAAGTGGGGTTTGTTGCAATAGTAACAATTACGTACGGTAGCGGTAACGAGGACTCGCGCGCCAGCTTCACTCTTACGCATTTTCGGTTTACGGGATTCCCGCTCGGGCCGACGCTTGACTGTCGTTTCGGTTCTGTCGCGAATAGTACTGGCACCTTGGTCGAGAGTAATTTGTCGGAACGTGAATTCATTTATAAATTTATAAAAGTCTTCCAACGTAGGAAGAGTGTCCAGATCTAATGTTTCTTCCCATTTTTCTCGGACGTCGCTGGGCAACGCTCTTTCCAAAAATCTAATAATTAACGAACTATCCGGAATGACCTTCAATGATTGTAACATATTTAGATGTTGGCGAACGTCGTCCACCAAGTTCGCGAATCCGCTAGACGAGACCTTATTTTCCGTGCCTAAATTTATAATGGCATCCAAATGTTTCGATACGAGAATCCGCCGTTTTTCGTAAGAATCTGTTAAGAGACGCCATGCATTTTTATAATTTTCCGCGCTTATGTTGAATACCAAGATCTTGTTTAGCGCGTCACCGACCAGCGAATTTCTCAAATAGATAAATTTCTCCAAGTCTGTAATGTCTGTCCGTTCGTCTATCATAGTCAGAAAGGAGTTCTTGTACAAAATCCATTTTTCCCAACTTCTGTCGAATTTTGGCAAGTCGGCGACCGGTAGTTTCAATGTACGCCGTCGTACTTCCCCTAAGGTTGTATTTAAATAGGAGGTACCGATCGTCGCGTTTGCCGGCGCCGCAACGACTTCCAGGGCCTTAATTTTGCTCGCGACGTCGTAATACCGATCCTGAATGTTTTCTATTTCGTCCAAATGATCATTCGCGGGATCGATGATTGCGAGTTCATCATTCAATTCTTCGTAAGCGTGGTATAATTCGGTGATTCGATTTAACCGCAATTTCAAATTTGTTTCGTCGTATCGACCCGACGTGATGCAAGTCTCGAGCTGTGTCAGCTGTCGCTTAAGCGTCGCACGCTTCTGACTAATCGAACTGATCCTATCCATTCTATCACGAGATCTAATATAGCTTTATGAAAGTGTACAGTCGCTACTTATCTTGACCTGATGGACAAAGTCTGCAATAGGAGGCGATGTGGGCAGGAGGTCCACCGTATGATACTGAAGACTGCGTCCAGCGTTCCTCAACGTCGTTCGTGGTGAAGTTCGACGCGTACCACTGTGCACTATTGTCCTTGAATGTTCGATTGCACACACCGCGTACCACTGTGCACTATTGTCCTTAAATGTTCGATTGCACACACCGCGTACTATAATTTCCGCGAAATTGCGCGCACACGGTAACGTGTCCAAAAATTGGATAATAACCGAATATCAATTTGGAATAACGGAAGTGTCTCAGAGAAAATATGTCGCTATGATCTTGACTCGATTCGGGAGTATATGCTACGTCCGTGGTCAGAGCAGAAGTATGCTGGGCCAGCAATGGTCTATCCGTCGATGGCCCGCTTCCCCCTCCAAGAGATGCGCCCCTCTACGTAGGGCTCTCCCTCGGGCGAGGAAAACCTCTCCCTCCGTTTTCCGTGTCAAGTTTTAACGGCGACCCGTGCCATCTTTTAATGTTTTTCACATCTTCATCGTTCCAATGTCGACCTCACAGGAGGCACCATAAAATGTATCGTCGAAACCTCTCCAACATGGAGAAGTTCCGTCTTTCAAAAAAAGGAAAAAATTGTTTTCGGATGTAATGATGGAAGGGAATACATTAAAATGAAAACAAACTGAATTGAGCCAGAACATCTTAGTTAATTTATTGGCTCGTCTGGGGAAAAAGCCTTGCGGCATAAAAAACCCCAGAAATGAAAGTTTACACAGAGGTTAACAATGGCGATGAAGATGTGAGCGTTGAAATTACAATATTTGCAAGATATAGTTATGATGCGGCAGACGGAGCTCTGCTGGATCCCATGCGAGTGTGATTGAATGTGTGCTAGGCACAGCTAGCTGGAGGCTGACTCTATGGGATCCGACGAGTATATTTCATGTGGGCTAGGCGCGGCTAGCTAGAGACTAGCTCCTGCGTGTTAAACACGGCTAACTGAAGACTGGCTCCTGCGTGATAAGCACGGCTAACGGGAGACTGGATTTTTGGGTGCGCGTTAGGCACCTGGCGTATCTCTACATACGCTATAATATGTTCTTAGGATATCGCACGATATCGCTCGCACTGGACCTCCGCGGTTCACGTCACAAGTTCGTTTTTTTTTCCGACGGACCTCGACCCTTCGATTGCTGGGGTCTTAACAATCTCGTTCTCGGACGGGCCTCTACGACCGTACTTCCCGAATGTTCATTTACAACTGTCCGCTGATTCCCACTCGAATAATACCTTTTTGGGACCAACGGTTTTTTAACCTTCGCTGAAGTACCCCAGGAAAATTCGACGCCGTGTCGACCGATGGTTTACGTTAAGGCACGTACCGTATCTCTTGGGTCCGACCCGCAATAAACCCATAAACAGACGCGTCCGGTCTGGTCTATGTCACGAGACATAGACCTTTCTCTGTTCTCCACTTTAAACTCTAGAAAGTATATGCACTTAAGAAAAAACCTCTTCGAGGGAACGAGAATTTATGGTCGCGTCCGAACACATTTTTTATTATCTCCAAAAGGCTCATGAATTAATTTCAATGTTTGGGTGGAAAACAGAGTTGGGCAGTAATTAATTACATGAGTAATTAATTACATCCGCAATTACATGAACAAAGTGGACTACAATTTCAATACGAAAGCAGCTAAATGGTACAAAACATAAAAATTAATGGTTTAAGAGAACAATTAATTTGTAATTTTGGTAGTTGCAATTACTTAACGCCAAAATAGTACTAAAAAAATATTAGATACCTACTAAGTCCTAAGAAATAGGTTCAGTTTTTGTTTTCTCTATGAAATATTTATTATTTATATAAGACAATTATCTGTGACACAGGATTTTTAAGATAAACTAGAAATTGTTTCCATGTAAACAAATTTTATTCCTTTATTAATTACCCAATACTATATTACAATAATTATGTACACTATGCACCATCCTGTAAACAAAGAAACGACATTCAAAATTTATTCCACATCACTTCTCCATTCACACTTTTATTACTTTCTCAGTTTATGAACATGTGCTCTGTTGTATTATGCACTGCAATCACTCCATACTCCACGCAATTACAAATTACATTAATTGGTAAATAATTGTAATTGTAATTGCAATAACTTGCCCAACTCTGGTGGAAAATCGGCGTCTCGCTCCCCATAGTGTCGTATTCCTTGAAAATGCTTCCGATCGATCAAAAATTTGCCCATGCCTGATGTAAAATATAGAACTACGAACTACATAGAAAAAACTACAAACAGCGGTGCTGAGCTTGCGAGGCGATGGCCTAGTGTCCCGCAGCCTTTATGTAAGGATTACCGTTTATTTGGAGTTGTTCTGCGCTAAAAGTAATGTGGTAGCCCTGAAAAGGGCTGATTTTTTGTTATTGCATTTATGCATTGTTCTGCCACTCGATGGATCCTTGTGGCGTCTGGAAGTAGCCAGCTAGAACCTCGCGCACGACAAAGGCACGATTAGAGGCACTTCCTCCCTGACGCTCCAGAGGGAGACAACTGCGTCCAATCCTATCACTCTGGTCGCTCTGTTCGGCGTGTGCAGCTCCACCGTGCCCAGCAGCTGTGCCTCTGATAAAATTGTGCAGGACGCATGTTGTCATCACAATTAAATTGGCAAATTCAGGTTCTACGTTTAACCGCCTGTCGTAAATCCTGAATTTCTGTGCCAAGATTCCGAAGGCGTTCTCGACGACCCTTCTGGCCCGGGACAATCGATAATTAAAAATCCTCTTGCCCTCGTTTTCAATTACCGATCCTGGATACGGCCGCATTATATAATCCTTTAGGGGGAATGCCTCGTCCGCCACTATGGCGAACGGCACTTTTAAATCCGTTTCCGGCAATGCCCTCTCCTCCGGAACGTGCATTTTTGCGGCAGCCATGGCTCTGCCTAGGCGGGAATTTGAAAAAATTCCCCTGTCACTATTCTTTCCATAGGCGCCCACGTCAACAGCGATAAATTTATAATTAGCGTCGACCAGGGCTAACAGCACGATCGAAAATGTTTTTTTGTAATTGAAGTAAAAAAAAAACCGCTGTTCTTGGGCGCTTTAATTTGTACATGTTTGCCATCGAGGGCACCCAAGCAATTTGGGAAATTCCAAATTTCCCAAAATTGTTCGGCGATGGTTTCCCACTTCTCCCTCGTCGGTGTCGGCATACATTCCGACTTCATGGCGTCGACAATCCCCTGACACACGTCTTTAACGATGCTTCGGACCGTCGATTCGCCCAATCGATAGCTAAAGGCGATCGTCCTGAAACTGTCGCCTGTCGCTAAGAATCTGCACAAAAATGAATTCATTCAATCAATAGCGTATATTTTTCTAATGAAAATGGTATATACATACCTTAGGCAAACTACCAACTTCTCTGCTGGTGGCACGGCTTCCCGAAACTGTGTGTCTTTTTTCCTTATCTTAGGTGCTATTTTTCGCAATAGCATGCGATGTTGCACAAACGACATGCGGACATACTGCTTAAATTTATCCTCATCTCTAAGCAGTTCTTTATAGAGGGTGTGGAACTCGCCCTCATTTAACCTGGTGTATCCAGAATCTACGTTTCACTCTTTGCTCGTCCCGCTCCTCCTCTTCTAGCAGCGCGGCGATGCACACCATCTCGTCTATGTTAAAATTTGCTATGTTTCTGAAGCGTGAAGGGTTAGGTTTTTACTTTTAGCGTGGAAGAACTCCAAATAAACGGGTATCCTCACTCGAACAAATTTTCACTTACAGTTGCCACCGTACCTCGAATAAGCGTTAAACTATTCCAAATCATGATTTTATCGTGTTGTATCGTAAACTTCGACGTGGATGTCTATTTGTTTATCGAAAGAATGTCCCGTAACGGCGTGAACGTGTCCTTTATATATGTTCCTCGCTCTAATGTTTTACATGCGTTCCGTTTGTCTCTTTTTCAAAATATTATGGAAAAAGAAGAAGGCAAACCGCTCCTCAATTTTCGGTTCCCCTTCAGAAGGCAACCCGTTCCTCAATTTTCGGTTCCCCTGCGGAAGGCAACCCGTTCCTCAATTTTCGGTTCCCCTTCAGAAGGCAACCCGTTCCACAATTTATCAATCCACGATTTAGCAGTTACTGCACATTGAGCGCATCCTGTATCTATAATTGATCGAATTATTGACTCATCTTGCCTGAATTGGTTGAATCAATTAACAATTTTAAATTGCAGAAGCTTCTTTCATGTACAAACCATCAACGCTCTGAATGTAAAATTTTGCGCTCCATCGATTCTCGGGACGAAAAAACAAAATACTCCCTTCGATAAACATGAAATGATTTTCAAATGACCTTGAAAATCGACCTAGAGTTCGATTTGAAGGACGCCATCAAGTGCATCACTCTGAACTGTATAACTCTGGATCTAGCACTTTTTTCAAAAACGGTATCCTTTAAGAAATAATTCGTCACAAACGTTACAATCTTCAAAAGGTTGAGGGGTGCTTTCTACCCTTAAAAAGCGTATTTAACCGAAACAAAAAGAACACGTACTTAATACTTTTCGGTGTTTCATAAGTACGTTAAATTTCATTCAAATCAGTGAGTATCAGTTGGGTAGTGTTACTTGCGAGTCGATGATGTGCAGTGCTTACCGTAGATGGCTAGCAATATACGCTTATTGCAAAGAGACCTTGTCTTGTTCGCACCGTACCACGTGTACGCGGCTGCGATGTGGTCGGACAAGGCCTCCTTGAAGCAGGCAGTCACTGCCTCTTTCACCGTCACCCCTCGCAATTTGACGAAGTACTGGACCTGAAAAAGATTTTAATATTAGTTTATGTATTGATAAATTTGATGTACGTATATTTAGTATATCTGAATTACAATATACTCACTGCCCTGTCGTAGTCGTCTGCAGGCCCCACTTCAAAACTTTCCACCTCCTCAACGGATCGTAGAGGCAGAAAGTGGGGCCGTTCGCCCACTCCACCCTCGTCAAACCTCGCTTGGTGATGCCCCGTTCTGATGGTGGGAGCAAAGAGAGATTAATATGTGAAACATCTTTTCGATAAACATATACTGTCACCAAACTCTAAAAGTTGACTCACTTTAAACTATCGCTGATAGCGGCCTGGCTTTGCAATATTTGGGCGTGGGTGCGCTTGGTTGCCTCGTAGCGCTGGTCGTCGCGCTCCTCGGATTTTTCGAGGCGCTTCTCCAAATCGGTACAGTATCAGCTGCTGATTCCTTAACAGAATCTGTTGCGGGCTAAAACAAATGCAAACATCACATCATGTACTACAAAATTCAATTATGATTATTGCCGAATTTGGACATGTCCATGTCCATTGACATTGACATTGACATTGACATTGACATTGACATTGACATTGACATTGACATTGACATTGACATTGACATTGACATTCACATCGACATGCACATCGACATTCACATCGACATTCACATCGACATTGACATTGACACTGACATTGACATTGGCAACCCGCCCGGAGGGCCTAGCTACGAGGGCGTGCCGGAGGCACGCCGCGAGCAGCTAGTATTTACTATTTACACAAAAAATGCTGGCTAGTAATAGCCTGAACACCCTGTATATAGAGATAGAGATAGAGATAGAGATAAAATGACAAATTCAACAACCTATCATAATGTATGATCCGTGTCATCTGATCTCAAAATGTTTACGTTAGTATGTCCTAGCGTTGTGGATATCGTAGCCGAAGGCCATCATTTTGAATACGACATATGATTTCGGGACACGTAAGTAAACTGTTAACATGTGGCCGAATCATACATTGTGATAGGTTGTTGAATTTGTCATTTTATTCTCTATAAGAATATGTACAAAGAATATATGATACCATTTAAAAAATATCGATGATTTTGAAATCTTGTCAAATTTACATGACTCATCACTGTATAATCCTGTACAGGGCACTGTTAACTCACCAACTTTCGGCACAACTAAACCGCCGCGCGCAAGGGTGCGTTTTTCGTAACGACACGCGAGTGGAAGGCGATACTGCTCGCTTACTGTGTTTTAACGTTTCCTACGAACACGGAAAAGCTGTGCAGGAGGAGGGGCCTGGGCCGAGAAAAGCGCCGATTGGACAGCGTCGTTGGTTGCTTTCTTGGGGCAGTTCACCCCCGCCCTTCCTTGCGTTCTAGGCGCGTTTTTCGGGGATGCGCGGTGTGACCGTGCAGGTTCAACCTCTTTTCCTGCGACTTATTTCACGATTAAAACTTTTTTTTGCAATTCTTAATTTTTATTTAATGTTGTATTTTTTGGGTGAGGATAGGGATAGCGGGGTCCTATACTTTGTCAGTCGCTGCACCAATCAGCGCCGTTAGAATTAACTTCGAAATATTTGAATACATGTACATACACTCCTAAAAAAAATCAATTCAAACACTGTTGCCACAGGGAAAACATAGTCGCAGCGAGTTCATGGGGTACTCAATCGAATCGGTTGAATGTCTGCTTGAATGTGGTAGGTCGTTTATGGTATTGCGATCATTTCTCGCTGAGATATAGCGAGTTGAAGGAAAAATGGAAAATATGCATATTTTAAGCATATTTTCAGAAACACCTGGTATATCGAAGTCTTAATGAAATTGAAAAAAAGAAATACCTTGAAGAGAAAGAAACGCACTTACTATTGCTTTTTTGTACAAGATTCTACGATAATTTTTGCACTATCTGGAGCCAGTTAAAGTCAAAAGGCCAACATTTACTTCAATGTTAAATAAATCGAACAAAAAAAAACGCGCACTAATCAACAGCTTATTACAACAGTTATTGCAACACATTATACACAGGCAAGATAGCCCTTCCAAACGATGTTAACGCGATTTATCAAAAAAATTTATTTAACCCAGTGTGATGTTACAAAGTTGTACAAAATTTTTGTTAACCGTCAATGTTGTCTTTATCTCGCTATAACTTTATAAAAAGACATAGCAAAAATTTAAAAAAGAGAAACTGAAATTAAAGGTTTCACGCTTTGAAATTATTGTTTAACGATATCGACACAACAATTTCGGCCGGAGTTATAATTGTGTAAAGTTGTAGCAATTTTTCGGGTTCGCACAAGTGATCCCTTAATTTTTTCGAGGAATGTAGTATTATTCTCGTTTTTTGTACAACAAAAGTTTCAAAGTCTGGAAGATGTTTTTCCGAACGTGGGAACGTTTAATATTACATAATATAATTTTAAGATTCAGAAAAGGCAAGTACAACTTAGGAAAAACGCCGAAGAAATGGTTCTTATTTTTTGTAGCTACGACGTACCACTCTCAGGAAAATGCAAAAAATTGAACATAATACTTACGGTAATATCTCATTGCTAAATTAAATCTATGATAGTCAACTTAAGATCTCTATATGAAATCTGCATTTTCCGATTTTTTCGTGTTTTTCATTTTTTCCAACTAGAGATTGCAACGGAAAAATCTGACAATGATATCTAAAATGTGACTTAGTATCCGGAATGTATCAAATTTTTTGCAGAATTTGTAACTGTCTCTATAAATAGGGAAATTCGGCCAAAAACTGGCTTTTTCACGAAATCGTTTGCACTCATTTGGTCGAGGCTTCTGAATGAAATTCAATTCGAGTCTTCATAATGAGCACAAGTTATTATCGCCTGTCCAAGCAGATTGTCGTATTTTGTTGAAATTTGAATTTCTTCGCCTTCGAGGTCATCTCAAGGTCATGGTATACTGGGTCTCGACACGGGCTACAATACCGTTAAGGGGGTAGAGTACCCACGTGACATTACTAGAATCTAACCAGAATATTACTAGAAAACAAGTGAAAACAAGGGTTTACGCGGGAACGTTTCACATCCTCATACGATTATATTTTGAGCTGAGTGAGGGCTCATTCGAAAGAGGAAGGTTGCACGCAGTGCGCTCTTCTCATGTTTTCTTTAGATGATGTTTATATGAAGTAATATGAGTGTCCAAAGTAGGCGAAACAAATGAAGAAAAATTCCGGAGATTCTAATGTATTTTTCGTGCACAAAAAGATTTTTCTCGCGAAAAAATCGAGAAGACCGCATTGCGTGCAACCTTCCTCTTTCGAATGAGCCCTCACTCAGCTCAAAATATAATCGTATGAGGACGTGAAACATTCCCGCGTGATCGCATTCAATTGTTCCCCAGATTCCCTTCATGAAGGGTGAGTAGAAGCCATTTTAGTTCAGCTACTTAGACGAGATGGCGCTTAGTCAGGTGAACTCAGGTGAACTATCAGCGTAGATTCGTAACAACAAAAGTGTAAAGGTCATGAAGCCACTCGGATCCATTAATACAATGAAGATAATGATTAAAAGAAAAAAACCTGTAATTATAGCGAAATTGAAGCGTTAGATTGATGCAAATGTATGTTCGTCACTGTTGCCAAATTGGTTTTTCGCGCGGGGGTTGGTCACAATGAAAAATACCATGGTCACGTGGCGCCTCTACCCCCTTAAGGGTGCGCCGGAGTCAGAAATCACTAGGAATGGCTGTAAAGTGGCACCTCTATCGGCGTCGAGGTGAATTACCACAGGTAAAGTGGCACCTCTATCGGCGTAGAGGTGAATTACCACAGGTAAAGTGGCACCTCTATCGG
Organism: Lasioglossum villosulum; assembly: GCA_963971365.1. NCBI lineage: Eukaryota > Metazoa > Arthropoda > Insecta > Hymenoptera > Halictidae > Lasioglossum > Lasioglossum villosulum. Next base: position 15,162,925 of record OZ020504.1, read on the forward strand.
CGTAGAGGAGAACGACAGAGAGATCCTCGTCACTCTTGTTGGGCTGCGACGGAGAGGGAGATATGTCGCTCGCTCGCAGGAGTGACAAAGACAGAGATTACGAAATGGCTGGATTTTTTGATGCGGCTACTCGGGTTTCATTGAGCGAGGAAGCAATATTTCCTGATGCTCTTTGCATTGAAATGTTCTTCGAATTATTGCGGGGTAGCGTACAGAGGCCTTTTTTGGAAAAAGTGTACAGAAAAAAATATCTTCTATGATAAAGGACGCAATTATTGTTTATAAAGTTGGAGGGGACAAATCGCAAAAAAGGACTCTGTACGCTACCCCGCAATACTTCAGGGAATATTTCAATACCAAAATTATCCAAAAATATTCCTTTTTCGCTAAATGCAGCCCAAGTAGCCGATCGTTATAGAACCGAATAATTCGTATTTCAACATGGCAGCTTCCCTATCGCGCTTTCCGACTTTCCGCCGTATCGCTGTTGCCGTGTCTCCTGCTGTTCTTTCAGAAACCCATTCATGAACACGCTTTCTCTCCGAGCGTAACTGACCTACGATTGCCTACGATTGAAGTAGGAGGAGGACAGAGAGATCCTCGTTTCTCCCGTACGGCTGTGATGAAGAGGGATATATGTCGCTCGATCGCAGGAGAGACGAAGACAGAGAATACGAAGTGGATGGATGTTTAGATGCGGCTACTCGGGTTTCATTTAGGGCTGTAACTTTTCCGATGCTTCGAAGCTTCGAAATGTTCGACCTTCGAAGGAAAGTTACAGCCCTAGTCTCATTTAGCGAAGAAGCAGTATTTCCTGATGCTCTTTGCGTATAAATGTTCTCCGAATTATTGCGGTGTCCCGTATAGAGCCCTTTTTTGCAATAAGTGTACAGAAAAAAATTTCTTCTATAAAAAAAGAAGCTATTGTTATTTATAAATGAAATCTTTAATCGTTATTTATAAAGTTTGAGAAGACAAACTTCAAAAAAGGGCTTTGTACGGAACAACGGAATAAAAATTAATTTACAATTATAATAAAATAAAATTTATTGAAAATTAAAAAGAAGTTTAACATAAAAAAATGAAAGATAATTATTATTAAATTTTCTTGGTGCCATTGCGACGGCCTCCTCTTCCGCTGCTCCCGATGTTGCTGTTGTTGTGGTCATGGTCAGCATGTGAATAAAAAGGTTCTGTAAAAAAGAAATGAAAAATAAAAAATTTACGATCAATTATTGTATTTGTACTGTATGTTACTGTATGTAATTGATAATCAAGTTCACTTTTTTAAATCCAAACCTCCTGTTTTTATTACACGTATTAGAATAGTTGTTGTCGAATTAAAAAACGTTTCGATTGAAACATACTTACTTTTCCTCGTAGTGAAGTTATTTTAAAAAGAAAAAGTTTTGTTGGTGTTAAAACGACTTTCAAGACGTAAAATAAAATATTTAAAAAATTCATCTTTCTATAGACCTTTGAAAATCATAAGAATTTCATTGAAAGTATTTTTTATAAATACGATGGATATATATCACGAGATATCTCGTGTAACATAAATTTTGGGACACTATGTACATGTCTAGACGTTTAGTAGACGTTTCAAACTGTTCAACTTTTGTTCGAAAAATTTTTTCGTCAGATTATCGGAACCCCTTGAAAAATCGTGAGATCGGACTTCTTTCACCGAAAAAAAGCTGAAAGAAAATTACATTTTTCCATCTAAATTATGTTGAATTAATGTAATTTTCTTTAGCTTTTTTTTGGTGAAAGAAGTCCGATCTCACGATTTTTCAAGGGTTTCATTTAAAAAAGTGAACCTGATTATAAATTAATTACATTGTCAATTACATATAGAATATACTGAATATGCGAAACTTTAAAAAAAAATTAACTCGAACACGTTACCGATTTTTTTTTTGTTTTTAGTTTTTTTTTACGGATGAGGGGGAAAATGCCTTACGCACACCCCAGAAGGGGGTAGTGTGGGACTCGGGCTACGGACGGTCCGTACCCATACCCACTAAAAACCTAAACCTCACCCGGGACGGTCAATGGACCGCCCCTCTAAATAACAATTGTAAAGAACGCTATGTATTGAATTGTTCTTTTCTTTGTCGAAATTATGCGTCTTTTGGCTTCCTGCGCTTCAATTATACAGGGTGTCCCAAAATAAGTGTAACTCCCGGAAATGGGAGGTTCCTTGGGTTATTTGAGGCGACAGTTTCCTTTGCAAAAATGGCGTCCGCGGCTTTGTTTAGGAGTTATCAACGAAAAACACGGACCAATCACAGCGCGATCTAGACGCGAATTAACACAGTCGGACCGACGGGGCAACTGTCAATTGGCCGAACTTGTCATCGCATGTCTAGATCGCGCTCTGATTGGTCCGTGTTTTTCGTTAATAACTCTTGAACAAAGCCTCGGACGCCATTTTTGTAAAGGAAAATGTCGCTTCAAATGACCCAAGGAACCTCCCATTTCCGGGAGTTACACTTATTTTGGGACACCCTGTATATTGCGGTTCCCGAATCTCCATATTTCTCAGTTTTCTAGAGTCAATTATTTCGGGAAGCAAGCAATATTCATAAAAGCGTAGGAGCCGGTTTAACATTTTGTCTTTCCAAAATGCATCGTCACGCTCAACCATCGCAATTTTAATATCAAGCGGCGTCCAGACTGCAAAGATGCAACAACTTCTTTGCGTCACATGTAACTGCCCTTGTATCTGATAATAATACTTGTGATTTTTATTGAGATGACCGTCATCGTTTTTGTCGAAAACACGATGGAGGTCTGCAACCTTTTTCTCGATTGCAACATCGGGAGTCATTTGGCGCGCTGCGTAAGGGCATTTAATTTCCACGATGTAATCATTTCCAAAAATGCCATCAGGCGTCGCGCCAAAATATGAGAATTCTTGATCTATGAATAACCTACATTTTTCGATTTTTATATCGAAAGTCTGCTCCAATCGTTTCCGTGCTAATTCCTCTTTGTCTCTACCCCACTGAAGAGAGGGAGTTTTCAAGGTAACAGCCGGATAACGAATACGTTTTACTAGAGCTTTGCACGAGGTTGTATCCAACCTGGTGCAAACCTCTGCGAAATTGGAAGCAGTAAGCAGATTCTTACGGTAGCGATGCCACAGCGAGCTTTCATGCTGATCTCGCGTAGCACGCTCTATTGCTTCCCAATTTTTGCGATTGTTTTTTAGCGTTTCGTAGTGAGCGGATTTCAGCTGTTCGTACACATTGTCGTCAATATCCGGTCGTTCCGCGTTTGGACCGTAATTTTTATCAGCTTTACCAGGATATTTCCGTGTACGAACAGCGACACCCGACTCTTTTTTTTGGCGGAAACGTTCATGGCGTTTTACTTGCTTTACAACATTTCTGTTTTCCAGCGCTGTTGCACATGCTGGGGGCTCTTTACTCAATGCGTGACAAGCACTCTTCATCGGTGCAAAAGTATTGCATTGCACGACGGCTGCTTTTACACGCGTTTCGTAAGAACCTTTTTGCGCTAAATGCGTACGTTTGCCACCAATAAATTTGCTAATAACAGCATTACAACTTTCGACAATATTTCGAAGTTTCGAAACGCTGTTTGTAACGACTCGTCTTACTTTTGAGTATTTTCGACCACCAATCGATCCCGCCTCTTTTACTTTATTTGAAAAGTTGCGAAGAAGATGATTTACGCATTCATTCTTCTTCACATCAAGCTCGTCGTATGGTGCGAAATCACTCAATTTTTGTAAAACGTTGCTGTCACCGTCCCCAATATATGAACTATATATTAAATTATGCATGCTTTTACTTGAACGAAACCCTTCGAGGATGATATCACTTTCCATACTGGTGGAGCTCTGATTTACTCCCCAATTCTTATGACAATCGTGTTCTTTTGCTGTGAGATCTTTGTTGGCTGCTCTTACGCAGACAACACAATATTTATTTCGAACACCAGCGTACAGTATTTGTCCAGTATGGAAACCTATGATCATAGCCATTCCGGATAGAGAATCGTAACCACCAGTGCGATACGATCTCTTCATCCATGAACCGTCTGTGATCATAGATATGTGCGGATAACCGCCAATAGTATCACCTCGTTTAATTGCTAATTGTCTTTCCGCTTCGCCAGCCGCTCGCATTGAGTTATCTGCGGCGCTTGCGAAAGCTTCAGACGCAATCGTTTCGTGTTCTATATACGTTTTACTACTCATGCATGGAACATCCATAGCAGCCAAAACTTGTTCTAGCTGCGTATGACCGATCCCTGCCAATAGAGCACCGCAAGCGGCACCTGTATTGACATTCAATATTTTGTCGTCTGTCGGATCGCTCCAGAAAGAATCTTTGAAACGACACATTCGACATTCGACAAAATACTGCGTTCGGAGACCGTGACGAATCATTTTCGTTAGAACGAGCTCAGTGAAGCTGCATTTATCTCCCCAATGCCGCGACAATTTTTGTAATTGTTTAAAAACGTGCGACATGTTAACAATGCTTCGTCCACTGAGTTCGCCAAAACGTAAACGATCTACGTCGATGTTCCCATCTTCGTGCAAAACGATATTTTCGATATCTTCGTCTGTATCGTTTTGCATTTCCGAAGATACGTTTTCTACAGCGCATGCATCTACAATAGTTGCAGGCAGCGTAGCAGATACTGATTGCAATGTTGGCTGATCGTCATGTGGCACATCTCTTTCATCCGCACAAACATGCGTTGCTGAACTTGCATTTTCTATGATGCTTTGTTCATTTATTTCAACGCATGTATCGGCAGATGAATGAGATATGCTTGTACATGGTGTACGCACATTGCAATCATCATTCGTATATGCTACGCGATCCTGCCCTTCATACAAATTGTTTGAAGTACCTTTTACATCATTTGTTGCGGTATTTTTCAGTTTTTGGCGTACGGCAGCCATCCGTTTCCTCAGCGGCACGGCTTTTTTGAAACCCTTATTCTTGGCACTGAACATTGTGTTTTATATTGGCACTTCACTTTTCACACAAAAATAAGAATAAAACAAAAATAAAAATAAAAATATAAATAAAAATAAATATAAGAATAAAAATAATTCAAATTAATTACACAATTTGAATTACATAAAACGCGAGTCAACAAGCTGACACTGCTGATCGCGGACGCGTGAACCGACTTCTCTTATCGAGTGATCGGTTCAAACTAAACAGATTCGTATCTGGCTGTCAAACGTCACGATATAGCTGAACTCGTTCATCGGAATGTTATGCGTACCATGAGCAATACCGTATTTACTCTGACTCACAGGCTTCCGCATCGAACTGACCTATGATTACATTGATTACTTTCAATATCTTACTTTCGCCATATATTTTCGGTCCAAAGATCACATCTGCGAAAACCCCGACTTCCACGTCATTCTTTATCACTAAGGACTAATCATCCTTTCCTTACCAAACCGCGATAGTGGAAATATATATAAGACCCAACGAAAGGGCACGCGTCAGTTATTAGTTATTCATTCGACAAGTCAGAGGTGACTTAGCCAGTCAGTCCGTGAATTCGTTTTATAAGTTGTTCTGTATTCCTGTTTGGCGCTCTATTTTCCAATAAACCTAAGTTGTGCTGGAAGACTTTGGAGCTGATTCGAGGATTCCCTTCATTTCCTCTTCCCGTGGCATAACAAAGGACTATTTTTGGTGGCAGCGGTGGGATAGAGTCTGCAATTCAGCAGGAAGACCGAGGTCAACAAAGCAACAAGACGAATTGCGGAAGGATCTAAGCCGATAATTATGAAAATTCTACTCGGGTAAGTGAAAAAAAAAAAAAAATTTTTTTTTCACACGTATCATAACCCGAAATAAGAAATTCAAATCAAAAGTATTAACAGCGAATTATTACATTGTTTTATTCATAAAACTCTTGGACAAAATGAATCCAAACATGAGTCCCGTCGGAAGCAGTCTCGAACAGCAAATTGCTGAACTTAACGCAAAATATCTTAAATTAATGAGTTTCTGCGATGAACAACAGAAAGAAATCGATAGATTACGACAGCGGGAAACTCCAGTACCACTAGAACATGTTAATACCAATGATGATGAAAGTGATAGTTCCTTTCGGTCCACGGACGAACAACGCGTTTTAATAAGAAAAACAAAGGAATCAAGACAGGCAATTGAGATGATAAGTGACTTTGACGGATATAATAGACCGGTGGAAAAATTCATAAAGGAAGTTAAGGAAGTTAGACAAATGATTAGTGACCAACGTATCTATCTAAATCTCATACGAACCCATAAGTTAAAAGGAGACGCGAAACGATTAATCGACATGCACGATGTGATAGATTTGAATGATCTCTACGACATCTTGCTTAGCGAATATAGTTTAACCAAAAGCTATCATTTACTTATTCAAGAACGCAATACTTTTAGGCAAGGTAAACGAGACGTCCGCGAATATACCAGACGCTTCAATCTATTACACCGAGATATTAAACGTGCACTAGATCAAATGCCTACCCTATCTTCTAGTGAAAAACGAGCAGCTTTACAGGTTGAGGATATGACAGCCTTAGACGTTTACATTCAAAATTTGAACGATGAGTTAACTAAGGATGTTCAATATATGAGACCGAATAGTTTACGCGAAGCACAGAATATTGCATACGAACAGCAACGGCGTAATGAATTGCGACGAACCACTTACAAATCAACATCTTTTATACAACGCAGTGAGCGCGATAAACCTTCCTATAATTCTAACAGTAATTCGAGCACACCGCGAAGGGTCGAGACGCCACGTAACATTGATAGGAAAGACGCACGTGGGCCTCCTATTTGTTACAAATGCAATAAAACAGGTCATATTTCTCGAGATTGCCCTCAAAATCAAAATTTTCCAAACCGCCGTCCCCAGGACAAACCTCCCGACGTCAAGTGTGTACAGTCGATAAATCCACGGGATCTGACCGAAGAATTACAAATCGAGGAAAACTTGCAATCAGTCTCCGAATGGGACAAAGCAGATCAAATCGAGTATTTCTCCTAGATACAGGAGCGAGTATAAATTTAATAAAAGCAGCAGCAGCAGTCGTTTTACCCACACGAGCGAGAACCAATCAATTTTACGGAATTGATAATAAAGAAGTCGTCTCAACTAGAGAAGCTAAACTCACTGTAGGAAATCGCGAACATATTTTGGCGATAGTACCTGACTCTTTTCCGATAGAAGAGGATGGATTACTAGGGATGCCCTTTCTAGAACAAGAAGAAGCAAAAATTGATACCAAGAATAGGATAATAGAATTAACAGGTACTATGCACAAGGTTTTACACTTACAAATACCAGAGGAAAGAATTCAAATACTAGATGCCAACACAAGGGTTGAGCATTTAACAGATCCAAAGGCCATTGATTTAGTGAGAAAAGTCTCAAGAGAATTTGTAGATATATTTTCTCTTCCGGGCGACGCTCTGCCCATGACTAATTTAACCGAACATGCTATACCTGTCAATGATGAGATTCCAGTACATACCAAACAATTTCGTTATCCTCCGGGTCATCTCGATGTAATTAATGAACAGGTTACTGATATGTTAGATAAACGAATCATTCGTAATTCGACTTCTCCTTACAACTCGCCACTTTGGGTGGTTCCAAAAAAACAAGACGCCAGCAAAAAAAAGAAATGGCGTGTTGTGGTGGATTTCAGAGCACTTAACGAGAAAACTAGGCATGATGCATATCCTCTACCAAATATAGAGGAGATCTTAGATCAGCTTGGGCGAGCCCGCTGGTTCTGTGCATTTGACTTAACGAGCGGTTTTCATCAAATTGGGATGAAAGAAGAGGACAAGGCGAAGACAGCGTTCTCCACACCATCTGGACATTTCGAATACAATCGCATGCCGTTTGGCTTGAAAAATGCTCCAGCGACGTTTCAGAGAATGATGGATCAGGCACTGAGGGGTTTGATCGGAAACATCTGTTTCGTCTATCTAGATGACGTTATCGTCTTTGCAGAAAATCTAGAAGAACTGGAAAAACGTTTGAGGACGTTATTCCAACGCTTTCGGGATAGTGAACTGAAACTCCAGCCGGATAAGTGTGAGTATCTGAAACCGGAACTCCAGTATTTGGGACACCTTATTACAAAAGATGGTGTCAAGCCTAACCCTGAGAAGATTCGAGCCGTGGCCGAATTTCCAACCCCTAAGGATAAAAAGAATATTAAGCAGTTCCTAGGACTGGCAGGGTATTACCGGAGATTCATCCAAAATTTTTCGCAATTAGCTAAACCAATGAATACTCTTCTGAGAAAGGACAGGGAATTCGAGTGGAAACAACAGCAAGAGGAATCTTTTCAGCGCCTGAAGACGGAACTTTTCGGAGACCGTGTACTTATGTACCCAGATTTTAAAAAACAATTCATTTTATCGACTGATGCCTCTGGTGAAGCTTTAGCAGCAGTACTGGCGCAAAAAGATGCGAGTGGAAGAGAAAAACCGATCAGCTTTGCGAGTCGGACCTTGAATGACGCCGAGCAAAAATATTCGACTACGGATCGCGAAATGCTTGCGATAGTTTGGAGCGTAAAGCACTTCCGACCCTACTTATATGGTCGAAAATTCGTTATAATTACTGATCATCAGCCACTGAAATGGTTGAATAGCATGAAGAAACCAACTGCCATGCAGGTGCGGTGGAGAATTATTTTGGAAGAATATGATTACGAGATTCAATACAAGAAGGGATGTTTGAACTCCAACGCTGATGCTCTTAGCAGAAATCCGGTGATGTTAACTACCACTCATAGGGCAGCATGGGCTAAAAACATAACATTTTCAGATCAACGACCCACAGATGCAATCTACATAGAATTTAGGAAAGGAAACGAAGATAAAGTTGTATGTGACCTACCTAATGCAATACAGCTAATTGGACAAGACTTTACGCAAGGAACCGTAAGGAAACTGCTAGAAGAACTTTGCGATATTCTAATATTTGAAGAAATCCAAGGAACATTAACATATCACTTGGAAGATTTGAAGAAGATCTCATCATTAGAAGAACATGAAATTAAGCATCTCATGCAAGATACCTTTCGCAACGCAGATCAAGAGTTTATTCTAATTTCTCCAGCTTTGAAGACACCGGAAACAAAAGAAGAACTAGCTGGTTATTGTTGCTCGCTCGCTTCGCGAGCTCGCGGATGGTGTTATTGTTGCTCGCTCGCTTCGCGAGCTCGCGGGTAGGACTGCTCTTGCGAGAGGATTAGTGGTACGCATTGCTAGTGAGGCATACAGCTATTAATGGTTTTTTTTTATTTTGTGTGTGACTCTCCACGAGCCACACAAAGAACTTCCCGATTCGTTAGTTGTAAGCGGTAACATTAGCATTAACTGCATAATTTAAAAAAAAATGTAAATATATATAATTACGTTTGTTTATTTGGTGGAAAATTTCCATCCTCTCTTATAAATTGCATTGTTGAATGAACTTCTTTCGAAAAAAACTAAAAAATCTAAAAAAACTGCTTGATCAATATGGACCAAAATCTAATCAGCTCTAAGTTACGACGAGGCACATCCATTGCATCATTCATTATTCTGATCGCATTGTTACTTTTTCAGAAAATGTTAACGAAAATTTTGACACACACACACACACACACACGCACGCACGCACGAACGCACACACACACGCACACGCACACGCGCACGCACACGCACACGCAAACACACACACATACCGACATTTTGATAAAAATAGTCTAAAATGAATCCAATGACCATGAAACGTGAAGATCTGTTAAAAATTCGATTTTCGATTTTCGGGGTAAAAAAACATTAATAGCTGTATGCCCCACTAGCAATGCGTACCACTAACCCTCTCGAAAGAGCAGTCCTACCCGCGAGCTCGCGAAGCGGGCGAGCAACAATAACCAGCTAGTTTGATTATTGTAAGCGGTAACATTAGCATTAGTTGCATAATTGAAAAAAAAAATTTTTTTTAATTAAAAAAAATTTTTTTTAACCCTTTGAACTCGAGGCCGTTTTCGCTTGCGCGAACCAGCAACTCGAGACGATTTCGGCCAAATTAGGTGAACATTTTACAGGTACTTCAAAAATATTTAATTTTTAAAAAATTAAAAAAAAAAATTTCACCAGTTTATTCATTTATATGTCGAAAACAACAAATTTTGATAAATATTACACTCTGTAATTAGTTTTGGTGTGATACTTAGTAAAACAATAGCCAAGATGCATCCTTGCCACTTCACATCGGCCGGGCGCCGTATCGGCACCGCTCGAGTTGCTACTTAACATCGGCCGGACGCCGTATCGGCGCCGCTCGTGTTCAAAGGGTTAAATTTAAAAAAATTTTTTTTACATAAAAATGAAATATATATAATTACGTTTGTTTATTCGGTGGAAAATTTCCATCCTCTCGTATAAATTGCATTCTTGAATGAACTTCTTTCGAAAAAAACTAAAAAAACTAAAAAATCTAAAAAACTACTTGACCGATATGGACCAAAATCTAATCAGCTCTAAGTTACGACGGGGCGCATCGATTGCATCATTCATCATTCTGATCGCATTGTTACTTTTTCAGAAAACGTTAACGAAAAATTTGATAACATAAAAACGGCCATACGCACACACACACACACACACACACACACACACACATACTAACAATTTGATAAAAATAGTCTAAAATGACTTCAATAACCATGAAACGTGAAGATCTGCTAAAAAATCGATTTTCGATTTTCGGGGTAATTACAGTAACTTCCCTATGAATCGGGAAGTTAAAAATTAGAAATAATCAATAACCATCACGGTCACTTCTCATCAGCACATTCCGGAATAAAAGCAACTCTCAGTAAAATATTGGAAAATTACACATGGAAGGGCGTACATAAAGATGTTACAGAATTCGTCAACAACTGTAACTCTTGTCAGCAAGCCAAAATTGTTAGGCAACCGACTAAGATGCCATTAACTATTACGGATACACCACGAATGTTCAACGAAAAGATAGCTTTAGACGTCGTTGGACCCTTCACCGAGAGTTTGAAAGGATGCAAATACGTGTTAACCATACAGGATCAACTCAGCAAATTTATGGAAGCAGTAGCCATGGAAAATCAAAAAGCAGAAACAATCGTGACAGCTCTCACTAATACATGGATCTTGCGATATGGATTTCCAAAAACAATACTGACAGATCGAGGAGCAAATTTTATGGGAAAAACAATAGAACAATTATGTAGAATATTTAATACAAATTTGATTCATACGACAGCATTCAGGCCACAATCCAACGGATCTTTAGAACGAGCGCATGCAGTGATCAAGGATTATTTAAGATCCTACGTCACACTCGATGAAACATGCGAAACCTGGGATGACTACTTACAATCAGCAATCTTCTCATACAATACTGTAACTCATACCAGCACAGGTTACAAGCCATTCGAACTAGCTTTTGGGAGAAAACCACCGAGTATTAATCAATTAGAACAAGAAGATAAAGTGACGTATTGCGATTTAGTAACATCCATAGAGAATCATTTGCGTAAGACATGGGAGCATGCAGAAACCAATATTGAAAAAATCAAAGAAACCGTCAAAAAAACATACGATAAGAACATTAGACCTTTAACATTAACGATAGGAGATTATGTTTGGGTGAGGAACCAGGGCAGGGATAGACTAGCTGGAATGACCATGCCGTGGTTGGGTCCATATAAGGTTAAAAAGATAGATGGGTTAAATGCAGAAATAACTATTAGGAATAAGGACTATAAAGTCCATCTAAATAGACTAAAATTTGCTAACATGAGTTCCGTTACAGACTTATAATCCTAGGCTTTAGTCTAGTCCATGTTTCATCAACCGTCCTGGAAATTGAAGAACTACCCAATGCGCCGAACCTAGAATTCGACAACATGGGTGTCACAAGAACGTACCACAGGAAATGGCGCACACTCTACACCTACGATCTACAGGAACTCAAAGGCATCGAAAAACTAGTCAACCAGGCTATTGTGGAACTCCCTAGCGACGCCGATCCCGTAATTAAACAAATTTATCGTCTCCTACATGAACGTTTTATCCGCGATATTGATGAAAAATGGCGTATGTTATATAGTATAGGTGTAACTTTACCTAATAGGAGTAAGCATGTAAAACGTGGTTGGTTGAATCCTATTGGAGATTTAGCCAATGTATTATTTGGCACCCTTAGTCAAAAGGACGCTGAATACTACGAATCGGAACTCGATAAACTTTATACAGATAGTAAAAATTTAGCCGTACACCTAGACAAAGAAACAACAATTGTAAAAGGCATTATCAAAGATTTTTCCCATTATCGTGATAGAATTCAATCTTTTATAAATACAACCACCACAGCAATCTATCGGGTTATAGATAAGGTAGAAAGACAACAAATTCAACTCAGCACCGCAACTTTATTATCTGAACTTGTAACTGAGTACGGGGAATTAACACACAAACTCAGAAGTCTAATCAACAATGGAATCCAAGGAAAATTGGATCCCACATTACTAAACTCGGTAGATTTAGTAACAATTCTTAAAAGCATTGAATCTAAATTTGGAGCTGAGAGAATGCTGTTTCCTGCCACGAAAGAATCAGCCTTCCAATATCAACGAGTTGCCGAAATTAATATTTTTACCTTACACGATACACAACTTTGCTTTGAAATCAAGATTCCAATTCTTGAACCAGAACAGTATAATCTTTATCAACTGGTACCAATTCCCCTTATTCAAGATAAACTAATGTACGTAGTCAGCACAACTGTTCGATACATACTATTAGACAGCACAACTAAATATTACAGTCCTGTCGAGCCTATGGACATTAACAAATGTAAGATCTTTGGGAAGATCCGAATTTGCGAAAGAACAACTCCAGTTCTCACTTCATCATTTCAAGATCAATGTGTAGCACAAGCAATTCATATACTCCCAGAAAGTAAGAAATGCCGAATAGCCGTCATTAAAATTATGAATCCCATCTGGATACAACTCTACTCTAAACATACTTGGATTTCTGTAACAGAAGAACCAGAAAGTTTACATGTAATGTGTAGAAACAGTGGTTCTACTAGAACTAAAATTATTCAAGGCGTCAATAAGATTACCCTTCATTCAGATTGCATTGGAACTACACTTTCTGCCAAATTATACCCTTCTATCCCTCCGGAACACTTGCAAATCTATTCCAAATCATTGGATGAAATATCTAGAGACGCGAATAACATAGCATCACACGTAAGAAGCGCGACACGAACCGAAACCGTCTGGACCACACTTAGAATTATCACCGTTAGTCTAATCCTAATAGCTCTATTATATGTATTATATAAATTAAAAATCTGGAAACTCATAAACTTATGTTGCAAACCTTGCAATCAGTATGTAAACTGTTTCAATACAGGAGGTACACACGTTTATAACGAAAACGTAATGACACCGTCACCCCAGTATTCTGTCAGATTCACATCAAAACCTCAAAATGACCAAACGCCTACTGTCGAGGAAATCAACGATGAACCCGTATCAATCAATGTAAAACCGACAAAACGTAAAATTGTATTAAAACCGATCTTGTAAAAAGAACATACCTCACCAAGGTATATTCTTTTAAAATAAGAAAAGGGGTGTTATGCGTACCATGAGCAATACCGTATTTACTCTGACTCACAGGCTTCCGCATCGAACTGACCTATGATTACATTGATTACTTTCAATATCTTATTTTCGCCATATATTTTCGGTCCAAAGATCACATCTGCGAAAACCCCGACTTCCACGTCATTCTTTATCACTAAGGACTAATCATCCTTTCCTTACCAAACCGCGATAGTGGAAATATATATAAGACCCAACGAAAGGGCACGCGTCAGTTATTAGTTATTCATTCGACAAGTCAGAGGTGACTTAGCCAGTCAGTCCGTGAATTCGTTTTATAAGTTGTTCTGTATTCCTGTTTGGCGCTCTATTTTCCAATAAACCTAAGTTGTGCTGGAAGACTTTGGAGCTGATTCGAGGATTCCCTTCATTTCCTCTTCCCGTGGCATAACAGGAAAACAGAAGACGGTGAAAGAGGAAAGGACGATGGAAAGCGAAACGTAGATAAAGGCAGCATGCAACTACGGATCGCGCGGCCCGAGCCTATCGGTGTACAAATCCTGGTACATAGCACAAAATATTGCATACACATTCATATGGTATTAAAAGAAGATTCAATCTGTTTTTAATATTCAAATATACATACAATATTTATTTGACGTTAAGTAACGAATATTTCTTTCAAATATGCAGTAAATATTTATTTCATGTAACGAGAAAAATATTTCTTCTTCTCATTATACAAGTAATCTTTACGTAATAGCAGAAATAAAATATATTTTTTTAAATATCCAGGGAATATTTTATTTTCATCATCGAAAAATATTTATACCAGAATATGCTGGAAGACATACACACATTTTATTTTACGAATGAAATATATGCGTTTCAAATATAAAATGATTGAATGACAAGCGATTTTGCCGAGTAGGACACCCGCGGATGGTCGAAATATTAACAAATGGTAGGTGATTGCCCTAGCGAGCGAGTGCGAGAGAGTAAGAGAGCGTGAGTGTGTGAGAGAGAAAGAGAGCGTGATAATACATATATCTCCTTGTAGAATGCTTCATTTTTAAAGTTGTAGGCCGAAAATCGTGAAAATCTGCAATTTTTACCATCTTTAAACGTCTATAGCTCATTGCAACGTTAATCAATTTTGACGAAATTATCAGCATATGTTTAATTGACACAGATCTACAAAACGTATTTATTACATTTTCAGTATATGTATGCTCACATGAAAAGGTTGTAAAATGCTAAAAAAGTTTCACATCCTGTAATAAACTAATTGCTCTAGCTTCCAAGAAAAGTTTAATTTGTATAGTACAATATTTAAAAAAAGCTATTGTCTTTTTTAAAGCATTCTCGTAGGTCTATTTCAAATATTTCATCAATTCTTTTTCATTTCTAACTATACAATAATCAGTGGTATTTTTTAAACATTCTTTTACATCGCAACAGGAACAGGGATGAAATTCGACGGTTACAATGTATGCGTGTGCGTCGCGCGGCTATTGTCTTATTGTTAGGAGCTTTCCACTAGTATACATATAACGATGAAGTCTAACAGTGGGGGAAGGCCCTAAGCGGGAAGATGTCTCGAACAGTGCCGGATAGTGATGGGATTGTTGGCACTTTTCATGCGCATACGCGACGATTCTAGCTTCAGAAGGCCTCAGTCAAGTACGAAGCGGGTATCTTGGCCGCCCCGCTAATTTCGTATATCATACTCCCCCACTATTTTCCACCCAATAGTTCCCTACTTTCGGACGTAGACGTAGAAACGGCCCTGACAAAACTCGCGCATGCGCGTGAAAAGTACCAACAATCGCGTCACTGGTGCCGGAGCCGTAGGAACTATTTGGCACTTGTTCTTAGGCCACTCGAAGGAAAGGACATACATAATGGACAACTATCCCATAAACAGTAAGTTTTGTTTGTTTCTACATTTTGTAGCCTCCTAGAAGTGAGCCTCCCACTTGTTGAATTTAATAATCTTAACAGTTTTGCTGCGTTGAGCTAAGTTTGTGCTACATTAAAAATAAGACTAAAAATTAAGGGCAGAAAAACGATTGTCTCAGTAGCTCCCCACTTTTCATTTTTTACAATTCATTACATAGTTGTGCTAAGATTGTGCTAAAGTATTACCTAAATATTCTTATACTAAGAAAATATTAGATAATTAATAATCATTGTATGCTATTTCTGTAATGTGCAGTTCCCGCAATGCTGATTGAACGGCAGATAGTTTACGTCCCCATGGGTATGGAAATACCCATGGGGCCGCCACCGCCACCGCCACCGCCACCGCCACCGCCATCGCTACCACCGTCACCACAGCCACCGCCACCGCCACCGCCACCGCCACCGCCACCGCCACCGCTGCAACAGCTAGGAGCTGTATTGCCGCCGCCACCTCCGCCGGGAGCTGCAGAAGCACCGCCGCCACCTCAAAATGTGGTAAGTTAAAAAACAATTCACACTTTGTGTTGAGACATTGGACTTGTGTAACGAACTTTAACAAATTACGTGAAAGAATAAATATTATAATATTATATCGTTTGCAGAGAGAGAGGCGGCGTGTGCAAAATGCACGCCGGCGGCAGACTCTTACAGAGGCCCGGCAGGAGGTGCGGCGGTTGCAGCAGTTGCTGCTGCAACAACAACAGCAGCAGCAACAGCCACAGCAGCGGCAACAACAACAACAACAACAGCAGCAGCAGCAGCGGCAACAACCGCAGCAGCAGCAGCACCAGCAACGGCAACAACAACCGCGGCAGCAGCAGCAGCAGCGGCAACAACAACAACAACAGCAGCAGCAGCAGCAGCAGCAGCAGCAGCGGCAGCGGCATCAACAGCAACAGCAACAGCAGCAGCAGCGTGGCCGTGGCCGTGGCCGTGGCCGTGACAGTGGCCATATAACCAAAATTATTCATTATAATCAATATTTTTAAAATTTCAATAAATATTTTTATACCACCTTATTTATAGTTACATTTCTTTATATTTTAAAACATTCCCTGAACTATTGCGGGGTAGCGTACAGAGTCCTTTTTTGCGATTTGTCCCCTGCAACTTTATAAACAATAATTGCGTCTTTTTTCATAGAAGATATTTTTTCCTGTACACTTTTTCCAAAAAAGGCCTCTGTACGCTACCCCGCAATAATTCGTAGAACATTTCAATGCAAAGAGCATCAGGAAATATTGCTTCCTCGCTAAATGAATCCTTAGTGGGTTTATCGAAAAATCCAGCCATTTCGTAATCTCTATCTTTGTCTCTCCTGCGAGCGAGCGACATAGCGCCCTCTCCGTCGCAGCCCAACAAGAGAGACGAGGATCTCTCTGTCCTTCCCCTGCTTCTATCGTAGGTCAGTTACGCTCGGAGAAAAGCAGGAGACGCGACGGCAGCGCTGCGGCGGAAAGTCGGAAAGCGCGACAGCGTAGCAGCCATATTGGCGTACAAATTGTTAGGTTCTCTAATGATCGGCTACTTGAGCTGAATTTAGCGATAAAGCAATATTATGGGATAATTTTGGTATTGAAATATTCCCTGAAGTATTGCGGGGTAGCGTACAGAGTCCTTTTTTGCGATTTGCCCCCCCCCAACTTTATATACAATAATTGCGTCCTTTTTCATAGAAGATATTTTTTCCTATACACACATTTTTTCCTATAAAAGAAAGAGTGGGTTTATCGAAAAATCCAGCCATTTCGTAATCTCTATCTTTGTCTCTCCTGCGGGCGATATTCTCCCTCTCCGTCACATCTCTGCAGAAGAGACAAAGATCTGTCTATCCTTGTCATGAGGTTCCTGGTGTTTGCCGCAACTGGCGCTCTAGTCGCCTCTAAATTCCCACGTCGCTCCGGCGCAGCTTTAAGTCAAAAATACAAAGTGCCATTTAAAAACATGAAGATGACGTTGACAATATTATAAAAATATATTTTTTGAACTTTTTTTGTTGCAATATATAGCCAACCGAAAACTGATCGACTTGTGTTGAAAATATTATTTGTCAGATTATCGCAAGTACTGAACTAGCTGGTTATTGTTGCTCGCTCGCTTCGCGAGCTCGCGGATGGTGTTATTGTTGCTCGCTCGCTTCGCGAGCTCGCGGGTAGGACTGCTCTTGCGAGAGGGTTAGTGGTACGCATTGCTAGTGAGGCATACAGCTATTAATGGTTTTTTTTTATTTTGTGTGTGACTCTCCACGAGCCACACAAAGAACTTCCCGATTCGTTAGTTGTAAGCGGTAAAATTAGCATTAACTGCATATTTAAAAAAAAAATGAAATATATATACTTACGTTTGTTTATTTGGTGGAAAATTTCCATCCTCTCTTATAAATTGCATTGTTGAATGAACTTCTTTCGAAAAAAACTAAAAAATCTAAAAAACTGCTTGACCAATATGGACCAAACTCTAATCAGCTCTAAGTTACGACGAGGCACATCCATTGCATCATTCATCATTCTGATCGCATTGTTACTTTTTCAGAAAATGTTAACGAAAAATTTGACACACACACACACACACACGCACGCACGCACGAACGCACACACACACGCACACGCACACGCGCACGCAAACACACACACACATACCGACATTTTGATAAAAATAGTCTAAAATGAATCCAATGACCATGAAACGTGAAGATCTGTTAAAAATTCGATTTTCGATTTTCGGGGTAAAAAAACATTAATAGCTGTATGCCCCACTAGCAATGCGTACCACTAACCCTCTCGAAAGAGCAGTCCTACCCGCGAGCTCGCGAAGCGGGCGAGCAACAATAACCAGCTAGTTTGATTATTGTAAACGGTAACATTAGCATTAGTTGCATAATTGAAAAAAAAAATTTTTTTTTAATTAAAAAAAATTTTTTTTAACCCTTTGAACTCGAGGCCGTTTTCGCTTGCGCGAACCAGCAACTCGAGACGATTTCGGCCAAATTAGGTGAACATTTTACAGGTACTTCAAAAATATTTAATTTTAAAAAAATTTTAAAAAAAATTTCACCAGTTTATTCATTTATATGTCGAAAACAACAAATTTTGATAAATATTACACTCTGTAATTAGTTTTGGTGTGATACTTAGTAAAACAATAGCCAAGATGCATCCTTGCCACTTCACATCGGCCGGGCGCCGTATCGGCACCGCTCGAGTTGCTACTTAACATCGGCCGGACGCCGTATCGGCGCCGCTCGTGTTCAAAGGGTTAAATTTAAAAAAATTTTTTTTACATAAAAATGAAATATATATAATTACGTTTGTTTATTCGGTGGAAAATTTCCATCCTCTCGTATAAATTGCATTCTTGAATGAACTTCTTTCGAAAAAAACTAAAAAAACTAAAAAATCTAAAAAACTACTTGACCGATATGGACCAAAATCTAATCAGCTCTAAGTTACGACGGGGCGCATCGATTGCATCATTCATCATTCTGATCGCATTGTTACTTTTTCAGAAAACGTTAACGAAAAATTTGATAACATAAAAACGGCCATACGCACACACACACACACACACACACACACACACACACACTAACAATTTGATAAAAATAGTCTAAAATGACTTCAATAACCATGAAACGTGAAGATCTGCTAAAAAATCGATTTTCGATTTTCGGGGTAATTACAGTAACTTCCCTATGAATCGGGAAGTTAAAAAATCGTAAAAACCGTTACGTGGGACACCCTATACATCGGTAACGGTGACGGTTCTGGAGAACCGATATTACTAAGTGTTGTGTTATGTTATACTCAACAGTTGAAAATCGTAATTTTCACATTGATCTTCAAAATTCCAAGTAACAATAATTTTTAAAGAAGTTTTCTTATGCATTATTTAACAAAAAGATTCTTCTAGCATTTTAAAAATATCTATTTTCCCAACTTGTTCACCATAAAGTAAGAGACAGGTAAAAGAGTCACGGAAAAACCCCAAAATGTGTTGCTGCAGTTTACAATAGACCGTAGAGGTCTACAAGGTTTATGGGACACCGTCGTTGCTATTAAGGCATGCGAATATGTACGCCAGAGTTTTTCGTCGTGTCTTCGATAATAAAGTGATGAACAATTAAACAGCTTTCCAGAAAATAACTTCGCTGTCGGTCCCCTACCAATGGCCCGACCATTTGCATCCTCAATGTTTTATTGCCCGCGCCGATACTCGCGACACCAGCTACGTCGCACAATGGTGCAAAATCCCCAAGACGCGTGGCAATAATTTGTTTACTCTGGCAACGTTATTTTAAAAAATCTATGTATTGAAATACGTTACAGTATTAAAACATCGATCCTAGATTACAGTAGAACTCAGGCACAAACACTGACAATGGAAACAACTGCGACATACCTACAAACGGAAAAATTTTTTCTCATTTCTTTGTTGTGTGACGGTCACATTCCTACAGGAGCGAAATCGTCCCCAAATCAAAACGAACACCGCCGGAGCCCCGCGCCTGACGCGCCCATGAGTCAGCCGCGAGCCCGCGACGCGCGACCGCGAGAGGGCCGCCGCGCCAAACCGGTTTCTCGCGAGAGGAAACACGCGCACGCGGGGATAAGTACCCCGCGCAAACATCGGTAAGGCAAGTCGAGCCAGTGATGCCAGAATCGTGGGACGTGGGATTTTTCCCCTCCGCTCGCTCAATCGACTCGGCCTCCCACTCTGACGTACCATCGGCTCCTTGCGTTGCTTCGACTGCGCACGCGCTGCACACAAGCGTACCTCTAGTCTGTTCGTGTGAGCTGCCTATTCGACTCGATGCGTTCCTTCGAAATTCACGTCTTACCGAAATGCGAAATCTGGAGGTAGCGCATACGATTCCCGGCGCGGCACGGTACACATTTTGCTATAACTTTTGATCTAAACAAGATATCGATGCGAAAGGGTATAGCCGGATAAGATGGTCAAAAATGCCCTTGAACCGAATTGTATCGACGAAGTGTCATTCGATAGGGCACCAAAAAAAAGCATACTGTGCAAAATCTCAACCCTGTATCTCGATCGGGAGGGTAGTTATGGGGTAAAATCGAAAAATCAGTTTTTGGACTATTTTCCCTAGTTAATTATGTTTAAAAATTCTGAGAAAAATGTGACATATGTAAAGTATCCAAATGCATACTTCGCAATTGATTTCAGATTTTTAAATTGAAAATTCTGCTTGTAAAAAATCAAAAACCTCAAAAAAATCGAAAAAATGCAGATTTCACATGGAAGTTCTAGAGTGACAACTTTTATATTTTTACAGTAGCGATATATTGTTATTGGTATGGTTCATGAATTTTTTCAGATTTTTTGGTTTACTGCGCCGTTGTCAAAAAAAATAAAAACCGATTTTTTCGACGTTTTTTCCGCGAAGAACTAAGTTAACCTTAAAATTATAACGTTCTATTTATTTTTTAAGACTATAAGGCTCTGATAAACCTTGAACATTTCTAAAAAATAATTAAACAATGAAATCGGCTTGATTAGTATTTTTATTGTCAGCTTATTAGATCTGAAAGTATTAAACAGATTCCCAACAGATCGGTTGGCTCAGCGCGTTGAGCGTTCGACTGTTAACCTGCTTATACTAGGTTCAAGCCCGGCATGCGTATACTTTTTTTTTACTTGATTAATTCTTTTTTTTATGTCTAACTGTATAATAATCAATGGTATTTTTGTAGATTTCTTTTAAAAGCAATATTTAAAACATATTTTAATTCGGTTGTTGCTTGCACGTGGCAGCAATTATTTATTACCTCTCACATGCTCGATGCCTCTAAAAAATGATAAGACCTGTTGAAATATTGAGGAAGATTTTTTTCTCATTCAATCAATTCAACCAAGAAGAAGTGATACCGGTCATTAATGAAGATAGTGACGAAGACTGAGGACATCACATGATGAAATATTGAAACATGCTTTTACACAACGGTATGGTTCATACACAATAATTGCTGTTCCGCACTAAAGACGAGGTACCATAAACGAATAATTCAAAAGAATAGTATTACAATGGATTTTCTCTATAACGGAGTATTTAAAACTCGAAGACACGTATAGATTTACTAAAGAAAATATTTAATACTACCAGAATTAAGAAGATGCATAAATAAAAATTAATGATAATAACAATTGCTCCAAAATTTTTTTTGCGAATTTGACCTTAAAATATTGTTTAAATATTTAAATATTGCTTTTAAAAGAAATCTACAAAAATACCATTGATTATTATACAGTTAGACATAAAAAAAAGAATTAATCAAGTAAAAAAAAAGTATACGTATGCCGGGCTTGAACCTAGTATAAGCAGGTTAACAGTCGAACGCTCAACGCGCTGAGCCAACCGATCTGTTGGGAATCTGTTTAATACTTTCAGATCTAATAAGCTGACAATAAAAATACTAATCAAGCCGATTTCATTGTTTAATTATTTTTTAGAAATGTTCAAGGTTTATCAGAGCCTTATAGTCTTAAAAAATAAATAGAACGTTATAATTTTAAGGTTAACTTAGTTCTTCGCGGAAAAAACGTCGAAAAAATCGGTTTTTATTTTTTTTGACAACGGCGCAGTAAACCAAAAAATCTGAAAAAATTCATGAACCATACCAATAACAATATATCGCTACTGTAAAAATATAAAAGTTGTCACTCTAGAACTTCCATGTGAAATCTGCATTTTTTCGATTTTTTTGAGGTTTTTGATTTTTTACAAGCAGAATTTTCAATTTAAAAATCTGAAATCAATTGCGAAGTATGCATTTGGATACTTTACATATGTCACATTTTTCTCAGAATTTTTAAACATAATTAACTAGGGAAAATAGTCCAAAAACTGATTTTTCGATTTTACCCCATAACTACCCTCCCGATCGAGATACAGGGTTGAGATTTTGCACAGTATGCTTTTTTTTGGTGCCCTATCGAATGACACTTCGTCGATACAATTCGGTTCAAGGGCATTTTTGACCATCTTATCCGGCTATACCCTTTGAACTAAAATTTTTTTCGAAAAACCGGGTTTAATGGTCCATCTTAAAATATGTTCTCTATGTTTTAAACAATTTTTTTCGTTGGTTTTTAAGGTATAGCCGGTTAAGATGGTTCAGCGGGCCGCCAACACAAATTGATTTTTAGTCAAACCATACTTAATAAACAATTACGAGAAAATTCATGAATATTCTACCTAACAGCATACATGACTGAAATTTTTTTCAGATTTTTCGGATTATGTAAACATGTTTAAAAAAATTGAAAATCTCCAAACATTCGAAGAAAATGCATATTTCGTATTCAAGTTGTAGAGATATCAGTTTTATAAAAATTCAGTAGTCGGATATTAGTGAAACAATTGTCCTTAATTCTTTCTAGAATTTTTTATAAATTGTATCGGTGTTCAAAAAATCAAAATCAATTGTTTCGATACTCCTTTACTTTTTTGTAGACGTATTGTGTAATATCAAATATTTTTATATTGAGAAAATTACTTTACAGATTTAATAATTCAATATAAAATATTTTATTTACGTTATATTTCAATATACATATAAACATCACTCCTAACAAATATGGTAATCACATAATTATTGTAACGACATTTTACATATAATTTAAAGTATTCAAAAAAGGTGTTTGCAATAGCATCTCCGGTTACAAAAATCAATGTTAAATGGTCCCTTCCTATCTATAACATAAAAAAAACAAAAAATAGTTATAGTCATGATTGCAAAGTACAGAATAAAATATTAATGTTACTAAATATTTATCTGTTTTTTTAAATCATTTTTCAATCTGCAAATCCTGATTTCACGTTGTCTAGAAATTCCGTTCCAGCTGGCACACGCGCGATTTTAAATGGTCCTCTGCATTTCTATCACATAAAAAACATACAATTAAAGTAATAATTGCAAAGTACAGAATAAAATATCAATGTTACTAAATACTTACCTGTTTTTTTAAATCATTTTTCAATCTGCAAATCCTGATTTCACGTTGTCTAGAAATTCCGTTCCAGCTGGCACACGCGCGATTTTAAATGGCTCTCTGCGTTGCTGCATTCAAAGAAAAAGTAGACATGATTAAAATGGTAATTCTAATTGCAATTATATAGGACACTAAACTAAAATCAATTCCTAATAAGATAAAAAATGTTAAAACTGTAATAAAAAAGATAACCGATTACAAAATGTTCAAAACGCGATAAAAAAAACAGGAATTAGGGTTGTGGCTGTTTTTAATTCCAAAATGTACCCATCAAGGTGGGGTTCCATGGAAATCATGGACACAGATTTCCCCGACAACATTTCAGCGACTCCATGTTCGACCGACAATGACTTTGGTCGACATCGCCTTTGAAAAAACGACCTCACAAGTCCGTAAACGCGTGTAATCTTAACTGTTTGTAATTTACAGACGGCGACGAACGTGCATATAAATGCTCTCCCGACATGAGGGATAAATGTCTGCCATCGACAGACATGGTGCGACTAGACTCCTGTCTAGCTTTCAAAGATGTGCGCACCACACACATGGAATTTAATAGGACAGCGCCTATTTTATTCCTTTTTCTAGATTTAATGTCGGGAAGCAGTGAAAAAATTCTCTCGGCCTCGGCATTCGAGTGTGGAAGACATCTGACCGTGTTTATTAAAGATGTGAGGAGGGGGAAACGAAGAATTTGATTTTGGTCTTTTTGGGTACAGATGTCTACCCACATATCGTCGAAAGATAATTTAGACCATTGGTCCCTCTGTAACCGGGAAGTGCCGTAGTACAACAAGTTCAACTCCTTTTGTAGAACTACGGCACTCCAATTACCTAATCTACGAGCGACAGCTACGAGATTTTGAAAAGTTAAATCTCTGTCGCTGTTAAATACGGAATCGGATTTGAGAACCGTCAATTCCCCTAGAAAAACATCATCGAAAGGAAGACGATTTCTTATTTCATTGCTTATGGTCTCATAAAACCTTAAACAATGTTGCCGGAAGGAGTGCAACTCAACTTCCGACATTCCATCGTCAACCGCCTCATTCAAAAAATCTTCGCATTTGGAACCAAGTTCCACTAGATTTAGTGGAACTTGATTTGACTTTAATGTGAAATTAACCTGCCTCACTAACTTAAAAACTTCTTTATCTAAAAGGGCTGGTTTTAAAAACCTTCGTAAAAAAAATTTAAGCAGCTTTGCTGAAGATGGCTGCAACTCCAGCACCAACGTTTTCCTATTCTGGAAGAAGGCGTTAAATCTATTGAGAATATCAAGGACATATTCCAAAAAGAGGAAATATCCTTTGATATCCTGTCTGCTCAGGAGGGAAAAGAATTTCCTAGCAGATGCCGAATCTTCTGAAAAGGTGTGTTCCTCGAAAAAACGAACTAAATCGTCCCAAACTTTTAAAAATCGTTTGACACACTGATGCCTAGCAAGCCAGCGTGTATCCGATAATCTAAGAATTTTTACAGGAGAGTTCTCATAACTCTCCTGGAATTGTCGAAAAATAGCAGTCCGTTTAGCGCTGTTTCTGATAAACGAAGCGACGCCACGAAGCAATTCGTCACATTCTTTTGGAAACGTACCGCAAGCAGCACTTGCCGCCAGTGCTACAGAATGGCAAATGCACGGAATTGTCATGGCGTGGGGATTTTTCTCAAGCAACTTAGTCTTGAACGAAGAAAACTTTCCTGTCATGACGTTTTCATTGTCGCAACTGAGAGCCGCGATATTGTTTATCGGAATTTGCATTTTCAGCAACTGATTTTCGAAGGATTGGAAAATCTTTCCTGCCGAACAATCGCTGGCATCAAGATGAATCAATTGCAGCAATTCCGTCCTAACAGACAAACGACATGGCTCAACATATCTGACCGCTAATGTGAGCCACTTGTCGTTTGTCGAATCTGTGGTTTCATCTTCGTGTACGGAAAATTTGCAATGCGTCGCGTTATCCGTAATGCGTTCCGTCTCTCGAACGCATAAAACATTTGAAATTATTTGACTGCACTTTGTGCGGCCAACCTTCATGCCCTGCAAGACTTGAGGCTCATTGCCTATATCTTGCATAAGGGCGAGGAAATCAGGGGCGATGGAGAGAGGGATGTTATGTTCGGCGAAGAAAGCCGCGTATTTAATTTCGGCAATTTTAATTTTATCGCCTAATGAAGAATTTCTCCCCTTATCAAAATTTTCGGGTTCAGTGGATATTTCAACAGGCTCCTCAAGAACGACGTTGTTGTCTCGATACCAATGATGCTGAAACCTTTTCTTACACTTTTTAATGGGTATACTTGTCATTATACCACAACCACAGACCCTTTAAACTTTAAAAAACCCTAACACGATTAAAACAGATAAAAGAAGTTTCACTTCAAGAATAGAAATAAAAATGTTCCTAATAATTATGTACACAATCACAAACACAAACACTGCTTATCATAAAAAGCAACAATAAAATAACAAATCAAGTTGTCACGCTGTAGCACGTTGCGACCGTTGCGGTGTGAAGATCGCGCGGGATATTAGTTACGCGCAACATCAATACGCAACCGATACACTTTTGTTTCTTGACGTAGGAGGTTTATTATACGCAGATGCGTAGAATAAAGGCGGGATGAATAGGATAATCGGCGCATCTAATCGCGCATCTCGTCGCACATCATGTCTGTCAATGATAGACATTTGTGTCTCTTATCTCGTTATTTATTGTTATTTATAAGTTAAACAATTTTTAAATAAAATTTTATAATTTGTTTGTACATTCACTATTTCAATTATTATTTCAATAATTTATTGTTAAAATAGTTGTTTTTGTTTCTATATTCATATTATTGCACCTTGGTGGGTACATTCTGCAATTAACAAATAGCCACAATTGTATCTCCAGTTTTCTTTATCGCGTTTCTAACATTTCTTTTATTAGGAATTATATTTATCGATAAAAAATTAAGTATACGTTAATATTTATATTGTGTCCTATAATATTGCAATTAAACTTAGAAATGTAGGGGACCATTTAAGCCCTTAATGACCGCAACCGCGGAACGGAAAATTATACTCTGCGACCCGAGACAAATAGCTTACCTTAAATTATGTTTCATTTCAATCACTGACTTGTAATAAGCATTCAGATCGAACTGTACCAAGCCATGACAACAGAGGAACGAATGGGTGAAAGAGTTCCTATTACCACATCGTAGTGTTTATATAAAATACTGGAGCCCCCAAAGCAAAGAATGCCCTCTGTGATAAATTTCTAGTCAGCACCCCTACCACATGACTAATTATAGGGTGAGCACGGTTTTATGAATGGTGCACTATCTCTTCTATTCTGCTCAACAAAACATTACGAAAAAATTCATGAACATTTTACTTATTTGCACTTATGACAGTGAATTATTTCAGAATTTTTCGTTACAAAATTGATTTTTATCTTTAAACACTCTGTTTTGTTCTTTGTTCATCATATAATTATTGCAATGACATTTTACATATATTTTTAAAGTTTTAGAACTATTTTTTAATTGCGGGTGGAATATAGTAAAAATAATGGCTGGCCATCTATTTCTCCGTTGGTAATTTGCTGTTTTTTGAGTGTTACAACAGTTATAAATTGTTCGAAATCGCAGGACATTAAACTTTGTAGGTTTAAACAAAATGCCAAAAATATCTAATGTTTGAAAATTATGGGAGGACCATTTAAAATCGCGCGTGTGCCAGCTGGAACGGAATTTCTAGACAACGTGAAATCAGGATTTGCAGATTGAAAAATGATTTAAAAAAACAGATAAGTATTTAGTAACATTAATATTTTATTCTGTACTTTGCAATCATGACTATAACTATTTTTTGTTTTTTTTTATGTTATAGATAGGAAGGGTCCATTTAACATTGATTTTTGTAACCGGAGATGCTATTGCAAACACCTTTTTTGAATACTTTAAATTATATGTAAAATGTCGTTACAATAATTATGTGATTACCATATTTGTTAGGAGTGATGTTTATATGTATATTGAAATATAACGTAAATAAAATATTTTATATTGAATTATTAAATCTGTAAAGTAATTTTCTCAATATAAAAATATTCGATATTACACAATACGTCTACAAAAAAGTAAAGGAGTATCGAAACAATTGATTTTGATTTTTTTAACACCGATACAATTTATAAAAAATTCTAGAAAGAATTAAGGACAATTGTTTCAATAATATCCGACTACTGAATTTTTAGAAAACTGATATCTCTACAACTTGAATACGAAATATGCATTTTCTTCGAATGTTTGGAGATTTTCAATTTTTTTAAACATGTTTACATAATCCGAAAAATCTGAAAAAAATTTCAGTCATGTATGCTGTTAGGTAGAATATTCATGAATTTTCTCGTAATTGTTTATTAAGTATGGTTTGACTAAAAATCAATTTGTGTTGGCGGCCCGCTGAACCATCTTAACCGGCTATACCTTAAAAACCAACGAAAAAAATTGTTTAAAACATAGAGAACATATTTTAAGATTTCGCATCGATATCTTGTTTAGATCAAAAGTTATAGCAAAATGTGTACCGTGCCGCGCCGGGAATCGTATGCGCTACCTCCAGATTTCGCATTTCGGTAAGACGTGAATTTCGAAGGAACGCATCGAGTCGAATAGGCAGCTCACACGAACAGACTAGAGGTACGCTTGTGTGCAGCGCGTGCGCAGTCGAAGCAACGCAAGGAGCCGATGGGAGGGGAAAAATCACACGTCCCACGATTCTGGCATCACTGAGTCGAGCGCACCACCGTCTACCGTTCAGCAGTGATGCCGAAATCGTGGTACTGTGGTACTAAGCCGTGGTACGAGACCCCCCCACTATGACCTACCGTTGCCCCTACTGGCCTTCTCCAACTCGCTCGCGCGCTACACTCACCAGCGTACCTCTACTATGTCCGTGTGCGCTGCTTGTGCGCTTGCGCCGTCCATGGCAGCCACAATCTATTTTTAGCACTTTCCATGCATTGCTTTACGGAAACGAAACTGGAATTCGGCCGTCGAGCGCATGAATCGCAATCTGGAGCTACCCTTCGAGTCCCCGTGCAGATATTTTCATTTTTATTTTTTTTAATTACATTTTTAACCTTCCAAAAATTTAAAATTACAAACTATGTTAAAAATATATATTTATTTATCACAGAAACGTTTATTACAATAAAAATTGCATTAATACCAATAGTCTAGCAGGATAAGAGTAAGAAGTGCGCTTGTACCAATGGTACCGGGTTATGTATTTGATAACTCATAAAAATAAAGAATTCGACACCAAGTTTGAACCCTTTATCTTAACCAGGAGGGTAGTTAAAGAGTAAAAACTAATTATTGGTTTTTGTCACATTTTCCCTATTTAATGTATACTTAAAAATTCTTTAAAAATTTTATAATTTTGTAGATATGATTCCTTATGATTGTGAATTTTTTCAGATTTTTTTGTAAATACTAAGTATGAAAAATCGAAAAATGCATATTTTGTGTACAAGATTTCGTGGACCAGATTTTTCCTTTTACAGCAGTTAGGTATTAGCATTAGCAATATTCTCAATTCTTTCAGATTTTTCGATAGAGTGCAATGTTTTAATATTATTTGTTTGCTTTAAACGAAATGTATTTATGTTGTAGTGGACAGCCATTAATTCAGCTAAGACACTGTTTATGTTTAGGAAACGTTTTTAGGAGAATAAAATTTATTGTGATGTAATTAATAATTAGAAAAATATATATTTCATGACAAAAAAAGTTTGACCTTCGTGGAGCGTAAACCTCCGTCAAAAACTATCCCAGCGTTTCCGAATCCTAAGTCCTCAACAATTTCATTTTTGTTCGTAAATATGTTTATTAGTATTTATATATATACATTCTCTTAATTAAATTGGTACCCAAAAAAACATAACAAAAAATGCCCAACGATTCTTATGAACACTTACAATTCGCTTATGTATACTAGTTTACTCAGTCTAATATTTCGGCTTAGTCTTAATGTCATTAAATTTTGGTAAGTATTTTGGTATTGGTTTTCGCTAACAAGGAGAGGCCAAGGTATTCGGGAACCGGATTTTCCTGAAACTTGCAGTATATGAAGATGACGTATCCAAATATAATTTAGCAAAGCAGTAGCGCGCGCTTTTCAAGATTTTTCGAGAAAATCTCGACTCATTCATAAACAGTTCGCGTTAACATATAAACAATAACCGCTGTGGTCGAGGGCGTTGCGAGAAAGACTGGTATTCAGTAAGTAGCTGGTTCGAGTCTTCCTGTTGACATTTTTTAAAAGTCTTTTTTTCAGTTTTAATCCTAAAATTTATGAAATCTGACATTAAACAATGATTTTTTAAATAGAAATTGCATGTTTTTTATTTGTGGGTATTGAAAAAGAGATCGAACATAAAAATAATACAGTGTTATATTTACTTTATTATTGCACATTTAAAATAATAACAATAAAAGATGTATTAATCAAATTTATTAATTCATTAAAAAGGATTTATTAGTTAGTAATATACAATAATAAAGTAAATATAACCCTGTATTATTTTTACTAGGTCGCCTTAAGATACAAGAAAAGTGAAACGAAATTTAATGTTTTTTAAATGTTCAAGAAGTTTTAAAATAATATAATATAATATTTGTATTATAGATTATTGAAAAATTCACATATAAATATGTAAAAATGGAGCTGCGATGACAGCGGCGAACATTGAAGCGCGCGCTGGTAGCGGCGAACATTGGAGCATACGGTGGCAGCGGTGAACGTAGACAGACAAGGATGGGAATACTTTTCCTCTATGCTCTCTTAGCCGTTATAATATAGACATAATAGTTTATCCCGCTTTTATCATGCACATGCGTAAAACGAATGATCCAAAACAGTAGAAAATCAGCGTTACGTTGATGCGCGCGTTGAATACCACACCACGTGGTTGACAAAAGACGCGAGTTTAAAGAGACGAGTGCAACAGTGTAGTTTTCACAGGCTCTCGAAGCAGACCCTTTAAATATCGTGCGCGAGTTGTAGTGGGATTGTGCTTGTTTCTATTTATACATATTTTAATTCATTTTCAGCTTATTGTTACTGATCGTAAAATGGATTCTGTACCCGCCAAAAGATCTAAGAAGAGATTTCAGCGTCACTGGTTCGACGCTGATGAAACTCTGAAGGTTTGGTTGGAAGAACTTCCTTCGGACGAATCGAAATGCGTCTGTAAAGTCTATAAGAAAATCTTCGGTTTTGGACTTACAGAAATTCGCAAGCATTCGTCCACACGGGCTCATCAAAATAACATGGAGCAATTGCTCTCGGTTAATAACCCTTCGGGTAATGAGCCCGATGTTCAGGACAATCAACCTGACGAGTTTCTCCAGGAAGGGACATCATCGCGTCCCTTCCTTAAGGAAATAAGAATCGCTGAGATCCGATATGCGGCTTTCTTTGCCGAAAACAATATCGCGATTTCAGTTGCCCCGAAATTTCTTGCACTCATGCAAGATATTGCTAAAAACCCTGCCGTCTTGCAGGGTATGAAAGTAGGCCGTACGAAGTGCGGAAACATTATTTCTAATGTTCTGTGCGTTCGGGAAACCGAACGCATCGTAGATAACGTACGGCATACAAAATTTTCTGTTTACGAAGACGAAACTTCGGACTCGACAAACGACAAATGGCTCTCATTAGTGGTGAGATACATTGAGCCATGTCGTTTGTCTATCAGAACAGAGCTGTTGCAGCTAATTCATCTTGACGCCAGCGACTGTTCAGCGGAAAAGATTTTCAAATCTTTTGAAAATTATTTGTTAGGAAAGCAAATTCCGCTAAGGAACGTCGCTGCTCTTAGCTGCGACAACCCTTCTGTGATGATGGGAAGCCATTCTTCGTTCCAGAGCAAATTGCTCGAAAAAATCCCAACATCGTTGTTATGCCATGCGTTTGCCATTCCGCAGCATTGGCGGCAACTGCTGCTTGCGGTACCATCCCTAAGGAATGCGACGATTTACTTCGAGGAGTCGCATCCTTTGTTAATGGCAGCCCCAAACGGGCAGCTATTTTTCGTCAATTTCGGGAGATTTACGATAAATCTCCTGTACAAGTACTTAAATTATCCGAGACACGCTGGCTGGCAAGGCACCAGTGTGTCAAAAGGATTCTTAAAATTTGGGACGATCTCCAGGGCTATTTTTTAGAGTATATGATTTCAGAAAAGTTGGCATCTGCTGAGAAATTTTCTTCTCTGCTCAGCAGATCCGATATTAAAGGATATTTTCATTTCCTCGATTATGTCCTAAATACTCTAAATGTATTTAATGCCTCGTTCCAAGGTAGAGATACATGGTGCTGAACGTCGAAGAAGAAGATCCGGGTATGTAAAGCAAACGCATAAATGTGATATAAACGGCATTAATGTGTCGTATAATCGACGTCATTAGAATGATATAATTTATGATATATTTAACATGGAAATTTTTATTTACACAGAAACACCACTGTCTCGCAAGGAAATTGACAACCAAGAGGAACATTGAAATTAGATCGTCATTGCGAAAAAAGATAAGTTTGCAATACCTCGATATTTTGTAAGGTTCTACTATAATTGTATTTTTTTATTATATATACATACAGATATGCGTATATTATTTAATTGAAATATTTATTAATAGTTTCCTTTTCACTCCGCAGGAATTGTACGACTTGTACGTTACGAGATGCAGTACATGGTGCTGAACGTCGAAAAAGAAGATTCAATTTTTATTGTAATAAACGTTTCTGTGATAAATAAATATATATTTTTAACATAGTTTGTAATTTTAAATTTTTGGAAGGTTAAAAATGTAATTAAAAAAAATAAAAATGAAAATATCTGCACGGGGACTCGAAGGGTAGCTCCAGATTGCGATTCATGCGCTCGACGGCCGAATTTCAGTTTCGTTTCCGAAAAGCAATGCATGGAAAGTGCTAAAAATAGATTGTGGCTGCCATGGACGGCGCAAGCGCACAAGCAACGCACACGGACATAGTAGAGGTACGCTGGTGAGTGTAGCGCGCGAGCGAGTTGGAGAAGGCCAGTAGGGGCAACGGTAGGTCATAGTGGGGGGGTCTCGTACCACGGCTTAGTACCACAGTACCACGATTTCGGCATCACTGCCGTTCAGTAGTCTTTGTGACGAACACCGACCAACACCGAGTGCCCGACTTTTGAAGGCTGAGTGAGCGATTGCGAGAGAGTGTGAACCTTATCCTTACCATCCACCGTACCTCCGTCCGCCTGACCAACCTTCCCCGATACCAGGCCCGAGCGGTGAAACACCCACGGGAATCCCTCCGCCTCAGCGGCGAAAGGCCGAGCAGGCACCGTCCGGATCCCCAGCGGCGAAAGCCGAGCGGGATTCCCCTCACCCAGTGATGCCAGAATCGTGGTCGTGTGGTCGCAAGCCGTGGTACGAGGCCCCCCCACTATGACCTACCGTTGCCCCTACTGTCCTGCTCCAACGCGCTCGCGCGCTACACTCACCAGCGTACCTCTCCTATGTCCGTGTGCGCTGCTTGTGCGCTTGCGCCAGCCACAATCTATTATTAGAACTTTCCATGCATTGCTTTACCCAAGCGAAACTGAAATTCGGCCGTCGAGCGAATGGATCGCAATCTGGAGCTACCCTTCGAATCCCCGTGCAGCGATTTTCATTTTTATTTTTTTTAATTACATTTTTATCCTTTCAGAAATTTAAAATATACAAACTATGTTAAAAATATATATTCATTTAACATAGAAACGTTTTATTACTGTAATAACTGCATTAATATAAAGAGTCTAGCAGGGTCAAAAGTCAAAAGTGCCCTTGTACCAATTGTACCGGGCTATGCACTATTTGATAACTCATAAAAAGAAAAATTTCGTCACCAAGTTTGAACCCTTTATCTTACCGAGGAGGGTAGTTAAAGGGTAAAAACTAATTATTGGTTTCTGCCACATTGTCCCTATTTAATGTATATTTAAAAATTCTAAAAAAATTTTACAATTTTGTAGATATGATTCTTTACGATTGTGAATTTTTTCAGATTTTTTTGCAAATACTAAGTATGAAAAATCGAAAAATGCAGATTTTGTGTACAAGATTTCGCGTATCCAGATTTTATTCTTTTGCAGCAGTTAGGTATTAGCATTAGCATTATTCTGAATTTTTCAAATTTTTCGATAGAGTGTAATGTAATAATATTACATTTTTAAGTGAATAAAATTTATTGTCATGTAATTAATAATTAGAAAAATGTATATTTGAAAGGAAAAATTTTGGTAAGTAGTAGTTTGATATAGGTTTTCGCTAAGTGTTTTGGGGGAGGACAGTGCAGTGTGCATTGTTATAAGCCCAAAAATTCGTCTTGTGAGCTTATTAACTTTAATAAATAAACTATAGTAAGTATTACTTATTATGTGACTTACGGTCTCTGGCTTCCCTTTACATAGTCTGCAAACTCTATCCTTCTCCTTGATCCAATTCTGACTCTCCTCATCCACTCAAATTAATTTTTCTAAAATTAATTTATATTAATTATATGTGTATGTTATTTCGATTGAGCCTTACTTTTTTTAGACTACATACGTCATGTGGTTGGGCATACCCCGTATGCTGTCAGTTGAGCCTTTTGAAAATTTCATTATTTTTGCGGTAGGACGCTCCGTTTCCGAGATATAGCTATTTTTTATGACTAGCTCGGCTGACCATCCCCACCATCTCTAGATCTTCCATCTTCCTATAATAAAAAAATACAGTCAAAATTATAATTATAACAGAATTTCATAAAATATTGCGGTTGTTGCAAACTTATCTTTTTTCGTAATGACGCTCCAATTTCATTTTTTCTCTTGGATGTCCATTTCCTTCCGAGACAGTGGCGTTTCTAAGTGTAAATAAAAAATGTATCATAAACTACAATAATTCTAATGACATGGAATATAGTACATATTAACGCCGTTTATATTATATTTAAGTGTCAGTTTTACATACCCGGAGTTTCTTCTTTGACGTTACAGCTTCTCGTAATTTACGTATATGAACATATACGTACAAGTCGTCTAAGTCCTGCGGAGTAAAAAGAAAACGATTAATAAATATTTTAATTAAATAATGTATGTATATATATGTGTTCGGAAATACTTATATTTTTCACTCATCGAAATCGGCCAAACACAAAATTGCGGCTGTATTGAAAAATTAGAGATGTACCCGCCGCCAGAAAGCAAAACTAAGAACGAAGAAATACAACCCTTACAAGTTCGCCGCTGCGTGCAATGTTAACTGATGAAAGTTTTGTGCAGGCGGCGAACTTGCATATAAATGCTTCCCTGACATTAGAGTTAAATGTCCATCATCGATGGACATGGTGCGACTAGACTCCTGCCTAGCTTTAAGGGATGTGCGCACCACACACATGGAATTTAGGAGGTCAGGTCCTAATTTATTCCGTTTCTTAGTTTTCATGTCAGGGAGCAACGAGAAAATCCTCTCTGCGTCGGCATTTGAGTGTGGCAGACATCGGACAGCGTTCACCAAAGATGTGAGGTGTGGAAAAATGGGACAGTTGTCCGAATTTTTTTGCATGCCGATGTCCATCCACATGCCGTCGAAGGAGAGCAGTGCCCAACGATCTTTTTGGAATTGGGATGTGCCGAAGTACAAAATGTTCCACTCATTTTGCAAATCTTCGGCACTAAAATTTCCCAATTTTTGGGCCACTGCAGCGACGTTGAGGAAAGAAGAATTCCTGTCGCTATTTTTCAATGCAATTGACGGCTTGAAGACCGTCAATTGCGTAAGAATAACTTAAAACTAGGGGGGCCTTAAGATAAAAGAAAAGAGAAAAGAAATTGATAAATATTCAAGAAGTTTTAAAATAATATCTATAAAATATTTGTGTTATACATTCTTGAAAAATTCTCATATAAGTATCTAAAATTTATGGAGCTGCGATGGTAGCGGCGAACATTGGAGCGCGCGGTGGCAACGGCGAACGTAGACAGACAAGGATGGGAATACTTTTTCTGTATATTCTCCTCACCGTTCTAATATAGATATAATAGTTTATCCCGCTGTTATTGCGCACATGCGTAAAATGAATCGTGCAAAACAGTAGAAAATCAGCGTTACGTATCTGATGCGCGCGTTGAATACCACACCGCGTGGTTAACAAAAGACGCGAGTTTAAAGAACGAGTGCAACGGTGTAGTTTCGACAGGTCTCGAAGCAGAGACCTTTAAATATCGTGCGCGAGTTTGAGTGTTGTTTTCCTAGAACATTGTGTATTTTTTATTTAAGGTAATTGTTGCTGTATAGGAAATGGATAGTGTACCCGCTAAAAGATCGAAAAAGAGATTTCAGCGTCATTGGTTCGACGCTGATGAAACTCTAAAGGTTTGGTTGGAAGAACTTCCTTCTGACGAATCAAAATGCATCTGTAAAGTCTGCAACAAAATCTTCGGTTGTGGACTTACAGAAATACGCAGACATTCGTCCACACGGGTTCATAAAAATAACATGGAGCAATTGCTTCATGATAACACCTTTTCGTGTAATGAACCCGATGTAGTGAACGACCAACCTGAAGAGTTTCTCCAGGAAGGGACATCATCGTTTCCCTTCCTTAATGAAATAAAAACCGCTGAGATCCGATATGCGGCTTTCTTTGCCGAAAACAATATCGCGATCTCACTGGCCTCAAAATTTCTTGCTCTCATGCAAGACATCGGTAAAAACCCTGCCGTCTTGCAGGGCATGAAGGTAGGCCGCACGAAGTGCGGAAAAATCATTTCAAATGTGCTTTGCGTTCGGGAAACCGAACGTATTGTAGACAACGTACGGCACACTAAGTTTTCGGTTTTTGAAGATGAATCTTCTGACTCGACAAACGACAAATGGCTCTCATTAGTGGTCAGGTATATTGAGCCATGTCGTTTGTCTGTAACGACGGAGCTGTTGCAGCTAATTCATCTTGACGCTAGCGACTGTTCAGCGGACAAGCTTTTCAAATCTTTTGAAAATTATTTGCTGAAAATGCAAATTCCGTTAAAGAACGTCGCTGCTCTTAGCTGCGATAACGCTAACGTTATGATGGGATGCCATTCTTCATTTAAGAGCAAATTGCTCGAAAAAAATCCTGCTGTAATACCTATGCCGTGCGTTTGTCATTCCGCAGCGTTGGCGGCAACTGCTGCTTGCGGTACCATCCCTAAGGAATGCGACGAATTACTTCGCGGAGTCGCATCCTTTATTAATGGTAGCCCCAAACGGGCAGCTATTTTCCGGCAATTTCGGGAGAGTTACGAAAACTCTCCCGTAAAAATTCTTAAATTGTCCGAGACACGCTGGCTGGCAAGGTACCAGTGTGTCAAAAGGTTTCTTGATACTTGGGAGGATCTTTGTCGTTACTTTTCAGAGTACTCATTTTCAGAAAAGTCGGCAACTGCTGAGAAATTTTCTTCTTTGCTCAGCAGATCCGATATTAAAGGATATTTCTATTTTTTAGAATATGTCCTGAATGATCTGAACAAATTTAATGCCTTGTTCCAAAGTAGGGAGACACTGGTTCAGGAGTTGCAGCCCTCTTCTGCAAAGCTGCTTCGTTTCTTCCTGCAGAATTTTCTGACAAAGCCCACTTTAAAAAAAAATGTTCGGGAAATTGATTTTTCTTTAAAATCAAACCAAGTTCCACTTGATGAAGTGGGGCTTGGACCCGATACAGAAAACTACTTGGACGAGGCATTACGTCATGGGATGTCCGAAGTTGAGATACACTCCTTCCGGAACAATTGCTTACAGTTTCTTATCACTGTAAGCAATGAAATAAGAAATCGTCTTCCCCATGACGATACATTTCTAACGCAATTGACGGTCTTCAAGCCGTCAATTGCATTGAAAAATAGCGACAGGAATTCTTCTTTCCTCAACGTCGCTGCAGTGGCCCAAAAATTGGGAAATTTTAGTGCCGAAGATTTGCAAAATGAGTGGAACATTTTGTACTTCGGCACATCCCAATTCCAAAAAGATCGTTGGGCACTGCTCTCCTTCGACGGCATGTGGATGGACATCGGCATGCAAAAAAATTCGGACAACTGTCCCATTTTTCCACACCTCACATCTTTGGTGAACGCTGTCCGATGTCTGCCACACTCAAATGCCGACGCAGAGAGGATTTTCTCGTTGCTCCCTGACATGAAAACTAAGAAACGGAATAAATTAGGACCTGACCTCCTAAATTCCATGTGTGTGGTGCGCACATCCCTTAAAGCTAGGCAGGAGTCTAGTCGCACCATGTCCATCGATGATGGACATTTAACTCTAATGTCAGGGAAGCATTTATATGCAAGTTCGCCGCCTGCACAAAACTTTCATCAGTTAACATTGCACGCAGCGGCGAACTTGTAAGGGTTGTATTTCTTCGTTCTTAGTTTTGCTTTCTGGCGGCGGGTACATCTCTAATTTTTCAATACAGCCGCAATTTTGTGTTTGGCCGATTTCGATGAGTGAAAAATATAAGTATTTCCGAACACATATATATACATACATTATTTAATTAAAATATTTATTAATCGTTTTCTTTTTACTCCGCAGGACTTAGACGACTTGTACGTATATGTTCATATACGTAAATTACGAGAAGCTGTAACGTCAAAGAAGAAACTCCGGGTATGTAAAACTGACACTTAAATATAATATAAACGGCGTTAATATGTACTATATTCCATGTCATTAGAATTATTGTAGTTTATGATACATTTTTTATTTACACTTAGAAACGCCACTGTCTCGGAAGGAAATGGACATCCAAGAGAAAAAATGAAATTGGAGCGTCATTACGAAAAAAGATAAGTTTGCAACAACCGCAATATTTTATGAAATTCTGTTATAATTATAATTTTGACTGTATTTTTTTATTATAGGAAGATGGAAGATCTAGAGATGGTGGGGATGGTCAGCCGAGCTAGTCATAAAAAATAGCTATATCTCGGAAACGGAGCGTCCTACCGCAAAAATAATGAAATTTTCAAAAGGCTCAACTGACAGCATACGGGGTATGCCCAACCACATGACGTATGTAGTCTAAAAAAAGTAAGGCTCAATCGAAATAACATACACATATAATTAAT
Organism: Lasioglossum villosulum; assembly: GCA_963971365.1. Taxonomy (NCBI): domain Eukaryota; kingdom Metazoa; phylum Arthropoda; class Insecta; order Hymenoptera; family Halictidae; genus Lasioglossum; species Lasioglossum villosulum. The sequence goes on from OZ020504.1 coordinate 15,201,769, forward strand.
ATAAATTAATTTTAGAAAAATTAATTTGAGTGGATGAGGAGAGTCAGAATTGGATCAAGGAGAAGGATAGAGTTTGCAGACTATGTAAAGGGAAGCCAGAGACCGTAAGTCACATAATAAGTAATACTTACTATAGTTTATTTATTAAAGTTAATAAGCTCACAAGACGAATTTTTGGGCTTATAACAATGCACACTGCACTGTCCTCCCCCAAAACACTTAGCGAAAACCTATATCAAACTACTACTTACCAAAATTTTTCCTTTCAAATATACATTTTTCTAATTATTAATTACATGACAATAAATTTTATTCACTTAAAAATGTAATATTATTACATTACACTCTATCGAAAAATTTGAAAAATTCAGAATAATGCTAATGCTAATACCTAACTGCTGCAAAAGAATAAAATCTGGATACGCGAAATCTTGTACACAAAATCTGCATTTTTCGATTTTTCATACTTAGTATTTGCAAAAAAATCTGAAAAAATTCACAATCGTAAAGAATCATATCTACAAAATTGTAAAATTTTTTTAGAATTTTTAAATATACATTAAATAGGGACAATGTGGCAGAAACCAATAATTAGTTTTTACCCTTTAACTACCCTCCTCGGTAAGATAAAGGGTTCAAACTTGGTGACGAAATTTTTCTTTTTATGAGTTATCAAATAGTGCATAGCCCGGTACAATTGGTACAAGGGCACTTTTGACTTTTGACCCTGCTAGACTCTTTATATTAATGCAGTTATTACAGTAATAAAACGTTTCTATGTTAAATGAATATATATTTTTAACATAGTTTGTATATTTTAAATTTCTGAAAGGATAAAAATGTAATTAAAAAAAATAAAAATGAAAATCGCTGCACGGGGATTCGAAGGGTAGCTCCAGATTGCGATCCATTCGCTCGACGGCCGAATTTCAGTTTCGCTTGGGTAAAGCAATGCATGGAAAGTTCTAATAATAGATTGTGGCTGGCGCAAGCGCACAAGCAGCGCACACGGACATAGGAGAGGTACGCTGGTGAGTGTAGCGCGCGAGCGCGTTGGAGCAGGACAGTAGGGGCAACGGTAGGTCATAGTGGGGGGGCCTCGTACCACGGCTTGCGACCACACGACCACGATTCTGGCATCACTGCCCTCACCAGCGCCTCCACCGATACCAAGCGACCAGTCCGCCGCCCACCGAGCGACGACTGCGCCGCCAACACCGCGCCTCCGCTAAACCCCGAGCAACCGCGCCACCGCTAAACCCCGATCCGCCGAGTGATCGCCGGGCGTCCGTCGCCAAGTGACCGCCACACCGACTCGTCCGCGATCATTCGAGGTACCGCGATCCTGGACTGCCGACTGACACGGCAAACACCTTCCACCGATCCGGGTAACCGTCACAGTTGTTTTTGCGTATACGTGCTTGTGTTTATTCATTAGGCTTCAGATTCATAAAAATAAGGAAATGAAAACAGTATCCGAATGATATAAAACAGTATCCGAAGTTTTTCACATTTTTTCTAGAACCAGATGATTAATTAAATAATACTCACAATAAACGGCAATTAAAAATAATGTTATCTCGTTTGTCTCTCCGCTATTAATTGGTGAAAGGATAAGATTCTGAACAACTTTTCTCTACGCATCTACCCGTCGCACAGTGAGCTCGATTGGAAAAGTACGCGACATTTTGCGAAAAAGTCAACTTTCGAATTTTGATATTTTTTCAATTGGTATCGATTTCTAAATGTCCACCGAACACGAAAATGATAAAATTAATGAAATACAATAGCAGTTCTAGTTGTGATGCACGCATAAAGTTAGACAGTTTAGGAATATCGAATTTCCTTACATAATTTAGCTGTTCATTCTTAAAGTGTCCTGATAACTGTGATCAACTTCTTGCCCTGAATTTTTTCTACATCAAAGTGCACACTTTATTGATAAGAAATCATACTTTTCATTGACAATTATGATATATAACATATTTTTAAAAAATACTGAACAAAATGAAAATAATCGTTGAAAATTTGTATCTTTGACATGCGCGATCTTTCAGGTCTCAGGAGATCCCAGTTTTTAACAAGTAAGGATCTTTTCAGTGAACCTTCCTCTATGTAATGTGACAAAAATCATTTCCTCCTTCGAGTCCCTTTTCGAGATATTATTGTTTAAAGACATCCGCGTCGCGTTATCTTGTCCGCGCTTGGACACGCGCTAGGCGCTGAATTCGTCAAGTATGCAGCCTCTGAAAGTCTGACATAGAACTGTGTTGAATATTTATATTTATATTATATTTTTATTTAATATTAATTTATATTTTGCAGTAAATAATTAAAGTTAAAAATAAATAAAGTCTTTCATCTCTGATATTTTGACTGCGTTGAGTTGACGATTTCTTTTCGATAGTGCATAAGTTACATTGCAATTGTTTACGTGCATCGATCTTCAAATGTTTTGAAATTCCTTTTCAAATATTTTGTTTTGTCGACGCAAATTGTGGAGTGAAACAGAATTATTGTCAGTCAGAGCAGAACTATCAGCCTGAGCACTACTGTGATTCCGATATTATTTTCAATTTTATACGTTTTCTGTTCGTATTATTTAATATCTACATATATATTTTACATATCTCTCTCTTATACATATAATTTAGTGTACAGTATAATATAGTATTACATATAGTGTATAGTGTTTAGTGTGTAAGATATTAGTGCGTTAGTATTTTTTATGTTTATATGTATTGTATATACATATAGTCAAGATATTTCCCTCACTTATATTTGGTAAGTACTTTGTTTTACTATTTAATTCTAAATTATTTTTTGACTCTCAAGTTTATCATTACCTTTTTATTCAGGTATTATTTATTTAAACAATATGGAAGGAATTTGTACGAACAAGGACTTATATCTTCTATTAAGAAATGCATCGAAAGATGTGGCAGATTACTTATTTTTATATGAAAAAATAAGTGAAATCATTAATGTTTCTATAAAAAATTCAAAAATATTAAAAACACATTTAAAAAAATTTACTTTCAGATTAAAGCAAAAATGGGTTGAATGTCGGTATATTGAAACCCGATTTCTAAAACGTAATGAAATGTGGTTGCAAAGAGACTTTATTTATCCACCTTCAGTTCTCGCCGAAATAACAAATAATGTAAAATCAAAACCAGTAAAATCATCATCAGTATCATCATCAGTAGTACAAATACAGGATGTCCCAAAATTCCTCCGACACCCGAAAATGGGAGGTTCCTTGGGTCATTTGAAGCGACATTTTCCTTAACAAAAATAGCGTCCGCGGCTTTGTTTAGGAATTATTGACGAAAAACAAGGACCAATCACAGCGCGTCTAAAGCGGACTGATTCTGGCTCGACCAACGGCAACACCGCACTAAGTGGGACCTGTCCTTAAGTCGAACTCTGTTCGCTGTAGTCGCGCTCTGATTGGTCCGTATTTTTCGTTAATAACTCCTAAACAAAGCCGCGGACGCAATTTTTGTAAAGGAAAATGTCGCTTCAAATGACCCAAGGAACCTCCCATTTTCGGATGTCGGAGAAATTTTGGGACACCCTGTATATAAAGGAAAAAACCGTATGCAGACTGCAGTAGTAGGGAACGCTTAAGAAGAGTTCGTTCTTTGGTGGATAATTTTTCCCTAAATGAACTAATTCATGCCACGATACTTAGTTTGAAATGTCATGGAATGCATGGGAAGTCACGTATACTTAGATATCTCCAGAAAAACGGAGATAATAGCAGGTTTAAATCCTTTTCTGAAAAGGTACATCTACCAGGACCAAAAATGTTTACGACAGAAGCAGCTTTAAATATTGTTATATCAGCTAATCTTTCCAAAAATCAGTACATAACAATCAGGAACAGATCAATAGAATATAAGCATAATCAATGGCCCTCGTATACCAAAGTTTCAAGAGGAAAAAGGAATTGTTATCCAGAAAAAAATTCTATCGAAATTACTGAATCTTCTGCCAAAGTAAAATTACAAGAGTTACTAAATCACACCGTTACAAGAATATTGAAAACTATCAACGTCGACAAGATGCCAGAACCCACCAAATTAATTTTGATATGTAAATGGGGCTGTGATGGTTCTTCTGGGCAACCTCGCTATAAACAGATAGTCCAAACAGATACAGATATGCATGAAGAGAGCGTTTTTGTTACGAGTTTGGTGCCCTTGAGACTTTATAATAAACAAAACGATGAAACTTTATGGCAAAATCCGCGACCTTCTTCATCCTGGTATTGTAGACCGATAAAGTTTCGATTCACTAAAGAAACTACAGAACTAATACAGTTAGAAATAAATAGTATTAATGATGAAGTTGAAAATTTAAAATCGTTCAGCACAAATAATATTGAAGTGGAATATACGATGATACTCACAATGGTTGGGGGGAGGAGGACTATCGGTAATAGATTATGTATTAGGTAATGAGGAGACAAGGGAAGGAGTGGAGAAAATGGTAGTAGGGGAGAGAATAGACTCCGATCACGCACCGCTATGGGTTTGGATAAAGGGGACACGGTGCGAAAGAAGTAGAAAGGAAGGCAGAAGCAAGGGCATGGGGGTGTGTAACTGGTCGGAGGAAGAGGTAAAAGTATTCAGAGAGAAGTTTGGGAGGAGGAAAAGCGGGGAGGAGGGGGTGGAGGAAGACTGGAGAGGGTTGAAGGACAGGATAAGGGAGACGCTAGGGGGGAAGGGGAAAGAGGCAGAAAGGAAGAGAAGAGGGTGGTGGGACGAGGAATGCAGGGAGGAAAAGAGGAAAGTGCGAGAAGAATTGAGGAAATGGAGAAGGATGGGAGGGGAGTACGGGGCAAAGAGGAGGGCATACAAGGATCTATGTGAAGGGAAGAAGAGTATAGAGAGGGAAAGATGGGAAAGGGAACTAGAGGGGGTGAGAACCGAGAAACAGGTATGGAAGGTGGTGAACAGGGAAAGGAGAAGGAGAGTCAGAGTGGATGAGAGAATTAGAATAGAGGAATGGGACGAGCACTTCAGAGGGCAGCTGGGGGGAGTAGAATGGAGGGTTAGAAGGGGAGCAGAAGGCAGAAGGAGGGAGGACGGGGAGAAGGATATTGAGGGGTGGGAGGTATCGAAGGTGGTAAAGGGGTTGAAGGAGAAGAAAGCAGCGGGGAGGGACGAGATTAAAAATGAGGTATGGAAGTATGGGGGGAGAAAGGTGGAGGAATGGCTGGGGAGGGTATGTAACAGGGTTTGGAGAGGGGTGGGATGGATAGAGGATTGGACGGAGGGGGTAGTGATCCCAATCGCAAAAAAAGGGGACAGCAGTAAGGTCGAAAATTATAGGGGGGTGACGCTATTACAGACGGCGTATAAGGTATATGCGGCAGTCTTGGCGGAGAGGCTAAGAGAGGAAGTGGAGAAAAAGGGATTACTACCGGCGAGTCAAACGGGTTTTAGGAAGGGGGTCGGATGCATGGACAATATTTACGTATTGAACTACTTGATAAATAGGCAGATAAGAAAAAAAAGCAGGAGGATGGTTGTATTTTTCGTAGATCTCAAAGCGGCGTTTGACTCGGTAGATAGAGATATACTGGTAGAGGCAATGAGGAAGAGAGGAGTAAGGGAAGGGTTGGTAGAGAGATGTAGGGAGCTGCTAGGGGAGACGAGAAGCAAAGTAAGAGTAGGGGATGAGGAAGGGGAGAGTTTTTGGACAGTAAGGGGAGTTAGACAGGGGTGTCCGCTAAGCCCGCTTCTGTTCACGCTCCTAATGGCGGATCTGGATGAGGTACTGGGGAAGAGTGGGTGGGGAGGGATCAAGGTGGGGGGGAGGAATATAGTGTCATTGGCGTACGCGGACGACGTGGCCCTGATAGCGGAGGATGAGGAGGGGATGAGGGGAATGATTGGGGTGCTGAAAAGGTATTTGGAGGAGAGAAAATTGTTATTGAATGTGGATAAGTCGAAGGTGATGAGGTGCAGAAATGGAGGGGGAAGGTGGAAAAAGGTGACATGGAGGTGGAAGGGAAAGGTGATAGAGGAGGTGAAAGAATATAAATATTTAGGGTATGTTGTAACGAGAGACGGGGGTCAGAGAAGACAGGTGGAGGACAGAATGAGGAAGGGGGCGGCGGTGATGGGGCAGTTGTGGGGGATCGGGAAAAGAAGGTTTGGAGAAGATTGGGGAAGGAGGATCTGGCTCTTCGATAAATTAGTTTGGACAGTAGTGAGCTACGGGGTGGAAATTTGGGGTTGGAAGGAGAGGGAGGGGATTGAAAGATTGCAGGAGAGATACCTAAAGTGGGTGTTGGGGGTGGAGAGGTGTACGCCGGGGTACATGGTAAGAGAGGAGTTGCAGAGAGAGCTATTGAGGGGAAGGGCGGGTCTAAGGGCATGGGGGTTTGAAAAGAAGTTGAGAGAGGGTAAGGGGGGAGTTGGCTAGAGCATGTTGGGAAGAAGTAAGAGCGAGGGGGGAAAAGGGGGGAATGGTGGATGGGTGGGAAAAGGAAAGAAGAGATTTCTGGGAGGAAAGAGGATGGACAAGGGAGGAGGCGGAAGAGATGATGGAGGAGAGAAGGGAGGAAGTAAGTGAGGAGATTGTAAAAAGGGAGAAGGAAAGCCAGAGGAAGGAGAGATGGCACAGGATAAATAGGGCAAAGTACAACAAGTGGTACAAATGGGTGAAAGGAGAGGGGCTACAGTAATTTCTGAATCGTAGTCCCAACACCCGTGTTTTGAACGGACTACGATGAAGTAGGGTGGCTATTTTTTGATTTATGACTGCGTCTACCCTACCGCGCTGAGACTTCAAACGACAAGCCGAACGTAGAGAAGGACAGAATGAAATAGAATCGCGTGGCCGAAGCGTGTCCCCGTCGCCGGCACAGTTTAAAGGCCCGTGCGTCATCACAATAAAACACCAAGACCTTAGCTTCTTTATTTTCGATGATATCATTATGGAACTTTCACCAACATATTCGTGGCATTTTTCTGATTAAAATCATACCAAACACGATATAATTTGGCCAATATTTAGTGGTTTAATCGACGATGAAAGTTTCGAACGCAACGAAGAAGAGCGTATTGGAAAGAAAGAGACGCGAAGAGTCGCCGTCGCCGGCATAGATCAAACACGCTGTCCTTCTTGTAAGTAAAACTTTCATCGTCGATTAAACCACTAAATATTGGCCAAATTATATCGTGTTTGGTATGATTTTAATCAGAAAAATGCCAGGAATAAGCCAGTAAAATCTCATAAAAAAATAATGAAAATTAAGTAGTTTGAAAATTCGATTCACTCGAGTCAATGTAGTGGTGTTCACACCGATATACCCGAGCCGACATCAAACATCGCCGTCCTGCTGCCCGGCGCAGCGTTGACAGGTGGTGGAATGGGTAGGCACTGGACTACGATTGAAGAGGCGACCGAGGACTACGATTCAGAAATTACTGTACCAGGATATTTAGGGAAAGGGTGGGGAGAGAAGAGATGGCAGAGGTTGGCAAGATATAGGTTAGGAAATGGGATGAGAGGGGGGAAATATTGGTTAGAGGAGGAGGAGAGAAAGTGCAGAGTGTGTGGATGGGAGAGTGAAACATGGGAGCATGTATGGGAAGTATGTATGAGAGGGGAGAATGAAAAGGGGTGGCAGGAGATGATGAGGATGGTGTTGGGAGAGGAGGGGGAAGGGGAGGATTGGCTGAGAAGGGTGGAAGAATGGAGGGAGAGAAGTTGTGAGTGAGAATGGAGTTGAGGGCAGGTGTGTGTGTGTGTGGGTATGGAGGGGCAGGTGAGAGGGGTTATACGGCCGGAAGAGGTGGTCCCACAGGAGGAGGAAGGGAAAGGGTAAAAGGTCAAGTGGAGAGGATGGAGGAATGATGCAATGTAAATTATAATGTAATGTGCAATGTGAATCAAGCGGAAACATGCGGCAATTAGGAGAAAGTTTAGAAAATATATGCGGTATTAGCTCTCTCTCTCTCGATAATTGTAAAGGGATTAGGTTAAGTTTAGAGTTTAAGTTAGTATATAAGTTTAGTTGTAAGAGTAAATGTATAAGCGCGACGAGAGGTAAGGAGGTTTGTGATTATGATTTGTAACCTCAAGGGGAACAAATAAAGTTTATCTATCTACTCACAATGGTTGATAATAAGGTGTGCAACGCTGCAACGGGAACATCATCTTCGATGCGTTGCTATATTTGCAATGCCAAACCCAAAGAAATGAACAAGTTAGACTTAGTCAACCGTAAATCATGCAATACTGATAATTATTCTTTTGGCATGTCAACACTACATGCGTGAATTAGGACATTCGAATTCTTGTTACATGTAGCGTACAATATCCCATTCAAAAAATGGGCAGCAAATACCGCAAAACTGAAACAACTGCAAACAGCAAGAAAGAAGAAAATCCAAAAATTATTTAGGGAAAAGACTGGTTTACTGGTTGATTTCGGGAAACAAGGCTGGGGTTCTTCCAACGATGGAAACACCGCTAGAAGATTTTTTGCAAACGCCGAACTTTCTGCGGAAATTACAAAAATTGATGTCAAATTAATAAAAAGGTTTCACATAATACTTCAAGTAATATCTTCGCCGCACACAATAAATGCAACTAAATTTCAACAGTACACATTTCAGACGGCCAAATACTGTGTCAAAAAGTATGGTTGGTACTATATGCCAGCCTCTGTACATAAGTTATTAATTCATGGCGCTGACATAGTACAAAACGCATTACTACCAATAGGTCAACTCTCTGAAGAGGCACAAGAGGCATAGGCACAAAGACTTCAAAAAATATAGGGCTCAAAACAGTAGGAAGATGTCAAGGATTGTTACCAACGAAGATGTTTTTAACAAATTACTGATAACATCAGACCCGTATATGTCTACACTAAGAATTAAGTCGTCCAACAAGAAGCATAAGGAATTAGACCCTGAAGCTGCGGAACTTATCATGACATGACGGAAGGAACGTTTAGGAAAGAAGTTGGAAAAATGCATGTGGTCAGAATTGTGAAAAACAATACTAAAAATTGATTTTTACAACTTTTTTAGCTGGCCCAATAACGAAAATTTAAAAAATGTGTTTTGTCGACTGTTATAAATTATATACGCTCTGAAAATTTCATGGAAATTGGTTATTTGATTTACGAATTATAAATGATCAAAAGTGGTAAACATAGCAATTTTTCAATATTTTCGGCCTTAACAAATTTTTCTCAAGAATGTAAAACTTAAACATTGTATCTATTTGCATTAAATAGCGAAAATATTAAATACATTATAGAATAAATAATTTATAAAGCTGTTTTAAATTAATAAAAATGGTTAAACAAATGTGAAATATATTAAGTTAAAAATCATTGAAAAGGAATTATTTTTTTATATATTCAGTTCAAATTTCATTGCAATATCTTCAGTGGTTTAAGAGTTATTCAAAAATGTCGCGTACTTTTCCAATCGAGCCCACTGTGCGTCGCTCGGACTTAGTTTCCGATATAATTGCAAAAAACCATTGGTAGTACTAAATTGACTTTTTTTTTTTGGGGTCTCGTTTGAGCCACTGTAGCAACTAGACGTGTCTGCAGGAGCAGCGAGTGTTTACACAGTTTTCGGGAAGCCGTAGTGGATTTCCATTATATAAGATACAGTGTATGTTCAATAATATAGATAAACAAACAGTTACATCAAGAAATAAAACTTTAGTAAACAATATACGGCACAGGTGTTTCTGACTACAGAAGCATTTGTGTCATTGTTATTATAATAAATATAATGACATCGATGATATCAACTACCACAATGAATCAATCATCTGTAAAGTCAAGTGAAATCTCATACGCTAAAGTTGTTAAAAAAGTGCAATATCCATTAAAGGATCAAGCTATAATTTTGGATGCTATAGAAGGATATTCAGTACAAGACTACACACTAACCGTTGGAAGCATAGTACAACCAAGTAACGTACGGTATGTTTCAAGAATTTCTCACGGACGGATATGTTTATATTTGAGTACGAAGGAGCTGGCAGAAGAACTTGTAGATAAACAAACAATAGTGAAAATGGGGCCGCACAATCTGACAGTCCGTGCTTTAGTTTCTAAAGTCAGACGTGTAATTTTATCGAACGTATGTCCGATAATTCCCTCAGAAGTTATAATCGAAGAATTATCTAAGCTAGGCATAAAGTTGACGTCAGAGATAACTAATGTGAGAGCGGCTATAAATGCACCAGGGTACGCTCACGTGTTAAGTTTTAGGAGGCAAATGTACATACTCCCCGAGGATTTAATTAAGCTTCCGGAATCAATACAGATTAATTTTGACGATACTGTCTACTGGATTTATCTTTCGGCTGATAAGCTTACATGTTTTCTTTGTAAGCAAGAAGGACATTCGGCTAAACACTGCAAATATGATACTGTAGAAAAGGACGCTCCTACTTCTCAATCGGTAGACACTATACCTACCAGTAAACAGACGGAAGATATAATCAATGAACACAATCAACAAGAAATGCCCCCACCAAGTGGAGCTAAGAGACCTCGTACATATACATCAAGCTCGAATCGTTCTAGCACAGTGGATAACGTTCTTCCTTTAAAAGCTACAGATAAAAAGGAAAAAGTATCGAAAAAAAAGATAAAGGTATCTCAAGAAACATCAGAAGGGGAGAAGAATTCAGTTCTAGACACAATGAACAAGCTGGAACTTATTAGAGAGCATATAGAAATAAATGCTCAGAAGTTCCCGCTCAATTTTGCGAAATTCTCACAGTTTATATCACAAGCGCGTGGCAAGTTCAATATCAAAAGTATCGCAGAACAGTATACGAATGACTTCCCTTCCTTAATTGACATGTTAACTGAAGTATACAGCTATCTAGATGATCGAAGTTTAAAAAATCGCATTGTTAGGATAAAGAAACGAATGCAAGATTCGACCGCAAGCACTTCTGGAGAAGAAGAGGATGTTTCAGCTACAGACGATAATACAAATTAATATAAGAAATAGTTAACAAATAATATTTCATGTCATCAAAATCTTTGAAATTAAGAATTCTATTTTGGAACACCAGAAGTATACAAAGAAGAAGATTAGAAGTAGAAACTATTATTAAAAATTATGACGTGATTATTGCAGTAGAAACGTGGCTTAGTGCGGACGATAACTTTCAAATTGCGGGGTTTGTACCTTTCAGAAAAGACAGAACCTACTCTAGAGGTGGTGGTATATTAATATTAGTTAGAAAAAATTTTGCTTTTGTTGAGCTAAAGGACATTGCGTCCCCACATCGTTGTGTAGAGATGTGCGGAATTAAAATAAATAATATCAAAACGGCCTTAGATTTGGTGGTTTGTTATAGGGCCCCGGGTTTCACGCTTACCCAATCTGAATGGAATAGCATCATTGGTAATATAAACTCAAATCAAAATTGCATTTTAGTAGGTGACTTCAATGCTCATAATAAGAACTGGAATTGTCAGAACTCTGATGCAAATGGGCTAAGACTCGGTAACGCTATTGATAGTGGAAACTTGTTTCTTCATAATGAAAATTCTTTTACACATATTGATTTCCACAGAGGTTCAAAGTCCAATATAGATTTAGTTTTGTCCACAATGAGAATTGCAGATCAAATTCGAGTGGAGGTGGGTGATGAAACCCGTGGCTCCGACCATTATCCGATTTGTATATTAGTAGATACGGAAAAAGAATACTATAAAAAAAAATCGTTCAAAATTAAATCTATCCGCACAGACTGGTCATGCTTCGAATCAATTTTGCAAAACAAATATTTACTTTTTTTAGTAGCGATTATGATCAACTGTCTCCTAGCGAGAAATATAATTTCTTAGTTAATATCGTAACTGAGGCAATAAAATCTATCACACCGGAGAGGAAGAGTATAAATTTGCATATGAGAAATCCAGTTCCTTGGTGGGACATTGAATGCGATAGAATCAAACGTTTGAGAAGGGCATCTTATAAAAAGTGGCAACACACAGTGTTTACGCCCGTGGTCGATTTTTGATATCGTTCGGGCTTGGTGTTATTTGCACAGCGAAGTGCCCGCTAGGATTTATGGCGAAGGACCACCTTCCGAATGGGAAGGAGAAGGATGCAACAATTACTATAAAGTTCAATATATTTCCACCTTTAAACACACGTTGCTAAACTAAGCGGTATCTGAACGCGTGATGAAATATAAGTATTTCCCGTACGGAAACGCGATCAAGAGGAAACAATCTAGCTGTAAGTTAACTATACAAGTCGCGATGCAATAGCTGTTGAAGTCAAAAATGCTGTCTGGTCTGAGGGCCGAGGGTTCCAGTACTTATTACCTCGGTCCTCCCTACTTTACCAGATTCATCCCTACTTTTTTGGGACGATTTTGGGGGTGGACGGAATGTAGCCTTGCGCTTGCAGCGGTCCGAAATTTTGCCAGCCCCAACATTTGGGAACCAGCCCTAGGATTTCCCACCATCTGGAGGCCAGAACGCTGTAATTTCAAGGACTCGCTAGCCGCGCTGGACCCAGGAAGTGAAAGTTCTTTAAGAGTTTTAGGGTAGAAAGAGAACAATAGTACCCAGGTACGGACGGATATTGAGTGGCGTTGACAGGCCCAACGCCGTAGCCAAATTGCGAAAAGTCACGTACCCAGCCAGTGAACAATAGCGCTATCCCTATCGTAAAGAGAATGTCCAGCGCGGCCGCTACATACCGCCCACCTTGAACTAATCGAGTTCAATAACGCAAGAAGAACAAAAAAAATAAGGAGAGAAGGAACAAACAAATAGATAAAGAAATACACGACAAAATAACGTAACGGCTGCGTACAACGAAAGATAGACAAAAAAAAGAAATCGGAATTAAATATACATGGACGCGGAGGTTATACACACACTTAACACACAGTAATATGCAGTAAACTAGAGTAAGTTGCTGACACGGCGAAGTCTATGTGTCTTCAGCAATTGGTAGTAGGCAAACCTTGGTGGCTGGCCTTTTGAGAATACCATTGGCTGTGCGTATTGAAACCACTCTCACTACTCCATCCTGGCCTGGATGGATTTCCAAAATGCGTCCCAGAGACCAATTCATGGGTGGTAAATTGTCCTCCTTAATGAGGACCATTGCCCCAATTGTAGGAGCAGTTGGGGACCCAAATCTCCATTTCTGGCGTTGCTGCAATCCATGGAGATAGTCTCGCTGCCACCGCTTCCAAAAATGCTGAGATGATTGCTGAATCAACTGAAACCTATTGAGGCGATTTTGGACTATGTGTCCAAGATCGGGATGCGGCAAGGCTGTCAGCGCCTCTCCCACAAGGAAATGGCCAGGAGTGAGAGGATTTAGATCACGGGGATCTGACGAGAGGGGATGAAGGGGTCGGGAATTGAGGCACGCTTCAATTTGCGTCAAGACTGTGTACATTTCTTCGAATGTGAGCCTTTGCTCACCTATGACGCGTTTCATGTGCGTCTTAACTGATCTTACGCCACGTTCCCATAAGCCTCCAAAGTGTGGAGCAGAAGGTGGAATGAAGTGCCATTCAATGCGCTCCTTGGCTAATGCTTCCGAAAGACGGTCGTTATGTGAACGTGTTGCTATCAACTGACCTAATTCCCTCAATTCATTTCGCGCGCCAACGAAATTCGTACCGTTGTCCGAGTAAATTGCACGACATTTACCACGGCGCGAGATAAATCTATAAAAACATTTCAAGAAGGCATCGGTCGACAAATCAACTGCAAGTTCAATGTGCACAGCCTTCGTAACCATGCACACAAATAAACAAACGTAGGCCTTTCTGACCGTACGGGATCGTCCGCGATCAACAAGGAAAAAAGGACCGGCATAGTCGACTCCGCAGGTATCGAAGGCGCGAGCAGAGGTGATGCGAGCCGCAGGTAAATTACCCATTTGTGGCTGCACGGTGGTTGGATTTGACCGAAAGCATTTTATGCATTTTCGCAAGACCTTTCTCGCGACACGCCTGCCGGTGATTATCCAAAAACGGGAATGCAAGGACGCGAGGGTTTGCTGGCACCCGGCGTGCAACAATCGTAGATGCTCGCTTCTTACTAAAAGTATTGCCAATGGACCTGAATTTGGTATAACGATCGGGTGTTTTGTCTCGAAAGCTAGTGGTGCGTGCTGCAGACGCCCGCCCACCCTGAGGAGCCCATGCTCATCGAGGAAGGGTTGCAGCGATGACAATGGATTGTTTCGCTCTAAAGATTTTTTTGATTCTAGCGCGCATATCTCGGCGTTAAATGAGGCCTTCTGCGCAGCTCTAATTATTGTACGTTCAGCCGAGTCGAGCTCAGGCACGCTTAAAGGACGGCCTTGAATTTCCGCAGAACTCGTATTTGCTCGTTTCCTTCGAGCATTGATGGTAAATCTAAGTACGTAGGCTACAACCCGAATTAGCCTGTTGTAATTTGAATATCGCGCGATCAATTCTGTCAGCAGGGAATCGGAATGAATCGACGCGGCTAGTTGAATAATTCGAGTTGATCGTTGTTCTGGTGCGTCAGTCATAGTAAACTTATGACGGGGCCAGTTCACCTCGTTGGTGGATAACCAATTTGGGCCATGCCACCACAAATCACTATTCTTAAGAACTGATGCTGTTGTGCCACGTGACAGAAAGTCCGCGGGATTGTCGGCTGACACTACATGTGACCAACTATCTATTGCTGTTAGTGTTTGTACTTCGGCGGCTCTGTTGGCGACGAAAGTTTTCCACCTAGAAGGGCTGTCTCTAATCCATGCTAGTACTATTTCACTGTCGGTCCAATAATACTCTCGAGTTGACTGAATTGTTAGTGACTCTCTAGTTTTTGCTACTAATTGTGCCAGCAAAACGGCACCACACAATTCTAATCGCGGTAAACTAATCGTCTTCAATGGTGCCACCCTTGTTTTGGCACACAATAATCTTGTCACCCAAGAATCCTCGTTCATTCGCGAGCGCAGGTATACGGCGGCCCCGTATGCTCGCTCTGAGGCATCCGAAAAACCGTGTATCTCTACCTGCTTGCGTGACGATAGTACCCTCCGAGGGACACGTAATGATGCAATTTCAGTCAACTCGTTTCTGAACAATAGCCATTGGGAATGAAGGTCTTGGGGAAAACTTTCATCCCATCCTATTTTAACCGCCCATAAACTCTGCATGAATAATTTTGCCTTAACTATAATCGGACCGATAATCCCTAGGGGGTCGAAGATTTGGGCAACTTCGGAGAGTACTTGCCGTTTGGTTATTTTAAAATAGGCATTGTTGCTACAGGTGTATCCTAAAATATCGTCGGATGCGGACCACAATAAACCCAACGTTTTTGTTTCCCTATCGAGAATCCTAAACTCTAATTGTTGAGGATCATTATCGTGACCGAGTATTGTAGGTTCGTTGCTCGCCCACTTTCTTAGTGGGAACCCAGCTTGTGCTAAGACACCTGTTAAATCTTCCCGAAGTTGAATGGCCTGCTCGATGGTCTCGCAACCCGTCAGCAGGTCATCAACATAAAAGTCGTTTAGAATCGTTTTACTGGCAGAAGGATGCGATTGGCAACAGTCCTTGCCTACCTGCTGGAGAGCGCGTGTTGCGAGGTAGGAAGCAGAAGCGGTTCCATAGGTAACCGTATTGAGGGAGTAAGCGTGTATGATTTCATCCTCACTAAAACGCCAGAGTATTTGCTGAAATTTACGGTCTTCTTTGCGTACTAAAACTTGCCGGTACATTTTTGCTATGTCGGCGGATAAGACTATGCTGTGTGTTCGGAATCTGATCAGGATACTAAATAACTCGTCCTGTACCGGTCTACCCACGATTTGCGCGTCATTCAAGGAGACTCCCGTAGAAGTTTTCGCTGAACCATCAAAAACGACGCGTAATTTGGTGGTCGTACTGCTCTGTTTCATGACAGCGTGATGTGGTAGGTAAAAGTTGTTCCCGATCTCATTTGCAGGTTCCACTTCTACTTTGCTCATGTGCCCTAGATCTATGTATTCGCGAAGGAAGTCGCGATATTGCCTTCCAAATTCAGGGTCTCTTCTAAATTTTCGCTCCATATTGAGTAGGCGCCTTTCGGCTTGGTGTCTAGATTCGCCTAACTCTAATACGCGATCATTAAAAGGAATCGCGACTATAACGCGACCCTGATCATTGCGGGTGGTGTATTCGAGGAAATGTTTCTCGCACGGATCGCTGTTCTTGGATCGACTAATGTTCACTACCTCCTCTACCTCCCAAAAACGCGCGATCCTTTTTTCTAATTGCGCGTTTGTCACCGCGTGACAAGCGCGGAGTTGCCTTGCATTGGCGCGCGAACTTGGCCACTGCAAACTGCCACCCAAAACCCAGCCGAGTCGCGTTTTTTGCCATATTAAGTTGCCTAGACCAGTTTTCACCTGGCCAATGCACAATAAATCCCAAAACAGACCAGCACCTATCAATAAATCGACGCGACCAGGCCGGTAGAATTCGGGATCGGCCGGAAGAATACCGGGTGGTACGGGAACCTTGATTTGACTCAGAGGGACGTTCGGCATCTCCTCGGTGATAACATCTATTACTAAGCACGAGATATTCGCCTGGAAAACTCCGGAGCTAGAGGCGATCTTCAAGGACGCGGTCGAGGTAATCGGGTTCTTCACCTGTCCTAAACCACCGACTATTGTCTCGACGGCACGACGAGGCAGTGCAAGACGTTCGCAAAATTCCCTGCTGACGAAATTGGCTTGCGAACCCACGTCCAACAAGGCGCGACATTGATGTCGCTTCCCTTGTAAGTCAAAAACAAAAACTATTGCGGTCGACAGAACCGTGCAATCCGGAACTATTCCAGCGGTGTGCGCGACGACTGTATCCGCCACGCGAGAAATGGGAGAAACCGGACTATCTACTGAAGGTGGTTGGTCCTCCATGGAGAGATGCTCCCTATGCAACAATGTGTGGTGTTTCTTCCCACATTTTCTGCAATTGCCACCTTTGCAAGCGTTAATGCTATGGCCCGATCCTAAACAATTAAAACACGCTCGGGACTGTTTCACCGCGGCGTGCCTTTCCGGAAAGGGCATGGCTAAAAATTTATGACAAGTATGAAGGGTGTGCTCACCGTGGCATAGCGGACATTGCCTTGGTTTGCTAGCCACGTGCGAAGATGCTACATAACATTTATTTCTATTTTCGCGCCCTTTATTCGCGGTTGGACGTTCGAACGGGGTGTTGTCAACCGAACGGGTGGTATCCCTCCGCGAGAGTTGCAGCGCTCTTTGCTCTAAGAATTTCGATAAATCCTTGAATGGAGGAATGTTTTGGGAGTCCAGCACTCGTTTTTCCCACTCCTCGTAGGATGTACTATCTAATTTCCGCGTTACGCAGGTGCTGACGAACGCCTCCAGTACTTCCTCGGCCTTTAACAATTTTTTGAGTGCACTCAGGTTGTTCACCGCGGTGTCTACCAATTTACTGAGTGCCTTGCCACTTTGTTTTTTTATCGATTCCATATCCAAAAGCGAATTAATGTGATGCGAGGTTAAACCTTTCGGATCATTGTACCGTTCCTTTAAGCGCTCCCAAGCTAATTCGTAATTCGCGGCAGAGACACTGAAAGATTCTATTGTGCTCGCTGCTGACCCTGACAAGGCTGAGACTAAATAATTGAACTTATCAATTGGTGTTAACCTCTCAGAATCATGAACTAAAGAGCAAAACGTATCCCGGAAACGGATCCATTGGCTAAAATCACCATCAAAGGTGGCTAGTTTTAATACCGGTAAGCGTGTCGTGGGGCGCGGATCGAACGGTACCGGCGTAATGCTAGGTGCTATGTGCGACGAACTAGAAGCTGCGTCACCGCGAGCTGCAGTTAAACGACTTTCTGCCTTTGAAATAGTTTTAAAATATAGATCTTCGAAATGTTCGCGTACTTCTAAGTGCTGCGCTTCGTGAGGAGTGCCTAAGACAACTGTCTCAATGCGGAGTTGTACGCGATCAAATTGTTCGTAGATGCCTTCATTTACTCGAACGCGTTTCTCGAATGCAAGTATATTTTCTGTCGCGTCGGCTGAATCGATGAATTTGCGAAAAATTGTCAATTTCGCTCTAATGGCTCCGCGTTCACCAACCAATTGTTTTATGCTATCCATATTGTACACAATCAAGACTAACAAATTAAAGAAAGGAGATAGTGGACTCACGAATAAGACAGGAGTGGATCAGCGTTGACAACGAGTTTCAGCGGTTCTTCCCAGGAGATGCTTGTCCTGTCCTGGCACCACAATGATTCCAGGGTTGGGATTCTATGTTGTCCTCCTAGTTGCTACGGTCCGATGACTGTTGTCGTCTATGCGTGATCCTCGGAGATCAAGATGCCTTAAAAGCTGCACGTTGGTTGCTTCTATCACGTCCAGGGGGGTGGTGAAGTATTATCACGCACTGACACCTTACTGGATGTACAATCCAAATGCACAAAGGCTTCCAAGGGTAAAGATGACTCCTTGTTATGGACACTGTTGCTGGTATCCGGCTCGTCTGGACCAATGTTTACGCCCGTGGTCGATTTTTGATATCGTTCGGGCTTGGTGTTATTTGCACAGCGAAGTGCCCGCTAGGATTTATGGCGAAGGACCACCTTCCGAATGGGAAGGAGAAGGATGCAACAATTACTATAAAGTTCAATATATTTCCACCTTTAAACACACGTTGCTAAACTAAGCGGTATCTGAACGCGTGATGAAATATAAGTATTTCCCGTACGGAAACGCGATCAAGAGGAAACAATCTAGCTGTAAGTTAACTATACAAGTCGCGATGCAATAGCTGTTGAAGTCAAAAATGCTGTCTGGTCTGAGGGCCGAGGGTTCCAGTACTTATTACCTCGGTCCTCCCTACTTTACCAGATTCATCCCTACTTTTTTGGGACGATTTTGGGGGTGGACGGAATGTAGCCTTGCGCTTGCAGCGGTCCGAAATTTTGCCAGCCCCAACATTTGGGAACCAGCCCTAGGATTTCCCACCATCTGGAGGCCAGAACGCTGTAATTTCAAGGACTCGCTAGCCGCGCTGGACCCAGGAAGTGAAAGTTCTTTAAGAGTTTTAGGGTAGAAAGAGAACAATAGTACCCAGGTACGGACGGATATTGAGTGGCGTTGACAGGCCCAACGCCGTAGCCAAATTGCGAAAAGTCACGTACCCAGCCAGTGAACAATAGCGCTATCCCTATCGTAAAGAGAATGTCCAGCGCGGCCGCTACACACAGGAAACATGCAAGACTTAATTGAATATAAAAAGATGTGTGCTTTGGCGACTAAGACCTTTAAAAATAGGAAAAAAAAATGTTTTCATAATTTTGCAAAAAGTATTAATATTCAAACGGACGCTTCCTATATATGGAATAAATGTAGAATCTTTAAAAATAAATGGATAAAAATTAACCCGAAGCATGTATCAGACTATAATCAATCGGACAGCGATATTATTGAGGCTACTAATAAGCTTAGCCCGCCATGGGTCTGCACTGATCCTGAATGGCTTCCACAGTGTGCCGAAAACGAATTTTTTTATATGCCTTTCGACTTTATTGAGTTTAATTCTGCTTTGGACTCTACGAATAATAAATCTTCACCGGGTATGGACGGAATCGATTACGATATCATTAAGAAAATTCCAATCAAGTTTAAGTTGTTACTTTTGGATATTTATAATCAAATGTTTGAAACTAGGGACTACCCTTCGTCTTGGAAACAGTCTTTTGTACATTTCATAAAAAAGCCTGACGGTAGGGGTGTTAGACCTATTTCTTTGACCTCATGTATGTGCAAGTTATTTGAGGCTATGATAAAAAATAGGTTGATGTGGTGGGTTGAGCATAATAATCTGTTATGCATAGAACAAAGTGGGTTTCGAAAAGGTAGATCATGCACGGATAATTTGGTGAATTTAACACTGAAAGTGAATGAGGCTATGATAAATAAAAAAGGGGTTCTTGCAGCTTTTATAGATGTTTGCGGTGCCTTTGATAATGTCAACAGTGAGATATTACTTTCCAAATTGGCAGAGATAGGTTGTTCATCGAAGTTGGTTACATTCATTAAATTTCTAATACAAGAAAGGCATATCTGTACTGAGAAACTGGAAAATCACTCTAGACTGGTTTGTAAGGGAGTTCCTCAGGGTGGAGTTCTCAGTCCACTCCTTTATATAATTTACGCGGCAAGCATTGTAAAAAATTTGCCAAAAAATGTTACGGTGTCAAAATTCGCAGACGATATTGTTGTCTACTCAACAATCTTGAATTTAGAAAAAGGAAGTAAGGTTGTTGAAAAAGCAGTAAACGTTATAAACAAAAATCTGTTAGATATAGGTTTGGAATTAGCTCCTCACAAAACGACATTAATACATTTTAACAAAAAAAACTTTCGACCTGGGAAAGCTCAAATTAAAATTGGAGATACTATAATTAAGTCTAGCGAATCAACTCGCTTTTTGGGTGTCATATTTGACTACAAATTATCTTTTGATTTACACATGAATAATATACATAAAAGATGTACTAGAGCTCTAAATATCGTGAAATTCCTATGTGGAACGTGGTGGGGCTCTGATCCGGAGACCCTCCTTACTTTGTACAAGAGTTATGTCCGTTCTATTATGGAGTATGCTGGTTTCGTTTACTTTCCTACTCGTAAAGGTGCTATTGAAAAACTAGAAAAAATACAATTCAGTGCAATTAGAAAAGCCATGGGCTACAGAATTTCTACACCCACAAATA
This sequence comes from Lasioglossum villosulum, assembly GCA_963971365.1. Lineage (NCBI taxonomy): Eukaryota > Metazoa > Arthropoda > Insecta > Hymenoptera > Halictidae > Lasioglossum > Lasioglossum villosulum. Next base: position 15,222,563 of record OZ020504.1, read on the forward strand.
TTTTGCTGGCTGAGTCAGGTTTACCGTTAATTCAGGAACGTATCAGATATTTATGTCATTGCTATCTAAGTAAAATATTATCAAATAAGAACTTGTCAACTTTCAAGACTATTTCGAGTTACTACAGAGTAAGTAAGAAAAATAGAGCAAAACGTAAGCGAGTCTTGGCGCTGTGCATTGAGAAGGCTTTGAGGTCGGCTAAGTTGATTGAGGTACATGATTGCTTTAATGTATTTGTTCACGATTTTAAAACTTTAATGACATCAATCCCAATAAATATGGAATTTGGCAAATCATTGACTAAGACAAACTGTCCAAATGCTGAACTAGAAGAAGAATTGCTAAAGATTAATGCCACAGCAATATATACAGATGGTAGTAAAATTTCTGGCAAAAACTTTGTGGGCGCAGCGTGTATTTGTCCTGATTTAAATTTGGAAATTAAGAAGAAGCTAAATATCAGAGCCTCTGTTTTCATCGCGGAATGTACTGCCTTAAATGATGCTATAGATATTGCTATTAAAAACACGGATCGTAAATTTGCTATTTTTTCTGACTCACTAAGTGCTTTACAAAGCTTGAATAGCTGTAAAATGGGAATTAAAACAAATAATATCATACTTGAAATAAAAAAGAAATATAATATCTTGTTGAAACATAATCAGTTTAATAATGGCATTAAATTTTACTGGATTCCCGCCCATAAGGGCATTTATGGCAATGAGCTTGCGGATGGTTTGGCTAAATCACTCACAGATGGAGAAAGCGCACAAACTTTGCCAATTCCATTTACTGATTTGTATGAAGATTTTAAAAGGGATGCGAATATACAAACCAAAAGGATTATTAAAGAACAAGGTTTGATAAAAGGAAAAACATTTTTCAGTCACTATTATACAGGAGGATCTAAGCCTTGGTTTAAACATGAACATCTTTCACGGGAATTTATTGTTACTATTAATAGATGCAGAGCTGATCATTATAGTCTAAAAGCTTCTTTGTTTCGGGTAGGATTTGTTAGTGACCCGAAATGTGAGTGCGGTCACAGCAGTGAGGACATTAATCATATTGTTTGGCAATGTAGCCGATTCGAGCCACAACGAGTTAAGTTAATTCAAGAACTGCGTAAAATTAAACTTCAGTTACCCTTATGTTTAGAAATGTTAGTTGCCCGACCTAATATTAAGGCTTGTTTTCTTATTTCCAACTTCCTTAAAGAATGTAAAATGCGAATCTAATTTGACTCAATATTGTTTATGTATGTGTGAATATGTATTTACTTTTGTGCAGCAGAAATAGATCTCAATTGAGATCTGAAATGCTTAATAAAAAAAAAAAATTGACTTTTTCGTATTCGTGCACGCTCCGTGGTAATGTAAACTTGCCCCAGCGCGGCGCCAGTTTACTGTTTTTCAAAACATGTTGTTGAGATCAGAATGAAAGCGCGATCATACTTTGGTTACACTCGTATGAGATAAGCTTTCAATTTTGAGAGGCTACTCCTATATTTTCGTTTGTGTTGCCCCCCTCTCACGACCCAACCACAACTCACTTTGTTCGCATGGTTTTTCGCCTGCTAGTTCAAGTTCTGGTTGCTGCTACCAATGCAAAGATTATGCAATTAGAATTGTTAGATCTTTAGAAGAACCTCTTTACTAGATAACGCATAAGAAATCTTTTTTAGAAGTTAGTATTGCTTGAAGTTTTGAAGATAAATGTTGAGATAAACGCGCAGTATAACTTTTTCAAATATAAACTCGTACACCTGGTGGTTCTGGTATGACCACGCAGCCCACGAAGAAGAAATCCAGACGCAAAGCAGGCGCTACCAGTTGGATAAAATCCGCAGGTCTTTTTATTCTCACGGAGAGTTCAGAGGATTCAGTGAAGGAAGTACAAACCCTGAAGAAACTGAAACCAGCTCCCAAGGAAGATCGCCCACGCCAGTCCAGTCCCAGCCCATTTGGAAGCTCGTTCCCCTTGCATTCCCCCGTCGAGCGATTCCAAACCCCATCGGTCTAAGGAAATCAGACCCCCGAAAAAACTTTTATTCACTGCTATTATTTCCCGGTCCGCCGGCTAAACTATAATGTATAAATCTACCAAAATAAATACTGTGTGTACCACAATATAGGTCTCTTCCGCTTCTTTTCTAACCAGGTTCCCCTCCCCGATATCACGATAAGAAAAGACAACCGCTCGTCTTTTTTTTCGAACTCTGTTACAGACACTCCCGAAAGGAAGTGTCACGGAACGTAACATTACGTTTGTTTATTCGGTGGAAAATTTCCATTCTCTCGTATAAATTGCATTCTTGAATGAACTTCTTTCGAAAAAAACTAAAAAAACTAAAGAACTACTTGACCAATATGGACCAAAATCTAATCAGCTCTAAGTTACGACGGGCCACATCGATTGCATCATTCATCATTCTGATCGCGTTGTTACTTTTTCAGAAAACGTTAACGAAAAATTTGATATCATAAAAACGGCCATACGCGCGCGCGCGCACACACACACACATACTAACAATTTGATAAAAATAGTCTAAAATGACTTCAATAACCATGAAACGTGAAGATCTGCTAAAAAATCGATTTTCGATTTTCGGGGTGTTGGAATATCTGCAAAAATATAGTCGGGTGTTGACGGACATAAACAGTGTCCTTGTATATTCAAACGGCTCTCAGGTCAGAAGTGGAGGGCCTGCAGTATCTCAGTTCGAAGAAGGCCTGAGCAATAAACTTAGGGTTCTCGTGTATCGAGATTTCCCGAGCGGACCCAACAGGGGTTTTTCCGCCCCCCAAACTTTCTCTTGCAGTTTAGTTCAGTCTTGACTTTCGAACCATACAGACGTCTTCCTAGTTTTCACTTTTAAATAAAATTATATTGTATAGAGTATTCGTGCGTTATTTACTTCTATAAAAATACCCATTTCCTTTAGGTTATGGGCCCAGGACACGTTGTGCATTAACTGTGTATTTAATTATTCTTTTTGCAAAGTACTAAGTGTAACTGTTAAGTGTTTATTAAGTGTGTTTGACTTGTTATAGTTTTTAATTGATTAGTGTCTAAGTGTAGAGTAGCTTAAAAGAACTGACAATGGATACATATAAAGAAAGAAGAAATATACCTCAGTTTAGTGGCACGAAATATAATGCGTGGAAACATAGAATCCGAAATTTATTATATGAGTTTGATGTGCTAAAGATTATTGATAAACCATCGCCGAATCCAATCACAAAAGAATGGTCGAAAGCTGAGCGAATAGCTAAATGTACAATTGTACAGTACTTATCTGATACGCACCTTAAATACGATACACCAGGAAGCACTGCAAAATCTATTTTATTAAATTTGGATTCCGTATATGAGAGTCAAAGTACAGCTACAGAACTGTCGATTCGAAAAAGGTTACTAAGATTAAAAATGAAAAGTGATACTTTACTGAAGGACCATTTCGAAACATTTGACGAGTTAATAAGTGATCTATCGGCAGCAGGCGTGACTATGAGAGAAAATGAAATCATTTCGATTCTGCTATCTAGTTTACCAGAAATTTATGACACGGTATCGACTGTAATTGAAACAATGTTGACAGAAGCAAAAATAACTTTAGGCGTAGTAAAGAAGAGACTTTTTGATTATGAAACGAAAATTAAGAGTGAAAAATTGGACACAAGTGTCAAAGTGCTGCAAGCGGAAAGAATAGACACGCTAGATTCAAGATCAAGTAATTTTGGAAATTCTCGATTTAGAAGAGGAAACCGCAGAAGATATAACAACAGAGGAAATGGATTCAAACCAAATAAATCATCATTCGCCGGGAAATGTCATCAGTGTAGAAAAAAGGGGCATAGAATGAAGGAGTGCTACCACTATAAAAGGAGGCTTCAATATGAAGCAGAGCAGAGAAACAAGAACCAAAATTTGCATTCTGTACAAACAGCGCAAACTGTGGAGAATGAGAACATCTCTCCCTACGCTTTTATGGCCGGGGACTATCAGATTACGAAGAGCGAAAAATTGACGTTCATTGTTGACTCTGGTGCATCGGATCACCTTGTAAACGATGAGGGCATACTATGTAATAAAATTAAACTAGATCCACCAGTCAAAATATCTGTAGCGAAGAATGGAAATTACATCACGGCTACGATGAAAGGACAAATTCCAGTGACGACCAACATGGGAATTGAAGGTGTTCTTGAAGATGTATTATTCTGCCCGGACGTGCCATATAATTTATTATCCGTCAGAAAAATGCAACAAAAAGGGATAAGTATCGTTTTCAATAAGAGAGGTGTTCAAATGATCAAAGGCGGTAAAATGGTGATGTATGGTAAGCCGTTAAATAATTTACTATCTATAGATTTTGACATTATAAGAAAAAAGGTAAATTTATTTAACTCTCACATGTCTAATAAAACAACTAATAATTACGAACTATGGCATAGACGTTTAGGGCATATAGGGAAAGCAAAGTTTTTACGGTTGAAAAATAAACAAATGGTAGAAGATGTAACTTATCTTGAAAACGCAATTCCAACAGATTATTTATGTGAATCTTGCATAAATGGGAAGCAAGCACAATTGCCATTTGAAAAGGCAAAAGATAAAAGTTACATTAGGCAACCATTGTTTATTGTTCATACAGACGTTTGTGGTCCGATTACTCCTTCTACGATTAATGATAAAAAGTACTGAGGAGGTATCACTCGAAAATAATAGGCGGACGATGAGGATTTCCTCGGCACAACTTTTATTTTTTATAAGACCCTGCGTACCGTTCGGACTCAAGGTTCCTTCTCGGAGTGTCGCGACAGTCTCCCTTCTGTACCTAGAACAACCCTCTGGTGGGGTAGGAAATAGAGGAGAGGAAAGTAGGAAGTGAGGAAAGGTTCGCCAGGGCCTGGCCGTAGACCTGGGACCGGCCCAAGCGAGATCTGGGAAAGACAAAAGAGGGGATTCGGCCTGCGTGGGTCTGGTCGCCAGATGTGAACCGGCGTTGACCAGGCCCGCGCAGGACAGGGGACAATAGGGAAGGAATATGGTAGGAAGGTCAGGGATTTACTGGACGTGGCCGCCACAGTACCCCCCTGCCAGTAATTGGCGTAATTACGATACGAAACGAAGATGAAGAATGAACTTTGCCTTAACCCGTATTGTCCCGTGTTGAGGCCTTACGATCCGCACTCGTGCATCTCACTTCGCATATCCTAGTTTACATGGAATATAACGCATACTTACAGGCTATATTATGTACTAACATGGGCGACGATTGCAATAACAAAAACTACGCGATATTAACATTATGGTGCGGAGAGACGGAACAAAACAACAACGACGACAAACAAAAAAAAATGGAATTAGCGGTATATGAAGTAACGTTACGGCGTGTGTAGGCTACCACGAACCTGCTTGAAAACGCTCCGGAAAACGCACACGCCTACCAGAACGGGTAACCGTCTGTTCCGTAGGCGGTATGTCCGTAGCAACGTTTGCTGTGGGTTGTGCTTCGATATTGTCTTCCGTGAGAATATAAGCGGGCTTCAACCTATCTATGGTTACAGTAATTTCTTTCCCCTTGATAAGAATTCCGAAAGTTTTAGAGCCCCGTCGAACTACTGCAAACGGACCTTCGTAGGATTGTTGCAATATGGTCTTTGACGCGTCGGTTCTAACGAAGACATGGGACGTGGTACTAAGGTCTTTAAAACAGAATGTCCGGTTAACGGAGTGGTGGGGACCACTTTTCGGGCTTAATTTAGAAAAATGTGAACGCAGATTGCTCACAACATCGGTGATATTTTCTGTGCATTCTGCGCGCGCGGATAAAAATTCGCCAGGTAGCCGGAGGGGTTCGCCATACATTAATTCGGCTGAAGTGGCCTTTAAATTGTCCTTCCACGCGGCTCGAATTCCTAACAAAACTGTTGGGAGAACTTCCGTCCACCGGTTCGATTGGTGGCAGCGGATCGCCGCTTTGAGCTGCCTATGTAACCTTTCTACCATACCGTTCGCCGATGGATGGTAAGCCGTAGTATGCAGATGTTGTACGCCGATCAACTCATTTAATCCGGAAAATATTTTGGATTCGAATTGTCTCCCCTGGTCGGTAGTGATGCGTAAAGGGATGCCAAAACGAGCTACCCAACCGTCATAAAAAGTCCGTACTACGGTTGAGGCCTCCTGATTTACCATGGGGAAAGCTTCGGGCCAGCGCGTGAATCTATCCACGCAGGTAAGGCAGTATCTAAAACCCTCGGAAACCGGTAAAATAACTATGTCCAGGTGGACGTGCTCGAACCTCGAGGTGGGCGGAACGAACGTACCCGGCGGCGAAGTTCCGTGCCGCGAAATTTTTGATCTTTGGCATGGGATACAACACTGGGCCCATAAGCGAACATCCTTTCTAATCGACGGCCAAACATAACGCTGTGTCATGAGTTTGACCGTCGCTTTGATGCCAGGATGAGATAGATTATGTAAGGTATTAAATGCCGCGCGCCTAAATGGTATCGTAAGGAAGGGTCTTGCGACGTTTGTCGAAACGTCGCAAAACACTTCTGTGTTTGAACCTGGTAACGATATTTTACGTAATTGAATGTTTGTTCCTTCGGACAGGAATCTCTGTATTTCCGTATCCTCGTCTTGAGATTTCGCCAACGCCTCATAGTTTAAAGGGGTTGGTGTTTGTACGGCTTCGATTCTGGATAACGCATCGGCAACGACGTTGTCTCTCCCGGAAACATGTTGTATGTTTGTGGTGAACTGAGAAATGAAATCTAAATAGCGGAATTGTCTCGGGGAACATTTATCTTATTTTTGTTTAAAAGCGAAGGTGATTGGCTTATGGTCTGTAAAAATAACAAAAAATCTACCCTCGATCATATGTCGGAAATGTTTGACGGCTAAATATATTGCCAATAGTTCACGATCGTATGCACCGTATTTCCTTTCGGCGGACCCTAGTTTCTTTGAAAAGAAAGCCAGGGGTTGCCATTCGTTGCCGATGCGTTGCTGTAACACGGCCCCCACCGTAAAGTCGGAGGCGTCGCAGGTAATCGACAATGGGGCACTTAACTTAGGATGCGACAATAGGGTCGCTTCGGCTAAGCTCCGCTTGCAGGTATCGAATGCCTGTCGCGCTTCGTCCGTCCATGCTATGGGTGCCTTCCCTTTTACGTTACCCGTTAATAAATCATTTAAAGGGGCTTGACACTGTGCGGCATTGGGAATAAAACGGCGGTAAAAATTAATCATGCCTAAAAATTGGCGTAAGTCTTTTGCAGTTTTGGGGGTTGGAAATGATTTAATGGCCTCCACTTTATCCGGTAAGGGTTCTGTGCCGTTTTCGGAAACTAAGTATCCTAAAAATTTAACAGATTCTTGTCCGAAATTACATTTAGAAGGGTTTATGACGATGCCGTATTCTTTTAAACGCGCGAATAATACCTTCACGTGGTGCGCATGCTGTTTCGTAGATTCCGACGCGACTAAAATGTCATCAATGTACGCGTAGCAAAAATCTAAATCGAGGAGAACTTCGTCGATGAATCTCTGGAAAGTTTTCGCGGCGTTACGCAACCCGAAGGACAGGAATGGAAATTCAAACAGCCCGAACGGCGTCGTAATAGCCGTTTTTTCAATATCTTCGGGGGCGACGGGAATTTGATTGTATGCGCGTACTAAATCTATGGTAGAGAATATTCTTTTGCCCCGCAGGTTTTGCGCAAAGTCTTCGATATGTCTCACCGGATAACGGTCAGGGACTGATCTAGCGTTTAACGCCCTGTAATCCCCGCAGGGCCTCCACGTGTCCTCCTCCTTTTTTGGGACCATGTGTAGAGGCGACGACCAGCAGCTCTTGGACGGGCGGGCGATCCCCATCTTCATCATGACCTCGAACTCCTTTTTGGCTGCTTTGAGCCTGTCCGGGGCAAGCCTACGCGGCCTGCTAGAGACAGGTGGTCCTGGAGTAGTCTCGATATGATGCACGGTTGCGTGCTTGGACGCCGTTGGGATCCCCATTGGTCGAGTGATTTCTGGAGTTTCAGCGAGGAGTTGGTGGAAAATGGATTCGCCAAACACCGTTTTGATGGAGGGTGTCTCTGTTGTTGCTGGTTGGCCTCTCGTTGACATCGTTTGCATCCACGAGTCGACGGTTGCGAATGTCTACCATCAGGTTGAAGTGGGCTAAAAAATCCACCCCAATGATGGGTTTCGTGACTTCCGCTACCACGAATCTCCAGATGAAGTCCCGTCGAAGTCCCAGGTTGAGGTTGAGCGTCACCATGCCGTAGGTGGCTATCGTCGTTCCATTCGCCGCGGTTAGTTCGTAATTGGACTTTTCCCGCGGTCCGCGCAATGCTTGGCGTGGAAAAACGCAGAGGTCGGCTCCCGTGTCGACAAGATACTGTATCTTCGACCGGACGTCCATGACGAAAAGACGGCGTGACGCTGGGTGAGGGTCGTTGGCCGCCATCAACGATTGCCCTGTTCGTTTCCCTGGGCCGACGTCCAATTGCAGGGGAGTAAACACCTGTGTGCCTGCCGTCCCCTTCGCCGATGATACCAGCATGTACCCTGATCATCGTCGTTGCCCGTGTTACGTTCACTTGATCGCGACGCTGAGCGCCTTCGATAATTGCTGCTCGATCTGGAGCGTCGGACCCAACCTCGACGCGGGGAATTGTCCTCGCGTGCGAATTCCTGTCGAATTGCAGAGATTTCCTGCTGCAGTGTGACGGCCAATTGGGCCATCTTCACGTTCAGAAGGCCCTCTAAATTCTGGTCCACCGCCGCGGGACTAGTAATCGGTGTATGTGTTGCGCGATGTCCCGCGGCTTCGTTGACGTGTGTCCGTGGCGTTGTCGTTTCCGCAATGGTATCGGCTAGTTCGGCCACCTTATCTAGCTCGACGTCTCGTTGGGTGGCGAGAATCACCTGCATGCTGGCAGGTAAACGACCTATCCACAGTGTCCGTAAAACACTGTCGGCGATGGATGTGCCCGCCAACTCTCGCAGATGCTGTAGAAACTGCGATGGCTTCCTGTCTCCCATTTCTTCGTGTTCTAGTAATCGCCGCGTTTTTTGCTCTTGCGACAAGCTTAACCGTCGAATCAATTCAGTCTTTAGCTTTTCGTACGGGTTCACGGCCGGGGGGTTCGTTATTATATCCCGTACTTCCGCGGCATATCGTGGGCTTAGGGCTCCCATAACGTACCCGAATTTCGTTCTTTCCACGGTTGTTCCGGCCGCGTCGAAGCTGCTTTCGACCATGCAGAACCACATCTCCGGGTCGGATGCATAAAACTCCGGTATCCGAACCGCGACGCGGTCTAAAAATGCACCCACGGATGTTCCCGGTATGTTTAGGTTACGCACGGGATCGGTCATCTTCCAAACTGTCTATCTTTCCAAAGGGGAATGTCTGAAGTTCAACGTCTTACGCTATATATACACCGAGTCCAAGTATGCTACACCATGTCTACCCGGGAACTCGCACTAAATATCGTACACTGTTGCGGCACTAATGCTCGAAGGTCCGAATATCGCACGCACGGTTCAACAAAAAGAAACTGCACGAATCGTGTTAAATATTGCACCGAAACACGCGAGAAAATCGTACACCGGATCACGTCGGGGTCACCAATTTGAGGAGGTATCACTCGAAATTAATAGGCGGACGATGAGGATTTCCTCGGCACAACTTTTATTTTTTATAAGACCCTGCGTACCGTTCGGACTCAAGGTTCCTTCTCGGAGTGTCGCGACAGTCTCCCTTCTGTACCTAGAACAACCCTCTGGTGGGGTAGGAAATAGAGGAGAGGAAAGTACAGAGTGGGAGGTAAGGAGAGGAAAGTAGGAAGTGAGGAAAGGTTCGCCAGGGCCTGGCCGTAGACCTGGGACCGGCCCAAGCGAGATCTGGGAAAGACAAAAGAGGGGATTCGGCCTGCGTGGGTCTGGTCGCCAGATGTGAACCGGCGTTGACCAGGCCCGCGCAGGACAGGGGACAATAGGGAAGGAATATGGTAGGAAGGTCAGGGATTTACTGGACGTGGCCGCCACAGTACTTCGTTACATTCATTGATGAATATACGCATTACTGTGTAACTTATTTGCTTGAAAACAAATCGGATGTTTTCTCAGTTTTTAAAGATTACGTTGCAAAGAGTGAAGCACGTTTTAACGTGAAAACTGCCAATGTATACTGTGATAATGGCAGAGAATATTTATCTAATGAAATGAAAAATTATTTTGTACAAAGAGGAATAAGCTATCATTCGACGGTCCCGCGAACTCCACAATTAAATGGCGTTGCAGAACGCATGAATAGAACGATAACAGAAAAAGCACGTGCGATGGTAAACGGTGCAGGTCTAAGAAAAGAGTTTTGGGGAGAAGCAGTTTTAACTGCTACATATTTGATTAATTTAACCCCGTCGAAATCTCTAACTGTAGATAAAACCCCATTTGAATTGTGGCATAATAAAAGGCCCAAGTTAAGATATCTAAAGGTTTTTGGCTCAACAGTATATGTTCATAACAAAGTAAGAAAATCAAAATTTGATGAAAAATCTTACTAGTGCATATTAGTAGGATATGCACCAAATGGTTACAAAGTGTGGAATGTAGAAAATGGGAAGTTTGAGATAGTAAGGGATGTGATAATTGATGAAATTAATTACTTAAAATCTCGGCCTATGATAAAAGGTGATTTATGCGAAACTGATGCATCTCGTGAGGTGCCGAAATCAGTAGATATTCAGTGTGGTTTTAATAAATGTGGTAATAATGAAACAGATGTGTTAAAAAGGAAATCTGATTACAAGGAATCAGATATGATAGAGCCGAGAATAAAAGTAATGGTAAATGAAGAGAAAAATAAATCTGTAACTGAAACAGATATAACCGGAGTGGAAGGACCAGAAAATGATAGAGAAGTAGAATTAAACGATAATATAAAACCTAGAAGGAGTGATAGGATTAAACAACGACCAACTGTTTCATATAAAGAATTTGATGGAAACAATGATTATCTTTTGTGCGCTCAATCAATAATTTTTAAAGTTCCTACTTCATTTGAAGAAATCAAAACTAGAGGAGATCGAGTTCAATGGGAACAAGCTATTGCTGATGAAATAAACTCACTTGTTATTAATAAAACTTGGGATATAGTATCGAAACCAAGAGATAAAAACATTGTCGATTGCAAATGGGTATTCACGATCAAAAATGACGAATCCGGAAATCCTTTAAGATACAAAGCTCGACTAGTGGCCCGTGGTTTTAGTCAGAAATATTTAGAAGATTACAATGAAACATTTGCACCTGTAGCTAGAATATCAAGTTTTAGATTCCTTATGGCTTTTGCAAATCAACATAATTTGTCAGTGCACCATATGGACGTAAAAACAGCATTTTTAAATGGTATCTTAAGGGAAGAAATTTACATGCGAATTCCTGAAGGTGTTAAATGTCATAATAGTAATCAAGTATGTAAATTGAACAAAGCATTGTATGGTCTTAAACAATCAGCCAGATGCTGGTTTGAAATGTTTGAAGAAGCTCTTGTGGAGAAAGGTTTCCGGAATTCTTCAGCAGATCGTTGTATTTATATATTAGATAAAAGGAACATATTGAAGAATATATATGTGATATTATATGTGGATGATATATTAATAATAACTGTTGAGGTTGAGACAATGAAAATTTTCAAAACTTATTTAAAAAACAGATTCTGTATGACAGATTTAAATGAAATTAAATTATTTCTGGGAATAAAAGTGGGAAGAACTAATGGACAAATAACATTGGATCAGAATGCATATATTGAAACTGTTCTTAAGAAATTTAATATGCTAGACTGCAAGCCTGTTACGACACACCTTCCAAGTGTATTAGACTATAAAGCTTTAAACTCGGATAAAGAATCTAATACACCTTGTCGTACTTTAATTGGTTGTTTAATGTATATAATGATTTGTAAAAGACCTGATTTAAGCATTGCAATAAATATCTTGAGTCGATATTCAAATAAAAATAACGAAGAACTATGGCAAAATCTTAAAAGAGTTCTTAGATATCTAAAAGGGTCTCGAAATATTAAGTTAACTTATGTTAAAAATGATTATAAAAATCTATTGAGTGCTTATGTAGATTCAGATTGGGGAGGTAGTGAACATACGGATAGAAAGAGTACAACAGGGTATTTGTTCAAGTTGTATGAACAATGTACACTCTGCTGGAATAGTAGAAGGCAAAAATCGGTAGCCTCATCCACAGAAGCAGAATACATGGCTCTTTTTGAAGCTGTGAGAGAGGCACTTTGGTTAAAATCGTTACCAATGAGTATAAATATTAGTATTTCTGATCCAATAATAATATATGAAGATAACATGGGTTGCATTAACATTGCGAATAATCCAAGCAGTTATAAACGATCGAAGCATATAGATATAAAGTACCACTTCTCAAGAGAACAAGTTGAGAAGAATGTTATAAAACTTGAATTTATTCCCAACAGGGGTTTTTCCGCCCCCCGAACTTTCTCTTGCAGTTTAGTTCAGTCTTGACTTTCGAACCATACAGACGTCTTCCTAGTTTTCACTTTTAAATAAAGTTATATTGTATAGAGTATTCGTGCGTTATTTACTTTTATATAAATACCCATTTCCTTTACGGGGTAATTACAGTAACTTCCCTATGAATCGGGAAGTTAATAAAGCTTTAACACATTGCGTATATTTTCATTAGTTTGCGGTTTTTAAATAATTCTTATTCATCGACACCTTGACCTTGCCTGGCCACGCCAAGTATTTGACTTCCAGGCCGCGGACATCTAGGCAAATGTCTAGGTGTTGCATTTTATCTTCACATTATTCAAATGTTCGCGATATGAGTAATGGAATGTATTGAGTGCATTTTTGGCATATTGCGATGAAAATATACTACTGTTGAACATAGCATTTAAGCTGTGTATAGCTGTGTCACCTTAAGCGTAGTTAGAAAGCACCGAATCTTACATTGTGTTACACAGTGTCGCCTTTGCACATTGCTGGAAAGCACCTTTATGTACTTGCAGCTCATTTCGATTTCACATATTTTTTTATATTGTTTATTATCTTCTATCTTTTTTCTTTTTGATGTATTATTTTCTTCTATTTTTGTGTGATATTCTTTTTTGGTGATATTACTTTCTTCAATTTTTTTGTGTTCATATCATAATTATACTTTCTTCTATTTTTTTGTGTTATACTTTCTTCTATTTTTTTGTGTTATACTTTCTTCTATTTTTTTGTGTTCATAATTATTATGCCGTGTTAGCGGCTTAATTCAATTCATGTACTTGGCGTAACTTTTTTACTTTTTTGAAGTTTTGGTTGTGATCTCACTTCTTTTTACAAGAATTATAAATTACAAAGTTTTATCATCAACAGCCATGATCAATCTTATCACGAGACAGAATTAAGGATAAATTTGTTGGAACTTGTAGAATATAGGTGGCGTCAGTGTGTTGTGAGAGTTGTAAGATAGGACAGATCTCGATATATATTGAAGCGACAATGGTTTAGTTACCCAGATAGCCAAGCGGGCCTCGGGCAGAAATCGAGCAGGGCGTGCCGAGGTCAGATATCGGGATTTTTACGGGCCGAACGTCGCTTGGACCTGCCGAGGGCAGCTCGTGCCTCGAATCTGCCGAGGGGAAGTTATGACCGTGAGGGCTCGAGGACGTGCCCTCGGCAGAAACGCGGCACGAGCTGCCCTCGGCAGGTCCAAGCGACGTTCGGCCCGTAAAAATCCCGATACCTGCCGAGGGCAGCTCGTGCCGCGTTTCTGCCGAGGGCACGTCCTCGAGCCCTTACGGTCATAACTTCCCCTCGGCAGATTCGAGGCATTTGGCTATCTGGGTATGTATCACTATAATGTAATTCTCTACCTCAGTTCTTTATATTAAATATAATCTTTCTTTTGTACTTTACACCTGCACGTGTTCAAATAGTTAATAACCTAACAGGTTATGGGCCCAGATATGGTGTAAAGGTAGAAAATAGAAGGAGTGAGGTTATGTTAGTAGCTACGAATTGGTGACCACGTGTTGAGAAGTTATAAAAGTAAGACTAAATGGATAAAATGAATACAATTCGTCTTTTCCCACAATTGTCGGCAGATAATTTTAATAATTGGAAGTTTAGAGTACAAAGTTTATTAGGGGAAAAACAAATAGACGATGCATTGACTATTGAAAGTGAAACTCTCAACACAGAGGCTGAGAGAAAGGATTTTGCACTAAAAGATGCAAAAGCGAAGTCGATTATAGTGCAATGTATTACAGACAAACATTTAGATTTAGTAAAAGATGCAACAACTGCACGAGAAATGATGGAAGTTCTCAAAAACATGTTTGAGAGGAAGAGTACTTTTTCTAAATTGCATCTAAAAAGGAAGTTATTGCGCTAAAATGTGGTCACAACGAAAAACTAGAAGATTTTTTCTTAAGATTTGATACTGTAATAAGAGAAATGGATAATCTTGGCTCAAAGTTGGATGAATCAGACAAAATATGTCATTTGTTATTGACAATGCACGAAAAGTACAATGCGGTGATAACTGCAATTGAAACAATGAACAGCAAAGAGATGACTGTAGACTTTGTAAAAGCAAGGTTGTTAGATGAAGAATTAAAAATGACGAGTAAAAATATGAATGGTAATGAGACTTGCGAAGAGGTAACGTTTAAAGCATTTCCATTTGCATGTTACAAATGTGGTAAGATTGGTCACAAAATAGGAGAATGTAAAATGAGAGAAACAACAAATTACGTTAGAAGACCACACAGAAGTCGTGGATACACTCGAGGAAGAGGGTATAAACCCAGAATGACAAATATAGCTAGTCAAGTCGATAAAGATGAGATTAGTTTTGTAGCTCTCAATAGTGATATTAGATATAAGGAGAGTAACCTTGGAGAGTTTATTTTCGATTCAGGAGCTACTGAACACTTGGTAAAGCCAAATTTGGAAAAGTATATGCAAAATGTGGAACAATTAGACGATAAAATATCTATTCATATTGCAAATGGAGAATGTATGCTAGCAACCAAGGGGGGTGAACTCAAAGCGATACTCGATAATAGAAAAATTAAACTAAAAGCATTAATTGTAGAAGGATTAAATCATAATCTATTATCAGTAAGAAAATTAGTACAAAATGACCATAAGATAACATTCAACAAAATAGGCGTTGAAATAGTTGGTAACAACTTTAAGTTTTGTAGTAGAAAAGAAGATAATTTATATGTTTTAAGACTGTTAATTTCTCAAAAAGAAGTCATAAATAGCCTGGAAGCAGTTAAAATAGAGAAACCTGAATTGTGGCATAGAAGATTAGGCCACGTGAATAAACGAAGCATGAAAATTTTAGGTCTACCAATCAATCAAGATAAATGCAAAGTGTGTGTCGAAGGCAAAGCATCGAGGCCTTCATTTAAAGAATACAAGAAGCAAACAAAGCAAATAGGAGAATTAATACACACAGATATATCTGGACCAATAAAACCATGTACTACAGGAGAACATAAATATTTTCAGGTAATAGTAGATGACTACTCTCACTTCACTATGGTGTATCTGCTCAAAAACAAAAATGAAGCAGAGAATAACCTGAAAAATTATATAAGAGAAATAAAAACTCAGCATGGAGTGGAAACCAAAAACATTAGAGTAGACAATGGCGGAGAATTTATATCAGGATCTTTTAAATGTTTTGCCAGATCTAAAGGTATACATATTCAGTATACTAGCCCTTATACTCCTCAACAGAACGGCAAATCAGAAAGGATGAACAGAACGTTAATGGACAAAACAAGGACGAAATTTATAGAAACAAATTTGCCAAAACATTTATGGGGAGAGGCAATTAGGTGCTCTGCGTACGAGCTGAACAGATGTCCAACTTCAGCAAATTTAGATGCAACACCAGCAGAGATTTGGTATGGAAAAAATGATATATCAAAGTTAAAAATATTTGGAAGCACAGCATGGAAAATTAACCTACCGCGACTGAGTAAATTGGATCCGAGAGCCAAACAAATGATAATGGTTGGATATAGCGGAAGTGGATATAGGCTTTGGGATCCTGAAGAGGACAAAATTTCAATTTCAAGAGATGTAATTTTTGACGAAAATAAGACAGATTTCACAGGAATGAAACAAATTGGATCGGTTAATAATTATCCAAGTAGGTGGATTACATCAGAAGAAAATAACGAAGAAAGAAATAATACATGTCCAGAACAAGTCAATGAAGAACAAGAGGAATTGCAAGATTCGATTATTGAGGAACGAGAAGAAGATGGAGAAGATGTGAACAATAACAGGGAATCAACAGAGATGACATCAAAACGAAAAATAAAGAAACCCAAATGGCAGGCAGACTATGAAATGTACTCAGCGTACTGCCTATTGACAGAGTGTGATAGTCCAAAAAATTTCAAACAAGCAATATCAGATCAAGAATGGAGAGAAGCAATATCTGAGGAAATAAAAGCACTTGAGAAACAACAAACTTGGGAAAAAACAATATTACCAAAAGGAAAGATAGCTATAGATACCAGATGGGTATTTACAATAAAAGATGGAGGTCGAAAAAAGGCTAGACTAGTGGCGAAAGGATTTCAGTTACCACAAAATGAATATAAAGCTATATACGCTCCAGTTGCAAGAATGTCTACTATAAGAATGATGCTATCTAAAGCAGTTCAGGAAGATACGAGTATTAGACAAATAGATATACCTACGGCTTTCCTGAATGGGAAAATCGAGTCCGGGGTATATATAAAGATTCCTGATGGTGTACAATCTGGAGAGTTTAAAGCTTTAAAGTTGAAAAGAGCTTTATATGGATTAAAAGAATCTCCGAAGTGCTGGAATGAACGGTTCGATGAATTTGCAACAGATGCAGGGTTCAAACGGTCTCAGTGTGTTTTTTGCCTATATTATAAAGAAGACTGTTGGATGCTAATATATGTTGACGACATATTATTAAATGGGAACTATAGTAAAGTATTGGAAGCGTTGAAACATGAATTCAATGCGAGAGACATGGGTGAAATAAAAAACTTCCTGGGAATGGAAATATCAAGAAGTAAGAATAAACTAACGATAAGTCAAACTCAGCTGATCCAGAAAATTTTGACAAAATTCAAAATGACAGATTGTAAACAAATAGCAACTCCAATGGAAGGAAATTTTCAAATAAACACGAAGCTCGAAGAAATAGATGTCCCGTATCGTGAAATTATAGGGAGTATAATGTATCTGTCCATTACCTCAAGGCCAGATTTAATGTTTGCTGTATCGTACTTAAGCAGAGTACTAGATAAACCTACTGAACAGACCTGGAAAGCAGCAAAAAGAATCTTGAGATATATAAATGGAACAAAAAAATTGAATCTAGTATATAAAAAATCGGACAGCTTCAATATCACAGGATACTCAGATGCAGATTGGGCAGGTGATAAAATAGACAGGAAAAGCGTAAGTGGCTCAATCATATTTTTTTGCAGGTAATCCAGTTTCATGGCACTCCAATAAACAGAGCTGTGTAGCACTGTCTACTGCGGAGGCAGAATATATAGCAGCCGCATCTACAGCACAAGATGTGGTTAACTTAAAAGGAATTCTCTCAAATTTCAATATTCAAGGAAAAGCAGTATTGTATATGGATAACCAAGGGGCAATCAGCATGGTGAAATCGTACGAAAATTCAAAACGAGGAAAACATATTGATATCAAAGAACATTTTATAAAAGATATAGTAAAGAAAGGGATTCTAGAAGTGCAATATGTAGAATCAAGAAATAATTTAGCGGATATTATGACTAAAGCACTGACTAACGTTAAATTTGTAGAATTAAGAGAGAATATTTGTGTCTACTAGATTAAGAAAAATCTTGTTAATGCATAGTTAATCTGTATTTTGGTTTAAAATAGCGAATTAAGCAAACTTATTTAAAGATTTTAGTTTAATTCGAGGGGGAGTGTTGGAACTTGTAGAATATAGGTGGCGTCAGTGTGTTGTGAGAGTTGTAAGATAGGACAGATCTCGATATATATTGAAACGACAATGGTTTAGTTATGTATCACTATAATGTAATTCTCTACCTCAGTTCTTTATATTAAATATAATCTTTCTTTTGTACTTTACACCTGCACGTGTGCAAATAGTTAATAACCTAACAAAATTCTACATAAGTTTAACATCTACGAAAAGAAACCATGTCCACCGCATTGCCGACCTATATTATATGTATAGTAATTTGTGTACAGTACATGGTGCGCGAAGCAGCTTATTGCGCTGGAAGCAACCTTTGGCGCTGAACGTATTTAACATTTGATTGTAATACAATAATGTCTTAACAGTACAACAGGATGGGTGGGGTTTGCAAATTATACCATAAGGTAATATGAACCAATATTGATGAATATCCGCGTTCGCTACGCATATTAATACCGCCCGCGCAACACCTTACTTGCGAGAAACTCGCTACGTCGCGTTGTCCATCTGACGGTGATCGCGGTAGGTGATGCCGTCGACGAGCCCGAGCCTTGCCGAATGATCCCGAGAGTCGACAAACGAAACACGCGTGTATAGTCCATTTGGCTGAATGTGTGCGTGTAACGCGTATACGTATTATGTTGACGAAAATTGACTGACGAAGTAGAAGAATCAGAAGAAAAATCCTATCAATTCTGACTGATCCATGACATGATATTACGATATCTCTGTTATACATGGACCAATTTTATTGAATATGGTCTTATTCGAAAGCTTATATGCGGTTTACATTAGCAAAATGCCTTTCAATTTAGAAAATATTGCAGACGTGATGAGATATTAACGAAAGAAGTTTCAGGTTAGGTTAGAATGCCCGGTTTACGAGTAAAGATACGGGGTAGGTAGCGACAGTTGACATCGATAATTTTTCATGTACTTGGCGTCGAGACGCTACCGCGTCTCTAGAAACGAAATCCGTCGTAATCGATTGTACACATTGAAGTCAAACGAAAAGTTTTGTTGCCGGGTGAAAGTTAAAAATTCGTGTAGCCCAAATAAAGATATGTTTTCTGTTCTTTTTTCTAAGTGTTACGAGCCGAGGTTTGGCAGCGTGCGGAAACCGAGGATCGTTTGGGATTTTAAGAGTTTTTGGTATAGGTAGGAATTGTACACGCCGGACTAGCCAGTGTATCTTTCACCACTGGGGTATCCTTATGTGTGGAACACAGGAAGGACTAGCAGGTGTATCTTTCACCACCTGGGTCTCCCTTTAAAGGGTACACTCCGGACTAGCCAGTGTATCTTTCACCACCGGGATATCCGTATGTGTGGAATTTTGGGTTCAGTGGAATTACTCCGGACTAGCCAGTGTATCTTTCACCACCGGGATATCCGTTTGTGCCACTGTCGGAAAGGATAAGGTCGTGGTTCCGCCGACTCGTAACTTATTTGAAATTGTTAGATACACCTTAAGCGGCAAGGTGTATCGTCGTAGGATGCTAACGACTGGGGATCGAATAGGAAAGGTTATGATTAAACTGAACTCTAGGTTTAAGTTTAACACACGATAATATAATCTTGAATCGAAAGGAATACAAATGTTTAAAGTGTAAATTGTCGCGGTGTCGCGGACTAACCTCTCTGTTTACGCAACGAGGGATGCGGGGGCTATCTACTACAGAATCCCGTTTTTGGATTCGTACCGGAAGAGATTTAACAGTTTTGCTCGAAAGAGAACTAATACTCGATCTTGCTCGACAGTAATCGCGACGTGAATCGACGCGTACAGTATAAAACTCTTGAGATGAAAGCCCGAATATGAAGGGATTCAGTGCCCTTATATAGTCCCCAATATCGGTCTAGACAAGAGTGGGGACTATTGATAAAACAGGGTTCCCAGAAACGATGCAGATTGATGTATCGTCTCTAAGTGCCCCAAAATCCTGATGAGTGTCCTAATCTGAATGATTGCCCTGTTCTGAATAGACTCTTTATTTCGATGTGCAGCTCCAGAAGGGCCAAAGGTTAGCAACGGTCGCTGCCGCCTACGTAACACTAAGAAACAACGGATCATATTGGTTATAAAATAGCCCACGCTGTCCAACAGGTTATGGGCCCAGATATCGTGGTGTTAAGGGCTGTAAAATAGCTGTTGCTAAAAAGGAAAAGCTAGTTAGAGCGGTAATAACATCGCACGAATTAAAAAGAGAAAAAAAAACTTTCTCTTTCTAACAAATTAAAAAAAAACGGGTAAAGAAACTCCGAAATAATGGCAACAACCAGTAACGAAGACTATTCACGTGTCGAAAAGTTAACCGGGTCGGAAAACTTTCAGCTCTGGAAATTTGAAATTACAATATTGCTGAAGGCCAGTGACTTGTTTAACGTGATCTTGGAAAATGCACCGAATCCGGTGACACAGGAGTGGTCCAGGAAGGATGCAAGAGCACAGAAGATTATAATATTAACATTGGATAAAAAGCCGCTGATACATGTAATAAACTGTACCACAGCAAAGGAGATGTGGACCAAAATTAATGCAGTTTTTGAAAGAGATAATGAGCAGTTAAAGTGCCAACTAATGCAAGAATTCTTCGCTTACGAATTTAAGAAAGGCACTGAAATAACGACATTTATAAGTGGCCTGCAAAACCTAGCACATAGGCTAAACTCGTTGGGAAACAAAATAACAGACGATATGTTAATATCGAAAATTGTAACTTCTCTGCCAGAAATGTACAGACATTTTGTAAGTGCCTGGGAATCAACACTAAAAGCTGACAGAACAATCGAAAATTTAACTGCAAGATTAACAATGGAAGAAGGAAGAAACAAGGAATCAGAAGAAAAAGAAACTGAAGTGGCCTTTAAAGCAAGTAACTCGAGTGGCTATAGATACAACAAAAACCAAAAAACAGAAGAGACAAATAATAATTCGGAAAGGAGGTGTTACAATTGTGACGGAATCGGACATTTTGCTAAACGATGTCACAAAACGAGTAAAAAGAAGCTCTTTTGTAGCATATGTAAAAACGACAATCACATCGACCGAGACTGTTACTTCAGGAATAAATCTAAGAATAGAAATCGAACGAACGTGGTTTCATTTCTTGCAAACAAAGTTTCAACCAGCAGATGGATCATGGATTCCGGTACGACAGCTCATATGGCAAATAATGATAAACTAATATACAATGTAAAACCAACGGACTCTAGCATACATACGGCCAAAGCAAATCAAACAATGAAAGCAGAGGGAACTGGACATGGTGAGTTCAATTCATGCAATCTTAAAAACATCATTTATGTTCTAGATTTAGCTTCTAACCTGTTGTCAGTTAGCGCAATTACTGCAACTGACGCAACGGTTGTCTTCTCAAAAGATAAAGTAGTAGTAAAAAAGGTAACATTGAAATTCTACAAGGAAATAAAAATGAAGACGGACTGTACGAAGTCGAACTCAAAAGAAAACCAGCAGGAAATTCGTACCTGACAATAAATAATAAATCGATAGAACATTGGCACAAGGTGCTGGGACACCTGAATAAAGAAAGCATGAAGAAACTGTTGACCATGTCAGAAGGATTGAACATAAGTACGGCAGACGTAAATAAAGTAAATATATTCTGCGATGTCTGCGCTAAAGCGAAACAAGTGAGACAACCATTCAGAGACGAAAGAAGCAGAGCAACGAGACCATTGGAACCAGTGCATACCGATCTGTGCGGTCCAATAAGTCCTAATACATGGAACAATAAGAGATACATTTTGACGTTTTTAGACGATTACACACACTTTGTAGTAACACTGCTAGTAGCGACTAAAGATGAAGTGACAGAAAGGTTTAAAGAATACACACAATGGGTAGAAGCAAAGTGGAATCTCAAAATATCAAAACTAAGGTGTGACAACGGGCGCGAATATATAAATAAAGAATTAATGAACTGGTGCAAATCCAAAGGAATTCAGATGGACTGTACCACGCCATATACACCTCAATTGAATGGACGAGCAGAAAGGATGAACCGAACTATAATAGAAAAGACTAGAGCCTTACTCATCGAATCTGGTCTACAAAAAGAAATGTGGGGAGAAGCTGTGCATTCGGCTACCTACCTGATCAATAGAAGCCCAACGAAAGCTCTAAAAGTGACACCTTTCCAAAAATGGATGAACAAGAAACCCGACCTAAAAAATTTGAGAATGTTTGGTTGTAAAGCGTTTGCAAAAGTGCTCACTCCTTTGAAGAAACTAGACGAAAGGAGTAAAGAATATAAATTCGTAGGATATGCACCAAATGCATATCGGCTGTGGGATAACGCAGCGAGGAAAATAGTCCTGTCCAGAGACGTAAAATTTGAAGAAAATAAAAGCAAAGAGTCTGGTTCAGAAACCGACAAACTCGGAAACCAAACGTTCCGTGAAGAACCTCCAGAAGCAGAAGAAGCAAACGAAAACGAGCAATCTGACACAGAAGATACAGAAGAATCAAATGCAAGAGCAGAGATGATCTCATCCGATGAATTTGACGATGCAGAAGAACATCAAGAAAGCACCATGTAAGAGAATGAAGCACCAGCAATTCGAAGATCACAGAGAACCAGAAGAACTCCGGTAAGGTTCAACGATTATGTTACGAGCCAGGGCCGCGAGCAGCACGAGTGGCCGGCGAAGGGTTATTACCCCGGGAATATGGTCTCAAATTGTTAGTTAAGAGCGAACGCACCTGATACGATTGTCAGGGAACCGCTAAGGATTGGAGTCAAAACGCGAATGCACCTGATACGATTGTCAGGGAACCGCTAGTGATGAGTGAGATTTCGTGGATGAACTCAATATGTAATTGGGTATTTCTGCTGGGAAGTTATAGAGTGAGCGAATGCACTTGATACGATTGTCAAGGAACCGCTAAAGATGGTTTGGTTATATAGGTTTCGTGTATGGTGCCAATAAGAAATTGGGCACCCACTAGGTTGGAAATCCCTATGTCGACGATTGGAATGTCGTCTATGAGTTTGATAGGTGATAGGGTTGTTAGTAAGCCTCGTAACAAGTATAATTTAAATCGATACAATCCGAGCGGTAAGATTGTATCGTGTGGGAACGTTCAATTACTAAATTAGGATTGGTATAACAACAATTATGGGTTTAAAGAATTTTACAAGTAATTAGGAAAACACAAATATATTTAACTCGTAATGGTTTACATTGGTATATATGTCGCGAGTTTGTGTGTTTGAATTAAGAATTGAATGTAAGAATTAAGAATATTACCTATGAGCTCGATGTTGACGCACTGGCAAAATGCGGGGGTCTCGAAGTGACTTTATGAAATGCCTTAATAGGTTGAATACCGAACTAGCGGAATCTATACGGTTAGTGATTGATCCGAAGGGGAACTTGTGACGTTGCAAGTTTGCGACGTCACCCCGTTTTATAAAAACGGTTACATAACCGTTAATAAGGGACCGGACCGACCTCAAACGGGCACGAAACCACTCGTCGACACAAGAGCGCTCCTGAAGGAAAGACTTCCGAAAATATGCACGCGACTAACGCCATCTATCGTGCGTGCCGAGTACGGCAACGTTTCAGGGACGTGCCGAGGGCACGATTGGCCGAGAAGAAATACCGAAAGGCGCCCGCTCAAGGATCGTCCCGGGAAAACCATTGGCCATTAATTGGCGAAAATCCAGTACTGGTACCATTGGAGGAAATCTCGACCCACGGAGACGACGTACCGGGACTAAGAGATTCAGATTAATCATCGTACATGGGTGGTCCGGCCGTCGTCTCACCCCGTTCGCACTGAATCCCGGCGGGGGTGGCTGGAAGAATTCCAAGGGGGAAGAATGGCTCTTCCCCGTTCGCCGAAAAAGGCGAACATTTGGCGAGAATTACAGGTCTGGGGCCCGAGGACCTGCCCGAGGATACGATCCTGCGATCTTCTAGTCGCGAAGCGGAGAGCGCCAATCGGGAATTCGGTAGGGCCGATAGAGTGGGGGGAGAGCGAGAATCGAAGCTCTCGGTCGACGCGCATCGGGAAATCACTGTCGCACTGGTTATCGAACGGCGATCACGCCAAAGAAAATCCCGCTAGTTCCGAAATCCCGTTTTCGAGTTCCGCATAATATAGTCGCGAGTGAGTTTCGAGCCGCCCAAGAACAATCCGGCCCAAAGTTCGGAGACGAGAAGGAAGGACCGTAGCAAGTCACCCACGGTAAGTCGATCTGTGATTCCCCGATCTCGCGTTAGCGTTGGCTCGTCCATTTTGGTGTGAGGACGACGCGGATTCGCCTCGTCCTCGAATTTCGGCTCGCGTGCGTCTTGAGGACGCTTTGAGCAAGAGTATCGTTTCCCTCCGCGAATAAGAAGTCTTCCTCAGGAGTCGCGTCGGAAATTGAATAGCGTCGCGAAATAATTACCGAATCGCGAACCGCGGCCGGGCGTCGAAATCCGCACGCGAACGCGCGGAGTCTACGAGTCCTTCCGACTCGTACGACCGCGGATTATTCAGCGCGCGTGGCGAGTCGATTCCCGTCGGAGATCGGACGTGAAATTCCCGCGACAGTCCCGAAAATCCGTCGCGCCGTCCACCTGCGCTTCGCGAAATTCCGCCTCAGCGGAGGCGCGTAAAATCCCGACCACCTGCAATTTCGCGGACGGTATAGAACGACGAACGCGCTCCGCGAACGAACATCCGTCGCCAAAGTGTATAAGGAGCGCGGGCTCCCGGTTCGCGGCCACGTGGCCGCCCACCTGTAAATCCGGACGTTGAACAAAGTTCAATAAATGACTTCGAGCCTATTTCGTCTTGCTTACTGTCGACCTGCGTGATCCACCCTGTCGCGAGGGTAGTCCCCGTTATTCCCTGTGTCCGAATTCCTGGCCGTTCGCGTCATTCTTTCGTTCGCGCTCCGCGGAGGCTCTCTTCGGATTCGGTTTCCCCGAATCCCGGTGCTCTATTGCCTTTCGTGCGGTACTCTCGAGTACCTGGCGCCCGAACTCGAATTTTCGCTTCTCGATTGAGCCTCCCCGGAGAAGCACTTTGTCCCGAGGGGACCGTGCCCGCGCGGCCGCGCACGGCCCGGCCTCAGAGCCCGTAAATCCTCGGGGTTGACCCTGTACGACGGCCATAAAAAGTCGTTCGCGCGGGGCAACGTTGCAAACTTTAGCCCGATCTTACTAGAAATCGACTTGCGAGAATACAGCACGACGCGACACGATTCGTGACTACAGAAGTACTACCCCCTGAGAGTAAAAATGTACGGGTTTATATACCCCAAAATTGAAGGGGGTGGTCTGTTCATAACCTAATCGCCGCTTAGGACGAGACTCTAGTTTTTTGTCGATTTCCATTAAGTCGAGCCAGAGCTCGGTCTTCGTTAAAAGGGATCAACTAAGATGAGAAAACGTTATCTAGGACGTTTCCTGCCAGAGACGATTTTGAAGAGATTCCTGTGAGAAAGTCAACGGAATCTGTTCGCTAACCGTCACAATTAAGTTGCATTACTTACATATGATGAAGCTGTCACAGGTGTTAGGCGTGGATTCAAAATAATTATATATTCTCATTTGACTTACCCTAATTTTATTCAAACTATATATATACACACTTATAAAACTACATACTTATTATAACCGTACCGACTCGTGGCATTCATACGTTCAAGCATTCTACAACCAAGCTCAACCGTTGCACACACATTCACCCCGCATGCGCCGTTCAGGCCGGCGCGTTTCAAGAGTCCCTTCAGGAGCGTACCTCGCTCCTATCAACAGGTTCCGACAGAAAAGGTTGGAAAAAAGCCATCGATGAAGAGAAGAAATCACTAAGAAAAAACAATGTATGGGAGCTGGTGGACAGAGAGGCAGCTGACGGAGAGAAACTGTTATCCAGCCGCTGGGTTTTCAAGGAAAAGGAAAATGGCTTAAAAAAGGCTCGTCTGGTCGTCAAAGGGTGCCAACAAAAGCACAGTATTGACTATGAAGAGACGTTCAGCCCAGTAATAAGTAACAACTCACTGAGAGTATTGTTCGCGCTCGCTACAACGAGTAAGTATCATATAGTAACCTTTGACGTGAAAACAGCCTTCCTATACGGCGATCTTGAGGAAGAGGTTTTTATGTCACCTCCAGAGGGCTATGAGTACGGTAAAAAGGTGTGTAAATTAAAAAAGGCTCTTTATGGGTTGAAACAAGCTCCATTACGGTGGAATTTAAAATTAACTAATTTTTTGAAGGAAAGACAGTTGTGTCAACTGAAAACAGAACAATGTTTGTTCAAACGTAATAATAATTCATTAATTTTAGGAATTTATGTGGACGATGGTATTATAATTCAAGGTCAAAATATGACAGAAATTGATAATTTGCTCAAGGACCTGGAAGCGAAATTCGAAATTAGAATTCTTAAAAATCCAAAGGTCTTTCTAGGTCAAGAAATTCTCAGAAACGAAGGAACTCTGAAACTTTCTCAGACCAGGTATACCAGGAAAATTCTCGAGAAGTTCAACATGGAGAATGCCAAACAGGTCAACACACCCTTGATGCCAAATACAAATGAATCTCAAGATTCAGATGAAGTAACCTTTCCTTATCGAGAGGCTGTTGGAAGTCTGTTATACTTATCAAGTAAGACTAGACCCGACATAGCCTATGCAACGGGATATGTAAGTAGGTATACCACGAAACCAAAGTCTAATAATGTAAAAGATGTAAAACGTATACAGGGTGTCCCAAAACTACCCTAGGAGCCGAAAATGGGAAGTTCCTTGAGTCATTTGAAGCGACATTTTCCTTTACAAAAATGGTGTCCGTGGCTTCGTTTAGGAGTTATTAACAAAAAAGACGGTTCAATCAGAGCGTGGCTACAGCGGATTCATTCTGAGTCGACCAATGGCGACACCACGCCTCGCGGGACCTGTCGCAGAGTCGGACTCCGTTCGCTATAGCTGCGCTCTGATTGGTCCGTGTTTTTCGTTAATAACTCCTAAACAAAGCCGCGGACGCCATTTTCGCAAAGGAAACTGTTGCTTCAAATGGCCCAAGGAACCTTCCATTTTCGGCTCCTAGGGTAGTTTTGGGACACCCTGTATATAGGTACTTTAGGGGTACAATCCAAACGGGAATTGGTTATACCGAAAAACATAATGCGGATGTTATTGAGGCATACTGCGATGCTGACTTTGCGGGAGATACGGAAAGTCGTAAAAGCACTAGTGGTTACGTAATAATCTATGGAGGAGGTCCAATTGCCTGGTACTCTAGAAAACAAGAAATAGTAGCTCTCTCAACCACCGAGGCTGAGTACATTGCAGCAGCGGACTGTTGCAGAGAACTTCTATATCTAAAATCTTTACTTGACGAATTAACAGACCGCAGCTTCTTTGTAAATTTAAAAAGTAGATAAATTTAATTAAAAAAGTAGATAAATTTAAAAGTAGATAACCAGAGTGCGATTCACTTGATGAAAAATGGAATAATGAACAAACGGTCCAAACACATAGATGTTAAGTATCACTTTATACACGAAAAAGTAAAAAATAAACTACTGAACGTAATTTATTGTCAAACGGAAAAACAATGTGCGGACGTATTGACGAAAGCGTTATCAGGGGTTAAATTCGAAACATTTCGTGACATGTTAGTTGAACCGATAGAGCATGACGGTGAGTGATAATTTTCGCCTGTAAATTACCAAGATGCAGAATCAAGGAAGAGTGTTGGAATTTGAATACTTGGCGGAAGTCCGTAATGATTCGGCATGTTGGCAATACCGAAAACGTGAATGCTTGGTCGAGTTGGTAGTAGCGGCGTGCATGAGAAAGTTTGAGTGGATGTTTGCTAATATCGAGAGAGAAAGGTTGTGTGTGTTCCATGTGCTTAAAATTATACTGTTGTAAAGCGAAATCCGTCGTAATCGATTGTACACATTGAAGTCAAACGAAAAGTTTTGTTGCCGGGTGAAAGTTAAAAATTCGTGTAGCCCAAATAAAGATATATTTTCTGTTCTTTTTTCTAAGAAACAACGGATCATATTGGTTATAAAATAGCCCACGCTGTCCAACATTTCGTCTTTCATGGGTTTTGTAGAAGAAAGTATGTACTTTCATTCTGTGATTACAGAATTTGCAAAAGTTAACGAAATTTCCAAATGCCCGTGTTCAAAAGTAGTCAATTTTTTACTTCGTGCATTTCAGTTTTTCGAATGAAAGTAACCAAATTCACGCGTATTCGTCGAATCTCCTGTTTGATTTCCTAATGTAGACTCTGTTCTTTAATTATTGTAAAAATCAGCTGCCACTATTTGCAACTAATCGTTTAATGTAACTTTAAAGTTTGTGAACAGTTTGCGATCGCTCATGAAGAGGGTTTAAGATTTTTGTGGTTCAGAGTACTGACTGAGAGGAGTAAAAAAGCTTGATCGATGTATGTAGGTCATGAAATGAATACTTCTAGTGTAAAACAGAATTTTATGTTTTCTTGTGACAGCACATGAACGAATAGTATAGCTGTATGAGATTTTAAAAAACTGATACCTTATATTACTTACAGAATTGTATGTGATATGAAGAATGTTTTGTGAAAGATTTTTTTTAATATTCTGAAAATTGACAGGATTAGAGTACAAATTGCACGAGTTAACATGACAAGCAATGATGACTGTGTGCCCACACGGCGATAAACGAACATTCAGTAATCGATAAAAACTCTGAATAGGATTCTGGTTATTATTAATGTTTTTGAAATCCAAGACTTTCGGTTTTCCGTGCAAACCAAGCAACTGGTGACTGCCTGTCTATCATAAAAGAAGGACCTGGCGCGACCCTGGGCTTCGGCTGCGGCTGCGAAGTCTCAATTATGGTCGGTAGGAATTGACCCCGGTCGTAAGGGTTTTCTCGTAATAAACACGAATTTTGAAGTGAAACTTCTTTGCTGAGGGTAAGAATTTTCTGGCGTGACGGGAGTCGACGGGACGGTAGTGACTAGTGCGCAGACTCTCGTGCGGTTTGGGAGATAGAGAACACGAAAGCACAAGGCTTACGGACATTTTTATAGTGCGTCACGGTTTGCTTTTGAAGTGTTTTATTTTATTGAAGTGTTTTTTATTATTATTGAAATTAAACTTTGCTGAGGGTAACAATTTTCTGAGGGGACGAGTCGAGAGGACGGAAGTCGAATCACGGAAGTGGCTAGTGCGCCGACTCTCCTGCGGTTTGTGAGAGAGAGAAAGCACGAAAGCAGACGGCTTACTGACATTTTTATAGTGCGCAACAGTTGGTTTTCGTTCCTCTAGAGTTGCATGGTTATGTTATAGAAGCACGTACAACTACGTTTTTGAATTTATTAAAAAAAAATATTTATTTAAAACCGTGTGCAACAGGATAAATAAATAAATTTATAAGTAAAAGAAGAGGTATGTATATAAATTACAAAATTACATTTAAATATATAAATTACAAAATTACATTTAAAAAATATTAGAATTACATGGTTATGTTACGAAAGCACGTGCAACTACGTTTGCATTGATTAACATAATAATATAATTAAATCTATTACAGAGATATATTGGAGATATACAGCATTCCAAATCTACCGTGTGCAGAAGATGATAAATAAACTTAAAATAATATATCAGTAAAAGAAGAGGTATGTATATAAATTACAAAATTAAATTTAAAAATATAAAACCAGAAAAAATGAAAATGAATACATACATATACAAGGATGTGCAAACGTAACTATAATGAAAACTTATTTATTACAAAATAAATCAAGTTACAACAGATGTTGGAACTGCGATTCATTTTTCTACGATACAGAGATCCGCTCTTTGTATTACATTTCTCATTGTTGCCATCATTAGAGTGTTTCTTTTTATGCTGTTAAATTCATTTGTTATTTGATTCCAAAGTTATTGAACATTATTCATAGTTCTGTCATGTACAACGGATTGAACACATCTCCAAAGGTAAATATCCAACGGAGACAGATCCGGCGAACACAGTGGCTAACGAATTGGGTCATACGTTTCTGAACGTATGATTCTGAAGTGTACGTGATAAATATATTTTTTATTATTCAAGAAAAATTAGTTGCACAGTAGGAGCTCAGTGTAGTGTTTACAAAGTATTATTATACTAATTTGAAAAGGTTACAAATAAATAGAAATATAATACAAAGAGCGGAGCTCTGTATTTTATTATTATTGTATTATATTATATTAGACTAATGTGTGTTTACCAAAATCTAAGTAGAATACACGTTTTCAATCAAACTGAATACATATACAGGATTGTGCAAACGTAACTGTCATGAAAAATTATTTCTTGCCAAAATTACCCTTGCAACAAATGTTGGTATTCTGTAACCGTTTCTGCCAAATAAAATATTTTGTTGTTTTATTTCATGTATTTTGCTTAGTTATTTTAGCACCCCTTCCGTATCCCATCCTCAAAAAAAAATATACGCGTGAAAAACCACGCGCGGTAGAAGTGAAACTTCTTGCAGTCTAGTAGTGTTTAGAAGCAAATTAAGATTGGAAATGTTAAAAAAACAAGATCAGGAAAAACAAATACAAAAAAAACAAGATCAGGAAAAACAAATACAAAACAAGATCGAACTGAACGATCAGCTGGGCGCGTCGATCCACCGCGTCCGCTCCCCCCCGTCGCGCCCACGAGGCTCGAGCTGCTCGATCCACCCGAGGAGCTCGCGGGGAACGAGGGACGGTGCGGGGACGACGGCGCGCCGAACTGATCGCTAGATCGTGGTCGATTTATTGAATTTTTGAACTATATACAATGCACAGCGCCGAGCGCGAATCACAAACAAAAGGCGGCTAGAATCTTTAACATACCTTGACGCGATAGTGTTGCGTCAAAATTAGTTCCGACTACAATACTAACGGTCTGCAGGATGACGTCACAGAGAGGGCAAGGGTCCGAGTTCACGTGTACGTACGTCGGAGCCATCTGGTCCTCGGCCCGGCGGAAAGTGCGGAGGTCCGATCGCACGAAAGCTCGAGAACGCATGAGCAGAAGCGCGAGAGCCCGCCAGCGTAAGCACAAAAGCGGAGGAACGAGAGCGCAATAGAGCAAGTGCTGAGGCTCGAGAGTGCAAGCGCGGAGGCGTGACAGCGCAACCGCGCAAGATCGTGAGCGCGGAGTTGCAAGAGCGCACGAACGGGGGCGCGCGGGCGCACGAGTGGAGGCGCGGGGGCGCAAGAGTGGACGGACGAGAGCACGGGAGCACAGATGTGGAGGCGCGCGAGCGCACGAGCGGATGCGCGAAAGCGTACGAGCGGAGACACGCAAGCCGAGGCGCGTGGACACACGAGCGGAGGCGCGGTAGTGCTAGAGCGGAAGTACGAGAGCTCATGAGAGCAGATTCGAGAGCTCGAGAGCGCAGGAGCCCAACAGCGGAGGCGCGCGAGCGCACGAGCGGATGCGCGAAAGCGTACGAGCGGAGACACGTAAGCGGTGGCGCAAGAACGCACGAGCGAAGGCGCGTGAGCGCAAGAGCGTAAGCGCGAGAGCGCGTGGTCGGCAGCACGACATCGCAGGAGCGGGGGCGCGCTATCGTAAAGGCGGGTGCGCATGAGCGCAAGGGCATGCGCAGATCCGAAAGCGGAGGTGCGTGAGTGCACGAGCTCAAATGTGGAGGCCCGAAAGCGCGAGCGCGGCAGAGCAAGAGCGAAGGCGCAAGAGCGCCCAAGCGAGGACGCGCGAGCGAAGGCACGAGAGCGCGGAGGCGCGAGAGCGGAGGATCGGACTCGGAGGCGAGAGAACGCACTAGCGAAGGTCCGAAATCGGAGTTGCGTGAGTGCATGAGCGGAAAAGTGGAGACCCGAGAGCGAAGGCGTGAGCGCGCGCGAGTAGAAGCGCGAAAGCGGCGGTCGGAGGACGCGAGCGCGGAGGCGCGACAACGCAGGATCGGAGACGTCAGAGCGCACAAGCGGAGACGCAAGAGATGCGAGCCAGGAAATGAGTCTGAAGGCGTTCTCCGGTAGCGGCGATGACATCGACGAGCGCGGTGGCCAGGAGCATCGGTCGGCGCCGCGATATCGGTGAGCGAGGCTGGAGGGACCAGACGCTTGATGTCCAGGGGGTTCGATGTCGGTGAGAACTCCAGATCGCTGGGGGGAAGCAGGCTTCCTTGATCCTCCAGATCCGAGTCAGGGATATCCCACGGGTTCCACGGATCGGTTGCAGGCATCGAGTGCAGCTCCTTGATCCAGCGGTGGATGGCTAGAACCTGGCTATCATAATCAGTCTCGATGCCGTCGAAGAACTCTGGGGTATACGACTCCAACGAGACCATCCGAAGGTGTAGGGCTTTGAAATCAGTCCAATAGTCATTTAGCTTGGCCAACCGAATTTGCAACACCTCAATCGTGACATTGTCTTTCCCCAATTTCTTCACGTTGGGAAGAATTCGGGTGATGAGGCGCCCCAAATCCTTGAGTAGGGCGGCGAGTTGTTCTAATTCGCTCGACATGTTGCAACGATGCGAATGTCAAGCACCGTTGAATTTGAAATTCGCGGAAAAACCCACGCACAACAGAAGCACTGCTCGCGACAGTTGCGTAAAGAGGTCACACGCACCTGTTTTGACCGCGCGCGATCTACGAGGACAAAGAAGTCCGTTGGCGCGTTTTGAAAAGTTGAGCCGTTGGAGGACTGATCGAGCCTCCAAAACCAGGCAAAAGAATGTTCGGAAACTCTTCCAGAAGCGCGGTCGGCGGAAGGGTTGCAGATCCCTGTTTTCCTCGACGCTGCACTCTCGAAATGACGGAATTCGAACGTTATCGGCACGGCAACACACACACGAGAACTGAGGTCCCGTATCACCGCGTATGATCGACGAACGTAATCGAATTATTTATCCGGCTCGAAGGACCAATGTTTTAGATTCTCGGTCGTTTCCGAAAACGGGACGATACCGAGACTCTAAGGTAAAAAGAATTGAATTAAAGGAATCGACTGACGGGTCGACGAGACGGTTACGAAAGGATTCGGAATGCTGATCAAAACGTAAACGAATGTCGTGTTGTCAAATATTCTTATAGCTCTATGCTTTATTGCAGATATAATAATGAAATAGTCTGTTAGGGCTATTGCACTATATTTATTAAACTCGATGAAACAAATATAAATATACAGAAAGTAACAAGCTCTTATACATGTACGCATGGACGACGACTACGACTGACTGGGGAAAACCCCCTTACAAAAAATACCGCCACAGCTATACGCCAGATACGGCGCTACTTCGTTACCGCTCTGCGCGCGCATAACTTCTTACTCTAAAATGCCCTATATGGCACTTAGTACCAACTTCGACACTACAATTCTTCTACGCGATACGTCATCAATTCCCTCCTTTCGCGTGAGAATTTCAAATCCTTACCAAACCTAAGCTTTTCGAGTGCTTCAACATAACATCGACACCCAAATCTTTTGTCATCGCATCTGACTCTAGTTCTGATGATCTGGTGTGATGTAGTGTTATTTCTCCAGTATCCCTTTCATCTCTTATATAATGGTATTTCCTATGGATATGCTTATTCCTGTTGTTCACCCTCGGATTCTCTATCCAATCTATTACAGCTTGACTGTCGGTGTTTATCTGCACTGGCTTCATTATTAAATCAGATTGGTTTAACTCCTCCAACAACCCAATCATCCATTTTGCTTCATTTATTGCGTCACATACGCCAACCAGCTCAGATTCCATTGTTGACAATGTAACAATCTTTTGTTTTCTACTTTTCCACCCGATTGTGGAATTCCCAATCTTTACTACGTATCCAGAGAATGACTTCGAATCGTTTGTCGTACACCAACTTGCGTCCGAGCTAATCGTTAGCTTACCATTCTCAGAACCTATCTTTAACTTTAGCGTACGCGTTCCCTGAAGATACCTTAATGCTCTTTTTAGTGCCTGAAAATGTATCTCACGTGGATCTCTCGCATACTGAGACAATCTGCTATATGTGAACGCAAGATCCGGTCTCGTCCCAGTGACCAGATATCCTAGACATCCTAGTATT
Organism: Lasioglossum villosulum; assembly: GCA_963971365.1. Classification (NCBI taxonomy): domain Eukaryota; kingdom Metazoa; phylum Arthropoda; class Insecta; order Hymenoptera; family Halictidae; genus Lasioglossum; species Lasioglossum villosulum. Next base: position 15,256,686 of record OZ020504.1, read on the forward strand.
TCTTGGTATAGTATGTCGTCCACTCTTTCAGATGTCTCGTATTCTTCAAGTTTGGACCCTGCTACTCCCGGCGTTCTAACTGCATGGCAATCCTGCATTCCATACCTGTTCAATACTTCATCTATGAACTTTCCTTGATCCAATAGGAAACCGTCTTTGGATCTGTCGATGTTAATTCCTAAAAATTCTATTTTTCCTGTTAATAGCCTAATCCTAAGTTGTTCACTAAGTTTCTGTGTCAACGTCTCTATTATTTTAACATTTTTACCGATAATTATACAATCGTCTACGTAAAACCCTATTGCTATATAATCATTATGTTTCTCCGAAATAAATACGCATGGATCGGCTTTCGTCGATTTCATACCTGCTTCTGTAAGGATTTCAATTAATTTATCATACCAGCACCTTCCAGCCTCTGGCAATCCATACAGACTTTTCTCAACTAATAGTACTTTCCCTCCTTTAATATCGACGCCTTGAGGTGCTCTCATGTATACTTTCCTTTTAAGTTTAGCGTTCAAGTACGCAGTTTCAACATCAATGAAATTCACCTGAAATCCCCTAATGGCCGCTATCGCTAACAGCGTACGAAGTGACTCCTTCCGCATGACTGGATTATAAGAATTCTCGTAATCCCTTCCAATCTGCTGTCTCGACCCATCTGCAACTAACCGTGCCTTATATTTTATTTTACCATTATTTTCCTTCTTTGTGAACACCCATCTGCTTCTTATTATTCTTTCATTCTCAGGTTCTTCGACCTCTCTCCATACTTCGTAACCTCTTAGTGTTTCTAGCTCCTTCGCTATTGCTTTTTGCCATTCGTCTTTTTCTACTGATTGCATGACATCATTGTAGGTCTTTGGTACATCTTCTCTGCTCATATTCGCTATGTATCTGCTATTCGGTTTTCTTTCTCTCGTTGATCTTCTTACACCTCGTTCCAATAGTTCTCGTTCATTTTCTTCTCTCATCTGTTGTCTTCTTTCTTGTAAGACTTCATTGGTGTCCCCTAATCGCCTGCCTCTTAGCACAGGTTCTGGAACAGGTATTTCTCTAACCGAATTTTCTGGAACTTCTGAGTCTTCTTCTTCAATATTCACATTTTCGTGGTTACTAGTTTCCTCATCTTGACGTTGATCCATCGAAACGATTTGATTTTCTTCATCAACATCTCCTTCGCCAATATGATAATAAATAATGCTGTCTACTGTTTCAGGATCTGTGTTCGCGTTCTTTTGATACCCTCTTTCTGACTCTATAAACCTCACATCTCTACTTTCTATTATTTTATTATCCTTGACGTCATACAGTCTGTATGCCTTCCTGTCTCTCGAGTATCCGATAAAGATACCTGCTCTCGATCTCTCATCGAACTTTTTCCTAGTTACGTCTGTATTTCGATAATACGCTTTGCACCCAAATACTTTTAAATGTTTGATGGATGGTTTTCTGCCCATCCATATTTCCAACGGTACTGTAGCTTTCCTCTTTGTGGGAATAACATTATGAATATACGATGCTGTCCACACCGCCTCTGCCCAGAACTCTTGTGACAATCCGGCATCTAACAGCAACGTTCTTGCAGTATCTATGAGTGTTCTATTGGCTCTTTCCGCCAGCCCGTTGCTCTGTGGTGTATGCACCGTTGTCCTTTCACTTTTAATCCCTTTTTCTCTGTAATATCTTAATAATGGTTCATTAACAAATTCAGTTCCATTGTCTGATCTAATATACTTTACTCTGTATTCTTTCTCGTTTTCTCGTATCTCAATGAAGTTCCGCAATCTGCTTGCTGTTTCGTCCTTTGTTTTCAGGAATTCTACAAAATACCTTCTACTGAATTCATCCACTATTACTAGCATGTACTTACTACCGCCAAGTGATATTTTGGGCATGGGACCACACAAATCCACGTGCAGTCTCTCTAATATCCTTTGACTTTTCTCTATTTCCACTTCAGGAAAAGGTAACCGGCACATTTTACCCTTAATGCACGATTCACATGTTTTACTCTCGCCTCTGAATTTGGGTAATCCACCAGTTGTTCATTAGCCATCTTCTGTAGGTATCTGTCATTGAGATGCCCTAACCTCTTATGCCACAAGTCATAATTCACTTCCAATGAACTCAAACATTGTTCTGAATCGATTTTGTTTTTCTCTCTCTCAATACTAATCTGCATCATAAATGCGTCACTCTCAAAACTCCCTTCGGCAATGAGCTCACCTGTCTTCCTGTTGTATACTTCAGCCCCATTTTCGTCGAGAATAATTCTATTTCCTCTCTTCACTAGACTAGGTACAGACATGAGATTGCAATTGAGTTCTGGTACATATAATGTATCCTCCATTCTTATACGTGCTCCTCCGAGCCCCTTCCTGTCACTCTGTCCGTACACTGTACCACAACTCTCCGATACAATGCACCGTCCATTCTCCGCAGTGTTGATCTCTACCTTTTCTTGTATTTGATCAGAAACAACGTGTTTCTGAAAACTCATATGCGATGTGCATGCTGAATCTAGCATCCACGTAATCTCTTCACTTTCCGTTGTATTGTCATTTACTTTAAAGTTTTCTCTTACCCTCATGGCATGTTCTTCGCGGTGCTCATAAACTGTTTTGCCTCTATTGTTACCTCTATAACTACTTTTACCTCGAGTTGCTTGTCGATTCCATTTGTGGCCTGCGTTATATCCCTTGTAATTGCTTTCGTTACTAGTATTACTGGTCCTCTCTGTTTGGGTTCTCGGTCTGTTTCTACATTCCCTTGCAATATGGCCCATCCTTCCGCAGTTGTAGCAGCCGCCTCTCTTTTGTTCCATTACCTTGAACGCTTTGGTCTCTGTTCCAAATTTCGCCTTGTCATACTTCCTCTCAAATCTCAGCAATGTCTCTCTCGCTACCTCATATGATATGTCTGGATTCGACGATATCGCTGTGGTGGCTTCGCTGTACTTATTTGGTAGACCTTCTATAATAAAATATATCAGTTCATTTTCTTCTATTACCGTACCTAGTTCAGCTATCTCTGTTGCCAACGATTGAACCCTTGTCAGATATTCGTCGATAGTTTCCTTCTCTAGCTTTTCTATAATTCTTATTAATCGACACCTTGACCTTGCCTGGCCACGCCAAGTATTTGACTTCCAGGCCGCGGACATCTAGGCAAATGTCTAGATGTTACATTTTATCTTCACATTATTTAAATGTCCGCGATATGAGTAATGGAATGTATTGAGTGCATTTTTGGCATATTGCGATGAAAATATGCTACTGTTGAACATAGCATTTAAGCTGTGTATAGCTGTGTCACCTTAAGCGTAGTTAGAAAGCACCGAATCTTACATTGTGTTACACAGTGTCGCCTTTGCACATTGCTGGAAAGCACCTTTATGTACTTGCAGCTCATTTCGATTTCACATATTTTTTTATATTGTTTATTATCTTCTATCTTTTTTCTTTTTGATGTATTATTTTCTTCTATTTTTGTGTGATCTTCTTTTTTTGTGATATTACTTTCTACTATTTTTTTGTGTTCATATCATAATTATACTTTCTTCTATTTTTTTGTGTGATACTTTCTTCTATTTTTTTGTGTTCATAATTATTATGCCGTGTTAGCGGCTTAATTCAATTCATGTACTTGGCGTAACTTTTTTACTTTTTTGAAGTTTTGGTTGTGATCTCACTTCTTTTTACAAGAATTATAAATTACAAAGTTTTATCATCAACAGCCATGATCAATCTTATCACGAGACAGAATTAAGGATAAATTCTACATAAGTTTAACATCTACGAAAAGAAACCATGTCCACCGCATTGCCGACCTATATTATATGTATAGTAATTTGTGTATAGTACATGGTGCGCGAAGCAGCTTATGGCGCTGGAAGCAACCTTTGGCGCTGAACGTATTTAACATTTGATTGTAATACAATAATGTCTTGAAAGTTGTCGGAGGTCGGTATGCGAAATTTGCCGTAGTGCCTATCCATTCCACCGCCGCCAACAAACGCCGATCAACGGAAACAAGAAGAGAGCCGCCGAAAATGGACAGTCTTGAACCACTCGTTGCCCCTTATGGATTATGAATTCATGTTCAGTTTTGATACCTTATGTTAGTTATTCGTGTGCAGTTCAGACTCTAAAATATATATTATATTATCCTCGTTTTATATTAGCTTTTAGTCGTTGTGTCTTTTTATTACGGAACCTGACAAGAAAGCCTACTACAGGAATAACCTTTCGAAGAAAAATATATATGCATTTTTAGAATTTCGTGGCCAAGCTTGTTTTTCTACTCGTAAATCATCAACCCATGGATACCCATGTTGTGCCTTTACCCCTTACCATACTCGTGTAATGTCCATCGACAATACTTTTACCGTGATGGAAAATCGCTGCTTTAAGTTTAAAACAGTGATCTCCCATTTGTATTTTACAAGTAGGTACTGCTTTGATGCAGAAATTCTCCACTTTCGTAGTTCCGCTACTATTGTTATTGAACAAAAGCAATTTTGCAATAACAATTTGTTTGGAAGCAGTTATATTGATTTTCTTCATTATCTTTGAATTTAAACTATTACAATTATCGCAAGGACATTTCAGATTTATCCATCCTGTGAAATTGTGTTTTATTATATCTTGAAATTCAAATGATTTTTTCAACATCTTGGGCAGTGCAAGGTGTAGTACGCAATTTGTACTGATAGTAGTATTTGTATAATTACACGTTACACATCTTAATACCGTTGTTATTTCGTGTTGTACTGCATTTTTAATAAGAATCTCCTGATCACAAAGGGAGGTAATAAACTCAGCTGCATCATGTAGCTGATTGTAAGCGTATTTTTCTCCTGCGAATTGGCGTAATGATAATATGTTTGGATTTTGATCCGACGATTTATATTGGTCTATAAAGACTTTTATAACATGTTCAGCTTTTTCAGTCGAAAATAAGTTTTCTCTTGTGAATGAACAAAATAACATGCATTGGATTGTGGCATTCGCATAACAAAAGACACCATCAGAATTCGGGAGACCTCTTACGTAGTACTGAGTGGTATCGACGATGTGATCACTAGTACTCTGACATTCGGACATATAATTGGGTACTGCCCAAACAGCATCACGAATATTGCGAACATGGTTTTTAGAAATTGAAATAGTCATAAGATCAGGTCTATATTTTTTTCGCAATCTATTGTACTCTATTATAGCCGATTTACTTGCGAGAAACTCGCTACGTCGCACAGGGGGAAATTTTCCCGATTTCAGCGGTCATAAGACAATTTTAAAAATTTTACATAAATTGTAAAATTTTTGTGGCTTGAGTTAGTTGAATGTCTGAGGAACAATCTCTCATCATTCGTTTTCCTATTCATGCATCCATTAAGCACTGAAATTTGTCGAAAGTTTGAAGTTTCGTTAACCGCTTTCATTTCTCAACGAATTCACCTATTAGTAAGTTTTACCTTATTTACATACATTAACAGATTTTTGTTTTACAAGAAATTTTTGTAGCTAAGTATAGGGTATACTTTTAAGAGAAATTCACTTTTGTACTATATACATTTGTGTAATAGTTAATATTTAAAGATAAACAACGAAGAGACACTTTCTTGACAATTTTAAAAATTTGGTAATGATTTTGTTATACTTTGGAATGAGATCCTGCGTTCATTTCTGTGCCATTGTATTCTCTGAAGTTTTCTGATTAAGATGCAAGAAAAATTGGGTCCGACTACGTCCGCTCCGTGTTTTAGAGCTGATTTACGAAAAAATGGCCACCGCGCGCGCGCGAAATTCGCGGCATTTCTCACATCCTACATGTTTGCATTCGCTGTCGTAAAGTAAATACTTACTAAGGAATTATTTGAAGGAACTGTTTAACTCATAAACGCTCATTGTATGCTGTAAAATACCGTAGATAGATCTTTGTCTCTATTTTTTATTGTATTCAGTTGAATCTGTCAGTTTACGTTGAAAAATTGAAAAAAAAATTACATTTGTATGTATATCACTTAATGAAGATATTTAATTTCGGTATTGCAAAATAGATATATGAGAATGCACCTTTTAATAGGAAACACTGTTGTTTCTATTAATTTTCATCGAGACAAAATTCTTCGCTTGAGAATACTTCCTCCGTATCTGATATCGGTCGTTTTTCACATTCTTCTTCCTCTTCTTCTTCATTATCATCGTCATCATCATCATCTTCTTCTTCTTCTTCTTCGTCTTCTGATCCTTGTTCTTCTTCGGTTGATGGATATTCAGGTGGTACAAACATTTGCAATGTCTCGCTTAGAAAGGGGCTTGATTTTTTATGTAAATTCCAATGGGTAAAATAACATTTTCAATAACTAATGGTGCGCGGATTAATATTTTATACATGGTGGGTGACATAGAGTACCAGGAATATAGTTTTGCAGTGTCCATAGCGTATGTTCTAAATTTATTTAAATCTATTTTGTGACCGCTTAAAATTGTTTGTCATATGACTCTAAATCTATATATTAATTCTACGTCAATTCCAGTAATCCTAGATGATAAAAAAAGATATTTTAATAACGAGTAACGTTAAAATATTGATTATAATCCACAGTCTTGATTGAAAAATAACTACAAACTTTACAATCTGATACGCTCCTCTTTATGGACAAATATTGCACTCAAAACATCAGTTTCAGTAAAAACGGCATACAGTGCAAAAGGTAGAAATCTCAAGCTTGAAATGGTTCATTTTTCATAAAATTTGGATAAATATTAGCAAAGTTACAGCAGTTTCAATATTGAGCGAATTTTGAACTAGCTGTGACCGTTGAAATCGGGCGAATACCCCACTGTGCGTCGCGTTGTCCATCTGACGGTGATCGCGGTAGGTGATGCCGTCGACGAGCCCGAGCCCTGCCGAATGATCCCGAGAGTCGACGAACGAAACACGCGTGTATAATCCATTTGGCTGAATGTGTGCGTGTAACGCGTATACGCAGTCTTGCCAGACGGGGCGCTTTTTTCGCGCTTGCGCGACGATTTTGACGTCATACGGCCTCAGTCAAGTACAAAAATCGGGTACCTTGGTCGCCCCGCCAATTTTGCAAAATTTATTATTTGATTAAATATTAACAATAACTTATCTGAAATTCTCGCAGCCCGCTGTTCTTTCGCGCCTCGTTGTCCTAACGGTCGTAACGGACTCCGCTAGACGTTCCCATTAATAATAGTCTCCTACTACTTTCCCCCAATAGTTCCCCACAAACTTCGGACGTAGATACGTTCCTGCCGAAACTCGCCCATGCGCGAAAAAAGCGCCATGTCTGGCAAGACTGCGTATACGTATTATGTTGACGAAAATTGACTGACGAAGGAGAAGAATCAGAAGAAAAATCCTATCAATTCTGACTGATCCATGACATGATATTACGATATCTCTGTCATACATGGACCAATTTTATTGAATATGGTCTTATTCGAAAGCTTATATGCGGTTTACATCAGCAAAATGCCTTTCAATTTAGAAAATATTGCAGACGTGATGAGATATGAACGAAAGAAGTTTCAGGTTAGGTTAGAATGCCCGGATTACGAGTAAAGATACGCGGTAGGTAGCAACAGTTGACGTCGATAATTTTTCATGTACTTGGCGTCGAGACGCTACCGCGTCGCTAGATGTAATCGTTACGTTCGTCACACAATTCTTCGCGTTTGTCACTTCTTCGCGCTCGTCGCATGCACACACACGCGCGCGCACACACACGCTGCGATCAAGCGTCGATAGGTCGCTGCGCGCTGTTTCTATTTTTTCATTTATGAGGTATCGTATGTCGCCGGCCACAAGTTTCGAGATGGAAATGTAACTTGAAACTAGGTTGTTTTTGTATCATCAAAAATTATAATCGTAAATAAAAAATCATAATATTAATTACTAATTGTGTCATTCACTCATCACCCACTCATCAGCTCCCTGCTTCGTTGCAAAGTTAATTTTATTATAAATCGAAAATTTAGTAGATGAAATTCTCAATTGTTGTTTTCAGACGAACCAGACACGCGCGCGATGTTGTTTTCAGACTATTTTAACAAATATAAATGTTACGCGTTTCTTCTTAGATGATCAACATTTAAGCTTTAAAATAAATGTAGCCATGAGGAATGTGCGGGCCGTCCCGAATGACTAAACTGCGGTCCTGTAGGTATTAATCGCGAAATTGAGTAGGCGAATTCGATAGTTGTTAGAAAATTTTATAATTCAAGTTGTCTACATATGTGATTCCTCATAACATTATAAAAACTAGCAGAATAAGATAGTCAAAAGTGTCCTCGAGTCAAATTTTTGTCGACCATGGGTTATTCGATGGGGCGTCAAGAAAAAGCATAGCGTGCGAAATTGTAACCTTTTGTCTCAATCAGGAGGGTAGTTATGAGGTGGAATCGAGAAATCAGTTTTTAGCCTTTTTTCCATAGTTAATGATGTTTGACAATTCTGACAAAAATCCAACTAATGTCAAGAACTGAAATGTATACTTCGCAATTAGTTCCAGATTTCTAAATTCAAAATCCCGCTTGTAAAAAATCGAAAACATGCAGATTTCACATGGAAGTTTTAGAGTGTCCACATTTATATTTTTACACTACCAATATATTGTTAGCGTAATTGATCATGAATTTTTTCAGATTTTTAGGTTTGATGCGTCGTTGTTAAAAAAGAAATAGTACCCATTTCTTCGATGTTTCTCTGCGAGACTAAGCTAACCTTAAAATTGTTACTTAAAATTGTTTATTTATTCTGTAAGTCTATGAGACACTGATAAACCTCGAACATTTCTCAAAAATAATTAAACAACGAAATCGACATGATTAGTATTTTTACAGTGTCAGCGTATTATATCTGAAAGTATTGTTTAATTATTTTCGAGAAATGTTCAAGGTTTATCAGTACCTCATAGACTCACAAAATAAATAAAACGTAACAATTTCAAGGTTTGCTTAGTCTTTTCTATTAGGGATCTGAACAAAACTAATGATAAGATAAACCCCTAGTTTCAAGCTATATTGTAATCTCCTATATAAAACGCAATGAAGATTGCAGTGTTTGCCCATATGGGCGAAAATAGACCTCACTTGCGAATTGACATCAGGAACTGTTTGTCTGATTGAGCTACACTTTCTTTGTGATGTGGGGGGAGGGTTAGTCGGAGAGGATTGGGCTATTGCAAATAATTATTTTAACCTTGACAAGCAACTGTATGATGTCGAAAAATTTAAGTTAATTCCTTTTTACGTCTTTTTCGGTGAGGGGCCAGAACGGTTTAAACTTTGAAAACAATATTGATGTATTTCTTCAAGTTACCTTTAAAATGAGCGCTTGAAAACGAATGGGGCTATAAAAATTGGCGTCACAATGAGCTGATAAAGGACGCCGTGTACCCCCGCTTCAGGTAGGGCAAAGTCGAGCGCACCGCTATTGTGATTCGTTGTCGAATAGACAATAGACGGCTGATCTCGGGAAATATCCGACGGACTGTATACGACTAAATAACCCCATTAATAGCCCTACACCTCGAGAATAATATTAGCAATCAATCGTGGCTAACGACATCTTTTATATAAAAGGTAAAAATTCTGGAACATGCATTCTGTAGTAAGGGTCGGCATCGTCTGTCCTAAAATGACACCTTTCATTTACGTAGTGAAAAACATTGTCCATTTGTTTATGTCCAACAAGCAATCCAATACACTGCCCTGTAAGAACAAGCGATAGCGAAGCAGCAGTGGGTTAGGGTATGAAACCGCTATCGTCCACCACAACGCGATTGTAAGGGGTGGCGACAAGGCGCCATCTCGCATAGGTCCGAACTGATGAGATTGTATTGATGCGAGCCTGAGAAGTCCCAGACAGGACTACTGTGACGTGTCTAAGTACGAAAGCGCGCCCGATTGGATCAGAGTGGAGGAGGCAGGCCTCGTTTTACATGCATTTTCGGCTGTGTCGAAATGTTGGCTACAGCGGGTATACATACTATGTAGCGTGCACCGTCGCAGTCAAAACATTGGGACTACGGGCGTGCGGCTGTGGTGGGGATAGGCAGACCCAGCGGCAAGCTCAATGTCTTTATGTGCCGTTCCCGGGGCTATTCTCTATGGAGAGATTTATGACAGGTCATTATTATTGAGCCGTAAGTCGGCACTTTCACGGCAAACACGTGTTGACTGCAAAGTGAGCTGAAAAATATAATATAAAGTTTCTTTTCCCTTCTACGATATCTTTTTTGTACAAAGACGTTTCAATATTCTAAACCTACCGAACCGTAAGGATGTTCTGGAGGTACAATGGGAGACAAAAGCATAAGAAATTCGAAGTCCATCAATATATTGGAAATGAAAGCTGAAATTAGGAAGTAGAGATATAATTTTTTCAGATAATTTAAATCACCGATGTCTTTGTTTATACATTTATTTCTATTTCTTGACATTTATTCTCAATCTTATGAATGTTTAGGATATGCTCTATCTGTCTTGGAAACAGATTTGCAAGTGCTACCCGTTCGCGATCATGCGCGCCGAAATGCATTTCACTTTGGAACTTTAATTCACTCAATAAACTGCCAATATTTTCTGTATTTCTTTGTGTAGTATACGTCGCTGCAGCTTCCGTAGTTGTTCGCAAGAAACACTGAAAATAGCACAAATTCTGCGCGCCGTTCGGCGTGACAAAATGCGCGGTTCGCCGTGCTGCTTCGATCTGCACGAGGCCTTATTGTAACACAAATGGTATTTCTTGACGTTGGTCCTGTATAACACGAAACTTGTAATTTAAATTGGTTATCCATAGAATTCTGAAAAGATAAGTATAACTCATGGAAACTGCCAAAAAAATGATTTTCATTTTAATTTTTTTAACTATGACGTACCATTTTCAGGAATTTGAAAAAATTGAGCATAATATTTACGGTTGTAACAGACTTGCTCCCACAAGCCTGTTACTAACGCGCCGCGCAAGTACCGCGAACCGACCGCTAGATGGCTACGACTCTCGCAAGAGAAAGTACGCACCGCACACCTTCGGGAATCGGCCGCTAGATGGCCAACGCCGCGATTACCGATTTTCGTTGATAAAATGATACCGTCGCGAGGATATAGGAATCGAACGACGCGACAAATAGAGAGAGTGATCCACCGTCGGGCCGACGCAGATCAAGTATACCGAGAGTTCCGAAAGCCAGACCGGAGAGTAAGTATTATAATTCCGCGGTACAAAAGTACGATCGTCGAACCGACGAACGTATCTCCGTTTGAACAGACGATCCTCGAGCCGACGATCTGTCTTCTTTTCTTCGCCTGTTTTTCGCATACAGTTCACGGTGAAGTGTCGTGCCGACACGTCGCCCTTGCTGCCGCCGATCGCCGTGCCAGCGACCGGCTCGCCCCAGTGCCCCCCCCCCCCCGCCGACACCGCCGACCGTCCGCGATAGCCGCGCCTCCGCTCAAACCGCGTGACGCCGAACGATACCGACCGCGCCAGCCGCGCCTCCACTCGAGACCGTGGTACCGACCGTCCAATTCAGCCGCGCCTCCACTCAACCGTATACCGCGACACGTGGGGAACCAATCCGCGGCGAAACCTATTTCGACCGCAGTCAGTGTTTTATTTCTCTACACCTCCTTCCCCTCCACGATCGACACGAACCCCGGCACGACGAGCTAAACACCCCGGGTAACCAAGTTGTTACATGGCGCCCGAACAGGGACTTGACACGTAATCAATCGACCAACGCAACCGCGGACTTTTTTTTGAAACATCGCTGCGAGGAATGAATCGAACCTCCTCCCTACGGGTTACGAAAGAAAGAATTATAAACGAACTACGGAGACTGAATCTCCCCGTCACCGGAACAACCGAGGAACTCCGACAACGCTGGGCCGCAAGTATTATAACCCGATCTCCCGAACCCTCAACGATGGACGAACCAAAAACGCCAACGTTCGTCAGTACAGCTATGCATCCCGCAGGCACCAGCAACGACACCCTCGCACCACCGCCAACCTTCGTCGTAAACGCCCCTGCCACCCCGGACCCGCGTAAAAATCTCGACCGCATGCGGAAATGGGGCTGCACCAGTGATGGGAAAGACCCATTCGCATTCATCGAGAGAATCGATGAGCTGCAAGACACCTACCAGCTAACAGACGCCGAAGTATTACGGGGCATCCGAGAACTATTGAGAGGCGAGGCACAGCTCTGGTTCCGCAATAACCGGCAGCAAATACTAACAAAAACCGGGTTTAAGGAAAAATTTTTAGGATTTTTTCCCCAAATCGTACTCAATCCCAACGAGAACGTGAAGCCCGTGACCGAACACAGCGACCCGGCGAGCCGTTCAATCTCTTCATGAACGCACTGTGCACCCTCATGCGGCGTGCAGATATTCCCTCCGAGAAATATCTCGAACTCCTCTACGAGAACATGGCACCAGAGTACGCCATGCTCATCGACCCCGACAATCTCAGCGATCTCGACGACCTACTCAAACAGGTCCAACGCATCGAACGAGCACAGGAGAGGACCAAACGGGCCACACAGCAAAACAACCGCCCTGCCACCGCCACCATTGAAGGGACCTACGAGACACCATGCATCTCCGCAATACCGCGAACAGATCCAGGCGAGATACACGCCTCTAGACCCCGCCCCTCTAGCCCGGCACCATACAACCCGGACGCGCACTGCTGGAGATGCAAGCAACGCGGGCACACACGATGGGAGTGCCGCAACGAGTTCAAAAAGTTCTGCTCTCGATGCGGCCGCGACGGAGTCCTAACACGCGACTGCCACCCCCCGACTGCCCCGGGAAACGGACCACGGGGACCGCCGCGATACAGCGACCGGCGGCCCCAACAATAAAAAAGAAATACACAAAAATCGAGTACAACCCGCGCCCACAATTGAGCATCAAGATGCTCGGCCGGGAGATCAAGGCACTCCTCGACACGGGAGCCCAACTCTCGTGTATCAATGGGGAAATACTCGAGTGGGCCCTCGCCCAAGGGATCCAACCGACCGCTCCAGCCGAAAACATCAGCCTCGCCGACGGGTCCATAACACAAACCTCAGGGAAGATACGAATCCCATTCAGTACCGAAGGCTATACGTGGACCCAAGAATTCACGATTCTCCCACGCATGGGACCCCCAGTCCTCCTGGGAATACAAACAATCGCCGCACTAGAAATCAGCTTCCAACCACCGCTCCAAATCGTCAATTGGCCCGCCACCTGCCTCGCCGAGCCCTACCTGCAAATAGGACTCCGACAACCACAAGAAACCGACCAGAAACACCTCCAGGACTTCCTCAGGACCGAGTTACGACACTTCGAGGATGTCACAGGGCGAACCACATTGACACAACACCGCATCAAGTTGAAAGATAGTACACCCATCAAGCAGCGGTACCGCCCACGAAACCCGGCCATGCAGGCGATCATAGATGAGGAAGTAGACAAAATGCTCCAGGAAGGGGTCATAGAACCCTCCAACAGCCCGTGGAGCTCACCCATCGTAATCGTGAAAAAGAAAGACGGCAAACCACGATTCTGCGTTGACTTTCGCAAACTAAACGACAGGACAGAAAAGGACGCCTACCCGCTGCCACACATACAGGCCACCCTTGACAAACTACGAGGAGCAAAATTCCTAACAACCCTGGATCTCAAAAACGGGTACTGGCAAATCCCGCTCGAAAAAAACAGCCGACCGCTCACCGCCTTCACTGTGCCCGGGAAGGGATTGTTTCAATTTACGGTGATGCCATTCGGCTTGCACTCCGCCCCGGCGACCTTCCAACGCCTACTCGATCAGATCATCGGCCCCAAACTGGAACCATATGCATTCGCCTACCTCGACGACATCATCGTCGTGAGCCGATCATTCGAGGAACACCTGAAACACCTCAAAGAAGTGTTCCATCGACTACGTACTGCAGGACTACGACTGAACCCGGAAAAATGCCGATTCTGCGTAGAGAGTCTCAAATACCTGGGCCATATTATTGACCAGCAGGGGATAAGAACCGACCCCGAGAAAACTAGCGCAATCGCCTTACTCTCCACACCCAAAACGATACGAGAAGTACGCCGATTCCACGGGATGGCCTCCTGGTACCGCCGGTTCGTGCCGAACTTCGCGGAGATCATGGAGCCACTAACGAGATTAACCAGAAAAAACGCCAGATGGAACTAGACCGAAACAGAGGAAGAAGCCTTCCGCACGATGAAAGAAAAACTGGTTACCGCCCCGATACTGGCCTGCCCAGACTTCAGTGAAACATTCACACTACAGACCGATGCCAGCGATCACGGCCTCGGAATCGTGCTCACACAAGGATCCGAGGAGAACGAAAGGGTCATAGCATATGCAAGCCACACCCTCAACGCCACTGAGCGCAACTATAGTGCGACCGAAAAAGAGTGCCTGGCCGTAGTATGGGGAATCAGGAAGATGAGACCGTACCTGGAAGGGTACCACTTCACGGTTATCACCGACCACCAGGCACTACGGTGGCTGCAACAGATCGACAACCCGACGGGAAGACTGGCAAGATGGGCACTCGAGCTCCAACAGTACAACTTCAACATCCAATACCGCCCGGGGAAAAACAACCAGGTTGCGGACGCACTATCCCGAACACCACCGACCCCGGAAATAAATATGCTACAACCAAAGGAACACACCGACACATGGTACGAACGAAAAATAAAAGCCGTACAGCAAGATCCCGCTTCCGTTCCCGAGTTTCGGGTGCAACAAGGCAAACTACAAAGACATATCCTCCACCAACTCGACTACAACGAACCCGAACCCGACACAGCATGGAAAACTTGCGTACCCACCACCGAGAGAGCAGAGATCCTCCGACGGTACCACGACGACCCCCTCGCTAGACACCTAGGCATTGCGAAGACAATAATCCGCATTGCCCAGAAATTTTACTGGCCAGGCATGTTCCGACAAGTGGCGCAATACGTCCGCAGCTGCAAGAGTTGCCAACAATATAAAACGCCACCACACAAACCCCCCGGACTACTACACGCCAACCCCGGAACACAGCCCTGGCACACCGTCTCGGTCGACCTGATAGGACCGCTTCCGCGCTCCCGACAAGGGCACATATGGCTACTAGTCGCACTAGACCGGTTCACCAAATGGGTCGAACTCACACCCCTACGAAAAGCCACCAGCGCCGCCATCGCCGCCGCCATACAAAAAGACATTATACTGCGCCACGGAACCCCAGAAATAATCATTTCCGACAACGGAAAACAATTCCTAGGGGACCCATTCACGAGCCTACTACAGAGCACCGGCATCACACATCGCCGAACACCTCCATACTCGCCACACTGTAACCCAGTTGAACGGGCAAACAAAGTAGTGAAGACAATGCTGGCCCAATACACCGGGAAATATCACGACCGATGGGACGAGAAAATCGACGAGGCCAGATTCGCAATAAACACCGCATGGCACGAAGCGACTGGGTACAGCCCCGCCTACCTCAATCACGGCCGAGAACTACGTACACCGGGACAAACACGCACCGAAGGGGTCCCCATTCCACCAAATCAGCGATGGAAGCACCTAAAAGAAGCCCAGGAACTGGCCCGACTCCGACTAGCACAAGCGTTCGGACGCCAAGAACGACACTATAACTTACGACACCGGGAATGGAGGCCGGCCATAGGAGAGTCGGTGTGGAAGAGAGAACACACCCTATCCAACAAAGGAGCGGGTATCGCCGCCAAACTCGCCCCCAAATACACGGGACCATACACGGTCAAGAAAATTGTGTCGCCGGTAATAGTGGACCTCCACGACGGGAAAAAATGGTACCGGCACATACACGTGCAGGACCTAAAACCCGCAAACGACCGCGACAACCGGACCCCAGACACCACCGAAGATCCTGACACTCCCTACGATCCTACACCAGTACCACCTCCCGCCGAAAAGCCAGCACCTCGTCGCCGAGGACGACCCCGAAAACTAATACCACCCGCTAATCTAATAGGAATGAACCCCGAGCCGGAATATGTGAGGGAGCTAATGGAGCTGGTCGAAGGGGATCAGACGGCGCGGAAGCCCACGAGACCCAAGATCCCGACAACCAAGCGACCCCCACCTACCGCAAGGAACCAGCGGCCCACCACCGCCACCACCAAACTAAAAATACGGGCAGTATCATGGCTCCCACCGTCAAGAAGGGTGACGATAACGTGCGGACCACCGGCCAAGGACAAGGCCGCACCCCCCAACCTTACCGCAGAGAAGCCACCGGCAACCAGGGACCAAACCGCCCCCCCCCACCCCCACCGTAGCTTCCAAAAGAAGCACTACCCCCGTCACCCGAGCAGCCGCCGCCACCAACGCCGGGACAGATATGGAGCGGCGACGCCAGCCACCTGGCCCCCGCACCTTACCCCGGAGACCACCCATCCGGAACGACGACGTGGCACACGTTGCCCACCGGGCAAAAGGTGGAGGTGCCGAGGCAATACGCACGCACGGGGGGATGCTGCGTAAACGCGAACGGAGAGAGATGGCGCATCCTGTTTGATAAAACAGGGAAGCCACGGCGGTTTATCCACCGAGGCCCCGCCACAGCCACACCCCAGCCCTATTAGTATATAAGAAGTAGTTTGTAAGGTAGTTTTAAGTATGATGCTCAATTATATCCTGTTTTATTTTGTTTATGTTGTTTTTAGGTGCTAGGCAAAACAGTATTATATTTTTGTTATATTTTTACTTCCTATTTTTTTATATATTTCGTTTTATATTTTGTTATATGGATATAACCGTGTTATATAAAGATTGTCATGTTACTATACAAATAAACTGGGTTTCGCTGCCACTACCCCGACGAAGGAGGGGGGTGTAACAGACTTGCTCCCACAAGCCTGTTACTAACGCGCCGCGCAAGTACCGCGAACCGACCGCTAGATGGCTACGACTCTCGCAAGAGAAAGTACGCACCGCACACCTTCGGGAATCGGCCGCTAGATGGCCAACGCCGCGATTACCGATTCTCGTTGATAAAATGATACCGTCGCGAGGATATAGGAATCGAACGACGCGACAAATAGAGAGAGTGATCCACCGTCGGGCCGACGCAGATCAAGTATACCGAGAGTTCCGAAAGCCAGACCGGAGAGTAAGTATTATAATTCCGCGGTACAAAAGTACGATCGTCGAGCCGACGAACGTATCTCCGTTTGAACAGACGATCCTCGAGCCGACGATCTGTCTTCTTTTCTTCGCCTGTTTTTCGCATACAGTTCACGGTGAAGTGTCGTGCCGACACGTCGCCCTTGCTGCCGCCGATCGCCGTGCCAGCGACCGGCTCGCCCCAGTGCCCCCCCCCCCCGCCGACACCGCCGACCGTCCGCGATAGCCGCGCCTCCGCTCAAACCGCGTGACGCCGAACGATACCGACCGCGCCAGCCGCGCCTCCACTCGAGACCGTGGTACCGACCGTCCAATTCAGCCGCGCCTCCACTCAACCGTATACCGCGACACGTGGGGAACCAATCCGCGGCGAAACCTATTTCGACCGCAGTCAGTGTTTTATTTCTCTACACCTCCTTCCCCTCCACGATCGACACGAACCCCGGCACGACGAGCTAAACACCCCGGGTAACCAAGTTGTTACACGGTAATATCTCATTGCAAAATTAAATCTGTGATAGCGCTCTTTACATTTCATCAATGGGAAATCTGAATTTTTTCGATTTTTTCCGTGCTTTTTCATTTTTCACAACCACAATTTGCAACGGAAAAATCTGAAAATTTATACATTTATTTCTATTTCTTGACATTTATTCTCTATCTTATGAATGTTTAGGATATGCTCTATAACTGTCTTGGAAACAGATTTGCAAGTGCTACCCGTTCGCGATCGTGCGCGCCGAAATGCATTTCACTTTGGAACTTTAATTCACTCAATAAACTGCCAACATTTTCTGTATTTCTTTGTGTAGTATACGCCGCTGCAGCTTCCATAGTTGTTCGCAAAAAACACTGAAAATAGCACGAATCCGATCCGCTCGCCGTTGGCGAGGCGCGCCGTTCCGCGCGGCGTTCGGCGCGCCGAAATGCGCGGTTCGCCGTGCTGTTTATGTCTGTACGAAGCTTCAAACGGTGCAGTGAATCGAACCCAAACTTTGGTAATTGCATTAATTTAGTAAGAATTATATCTTGTCAAATTTTCAAAAATTTTGTTACGTTTTTATACAGGGTGTCCCAAAACTACCCTAGGAGCCGAAAATGGGAGGTTCATTGGATCATTTGAAGCGACAGTTTCCTTTGCAAAAATGGCGTCCGCGGCTTTGTTTAGGAGTTATTAACGAAAAACACGGACCAATCAGAGCGCAGCTATAGCGAACGGAGTCCGACTCTGCGACAGGTTCCGCGAGGCGTGGTGTCGCTATTGGTCGACTCAGAATCAATCCACTGTAACCACGCTCTGATTGATCCGTGTTTTTTGTTAATAACTCCTAAACAAAGCCACGGACACCATTTTTGTAAAGGAAAATGTCGCTTCAAATGACCCAAGGAACCTCCCATTTTCGGCTACTAGGGTAGTTTTGGGACACCCTGTATACCTCCAGAACATCCTTAGAAGTGACTGGTGAATGTTCCTTTGTATACAAATGACAAGATTGATTTCATTTAGACTTTGTACAGCTCTCCGATTTACGTCGTTCGGAAATTCATTTCGTTTTCTCCTTTACTAAAAATAACATTCAATTTGGTTTCTATGCAATCGATATAGTCAATTTTTATTTTACAGAAAGATCCGCAGTCTAGTAATGACAAACGGAAGCATTGTTGACCTAATAGTATGTAGTACGTAATTTAAATAAATATTCATTTTGTCGGTGAAGAGCAAGACTTCTGCTGCTGCTGTTGCTGCTGCTGCTACACATTTGCACAATAACATTTACTTTACCGACATCTATCACATTAGTACGACCAGCGACGAGATACTGTTAAAGATTGCCAGCCTTACGGGACTACGTGTCCCGCGAAAATTCGGTGTTTTCTTACGCCCTCTGGGATTTATTCTGGCTCCAGCCAGATAAACAAAAAGCCTCCGACGACATTTCGTTAGTGCAGATGACCACTGAAGATATTATTATTAAATATTGCATTCTCCGCCATATTTCAGACGATGTTTTGGCACTATTTTGATACTATTCTCGTCGGTGGAGTAACTTTTAGCGATGTGGTCTTTCAGGTCACTGTAATTTCCACCGTTACCACCTCGCCCATTGCGCCCATTTACCGGACCGCGGAATAGCACGGGCGCCGACAGTCTTTAACCAGAGAGTAAATGAGAGTGCTCACGCCCGGGATTTCGCCGTGCCCATTATAGTGCTGCCCCCTAGTCTAGTACTTAGCCTGGATCAGCTCCTACATCGACTTTTCTAGTCCGGATAAGAACCTACATCGACTTTTTGTTTCTGGCAAGAGCCTACAGCGAGTCGCTGTCAGCAACTCTCACATCGGACAAGATCCTACATCTTTGACCATCATCAGAACGTTTAGTTTATATTGTTTGCTTCGCAGCACCCGTATTATATTCCCTTTCTATAAAACAATTTTAACCTAAATGTTTTTTTCCAATTTTCGTCTCTCTCTCTCTCTCTCTCTCTCTCTCTCTCTCTCTCTCTCTCTCTCTCATGAAATGAAGGAAATATTCTGTATTAAATTATTTATGTAGTTATCTGCTGTGACGTCCGTCACTTCATTCCCTCCTCATTTTTGTGACATACGTGTTCACATATACACACATTCTGTAACGTGTTCCTTAAGGCTGCGCCGGAGCGACGTGGGAATTTAGAGGGGACTAGAGCGCCAGTTGCGGCAAACACCAGGAACCTCATGACAAGGATAGACAGATCTTTGTCTCTTCTGCAGAGATGTGACGGAGAGGGAGAATATCGCCCGCAGGAGAGACAAAGATAGAGATTACGAAATGGCTGGATTTTTCGATAAACCCACTCAGGATTCATTTAGCGAGGAAGCAATATTGCCTGATGCTCTTTGCATTGAAATGTTCTTCGAATTATTGCGGGGTAGCGTACAGAGGCCTTTTTTGGAAAAAGTGTACAGGAAAAAATATCTTCTATGAAAAAGGACGCAATTATTGTACATAAAGTTGGAGGGGACAAATCGCAAAAAAGGACTCTGTACGCTACCCCGCAATACTTCAGGGAATGTTTTAAAATATAAAGAAATGTAACTATAAATAAGGTGGTATAAAAATATTTATTGAAATTTTAAAAATATTGGTTATAGTGAATAATTTTGGTTATATGGCCACGGTCACGGTCACGGCCACGGCCACGCTGCTGCTGCTGTTGTTGTTGTTGCTGTTGTTGCCGCTGCCGCTGCTGCTGCTGCTGTTGTTGTTGCCGCTGCCGCTGCTGCTGCTGCTGTTGTTGTTGCCGCTGCCGCTGCTGCTGCTGCTGTTGTTGTTGCCGTTGCTGCTGCTGCTACGGTTGTAGCCGCTGCTGCTGCTGTTGTTGTTGTTGTTGCCGCTGCTGTGGCTGTTGCTGCTGCTGTTGTTGTTGCAGCAGCAACTGCTGCAACCGCCGCACCTCCTGCCGGGCCTCTGTAAGAGTCTGCCGCCGGCGTGCATTTTGCACACGCCGCCTCTCTCTCTCTGCAAACGATATAATATTATAATATTTATTCTTTTACGTAATTTGTTAAAGTTCCTCAGATAGCCAAGCGAATCTCGGGCAGAAATCGAGGACCAACGGGCCGAGGGCAGCTTGTTGCGGGTTTGGGCCGGGTTTGGGCGGAGGGCAGCTTGTACCACGTTTCTACCGAGGGAACGTTACGAGCCCTCACGGACATAGGTGCCCTGGGCAGAATCGAGGAATTTGGCTATCTGGGTCATTACACAAGTCTAACGTCTCAACACAAAATGTGAATTGTTTTTTAACTTACCACATTTTGAGGTGGCGGCGGTGCTTCTGCAGCTCCCGGCGGAGGTGGCGGCGGCAATACAGCTCCTTGCTGTTGCAGCGGTGGCGGTGGCGGTGGCTGTGGTGACGGTGGTAGCGATGGCGGTGGCGGTGGCGGTGGCGGCCCCATGGGTATTCCCATACCCATGGGCATTTCCATACCCATGGGTAGGGGTATTTCCATACCCATGGGGACGTAAACTATCTGCCGTTCAATTAGCATTGCGGAAACTGCACATTACAGAAATAGCATACAATGATTATTAATTATCTAATATTTTCTTAGTATAAGAATATTTAGGTAATACTTTTTGCACAATCTTAGCACAACTATGTAATGAATTGTAAAAAATGAAAAGTGGGGAGCTACTGAGACAATCGTTTTTCTGCCCTTAATTTTTAGTCTTATTTTTAATGTAGCACAAACTTAGCTCAACGCAGCAAAACTGTTAAGATTATTAAATTCAACAAGTGGGAGGCTCACTTCTAGGAGGCTACAAAATGTAGAAACAAACAAAACTTACTGTTTATGGGATAGTTGTCCATTATGTATGTCCTTTCCTTCGAGTGGCCTAAGAACAAGTGCCAAATAGTTCCTACGGCTCCGGCACCAGTGACGCGATTGTTGGTACTTTTCACGCGCATGCGCGAGTTTTGTCAGGGCCGTTTCTACGTCTACGTCCGAAAGTAGGGAACTATTGGGTGGAAAATAGTGGGGGAGTATGATATACGAAATTAGCGGGGCGGCCAAGATACCCGCTTCGTACTTGACTGAGGCCTTCTGAAGCTAGAATCGTCGCGTATGCGCATGAAAAGTGCCAACAATCCCATCACTGTCCGGCACTGTTCGAGACATCTTCCCGCTTAGGGCCTTCCCCCACTGTTAGACTTCATATATATGTATACTAGTGGAAAGCTCCTAACAATAAGACAATAGCCGCGCGACGCACACGCATACATTGTAACCGTCGAATTTCATCCCTGTTCCTGTTGCGATGTAAAAGAATGTTTAAAAAATACCACTGATTATTGTATAGTTAGAAATGAAAAAGAATTGATGAAATATTTGAAATAGACCTACGAGAATGCTTTAAAAAAGACGATAGCTTTTTTTAAATATTGTACTATACGATTTAAACTTTTCTTGGAAGCTAGAGCAATTAGTTTATTACAGGATGTGAAACTTTTTTAGCATTTTACAACCTTTTCATGTGAGCATACATATACTGAAAATGTAATAAATACGTTTTGTAGATCTGTGTCAATTAAACATATGCTGATAATTTCGTCAAAATTGATTAACGTTGCAATGAGCTATATATACGTTTAAAGATGGTAAAAATTGCAGATTTTCACGATTTTCGGCCTACAACTTTAAAAATGAAGCATTCTACAAGGAGATATACAGGGTGTCCAAAAATTCCTCCGACACCCGAAAATGGGAGGTTCCTTGGGTCATTTGAAGTGACATTTTCCTTTACAAAAATGGCGTCCGCGGCTTTGTTTAGGAGTTATTAACAAAAAACACGGACCAATCAGAGCGCGACCTAGACGCGAGTTAGCACAGTCGGCCCGACGCGCCAACTGTCAATTGGCCGAACGTGTCATCGCATGTCTAGATTGCGCTCTGATTGGTCCGTGTTTTTCGTTAATAACTCCTAAACAAAGTCGCGGACGTTATTTTTGTAAATGAAAATGTTGCTTCAAATGACCGAAGGAACCTCCCACTTTCGGGTGTCGGAGGAATTTTGGGACACCCTGTATGTATTATCACGCTCTCTTTCTCTCTCACACATTCACGCTCTCTTACTCTCTCGCACTCGCTCGCTAGGGCAATCACCTACCATTTGTTAATATTTCGACCATCCGTGGGTGTCCTACTCGGCAAAATCGCTTGTCGTTCAATTATTTTATATTTGAAACGCATATATTTCATTCGTAAAATAAAATGTGTGTATGTCTTCCAGCATATTCTGGTATAAATATTTTTCGATGATGAAAATAAAATATTCCCTGGATGTATAAAAAAAAATTTTATTTCTGCTATTACATAAAGATTACTTGTATAATGAGAAGAACAAATATTTTTGTCGTTACATGAAATAAATATTTACTGCATATTTGAAAGAAATATTCGTTACTTAACGTCAAATAAATATTGTATGTATATTTGAATATTAAAAACAGATTGAATCTTCTTTTAATACCATATGAATGTGTATGCAATATTTTGTGCTATGTACCAGGATTTGTACACCGATAGGCTTGGGCCGCGCGATCCGTAGTTGCATGCTGCCTTTATCTACGTTTCGCTTTCCATCGTCCTTTCCTCTTTCACCGTCTTCTGTTTTCCGATGAACGAGTTCAGCTATATCGTGACGTTTGACAGCCAGATACGAATCTGTTTAGTTTGAACCGATCACTCGATAAGAGAAGTCGTGTTCCGTCGCACAGGAACAAAATACGAGGTTTTCCTTTGGAGAGCATTTATGGTGCGTTCGTGACTAAGAATCTTCTTTGAGAATTAAGCAAACAAGAGTCATTCGGCGACCAGTCGAGGCATCTGCTTAATGTTTAGCTTTTTATATACCTCTTTAAGGACAGCGCGCCATAAATCTAGTCCCTCCGAAGGATCACCCATGACCGTTAACTGCACCGTGTTAAATTACCGAGAAGCGTCGATGACAGATTCGGGGATCGCCCCACTCCTCCTTCCAAGGGCCTCATTCAGTGCTACAGGAAGGAGGTCCTAACAGCCAAAAGTGTACTGATTGGAAAATGCAACTTTCTGCAGGAACCAATCAGTGCATCTTGCTTCCTGCTCGAGAAGCCTGACGGACATCGCGTTGAGACCGCGTTCATCAGTTTAGTCTTTTCAGTCATTCGCGTCACTTTAACTCGATTTACGGCAGTTCAATGTCCAGCGATCAGGACACGCGTCGAACGGGATCGCATCTTAATCAGACCCGCGAGCGTACGATATTGTCGCGATTCGACACGAACTATAGCATCATTCAAATCTGCGCGCGTATAAGGCAGGACCTGCTAGATCAGCCTTACTGATGAGTCCACTAGCAGGTCCGGGACGAAACGCTTTCTTTAACGAATTCCATTGTCACGCGAACCGATCATTGTCTTTTGCGTCCTTTGTAACATTATATCTTGAACTACTGGCGCAATATTAATTTGGCGGGCACAGATCCGGAAAACGTCGCACGACACACAGCGACGACAAAACAAGTCGGTTCACGCGTCCGCGGTCAGCAGTGTCAGCTTGTTGACTCGCGTTTTATGTAATTCAAATTGTGTAATTAATTTGAATTATTTTTATTCTTATATTTATTTTTATTTATATTTTCATTTTTATTTATATTTAACTTCCCGATTCATAGGGAAGTTACTGTAATTACCCCGAAAATCGAAAATCGATTTTTTAGCAGATCATCACGTTTCATGGTTATTGAAGTCATTTTAGACTAATTTTATCAAATTGTTAGTGTGTGTGTGCGCGTGTGTGTGTGTGTGTGTGTGTGTGTGTGTGTGTGTGTGTGTGCGTGCGTGCGTGCATGCGCGCGTATGGCCTTTTTTATGTTATCAAATTTTTCGTTAACGTTTTCTGAAAAAGTAACAATGCGATCTGAATGATGAATGATGCAATCGATGTGCCCCGTCGTAACTTAGAGCTGATTAGATTTTGGTCCATATTGGTCAAGTAGTTAAAAAACAATTTTTTTTAAATTATGCAATTAATGCTAATGTTACCGCTTACAATTAACGAATCGGGAAGTTCTTTGTGTGGCTCGTGGAGAGTCACACACAAAATAAATAAAAAAACCATTAAGACCTGTATGTCCCACTAGCAATGCGTACCACTAACCCTTTCGCAAGAACAGTCCTACCCGCGAGCTCGCGAAGCGAGCGAGCAACAATAACCAGCTAGTTTTATTTTTGTTTTATTCTTATTTTTGTGTGAAAAGTGAAGTGCCAATATAAAGCACAATGTTCAGTGCCAAGAATAAGGGATTCAAAAAAGCCGTGCCGCTGAGGAGACGGATGGCTGCCATACGCCAAAAACTGAAAAATACCGCAACAAATGACGTAAAAGGTACGTCAAACAATTTTTATGAAGGGCAGGATCGCGTAGCATATACGAATGATGATTGCAATGTGCGTACACCATGTACAAGCACATCTCATTCATCTGCCGATACATGCGTTGAAATAAATGAACAAAGCATCATAGAAAATGCAAGTTCAGCAACGCATGTTTGTGCGGATGAAAGAGATGTGCCACATAACGATCAACCCACATTGCAATCAGTATCTGCTACGCTGCCTGCAACTATTGTAGATGCATGCGCTGTGGAAAACGTATCTTCGGAAATGCAAAACGATACAGACGAAGATATCGAAAATATCGTTTTGCACGAAGATGGGAACATCGACGTAGATCGTTTACGTTTTGGCGAACTCAGTGGACGAAGCATTGTTAACATGTCGCACGTTTTTGAACAATTACAAAAATTGTCGCGGCATTGGGGAGATAAATGCAGCTTCACTGAGCTCGTTCTAACGAAAATGATTCGTCACGGTCTCCGAACGCAGTATTTTGTCGAATGTCGAATGTGTCGTTTCAAAGATTCTTTCTGGAGCGATCCGACAGACGACAAAATATTGAATGTCAATACAGGTGCCGCTTGCGGTGCTGTATTGGCAGGGATCGGTCATACGCAGCTAGAACAAGTTTTGGCTGCTATAGATGTTCCATGCATGAGTAGTAAAACGTATATAGAACACGAAACGATTGCGTCTGAAGCTTTCGCAAGCGCCGCAGATAACTCAATGCGAGCGGCTGGCGAAGCGGAAAGACAATTAGCAATTAAACGAGGTGATATGATTGGCGGTTATCCGCACATACCTGTGATCACAGACGGTTCATGGATGAAGAGATCGTATCGCACTGGTGGTTACGATTCTCCATCCGGAATGGCTATGATCATCGGTTTCCATACTGGACAAATACTGTACGCTGGTGTTCGAAATAAATATTGTGTTGTCTGCGTAAGAGCAGCCAACAAAGATCTCACACCAAAAGAACACGATTGTCATAAGAACTGGGGAGAAAATCAGAGCTCCACCAGTATGGAAAGTGATATCATCCTCGAAGGGTTTCGTTCAAGTAAAAGCATGCATAATTTAATATATAGTTCATATATTGGGGACGGTGACAGCAACGATTTACAAAAATTGAGTGATTTCGCACCATACGACGAGCTTGATGTGAAGAAGAATGAATGCGTAAATCATCTTCTTCGCAATTTTTCAAATAAAGTAAAAGAGGCGGGATCGATTGGTGGTCGAAAATACTCAAAAGTAAGACGAGTCGTTACAAACAGCGTTTTGAAACTTCGAAATGCTGTTGTAAAGGCTGCTGAATATCGCCGGCTTAGTGAAGCCCCATGGAAGCACAAAATTGCTGGCTACATTCACGATTTAAATAATATATTAAGCCATGTATTTGGTGAACATAAAGATTGTGCCTCGTTAGAATATTTCTGTGATGGAATTAGAAAAGAAAACGAGGTAAATCTTGTTCCCGAATTAATGGAAGCGAAAATATATGAAAAATTAGAAGAAGCTATACATCGCTTGAAACAAAATGCGGAAAGTATGCTTCATAACCGTACCAGCAATATTGTCGAAAGTTGTAATGCTGTTATTAGCAAATTTATTGGTGGCAAACGTACGCATTTAGCGCAAAAAGGTTCTTACGAAACGCGTGTAAAAGCAGCCGTCGTGCAATGCAATACTTTTGCACCGATGAAGAGTGCTTGTCACGCATTGAGTAAAGAGCCCCCAGCATGTGCAACAGCGCTGGAAAACAGAAATATTGTAAAACAAGTAAAACGCCATAAACGTTTCCGCCAAAAAAAAGAGTCGGGTGTCGCTGTTCGTACACGGAAATATCCTGGTAAAGCTGATAAAGGTTACGGTCCAAACGCGGAACGACCGGATATTGACGACAATGTGTACGAACAGCTGAAATCCGCTCACTACGAAACGCTAAAAAACAATCGCAAAAATTGGGAAGCAATAGAGCGTGCTACGCGAGATCAGCATGAAAGCTCGCTGTGGCATCGCTACCGTAAGAATCTGCTTACTGCTTCCAATTTCGCAGAGGTTTGCACCAGGTTGGATACAACCTCGTGCAAAGCTCTAGTAAAACGTATTCGTTATCCGGCTGTTACCTTGAAAACTCCCTCTCTTCAGTGGGGTAGAGACAAAGAGGAATTAGCACGGAAACGATTGGAGCAGACTTTCGATATAAAAATCGAAAAATGTGGGTTATTCATAGATCAAGAATTCCCATATTTTGGCGCGACGCCTGATGGCATTTTTGGAAATGATTACATCGTGGAAATTAAATGCCCTTACGCGGCGCGCCAAATGACTCCCGATGTTGCAATCGAGAAAAAGGTTGCAGACCTCCATCGTGTTTTCGACAAAAACGATGACGGTCATCTCAATAAAAATCACAAGTATTATTATCAGATACAAGGGCAGTTACATGTGACGCAAAGAAGTTGTTGCATCTTTGCAGTCTGGACGCCTCTTGATATTAAAATTGCGATTGTTGAGCGTGACGATGCATTTTGGAAAGACAAAATGTTAAACCGGCTCCTACGCTTTTATGAATATTGCTTGCTTCCCGAAATAATTGACTCTAGAAAACTGAGAAATATGGAGATTCGGGAACCGCAATATATAATTGAAGCGCAGGAAGCCAAAAGACGCATAATTTCGACAAAGAAAAGAACAATTCAATAAATAGCGTTCTTTACAATTGTTACTTAGAGGAGCGGTCCATTGACCGTCCCGGGTGAGGTTTAGGTTTTTAGTGGGTATGGGTACGGACCGTCCGTAGCCCGAGTCCCACACTACCCCCTTCTGGGGTGTGCGTAAGGCATTTTCCCCCTCATCCGTAAAAAAAAACTAAAAACAAATTCGGTAACGTGTTCGGGTTAATTTTTTTTTAAAGTTTCGCATATTCAGTATATTCTATATGTAATTGACAATGTAATTAATTTATAATCAGGTTCACTTTTTTAAATGAAACTCTTGAAAAATCGTGAGATCGGACTTCTTTCACCGAAAAAAGCTAAAGAAAATTACATTATTTCAACATAATTTAGATGGAAAAATGTAATTTTCTTTCAGCTTTGAAAGAAGTCCGATCTCACGATTTTTCAAGGGTTTCCGATAATCTGACGAAAAAATTTTTCGAACAAAAGTTGAACAGTTTGAAACGTCTACAAAACGTCTAGACATGTACATAGTGTCCCAAAATTTATGTTACACGAGATATCTCGTGATATATATCCATCGTATTTATAAAAAATACTTTCAATGAAATTCTTATGGTTTTCAAAGCTCTATAGAAAGATGAATTTTTTAAATATTTTATTTTACGTCTTGAAAGTCGTTTTAACATCAACAAAACTTTTTCTTCTTAAAATAACTTCACTACGAGGAAAACTAAGTATGTTTCAATCGAAACGTTTTTTAATTCGACAACAACTATTCTAATACGTGTAATAAAAACAGGAGGTTTGGATTTAAAAAAGTGAACTTGATTATCAATTACATACAGTAACATACAGTACAAATACAATAATTGATCGTAAATTTTTTATTTTTAATTTCTTTTTTACAGAACCTTTTTATCCACATGCTGACCATAACCACAACAACAGCAACATCGGGAGCAGCGGAAGAGGAGGCCGTCGCAATGGCACCAAGAAAATTTAATAATAATTATCTTTCATTTTTTTTATGTTAAACTTCTTTTTAATTTTCAATAAATTTTATTTAATTATAATTGTAAATTTATTTTTATTCCGTTGTTCCGTACAAAGCCCTTTTTTGAAGTTTGTCTTCTCAAACTTTATAAATAACGATTAAAGATTTCATTTATGAATAACAATAGCTTCTTTTTTTATAGAAGAAATTTTTTTCTGTACACTTATTGCAAAAAAGGGCTCTATACGGGACATCGCAATAATTCGGAGAACATTTAAACGCAAAGAGCATCAGGAAATACTGCTTCTTCGCTAAATGAGACTAGGGCTGTAACTTTCCTTCGAAGGTCGAACATTTCGAAGCTTCGAAGCATCGGAAAAGTTACAGCCCTAAATGAAACCCGAGTAGCCGCATCTAAACATCCATCCACTTCGTAATCTCTGTCTTCGTCTCTCCTGCGATCGAGCGACATATATCCCTCTTCATCACAGCCGTACGGGAGAAACGAGGATCTCTCTGTCCTCCTCCTATTTCAATCGTAGGCAATCGTAGGTCAGTTACGCTCGGAGAGAAAGCGTGTTCATGAATGGGTTTCTGAAAGAACAGCAGGAGACACGGCGACAGCGATACGGCGGAAAGTCGGAAAGCGCGATAGGGAAGCTGCCATGTTGAAATACGAATTGTTCGGTTCTATAACGATCGGCTACTTGGGCTGCATTTAGCGAAAACGCAATATTTTTGCATAATTTTGGTATTGAAATATTCCCTGAAGTATTGCGGGGTAGCGTACAGAGTCCTTTTTTGCAATTTGTCCCCTCCAACTTTATAAACAATAATTGCGTCCTTTTTCATAGAAGATATTTTTTTCTGTACACTTTTTCCAAAAAAGGCCTCTGTACGCTACCCCGCAATAATTCAAAGAACATTTCAATGCAAAGAGCATCACGAAATATTGCTTCCTCGCTCAATGAAACCCGAGTAGCCGCATCAAAAAATCCAGCCATTTCGTAATCTCTGTCTTTGTCACTCCTGCGAGCGAGAGACATATCTCCCTCTCCGTCGCAGCCCAACAAGAGTGACGAGGATCTCTCTGTCGTTCTCCTCTACGCCGATAGAGGTGCCACTTTACCTGTGGTAACTCACCTCGACGCCGATAGAGGTGCCACTTTACCTGTGGTAACTCACCTCGACGCCGATAGAGGTGCCACTTTACTTGTGGTAATTCACCTCGACGCCGATAGAGGTGCCACTTTACCTGTGGTAATTCACCTCGACGCCGATAGAGGTGCCACTTTACCTGTGGTAATTCACCTCGACGCCGATAGTGGTGCCACTTTACAGCCATTTGTGGGGAATTCTGAGTTTATTCCCCTAGATCGCGGACGTGGCGACACCTAAAAAAGGCAGGTTGGCGAGCCTGAGCCACGAGAGGTAGGATCTTCCGGTTCCTGGGGAGAGCACGCGTCGAGACTCTGCTCGAAGCTCTCGTGCCGAAAAGTCGGTCTGCGGTCTCGCGCCTCGTACAGGCGTACATGTCAACAAGTATTATTAAGTTTAATAAAACTCTCTCGGGTTTCCGAGATCCTTTGGAAATACAGCACGCAGTGGCTTTATTACACTTCCATTCCATCCACGTCTGCAGGTGTTGGAGCCTGCTGGTGACCAGTCGTCGATATAGTCACCATTTCTCCACAGTGGTGACCCCGACGTGATCGGAAGTGAAAAACTGATAATGTAGTGAGACCGACGTGGAGTCAAATATCAACGTGTTACGATAACCAGTGCCGACGCGTTGTGAGCAAGAGGCAATTTATTGGCGAGAGGATTCGACGGCGACGTCGACCAACCGTTTCCCCGGACGGCGAGAGGCGCCAAGAACACACGTTCCTGGCAACTTGGACGACTTCGGCAGCCCTATCCACCGGCATTGAGGCAGCGGCCCACAAGGAGCCGGCCCACGTGGATAGCAGATCAACGTAGCAGAGTGGCAGCCATCGAGCCTGCCGTCCCTGCGCAACTTCATCGGACGGGCAATCATCGGGACAGCTACGCCGGTAAGCGCCGTGCGTTCCCTCAGCGTGCCGCGTCGTCATATCGCGCGCTAAATTCTTACCGCGTCGCCATATTGCGCGCCAAATTGTGACCGCGTCGCCATATTGCGCGCCAAATTGTGACCGCGTCGCTACATTGCGCGCCAAATCGTACCGCGTCGCCATATTGCGCGCCAAATCGGACCGCGTCGCCATATTGCGCGCCAAATCGTACCGCGTCGACGTATTGCGCGCCAAGTCGTTGTCGCGCCGCCGCGATTCTACTGCCGCGCCGCCGCGATTCTACTGCCGCGCCGCCAACCGGATTGCCGTCGAGCTGTCACGCGTCTTTCGCGCGTTTTATTCCAAGTTATGGCGACATCAGATCCGAATGTCCTCGAGCTGCAAAGCCAGCTGGAGCGAGCTCGTCAGCAGATCGAGGAGCTGCGCGCGCGGAATGCACCCGAACCGCGTGTCGACGCGTATCGCGTTCCTAAGCTGCCGGCATTTATTAAGCGAGAGCCGCGCACGTGGTTTCGTCAGGTGGAAGCGTCGTTTAGGGTTGCGAGGATAACGAGCCAGAGGACCATGGCGGATACCGTGATAGTGGCCATTGACGAGGACGTCGCGGTCGTCGTGGGCGACCTTATAGAGAATCCGGACCCTGTGAACCCCTATGACCTACTCAAAGAGCGAATTATGGTCGCGTTCGCGGCGTCCGACGAAGCGAGGCTCCGCCAGCTGTTGCGCGGGCAACTCCCAACCGAGGGAAAACCTTCCCAGCTCCTAGCCCGCATGCGCAATTTGAGCGGTGAAGCATG
The DNA here is from genome assembly GCA_963971365.1 of Lasioglossum villosulum. Classification (NCBI taxonomy): domain Eukaryota; kingdom Metazoa; phylum Arthropoda; class Insecta; order Hymenoptera; family Halictidae; genus Lasioglossum; species Lasioglossum villosulum. Next base: position 15,288,374 of record OZ020504.1, read on the forward strand.
CGGGGAAGCGGTCCTAAAGTCCGTATTTTTGGAGCAGCTGCCTCAGCACTGCCGAGGCATCCTGGCAGGATCCAAGTTGGAGTCCTTGCAACAGCTCGCGCAGCTCGCGGATGCCATTCTCGAGGCAGTGGGGCCCGGGCCCGGAGAGATCGCGTCAGCGTCAAGCGATCCGAAGCCCCAGCGTTCTGGGGAGGACAATGCCCCCGCGATGGGGATTAATCAGCGTCTCTGTAATTTGGAGCGTAGCTTAGAGGAGATCACCGCGCTTATGAAGCGGTCACACTTCTCGCGTGGTCACCGGTCGCGCAACCGCTCCTCGTCGGCCAGCCGTCGTTCGGGAAACCGCCACCGCTCCCCGAGTAACTCCGGCTCTACGCTGTGCTGGAAGCACAGGAGATTCGGAGCGACGGCGCGTTCGTGCGTTCCGCCGTGCACCTGGCAGAACACCCCGCGTGACGCGGGAAACTGATTAAGCCGGCCGTGTCAGAGGCGTCTGGGCGGGTTTCACAATCGAAACGCCTCCACATCCGCGACCGGAGTTCCGGGTTGGTATTTCTGATCGACACCGGCGCGGACATATCGCTGTTGCCAAAGCCTTTGAACTTCAAGGGTGGACCCCGCGACCTGCAGCAGTTCGCTGCAAACGAGTCGCGCATTAAGACTTACGGCACCTCGCGCCGAACATTGGATTTCGGCCTGCGCCGTCCCATCGAATGGTCGTTCGTCATCGCGGACGTTCCTTCTCCCATTATTGGAGCGGACCTCCTAGAGCACCACGGCCTCGTGGTCGACCTCAGAAGGCGCAGCCTAATCGATTCCGTCACGAAGCTCCAGTCAGTCGGGTCCAGTAGGCCTTTCAGCGGGCCCTCCGTCTTTCGCGTCGACCCCACCGCGAGGTTTGCACATATCCTCACAAAATTCCCTCGAGTAGTGGGTGTCGAGCAACCGGCCCCCCTCGAGGTAAGGGGCGTATACCACCATATAGTCACGTCAGGCCCTCCAGTGGCAGAGCGGGCACGTCGCCTGCCTCCGGCCAAACTAAAAGCCGCTAAGGCCGAGATTGAGCGCCTGATCGGGGCTGGCATTTGCAGGCCATCGGGCAGCCCTTGGGCCAGTCCAATTCACCTTGTGCCCAAGAAGGACGGTGAATGGCGCCTGTGCGGCGACTATCGCCGCCTGAACTCGGTCACCATTCCCGACCGGTACCCGGTGCCACACCTCCACGATTTTCCAACCGTTCTACACGGCAAATCGGTGTTTTCAACCTTGGATTTGCTCAAGGCATTCCACCAGATTCCGGTGGCACCGGAGGATATTCCGAAGACTGCGGTCATCACCCCCGGTGATGTTCGGTTTTTCGAGTATAAAGCTATGACGTTCGGATTTCGGAACGCTGCGCAAACGTTTCAGCGCTACATTGACCGAGCCCTGAACGGTCTGGATTTCGTCTTTTCTTATATAGATGACATTCTCGTGGCTTCCGCCTCCCAGGAGGAGCACGAGAGGCATCTCGTCACAATTTTCAAGCGCCTCCAGGAGTTTCACCTCCGCCTGAATTTGGAGAAGTGCCGATTCGGTGTTGAAGAGGTAACTTTTCTTGGCCATTTGGTCAACAAAAATGGGTTCAGACCCACCCCGGATAAAGTCGAGGCGGTTGCCAATTTTGCCAAGCCCAATTCAATAGAAGAGCTCAGGCGTTTCCTGGGCATGATCAACTTTTATAGGAGGTGCATTCCGCACGCCACCGCCATTCAGGCACCCCTCAACGCATTCCTCCACGACGCTCGCAAGCGGGACAAACGTCCAGTTCCGTGGACGTCCGAATCGGAAGCAGCCTTCGAGGAGTGCAAACAGTCCTTAGCGAACGTCGCGCTCATTGCTCATCCATCGAGCACCGCGACTGTCCGGCTCGTCACCGATGCGTCCAATTTCGCCATGGGCGCAGTCGTAGAGCAATTCGTTAACAATTCGTGGCAACCTCTCGCGTTTTTCTCGAGAAAATTCACACCGGCTCAGGCGAAGTATAGCACGTACGACCGTGAGCTTACAGCCGTGTACGAGGCTGTCCGGCATTTCCGCCATTTCCTGGAGGGTCGCGAGTTCTCCGTGTGCACCGACCACAAACCGCTCGTGTACGCTTTTCAGCAGTCGTCAGAGAAAGCGTCACCGAGACAGTGTAGGCAGCTTTCCTTCATCGCCCAGTTCTCCACCAGCCTGTCACGGATCCAGGCGATCCGCTTTCCCACACAGTTCGACGCTAACGAGCTGTCTTCCGAGCAGGGGAAGTGCCCCGAGCTGAAAGAGCTTCTTGAGTGTTCCGACCACTCGCTCAAAATTAAAAGACTGACGTTCGGTGCCGCGCACTCACCGATTTTCTGTGATGTCTCGGAGGAGGCCATCAGGCCCTACGTGCCCGTCTCTATGCGCGAGCGCGTGTTCACACTGTTCCACACGGACTCACATCCGGGGGCGAGGGTCACAGACCGCAATATCAGACAGCGCTATGTCTAGCCGAATATGCACCGCGACATTGCACGCTGGTGCAAAACGTGCATTTCGTGCCAACAAGCGAAGGTTGCACGTCATGTTAAGTTTCTTCCGAATAAATTCGTAATTCCGGACGGGAGATTCTCGCACGTCCACATAGACACTGTCGGACCTCTGCCCGAGAGTGAAGGGTTTCGCTATTTACTGACGATAGTCGACCGTTTTTCGCGTTGGCCGGAGGCCGTGCCAATCAAGGACGTCTCCGCGCAAACCATAGCGCGAGCTTTCTTCGATTCTTGGGTCGCGCGTTACGGCGCGCCCAAGTACCTCACGTCGGATCAGGGTACTTAGTTCGAGTCCCAACTCTTTTCGGCTCTCCTGTCGCTTATTGGTTGCCAGCGCATTCGTACGGCTTCGTACCACCCTGCCGCCAACGGTATGGTCGAACGCTGGCACCGCGACCAGAAAGCAGCCCTGACTTGCCACTCTCGACAATGGTCTCGCAGCCTTTCTACGGTGCTGCTAGGACTTCGCACACGCGTGCGTCTAGACACCCTCGCCTCTCCGGCAGACTTAGTGTACGGCGCTTCCCTGCGCATTTCCGGCGAGTTCTTTTTGGAGCAGGATTTTGACCCCAACCCGAGGTACTTCCTGGAAGAATTTAGGGAATATATGAGGGAGGTCCGCCCGGTGCCAGTCGCGCAGTTCCGCGCCTTCGCCGCTCGGTCCCCGGGTCGAAGGTGGAGGCGCGGTGCGCGGCCCCCCCTCTGACATGGTCCACCCGAGTCCATAAATCGGTACCTCGGGGTTGGGGAGCCCAGCGATCGACGAATGGCTAATAGGCTTCCGTCGATCGCCCCCCAACAATAGGCGTTGGCTTCGAGGTGGCAGTGGTGTCTGGTCCGGACTGTCAAGGGTACGAACTGGCGTTTCCATCGCTCTGCGCGCGCCTCGCGCGCGGTGGGATGAAATGTCAGCTCAAAATCGGTCAGATAGAAGACCGTGCTCAACCAGTAGCGGCGCGAAACTGCAAATCTCGCGCCAAACTGGTACTCGAGACCTCGTCTCGAGGTGCGTTGATCGTGCATCACAACGATCCCAATCCCCGATTTCCGAACGTCTTTAGGAATAGGGGAGAGGCGGGTTGGCCAACAGGCTAAGGTACCGTCTCCGGAACCAAAACAGTAGATCTTGCCAGTCGCGCATGGTCCACCTCGTCAAGCTGGAGCCCCAGGAGAAGGAGAAGGTAAGTACTGAAAATTCAGTATGTAACTTCACTGTCCCCGCTCCCGTTGCCCCCATTATTGTCCCCGCTCCCGCTGCCTCCAATACAAAACCGGCCCCCGCGAATTCCTCCGCGTCCCCCGCGTCTTTCGCTCCCCCCCCCCGCTGCGGTCCACTGCTGAGCTCGTCTCGCTGTCCGAGCTCACGATGGACCGCCTCACCTCCGTTTGCCTCGACGAGGCAAACAAAATCTCAAAAGCAAGTGCAGATCAAATTCTGCAACTCGCTGGCCAATTCCGCCGTATCGTTGGGGAATTGGCCCAAAATAACAGTTACAATCTGCCCGCGATGTCTGCTGCCCCCCGCGCCTCCGCGCCCACCCGGTCTTCGGCCCCCGCCGCTTCCCCGGCTTCCCACCCCCCCCCCGCCGCTTCCCCGGCTCCCCACCTCCCCGCCGCTGGCTCGTACGCCAGCGCCGCCGACCGTCGCCCGCCGCCCCGCCGCGCTGCCGCGCCAGCGCAATTCCCCCCGCTCCCCCCGAGCACTCGCCTAAACCCCCTCGCGACCGCCCTCCCCACCGCGCAGCCGCTTCTCGCGCCGAACGGCGCTCTCCCCCGACCTCGCTTGGCAACCCAAGTGATTTCGGCCGCGAAATCGACCCCCGCCCGCCACCTCCTCCGCGTCACCCCCGCGGAACCCATCACCGGCGACGGCGCCGCCCTCAAACGCGCCGTGTTCTCCCACGTGGACCTCCGTAAGGCCAACGTGGGTTTCAAATCAATTCGCGCTACCCGCGACGGTGCCCTCTTGGTCGAGGCGGCCAACGCCAAAGACCTGAGGGTCTTTACCGAGAACCAGGCCCTCCGCAAGGCCGGTTTCACGGCCTCCGCGCCCTCCCCCCAGCTCCCCCGGATTATCATCTACGATATTCCGAAGGAGCTGGAAGCTCAAGATATCGCTGAGCACATCCGTGCTCAGAATCTCACGTCCTCCCCGGCCACCGATAAAGCCACCCTCCGCCCACTCTTCAAAGTGGGCCGCAAAGACAAGGAGGGCAACGACTGGGTTGTCGAGGCTTCATCGGTTATCCGCGAGTCCCTTCTGCCGAAAGGGAAAATTTTCGTTTCCTATGCCTACTGCCGAGTAGACGACTACCTCGTCGCGACCCGATGCTTCAAGTGCCAGAAGTATGGGCACGTGGACAAACACTGCAAAAGCAGTGAAGCCACGTGCTCCTTCTGCGCACAAACCGGGCATACCAACAAGGAATGCCCGAATCGCGAAGCGTCCCCGTCGTGCGCGAACTGTCGCGCGCGCAAACTCCCACACGCGCATGCCGCGAGCAACCGTAACTGCCCCTCGCGCTCGTCTGCCTTGATTCTCAAGGCCTCCCGGATTAACTACTCAATATGAATAGTTATCCCCCGCGACCGGCCCCGCGAAACCCTCCCCCACGGACACCCCCACCAACATCATCCCCCTCAGACTCACGCACTGCAGAGCGCATCCCTACTTTAAAAATTGCGCAAATCAACATGCGGCGATCCCGGATCGTATCGTACGAAATTGCTCGTATGATAGAGTCCGGTTGCGTCGATGTTGTTCTTGCGCAAGAACCTTACAATACCGCGGGAAGAGTTGTCGGACTCGACTCCCGGAACGTAGTAATTCACGGCGCCCCGCGTGGCGAAAATTGTCAGGCCGCGATCATTGTGAAGGGCTCGACCTTCACAATTCTTAAGCTCTCGCACCTCTCCAATACGCACACCGCCGTCATAGAATTAACCGGTCCCCTCGGCCCTCTGTACTTGGTCAGCTGCTACTTTCAGTACAAAGACCGTATAGAGGCCGGAATCGCGTCCCTCCAAAATATCATCGATTCCCTCCGCGGAAAGCCGATCTTCTTCGGAATCGACGCGAACGCCAGGTCCGCTCTGTGGCACGACCCGTTCCCCCCCAGCTCAAACACGTACAACAAGCGCGCCTGGATCCGTGGGAGGGAGTTTGAGCGTTTCCTCGCGCAAAACCCCCTCCAAATCCTTAACCAGCCTGGAAATCCCCCCACATACAGTGGTCCCTCCGGTGCGTCTTGTATAGACGTAACGCTGCGGACTGCTGCAGCCGATTCTCTGTCCTTCTCCTGGAGAGTTCTTGATGGCAGGACCTCCAGTGATCACAATGTCATCCTGCTTGAACTAAGCAGTCATAATACAAATCCAAATCCTCCCCCCATCCTTGGCAGATTTGCGTGCCACAGAGCGAACTGGGACGAATTCGGAATTGAGTTCGCGCGACTTCTCTCCGAGGGCGCTCCCCCTCTCGAATTTTCCTCCCGCGACGACGTCCAGACAGCTGTCTCCCATCTGGAGAGGGCCATACTGGGCGCTGCCTCCCTGGCCATCCCGAGGAAAAGGTGGCACCCCCGTGCCGTTCCCGGATGGACGGAAGAGCTTACGCGCCTTAAGTGCTGCCGATATTACTTCTGATCCATGAATTAATATTTTATGAATCGTAGTGGGCATGTAATAGCATGGGTATAATTGCACAAATAATTTAGCTGTTGTTACTGCATACTCCTTGAATTTTTCGACGTCTATTTCGAATCCGCTGCAAATAACTTTCATTATTGTATGAAACCGTTTTATTAATTTTAAATTTACTCCTGTTATTCTTGCAGAAATATCAGCGTTTGCAAAAAAACGTCGTGCTGTATTGCCATCGTTAGAGCTGCCGAATGTTTGTTTGGGACGATCCACGATAAGGCCCAGTTCGATGCGGAAACCTTTCTGAATTATTTTTTTGCGTTCGGAAACTGACTTTTTTTCTGCCGCAGAGCGTGCTTGCCACTTTTTAATGTCTAGTCTATATGAAATGTGTAGACAACATTCGAAAAATCGAATCCACGCGTGTAATGTCGAAAGCCCAAAACTTAAATGGTCCTTATTAATTTGATTTTGTAGCATGTTATCAATGGAATTGAAGTCCTTGGACGTTGCATTGCACAAATAGCAACGTTGCGTAAACGCAGTTGAAGTAGCCGCGTTGCACACTTTGCCATCTACCATTGTACATGCCAATTTGTAAAAAATGTTCGTTTGTTTTCCATCAATGACTAATTGCAAAGGAATAAGTTGATCCTCTTGCCTCTTAACGTTATCAATCTCCTGCATAGTAGATTCTGTACTCTCCTGTAAAAACTGTAGTCGTATAGGCCTACAAAATCTGGGAGATGCGGGTGTAGGATTCTTCCACACTACTTTTTTCTCATTTTCAGAAATGAACTGTAGAGGGACAAGCGATGTCAAAAAAACATATTCATCTGTTTTCTGTCCATCATCATTCGTAAATTTCTGTTTGTATACGCTGTGGCCACTGCTTCCATCACAGCCCCATTTGCAAATTAGCGTCATATTTTCTAGATCTTTCTCATCCAGTTTTTCTATTTCATCTAGTTGCGTCCGAATAATTTGTTTTGCTGTGTGGTCTAGCAATGCTTGTAGTTTCACTTCTGCACTGCTTTCTGTAATTACAAGTGCACTTGGATCTGGATAACATTTACGTTTTGCCTCCAGCACAGCTGAATATGATGGAAACAAATGGCAGTTATGTGCGATGTTAATAGCACGTAATCCCTCGTATTGACTTCGTGACAATTGTAGATCCACTATAACGGAAAGTGCCTCTTCAACAGATAATGGCAGTTCTCGTCTCTCCTTCATAGATTCGCTATATTCCAATGCGGTACTTGGGCCCCCTAACGTAACATTTGTTACTATATTGGCAGCTTCTGATTGGCCTAAGGATCGAAAGCTCATTTGTGTAGCGTAACTTAATTCCTCTACACTAAAATTGGAGCGAATATCTTCCGTCTTCCTTCTTTTAGATCTTTCGCTCAATGTTGAAAAATTCAGAGAGGGACGACCTCGACTCCTACGTGTCTCTTCTTCGAGTTCTGTATTCGACATTTGTTCAAATGTCAGGGAACCGTTCAGCCATTGGTCGAACTGTTGGTAAAATCTTTTCTCAGTCCTGTAAACTTTCAACCACTTTTTCCTTAATTGATATATCAAATTTCGAAGCGTCTCTTTTTTATGGTCCGTCAATTGATAAGAACTTCTAAATTTTTTAGATAATAGTTCTTCAATAACGGAAAATAGTACTAGGATCTCGTCCTGTAAATGATCTTTTATTACAACAAAAAGTTCCTTCCTGGAAATTTCTACAACTCGGACACCGGAAGCTGAAGCAAAAAAGCATGCATAATGTATACTGCTGGGCATAAGTAATTACTCAATATGTGTGTGGAGCCGATATTATTATACAATGTATACCTTTAGAGTAGAAAAAAGACAAAAAGACAATACGGAAGGTGAGAAATATAATGAGAAAACAAAAAAGATCAAGGAAGAAAGACGGATACAGAAAAAGAAAACGTCTGAGCTGAAATGACAAAGAAACTAGCAGCAAATGCTTGAAATCGTAAAAATACCAGGTATAACCGATGTTCTACTGAAATCGTAAAAAAATACCGTTACTTTTTCGGTTTTTCCGATGCAAAGTATGCCCCAAGAAGTACGGTAACTTAAATTAGCTTAGTATACACAATAGAAATACGATCCGTCGTAAAACCCTCCGTGCGAAAGAACAAGCGCGATACCGATATTATAACACGATTTTTCAAATATGTTTGATCTGACAAAAATATGTTGATCAGTATTCACTTTGCTACAAATTACAATATAAAAAATTGAGAAAAAAAATCTTTTTTTATAAAAAAAAAAGTTAATTAAATTTTTTAAATATTAACATGTATTTTTTACTTCATAATGTTGTAACTGGTATCGAGACGAATTGAACGACCTATAATAATATTACTTTAAACCTTGACATAAGGCTACAACAGTTTAGATCACAAAAAGCCGGCTTCCAGCCCATGCAGTACATTACAAAAATTGCAATAACAACCACGGATGCACCTGGCTGCACTCAATGTCTGTTGATCCTACTAGGTGATAATACAAACTAAAGGTGTGTACAAGCCACATGCTCAAAATCCCTCAAAATCATAACTATTTTCCTAGGTTTCTAAATTTTTCGTATGAAATTTTGTTATGTTTTATATATTACATTATCCATTGTTACTTGCATTTTATATAATGTATAAACATGATTTACTTACCTCCAGGGACACCCTCCATATTGAAGAATAAAAATTGGTATGATATAACACAAAAATATGCACTTCTGGACACTTTTCTCACTTGCCAATTTACTGTGCGTAGCTGCTACCTTAGCGATGGTCACTTTCAGACTGAATTTCTCGCTTAGGTAGAAAGATCAGGTCCTTTTCCCATTAACCATTCAATAGCCCAACTATCATGGTAGCCAACCCATGTATACGAAACTCTCTATTTCAAAGTTCATTTTTTGGATTTTTGGCCACGTTTCGGAGTAAATCGACCACTGTGCGGCGGTCGGACCGAACCTTCGTTATCGAGGTCAACGGTAACAGACATGTTGTTTCGGCCGAGCATTTGAAACCGGCGTACTTCATTCCGGAGGGCGTGCCTCCGCCCGCGGCGAGCGCATTACAGTTGCCCTCCGCGCGGCAACCGTCGCCGTCCGCGCAGCAACCGTCGGCGAGCGCATTACCGTTGCCGTCCGCGCAGCAACCGTCGGCGAGCGCATTACCGTTGCCTTCCGCGCAGCAACCGTCAGCGAGCGCGCATCCACCTCGCCATGCGAGTGCAAGGTCGGCGAGCAGCCAGTCTGCTTCCGTCGCGCCCGACGACTATGTGAGCATCGGACCGACTGCGCCGAAAACATACGCGCGAAAGAAAGTTTCCTTTGCGAATCCGCCGTGCAATAAAACTTATGTGATTCCCCGCCGTCCGTAATTATAAATAGTCAGTAAGGACTTCTTGTACCTCATGTAAACGTACCAAAGTATATTGTAAGTTGTCGCTAGACTAATAAGTTATCGCGAGCGTAACACGTCGCATCTGCGCCACACTGCGAAGGTTCCGTAGCCGTAGTACAGTGCCCTGTCCTTCTTTTGGGGGGGGGGAGTACTGTGGGGAATTCTGAGTTTATTCCCCTAGATCGCGGACGTGGCGACACCTAAAAAAGGCAGGTTGGCGAGCCTGAGCCACGAGAGGTAGGATCTTCCGGTTCCTGGGGAGAGCACGCGTCGAGACTCTGCTCGAAGCTCTCGTGCCGAAAAGTCGGTCTGCGGTCTCGCGCCTCGTACAGGCGTACATGTCAACAAGTATTATTAAGTTTAATAAAACTCTCTCGGGTTTCCGAGATCCTTTGGAAATACAGCACGCAGTGGCTTTATTACACTTCCATTCCATCCACGTCTGCAGGTGTTGGAGCCTGCTGGTGACCAGTCGTCGATATAGTCACCATTTCTCCACACATTCCTAGTGATTTCTGACTCCGGCGCAGTCTTGCCAGACGGGGCGCTTTTTTCGCGCATGCGCGACGATTTTGACGTCATACGGCCTTAGTCAAGTACAAGTCAAGTACGAAAATCGGGTACTTTGGTCGCCCCGCTAATTTCGCAAAATTTATTATTTAATTAAATATTAACAATAACTTATCTGAAATTCTCGCAGCCCGCTGTTCTTTAGTGCCTCGTGTCGTAACGATCGTAACGGACTCCGCTAGACGTTCCCGCTAATAATAGTCTCCCACTACTTTCCCCCTAATAGTTCCCCACAAACTTCGGACGTAGATACGTTCCTGCCGAAACCCGCGCATGCGCGAAAAAAAAGCCCCGTCCGGCAAGACTGCTCCGGCGCACCCTTAAACGATACGTCATCAAACAGGAATTTCGTTCTGCTCCAATGAATTCGGAAACAATAGGAAGCTGCTCGCTCAAGCGTGAGACTCTTCTATTTCCCCCACAAAACCCACTGCCTGCTCTCTCAAGCATGAAATCTATTGCCATTTCCCCCACAAACTCACCTGACGGCAGTCCTATAAATGACAGAACCAGAGAGTGGAGTATTCATTAAGTATTCATTACTCAGTTCAGTCCAGTCGCTCAGTCAGTTCTCACAGTAGTGAACCGTATTACTACAGTTGAACAGTATTACTACAGTTGAACAGTATTACACAGTCCAACAGTGTTACAACCGCCGTTCAGTCGTGTACAGTCGAACAGTCGCGTCCAAACGCTACAACAATCCACCACCCACCACAAACCAGTTCTCGTTGATGAAACGAATCGGGGTGCTATAAATAATTTATAGTTGACCACCGTAAACTGAGAGAACTGCACCTTCCCCTAAAAGGTTCCCTCAAGTTCGTGCACCCTACTACGACGAGTGACGTGTGCGCGAGTACGTGTGTGTGTGTCGTGGGGTCGTGTCACCGGCGAGTTTGAGAGTTGTGTACCGAGCTCTATTAACCTCCTTCCTCTCGAACTAGGCGGACTTGGTCCTGCCGTCCGAGCCATCCACCCTCCTTCCCCTCGAACTAGGCGGACGTAACACTGCAAAAAATAATTATACAATTAGGGTCAAATAAAAGGAACAATTACAGAAGTAGACACGTTATACGGAATAAATAATTTTATTTAAACAAGAAAGATCAGGCAACATTTTAGATCGACCTCCAACAAATTAGAAAATGTATAAGGTACTATTTAGTAATTATTGATAGGAATGCAATAACAATTAACTAGGCGAATGCCGATGAAGTATAAACCTTTTGACAGGCAGCTATGACAGCGATGACTATGCAAATAGGAAAATGCATTTTATTATTCACTTTGAAGGTTTTTTTTACTTTATTTAAATATAATCTATTTAAATCTACTAAAAAAACACGGATTATTTATGTTTGTTTAAACAATTTTATATGCCCAGAAAATTCGGTTTATAAATTGTTTATGGACATTTATACTTTGTTTAAAATTGTATTTGTTTAAATAATTTAATTTACAACCATTAGAGGCAGCTCGAAAATCTATTGAGTTTGGTCTCATTCTAATCAGAAGAACGCCGCGAAATCTGCTGACATCACTCCGCGAAATAATTATGTGAAATAACAAAGTTTAGCAATTGCATTTTTGCCGTCTCATACTGATATACCTGGCTGACCGTCGGGTTGCTCGGTCGTGTTTATTGCACCACTTGGCCGCGGCCACAGAGCCATTGTTGTCTAGGCACCTCGTCGTTATGCCGAACGTAGAGAAGGACAGCCGAACTTGAGAGGTCTCGGTCGTCCAGAAATGTAAACATAGCTAATCCAAATTTCCAACTTCCTTATTTTTCATTATTTTTTTTATGAGACTTTGATTACCATATTTGTGGCATGTTTCTAATGCAAAATGATACCAAACATGATATATTTCCGATGATATTTACTTGTGTAATAGACAGTTAAAGTTTCGGGCGCGAGCAAGGATAGTGTATGGGAAAGAAAGAAACGCAGAGAGTTCTAGTCGCCAGCACATTTCAATGGCTCGCCGGCAACTGTCCTTCCTTGCGCCCGAAACATTGACTGTCTATTACGCAACTAAATATCATCGGAATTATATCATGTTTGGTATCATTTTGCATTAGAAAAATGCCACAAATATGGTAATCGCAGTCTCCTAAAAAATAATGAAAAATAAGGAAGTTGGAAATTTGGATTAGCTATGTTTACATTTCTCGACGACCGAGGCCTTTCAAGCTCGGCTCTGACCGCTCTGTGGCCGCGGCCAAGTGGTGCAATAAACACGACAGGGCAACCCGACGGTCAGTCAGGTATATCGGTACGAGTTGGCAAAAATACAATTGCTGGACTTTGTTATTTCACATAATTATTTCACGGAGTCATGTCAGCAGATTTCGCGGCGTTCTTCTGATTAGAATGAGACCAAACTCGATAGACTTTCGAGCTGCGCTTGATTGTTGTAATCGTGAATGTACTCGCAAAAGGATCCGTAGACTTCTAGAAGATCCTTTTCCTTATTTTCTACTGGGGCGACGAGGTGCCTAGGCGACAATGGCTTTGTGGCCGCGGCCAAGTGGTGCAATAAACACGGCCGGGCAATCTACAGCCAGCCAGGTATATCAGTATGAGACGGCAAAAATGCAATTGCCAGACTTTGTTATTTCACATAATTATTTCACGGAGTCATGTCAGCAGATTTCGCAGCGTTCTTCTGATTAGAATGAGACCAAACTCGATAGATTTTCGAGCTGCGTCTAATGGTTGTAAATTAAATTATTTAAACGAATACAATTTTTTAAACAAAGTATAAATGTCCATAAACAATTTATAAACCGAATTTTCTAGGCATATAAAATTGTTTAAACAAACATACATAATCCGTGTTTTTTTAGTAGATTTAAATAGATTATATTTAAATAAAGTAAAAAAAACCTTCAAAGTGAATAATAAAATGCATTTTCCTATTTGCATAGTCATCGCTGTCATAGCTGCCTGTCAAAAGGTTTATACTTCATCGGCATTCGCCTAGTTAATTGTTATTGCATTCCTATCAATAATTACTAAATAGTACCTTATACATTTTCTAATTTGTTGGAGGTCGATCTAAAATGTTGTCTGATCTTTCTTGTTTAAATCATATTATTTATTCTGCATAACGTGTCTACTTCTGTAATTGTTCCTTTTATTTAACCCTAATTGAATAATTATTTTTTGCAGATAACTGCATAAATAATTTAATACAGAATATTTCCTTCATTTCATGAAAGAGAGAGGGAGAGAGAGAGAGACGAAAATTGGAAAAAAACATTTAGGTTAAAATTGTTTTATAGAAAGGGAATATAATACGGGTGCTGCGAAGCAAACAATATAAACTAAACGTTCTGATGATGGTCAAAGATCTTGTTCAATGTGAGAGTTGCTGACAGCGACTCGCTGTGGGTTCTTGCCAGAAACAAAAAGTCGATGTAGGTTCTTGTCCGAGCTAGAAAAGTCGATGTAGGAGCTGATCCGGACTAAACTCGATGTGCAGCCAAAAGTGGCACGGGCAAAACCCGGGCGTGAGCACTCTCATTTACTCTCTGGTGTAAAAGAACCGTGTGCGCAATCGAACTATGTGCAATCGTCGGTGCGCCATCTCGTTGTGCGCAAAAGATCTGTGCGCCAAAGAGCCATCCCCTAGCAGATAGGTCTCCTTATTTCTACTTCCTGGGTACCCCTGGGTACCCCCTAAAAAGAATTCAAAATAATACAATGTGTATCTTAAGATACATGAATCCATATATATATTCGTGGGAATGTGTTGCACCTTATCTAAATCTTGGGATTGAATTTGCGTAAAGCCATGTCCACCCTTACATTAAACAAATTAAAAAGGCGAACATTAATGGGAAAACCGGAAAAGCCCAAAAAAAGAATCAATCGATTCGATGGATTATCAGAAGAAGAAGTGCAAAGATATACTTTGCCAGATTATCTCGAGATGAATTTGAATGTTATTTTCATTGGAATCAATCCTAGCTTGATGGCAGCGTATCGTGGTAGATATTATGCAGGTCCTGGTAATCATTTTTACAATCTCTTGCATGAATCAGGTCTAACACCTCGATGTCTAAAATACGAAGAAGATTATAAACTTCCTCTATATGGGATCGGTCTGACGAATATTGTTGCTCGGGCTACAAGATCTTCCGCTGATCTCAAGCGAACAGAAATCAAAGAAGGTAGTGAAACGATAAAGGAAAAACTGAAGACTTATAAACCAAAGATTGCTGTGTTCAACGGCAAATGTATCTATGATGTGTTTGCCAATAAAACCAACGATTTCCATTTTGGGTTACAACCTGAACGTATCGAAGACGTTGCACTTTGGGTCATGCCATCAAGTAGCGCTCGTTGTGCTAATTTTCCTAAAATGACGGATAAACTACATTTTTACACCGCCTTAAATAAGTATTTGCAATTTTTGAAAGGACAGATACAAGGTGTTGATACGAGTGAATTTTTATTTGAAGGAAAGTGTAAACAATTTATACCGAGAACTTCAAAAATGTGGAGGCGGAAAAATATGTCTGTCTTCTTAAATGGAGGACGAATTGCCAACAAACATACAGCATGTCTCGATACATCCGATGAAAATGTGGCTATGACCTGTAGTACTGAATTTATTGTAAAACGTATACAAACCAATGAAAACAATGAAACTGAAGAAACGCTCTGTATAGACAAAGTAGAATCAGAGGCGACTATTACACGAGGACCTGTTAAAATATTTTTAGAAAAAGATGCGCCTTCGCAGAAGAAAAAACCAGTATATTTACACAAGCAGATTAGCGATATTGATTGTATCGATAGTAATAATTGCCGAAAAAGCATAGAAAGCGATTGTACGGAAAAAAGAAACTCCAAAATACTTTCTCAAAAACTTACTACAGTAAAATATTTTGATAAAAAACAACATAATGAATCAAATTTCGTAAGTTTGATAAAGCAAAGACTACAAAATAAGGAATATAATACTATCGACAAAGAAACAAATTTTTAAAAAACAGCTAGCAATATCAACTATAAATTAAAATTAGAAAATTAAAATGAAGTAAATATACATAATATATGTGAGTGCATGTGTATGCAATCTAAAATAAAAAGACATATACAAGCATAGATACATAGAGTCAGTCGCAATAATTTGTACACATCTAATAACTTTAAAATATTCAAAATACAAATTAAAGTTCACTCATTTTGTTTGATAAATGAAATTATAGATTCTGAAAAATTTAAGATGTTCGCCTTAACATTTGTTAAAAAAAGATATTTATATATAAATAGATCAGAGACACATCACCTTATATATATATATAAATTTTTTCATGTTTACGTTAAAGCAAATAAAGTGTAAGTCTCTCCTTTAGATCACTTTTTGTTTCCAATTTGTGTTGGTGGTATACATTATGCATATATAAACATAAGGAACGTTATACTTATTCATATCTGTTTTATTCTTTTTACTAATTCAAAATTAAATTAATTTTTGTACCATGGCTAAAATAAAAATTTTGAATTCTATTAATAAATATTTTAAATTTCGAGGTAAAAATTACTTCAAAAATATGAAACTGTTCTTTTGTATGAACGTGAGCATGTGTCAAAAATAAAATGTTTTTACACAACTATGAAAAGTAGTACAATTTATTCCCTTATTTTTTAGATTATCATCAGGTTTACAGTATAACCGCAACAATACATTTGTTGAATGATTGAAAATATTAGAACCCGTCATTTCGATGGGTCCCGTAAGCCTGGTGTTAATTAAAATTATGAACATCTAGCGAATACTATACCCAACATATAAAAATCAGTATTCAGTTTTAAAACTAGTTTCAACAAAAGCGTATACAGGGTGGGTCACCTAACTTTTTCACCTCAAATATCTTTGTTGTTTTCAAACATATTTTGTTTTTTTTTTAGATATCAAGGTCACGTTCATTTATTTTAATGGAACCACCCTTTTTAAACATTTACAATGATAGTAAACGTGTTTTGAGGGAATGTTCGTGACCTTGAACGACCTTGAGTAATTATAATCACTGAATTCGTAATGAAAAGGACTACCATTGTAGGTGTTTAAAAAAGGGTGGCTCCATTTTAAAAAATGAAGGTGACCTTGATATCTCTAGAAAAATTACATAAAAATTTTTTTTGTATCGTGTGAGCTCCATTTTACCATTAAACTTTGTCCTCAAGACATTTAATGTATCTTTGAAAACAACAAAAGAAATCCAATTTCGGACGGGAATCTGTGCGCGCAGTGGGCGATATTTCTGCCGTCCAATGGACCAGGGATTTGGAGCTGGGCAGAAAGACGGCACAATTCCGGCCACTGGACGTCGAATTCGGCCGAATTTGCCTTTATTTAAGAAGGCAGCACGGTCGCTCAGATGTGGCGAATGCCGAATGCCGCTTTGCAGGGTAGCATTGGGTAGCATCGTCGCACTGTCATTGCGAATTGCCGCTATACAGTAGAAATAAATTTCTATTGTACCAAATATACAGCACTCGTCCTTTTTACTGTCAATTCGAAATACTTTGTGCACATGCAAGGCGAGAAAACGATATAATAAATGCCCATGTAATGTAACAATTTTAATCATTTATTATTTTTGTCTAGAGTGCGGATCTTTATGCGAACTAAAAATTGTCTGCATCGATTGCAAGAGATAGAAATTCAAAATTGCATAGCCGTACCATTTTCTTTACAGTTAAATTTCATCTCACTGCCCTGTAAAGCGGCATTCGCCACATCAATGCGACCATGGTGCCCTCTTAAACAAAGGCAAATTCGGCGTCCAGTAGCCAAAAATGTGCCGTCTTTCTGGTCCATTGGACGGCAGAAATAGCCCGCACAGAATCCCGTCCGAAATTGAGCAAAGTCGGCCTTAAGCAGCTCCAAGCGTAGCTTGATCTTTATTCTGCCCGTTTTCAGCCGCAGACCGACTTGGCCTTGGAAACGCCTGGCTATCTGGGATTATTTATACTGTAGTTATTCCATCCTCAACCTTATTGTATCATTTAAAATTTATAAAAGTATAAAAATTTGGAACAGTAAAAAGTAACAATTATATATCTCGATATAATAACAATTGTGTAAACTATCCACTAATATTGGCGACTTTACAATTTCGATTTAGAGGCTTCCATAAGAGTCTTTAATTTCTGAGTAAGCAATATATTTCCAGTAATCTTTAATTTTCCTCGCATGAATGCCATCTGAGGGTTCAATTTACCCAAAGCCTGAAGAGAGAACAATCGATTGAATTAATATCTTGCAACGCAATGATTAAGAAATGCATTAAATGATCTCAAAACTAATTTACCATTTGAATCATGTCTGTGTCCTCAATTGTCAGTCTTGCATCAGCTTTTCCTGATGTAGGTTCTCCTTTATACAAATCGGCTTTCTTCAAGTCCAAAGCTTTAAAATTAATAATATTCACAATGATAGTGTGAAATTAAACAAGGAGAACATATGATATGAGGTGTATAGATTAAAATATAGCAATTTCAATTGCAACAATACTTACTCCATGTTGCTTGCTGCGTTCCCTTTGATAAAATGTGATAAACAAAGACAGCATTGACTTTTTTTACTTCTTCCTGATTTGTTTTCACGTATTCACCCATAGTTTTGAATACCGCATCGCTTTCAAGGCTTTCAGTGCCGGAACAAGAATTTATTTGAAGTTGTTTAATTTTCACTTCTTTCAAATCGATGTATGCACCTATACATGCAGAAAATAGAAATTTAAAAACCTGTTTATTATATTCGAAAAAATTTGAGATAAATTACTCTTCTAGCGTTTGGAATTTTTGTTATAATTGATAATTCTTATATTTTTACCTGTCAAGACTGGTACATTTGTTTCTGTAATGTAAGTTTGAAAATGTATTCTATTTCCATTTTGCCACATATCGGTTCGCAAGGTCTCACCTGGAAGGACAGGTTTTGCAAAACGCACCTGAATTTGTTAAGTAAATTAATAAGCCATTTTCATTTATTTTAATGAAGTTTAAAAATGTAAATTCATTCAATGTATTATACCATACGTTGAAAATTGACACGTAATAATTTCTACAAGTATCAGAGATATAAAAGAATGTTTAGAATGAAAGTTGTATGGTAAAGTTGTACGTGGAGTGCACATTGTGATGTGTCTATCAATATACACCGCGAGTAGGTAGCTCGGTCGGACTTTATACATCATGGGGGCTGTGAAAAAAACCAATTGCGTATGTGTATGTTTAATATTTAGAAATTAGTGCAGAGGTGGTCACCCTGTGGCGCATTAGATGATTACATGTGGCAGATTACATCCTTGCACCTATGAAGTTGACTCCATAACTGAATCCATCTTCATCATTTTAACACCTGTGTGCAGTCACAGTTAAATTCATACAACCTTCTTATAATTTTTTAACAATTTACAATTGGAGGATATGAATTGCGGGGTTCACGACAGCGATCGCCCTCACGTCCAAGACATCGTTCCTCACTATTGTAGATTGGTGATCCAATAAATGTGTATCTTTTGAACTGGCGGAAATTAATTAATTTAGTTGCGTGATGAGTTATCCTTTTCGGGTAGAAGGTAGAAAAAGTGCGCGAATTGTATGGCACATCTGAACTTGTATTTGCAAAAATTTAATCGTGGTATGTAAAAGGTTGGCCACCCCTGATTTACATTAGTGTAATCACTGTAATCTAAGGTAACTGCGCTTCAACATGTCCTGCATCATTAAAAATACGTTTCTGTAATCTGTACATACTGAAATTACTTTTCCATCTTCTAATCCTTTACAATTCTAATACATTTTCAACTGGAGTCTGATAAAATTGGTTTTAAGCCCCCCCCCCCTCACAAAACCAGCATACACGGTAACACTAATGTCGGCAGCACAAAAACATTGAAAGTTAGTAACGCGACAACTACTTATGCAAAATACATGTTTAGGTAGTCTTTCGAAAACGTCTGAATACTAACTATAAGAAACTGCAATAAAAAATATAGGATTCCATTTAAAAATTTAAACGAGACCTTCACAGAACGCACCAATACTATCTTAAGATCAAACAATTACAGTAATTTCTGAATCGTAGTCCCAACGCCCGTGTTTTGAACGGACTACGATGAAGTAGGGTGGCTATTTTTTGATTTATGACTGCGTCTACCCTATCGCGCCGAGACTTCAAACGACAAGCCGAACGTAGAGAAGGACAGAATGAAATAGTCCCCGTCGCCGGCACAGTTTAAAGGCCCGTGCGTCATCACAATAAAACACCAAGACCTTAACTTCTTTATTTTCGATGATATCATTATGGAACTTTCACCAACATATTCGTGGCATTTTTCTGATTAAAATCATACCAAACACGATATAATTTGGCCAATATTTAGTAGTTTAATCGACGATGAAAGTTTCGAACGCAACGAAGAAGAGCGTATTGGAAAGAAAGAGACGCGAAGAGTCGCCGTCGCCGGCATAGATCAAACACGCTGTCCTTCTTGTAAGTAAAACTTTCATCGTCGATTAAACCACTAAATATTGGCCAAATTATATCGTGTTTGGTATGATTTTAATCAGAAAAATGCCAGGAATAAGCCAGTAAAATCTCATAAAAAAATAATGAAAATTAAGTAGTTTGAAAATTCGATTCACTCGAGTCAATGTAGTGGTGTTCACACCGATATACCCGAGCCGACATCAAACATCGCCGTCCTGCTGCCCGGCGCAGCGTTGACAGGTGGTGGAATGGGTAGGCACTGGACTACGATTGAAGAGGCGACCGAGGACTACGATTCAGAAATTACTGTACCACCACAATGTTTCTCAAGATGCATTTAACGATATGATTATTAATAATCTATCGATAAACTATATTTATCAATATCATACACACACACACACACAAACGCGCGCGCACGCACACGAATGTCTATATGTATATGTATATATATGATATATTTGGTCCCCTCCGGGTTTCAAAAATCCATTTACCAATCTCCCTTCTTTCCACTCTCTATAACGCTAAATTTCAGCCTATTTCAGCCTTATTTTCAGCGGGACCTACTTTTTATTGCGGTGGGTTCCGAATCACCTCTTTTTGCCAACAACACGCGACCGGTACCCGGGCAGCCACCGCCTGCCTGGTGTATGATGCTCTATACCCATGCACGGTCACCCATCCAAGCACCGGTCACGTCCAACGCTGTTTAACTTCGGTGTACGTACGAGAACCGGTTTTTGAAGCGAGGCAATGGTCGTTGGAATGTCTATATATATATATATTGTTTAGAATTCTGTCGAGCAAGCTTCGTTGTCGGTATAAATGTCAATACAGACTGCTCTTTCAGCTCTCAGTTGTGTTTACAAACATGAATAGCGTCGATATTTTTTATCTATATCATTGCAATCAGCTCGCCTGCTCTGTTTCTGCAAGGGCCACTGTGCGCGCCTATGCGCGCAGATCAGCTGTAGAAATTACAAGCCTAGGCCCTGCAGGCCAGGTCAGTATTCTGCACAGTTGCAAGATTGCAAGGAAAAACTCATATTTATCGACATCTGCCACGATGGTATGGCCTGCCCTGAATTCTGTATAATGGCAATCGCAACATTAGTGCTGCCCTCTTGCGGAGATAGATTCCTTTTTCCAGTTTCATCCTTTTTGGTAGTCAATAACGCTAGATAAAAGGTCGATCTAGGCCACGATCTCTCTCCAAAGTCCTATTTTTACGTTTACGAGTCACATTTTTCTTGTATACGAAAAAAATACGAGTTTTGAGGGCGCTTGCGATCTAGATTGATCTTTTACCTAGCGTTTTTGACTACTGAAAAAAACCAGTGTTAGTTTTATCACGAAAATAGAACGAGAAACCCGCACTCTTGCAAATCGTGCATATGTGCAGAATACAGGCCCGGCCTGCAGGGCCTGGGTTTGGAATTCCTGCAACTGATCTGCGTGCATAGGCGAAAAAAAAATATATTTCCCCGAAATACATCCAATAACCACATAATATTTGTCAGTACATGGGACATCTGTTCCAAGTTCCAAGTGAACAAATATTTTCAAAAACAGGGGAGATACGGTCAGATCGCAGAAGCAGACTGCCCCTCCCCCCATCATATAAGTAAATGCATTAATTGTCATCTGTATGAACAATAATAAATAAAAACGTTTATAGCCGAAAATGTATAATAAATCTCATTCTAAAATTTATTAAGTGGCAATGTATCGTTAATTATCATCATTTTTGTTACCGATATATCAATGAATGTTTTGCTGTAAACAAAATTATCGATAACATATCGATCATCGATTAGATCATCGCTAGATGTGTCGTACACGATATCATGAAACTTACATCTGAAAGATTCTTTTATATCTCTGATACTTATAGAGATAATCACGTATAGACACTTAAAGCATAGTACAAATACAATATACTCTACCTTAATAGCTTTGAATGCACTTGGATCGCCGTCGGCATAAGTTTGAAGGACATGACGGACAGAAAATCCAAAAGAACATAAACCATGCAGAATTGGTCTTTTATGACCACCGATCACTGCCATATTCGCGTCTATGTGTAAAGGATTCGTGTCGCCACTTAATCTATATAATGCTGCCTAAATTGAATCACGTTATAATCTAATATAAGAATTAAAAACAAGTACATCCTTGACTCCGAATATTCAATGTTTCTTTTTATTACCTGATCGTAACTAGTTTGTTGAGTAACCGTCGCATCCGGTTTCCGATTAGGCGGTTCAATCGTTGGCACAATGTTGGAAGATGTTCGTTTTCCTTGAAATCCACCACTTCCTACTGCAAACACTGACATCTGTCCTGTAGACAATTTATCACCAGAGACGGAATCGAATGTTTCATCTACAACAAATTAAAATGACTTTCGTTTATCTGCGGAAAAAAGAAAGAAACCAAGCAAAATAACAACATTTACATACGTTGTATTATAAATACAGCTCCTGATCCCTTGTCAAGTACATCTAAAAGTTTAAATTGTGTTTGTACAGTAGCTTCTGTTGGTATTGATTTATAAACTTCAAAGTATTGTTCTCCGTGCAGCATCTATAATTACGATAAATTCATAACACACAACACAAACCAAGAAACTATTTACACAATAAAGTTACCTTCATAGGGTCTAGTTGGATTCCAGGTAAACCATCTTCAAATATTTTAGAAGACATTAGAAACATTGGACCATGGAGAACATAAAAAGTAGGTATTACAGCAAAGTTTTCATGATTCTCATACAGATAACGCAAATCAGACTGTTCTTGTACCGTAGCACCGACTACAAAAATTATATCAATCATATTATTATTGCATATTGTTGAGTAATTAATAGAATAATTGGATCATACCTCCCAATGCATATAATATTGTGTCTCGAGTACTGTAAGTAAGTGTCAGGCTATTATCCTGAAAGATGAAAAGATCATATTAAACAATATTACTACTCATTTTTCGCCAAAAAAGAATACTTGAATTACCTGTGCTGAATTTCCAGATTTCATTCCTTCTATCGCAGTCATAAACTGCCCTGTTACATGCTAAAAAATGCAGTATTCGATATACAACAATTTCATTTAATTATATTATCTAATGTAGAAAGCATTTGATATACCTCTATGCTATCGAAATGTTTAGCGGATGACATGTTAGTAACAGCTGTCCAGTTTTCTTCAACATCTTCCGGAGTGACATTTTTGGATAAACTTTGCCTTAAAGTGGATCCCGATGCACGAACTAAATGACCTGAAAAATCGCGAACCATAAATTAAATTCAAAATTTATAAATTATTCAAATAATTATGAAATGTAATTCATTTCATGTACTTACATTTTCCAGCCCATCCTAATGCAGATTCAATAATAGAACCATTTTCTGTACTCTTTTCATGACATAGCCAAACTACTACTGGGGCTATTAATTCAGGTTTTAAATGCTCAAGAAAGTCTACAGATACAAATTAAACCATAACAATGTATGATTATGTACATATAATAGGTTATACGGTATAATATAAAATTGATTATTCACCCGGTGGCATAACGTCTTCTGTTAAACGAGAAGCAGCAGTTGGTACTATTACATTTGTATATATGTTTTTTTTTCTGCCCTCTATAGCTAATGTATTAGCTAAACCAATAAGGCCCATTTTTGCTGCACTATAATTCGATTGCCCAAAATTTCCATATAGCCCGCTATTACTCGATGTCATTATTACACGACCATAATTTTGTTTAGTAAAATAAGGCCATGCAGCCTGAGTAGTTTTATAAGCTCCCTTTAAATGAACATCTTGTATTAAATCTGAAAACAAATAGAATATATATAGTAAATATACTTATATACATATAAATCTTGAAGAATAGCAAATACGATCAATAATAGAAAGATATACAAACCCCAATCTGTATCTGTCATTTTAGCAAACGATTTGTCCCTTAAAATTCCAGCATTATTAATAACTACGTCCACTCGCCCAAAAGAATCAATAGCTGTTTTGATGATTTTTGCACCATCAAGAACAGAATTATAATTGGCAACTGCTTTCCCACCTGTAAATAAATTTAAATTACAAAAAACATTAATCAAAAATAATTACAATATGAAAACTATAATTACTTTATTATACGTAAAATATATTTTTTAGAATTTCTTTTTCCTTTTCTCTGGTATAATTAATATAAAATCATTTGAAGTTTTCTGTAAAATTTTATACGTCTTTATCAACATTCTTTTCTCATAATAAGAATTTGCATCAGAAGTAACAGAGCACAAAAGTGTAAAAATATTTAAACTATTTATCTATATTGAATGCAACATATATATCCATTTAAACTTAACTATAAATCGAGTTATTTCATTAGATTTTCAGAACATATACTCAACCATTTCTTTTGATTTCTTCGACAACTGTATCTGCAATTTTGCTACTTTTTCCATCACCGTGTCTTCCACCGCCTAAATCATTAACGACAACGCTGGCACCCCTTGAAGCAAAAAGCAAAGCGTATGCTCGTCCCAAACCTAAATAGTAAATTTAAATAATCAAATGGAAATTTGAGATAATAATGAAGTAGTAAAGATACGTGAATCGTTACCTGCTCCTGCTCCTGTCACCACAACAACACGGCCGTCGAAACGTAACTCTCCTGTTCTTGACATTTTTGCGGTGGGTAAATTAAGAAATGGTGTTTTCGTTTATTTCAAGCCTTTATATTAACCTTTCGAAATGAGACAGCAAAATTCGAATCAGACTAAAGTCCACCAGGCTCCATTTATAAAAACAGAGTCCACGTCCACGTATTTAAATATGTATATGCCTATACAAGACTATACTAAATATATATGTACTATGTACCGCGCTGACAGAGTTGCCAGACCGGGCGCTTTTTTCGCTCATGCGCGAATTTTTTCAGGAACGTATCTACGTCCGAAGTTTGGGGGGAAAGTAGTGGGAGACTATTATTAGCGGGAACGTTTAGCGGAGTCCGTTACGACCGTTACGACACAAGGCGCGAAAGAATAGCGGGCTGCGAGAATTTCAGATAAGTTATTGGTAATATTTAATTAAATAATGAATTTTGCGAAATTAGCGGGGCGACCAAGGTACCCGATTTTCGTACTTGACTGAAGCCGTCTGACGTCAGAATCGCCGCGCATGCGCGAAAAAAGCGCCCGATCTGGCAGCTCTGCGCGCTGACCGCACCCAAGCGGTAAACTATGCAGTTAAACCATTCTTCACGACGCAATGACGCATTACTACTGATCACTACCCCTTCCACCTGTTTTTCTTCAACATTTATCACATGTTATCACATTCAGCTACGGATAAGATATGTAGATCTAGATTTACTCTCTGATCTAGATAGTAACCACGGATTAGACTTATATTACACTAGAAAATATTGTAAGTTTTAAAGTCTTCACTTTGTACTTCGTACACTACAGTAAGTATGTATGTATATGTACTTATACTGACTTATACCCAAGTTGTTAGATGTCATAGAAGGCTATATATTTAGCGCCAGAACTCTCTGATAGCTCACACGATCTTACATGATCCCACACTCGCAACCCGAGTACATATATCTAGATAGTGCTGAATAGCGCTTGTCAACAGTGTGAATAATATAAAATAAATTTTTGCCCAGTTCCACATCCTTCAGGGTGAAAATTCATGGCATATTGTAAAATGCATGATTCCTTATTTCAAACAATTACCTTAATATCTTCATACTTATTCATACTTTTTGTCTTCATAAACAATACTCACGTATGTATATTTACTATTTAGTACTTTTGAGGAACATATATAAGGGTTAATAGTTAACAGAAGTTCATTCATTATTTTATTACTAAATAACTAATTTTTGTAACCTGACATCCGTCCTGTAAACACAATACAAATGGTTGCTCTCGCAAGAGCAAGATTCTTCAAAAATAAGTTTTTGCTGGATTTGTATTTTCAATCTATCTCCTTGCAAGAAGATATATTCGTCTTTTACTATGGATTTGTTCTTTTTTTTGTTTAATTACGTTTACTTATAATCACATCAACATTTAAGTTGTTAGCTACTGTAAGGTATTTTTAACAAATTATGACAAATTTCTAATTTAGTATCTAAATTTAAAAAAATTTAATAGTACATTTTACTTATTCACATTATACCAATACCATTTCTTTTACCACTTGTTACGACTTGAATAATACGTTTTGTACACAAATTTAAAGTCTGCCATATGCTGCTTATTTGCTATGAATTTGCACTTTTAACTAGAGCCTCTTTGTTGTAACCGCATTGACAGCCTTTTACTCGCAAACACACACATATATATAATGCATACATTTAGCAAAATCTACTTAGATACAGTTTGGCTGATTAAATCGCTATCATTGCTGAATTAATTACAGAACATCTCCAACTGTCAGCCAACAGAATGTATATTTGGTAAACAAAAAGTGAAATGATATAACAATTTCTATCTTTGTACGTTGAAGTGTGGAAATTTAAATTCAGAAAATTGGTAGTACATATTTTCTAGTAGACTTGGTAATGTAAGCTCAGTATTGCAAAACATACAATTTTTTCAGAATAGGCCTGCAAACAATAGGAAAATAAGATAGATAGATGATTTTATCTATGCCTTCAAGGTACTCTTTTGATCGCGTAGACTTCCTAGGTTTTAATATAAAACTATTCGATATTGTATATAGTTTTAAATGTTTTTATACATACTCTTACAGTGTTAATTTCTTTTATTTATTTTACTATAATAATACCTGTATTAAAATGAATATTCTCAACACAATTGATATCTTATTCATATTTCTATTTTACGAAAATGAGAATCAGTAATTAATTATTATTCACAATAATCTCTTAAAGTATCTTCCCTTTTCATTGGGTAGGTATGACAAAAACTAGTGAAAACATAAATTAATTGCACACTACGCACATATGAATACTAATATATTTTTGTAATTATTTTAATATTCATTAATTTTTAAAAAAATTAAAAAAATTTCGTTTGTATTTTGCCTTGCAAAGATATGTACTAACAAAAGAGAACGCATCAATTTAATGGATTACGATGGTTTTGTATCTAGTAGTACTTCCTGTATTCAATTCAAAGAAAAAGAAACTTTATTTGAAATATTTCTTAACATTCTGTAACACGTGCATTTATATTTTAAGACATAAAAGATAGTCTAATAATATTACAATAACGATAAGATTTTCATAAACAAATAAATGAGATATCCTATTATAACAAACACATGAAATTGTTATAGTTTATAGAGAACGAAGAGATGAAATTAAGTTGATGGTAATATATATGTATACATGTAATTAATTTGTTAGGAAAGATGTAATATGACATATAATATACTTGTTTTTATTGCATCTGTTGGCGCCTACTACGAGCTGCTCGTTGCTTGTCAAATCGTAATTCCATTTCTTCTAGAACTCGTGGAGTGTAACGCACAACCAATTTTACAGAAACTTGTGCTTGTTTTAATAATTCTACCGCTTTCTCGTGATTTTCGCCCTCGACACACTAAAAATTATAAAATATGAAAATACATAGATAATAAAATTTTCTAATAGAATTTTCATACTAACCACTCCATCTACTGAAAGAAGTTGATCGCCCCGTTTTAGTCCGCCATGACGATCTGCAACACCTCCAGGAATAATTCTTGAAATGTAGATGGGTGAATTTTGTTCTTTGCCTCCCATTACATTAAATCCAAGACCTTCTTCAGTTTTTGGTAATTCCACGATTCTTGGATGTGCATGACCTTCGCTTGCAGCAAAAGCAGCAACTGTTGCTTTTGCTGTAGCTGATGCACGAACATCTTGAGATGCCTAGAATGACTATTTAGTGCTGAGATTTCATTAAATAATCTATGTGTACTATGTAAGTACAAATACAATACCTCGATGTCTGATGTTTCATATACATGTTCATATACCTCGAGTACAGCACTGAGAAAGTCACTTTGTAAAACTTTTTGTAAGGCAGCTAATTTTGTTGCAGGCACTTCACCCCCTACAATCATAAGGTAATTATTAAAATTCATACTTGTATCAAACCAAACTATTAAATATTAAAAGAAGTTTGTACAAAGTATAAATGAGGGACTGAAACACTTATGGAAATAACTGTTTAAAACTGTTATATATCGGTTCTGGTCGAAACAGTTATGAAGAACCGAAATGATTTTGTAACTGTTACAAGAATATCGGTTACGGTTCTGAAGAACCAATACTATTTTGGTTCTGTAACTGTTACATTTCGGTTCTGGATTCCGGTTCTTGATTTTGGTTCCAGATTTCGGTTCTGTCATACTGTATGCACTGGAACCGATATCATAACAGTTCTGTATTCTGTATTGTGTTTGGCAGTTCGGCCTTATATATTTTTGATTTAAGTAGTTATATTGTGTTATCTATAGTTTAAACAATTTTGAGAGAAAATTTTTTTTATAATTTGATTCTATATTCATTATTTGAATTATTATTTCAGTAATTTATTGTACAACTAATTGTTTAAATAAATAAATTTTTACAAAAATCATTTTGGTTCTTCATAACTTTTTCGGAACCGGAACCGATATCATAACGGTTTTCAGTCCCTGGTACAAATATTCACATACATTTATCTTTATGTAAGAAAATAAGTCAAACGGATAACATAAAATGATAGCTACAAAATCCTATATGAAAAAGATAATACTGTTCTTGTAACAGTATTTGGGGCAATGTACTATATCAGTCCTTTGATGCATATTATTTTATATGTGTAACATATTACCTTTTTGTAATTTGTCTAATAATTCGATAGACCTTTTAACATCTGTAAAAGAGAAGCAAAAAGATTAATATCATTTATGCTTTATGGTTGATTATATTATTATTATGTATCTGATTGTTGTAAATTGTTGGAAAAATTGAATACAAAAATTCATATAAATGATTATTCGTGTGAAGAAATTTACCATTTGCTAAGGTAAGCGGTTCGCCCATCGTAATCATGCCTGTGAACAAATAGAAAAGCTTGAAAAAGACCTTATTAAAGAGTTATCACATTCTATACATTGCTAAAAAATTATTACGGGTATAATGCTTTCCTCGACTAGCAACTTTGACACGGTCGCAAACTGTCATAAAAATACGTCAACAATTTGATCTATCGACCAACTACTATGACCAAAAACTATGGGGTTACTTGATAGGCATCCCGACTGTCATTTTCAGACCTATAATCGAGCCACCCCCGACTAGATATAGGATAGACCTATCAGAGAGTAAATGAGAGTGCTCACGCCCGGGATTTGGCCGTGCTGTGGAATACTAGTTGCAGAGAGTAAATGTCTGTCTGTACTATATTTTATAACCAATGGTACGACACATTCGCGCCAAATTTGTTAGACATTTGTCAGTCGACATTTGACATCGTGGACTTTTGTGAATGCAAGATTTGTAATGTTGTAGATTCAAAATAATATGATTGCTAACGTTTAGATAGTATTCAAGAAGTATTCTCAATTTGATTTTATTTGCAATTTTTTAAAAATACTTCCGAAAGTATTAAGGAACACCATGTTATGATTGTTGAATTTTATTTAGCTTTTAAAATTGTTGGTAAATTGAAATAGATAAAAATTAATAAGACTGAAGAATTCCTTTTTTAGAATGAGTGAAAGTGGTGGGTTTAATGATGGAAATACAGAGGAGGAGCCTAATGCAGGAGATGAATCTATGGAAATGGCATCTGCGAATAAGGTTGACAAAATTAACAATGATTACACTAACAAGGTATTATTGTATAATGATAATTGTTGGAAATAATAATTCAGATATCTATATTACAGGTGGAAATTGGATTTCGAACTCTAACAGATTCAGACTCGGAAGAAGAAGAAAAAGAAGTTAATAATAAAACTTGGTCGAGTCCTATAAAGGACAAAGTATCTAAACAACAAAAGGAACATGGTGAATTTCTAAAGCGAAAAGTATGTTAATAAATAGTGTTGATAAATAAATTTGATATATTACATTTTTTTAAATATATATTCCACTAATAAATTCTAGGTTTCTATAAGGGCTAGTAAAAAGGAAGCTATGAAACAAATACAAAGCGAAACTCAACGGTTAGTAAGAGAAACTGAAATTTCGCTTCCTTATCATAGGCCAAAGCAGAGAACGTTGCAAGAATTTTTAAGTAGAAAAAAGGTACTGTCGGTTCTTCCAAAAGCTCCTACAATGGCAGCTAAACTAAAAATGTCATCCGCTATTGTCGAGTAAGTAATTCTGCAATGTAAATTTATCAATATTAAGTGTTTTTACATTTTTCTGTAAAAAATAATTTTTTTCATTGAACAGCAAAGTACTGAAAGAAAAAGAGAAAGAAGCTGAAATGTTTTATAAGTCTTCTGATTCAGAAGAAGAAACAACAGAAAGTAATTCAGAAACTGATAAAGAAAACATGAATAGAGAATGTATACAAAAATTTAAAAAAGAAATTGTTCCAAAGAAATTGTTTGCTTGTGATAGTTTGCGTGTAAGTAATAAAGAAGAAGATAACACAAATCTAGTGCATGAAATAAATGAAACTATTACTGACACGAATGAGATCAAAAATAATTTACCAATGGAAATTGATGCGTCGCAAATAGGTAAATTAGATGTTTCAGCAATATTAAAAAGTAATCGCGGTACTGTTACTACAGAAAATGCTAATGTAGATGAGATGACAGCTAATGCACATGAGATTGAAGGATCTAATAAGGAAGGCAGTGACTTGTTACAAGAAGAAATCATTGAAAATGAAGATGAAGAGAGAAATATAATGAAAAGAAACTCCAATGGAATTTATGGCAATGAAAAAAATAATTTACAGACTGATGACGATTCTTCCAATGGTTCTAGTTCGAATATTAATGATTATGCGAAAATGGTGAAACAATCACTAGGAATAGTTGCAGAAGAGTCTGATGAATACAACGAGTATGGTTTACCTCCACCCAAGTTAGATATCACTCCAAACATTAACAAGCAGAAAACATTGTCGAGTATGCAAAATGTAACACCTAAATTAAGAGGCATACCGGGTACAGTGATCGATTTAACAGATGACATGAAACCAAATAAAACAGCAATCAATGCCTTAATAGATAGGTTTGTATATAAACATTCTAAAATTAATAATGAAATAACCAGTACATCAAAAGTGACTGTAACACAAATGATAGAATCTCCCGATGGATCATCGATTAAAGTTAAAGAAACGCTTCCATATAAACTTCAGAATTCTGAGAAAGTTGGTTTTAAGTCGATGAAACCTGGATCGAAGTTGTTGCGTTTGAAGCAAGAGTTGAAGGAAAAAATGGCGCTGAAGCGCGAGGAAGAGTGGAAAGAAAAGGAACAGGAGATGAAGGAATATGATATAGAATGGAATGAAACTTTGGATGAAGAAGATCAATTTAGAAAACTGTACTCGCCAAGTATTGCAACATGTGAAAGCGAGGAGGATGAATTCAGCGAGGAGGATGAATTCAGCGAGGTTGATATACGTAAAAAGAAGGAAAAGAAGAGAAGTAAATGTGAATTTTTAGACGATGAAGCGGATGTCAGTGATAACGAAGTAGACGATGAGGATGAAATTATAGACGAAGGTGAAGATGAAAGTTCTGAAAAAGACGAGGAAAGACTAATTTTGGAAGACGATGAGAACAGTACTAGCGATAGTGTCAATGTAAAACGAAAACCGTTTAAACGAATTGTAGAACCGGTAGAAGACGATTCACGATCATGCGATACATTGGATAATGAAGATGCTGCGAATAGAGACAATAAAATATGTTCATCGCCAACAAGAATACATTTGGACATGTCTTGTAGCGACAATGAAAGAGACATTCCAGCCTCTCAAATACATGTTAAAAGCGACTTAGAACATAAACTGAATCAAACACCACTAACCAAAAAAACAGAATATTATAGTTTTGTTTCTCCCGCGACGCAATTATCAGCATTGAGTACTTGTCTAGAGAATAAAAAAGAGATTGTTCCGATTGAACAGGAATCACTAGTGGTTGAGTCTGATCTGAATCTCATGGAAAGTCCAAGAATCGAGGACTTATTGCAACAGAGTGATTCGATAAATCGAGCAACCGTACACAAGAAATTACTTTTCACCGATCAGAACGATATAATGGAGGCGGAGCTTATGGAACTATGCTCCGGTAAATTCATGACAAACAAAAATAATCTTGATTCTTCGAAATTGTCAAATGCAACTGAATCACAGTTACTGGACAGTGCACCTTTATTTAAAAATTCGCAAGAATCGGTATCGATAAAGAACTATATATCCACAGAAACGGATACTATCCACGAACAACTGAAGGGAAATTATGAATCTAGGGAGAAATCAAATATTTTGTCGAGTGACGAAAATGAGGACGAAAATCTGATGGTACGAAAAGTTAGTAAACTATCAAAGAAAAAAGTGAAAAAGCTAAAATTATCCGATGACGAGGAAGAAAACGAATGTTTGGTGTCTAGCGACGATGATGACCAAAGCGAAGGCGACGAAGATGAATTTATAGATTATGATTCGGAGGAGAATGAAGTTGTTGTCCCAAAAAAAAACATTAAGCAATATGCTGCTACATTTTTGGAAAATGAAGCTGAACTCAGTGAGAGCGACTGCGACGTATCTGCAGACGAGGATGAAAAAGATTTGGATAATTTAGAATTGGAAGATGGGGATGACGAAGAAATCGATGAGACACAAGTGAAAAACCAGTTGGGTAAACTTCACATGAAACAGATATTAGACGAGGATCAGAAAGAAGTGAGGATGCTCAAGGAATTATTATTCGAGGAGGGCGATTTGTTCAGTGAAAGCGCTCGAGAACGAAAGTTCAAGTGGAAAAATATAAGTATGTTGAACGTATAAACATTTATTGATTGAGAAACATATTCTTCGATAAATGAAGCTAATCTGAAAACTATACAATATGAATCTGTTTTAGATAAACAAGACGATAACGATCAGTTTCAACCTTCCGAAGATAAAGATGGTTTGGTTGATTTATCCGATGAAGAAGATGAAGCAAAATGGCGTAAAATAAGACACGACAGGGAAAAGTTCTTGGCAGAAAAAATGGTGAAATGTGTTGCCCTTGCCGGTCAAAAGACTGCTGGGATTTTCTTTGTTCTTTACGTGTGCGCATACTTTCCTCGAAATATTATCACTTGGGCATTATAATTGATAAATATTACGTATATGGACAGGGGTAACCTTCTAAAGGTCTTAGTTCTTGTTGGTTTTTCATTGAAAAGTTGTGAACAAAAATATGTCAATGGTAGTGCATTGCAATTTGCTGGTACTGTAAAAGGTATTCGTACACTCTTTAAAAACGAAAAGCTTTTTAAAAATTGAACCAAACAGCTCCAATTTTTTTGAGATGTTCGAAATATTCATTTTTTAAGTTCTGCGGAGAAATAATATTTTTGAAACAATGCTATTGGACGCAACTACGAAAAAAGTATAACTCACAATTTTTCAGTTTTTATCTGCGTTTATAATGAAGATTTAGACGGTGCCTTTGGTAGATCTATGTATACATGCACAAAATTTCATCTTAATAGGTCAAGGTTGTTATGAAATACAATTGATTGAAAATAGCAAAAATTGTAAGAAACGGCGATTTAAATGAATCGCAAACCTAAATTCAAAGATTTTTACATCGTACAATGCTTATAGCTTTTTTATGGGTTAACCGGTTTCAATGAAACTTTGTACATGTATATATGCATAACATACATAGATATTTAGAAGCCACGGATAAAAACTTTAAAAACCATGTCCTTCACTTTTTCCTTCGCAGTTGCGAGCAACAATAATTAAAAAAGAAATATTCACACATTGGTTAGTAAACTAATTCTTCTAACATCTCAACAAAATTCGAGCAATTCGGTCTACATTAAAAAATTTATTCGTTTCTAAAAGGTGTGCGAATCTTGGTTTTGATGCGTGCTATGGAGGACACTATGAAATTTAACAGTACGAAAGGCGGTCGACAACTTCACGCGTGAAATAATAGTATTAATACTTTCCTAATATTTTCTACATTTAGTTTTCGTATAATTATTATTATTTCATACGTACGTTTCCGCTCATCTAATGGGGACTGGATTACCACGCCTAACTCAGACCAATGAGTTAATTGAGTTATAACATAATAAACCAAAGCTTATATTTGAAATAAGAACTCGAAGATATACACAATACACAATAATAATACACTAACATTTGTGTGACGTACCAGGAAAGAATGACAAAATTTATTTCCTCAATACATGCACCATTTCCACGTACATATTAGTCTCGTATTTGCCTTAACTGCTATATTTTTCAAAACTTTTTGATTTATAACTTTTTAATAAATAACGAGTACCAGCTAAAACCTTTTGGGGGTCACTCAGGCGGTCATCTGAGCTGCCTCTCCAAAACGTAATATTGACCCAATAATTGTCAGGTTATACAAGGTGAGTCACCTAACGTTTGTACCTCAAATATCTTTATTGTTTTTAAAGATACATTAAATGTCTTGAAGACACAGTTGAATGGTTTAATGGGGTTGTATAGTGCCATACTAATTATTATTATTACGTCGTTTTTTCGAACCACCCTTTATTGAACACCCATGATGATAGGACCTCTAATTAGGAATTCAGTGGCTATAATTACTTCAAGGTCCAGGTCACTCAGGACCACATACAGAGGAAACGAGTGTGATTCAAAATCTGAGAACAGAATACGTTTATCGCGATGTCCCTTTACAAAATCCTTATGGTGGAATATAAAGAGATGTATTGGATTACAAGTTTCCAAATTGATGCACAGTAAGGTATTTGGCCGGAAAAGCACGCAGAACCTAGTGTATAACAACGTTATTTGTATGCTCTCGGTCATAATATTATAAAGTATAATCGCGATTCTTGTCAAACAGCTTGTGTTCTGCACGGACAACTACCGCATTCTGACATTATTTTTTTATGACTGCGTCTACCGCGCCGACCTGCGCTACCTGCGTCCGCGTCTCTTTCTCTCGCACACGCTGTCATTCCTTAGCTGGTAGTGGAGTGGGCAGGAACTTAAGATCTATCGCGTACGCGGTTGCTGACAAATATCGCGACTTTACTGTATATCTTTGAATTCGTTATAATACATCAGTTACAACATAATGAAGTAAAAACTATATTTTAACATTTAAAAGATCTAGACGACCTTCATTTTTGGTCGCAGAAATTTAAAAAAATTTTTTATATTGATATTTATAGACGCGTAAATACCAATTAACGTTTTGTTCAAAACAGTCTTTTGTAAAATGAATGCCAGTCGTACCCACAGTTTGCAACGAAGGATTTGTTAACATTTTGATACCTGTATACGTAATACACATAAAGAATGTCTGGTGTTTTGCGTACAAACGTTGTTAGTGTATTCTATGCACGAAAATACTTACCCAGCATGAGGAAACTGATATAAGAGAAAGATTGACATCTGAACGACACCTGAAAATGAACTGAATTGAAGAAACAATGAACGTATATAATATGTATAATGTGCACTAAATATGAGTCCTGTTGGAAAGTATGGTACATACATACCTGAAAAGCTTCTATAATGTAAAAATTTACACAATTCTCTTGAAACATTTAAAAACCACTAATAAATTAATGACATTTCAGGAAGTGGTTACAAATGTGAAATGTGTTTCACCACAGCATGTACAAATGTCATCTCGGATGTACTTGTCAGAGTTCAACATTCCTTCGATGTCCGCTTACAAGGACGGCCATTATTTCGAACATTTATCAAATACAGTAAATTCTCGACTTACGCGTATTCTGAGAAGTGAATCGGAAAACCAATTCCGAACTTTGAAATTCGTTTTTTGATTACCGGACTGGAGCTTTGTCGGTACATATGCGTTAGACGCGTAGATAAGTGCCCAGATAGTCAAGCGAATCTCGAGCAGAAATCGAGCCTGGCGTGCCGGGGTCAAATAACGGAATTTTTACGGGCCGAACGTCGCACAGTGGGGTATTTCGCTGAAAAACGGGAATAAAATATTGTAGCGTTATTTATGGGTTCAGAGTGATAAATAAGCAGGTCGTAGGATTCGTCTTGACGCCAGCTATAAGATAATGAAATCAAAATTCTACTATAACATTTAAAAAATCAAAATAATGTTTATTTTTTGTTGAAAAAATTTTTTTCGAAATTATAAATATACAATTTTGTACATGTCTAAATACTGTTCAACTTCTATTTCAAACATTTTGTCGTCAGATTATCCGAACTCTTGAAAAGTAGTGATAATGGAATGCTTTGATTACGATGTACTGCGTTGAGGTAGATGTATTAACTCTTCACAGATTTCATTCTGTTATCATCTAAATTAGTATTCTTATTAATATTCCAACATTACCAATCATTCTGTAAGTGCTTTTTGTTAATATTCCAACATTACCAATCATTCTGTAAGTGCTTTTTGATTTTAGAACTATATTGACGATTTTGGTATACTATTGAACTAAATTAAGCACTCCTTCTTGCACCATTATATTCTATGAAGCTTTGCGATCATAGTACAACAAAAATTTCTTCCGGATTTTTCCGAATTCGAGAGTTATAACTAATTTAAGTAAAAATGAGCATGGAAAGTCGCAACGTTACTTATTAAAATATGTTACGTGATCAACATATTTGGTATTATTAAAATAAAAAATTACACTGAATACTGTTTTGACTGAATACTGCAAGGAAACGATTTAATCGAAGGCTTCTTTGTAGCAACAATGTAAACAAAGTTCCTCGTAAAATCTTGTAGAGGATCGAGCGGACGCTTTCGACCGCGAGAGTTTGCAGTGCAGGTGTACTACGCGTACGCTGCGACTTTCCACGCTCATTTTTACTTAAATTACAGTAACTTCCCTATGAATCGGGAAGTTAATTAGTTATAACTCTCGAATTCGGAAAAATCCGGAAGAAATTTTTGTTGTACTATGATCGCAAAGCTTCATAGAATATAATGGTGCAAGAAGGAGTGCTCAATTTAGTTCAATATTATACCAAAATCGTGAATATAGTTCTAAAATCAAAAAAACACTAACAGAATGATTGGTAATGTTGGAATATTAATAAGAATACTAATTTAGATGATAACAGAATGAAATCTGTGAAGAGTTTAATACATCTACCTCAACTCAGTACATACATCGTAATCAAAGCATTCCATTATCACTACTTTTCAAGAGTTCGGATAATTTGACGACAAAATGTTTGAAATAGAAGTTGAACAGTATTTAGACATGTACAAAATTGTATATTTAAAATTTCGAAAAAAATTTTTTTCAACAAAAAATAAACATTATTTTGATTTTTTAAATGTTAAAGTAGAATTTTGATTTCATTATCTTATAGCTGGCGTTAAGGGGAATCCAACGACTTATTTTTTTATGACCCTGAGCCCATGATTAAAGCTACAATATTTTATTCCCGTTTTTCGGCCAAATACCCCACTGTGCGTCGCTTGAACGGGCTCAAGGCACACGATGACTAGAATTTGACCCAGGCACTTATGACCGTGTGGGCTCGTAAAGTTCCTCCCTCGGCCCAAACCTGGCACAAGCTGCCCTCGGCCCAAACCCGCACAAGCCGTCCTCGGCCCTTCTGCCATGGTAGAAACTAGGACCAACGGGCCGAGGGCAGCTTGTGCTGAGTTTAGGCCGAGGAAACGTTATGAGCTTACACGGTCATACCCAGATAGCCAAATGTCTCGATTTTGCCCAGCGCCGTTATGACCGTGAGGGCTCGTAACGTTTCCTCGGCAGAAACGCGGTACAAGCTGCCCTCCGCCCAAATCCGGCCCAAACCCGACAACAAGCTGCCCTCGGCCCGTTGATCCTCGTTTCTGCCATGCCAGAAATGATGATTGCATAAAAACCGACGTGCCGAGGGCAGCTCGTACCGCGTTTCTGCCGAGGGATCTTTACGAGCCCTCGTGGTCATAACTGCCCTGGGCAGATTCGAGGCACGTCCAAGCGACGTTCGGCCTGTAAAAATCCCGATACCTGCCCTCAGCACGCCGTGCTTGTTTTCTGCCCTAGGTTCGCTTGGCTATCTGGGTAAGTGCCCTGGTCAGAATCGAGCATTTTGGCTATCTGGGTGTTTGCTTGTGTACAGCGTTGACATTCAACTATTTACGAGTAATCAATTCTCCATGAACATGTTGGTTTATTTGAATTTTCCTTTCAATTGAGTATATGCATGTATAGTGTGTATAAAGTAGATCGTATTAATTACCGTTCAGCCATGGCGCTCAGGCATTATTTGACTTACGCAGAAAGCGCTGGAACGGATTATCCGCGTAAGTCGAGAGCTTACTGTACAGATATTCTGTTCTCATATTTTAAATCATCGTTACCACGAGTGTTTAAAACAGGGTGATTCCATTTTAAACTAGCTGGTTATTGTTGCTCGCTCGCTTCGCGAGCTCGCGGGTAAGACTGCTGTTGCGAGAGGGTTAGTAGTACGCATTGCTAGTGTGGCATACAGCTATTAATGGTTTTTTTTATTTTGTGCGTGACTCTCCACGAGCCACACAAAGAACTTCCCGATTCGTTAGTTGCAGTACATTATTATTATTATAATTAATAATAACTAATAACTCATTCTTGCATTGGGATATTTTTTGATTATTGTAAGCGGTAACATTAGCATTAGTTGCATAATTAAAGAAAAAAATTTATTTTTAAATTAAAAAAAAAATTTTTTTAACTAAAAATAAAATATATATAACTACGTTTGTTTATTCGGTGGACAATTTCCATCCTCTCGTATAAATTGCATTGTTGAATGAACTACTTTCGAAAAAAACTAAAAAATCTAAAAAACTACTTGACCAATATGGACCAAAATCTAATCAGCTCTAGGTTACGACGGGGCACATCGATTGCATCATTCATCATTCTGATCGCGTTGTTACTTTTTCAGAAAACGTTAACGAAAAATTTGATAACATGAAAACGGCCATACGCGCGCGCGCGCGCGCGCGCGCACACACACACACACACACACACACACACACACTAACAATTTGATAAAAATAGTCTAAAATGACTTCAATAACCATGAAACGTGAAGATCTGCTAAAAAATCGATTTTCGATTTTCGGGGTAATTACAGTAACTTCCCTATGAATCGGGAAGTTAAAAAATGTTCAATTTCGGAATTAAACGACCCTAAATGATCGAAACGTTACACTATGCGTTGTCGCGAGTGGTGATCAGACGTTCAAGTGACGTGCATGGACGCTCACGAGGGTCGCGAGAGGATATTAACGAATTGTAACGGCCAAACAGCGCCAACCACCACAATAAAGTGTGAATATTTGGTCCTTCGAGCCGGATTTCGCTCTGGCAGATTATCAAGTTGTAAATCGAGGGGATTCGGAAATGTGTGCATAAGAAAACGCACGTGGTACCGGATCTGTATAAATCACGTTACAATCTCTTGTGTCGATCCTCGTACAGTTTAAAGGTGCAAACTGAGCTAGTTTCCGTTAAACTGTCTAAGCTAACGCCAGATTTGGAGCGTTAGCGCCTTACATTCATCATCAATTGTTCGCTAAATTGTTCGCTACCACGTGGCGTCATTCATAATTCTGATCGCGTTGTTACTTTTTCAGAAAACGTTAACGAAAAATTTGATAACATACAAACGGCCATACGCGCGCGCGCGCGCGCACACACACACACACACACACACACACACACACACACACACACACACACACACACACACACACACATATACTAACAATTTGATAAAAATAGTCTAAAATGACCAATGACCATGAAACGTGAAGATCTGCTAAAAAATCGATTTTCGATTTTCGGGGTAATTACAGTAACTTCCCTATGAATCGGGAAGTTAAAAATTACATAAATAAATAATTTCTATGATGTTGTGTGGGCCTCGTTTAATCATTCAACTTTGTTCTCAAAACGTTAAATGTATCTTTAAAAAAATAGAGATATTTAAGGTACAAATGTCTGCTGACTCAGTCTGTGAAGGTGGGTACCCGAGCCCCGGATCGGGCCCCGTCGGGAACCAAAAATTAGTAATATTTGGGTACTCGGAAATTTCGGGTACACACGTATCACGTATTTTCGGGCCCCGATCCGAACTCGGGAAAAATACTCGACCTGATCTGAATCCGAATTTCTAGATACCCGTCCACTCCTAATGATTTTACAAGTTTTTCCGAAAGTTTAAGGATGTTCCAAACTTTTATGCATTTCAACAATTTCAAAGAAAATGCTAACAACTATACATTAAATGTTATATTTCTAGATTAGTGTAGATACCGAGATCGAGAATGATTTAAACAACAGTCAAATATTTAAATTTGGCATGAAAATCCTGAAGAAGAGACGAACCAACGAAAGTCAAATAGAAAATACAATGTTGGATATGCCAGTTTCTGCAACTGAAAGAAGAATACCTCACACTATAGCGGATATGTTGAATAGCTCAAACTTGCAAGGAAAATCGCGTGTCATTCATGTAAATATTCATATTAGAAAAAAGTTTAACAATGACCAAATTGTTAAACAATTCTTACGATACAAAACATTTGTAAATTTGTATACTTTCAGAGTGTAATACAGAAGCGTTCCATGCTCGCCAGGGGAGAAGAGTCGCTGGCGCGTATAGCTGCTTTGGCAAGACAAAAGGATGTGCCATTGTCGTCGATAAATGCCAAAAAATTTGTTTTTGCGCACATTGATTCGCCCTCAGAAAACACAAATATCGATTCAGTTTTGAGACCGAAAATCCAACGCCGCAAAGAAAAAGGAAAAGCTTGACATGTATAGACGATTACGCGCCCCTCCCTCCCCCCTACACGCATATACACACACACATATATATATATATATATACATATATGTAATAAAAGAAATATATATATACAGGGTGTCCCAAAATTCCTCCGACACCCGAAAATGGGAGGTTCCTTGGGTCATTTAAAGCGACATTTTTCTTTACAAAAATGCCGTCCGTGGCTTTGTTTAGGAGTTATTAACGAAAAGCACAGACCAATTAGAGCGCGATCTAGACATCCGATGACACGTTCGGCCAATTGACAGTTGGCGCGTCGGGCCGACTGTGCTAACTCGCGTCCAGGTCGCGCTCTGATTGGTCCGTGTTTTTCGTTAATAACTCCTAAACAAAGCCGCGGACGCCATTTTTGTAAAGGAAAATGTCGCTTCAAATGACCCAAGGAACCTCCCATTTTCGGGTGTCGGAGGAATTTTGGGACACCCTGTATATATAGGGTGATCAGTTTTAATCTTTAAGTGAGATGTACTGAAATACTATATGTTATATAAAAAATAAAAGAAGTGAATGATTTGTTGAATGGGGTCACGATCTGGAATAATTTCTTGGTAGACAGATGCATAAAGGCCAGACGAAAAAGACAAAAAATTATTTTAGGATATACTTGGATTAGAATGTGTGCTGAAAAAATGTTCATACACAGTATAAAATATAGATTTACTGCTTTGAAACAATAGATTACATTGACTGTGATGATCTTTTTTGTTTATTTCGTAAATAAACCCAACTGTCCTAATATCTAGGACATTAGATGTTCAAAAACTCTGCTTAGATGGATGTTACTTCTGAAATTATTGTAAAACTATTAAGTACCACTTTAATTCTCTCTTAATAAACTTGCTTATAATACATAATCCCAAAAAAATTGTAGCTATACGTACTGAACGTAGATAATTGTGTTTATTTATCACTAGGAAAATGTAATATGTCATTGTAATCTTTTCTTGTTTCAGTGCAGAGATTATTCATTCTATGTATGACCATATTCCAGCATTCTAATCAATATACATATCTTCTAAAGCAATAATTTTCTGACATAAATAGCTTAATATTTTTTTGTAGAGAATATCGAGCTACATTGACTGGAGCATTAAGAAACCTACGATTTTTGAAAACGTATGTCACCTTCACGTGACACGTTTGTTTAGGGAAAAACTACACCAAATCGAAGGCGCCTCAAAATGATTGACTTTTTATCTAAACTATTTGTTTCTGTAAGATATAGTATTCAAGTAATTTCCATTTAAAGATTGAAACCCGACACCCAGTATACATGTTTTAATAATTTGGATTACATAGATCCATAACTTGTAAATGTGGTATAACTGACAGGTAAATGAAAGTATTTGATAGATGTATGTAAGTATGAAGTATACAGTGTACAGAAATGTTTATAAAACTACAGTTTTTCGAACTCGCTAATATTTATTGATAAAAAGTTAATTGAAATTTATATTCGAATTTTGTACGAAGCGACCGACTGTGCGTGTCTATACGTGAATTTTGACAAAAAGGACATTCGACACAAGGGAGAGGCAGATATATTGGTTGGATGTTTGTTTAATGTAATTCTACCCAATAATGCGCGTCCTTGCCTAGGGCGATTCTCTTGTGCAGCACCATGTGTATGCGAGTACACCTCTATACTGTACTCGATTATACTAAAAATAGGATACTTGCTGTACCGATGACTTTAAATGTTAAATATCGACAAATTGTTTCGCGTATACCAT
Source organism: Lasioglossum villosulum (assembly GCA_963971365.1). Classification (NCBI taxonomy): domain Eukaryota; kingdom Metazoa; phylum Arthropoda; class Insecta; order Hymenoptera; family Halictidae; genus Lasioglossum; species Lasioglossum villosulum. Next base: position 15,330,858 of record OZ020504.1, read on the forward strand.
AAAATCTCGCTTATTGTTTCGATACGAGCAAATCAATTTGAATCTAGTGAATATATTTGTGTTCAATTTCGACATAATGGTCAATTCTGAATAAAAAACTACCAAGGTACATTTGCCCTAAAACTTATCGTGTCTGCGATAACTTGACTTTATTCACCCTACTACTTTCTTCAGGCCTCGAATTTTGTTACTTACGACAGATGAGAATCGAAGGCTACGTCTCCTCGACCCGGCCCACAGTGTCACGGGCCATTGACAAAAATCGGAAAAGTCACTGCTTCATGTCGATTGAAAACTATGTTCATACTATGTCAAAATGTCCAAATAAATCATTTCTTGAAAAAAAATTCAAAGAATCCAGTAAGAAACTAACTACAAGCGAATCTGTAAATAAAAATTTGGAAGATGAGATAGTACATCAGTTCATAGCGTAACTTGTTCACGTTGTGTTATGCACAAAAGACATTTGTAAAAAATAATCTTTTTAGAAAATGATAGGTAAGGGTTGGCTAATTATAATTTATCTTCAAAAATTTTGTAATATTTATGCGCTATTTAATAATTAACCTGAAATGGAACCATTAAATTTTATTGATTCCCCTAATCTTTAGTAGAGGATAAAAAAAAGGTTTCAAAACGTCTCGGCGATTTTTTGTGTTGTATTAGTAAGATAGTATATTTTGATACTATGTAAATTTTAATTGCGAAATCTTGCGAAAAATAGAGTTACTTAACAAAATATGTAGCAAAAAAATGGTCAGAAGGCACATACGCGCATATTCACTTGTAGAAATATGAGATTCGACTACGGTTATTGAATGAATAAAAGAATTTTGATATTACATACATTACAGATACGATTAAATAAACGAAAATTAATGTCCTAACAATCATTGACAACTAATTAAAAAAGAAGGTAACACTCTCCGATCTCGCTGGTTTTTTAATATGTTGTCCAGATCATCACTCCGAATAATACTGTAAATGTTTTACTCGCCGGTAGTTATTTATAAAAGAGATTCAGATTATGAAGATGATGAGTAATGCAACTCCACCTGTGACTGTACCATAATGTAATTGAATAATTTAAAGAAAAAAGTTACTTTTCTTATATCTATAATTTCTATTATATTTATAAATTAATAGTATACTTATATATTAATAATGATACTTAAAAATAGTAAATACTACGTACTCGTAAACTTTGTAAAAGTATGACTTTACATTTGTTTATAAAAGCGAATTATGATTAAAGAATGTTTAGACCAGAACGAATAGTCCTACTTTTAGTCAGTTGCGGCAGGCATAGCAGACAGAGAGTGTATGTGTGTCGAGGAGGCGAATGTTATAGAAGTTTAAAACGAAGTTTCAGTTTCGGAAGAACTGAACTGAGAATTCATCTAATAAAAACCAGCAATAAGACAAAATTTTGTTTATTAATATCGTTTTACAATGTTTAAATAAATTACTATATTTGTAATAGTATCACGTTGAGATCGCTTTCAATATAAATGAAAAAACCCACTTTGTTTCATGTCTCTATCATAAACAGAACAAAAGTTATTGAATTTTGTCCAAAAACAGGCATTTCGTGACACTGTGCGGCCGCGCGTCTATGTATAGCTCCCCGTAGCGATAGTAGCAATCATAGTGCTCAGAGCTGCTCAGGCGCGTACCATTACATAGGCGCTATTCGTGACGCATCAGGGCGGCACTTGTGTCAATAGGTTTTTACATGACTATTGAAATACTATTGCTAATGCGTTTGTTTTTGATAAGTTTATCTAAACTTCCAGTAGATCTTACAAAGGGTATAGCAGGATAAGCATGGGCTAGCGGCCCCCGCTCCGATTTTCCTGATTTCTGTCTTAAAACATAGTTTTATGTCTAAAAAAACATTTTGTAAAATTTCAAATGTCTACCCCCATCGATAAGGGTAATATTGGGGTAAATTCTCCCGCACTTAAATGCAATTTGCTACAAAACGAGAAAAGATATCGACATGGGATAAACAGCAAACATCAGATATAGATATACTCAACATTCCAGATTTTTTTCAAAATTTTTTGCTAATTATTTATAGTTGAAAATAATGAATTAATTTTTTGGGAATTTTTTAAAATATCTTCCCCTGGGTTGACACCTACCAAAAAATTATAAAATATTGCTATGATACTTACCTACTTTGTAAAAAAATCTCAGAAGTGTCCATTTGGTGGAACAGTGTCAAGAAAAATAAAGTATGCCGGCGAACGCTTAGTCTGATCAGTATCGGCGCAGCGACCGAATCCCCTTGCGGTGGCTAGTAATGGGAACGAACGGGAAGTCGGCGGTGTGTACGGAAAAGCTGATACATGTAAAAATGCGACTAAATATTCTAATATATGATTACAGTTGGAAGTCTAAACAATTATATTTTAGGAAATAGCTTACATTAAAGAAGAAAAATGCGTGTAAAGCTAGTTCGTTGCTTTCAAGTAACAGAAAGAAGAAGCTTCTCACAAATATGTTGTATGGTAACGTTGTTAGAGGTTCCTCGATGCTACGAAGAGCTCGAGTTCGAATATTTCTCAACTCAATTTTCTTTTCTTGTTTTTTTCTTTTTTTATATGCATTTATAAACTAAACGAATTTTATTGTTTGCACTTCAATATTATTATAAAATATTATTAAAATATTATTATATATTAGACGATTTAGTCGCATTTTTACATGTATCAGCTTTTCCGTACACACCGCCGACTTCCCGTACGTTCCCATTACTAGCCACCGCAAGGGGATGCGGTCGCTGCGCCGATACTGATCAGACTAAGCGTTCGCCGGCATACTTTATTTTTCTTGACACTGTTCCACCAAATGGACACTTCTGAGATTTTTTTACAAAGTAGGTAAGTATCATAGCAATATTTTATAATTTTTTGGTAGGTGTCAACCCAGGGGAAGATATTTTAAAAAATTCCCAAAAAATTAATTCATTATTTTCAACTATAAATAATTAGCAAAAAATTTTGAAAAAAATCTGAAATGTAGAGTATATCTATATCTTATGTTTGCTGTTTATCCCATGTCGATATCTTTTCTCGTTTTGTAGCAAATTGCATTTAAGTGCGGGAGAATTTACCCCAATATTACCCTTATCGATGGGGGTAGACATTTGAAATTTTACACAATGTTTTTTTAGACATAAAACTATGTTTTAAGACAGAAATCAGGAAAATCGGAGCGGGGGCCGAAAGCCCATGCTTATCCTGCTATACCCTTTGCCAAGCGCGTGTAAATGTGCGCGAAAATCACGATATTCCGGATAGTACTACAATTTTAACAATGGAATTAATAACTATTTTTTAAATTTATCTTACGAATTTATTTTTCCAATTAATTTTTTGCAACTATTGTCCGAAATTATCGTGCGACATAGTGGAATAGGCCTACAGAGGATACCACTAACAAAAAAAAACGTGCGCATAGAAAACCACGCTGCGACAGAAGTGAAACTTCTTGCAGTCTAGTAATGTTTAGAAGTAAATTAAGATTGGAAATGGTAAATAATCCTAATGAAACGACAACAAGATGAGGAACAACTCTCGATGCAGTATTTGCAAAACATTTTGTTGTAAACTTTAGCTAATTGGAAATATGAAAGGATGAAGAGAAAGGTGTAGAGATGTATGGTTTATAAAACGAGAATATATTTAACGAAAAGTAAAAGGTATAACAGGAGATAACAAAGATGAATGATAAAATGATGATGTGTCGGTATGACAAAATAGCGCACGAATACTTCACTGTGTGTCAGTATGACAAGATAATTCGCAAGTAGGTCGAGCGACAAAATAGCGCTCTTTTATATCCGCGTGGGCCATCGATTTGGAAGCATTACGGAGTGGGGAGTTTGAAATTTGCACGAGCAGAATCGCAGCAACGTTCGTTAGGGTAATGACCGAATAAGCGGTGCTGCGGATGGAACAAAGAAATAGAATAACGGAATTGAAGTAAGAAAACATAAAGTGATGGCCCACGGGACGATTCGACAGGTTCGACGAACTCTCGACTTGGCGAGGTTTACATTATCGGTCGCTCACCTCGCAGGTTGTTGTCTAGCTCGCACAGCTGATATCGCCGCGGCGATGAGGCAAAAACTGTATACAGCGTTCTTATGCCTCACCGGTGTCTCTATTGTCAGAAATGTACACAGTATTGAGCGGCTCGAAATCGTCTTGCAATTTATAATTATAGTTTAAAAAGTCGGGATTGCAGGTTTTTAAACACATTTAGATAAAATGGAATTAAGAATATTTATACAATCATAGAAAATCATAGAAAAAAATAATGAACGATCAAAATTCGCTTCGCAAAGCAGGAGAGCGTATGAGAAATGCTATGAACTGTCTCTTTCTTTCCCATACGCTCTCCTTCTTTGCGAAGCGAATTTTGATCGTTCATTATTTTTTTCTATGATTTTCTGTGATTGTATCATTGAAACAATTGGCTTGTGATAGCTAAAATCTAATACAAATATTCTTAATTCAGTTTTGTCTAAATGTCTTGCAAATACTGCATCGAGAGTTGTTCCTGATTTTGTTGTCACTTCATTAGGATTATTTACCATTTTCAATCATAATTTAATTTTAAACATTACTAGACGAAACCTTTTTGCTCGTTCTGCTGGTGTTTTCGCCATAGCACTTTTTAAATAATTAATAACTTAAAACACTATCTTGCTCGTGGATAACCTTAAACGCAACTGCTGTGACCCAAAATGGCGTCACCCGTTTGCCTTACTCGCTGAATTTGGGAAGACTGTTTTTTTGGGGGTGAAAAATCATTCTTATTCGTGAGCAGACTTGATGGAGGATCCTGCGATGTAGCCCTCACCGGTGGAGGAGGAAGTCCCTCCCTGAAGTCAAACCGAAGGAAATTCCCTGAATCGTATTTAGCAGCGCGAACGTTTATTGCACGTTCGGATGCATCTGCTTATGGGGACCATAAGGCCCGCTCCCAAGTAGCACTGAGATATCCTATGTACGTCCAGAGAATGCCCGTTTCGGACATTCCGTACATTCGGAAAACGTCCATCCAATGTCCAAAAGTTATGTCCTAGTTACGTTCCCTGAATGTACTAGTAAGGTACCAATTACGTTGTTGGACATCTTGAGAATGTACTGTGTGGACATTCTCAGAACGTTTTTAGGATGTTTGAAAGTAACGTTCTCTGGACATTTTCTGAACGTTTTTAGTATGTTCGAAAGTAACGTTCTCTGGATATTTCCTGAACGTTTTTAGTTTGACGAAAGTAACGTTCTTTGGACATTTTGTGAAGGTTTAAAGGAGTTACAACATTTATTTAAAACTTCATTTCTATAATAATTTTACTTAAACAACTAATTACATATTTAATACATATAACTAAGCACATACTTAATAAATTTTGTTCTTATTATATATAAGGTTATTTATGGGATTTTTGGGCGTAAAATTGATAAAGAATGTAAAATAGACTTTCCACATGTTTTATTTAAAAATATAATGATACAATTAAACTATAAGTCTTTGACGTTAATTTTACTTCGTTTCAAAAGATTATAGAATTTTCCCTCCAACCTTATTATCATTTTGTATTTTCCTTTTGTCAGTACTTAATGTTTCAATCACGGAAAATATATAAATATTGTTAAGGGTCTACCGACATACTAATGTTACGCGTCTGTCGGTATACCCGTTGTATAGAATTGTTGGAAGATTCAGGTTGGTTACAGCGTCGTTAGGAAAACGACGCTGGAACGAAAGAGAGTCGAAAGACAGACGCGAGAGAAAGCGGACGTCCGAGACGTCAAAGGCGATAAAAGCGATATAGCAAAAGATAAGTTGCCTTCCTCCGAAGAATAACGTATTACAGTTATTGAAAGTGTATTCATTTATTTAGTTAACGAATAGAGACTTCGTTACAATATATATCCCATTTTGAAGAGGAGAATGTGAAAGGGAGTGGAAAAGATACGTTGTCGAAAGTATGACGTGAAAAGGACAAGGTCTAAGGGTTGTATGGTCCTAACTAGTTCTATTGACTTAGGCTGACGTGTCCGTGGCTTGGTTATCGTGATATCAGCGTGTACATGGGTTATCGGGTATACAACACTGACGCCGACACTACACCATCACCAGCAATTATACACTTGGATCATAACCTGAACAAGTTCGTTTGCTCCAGTTTGCTGCGTGTGAATTCTGTGTATATTATTGTCTACATCGATGGCAAGAAATATAAATTAAATTGAATGTTATTTCTTCTCCGAATGATTGTCGTAGAGCAGATATCATGTATTGACATTTTCAATATTTTAAATTCTTCAACGATTTTGAATTTCATCTACTCAATTTTTTGTAAATGTATAAAGACCCGAGTCTAATAATAACTAATCACAAGCGAGTTAAATGTAAATTGTGTAAAACTAGCAGTACTACCTTGAAATGTTGTAAATGTGATCAATTTATATGTAAAAAACCATTTTGTAACCTGCATAATATGTTGTTATTCTTCAGAATCAAATGTCGCACGATTCCTAATATAGTTAATACATATATAATACTATTATTACTTTATTATACTTCATTGTAATATTTTAATAAAACATAAGGAATAAACGTCTGTATCTCAAATACATTTTATAATTGATTATTTCATGATACAATGCCCAATTCTTTGAAATTATCCTGTGTATTCTTTCCGCGTACTGGGTACATGGCGCACCCGCTGATGCCCCTCAACCCCCATATATGCCAAGTGTAGGCGCTGTCGATGAACATAGCTTATACATCTTTCGAGAATGTGACGTCACGCGGTAGTTTATCTTTGCCGAGGCGAAAATTATCTGCGCCTGGTCTACAGGGTGTCCCAAAGTATGTGTACCTCCCGGAAATGGGAGGTTCCTTGGGTCATTAGAAGCGACATTTTCCTTTACAAAAATGGTGTCCGCGGCTTTGTTTAGGAGTTATTGCCGAAAAACACGGATCAATCAGAGCTCGGTTATAGCGAACGGAGTCCGACTCGGCAACAGGTCCCGCTTAACGTGGCGTCCATGTAGTCCATGTTTTTCGTTAATAACTCCTAAACAAAGCCGCGGACGCCATTTTTGTAAAGGAAAATGTCGCTTCAAGGCGGACTCATACGGGCGCAGGATCCAGGCGACGGCGCTGAGAATCGTAAATTTCGACCTGTCAACCGACGCTCGTTTATGATTCTCGGCGCCGTCGCCTGAATCCTGCGCCCGTATGAGTCCGCCTTCAAATGACCCAAGGAACTTTCCATTACCAGGAGTTACACTTTTTTTGGGACACCCTGTATAGGTATATATGATCGAAGGTCCGAAACCGGGACCTTCACGTACCTAAGGAACGGTCCACGGAGTGAAATTCGCGCTTATTGTTGTATAGCCGCTTTCCGGTGCCCTCAGCTCTTACCCTCGAATGTTCTCCAGCTTAGGGTTGCTCTAAGTTATACCTTCGTTGTTTTATTTAAATATTCTGGAGTCCGTTATATGTTATGGATGTCCTGTGTGGGCTGAGAAAGGTTTATCTTTTACCCGAAATTGTCTTTTGATTGAGCGTGCGCAACGTGTTGGCTTGGGAAGCGTTACTAGATCATATTGTATGGTTTCACGCAATGCATTGTGTGCGATTACTGGAGTCCTTCCTTTGGAAATTACAATTAGAGAGCGTGCGAAATTATACTCGATTAAACAAATTTATAAGATTCAGGATAATGATACTGATGATATTGTTGCTATGAAAATGGAACTTTTCAAAGATGAAAAGGCTATCATTGAACAAAAATTATGGATAGATCGGCAAATGCGTTGGGATAATTATCGTAAAGCTCTATGGACCAAGAAGTTGATTCCTAATGTCAGGATGTGGAGTTCCAGGAAATTTGGGGAGTTGAATTACCGATTGACTCAAGCGTTGACTGGACATGGTGTATTCAATTCTTATAGACATCGAATTCGTTTGGGGATCTTGGCTTTCTAACGCCATATTCCCCAGGCAACTCTCCAACGACGAACCGGCGATCAAGTTGGCAGCGCCGGCTACCAACTGCCGCGCACGTTGTTGCGCGGGATCCGCCGCCAAAACGCATCACTGGCGACTGGTGTCTCGAGTAGACAGAGCTTGTATCTCTCCGTGTAACATTTAGATATCCAATTATTTGTGCGAGTCATTCTTTGTACACGTGTACGCCCACGAGTTAGGGCCGTTCAATAATAAAGATATTGTGAACAGTTGAGAAGATAATAATTGTAGCGAACTGCAGGGATTCAACCTTTTCCCTCAAGGAGTCAATTCCCTACATTCGTCGTGCGAATGGTGACCTCTTTTGGTTTGACTGCGAAGTTAGAGATACTCCTGAAGACACCATCGTTGACTGTGACAGACGGGCTGGGGACAGGATCGCTTTGAAGATTGATCTTCAGGGGGACTTCACGGTTGATCGATTCCAGGAGCTTATGTTGAAGAAACCTGATAGTTGGAAGAAAATAGATCATTTTATTAACAAGATTATGATTCAAAAAGAGAAATACGAGCGTTATTTGGAGAGAATGGCTCGTGTGGATAATTTACCTTTAGCTGCGCTTTCCTGACGATATGAGAATGGGACCGAGAGTACCTAAAAAACAGAAAAAGACATTAATAGACAAGAACAGGAGTGATAGTGGTTCATGGTAGAGGGGTGTGTAGTAATGCGAACAGTAGATCGCACATCCCTCGCTAGCCGTGAAAAAATTTTGAGGCGGCAGGTTTATGTGCCTTCTACGTTGGGGTTTTAGTGGGTATGGGCAGGGATCTATGATTTGATTGATCATCTAGTCCCGTTTCCCCCGCACGTCATCATAGGGGGGGCCGAGTCCCACACTACCCTCTCCAGCTGTCATCTAGGGACAGGGTGTGCGTAAATGCATTTTCCCACCGTCCTAAATGGAAAAAAGGGTTGCTCTAGGTATTCGAAGGACGGCTAAAGGTCCATTTATACTACACGGACCGCTACGGATCGGCCACGGATAAACTGAAATTCGGGAGCCTCGCAGAAAGACCTGGACCCAAAACTCCAGGAGGTGGCGGATTGACCCCAGGCGTTCCAAAGCTGTTTACACCCCTCTACACCCCTGCGGACGCCTATGGTAGGATCGGTGTCCTGTGCTTGACAGATTTCGGAAGATTCTATTGACGAGTTCATATTTTCGGGTGAGACCCGAATCTAGCCGCCGATCGGTCACGGTTGTATAGTACGGGTGCGAAAATAGTCCCCACGATTTGTAGGTCGTTGAATTCGATTCGACATCGCCTACAATATTATGAAGTTGAAAATACTCAGTTCCACTTAAAGTTATGACGGTGACCTTGATTTTTTGTTCAAAATCGATCTTTTTTTTTAATTTAAAAAATTACAATTTCTTATCGGTCACATACTGATAACTTTGGTACGAAACATTTTTCTGTTCGATCATCCGAAAGGGTTAAAAAATCGTGGAGACTTGTTACGTCGTACCAACGTTTTGCTTCAGCATTTGCGCGAACAAGCAAATTCTCGGGACCTATAATTCGCGCGAACGAATCGTGGCCGTTACGCCGATTTTAATTCTATTTTCGCCCCGGGTCAATCAAAGTGTACATTTATGTATCAAAATGTATATATATATATATATATATTCATATCAAACCACAACCATGAGACGCCGGTGCGAGCGAACCCTGGCATAGCAACAGCTATTACAGGTGTTTACCGAACATTCGCGAATAATAGTGACACGAAGAACAATAGTATAAATCGTATGATCGAGAACAATTAATGTCACGCTCCACCGAATTCTTATGGTCCGCGCTCCCATTATAAATATGGCAAGATTCGCGCTCTGCGACAGTTCTTCGCAACAGTTTCTCGAATTCGCTTCACTCTTCTAGTTCTAGTTCTCTGACCTGATCGTACCGCATCTTGCTATATTCGTTTTCTTCTATTTTCATTTCATTTATAATTCTAGTTCGTAGTTTAGTTTAGTGCGCGTTCTTCTATTATAATTTAATAATTTTAGTTTCGGTTATTGATTTTCGAATTGCGTTAGTTTCTAAGTTTAGTTGTAGTTATTTCCGTAGGTTTAGTTATTTCTTTTATATCGCGTTCGTCACCTCGCCGTCGCGCAGTGTTATAGTTAATTTTCGTTTTCGTCGCCATCGCGTAATTTTGTATTCAGTTAGTTTCTTTTAGTTATTACACGTTGATTTAATTTACTTATTTTCTTTTCTTTTATTTTCTGTTCTCCTTTTGTGTTGTGCGATTACGTCAGTGTGGTTGTGCCCTTATAGTGTTTCGAATGCCGCGTCGCGCAGGTCGCAAGTACCAACTCAAGAGATTGTTCGGAGGACTCTTCCGGGAGGGAAAAGGGACCACCTACGACCGGAATCTCGAGATCCGGAAACCCCCGCGCATCCTCCGAGAAATCGAATTTACCGGAACAGTTCGAATCGTGAGTTCGAAGAGGATCGTCCGGGATAAACGACCTAAGGCCCGTCAACCCGCGAGTTCTCCACCGTGGAAACTTGTCCCAATCACATTCACGCCGAGCTACCCTCCACCAGAAGGGATCGACACCAAAGATCCACGATACGAGCGGTACGCTCAAATCGCGGAAAACGTAACGTCCGAGGTTCGTCCCGCCGCGAATCCTCCCCCGTGGAAACTCGTGCCGTGCATTTACGTCCCGAACTTCCCTTCTCTGGAAGATATTAGTGTCGACGATCCGCGCTACGAACGCTACGCCCTCCGCCGATCTCTCATCTTGAGGTGGTATTACTAAAACCCCATTTTCTACCGCCTATCTGCTCCCTCCCCCTGTCGTCCGACGACAGGGCAGCGAGACCCAAGTAAACCAATTCAACACGGACGAGAGGAACACAAATGCAAGTGAGTGCGCGCGATACGACGTCGGTGCCGATCCAACTACGGACAATTGTGGTCAAGAAAAATCCGGTGTTCCGCCTCGTACGTCTGAGCCCACCAGGGCCCGGTACAATCGGAGGAACACGGATTCCCGCGCACGGATCTCCCCGAGTTACACATTAAACGTCAAATTTGTCAGACCTCTTAAATCGGTGTTCCCCCCTCGTACGTCTGAGCACACCAGGGCCCGGTACAATCGGAGGAACACGGATTCTCGCGCACGGATCTCCCCGAGTTGCATACTAAACGTCAAAACTGTCAGATCTCGTAGATCGGTGTTCCCCTCGTACGTCTGAGCCCACCAGGGCCCGGTACAATCGGAGGAACACGGATTATCGCGTCATAATCCGTCCTCCCAAGAATTCAATTCGCACGCCGTGCCACGATCACTGTGACGTCAGGGACCGCCCGGAACCTTCGCGATTGTATAAGAGTACCGTTACGCGTCGTAAATCGCGGTTCCCATTCTAGCAGCAACGCGACTTCGCTAATTCCCCGTTCCTGTTTATTATCTCCCTCGGACAACCGAAAAATCGGGCCTGGTCAGACGTGGACGTACGTGCCACGTGGACCGAAGATCGTGAAAGTCCATAAACACGTTACGACCCCCATCCGGGACGTAACAGACTATTTCACGCCGCACCTTGCATATTTAAAAAGCTATTTTAACTAGAACTTTTCAGAGTTCGGCGAAACTTTCGATTATAGCAAAAATCAGAATTCGATGAAATTTTGAAAATAGCTTCTTTTTTGACTGAAATGATGATTGCTAGAAGATCTTTTAGCGCATCGAAAAAAATTTTTTAATCATTTCAATGTCGCGCTCTACCTTACCGACTTACCGACTTTCCATTTTATATAGAATATCTTCAATTAGTTGTAAAAAGGGATCATCACCAGCCTAGTTCACCTCACAGCGCCATAAAAATTCACACATATCATCTATAAACGAATCCTCTTTAGTTTAAAGTAATACATATATAAGGTAAACTTGAAATTTTTAGACTACTTCTGAATTGTCGTGTGCATGGTCGGGCCTGACGGCCGGCCCTCTCCGCCCCCCCAACTTACTACAACTCATTCTAATCACATAAACTAGCTGGTTATTGTTGCTCGCTCGTTTCGCGAGCTCGCGGGTGGGGTTGTTCTTGCTCGCTCGCTTCGTGAGCTCGCGGGTAGGACTGCTCTTGCGAAAGGGTTAGTGGTACGCATTGCTAGTGGGGCATACAGCTCTTAATGGTTTTTTTATTTATTTTGTGTGTGACTCTCCACGAGTCACACAAAGAACTTCCCGATTCGTTAGTTGTTAGCGGTAACATTAGAATTAGTTGCATAATTAAAAAAAAATAATTTTTTTTAAATTAAAAAAAATGAAATATATATAATTACGTTTGTTTATTAGGTGGAAAATTTCCATCCACTCGTATAAATGGCATTCTTGAATGAACTTCTTTCGAAAAAAACTAAAAAAACCAAAAAATCTAAAAAACTACTTGACCAATATGGACCAAAATCTAATCAGCTCTAAGTTACGACGGGGCACATCGATTGCATCATTCATCATTCTGATCGCGTTGTTACTTTTTCAGAAAACGTTAACGAAAAATTTTGATAACATAAAAATAAAACGGCCATACGCACACACATACTAACAATTTGATAAAAATAGTCTAAAATGACTTCAATAACCATGAAACGTGAAGATCTGCTAAAAAATCGATTTTCGATTATCGGGGTAATTACAGTAACTTCCCTATGAATCGGGAAGTTAATAATAAATAAACTTTTCGAGTTAACCTAATCCTAACCTAATTTTCCTCTTATTTGAACATACGTCATTTTATTCATATGTTTTCCACAATATTTTTCTGTAGGAATTAACCCAAGTCCTCTCACCCATTCTAGTGCTGAGTTGAAATCATTCATTTGTTTACAATGTAAAACAAATTTATATGACTCATTGTTAACCTATACGACTTATACAACTCTAAGAGCACTTGACGAACTGTCGCATCATACTGATGCATGTGCACAGTACCAACAAAAAGTACTAAGTCGGTAAGTCAGTAGTCGGTAAGGTAGAGCACAACATTGAAATGATAATTTTTTTTTCGACGCGCCAAAAATCCTTCTAGCAATCGTCATTTTAGTAAAAAAAGAACCTATTTTCAAAACTTCATCGAATTCTGAGTTGTACCACAAACGGAAGAACCTAGAGGCAAAGAAAACCTAGAGGCAATTTTAGTTCAGTTGGTTTAGAAGAGATGACGTCTAGTCAGGAAGGCTAATGCATTACGGAAAAACTAAACTGAAGCGTTAGTATTTATTTATTTATATACGTTAGTGTTTATGCAATTTTGTACGTTAGGTCAGCGATTTCCAACCTGGAAGGCGCAGACTATTACCAGGAGAAGCGCCAAAAATGTTTAATAAAAAATGAATTCTTATACCATAATATGTACAAACCCAGATAGCCAGGCGTTTCCAGCAGGGACTGAAAACCGTTATGATATCGGTTCCGGTTCCGAAACAGTTATGAAGACCCAAAATTATTTTATAACTGTTATTATAACCGATGTTTGTTTGTTTATAAAATATGTTTATTTACACAAATATATACACTTAGAAAACATAGGAAAATAACTATAGTCTAGGCCGCGAGTGTCGAGAGCGGTGATTTTAGGGTTGGAAGTCCGAGTAACCGGTATAACGTGACGGTAGGTAACGCGACTTACGCTCTGTCCAATTGGTCCGCAAGGCAGCACCTTGAAGCAGAGTATTTCCGTTCGTTGGTCGTCCGGTTAGCTGTCCTCACAAGGGAGCGGCTTATCAGAGCGAAAAACTCAGGAAAAGAAGTACTGACTTTACGGGTCAGTGCCTTTTTATCTACGTTTGAGGGTGGACCGCCAGGGGTAGGGGTAGGTCCCGGTAGGGTGAAGGTAGTGGGGATGCGACGGAGGCGCTACTCTGGTGGGCGCACGGGGTAACGTAGGGCTTCGTGCTATATTATGAGAATATTGGTTGTGGCTTATATCGGCTACGGTTTCGGTTCTGGAGAACCGATATTTTTTCGGTTCTGGATTTTGGTTCTGTCATACTGTATGCACTGGAACCAACTTGCGAAGTCCACCGAACGGCTCAGGGAGGGGGGTGCAAGTAGGTAACCTGCTTGCGCCCTAATAGATTAGGCATTGCTGGGGGGAGCTTCTCTCCCCCGGGACTCGCCAATCGTATTGCCGGGGCGGGCCGTTTACACATGCCCCGCCCACTGCGGTCGGCACACCTCTGGGGGGATGCAGCTCCTCCCCATGGCGGCGGAGGGCGTACTAGCCACCGCCGAGGTTAGGATACCTTTTGTTCTGTGGAGAAATGCAGTGCGCATACCCCGGCCCCCTAGGGAGGAACCGGGGTTATGCGGGGCTCTCCTCGGTTAGGGATCTTGCGCAGGGCGCGGTGCCCCTCTCCCGAGGCCAACCCACTCAAACTCTACACCTGCCTAAGCTATGTGGGAGGAGCCTGGATCAACGGAGTGTACAACAGCACTCACTCCCAGCTTTACATGCATCCCAGGGGAGGGGATTAGTAGTAATAGCTGTAGTAGTAGTAAAAGATACTGCCAGGGAGAGGCGGCACGGCCGGCCTTCACTTCCTTAAGGCACACCGAATCATTATCACCAGTATCATAAGCGGCGCTACCGGCACTCGGCTCTCGAAAGGATTGCAGTTTTTCCGTCGTTGCGCCCATTGCGGTGTCCTCATCCCTGTGACCTTCGAATCGTGCTTCCCGAGCTCTAGGTCGATCCACACGCAGCCACCGGTTCCCTCGTGCCCCGCTCGGGACGGGTGACCTGTAGGTCCCCATCCCGGCCAGGGCAAGAGGGTGTCGACACCGGTAAGGGAGAGTCGACGAAAGCGCTTCCGGACGCCCAGATTCTCCCCACCCCAACCGCCTGCGCTACCCCGGAGCTGCGACCCTGAGGTGGCCGGCGCCCTGTCTAGACTTAGTCTAGGGACGCCAGTCCACCCCGGGAGATGTTAGACTCCTCCCTGAGGCCAGGATCAGCTGGTTCCCCTGCCCCCACCACTGGCGGGGGACAGTTTTTCGACTGCTCATGGGACGAGAAGACGCCCCAGACAGTCATATATGTGATACACGCACTCACTGAGCCGCCGTGGTGAAGCGACGAAGGTGAGGAAGGCCGAGCTTGTCCGGTCCGTACCTGGCTTGCACGAGATCTGGCGAGTCAGAGCTGCAGCGTGTGCTTCTCTATATTGGTAAGAGAAGCGGGAGAACATCCTTGTGTTCGAACCTGCGTAAGTGCTTTACGGTGTCGTGAGTCGTACCTACATTGCGACCGCCCGTGGGCACCGCTTCGACGCAAGTATAGTGCACGAACCTGCGTGAGTGCTTTACGGTGTCGTGAGTTGCATTTTGATGCAACCGCCCGTAGGCACCGCTTCGGCACAAATAATATACTAAGAAGATCTTTGTAAAATGTTTTCCCGTTTTCAAAAGCAACAGGCCGCTGGCACTTAGCGTGTGGAGCAGTATCGACTCGCTCAAGGGTCCGTACTTTATACCTCGGAGTAGTCGGGAGCTGTAAGGGGCACTTCGGTGTCCTAGCTATGCTTGCGCCTCCTCGTGGTCCCGCTGGATGGCGTTCTCTTCGGAGACCAGCAAACCAAACGAAGCATAGTGGAGTGGAGGAGGTAACCACTCTAAGTCCGTGCCTCCCACGTGTTTGCCGTGCGTGGCGACCCTTGTCGTCGGAAAAGAGGATCCTGGCATCTGAGGGAACCAGCGGTCTCCCAACACGTACCTTTGGCCTCCGCTTCGACTAGATGGGCGGCTAGGCGAGAAAAGTAGCCCTGTGCCTAGTCAATCGGTTTGGAAAGTCCATTAGCATTAGCGAAGTGGGTGATATCCTGGGTGATTCACTAACCCTGCGGGGTTCCATTTTGAGGGTCCGAGGAGGCCGGTGGACGCAGCGGGATGAAGACAGATATTTTTACTATGGATAACTCTAATATTAAAAATTTGCGCGTCAAGTCGACGAGAACAGTGCGAGGCGAGCCCAAGCATGAAGTCGTCGCAGCAGAGGAGGAAGTAGCTGTCGGCGAAACCCCCTCTGTGTCCGTCAAAGTCGAGAGGACCGAGGAAGGGCCAGTTGGCCTTCCTAGCGTGACCCTTGAAAGGTGCGATGCACCAAAGAGCAAGACGTTGGTACCCAACGTCTGCTCAAGAGCAAAGAAGGGCTCTTCCAAGTCCGGGAAGAGATCGGACGAAAAGGGGCAGGGTGCAAACCCCGCCCCAGGAAATGACAAGGCGCTCAACGGGAATAAAAACCCAGAGCGTCAAGAGAACCATATAGAAGAAAGGGACAGAGAAGGTCCCTTCTCCCAAACAGGACAAGCGCCCAGCCAAGGAAGCACCAGCCAAGGCAGGGCACAAGAAACTGGGAGGGCAACCGTTGGAGGCGGTTGCTGGGCCCAAGATAAGGCCTCTCGATGTAGTGCGAGAAGAGGCCTTTAAGCAAGTCACAGCCATCACCAAGTGGTGTGCTCTCGAGAAGAGAGTCACCAAGGATGCATTGGCTGTGGTTGCTAATTGTGCGAATGCGCTTAACGAGCTTGTCCAGGAGCTCATTCTTCGGAATGGCTTCTTAGAGGGGCAGCTCGAGGCGGTCAGGGCTGAGAAAGCTAGACCGCCTGCAAAAAGCGCAGAGGCTGTTTCGAGGACTGCTCCGCGGCCCTCGAACAGTTCAGCTGGACAGCGTGCTCATTCAACCTACGCCGATGCGGTGAGGGTCGAGTGCCGAAAGGTCCCCCTGGGAGCGGTGAAGCCACCACAACACGTGGTAAGGATTTTTCCGCCGAAGGGCAAAGAGCAGAGCAGCGAAGCGACTAAGCGGACTGTTCTTGCTCTAGTGAAACCTGCGAAGGAGAAGATCCGCGTAAGGTCAGTACGACTCATCCACTCCGGTGGCATAGTAGTCGAGACCGAACGCAAGGAGGATCTTCAGGCCGTCACAGGGAGTAAGGGACTGAAAGACAAAGGACTCTCGGTCTCTACGCCGTCGAAACGGAACCCGTCACTCATAGTGTACGATGTTCCGAAGAAGATGGCTAGAGAAGAGGTTGCTTCCAATCTATGGAAGCAAAACCTCGCCGAGATGACACAGAAGGAGTTTGCCTCTAACCTGAAGGTCAGCTATCAAGCTGGTCCTAAGGGCAGGGAGGCGACCAACTGGGTCATCGATGTCAGTCCGCAGGTTCGCCAGCGGCTGAAAAGTGGAGAAGGCCGGGTGTACATGGGCTGGTCAGCTTGTCGTGTACAGGACTACGTCACGGTCACCCGGTGCTTTAAGTGCCAGAAGTTCGGCCACACGGCCAAACGATGCAAGCACAAAGAAGACGTTTGTGGTCACTGCGCTGAGAAGGGTCACATCTTCGCCACGTGCGGCAAGAAGAGTGGACAACCGGTCTGCTCCAATTGCAAAGACCGTGGAAAGCCGCATGGCCACAAATCTCGAGACAAGCTGTGTCCCTCCTATCAGGTGGCGTTACAGCAAGTAGTCGCTAGGACCAATTATGGTTAAGCGCACCGAAGAGAGATGATCTCAGAGGCCGATCCGAATTGTGCAGCATAATATGCACCGCGCTCGGATCGTGACCGACGAAATCAGAACTTGGATGCACGCGGAGAGAAGAGATGTGTTATTAGCGCAAGAGCCGTACGGCTGGGAAGGCAAAATGCCTGGGCTGGAACGCACTGCGAAATTGGTGGCGGAAGGAGATTGACCGATGGCAGCAATCGCTGTCGTCAACCGAAATCTAACCGTCGTCAAGATCTCCCATCTTTGTGACATACATCTGTCTTGCGCGAGCGTCAAAGGTAGTTTTGGTGAGTTCTACTTAGTGAGCCAGTACTTTCAATTCTCGGAAGAGATTGAACCAAGTCTGGATCGACTCGAGAATGTGCTTGCGGCGCTGAACCGCAACAAAGTCGTGATCGCAGCGGACGTCAACGGTAAATCTGCTCTTTGGGGCAGTGCGACGACTGACGTGAGAGGCCGAATACTCGAAGAGTTCGTGGCCCGGCACGGCTTGGTTGTGTTGAACGAGGCCGGTAGTATTCCCACGTACTCCGGCCCAACCGGTGGTGAGTCTTTTATCGACGTCACTTTTGCTACACCCGACATGTACGACAAGGTGCGAGGATGGAAAGTTCGTAAGGACTTAACATCTAGTGACCACCGCGTCATTGAGTTTTCGTTACAGTTCTCAGCCACGAAGTGCGAATCCTCCATGCGGACTAAGCGGTGGCACTCCAAGTCAGTCCCTTGGTGGACGCCGGAGTTGACGAGACAGAAGAAGCGAGTCTACAGATGTAGACGAGCCTTCCAAAACTCGAGAGGATCGGAGGAGAGAGCTGACCGAAGGGCTGAGTATCTCGTGCAGAGAAAGGCTTACTCGGCGGCAGTGAGAGTTGCAAGGTATCAAAGTTAGAAAGACTTCGTTACTGAGCAAGGGAACAAAGAACCATGGGGTCTTGTTTACAAGATCACAAGAGAGAAGCTGAATGTTGAAACCGCGGTTTCTAACATTCGGACGATCGAGGGACACACGATGGACTGGGAATCCACTACGTCGGCGCTTCTGGAATCGTTAGTTCCGGACGATACGTCTGTGAGCGACACTCCAGAGCAGGCGCAACTTAGACTGGAAGCCGCTACCGAGCCAGCGACTGAGGACGATAGCGTCTTCACTCGCGGGGAGCTTGAAGAGGCGGTGAAAAGTCTCAAGCGACGCAAGTGCCCGGGACTCGATCGTATAGAGCCAGAAGTATTAAAATGCTCCGCTGGAATTCTCCGTGCCGAGTTACTTCGGCTCTATAACAGCTGTCTAGAGTATGAGGTCTTCCCCTCCAGGTGGAAAGTCGGGTCAATCAGAACTATTCTGAAAGGGCCTGACAAACCGCAAACGGAGGTGAAGTCCTATCGACCGATTTGCCTACTATCCGTAGTAGGCAAGGTTCTTGAGAAGCTAATCGCTAGCCGATTGGCCAATCTGTTTCTAAGCCCGGAATATGCATCAGATCGGCAATACGGATTTAGACCGGAGCGATCTACGGAAGATGCCGTGGTAAAGCTCAGGAGTCTGGTATCCGGCTGTGAAGATCATTATGTCCTGGCGCTCGCCTTCGATATCTCGGGCGCATTTGACAACTTGTGGTGGCCAAGCATCCTCAACGAGTTGAGGAGGCGCGGCTGTCCTCACAATCTTTATAAGCTGATGGTCGACTATTTCGCCAACCGTGTCGTGGTCTTAAAGGCCAAGCACGGAGAAGTGCGGAAAGTCGTAACCAAAGGCTGTCCACAGGGATCCATACTCGGTCCGAGCTGCTGGAACTTAGTTTTTGACGGAGTTCTGCAGTTCTTGGTTAACGAGCTCGACTGTGAGCCCATCGCCTATGCGGACGACCTGATCGTGCTTGTCTCTGGCAACTCGAGAAGGGAACTCCGGCTTAAAGTGTGGTGAAGATTGACGGCAAAAGTATCACCATGAAGGGTACCATCAGGTACCTTGGTGTATACTTAGACAAACGGCTGGGAGTTACATCTCACGCCGAGCATGTGAGTGCTAAGTCCACGACAACGTTTAGTACGTTGGCGAGGGTTGCTCGTTCGAACTGGGGATTGGGATATCGGGCTATACGTACTATGTACGTAAGTCTGTTTGTCCCGATCGTGACGTACGCTGCTGCGGGCTGGGCGGACCTCCTCACCTCTGCATCGAGAGAACATCTCATCAGGGCGCAGAGGAGAGCTCTACTTCGCTGCACCAAGGCCTATAGAACGGTATCAACCGACGCGATCACCGTGATCGCTGGGGAGGTACCAATAGACTTGATGATAGCGGAGCGTGCGTGCGCGTACAAGATACGGAAGATGCAAGACGTAGAGTACGAAACATGTCGAGTGAGTTCTGCCGATTTGGCAAACGGAGTCGTGAGTCCGCGCGAGGCATTAGCCGAGGTTAGACGGATCGCTCTGGCGAAGTGGCAGGGGAGGACAACGTTCCAATACTTCAGTGATGTTTCAGACCGACTCTCCGCACGCTGGGTGATCCCTGATCACTATGTGTCTCAGTTCTTGAGTGGACACGGAGATTTCCGTGCGAAGCTCAAAACCTTCAAGCTCGTCGAGGACGAACACTGCGAGTGCGGCGAAGTGGAAACACCGAGCCATATCTTGTATGATTGTCCTCAGTACGTTCAAGCGCGGGAACTCTTGCGCCAGGAAGCCGAAGCTAAAGGCCACCAGTAGCCGGTGCCAGAGGCTGTCTTGGTGACCGAACAACTGTTCAAGAGCTTCCGGAGGTTCGCGCGGGACGTACTACGCTCGAAGGCTAGAACAAGAGAAGTCGCGGATTAGAGGCAAAAGAATACCTCTGCCGTGACATCATGGATTGACCAGCTAGCCGAGCTCCTTTTAGGAACTCGGTTCCTCGGGCCGGGACGAAGCCCCTCCTGCTTTCACAAGTAAGGAGCTTCCGGAAAGGGTTGGACTCGAGGTGGCAGTGGGATCGACGTTGTCGTCCCTCTATTTATTGACGGCAACGTTATAGAAGGTAGAGCCATAACATCTGGCGAGGAGGATGGACAGCGGAGCAGCGAACAGGATCGTGCGGGATGAGCACGTTGTACTTGATCGGGTGGAATTATTCCCCGTCGTCAGCGTGTCCTCGCTACTCTGAACGACTGCCATTCCATCTTCATGAAAGAGAAGTGAGAAGCCGGTATGGTCCGTATGGCCGAGGTACGGCGCAGTCGGGGTAACCCAGGGGGTATAAGTTGCCGTGTTAAAAATGTGATCAGTATTTTAGCGCCACCTGCGTCCCGGGAGCGAACTAATGACAATATATATATATATATATATATATATATATAAACGCTAACTCCTTATACACAGATACTCGCGTGACTCTCACAATTCTACATATCGTAGCTATATATATGCTATATATACTTTAATGTACACACGTACACTTAATCTTACAAGTGAAAAGGGTAGAAATTGATACAGATTCAAATAAAATTAAATGTTTATTATAAATTTATTTTAATTTACAATGTTTTGTATAATACTGAGTCGCTATCTCGAACATTGATATGTTTGATTTTTCGACATTTTTTAATTTTCTACCGCGGATTTGATTAATATGTTTAATATACATATTTAAAATGTAATTAAATATGTTGTAAAAAATTTTATATTTTAATACATCGGTATGTTGAGTGTGGTTTGTATAAAAAATTATATTTTGCTCTAAATATTTTAAAGGTTTCTGGCTTAAACTACTTTCGCATATATTATTAATAACAATAGAATGGCAAATGTCTATTACCAAGCCCGTATCAAATAATTTCTGTAATTCTGAAAGTTTTAACAGCGAATTGCAAGTTTCGCATTTTTCTAATTTCATCATTGTTGTAACTGCAACTAAAATATCTGTCACGTGTGCGTCACTTATACTATTTAAACATATATTTACATGCGTAAAAGAGTGGTTCACTTCGACATCTTGATTTCGTTTCATATTAATAATATGTTTCGTGTGAATAAAATAATCTGAACGGTCATCTTCACAATTTCCTTTGCACGAAATCCTTCTACCAAAGTTATTGATAAATATACTTTTGTAATAGTGAGTGAATAACGAACATGTGGGATTTGCATTTCTCCCTCCATGGCTTCTGACCAAACTGAAAAAGTTTTCTACTGCATCCTGATTGTGATTTCTCCCAGCAAAATTAATATTAAAACATTTTAATTTATAATTTAATTTAATAATATTTTTTAATGTGAAAATCCAATTTTTTAAAACGACAGGATACATTTTATCTTTCGGCTTTCTTTTAATAAATTTCATGGAACCAATTACACGAATTCCTTCTTTCCAAATATTTATGTTCCGGGAATACGTGCTACTATCGAAACTTTCATTATAAAAATTATTTAAACTATCGAATAACTGATTGAAAAAACGTAATAACTGTGTTAAAGATTATTTAACCTTCTTACTGTGACAACTTGTACATACGATTTAGACGAAATAAACCGACAACGATCTAACGATCAGCTCGGAGCGTCGTCTCCGCACCGTCCCACACCCCCCCTCGCGAGCTCGGGTGGATCGAGCAGCTCGGGCCTCGCGGGCGCGGCAGGGGGGAACGGTCGCGGTGGATCGACGCGCCCAGCTGATCGAACAGTTCGATATTGACAACACGACATTCGTTTACGTTTTGATCAGCCTTTCCGAATCCGTTCGTAATCGTTTCGTCGGCCAGTCAGTCGAGTTCAATTCAATTTACACTTGCCTTAGATTTTCGGTATCGCTCCAATTTTGGAATCGACCGCGAGTCTATAACAAACTGTGCAGTATGCGTAGGATCCGGTGACAGTACCACACTGTGATTTCCCTGGATAGGTTTATAGTTGGCGTATAAATAGATTATCTTTGAAAATGTTAAACTAAAAATTTGTGTACAATACGCCACTTTCATTTTTTTATGGATTCTTTTTTAATGTGTTGATCGGTAATTTTAACCAAAAGACGGTTCGGTCCATTTGCACGATCAATCTCGTGTTCCCACTTAGCAGTTAAACGATTAACACCATCGAGGGAGAATCCCAAATCTTTCGTTAGTAAATTATTTCGAATGCACTTCATGAGGTGTGGGACATCGTACAAAGGAATTATTTCGCTATTGTTTAGAGAGATGGTCTCGTTAGATGACGTATTTACCAGTGCGTTTACAGCTTTAACATTATTCGCATTCTGGTCACATACACAGGCAACCACGTGTAAACCAATATTTTTTGCTGCAGCTACAATTTCTTTAAACATGTCCGTAATATCTAAATAAGTAGTGCTACTATTACAGAATGTATATGCGACGGTCTGCTTCCAAGGCCTTGCACCATATACACCTTTTAGCATCCAGACCGTCGCATGGTCTGCATATTGTTATTCGCCCTGCTTATCTATGTACATGCCTTCTATACTATCTATTGTCGCATTAAGGTCGTGGCACACTAGGCCGCCGCCACGCCAGCTCAGCACAGCGCCGCCTCGCCGAGCTGGTGGTCATTGCCGCACACTAGACGCACAACGCCTCAAGCACCGCACCAGCACTTTCTGTCTTTTTTTTCCTTTATATATGTTCCTCGTTCTAATGTTTTACATGCGTTCCGTTGTTCCAAATCTTTTGTAAAAGAAGGCCTCATATCAGCTGTTTGTTTACGCCGTTGGTTACGTAGTCAATCGATATATCTCTACCTGTAGAAAAATGCTCGAGCCCAAAAAGTAGCCTCCCAACCCGTTCCTCAATTTTCGGTTCCCCTTCAGAAGGCAAACCGTTCCTCAATTTTCGGTTCCCCCTCCGAAGGCAAACCGTTCCTCAATTCTCGATACCCCTTCAGAAGGCAAACCGTTCCTCAATTCTTGGTACCCCTTTAGAAGGCAAACCGTTCCTCAATTTTCGGTTCCCCCTCCGAAGGCAAACCGTTCCTCAATTTTCGGTTCCCCTTCAGAAGGCAAACCGTTCCTCAATTTTCGGTTCCCCCTCCGAAGGCAACCCGTTCCTCAATTTTCGGTTTCCCTTCAGAAGGCAACACGTTCCACAATTTATCAATCCTCAACTCTGTTTTACTTCCTGCAAATGATTTTTTCAAATTCAATTAAAAACACCTATTGTTTATGGCGTCCGGATAACAATTACCGCAAAATTGACAGTAATTTGTGTGAATAAAATTTGTATTATGTAAATATTTAAAATTTGAAAATTAGTATTACAAAAATTATCATTAATTAACAAATATACGAAATCGACGAACCAATTTTATTGTTTGCACTATTCATTTTAGTCGTTTTTACGAATAGTTAAAATCGTCTTTGGTATACCGTACAAAAAGCAAATCCAGCGCCGCCGGCAGAACATTATCGCTCAGAATGTTCCTTCGTTCAAGGCAATGCAGGGGCGTGCTAGCGCTGTGCCGTTGCAGGTACAGTGTGCGCGTCCCCATTTGAAACTCATAGAAGAAAGTGTAAACGGCGTGGCGGCGCTGTGCTGAGCTGGCGAGGCGGCGGCTTAGTGTGCCACGACCTTAAACTCCCGCAGATAGCTTCATTTCATCAAATATCAAAATGCAGTATTTTTCTTTTGCTGTGAACGATTTAATGATCTTACTCATAGCTTCAAAAACGCTACTGCATACGCCTGGTTTAATGTCTAATTGTGTAATTAATTTTTTTAAAGTTACAGCAGACGGCAATAAGAAAAGATTCTGAAAAAACCTATAATTTTTCGGGCTTTTCTTCCAAATGGATAAGGCTATTATTTTTTCATTCAGCGTGAATGATCTTTTACATTGCTTTTTACTCATATTTCTTTCGTAACATAAAAATAAATTTTTTATATGGTCTGGCACAGTTCTCCAGAATTTGTTATTTATGAAACTATCTGCGATTTGTAGCATTTTTTTATACTTGTCTTTTGTTTGTTGCACTGTTTAAATTTCTTTTGCATGTCCAGTATTGCCTGATAATACTTCTTGTTCTCCCTGGATAAGTGGTTGACAGAAGTTGTGTTAAAAACTTTCAAAATAGACCCTGAAAAGTATAATACAATTATAGTATTTGTGGTATTTAAATTAATCGCTACACATCCATCACCGCACACACTCCATTTGTGCATTCATTTACTAAAGTACGAATCCAGAAAATATCACCACAATCACACACAGAACTTGAAAGAAATTAATAAAAGTAAGAAAAGTTGACAATTCAAGCATTAAGTATAAACTATGAAGCTTAAATTATACAAGCATCTATCATGCTGCATATGTGCACAAACCACCTCTGTATACAAGAATTCTTACTTTGTTCTTCAAAGGATTCTTTCCTTTCATTTATTGTCTCGTTGAAATGCAGCAGAAGGAATGTTCTTGAATAAGAAAATACTAAAATATGTTGTATTTTTCATGTTCGTTTATAAAATACTAGTTTTTGAAATAAAATAATTACCTTTTCTTTGTATCTTTGTTGCTACTGCTCTTCCTTTATTCTCTTCCCTTGAACGCTTGAAACTTCTACGCATTTGAACACCTAATAGAAATTTTTTGTTACTAAAGCTTAATACAAATTGATATAAAAAATAAGAACAGACTGCTCCTACCAACCTTCAGTTATGTGATCACTTTCGCTCGTTGAAGGTTGATCAATGGCCGAGTCTTCCTTGGAACCATGAGTCGTAGGTTGATCAATGGCCGAGTCTTGCTTGGAACCATGAGTCGTAGGTTGATCAATGCCCGAGTCTTCCTTGGAACCATGAGTTTTATCACCTTCGGTTTAAATATTTGAAAAATGTTCCAGTGGAACTTCAATTGGGTCTGCGAATATAAAGACAAGATATATTATCACACATATTTATAGCACTATTTCTTAACTATATTTCTTTATGAATAAATAATATATAAATACCTGGTAAATATAAACTTGGTATTGCAGACCGAGAAAGGCCTCGCCGAAAAAAATATTTTTCTTCAAAATGTATATTGCGTACCGCCTGCTGCAAAAGTTTTTTCTCTGGCAAATCCAATAATGCTCTGTTCCCAATCACAGAAAGCCATTTAGAAATTCGTTTCTCGAATTTTCTGTCCGTAGGGATTTTATATAGTTTCCTAAAATTGCCAGGGCAATTAGGAACTACGCACGATGTCGCAACCATAATTAAATACTTTTTTTTTCCAACACTGCACTATAGTCACTTCGAACGTTTGAAAGCACGTTTTACTCAACGATGTAAGGGGATCAGAGATCAGAGTGGATCAGATCAGCGTGGCGTGGGTGGACACGTGCATCAAATCAAGCGTTCTGCGCATGCGCTGTAGGCGCCCCGATCACATGATAGAGAACACTAACGCCGCCTGTGCTTCGGGAGTGAAACATAGTGGTTAAATTATTTCCATTTCAGCTTACACCCCCTGGGGTAACCCGACTCTAATATACTTTATATTACATGCCCCCACCACTCTCCGACTCGTGGGATGGGGACACACGACGGCGTGGGGGGAGAACCCCAGCACCACACAGGGTAACCCTGCCCCCCTGAGGAAGGGGCATAAGTTGTCACTGGGAGGGGAACACTCCCCGCGACCTCCCCCCAATCACTTCCCCTCCTACGGGGACACGAATTGATGCGGGGGCAAAGCCTCCGTGCCCTCACTTCCCTATCCACCCCCCTCCGGGGGACCCAATCCATCGCGCGGAGGCGGCCCTCGCGCGACGTTCCTCTCGGACCCGCTCCCCCGTCTAGAGGGAGGGCTCCACATTACCTCGTCGCAATAGGAGGCCATCTCCTTCCATGACCTCTCGCTGGCGACCATGTGGTCGACCACGGCCGCGAGCGAGAGGTTCCACCCTTCCACCGCGGCTCTAAAGACACTGCGCGGCCCACCCCAGCCAACTCCTCCAGCGTGTGCCGCACCGTGTCCACCTCCTCGCCGCAGTGGTGGCACTGCGCAGTTGTATACGAGATTGTATACAAGTACTCCCCGAAACAACCCTTGCCGGAGAGCACCTGCGTAAGGCGGAAGGTCAACCTAACCCGCCCCCCCCGCACCATGTTTCAAACATGGGCAGGAGGGCCCGGACAATCGGACGGCCCGATGGAGCGAGTTCCCGCTTCCACCAGGCCAACATGTCATCCAGGGCCTGGCGCTTTCGCACAACGATCTCCTCCCTCTCCTCGTCCGCGAGTTCCACCCCATGGGGGCGGCGGGCCGAGCAGGCAATGGAAAAGGTTTGCGCCCGCTCGGCCGCAGCCAAATGGAAAGATGGAACGACAGCGAGGACATCCGCCGCCTCGGTCGAGATGGTGCGGTATTTCCGTATGGCCCGCAGGGCCAACCGGCGACGCACTCCCTCGAGGAGCGCGCGGCTACGCCGGCTGGCCTCGAACGGGTGGTGCCCAAGGGCGGCCGCCGTCCTCACCAGGCAGGGAGCTAGGAGATCGAAGTGACTCTCAAAGCGCCAGCGGCTGTCGATGACCAGACCCACATATTTGAATGTGGGCCTGATCTCGACGGAGGTTTCCGCGACACGAATCCGCAGGTCCGGACCAAAGGGCGGCCGTTGCGACCGAGACTGGTCATACAACCAAATAGCCTCGGCCTTTGCGGCGGCTACAGTTAGCCCCATCCCACGGATTCGCCTGACCACGCACTCCAGGGCAGCCTCTCCGAGGTGCCTGGTCTTCCTCCAGTTCTCCCCCTCTGCGTAAACCAGGGTGTCATCCGCATAGCAGATGACACCCGTGTCAGGGGGAAGGAAACCCGCAGCACCGCGTCATACATTAGGCTCCGCAGGAGCGGTCCAAGGACCGACACCTGCGGAACTCCGCGGTGCATCTCCGTACCGGCCGGCAAAAACCACCACTCTACCGCGAATGTAGTCGCATACTATTCTCTGGAGATAGGAGGGCACCCGGAAGTATTCCAGCGCCCTCTCTACCTCCCTCCAGGGCAGGGTGTTGAACGCATTGGAGATGTCCAATAAAATCGCAATCAACACCCCGGCCCTCGCGACGGCTTCTTTCCGGAGGAGGCGCAAACGCTACAACGCGTCTATCGTGGAGCATTCCCTCGAGGTTAGGATACCTTTTTTTCTTTTTTTTAACGAGGGGGGAACATACACAACACAAAGTGTTGTGGGGCTTGGCGGAATTTGCCCATTTAAACCCTAGCCTCCTTGCTGTCCTTGAATGCATAATCACAAAACCCTTGCCCGCGGGATTACCTATTCGCGGGATTTATTTTTATTTCAGCTTTAAGCCAAATGCATGTTTGAAACACGATCGTTAAACTTAGTAACATATAAATACAATTTAATTAAAAAACTAGCTGGTTATTGTTGCTCGCGTATGGGAGAAACCCGGTAATGGAGGGGGGTGAGAGCGGTCTCCCCCGTAAAAGGAAAACTCCCCGTTAAAAGGGATGCCTCTTCGGGGGAGGTGAGAAAGACTTAATTTTCCCCGTTTCCCCCGGATCGTCACCTGCCCCGTGCTGGGGGCCGGCCGCCCCCGCGAGGTCGCCTCGCGAGGGCCAGAGGTTAGGATACCTAACCCCATCCTAGTAGTAGTAGTAGTAGTAGTAGTAGTAGTAGTAAAGGATCTGCCGGGAAGGGGCGGCCGAGCCGCCCCTCACTTCCTTAAGACACACCGGATCTTTCATTACCAGTATCACAATTGGCGCTACCGGCAGCTCGGCCTTCTAACGGGTTGCAGTTTTCCCATCGTTCTGCCGTTCCTCCGTTTTATTCGGCCCGGGCCATTTTCGGATTCTTCGGCTTACTAGATGAGTCCGGACATCATTGATGAGAAGGGCCATGCTACCTACTTTTTGGATTTTTGAACGGTTTTAAGGCTCGGAGTGAACGTCGGGCCCTCTCACATTCAGACCTGCAGGGTGCCTCGCCTGCCCATGTTTTGCTCCCCCCCTTCGCCATATTCCTTGTTTGAATGTGTCAAGTTTGCATCCCGTCCCTACTCTGTCTCTGCTACCCAGTGACTTACCCACTCCCTCCCCAAGGTTAGGATAGGCTAATCTGTGATTCTACGGGTTTTGCAAATATCAAGGGTCGCGATCGCGATTGTTTTTCGTTGGGGAGATTCTATTTATATGTCTGTACATATATGTCAAACTTGGGATCCGATCCAACTTCACCGAAATCTTTCTCCTCGGAGCATAGATAGCAGTTCCATTGTGCTCTTGCTTCTATGGGTGGGCTTGACACATTCTTGGAATTATTTCTGATTGCTTGGATGTGACCATTATCCCCGGGTCCGGTCGGTGTTCCCAGTGTCCCTTTGAGGTTTGTTCATTCCGATTTTTCCGCTTTGTGAACTCCTGTTCAGGAGTTCTTATGCGATGGACCTACAGTTTTTTATAAGGTGGGTTCCGAACCACCTGGGGGCACCACAGTTTGTAGAGCACATGGAGTATTTTTCCAGAGGTGCCAACGTCGGGGATCGAACCCGCGACCACGGAGTTCGTAGGCGCGCGCTCTACCCACTGAACCACTGCGCTCCCTTTAACCCCATCCTAACTTTATCCTAATTGTGCCCAATAGAGATGTGTCCAATAATGCTGTTTCCAAAAGATATGTGCCCAATAGCTTTGTGGGCAATCGTACAGTGTCTAATCGAGCCTCTCCCCTTTACAGGGCAGTGAGATGAAATTTAACTGTAAATACAATGGTACTGCTATGCAATTTTGAGTTTCTATCTCTTGCAATCGATGCAGACAATTTTTAGTTCGCACAAAGATCCGCAGTCTGAGTAAAAATAACAAATGATTAAAATTTTGACATTACATGGGCGTTTATTATATCGTTTCCTCTCCTTGCATATGCACAAAGTATTTCGAATTGGTAGTAAAAAGGACGAGTGCTGTATATTTGGTACAATAGAAATTTACTTCTACTGTATAGCGGCAATTCACAATGTCAGTGCGACGGTGCTGCCGGCATTCGTCACACAGTGATGCTATGTGGGGCGCTTTTCGCGCGCATGCGCGAATATTCTGACGTCAAACGGCCTCAGTCAAGTACGAAAATCAGGCACCTTGGTCGCCCCGCTAATTTCGAAAAGTTTATTATTTCATTAAATATTAACAATATCTTATCTGAAATTCTCGCAGCCCGCTGTTCTTTCACGCCTCGTGTCGTAACGATCGTAACGAACTCCGCTAGACGTTCCCGCTAATAATAGTCTCCCACTATTTTCCCCCCAATAGTCTCCTACAAACTTCGGACGCAGATACGTTCCTGACGAAACTCGCGCATACGCGCCACATCTGTGCGACAGTGCTGCCCTCTTAAATAAAGGCAAATTCGGCCGGATTCGGCGTCCAGTGGCTGGAATTGTGCCGTCTTTCTGCCCAGGTCCAAATCCCTGGTCCATTGGACGGCAGAAATAACGTCCACTCTGCGTGCACAGAATCCCATCTGAAATTGGATTTTTTACTATTTGGGAATAAAAATTAGTTTACTAAAAACTAGAAGTATATAAATTAGTGTTGCATTATTTGTAAATATAAGGTATCTGTATAAAGAAGAAAAATATGTATGTTGTATCATTCGATCGATATTATTCCAGAATGAAAAATATGTTATCGAATAAATACATGAAGAAATATGTGAATTTTGGTTTTCAATTTTGAACATAATATTGATGTAGGGAATTGACTCGTTGAGGGAAAAGGTTGAATCCCTGCAGTCCACTACAATTATTATTTTGTCAACAGTTCACAAAATCTTTATTATGAAAGGCCCGAACTCGTGGGCGTACGCGTGTACAAGAAATGGTTAGTACAAATACTTGGTAGTTTAAATGTACAAGCTCTGTCTACTCGAGACGCCAGACGCCAGTGAAGTGTCTTGTCGGCGAATCCCGCACAACAACATGCGCGGCAGTTGGTAGCCGGCGCTGCCAACTTGATCGCCAGTTTGTCGTTGGAGAGTTGCCTGGGGAATATGGCGTTAGAAAGCCAAGATACCCACATTGAAATAGCAAGCAGCTCCATCTCGCTTTCATCAAGCAGTTAAGCGATCATCACTGTTGCCAACCTGTTTTTGCGCGAAGGTTGGTAACAATGATAAATACCTAGCCAAGGGATACCCTACCTCCGGAGAGAAGTTCCCCCAGCAATGCCTTGAGGGGGTTCACGCGAGAAGGAAGGATAGAGAAATAACGTGACCACGTACTCGATGTTTGTAGATCACAAAGCTTTATTTTAACAGACTCAACGTTAAACGCGATACGGAGACGCGGCGGTGACGACTATCGCGCTTAGTTGTAAGAAAACTCCTTCCTAATAACCGAGAACAGTGAGTGGTCCTCCGACGCCTTCGAAGGTCTATTTAACAGATCCCCGCCAAATGGGGGAGAGTGTTTCGTGCCGTAGAGGGGATGACAATATTGGCGACGAGTTCGCTCGTTGGAAAAATAAACACGTGTTAAGCAGGCGTTTCCTGGTCGCGCGAGGTCAGCTTCCAGGTATGTCCGTGTACCTGGGGTAGCTAGACTCGTCGCGGCCAAAAAACCTTCGTTGGCGGAAACTTTATGGACCTGAGCGAGTCTGGTTGCCAGATGTGTTTGACAAACCCCATCATAAACCAGCTCGTCCCAGGCCTAGGTAAAGGTTGTATTTTTAATATTTGGTATGATGGGGTGCCGGGTTTGCCGAGGCTTGGCAGCGACGGCGTCGCTACAGCCTAATCTATCAGGGTGTAAGCAGGTTGCCCACTTACACCTTCCTTTTCTGGACCGTTGGGTGGGCTTCGCGAATCTCCAGCTCGCTCCGCCCAACGACCCCCGGAGACTCCGTTCCTCGCTGGAGGAGCCCTTAAGGCCGACTCATGCGGGCGCAGGATCCAGGCGACGGCGCCGAGAATCGTAAATTTCGAGCGCTGGTTGACAGGTCGGAGCGGTCCAATACGTCCCGAACGGACCCGAACGGCCCTGGGAGTCTCCTCGGGACCGTTCGGGACGTTACGGACCGCTCCGACCTGTCAATCGATGCTCGAAATTTACGATTCTCGGCGCCGTCGCCTGGATCCTGCGCCCGCATGAGTCGGCCTTAAGGGGGTACCGTACCCATGGATAATTACTAGCATATTACTAGAATATTACTAGAGAAACAAGTGAAAACCGTGTTTACGGGAAACCATTTTTTGTTTTTATACAAGCATGTTACGAGCTGTGTGAAGGCTCATTCTAAAGAGGAAAGTTGATCGCAGGTCGCTCAGCTCATGATTTTGTTAAATTATGTTTATATCTAATAATATGAGCGTCCAAAGTAGGGGGAAAAAATGAAGAAAAATTCCGCAGGTTCTAATGTATTTTTCTAATACAAAACGATTTTTTCGACTTGAATCATGAGCTGAGCGACCTACGATCGACCTTCCTCTGTCAAAAGAACCTTTATGCAGCTAAAAATATGTTCATATGAGGACAAAAAATGGTTTCCCGCAAACACTGTTTTGTTGATGAAATCAGTGTTTGCGGGAAACCATTTTTTGTCCTCATATGAACATATTTTTAGCTGCATAAAGGTTCTTTTGACAGAGGAAGGTCGATCGTAGGTCGCTCAGCTCACGATTTAGTTAGACTATGTTTATATCTAATAATATGAGTGCCCAAAGTAGGGAAAACAAATGAAGAAAAATTCCGCAGATTCTAATGTATTTTTCTAATACAAAATGATTTTTTCGACTTGAATCATGAGCTGAGCGACCTGTGACGAACCTTCCTCTTTACAATGAGCCCTCACACAGCTCGTAATATGCTAATATGAGGACAAAAAATGTTTTCCCGTGATCGCATTCAATTGTTCCCCAGATTCCGTTCATGAAGGGCAATGAAGGGCAAGTAGAACTAATTTTAGTTCAGCTACTCAAACGAGATGGCGCTTGGACAGGAGAATTGTAGGGTTTATCCCTAGGCTGCCAGCCGCGCTGCGTAACGGCGCAACAGTTGGCATAAGTGCAGCTGGGGGATTCTCCGCTTCGCGCCAGAACCACGTTCTTGTTCATCCATTGCGGTTCTAAATCTCAACGCGTGCGCTTGTGAAGGCTTCTCCGCGTCAATCTCTCTTCGAGACCACTACACAGCGATCTGACCGCCGTTTACCAATTGTTCCGGCTCGTGTAGTAAAAAACATGCATCGCGCACAATAAAGTAGTGCAATCAGTCAGTGCTTTCTCATTACCAACCTATTACCATTGAACACGTGCATCGACCGTGTGGACGGTCCCAGCACAACGACCGTGGGGCACACGTGGACTTTATACGGTCCTGGTTTCCCCACGTCTACCTAACTTCCACAGAATTATCGGCGTATATTCGTAACAACAAGACGTTGTGTTTCTTTTCCGCACCCTTGAAAAAAGAGACAGATGCGTCGGACGTCGCACAGTGGTCGGAAATTGCCAAAACGTGGTCAAAATAGGAAGGAGTACTCCAATTTAATTCAAAATTGACACTCATAGGTTTTTCGGGTCGCTGATTATAAATCTGAAGTCAAAATTACAAAAAACAAAATGGTGGATTCAATATGGCGGAAGCGTAACCCAACAAATTATCGGACTCTCTTGAAAATTAGTATTCCCATATTTCTCGTGCCGTTGAATATGAATCTGAAGTCAAAATTACAAAAAACAAAATGGCGGATACAAAAGTTATTAACTTCCCGATTCATAGGGAAGTTACTGTAATTACCCCAAAAATCGAAAATCGATTTTTTAGCAGATCTTCACGTTTCATGGTCATTGGTGTCATTTTAGACTATTTTTATCAAATTGTTAGTTTGTGTGTGTGTGTGTGTGTGTGTGTGTGTACGTATGGCCGTTTGTATGTTATCAAATTTTTCGTTAATATTTTCTGAAAAAGTAACAACGCCATTAGAATGATGAATGATGCAATCGATGTGTCCCGTCGTAACTTAGAGCTGATTAGATTTTGGTCCATATTGGTCAAGCAGTTTTTAGATTTTTTAATTTTTTTAGTTTTTTTCGAAAGAAGTTCATTCAACAATGCAAATTATACGAGAGGATGGAAATTTTCCACCAAATAAACAAACGTAATTATATATATTTCATTTTTTTTAATTTTAGAAAAAAATTTTTTTTAATTATGCAATTAATGCTAATGTTACCGCTTACAACTAACGAATCGGGAAGTTCTTTGTGTGGCTCGTGGAGAGTCACACACAAAATTAAACTATGAATCGGGAAGTTAAAAAAAAACCATTAATAGCTGTATGCCCCACTAGCAATGCGTACCACTAACCCTCTCGCAAGAGCAGTCCTACCCGCGAGCGAGCAACAATAACCAGCTAGTTTAAATCTGAAATGGGCTTAATTGTCGACAGACCAAAACCTGGATATGGTAGGACAAATGACGGCAATACTGCCCATCGCATTTCGACGATCCTAATAGGTCAGCACAAATTACTGGAGTCGATAAGGAAATAATACACCGATTTCGTACCATTTTACTAACTGTATCAAGCACATTCCCCACAAAAATAGAACTTTTCCAGAAATATTGCTATGAATAGCACAAGAATATGTTCGATTGTACCCATGGTACAATATACCTCCTATAGTGCACAAAGTACTGTTTCATCGTGGAGATATAATGCGACACGCAATTTTGCCAATAGAACAGTTGGGAGAAGAAGCCCAAGAAGCTCGAAATAAAGAGATCAAGAATTTTCGAGAATTTAATCGTAGAAAGATGTGCAGAATTAAAACTGTGGAAGATATTTTTAATCGATTACTAGTTTCATCTGATCCATACATAAGTAGTATGAAGATGTCATGTACAAAAAAGAGGAAACAATATCCCCCCGAAGTCACACAATTTTTTGGAGAACCTGACATAAATGAAGATATGTCATGTGACGAAGTATTTTAAAATTATTTGTATACAAATTATATTGTATTTTTCATAATTGTAATATGTACCATTAAAATGTTACACTGTTGACTATCTGAAGCATTTTATTATAATATATAACAATAATGTACCTTACATTTGCGAAAATTAGTTTTGTCTACGATTTAGGGCAAATTCGTCATTTCGGAACGTTACCGGTCGCTAAGGAAATTACGATAATCCATAAGGTCGCAATAGGTCGCAGGAAAATGAAACGTACACTTGTTTAACAGCCTTAACAGCTTCTTTTCCATAAAAATGATTGCTTGATGGCGGTTGATAAGCAACTTTTTCGTTAATGAAATGTACCAGACGTGTAGATTTCTATTTTTCATCTCCCAGAGCTTTAAAAAATTAAATAAAGCAATAAAATCAGAATATTATATTAAATTCGGACATGCCCAATAATAGCAACAATAATAAACCAGCGTTACAGCGCTACAATAAGTTGCAGAGGTAATTTCAATTATGGTTGAAAATGCCGGTCTTCTAGAACTAAGGTAAAGGCACTAGTAGTTGACCAGTTAAGAGAAGTTTTCCACGCGAACGATAGTAACCATTTACTCTGTCATCAAATAGCGAGAGTCGATGCCTGAAGACACTCTTTAAGTCTTCTAAATGATATACCAAGGCCACTTTTTTAAAAAAGTTTACTTATACTTTAAGAAACATATTTAGAAATTCAGTAATTGCTTCAGAAGTTGACCAATCATGAAAATAAAAAATCTAGTAATTGACCTCCTATTCGTTAGTAAATGATCACTTATACTAGAAAGAGGGTTAAAGCAATAATTTAATAATAATTATTTAATAATAAAGCAATAAGGTCTAGGACGAAACACTACCTTTCCTTTTTCCTCTACTATTTGGATAGCACACGTATGATAATTCTTACAATTTGCTACAAGTAGAGCAAGTACAAAATGAATAATGATCTAACCTAGGCGCCGCGAAAAATTCTAATTATTAAAGCAATAATGTTGAGA
This sequence comes from Lasioglossum villosulum, assembly GCA_963971365.1. Taxonomy (NCBI): domain Eukaryota; kingdom Metazoa; phylum Arthropoda; class Insecta; order Hymenoptera; family Halictidae; genus Lasioglossum; species Lasioglossum villosulum. Next base: position 15,366,397 of record OZ020504.1, read on the forward strand.
ATCATTTTACTATCATTAGTTTCAACAATTTCCAGCACAAATTACAATTAAAGAATGAAATAAGAAACCAAACAAATCAATTCCATAAAAAGTTTAATTAGTTTAATTAGTAGTTGACCACTTATGCTAGAAATTAAAGAAATTAAAGAATGAAATAAGAAATAAAACAAATCAATTCCATAAAAAGTTTAATTGAGGAACAGAGTGGACGTTGCAAGTTAATAGAGTTAATAGTATTAGAGAAATTTAACCAACAGATGGTATGGCATCCGAGGTTCACTTTCATCAAAAGTGTACAGATTATAAAAATCTTATTTTTTTATGTTTTTCTATAAAATGGTCAACTACTCATTCATGGTCAACTACTGGTACCTTTACATTACTAAAGGCCGTTGCCCATTATCACGCCACATCCCCTGGCCTGACCCGCACCGCCTACGCCGCACAGTGGTCCGGATCGCAGAATTTAGTGACATTTGACCACAAAGTCGACTTTTCGAAATTGAAAACTAATCAATGTGTATTGCTTTGTAAATGTCCACAGACCTCGAAAATGAAGAAATTAATGAAATTGAATACATATTTTAGCTTCTATGATCATTTAAAGTTGATCGTTTTGAAAGTAGCATTATTCACCAGGAAAAATTGCTTCAGTTCTTTGCGATGTCCTCATCGTCTCGTCCCATATTTTCTCTTAATTTTTTTTGCATGATATAGAGCATTCCTTTCCAATAAGAAACCATATATTTTTTTTAGTAATAACTAATAATAATATATTTAAAAAATAATGCTGAATGATACATGACAGATTAAAAAAATTTTATATGTTTGTCAGAGGAGATCTTTTTTATCTCAAAAGATCGCAGGCTCTAACAAACAGGAATATGTTCGGTACAACTTCCTTTAAATAACCGTACAAAAATCTTTTCCTACCTCGTCCTACTTTAGAATTTATAGTTGTTTAAAGCTGACAATGTTGTGGCGACCGCGCGGTCGCCGCGCGTTGGTCGTTATGAAACATCCGAATATCTAAACATCCGAAATGGTCATATTTATATTATTCCTTTTCCCATTGTCTAACTGCATCAGTCGGATCAGAACGATACAAGAGAACACATTGAGAGATTCGAAGCATTTTCTTGAAAACCGTATGCTGTTAGCCAGTTTTCTTCGTTGTACTTTGTTCATAGATTATGTTTTTATTTGTATAGTTTATGTGTGTTTAGTTATAGTGTATTTGTTAGTGTACTGTAGTGTGTTTGTTAGTGTATTTGTTGTTGTGTATTCGCGTGTTTAATTAAGATTATTACATTTATAATGGAGGCTTTCCGAACAAATCAAGACTTGTTCTACATTTTAAAGAACTCGGATAAAGACTTAACTGATAACATATTTTTATGTAAAAAGATATGTGAAGTACTGGATGTTTCACCACAATATTTTAACAAACTGAATGTCAGTTTAAACAAACTATGTTGTACCTTAAAAAAGAAATGGATCCAATCATGTTATATTGAATCTAAATTTCTTAATCGCAATAAAAAGTGGTTAGAGAGAGATTTCATATATCCTACTGGAATATTATCAGAAATCCCATCTTCGTCAAACATATCAGTGACATCAAACACATTAAAATCATCGGCAGTGCACACTCATAAAGGAAAGAAATCATATTCGAAATGTAGTATTAGACAAAGAATACGTAGAACGCGATATTTAGAAAATAATTATGATTTAGAAGAGTTGTTAGATGCAACAAAAATGAGTTTTAAAAAGCGTGGAATGCATAAAAAAGCATGTTTTCTGCAATACTTGCAGGATAACGAAGAAACACATTTTGAAACTTTCTTCAAAGAAAACTGTAGGTCTAAAGCAAAAGCTTTTACAGTTGAGAAAGCATTGACCATATCTATTACTGCTGATCTTTCGAAATTTCAGTACATAGTTATTAGAAACGAGTCTATTAATTGTAAAAATAATCTGTGGCCATCGTACTTCCAATTATTGAAAGAAAAGAGAAATTGCTACCCACCAAAAGACACCATCCAAATAACAGAAAATTACGCTAAAGTGGAACTACAGAATTTGTTAAACCACACAACACGTAGAATACTGAAAAGTATGCAGAACATAACACAAAATACAAAACTTGTGCTTACATGCAAGTGGGGTTGTGATGGAGCTTCATCTCTACCGAGATATAAACAAATTCAAATAGATAAAAAAATGAATGATGACAGTATTTTTATTTCAAGTTTAGTTCCACTAAAACTACATGATAAATTAACCGGACAAACTGTATGGCAGAATCCTTGTCCATCCTCCCCATGGTTTTGTAGACCAATTAAGTTCGAATTTGTCAAAGAAGATCAAGTGATAATCGATGAAGAAATTGACCGGATTAATAATGAAATTAAAAATTTAAAACCATTAAAAATAAACAATGCAACTATAGAATATGTCATGACTTTAACGATGGTGGATAATAAAATATGTAACGCAATAACAAATACAACTTCCGCAATGCGTTGTTATATCTGCAATGCTACTCCGACAGAAATGAACAATTTAAAATTAATCAATGCAAGACCATGCAATAAGAACAATTATTCGTTTGGTCTATCAACACTTCACGCATGGATTAGATGCTTCGAATGTATTTTGCACATAGCATATAATCTAGACTTCAAAAAATGGACAGCAAATACACAGGATACTAAAAAATTAAGAAAAGAGAGGAAAGAACACATTCAGACACAATTCAAAGAGAAAATGGGTTTATTAGTTGACTTTGTCAAACAAGGCTGGGGTTCATCAAATGACGGAAATACCGCAAGACGATTTTTTTCCAACCCAAAGCTTTCGTCAGAAATAACAGGAGTTGATATTGTATTAATAAAAAAATTTCACGTTATACTTCAAACAATTTCCTCGCCTTATGAAATAGACACAGATAAATTTGGACAATACGCACAAAGTACAGCAAAATATTTTATTGACCACTACGGGTGGTATTATATGCCAGCCTCCGTTCATAAATTATTAATCCATGGAAAGGAGATAATACAGCATGCATTACTTCCGATTGGCCAATTATCTGAAGAGGCTCAAGAAACAAGACACAAAGATTTTAAAAAAATTAGGAGCAAAAATACTCGGAAAATTTCTAGAATCGCTACAAATGAAGATACACTGCACAAATTGTTATTAACATCGGACCCACATATTTCGGCAACGAGAATAAGATCTTCTAAGAAGAAAATCAAACAATTAAGTCCAGAGGCTGAAGAATTATTAAAAAAATAAAGGAGATAAAAGCCAGCTACTTCTTCAACAACAAAATGGTAAGATTAATTAGTATACTTCTTATTTTATCAATTAAAAAAATATTAATATTACTTTTGCTCGCAATATATATTTGTGACGTTAGATACCGTACTTAATAACTTGTATACCTGTACATTTTATCAAAAATTTTAATAACATAATTACATTATATATAAAAAATTATAAGATTTGAATTTCGAACTATTATACAATGGTTTTAATAAGGAAAGCAACTGATTCAACAACTAAATAAAAGTTTATAAAAATAATTAATTAACAAATTAAACAAAAAATATTTTCTAACATGTATGATTAGAAACAGATTATTTTACAATATTTTTTAGTTCAAACCCCATTTCAATATCTCAAACGGTTCAAAAGTTATACACAAATGTCACTAAATTCTGCGATCCGGACCACTGTGCGCCGAGGTGACGCACAGTGTGACGTTTCGAACATTTAGGAGCATTTAATTCGAAAATTGAACATTTTTTAAAAATTGCGTATTCACTCTTACCTTGAAGGCAATACCTCAGTAATCCACAATCGACATTGTTTTTACTTTTTCATCGCACTCAGATATGAAAAATAAGCCTCGAGTGAACGCTACTGCCTATACAAATGGTGAAAATACATCAATCGGCAGTGATACTTTACCTAAATAAAAGTTTGTGTATTTGAACTTCAATTTTTATTATATTTATTTTAGTGGTTATTCAATCCTTTGTAGTGTGTTTTCAATATTTTTCGTTTTTAAATATTATACATATAATTTATTATGGTTAATAATCATAGAAACTCAAAGATCTTTTCAGTATGTACCAATGTTCTACAGAGTAAAATTTTCTTATATGGGCGAATATGAACTTTAGACTATACAATGTGTATACATTGAAGTCTTTTCTAGTCGGCTATGAAAAAAAATTCTGCGTTGGTCTGCGTCTTTGGGAGTTTTCATTTGTTTTCCACAGCCATACGCAGTATAACCTCGTGCAGTCGCTAGTCGTCTAACACAGTTTATCCGAGCAAGAACGTGTTTATAAGCCTGCACACTATATTATTTTAGAAGTGTTAAACTGTGGATTTGCTATAAATGCCAACAAATTTGAACAATATGGCAATGATACTTCAAGTTTATATTTAAAAATGTATTCTTGGTATTACATGCCAAGTACCGTACACGAAGTGCTATATCATGGAAAAATTGTAATTGCCTCTTGTATTATTCCGATTGGTCAACATTTGGAAGAAGCACAAGAGGCGAGAAATAAAGATAATAGAAGATTTCGTGAACTTTTCACGAGAAAATTTTCAAGGATTGCCACGAATACAGACCTTACGAATAGGCTGCTCATATCGTCAGACCCTCTGATTACCAGTTTAAGGAACATTCCCACAAGAAGAAAAGGAATTCTTACCCGAGGAATACTACAATTACTTGCAGTGCCTAAATTAAATAGTACAGAAGACGATAGTGATTGTTCGTCTGAATACGATGAAGTCGACTCCTGTTCTGACAGTTGAAAAGAATAGATACATATGTATCTGGTGTTGTAAATGGAAAGCTTTTGTTCAGTGTGTATTTCTCTACATCTATTTAGTTTATTAAAACTTTGAATATGTTTATGTAAGACTGTGTTTGCAACTTCCTTATATCGTTTAAATTAAATACCCATTCACGCAGTAATTTGCAAGAGTTAAAATACGTATTTTCGACCAATACAACAAAAATCATGTTAAAGTTATTAGAAATAATCATATTTCGAGTAATTTTAACAAAATACATGATAAAAAAAAGAAACAACACTATTAAGAATTAAATGCTCCTAAATGTTCGAAACGTCACACTGTGCGCTGTGCCGTTGCAGGTACAGTGGGTGCACTCTCATTGAAACCCATAAGAGCATCTGCAAACGGCGTAGGCGGTCCGGGTCAGGCCAGGGGATGCGGCGTAATAATGGGCAACGACCTTAACTTTGAACTTACGTATCTCCGACATAAGTACGTATTAAATATTGGCTGTAACAAAAAAACGTGCTCTGGAACCTTATAAATAGAGTAGTGTTGCATAGATTTTTAAACTACGGGAAAAAATTTTAGACTTTTGACCACGATTTGGCGATTTCCGACCACTGTGCGTCGGCCGAATCGGACGAAAGCGGATCCACTGTGCGCGTACCCTAAGGCTAGCGCTGGGTCTTTCACCAGCGGGATACCTTTGCGTGGAACACAGGAAAGACTAGCCATTGTATCTTTCAACACCGGGATATCCGTGTGCGTGGTAATTGGATAAAATGAAGTTACCGTTGTATCTTTCGTCAACGGGTCACCACTGTCGGAATGGATAGGGTCGTGGTTTGTGTATGCATCGAGGAATGCGGCGGGGACGATCTACTACAGAATCCCGTGATGAGATTCGTACCGGAAGAGATGTAATAGTTCTGCTCGAAAGGGAACTAATACCCGATCTTGCTCGATAGAAATCACGTCGCGAATCGACGCGTACAGCGTGAAAACTCTTGAGATGAAAGCCCGAATATGAAATATTATAGTACATTGTCTTCATTTGTCGTCATTTGTGACGGGTCTACTGCGACTGGGATGTTTCTCATCAGGAAATTTACCACGTGAAAGAAATGGTTTTGAAGATAACGGAATTTTTCTCTAGAAGGACAAATCCTATTTGGAAACCGTTCTTTGTACAATCGTTTCGCAGTGCGTGCACTTTTTCCACATTCATTGAAAACAGATAACATATCATGTATCTGAAATCATGTACCTGTATGTGAAAACTTACTCATTCTGAAAGTTCAAATCGTGATACACTAAACTACGACTGCAGGAATACTGTCTGTAAGCTGATTCGATCGATGACACGATGACAAACTGATGATTCTGAACCGTAAGTGATAAATACAAACATAATATGGGAAGCGACCAGAGTAAACATAAACCGAGACGGCCTAACTCTGACAACAACGACAAATCTAATACAAAGAGCGGAGTTCTGTATCATAGATGTAATTTTATTTATATTGTAAGAAATCATCTTTCATTAAAATTACGTTTGCAGGAAATTTCCGAGTTTGACTCTCGGAATCCTAGGGTGTCCAACACATATAGTGTCATTTGAAATAGTCAAGGTGACCTTTAGATTTTTACGTAAAAAGCATTTTCTCAGATTTAAGAATATGTGAACATGTAGCTCACCAAGTACTGAGAAACTTTTGAGTAAAACATTTTTTAATTGCACTACTGGAAATGCCTAAAAAATGGTGGCATAACATAACGAATGCACCCTGTATATTGCATTCAAATATTATCGTATAACAGCTGTTGAATTATCAAAAATCAATCAACGTTCTCAGAATCGTTTTATTTAAACACAGATTACAAAGTATCGATGGAACGTTCTAAGAATCATATTTTCTAAACGGAGATTTCGAGGTAACCCATTCTATGTATACTTCCTTTATAAAGCTGAACTGTGGGGGGCTAACCTAAACAGTCTGGTGATACGAAGGGACCCTGGTTTTCTTGTGGGGTTCCAACGTCGAGTTAGTTAGCTTTGTCGAAGTCAAGACATCGGTCGATACTGAGCTTTCTTTCGCGCCGTGAAATAAAATTATTATTAACTTCCTTACCCCGAAAATCGAAAATCGATTTTTTAGCAGATCTTCACGTTTCATGGTTATTGAAGTCATTTTAGACTATTTTTATCAAATTGTTAGTATGTGTGTGTGTGTGTGTGTGTGTGCGCGCGCGCGCGTATGGCCGTTTGTATGTTATCAAATTTTTCGTTAACGTTTTCTGAAAAAGTATTAACGCGATCAGAATGGTGAATGATGCAATCGATGTGCCCCATCGTAACTTAGAGCTGATTAGATTTTGGTCCATATTGGTCAAGTAGTTTTTTAGATTTTTTGGTTTTTTTAGTTTTTTTCGAAAGAAGTTCATTCAAGAATGCAATTTATACGAGAGGATGGAAATTTTCCACCGAATACACAAACGTAATTATATATATTTCATTTTTTTAATTTAAAAAACATTTTTTTTTTAATTATGCAACTAATGCTAATGTTACCGCTTACAACCAACGAATCGGGAAGTTCTTTGTGTGGCTCGTGGAGAGTCACACACAAAATTAAAAAAAAACCATTAATAGCTGTATGCCCCACTAGTTTCATTTTTTGAATCAGTGTGTTTTATCTTTTACACCCATATCCAATAACAGCTACATATATCCAATCAAAGTAAAACAATAAAATTAACGTGGAAGCTTTTATCTTTTAATTACCATTTTGTTGAAGATAAGTACATATGTAAGCGCCCGATGATTTGTGGACGTCAGTGCATAGGATAGGGAAAAGCTGTTCAGAATGTTGACCTTGACAACATATTTCAAGGTCAGGATCATCGGAGCTACGTTCCCATTTGTCAACATTTACCAATAGTAGTAATAATAACAACAGCAACCAACAACAACAATAATCATAATAATAATAAGGAGGAGGAGGGAAGTGGAAAGGCTAAGTGACAGAGCGCGGCGGTCGTCATTTGAATAAAATCCGAAGCGAAGGTTTCGGCCGACAGTGACAGTATGGTGGAAGGGCACGGAGAAAGAAAAAATGCAGTATGCAGGCAGCAAAGTAGTGTCCAACCTAACCGCAAAGTAACAGCCGCCGTTGAGGTGGTGGATTGGAGGCGGTGGATTCGTGGCGAGGCAAGGCGAGGCGAGGCGAGGCGAGGGCGCTCGGGGCTGTGATGGGAACTCGGGATAAGGGTGGCTTGTTGCGTAAGCCGATTAGAGCATCACGGCAGTCACTCCTGCTTCGTGCGGCAGGCTAGTGTTCCTGGTGCTATTGGTGCACGGGACGCGGATATGCCGGGCAGAGACATTAAAATCGCATCAAATATGTAGAGAGCAACCCACTCGCTCCCTCCATACCAGCGGATGCGGGAGTACTCGTCGACATCCGCGCAAGCAAAAAGCTTGTTGGTCCTGGAACTGGAAGTCGCTTCGGCTTGCCTCGCTCCTCTCTTTCGCGCGAATTTAGAAGCAACCGATGTTAAAAGATGGTTTTCTTTCATTCGCTTGGAAGTTAAGGCTAAACGACAGGCCGTTTTATAAGGTTGATCGATGCGTTTCTCGTACATTGTAATATACACTGTTTCATGCACCATCGTCATCACCATTACCACCGATTCGCGATATCGAGCCAAACGTTATGGTGAATCGAGGTTCTAGGGTTTTGTAATTCGAGGATCGAACACGTAACGCGGTGTTTTCAGGTGTTCATGCACACGTAGCCGGAAGCGGAGAGTGCAATGCGTGGTAAAATGTTTCACGGAGCATCAAATAATCATGGCAAATCCGTATCGACCGACTTATCCCACGTTAATACCTATATTTTACGTCCACCGCAAGCGGTATTAGTCCGCGCGATGTTTGGACGTAATAATGGATCATTCACCGTTTGTTTTCGTTCCTTTCGTCGATAGACTGATTACGTTGGGTATGAAATTTTGAACCGCCGAGCCGCGCGCTGCACCGCGCTGCCATGCCATCAAGCTACGAGTAATTATGCGAAACACAGTGTGGAAGCTACGATATGTTACACGTGCTTATTCAATTTTCTATCCAGATAAGAACGTATCGTTCTCAGGAATTTGCAATAACTTTTATTTTCATTTTAGCGAAATCTTTGTTCCAGGATATCAACAACGAAAAGGGACAATATCATTTTGGGCTCTAAACACTTCGTTCAATTATCAACTAACAAGCGTTGCCGTAACGAGCGTTGTCGGTAAGAATCTGTGTGATACTGTCGTGACACTATACACTTTTTCCATTCTTGAACAGAACTACATGCAAAAACTTTGGTGAAATGTAAAACACTTAGTTCAAGTGGTACAGTTTATTGCTGAACTCTAGCTGAGCAAAATCTTCTTATACATATGTGTAAACGTAAACTCCTATTAAATGAACAAAACGTCATAGTCAGTGTGGGAGACAGGTGACTTTTATAATATGAACCACCTGATTATGCGAACCACTTGTTTCCCGACAGACAGGCTCGTATAAAAAATTATATGTATATGCAATTTGCACGGTATGTTGTGATATAAGCATTTTGTACATGGACGAAGGCGTTTTATGGTGTTCAAGATCACTTTGATTTATTTAAACGGAGTAATATACATTTTATAGCGTAAATCCATAGAGTATCAGATTCCGCGTAAAAGTATGACGCCCTCCATACAGTGGGTAAAAAGAGTATTGGCACACTCTTAAAAAGGCGATAACTTTTTAAATATCGTATTATATGATTTGAATTCTTTTGGGAAGCTAGAGCAATTAGTTTACCACAGGGTGCGAAAGAAAATTTTGTCAAAAATTGCAATTCATCGGAATTGTAGCAAAAATACTAAAAGTTGCATTTTACAACTTTTTGATGTGGGCCAATATTGAAAATTTTTAAAATGCGTTTTGTAGATCTGTGTCAGTTATATGCACTGGTAAAGTTTCATCGAAATCGGTTGATGCGAAAAAAACGACAGGCATTGAAAGATGTAAGAATCTGCAGTTATAGGTCGAAAATCGTGAAAATCTGCAATTTTTAACATATTTAAACGTTTATAGCTCATTGCAACGTCGACGGATTTTGACGAAATTTTCAGAATATGTTTAATTAACACAGGTCTACAAAACGCATTTTTAAAATTTTCAATATTGGCCCACATAAAAAAGTTGTAAAATGCAACTTTTAGTATTTTTTCTACAACTCCGATCAATTGCAATTTGTGACAAAATTTTTTTTCGCATCCTGTGGCAAACTAATTGCTCTAGCTTTCCAAAAAAATTCAAATCATATAATACGATATTTAAAAAGTAATCGCCTTTTTAAAAGTGTGCCAATACTTTTTTACCCACTGTATGTCCTATACCTAACAGTTAACAAGATATTATCGAAATCATTTTCAATACGTACCTACTACCTGGAAACTATTATTTGCTTGAACCGATGTTCCTCAACATGAATATGATGAGGGCATATGAAAATTATTTCGATAATATTTGGTTAACTATTAGATTTAGAACATACGAAGATGCATGCATTTTTGTTACGCTATCGATACACGATACAAAAAGGTAGACCATTTCATTTGAAGAAATCAAGATGGCTTTGAAATCTTCTATATAAAAACGCCTTCACCCACTAAAAAAACGTACGCGTCGAAAACCACACGACAGAAGTGAAACTTCTTGCAGTCTAGTAATGTTTAGAAGTAAATTGAGATTGGAAATGGTAAATAATCCTAATGAAACGACAACAAGATGAGGAACAACTCTCGATGCGGTATTTGCAAGACATTTAGACAAAATTGAATTAAGACTATTTATATCATATTTTAGCTATCACAAGCCAATTGTTTCAATGATAGAATTATAGAAAATCGTCGAAAAAATTAATGAACGATCAAAATTTGCGACGCAAAAAAGGAGAGCGTATGGAAAATGCTGTGAACAATGTCTCCATCTTTCTCTTTTCTTTTTTCCTTCTTTGCGTTGCAAATTTTTATCGTTCCTTGTTTTTTACGATTTTCTATGATTCTGTCATCGAAACAATTGGCTTAGATAATTAGTAGTTTTAGATACCGTTAATTATAATAAATACCCCAGATAGCGCACAGACATTTTAAAAACGTCTTAAATACGTCTGCTGTCGGACATTCAAGACATCTTATGGACGTCTTGAATGTCCTCCGAAAAGCCCACGAAAGACCTACAAAAGTCTTCTCAATGGCTTCTGTTACAAAACCGTGAGTTTTAAAAACGTCCCAAGAATGTCCATTAAACGTCTAAAAAACGTTTTCTCGTCGTATAATGGACATTGTTGGGACGTTTTTAAAACGTACGGTTCTATAACACAGGCCGTTCAGAAAACTTTCGTCGGCCGTTTGGAAAACGTTCGTAGGACATCTAATATACAGGGTGTTCACGCTATTACTAGCCAGCATTTTTTTTGTAAATAGTAAATATTAGAAAAAAATGATAGAGGAAAAAATAGTACTGTTTTTTATGCGCAACACAATGACATATGCATTTTTGTTTTATTTACATTATTTTGATAGAAATGAAGGTGACCTTCAATTTTTTTAATGGAATGCTATACATTTTTTTATGTTGTATGAAAGCGTGTGTCAAGACGAATTCATCCATCTACTACACAATGACCTTCAAGGTCATGCAAGGTCAGAAATGGAAAAAATGGAAGAAACAATTTGAACTAGTTTACGAGACGCCGCCCAGCGATATAAACGACTTGAAAACCAAAATAACACAAGCATGTGGGTTAATAATTCAAACCACACTAGAAGAAGCTACCAAAAACGTAATTAATAGAGCCGAAATGTGTATTCATGCATAAGGAAGCCATTTTGAACATTTGTTGTAGCCTCATCAATAAAGAATACTTGTAAACACATTGGTACGCAATATTCAAATTGTTTCTTCCATTTCTTCCATTTCTTACCTTGCATGACCTTGAAGGTCATTGTATAGTACAGTAATTTCTGAATCGTAGTCCTCGGTCGCCTCTTCAATCGTAGTCCAGTGCCTACCCATTCCACCACCTGTCAACGCTGCGCCGGGCAGCAGGACGGCGATGTTTGATGTCGACTCGGGTATATCGGTGTGAACACCACTACATTGACTCGAGTGAATCGAATTTTCAAACTACTTAATTTTCATTATTTTTTTATGAGATTTTACTGGCTTATTCCTGGCATTTTTCTGATTAAAATCATACCAAACACGATATAATTTGGCCAATATTTAGTGGTTTAATCGACGATGAAAGTTTTACTTACAAGAAGGACAGCGTGTTTGATCTATGCCGGCGACGGCGACTCTTCGCGTCTCTTTCTTTCCAATACTCTCTTCTTCGTTGCGTTCGAAACTTTCATCGTCGATTAAACCACTAAATATTGGCCAAATTATATCGTGTTTGGTATGATTTTAATCAGAAAAATGCCACGAATATGTTGGTGAAAGTTCCATAATGATATCATCGAAAATAAAGAAGCTAAGGTCTTGGTGTTTTATTGTGATGACGCACGGGCCTTTAAACTGTGCCGGCGACGGGGACACGCTTCGGCCACGCGATCCTATTTCATTCTGTCCTTCTCTACGTTCGGCTTGTCGTTTGAAGTCTCAGCGCGGTAGGGTAGACACAGTCATAAATAAAAAAATAGCCACCCTACTTCATCGTAGTCCGTTCAAAACACGGGTGTTGGGACTACGATTCAGAAATTACTGTACATGGATGAATTCGTCTTGACACACGCTTTCATACGACATAAAAAAATGTATAGCATTCCATTTAAAAAATTGAAGGTCACCTTCATTTCTATCAAAATAATGTAAATAAAACAAAAATGCATATGTCATTGTGTTGGGCATAAAAAACAGTACTATTTTTTCCTCTATCATTTTTTTCTAATATTTACTATTTACAAAAAAAATGCTGGCTATTAATAGCGTGAACACCCTGTATATACACATACATATTTCCTATAATTACACTTTTTTATATAAATGTCATTTGCCATGGGAGAAGGAACTGGGACCCTTCCAGTTTCTTCTTTTCACACGATCAATCACATATACAGGGTGTTCGACTACAGGTGGGAGAAAATTTAAAGGGTGGTTCTTAACGATGATATAAGATGAAAATGAAGAATACAAAAATTGCGGTTTCGGCTTCGTTATTTAACTATTAACAATTAAAAATCAACAACGCGTCTAACAAAAGTGTACGTTGTGTACGTCAATGTTGACCAACGATTTGTTAAACATTTTCACTTCGCTGGGGCCCCAAATGAGAACCAAGTTATGCATGCATCTGCCACTTGATACGTGACTGTCGCGTTGTTAATAGCTAAATAACGAAGCCGAAATCGCAATTTTTTTATTCTTCATTTTCGTCTTATATCATCGTTAAGAACCAACCCTTAAATTTTCTCCCACCTGTAGTCGAACACCCTGTATATATATATATACTTAATTAACATATTGGGACCTGTAAATCTCCCCAAAAAAGTTGTCTTTGAAACGTTTTATAAAAAAACGTTTTTAAAATGTCTTACTTTGGACGTAAAACGAGCGTCCCTAGAAAGATGTTTTTAGAATGTCTTATTTTGGACGTAAAACGAACGTCCAGAAAAAGATGTGTTCAAGACGTTTTTAACACGTCTTTCCAGGACGTAGGAGGTTCAGACCTGAAATGGACGTAAAATGGACATCTTGAGGACGTCCTGTGCTATCTGGGATTAGTAGTTACTACCAGATTAGTAGTTAATTGTAGTACTGTAAATAAGTACGTTTGTAGCAACAATGCTGCCTTTATTTCTAAAAAAACTTGCAATTTTTCTGAATTTTCAATTTACCTAGATTTTCTAAATAACACAAACAAAGAAACAAACCACGATGCAGTATTTGCATGACATTTAGACAAAATTGAATCAAGAATATTTATATCATATTTTAACTATCACAAGCCAATTGTTTCAATGTTTTTGTTATTATTATTTGTATATACAGGGTGAGTCCGCAGAAACAAAACATTTGAATAACGCGGCTGCTATTGGTGTTAGGAAAAGATGCATCAGATGGAACTTGCATGATTTCGAGGGGGCATTAATCTGATGTCAGTAGCTTTTTTGTAGGTGAACGCGTAAAGGACATATGAAGGTCACCTTCATTTTTCTAAATGAAATAAGGTATTTTTTAATACATCAATCGATGCAGCTGGATATTCGTTATAAGAAAAGTACTAACTTATGTATGTCGAAAAGTTAGTAGTTCAGGAGATATTTCAATTTAAATAACTTTGAAATACCATTACAGTCATACTAAGTCGTTAGCGTTTACTTACCTACTAGTGTAACGTCTTAGTACGACAGTAATGGTATTTTTGAGTTATTTAAATAGAAATATCCCCTGAACTACTAACTTTTCGACATACATAGGTTAGTACTTGTTTATAACGAATGTCCAGCTGCATCGATTCATCTATTAAACGAGAGGGTTAGTAGTACGCATTGCTAGTGGGGCATACAGCTATTAATGGTTTTTTTTAAATTTTGTGTGTGACTCTCCACAAGCCTTACAAAGAACTTCCCCATTCGTTAGTTGCAGTACATTATTATCATTATAATAACTAATAATAACTAATAACTCACTCTTGCATTGGGTTATTTTTTGATTATTGTAAGCGGTAACATTAGCATTAGTTGTATAATTTAAAAAAAAATTTTTTTTTTTAATTAAAAAAAATGAAATATATATAATTACGTTTGTTTATTCGGTGGAAAATTTCCATCCTCTCGTATAAATTGCATTCTTGAAGGAACTTCTTTTGAAAAAAACTAAAAAAATCTAAAAAACTACTTGACCAATATGGACCAAAATCTAATCAGCTCTAAGTTACGACGGGGCACATCGATTGCATCATTCATTATTCTGATCGCGTTGTTACTTTTTCAGAAAACGTTAACGAAAAATTTGATACTCACATATACTAACAATTTGATAAAAATAGTCTAAAATGACTCCAATAACCATGAAACGTGAAGATCTGCTAAAAAATCGATTTTCAGGGTAATTACAGTAACTTCCCTATGAATCGGGAAGTTAAAAATACCTCATTCCACTTAGAAAAATGAAGTTGACCTTCATATGTCTTTTACGCGCCCACCTACAAAAAAGCTACTAACATCAGATTAATGCCTCCTCGAAACCATGCAAGTTTCATCTGATGCATCTCTTCGTAACATCAATAGCAGCCGCGTTATTCAGGTGTTCTGTTTCTGCGGACTCACCCTGTATAAATAACACGCGTTGGTTAGGTACAAACTGTGATGCACCATAAAATGACAGTAAGGCTTTCGCTTTCGTGCTCTCTTTCTCTCTCTCTCCCTCCCTCTCTTTCTCTTATTTAGACTACGAACCGAACGAGTGTCTGCGCGCTAGCCACTTCCGTTCCTCATTTCCGTTTCATCACCAGATCGGTTTTACGCCTACCGTGCCAAAAGAAGTTTCACTTCAGAAATATTGGCGCCACAATATTCCTCCCTCTCTCTCTATACTTTTGCAAGATTTGCATATATCTATTTTCCATACGATTACGAATAACGGAAGTATCGAAGATGATGAAATGTATTGGTCCACGCTATGCAGTAAGTAATCTCTTAGATTGACAGAACAGATCAACGGTCATTATTTCGGTGACATATGATCGGTAAAGATTGGGGCAACTTAACGGCGATTTTCTTGATTGTTGATTGTCGGTAGTCTAACTCTAACGGAACGGCCGAACGTCTTGAAGAGACCTGAACGACCTCTCGTCCAATTACGATCAGACAGATTGTCCGGTCCGAAGAGCTCCCAAGGGTGAAGATTAACCACGGAAATCGGTCGCCGCGCCGCCTCGCCTCGCCTCTACATGTTCACACGTTTTAGGCCGCTGACATTGCCGGCGGAGCATGCCCCTTTTCCACTGTGCAAGTCCATCAGTGCTATCAAATTATTTATGACGATTAATCGCACATACTCCGCAACTAATTAAGTAAGCAGATCAAGAGATTACGATGTAGTGGCTGAGGAGTTGGTAACTTGTAAGCACTTCCATTTGCTTTCTAATCTTTAAGTTTGCATAGAAACTGCATGGAAATCAATTTCGAGACCATTCACAGTCTCGCTGCGTTGAATCGTTCCAGTTCAAAATCGCCTAATTACAACATCGATCGAATAAACTGCTTTTTGGAATTAATTTGGAACTGCCGATTTTTAGAATTACAAAGATGTCACTTGGACGAATCCCTTTCGGTCAAATTCTGGCTTCACATTACCTGTTTTAGACATACCGATCGAACTAAACAAACTCATTACATACTACTTCCATAACAATGACTAGACTGCGGATATTTATGAAAAATTAAAGTTGTTGGCATTAGTTGCAGGAGCCAGTAATCATATATGTAGACTTTTCGTATCGCTTCAACTATTTTAATAGGTTGAAAATAATATATTCACGTTTTTAAAATCTATTGTTACGTCCTTGTTGGGACGTTTTTAGAGTAGTTAAAGAGTTTAAGATTTTAATGAGAGATACAACGCAGTTTTGAACCTATCTGAATTCACCGGCTTCGGTTCGGGTAATTGAGGGTACTTTTAAATGAAAATGGCTTTAAATAAGGATGTGGAACGAAGAAATCGACGTTGGGTATTTTATAATGATTTTAAAGATTTATTTTAAATGTAACAATTGAACAAAGTATATTTTATAAATGAAACAAATTCAGAATACATAGAATTGTTATTAAATATTACAAATGTTAGTATTTACCGATTGATGATTATCGCTTGCTCTCAAATTTGTCTTTGTCGGTAACGTAAATGATGATGATGATGATGTGGTGATGACGATGATGATGTTAAAGATGATGATAAGATAATGATTTATAATCCGGCGGGTGTACACGCCTTTTCTCTTAACACTTAAAACTTCACTTGAACTTAATTTATGCAAAAATTTTAATTTGGTAAGAATATGAATGATACAGTGAAACTGCTACTGAGAAACTTTGATTTTCGACTGTCGACAGAGAGTATGAAGTAACGAGATTTTGATTGTCAATTGACTGCTCCTAATGAGGAGGCTCCCTTTATAGATTTGTTAATCCATTGTTCTTCGCTTAATCTTCTTATGATGGATGCATGCTCATCAATTTCTTTGTAATCATTTTCTTCTTAATCCATCGTCTATCTCTTGACCGGACGTATGATATTCCATTCATTTACACCGGTCTATTATCACGTATCGCTCGCATATTATGTTTCGAATTATTTCATTTGTTTAAAACAAATTTCACTATGAATTAGTTCGGTGAAGCTTTTAATTAAAAAAAAAGAAGTTTAATTTTGAAATAGATCACATGAGTTAACAATCCTATGTAGTTCGCTACAAAATACATCTTATAACTCTTCTTAATTCGATCGCTCGCAGTACGGTATGAAATACGATAATTCAATATTCAATATAATAATTGGTTACAATTCTCGCGCAATATTAATAAAACAAAAAAAGAAATTCAGAAAGTATACTTTGAATTATATGATTGAATTTATTAATTACTATCTATGATAGAACCACCGGACGTTACACTATTAATATTTCTACTGTTTTCAATTTTAAATTCCACAAGCTTGGTTTTATAATAATTACAACATATCACTCAAATATCAAGATAATGAAATGCAATTACACTACAACTATGTTACAGCAAACGGTTACGCAGTTTTATTTTCTAAATGAATAATGCTAATGCGATTGTTTCTTCTAAATTCGTTTATATTTCAGCTTATCTTCCGGAACTGCAACATGTTTCGACATGAAATTAGCACTAGAAAGTTTTTTAACGTAATCTTTCCGCACTATATGTATATTTTATATTTATTCAATTTTTAGAATTGTATTGTGTATCAAAAATTTTATAAACTATCTATCAAATACTTTTAAACTCATAAGATTACAAACAGTGGAAACTGTGATATAAATCACAGAAATCTCATTCTGCATTATCAGGTATTGCGATTTCAGCTAAATGCAGGAAATTAGAGAATGGATACCACGAAAAGAATTTTTTAAATTTGAAAGAATATTTTGGAAAAGTAGAGCATATCGTCTACGTATAATTTGAGCAATACCATACCTTCGAAATTATTTAGAAATGTTTCCTGCACATTTATACATATTATGTCTCGATATACAAGTAAGTACTATTTGAGTGTAATATTTATTATTTTTTGAGTGTGATATTTATTTGAATATACTCGCTTCGCTCGCCAACCCCCGCGTCGCCTTGCTCTCTCGCCCACTCTCTCTCTCTGTCCGAAAAGTACACACTGTCATGGCGCTCAATTTTCGGTTCCCCTTCAGAAGGCAACCCGTTCGGCGTTTTAACGTGACAGAATCTACATAACTATTTTATAGTGTTTGACTACAGGTGGGAGAAATTTTAGGGGATGGTTCTTGACGAAAATATAAGACGAAAATGAAGAATAAAAGAATTGCGGTTTCGGCTTCGTTAATTAGCTATTAACAATTAAAAAGCCGCCTGAAATGCGGCAACGTTTTCGACAGAGGTGTACGTTGCGTACGTCACACTGGCGCGCGACAGTCACGTACCAAGTGACAGATGCATGGATACCTTGGTTCTCACTTGGGGCCCCAGCGAGTTGAAAATGTTTAACAAATCGTTAAACCACATTGAACCTATCTACTCGTTAAAATCCACAAGGGCATTTCTAATATACGCCCTGTGGAATTATCGAGTAGAAGGGTTAATGACCTTTCTGTTTTAGATTGTTCTCACACATATCCACAAATCCTTATCCTGCACTATAATTGTTCATAACACCGTACATAACACACTGAAATAAACGACAAACAAATAAAATGGTATCCCGTGTGTCCATAAATGCTGAATAAAATCCTCACAAATTCAAGTATCCAGAAAAATGCACATGCATACCGGAATCGTTCACAGCTAAGTCACGTTTGATGCTCGTCAATTTGAATTTCGCACACGAAAAAGAAAATATCAGTGAAATTACTGTGAAGTACACCCATTTAATTAACACCCTAATTCAAATTTTTAAGAAAATGCGTTTTTGCAAGGAGAATCGTTCGTACACGCTTGCCTTCGTTTGCACACTGATTCAAGACAGCTGTGAGGTCAATGCCAGATCGATAAAACAAATGAAGATCTACAGCAAATTCCCGCCCAAACATCACGCGTTGCTGTACCAATACATTGTCTATCCTGTATTTATGAATTTCGCGATTTTTTCTCATTCTGTCTGTGACCGCCGAATGTCTCATGTGTGTGACATTCATTACATCAGCTGTCTTGCAAATACTACATCGAGAGTTGTTCCTGATCTTGTTGTCGTTTCATTAAGATTATTTACCATTTCCAATCTTAATTTACTTCTAAACATTACTAGAGTGCAAGAAGTTTCACTTCTGTCGCGTGTGGTTTTCGACGCGTATGTTTTTTAACTTCTGTTTTCTTTGAAAAATTCAAAAGACTACTTGTCATGTGGTCGGTCATGCCTTATATGCGTTTCGGTTAAGCCTTTTGAAAATTTCGTTAATTTTGTGGCAGGACGCACCGTTCCCGAGATACAGCAATTTTTTTTATTTTTTTAATTAAGGCTTGCTCGTTAACCATCCCCACCACTTCCGTTACGCATTGTCGTGTCGCGAATTCCGTGACGCGAATTAGGCTTACATTCTACCAAAAGAATTGTTACTTCAAAAGTGGAAGACAAATAGTGATTATCGGTGATCTGAACGTGTCGGTAAATAAGCATTGTCGGTAAGATTTATTAGCGGAGCGTCTTTAAAGTGACAAAGGCAGCAAACGTACTCCCCAGTACTGAGTGTGTTATGTTCAGGTACTCAGGGACATACTTACTTGTCTAGACTTTTTACTCTACACCTCTTAATTATAATAAATCGACACTGTTACATTTACAAATCCTTGATAATGTTACGAGCCAGGGCCGCGAGTAGCATGAGTGGCCGGCGAAGGGTTATTACCCTGGGAATATGGACTTAAATTGTTAGTTAAGAGCGGACGCACCTGATACGATTGTCAGGGAACCGCTAGGATCGGAGTCAAAACGCAGACGTACCTGATACGATTGTCAGGGAACCACTAGGAGGTTGGATAAAAGGACGAACGTACCTGATACGATTTTCAGGGAACCGTTAGTATCTGCGGAAGTACCTGATACGATTGTCAGGGAACCGCTAGTATTGGTTTGGTTATACAAGGTGTCCCAAAATTCCTCCGACACCCGAAAATGGGAGGTTCCTTGGGTCATTTGAAGCAACATTTTTCTTTACAAAAATGGTGTCCGTAGCTTTATTTAGGAGTTATTAACGAAAAACACGGACCAATCAGAGCGCGATCTAGATATGCGATGACATGTTCGGCCAATTGACAGTTGGCGCGTCGGGCCGACTCACAGTGCGGTACCTGGATAGGAATTTAGGACAAAAATCAAAAAATTCGCATGGCGTAGCAATAATTAAAATTTTTTTGTTTGGAATTGTTTTAAATGCACTAATTGAACATGTGGAATACTATTTTAGAATTTTTCATTCTTTTACACTATATAAATTTGAAAGAAACAATAAGAGGCATAATTTATGTATAGAAAGTGAATTCTTCTCGATCGAAAATTTTGATAATTAAAGTTTTAAATGTTATCGCCGCCAGGTTCGATCATTTTTAGAACAAAAACAACAAATGTGCAATTAATACATGTTTCTAACGTTTCGATCCCGATGTGGGTCTTTTTCAAAGAATCATTATTGCGTATGTTGTGTAAAAAATGGACAATACATTATAACAAATATTGAAGGTTGTATGAAAACTATTTAAACCTCATGGTGGCAGATATGTAACTTTAAATACTTGTGTATAATATAAAAATGTAATATGGATATATAGTACATATATTACGTATAGGACACAGATAAATAACGTTAAATAACAGATAAATCACGTTAATGATAGTTCGTATAAGAATTCGTTCCCTAACTCTGAATAAAAAAAATCATTGCGGGATATCTTCCGTTGTTTATTAGATATCAATACTCTGTCTAATGTCCACAAGTTCTCTGTTTTGAAGCAGTTTACATACAGCTTGATATGAAGGGATCCGATGAAAGTGTTGAAGTCTTTTCATAAAATCTTCATTACTAAATTTCCTACTTGTTTTGCAAGTATGATTTAATCGGGTTTTCATAATTTTTTTGTGAGTCGTTTCTAATGCTTCTTCCGAAAGAAGGTCTATATGTAAATCAAAACTTTCAATTACTATTTTCTTGAATACTAATTTTTACATACACATTTCTTATTTACCAACTGATGATTTTATCGGACAATTAGAGTGGAATCGAACTATGATTATTTTGGTTCGTGTCCATTACATGCTGCACGGTGTCGGACGTAGCATTCGCCGAGGGTTAGCGTTGAATAACTTCGAGTGTAGCAGTTTGTAGCAGGAAAAACTTGTCGGAAATTGAAGTATAATGTCTACTAATTACGAAAAAACAAAAACTACAGGATGTTTTGAACCCTTTTTGAAATATCTCTATTTAATGGAGGAAAAGGTGACAAAAATGATTTCCCCTGTATTATTTACTAGTATAATACATATAAGTGACTTACAAATTTTGAAATTTCAGTCACATTAGTTGTACTTTAAGCTATATCCCATAAGACATAATCAATAAAATTCTTTTTCCTGTTACCATGAAAGTAAGTAACGGTTCGGATTTATAAACTGCTTGATATAGCATTTTCTTGAGAAGAGAAACGTTTGCAACTAATCCCCTACTAAATTATTTGAATTTTCTATTGATAAACATGATAATTTAGATGTTAAAACATACTTTCAACATAGAATCCTGTGGATATTAGATAATGAATGTTTAGATTTTTGTCCACAGGGTACCGCACTGTGCGACTGTGATAACTCGCGTCTAGGTCGCGCTTTGATTGGTCCGTGTTTTTCGTTAATAACTCCTAAACAAAGCCGCGGACGCCATTTTTGTAAAGGACAATGTCATTTCAAATGACCCAAAGAACCTCCTATTTTCGAGTGTCGGAGGAATTTTGGGACACCCTGTATAGGTTTCGTGGATAGTCCCAATATGTAATTGGGTACCCACTAGGTTTGAAATCCGTATGTCGACGATTGGAATGTCGTCTATGAATGTGATGGATGATAGGGGATTGCTAGGGTTGTTAGTAAGCCTCGTAACAAGTATAATCTAAATCGATACAATCCGAGCGGTAAGATTGTATCGTGTGGGAACGTTCAATAACTTGATTAGGATTGGTGGAACAATAATTATGGGTTTAAAGAGTTTACAAGTAATTAGGAAAAACACAAATATATTCAAGTCGTAACTGGTTTACATTTGTATATATGTCGCGAGTTTGCGTGATCGAATTAAGAATTGAATGTAAGAATTAAGAATATTACCTAGAGCTCGATATTGACGCACTGGCAAAAGGCGGGGGGTCTCGAAGTGACTTTATGAAATGCCTTAATAGATTGAATCCCGAACTAGCGGAATCTATACGGTTAGTGATTAATCCGAAGGGGAACTTTAGCCCGATCTTACTAGCAATCGACTTGCGAGAATACAACACGACGCGACACGATTCGTGACTACAGAAGTACTACCCCCGAGAATAAAAATGTACGGGTTTATATACCCCAAAACTGAATGGGGTGGTCTGTTCATAATCTAATCGCCGCTTAGGACCAGACTCTAGTTTTTGTCAATTTCCATCAAGTCGAGTCACAGCTCGGTCTTCGTTAAAAGGGATCAACTAAGATAAGAAAAGGTTATCTAGGACGTTTCCTGCCAGAGACGATTTTGAAGAGATTCCTGTGAGAAAGTCAACGGAATCTGTTCGCTAACCGTCACAATAATGACTGTATCGGAGATGATATAAGAATACTCTCATCGTACTTTAAAGTTATTTCGCACGTATGTGAAGGCCTACTAGAAGTTAGCCCCGCACTTGTGGAATTAAACAATTTCAACAGTTGTGCTGAATTGTGCTATGTTTGTGCTATATTGTGCTCGAATATTATAACTGTAATATAAAAAATAAGATGAAAAATTGAAAAAATCGATTTTTTGAGTAGCCCCCCACTTTTCATTTTTTTCAATTTTCTCAATTGTGCTAAGTTGTGCTAGGTTGTGCTAAGATTGTGCTAAAGTATTATTTTAAAAAAATTATAAATAAAGAAGTTATAGTGAAAAATCGATTTCGACATGTAATTAACGTTAAAGTAAGAAACAGTTATCCAAACAGCATATAATCGTATATCTGAGTTGTGCTAGCCTAGCACAAGTCAGCATAACTTTTAATTTCCCCAGCACAACGATATAAAGGGCACTTTACTCTTGTGCGCTGCCCTTCGCGCTGAGGTACTGTATCATTTTTGGTCTTTCTGGTCATCCGAACATAGTAATATTGCATATCTGAGTTGTGCTAGCCTAGATGATCAGAAAGACTAAAAATGACAGGCTAGCACAACTCAGATATACGATTATATGCTGTTTGGATAACTGTTTCTTACTTTAACGTTAATTACATGTCGAAATCGATTTTTCACTATAACTTCTTTATTTATAATTTTTTTTAAATAATACTTTAGCACAATCTTAGCACAACCTAGCACAACTTAGCACAATTGAGAAAATTGAAAAAAATGAAAAGTGGGGGGCTACTCAAAAAATCGATTTTTTCAATTTTTCATCTTATTTTTTATATTACAGTTATAATATTCGAGCACAATATAGCACAAACATAGCACAATTCAGCACAACTGTTGAAATTGTTTAATTCCACAAGTGCGGGGCTAACTTCTAGCAGGCTATGTGAAGTTGCATTCACACTCCTTCGTCCGTACGCCGCACGGTGAGGCACATCGACGCGCTAGCTGTTCATGAGCTAAAAAATGAAAGTCCTCATATCGATTTTTAACCAATGCACAGTGCTTCTTAAACGTCCATTACATTCAAAACCGATCATATTAAGTAAAGTTATTAAAAATTTTCGTCACAATAAGCGTACAAAGATCAAACTTTTTCAGATACGAATTATCACTGAAAAATTCCTTTTTGCTCATAACGGTGCCCTCGAAAACGTACTGAAGATTAAGTGCCCAATTCTTTTTTATATGCGAATGTATATTTATGTTGAAAACGCTCCAGGCACTAATTGTTAATAAAAATTTTTAATGGTATCAGCGCACTGGTTCGATCAAAAACTACTTCTACACTATTTGCAAAATATCACAAAATCAAAATTTCGACGTTTCGATATATATTTAGATCATTTTCAAGAAATTAATAAAATTTTGCGTCTGTAAATTAACCGACAATTTCTATTAGTACTGTGGAACAAATATAATTTTAAACCGTTTTTTAAATAAATTTTTTAAATTTAAGAAAATTATAATTGTAACTCACTTGCTTAGTGTAAATTAAAATATAATTATAATAGATATAACTGACATTGGTGCAACCACATGTCTAGCCCAAGCCGGCATCTGTAAGACTGCGATAAAGTCAGAGCATTTAGAAACAATGTGATCTGTATTGGATCGATCTATACCTGAAAAGAAAATACACAACTGATATGTGAAATTAACGTAAACGTATCGTATTTAAATCAAACGTGATGACGTGTTTCGTATCTCGAGAAAAAGTCGAATCGCCTACGTGAACACGTCCTTTTATATCCTACTTTTTCTAATGTTTATAAATTTTCTAGAACAAATATTGATTTAACAAGATGTGTCGCAATCGCAATATCACTGCACTCACGCATACATACACGATTCTCGATTCTCACATTCATACAACAAGTAACATCATACAAATCATTCATTTCCTACACAGTGTAGGAAATGTATGATTTGTATAATGTAACTTGTTGTATAAATGTAAGAATCGCGATGAAAGCATCTGAAGCCATATGCTTTTTCAGGGCGGCCGAGTGTACTTTTTTAATTAAAAAAATTTTTTTTTAGTTATGCAACTAATCCTAATGTTACCGCTTACAATAATCGAAAAATATCCCAATGCAAGATTGAGTTATTTATCTCTACAGGGAAATGTCGCTTCAAATGATGTCAGGAACTTCCCATTTCCGGATGTTGAAGGAATTTTGGGACACCCTGTATATATACAATTTGATTGTATCCAGAATTAATAGTTATACGATTTATTTTGCAACATTACTATGCTACACTAGGGAACCAAGTGAGAAACGAGCATACGAAGTTGTTTTAATGCGACGCCATATAGCAAACATTTTGATAAGTAGATAACTATTGAAATTGCCTGAAAATATATAATCATCTTAAAACGTGCACTAAATAAATAATGATACTAATATATTGCAACTAACGAATCGGGAAGTTCTTTGTGTGGCTCCTGGAGAGTCACACATCAAATAAGATCCGTACCACTAACCCTCTCGCGAGCTCGCAAAGCAAGCGAGCTACAACAACCCCATCCGCGAAGCTCGCGAAGCTCGCGAGCAACAATAACCAGCTAATTATTTTTTTAATGTTTGTAATTCTTTAAATAAGACAGTAATAATACATTTTTGTTATTTCATTAAATATCATAAAAATTCATTCATCCCTCAAACACACTCTTGTTTGAAAGCCTGAACAACCAGATTTCAAATATTATTCATCATTCACACGATTTTTCGAACATTTCCGGTGGTGTGACAAAAAAATTTTTCGTACGCAAAGTAATCAGTTAGTCTTCTACAAATTCCAATATAAAAAATTTAAAGAATGTTTCTTTTAATAAAAAATTGAGGTCACCTTGATTGTTTATTTATCACCATATATTTTTTATTTAATAACGTTATAGCTGACATCAATACGAATTCAACGACCTATTTCCTGTAGTCTTTAAGTGTTGAGAGGTTACGTGTAAATAATTATGGGTGTTCGACTACAGGTGGGAGAAATTTTAGGGGATGGTTCTTGACGATAATATAAGACGAAAATGAAGAATAAAAGAATTGCGATTTCGGCATCATTAATTAGCTATTAACAATTAAAAATCCGCCTGAAATGCGGCAACGTTTTCGACAGAGGTGTACGTTGCGTGCGTCACACTGGCGCGCGACAGTCACGTATCAAGTGACAGATGCATGCGTACCTTGGTTCTCAATTGGGGCCCCAGCGAGTTGAAAATGTTTAACAAATCGTTGAATCACATTGAACCTATGTACTCGTTAAAATCCACAAGGGTATTTCTAATATTCGCCCTGTGGAATTATGTATTGAGTAGAAGGGGTCAATGACATTTCTGTTTTAGATTGTTCTCACACATAATCACAAATCCTTATGCTGCACTATAATTGTTCAAAACACCGTACTTAACACACTGAAATAAACCACAAACAAATAAAATAGTATCCATTGTGTCCATAAATGTTGAATAAAATCCTCACAAATTCAAGTATCCAGAAGAATGCACATGCGTACCGGAATCGCTTACAGCTAAGTCACGTTTGATGCACGTCAATTTGACTTTCGCATACGAAAAAGAAAATATCAGTGAAATTACTGTAAATTACACCCATTCAATCAACACCCAAACTCAATGTTTTAAGAAAATGTGTTTTTGCAAGGAGAATCATTCGTACACGCTTGCGTTCGTTTGCACACTGATTAAAGCTATGAATCAAAAACTTGCAATTTCCTGTGAAATGTCACAATGCGTGGCTCAAAATGGCATTTCGAGAAACATTTCCTAATTTTGAACGCCTGTTTTTCCGTGCCTATTGGGTCAAAAAATACGTTTGATCAGTGAAATTTCAAGGAAATTTAATGCTCTTTACAAAAATGAAAACAAAAATTTATAGGACTCATAGTTTTTGAGTAATAGTCGAAAATATAAATTTGCGGTAAATTTACTGTTTGGCGTGAAATCACCGTATATTAAAATGCACATGTAATATAAATACACGAATATTTACGAGTGGTGGAAGTCGCGGAGTAGCATCTAATCTAATAGAGATGCCTATTTCACGTGCAATAAACGAATCTGAATTTTAATCCACGTAATACTAAGTACACGTGTACCCCTGTATTTTAATTTCATAAATATTTGTGTATTTATTTCACATGTGCATTTTAATATACGGTGATTTGACGCCAAACAGTAAATTTACCGTAACTTTATTATTGTCTCACTTTTAATATCAACAGTCGAAAAGAATTCGATCGGAAAACAATAACGCCTCAGTAGTAGGACTCGAATGTACCGAACGGATCCGTGTTCGAGGATCCGTGTACACTAGGGTGGTTCTTATTTTACGACCATGAAATTTTCGGCGGGCCCCCGTCCAATATTGTTCCTTTTCATGAAAAAATGATATATCCATAGTTTTAGAGCAACCGGACATCGGGAAGAGCGCGCTTAATGTAAAGCGTAAACTGAAAATTGAAGTTAAATATTTGATACAAGTTTTATACAATATTTTATACTTTGTACGAATTAAGATTATTTTACATTAATTAGCCTGTCGAAATTTTATCCGCCACCTTTCCGCTAAAAAGTTCATTTTCGCGAAGCGTAATATCGGTGAGAACGATCGGTGCGACGCGTTGAACCGTTGCACCGAGGTCCTTTTCGTTTAGTTTTATGTTTATTTCGTTCCGTACCCGGGTACCCTCGAGTGCCGCCTATGAACATAAAATTCGAATAAAAAAATAAATAAAAAAGCATAATGCAATTACTTTGCATTGGGATGGTAAAATGTTACCATTTTTAACTGGCAGAGAAAAAGTAGACCGATTATCAGTAATAATAACCTGTGATGGAGATGAACAATTGCTCGGAATTCTAGCGATACCTTCTGGTGCCGGTGAAGAGCAAGCTCTTGCAGTTTATGATGTATTGGTAATATGATAATATGAGGTATGATAAATTTTTTAAAAATATTTTCGATTTCTGTAGATTTTATAAATAAGGATCCCTCAGAATGGGAAAGTCATCCGAGTTATAACGCAGGCTTAATTATAGTAAATAATTTAGTTGTAGTTAATGATACGGCAGAAGGAGGAGTCAAACTTATGGAAAAATTGAACGATGTATTATCGCGAAATGGAAAAGAAAAACAATTTATAATCCAACTGTGTCAGACTACAGAAAGTGCTATCCAGACGCAAAAAAGATTACATTAACGAAATCTCTGTAAAATGTCTTTAGTTGTATTTGTTGTATTAAATGTATTTGTTGCCTTGTATATATTAAAGAGTATTTAAACTCAATACTTCGATACCTCTTAGTTTCTTATCTTCGCCTTTACATATACGGTGTAATATTCACCATATCCGGATAAAAATATTATGCTCTGATTAACTATAACATATTTATGTCCAATCTTAATTTCTCTACTTTTTAAATTAGTATAAGAATAAAACTAAAAGAATTGGTATTTTCAATAAAATACGTAAAATTTAACATATACATTTACAAAAATATGATAATTAGTTAATTGTTATATTGAAAACATTACATTTTGGTACTATTATAATCAATATTTTGACACAAGAAGAACGTTTAGTCATAATCAAAAGTCTTTTGATCAAATATTCCCATTCCTACGAAATTTCATGTTTTTCGCAACTTTAACGTCGATGAGGTACGGTTTTCTCTTATCCGATCAACTTCAAACTTTGCAGAAATTATTTTCTTACCCAAAGGCACAATTTTCGGGAGGGGCCGCGAAAAAATCTCCCAAAAAAATTTGGTCTACTTTTTCTTTGCCAGTTAAAAATGGTAACATTTTACCATCCCAATGCAAAGTAATTGCATTATGCTTTTTTATTTATTTTTTTATTCGAATTTTACGTTCATAGGCGGTATTCGAGGGTACCCGGGTACGGAACGAAATAAACATAAAATAAACGAAAAGGACCTCGGTGCAACGGTTCAACGCGTCGCACCGATCGTTCTCATCGATATTACGCTTCGCGAAAATGGACTTTTTAGCGGTGTCACGTCCGGTGGTTCTGTCATAGCTGGTAATTAATAAATTTAATCATATGTATACATATATAACATATACTTTCTGAATTCCTTTTCTTGTTTTATTAATATTGCGCGAGAATTGTAACCAATTATTATACCAAATATTATATTGAATATTGAATTATCGTATTTTATACCGTACTGCGAGCGATCGAATTAAGAGGAGTTATAAGATGTATTTTGTAGCGAACTACATAGGATTGTTAACTCATGTGATCTATTTCAAAACTAAACTTCTTTTTTTTTTAATTAAAAGCTTCACCGAACTAATTCATAGTGAAATAGGTTTTAAACAAATGAAATAATTCGAAACATAATATGCGAGCGATACGTGATAATAGACCGGTCCAAGTGAATGGAATATCATATGTCCGGTCAAGAGATAGACGATGGATTAAGAAGAAAATGATTACAAAGAAATTGATGAGCATGCATCCACCATAACAAGATTAAGCGAAGAACAATGGATTAACAAATCTATAAAGGGAGCCTCCTGATCATGAGCAGTTAGTCGACAATCAAAATCTCTGAAGTACTTCTCGTTCATCCACAGTTCAGATTCGGTCAAATCGGAAAATTCAGTACAGTAAATTAAATTCAGTTAAAGTGTTTTATAAAATTCAAAATTGAAGTGTTAAAGTTAAGTTCGATCTAAAAATAGCGTGTATACCCGCAGGATTTTTATATTGACATCATCATCCTCAACTTCAACAATAACATCAGCCTCGACATCATCATCGTCATCACCACATCATCATCATCATTTGCGTTACCGACAAAGACAATTTGTGAGCGAGCGATAATCATCAATCGGTAAATACTAACATTTGTAATATTTAATAACAATTCTATGTATTCGGAATTTGTTTCATTTATAAAATATACTTTGTTCAATTGTTAAATTTAAAATCAATCTTCAAAATCATTATAAAATACCCAACGTCAATTTCTTCGTTCCACATCCTTCTTTAAAGCCATTTTCATTTAAAAGTACCCTCAATTACCCGAACCGAAGCCGGTGAATGCAGGTAGGTTCAAAACTGCGTTATATCTCCTATTAAAATCTTTAACTCTTTAACTACTATAAAACGTCCCAACAAGGACGTAACAGCGGAAAGGTGGCGGATAGAATTTCGACAGGCTAATTAATGTAAAATAATCTTAATTCGTACGAAGTATAAAATATTGTATAAAACTTGTATCAAATATTTAACTTCAATTTTCAGTTTACGCTTTACATTTAGCGCGCTCTTACCTCTATTTCAAAACTTTGCGCTCGATGAGGCACGACTTCCCGATGTCCGGTTGCTCTAAAACTATGGATATATCATTTTTTCATGAAAAGGAACAATATTGGACGGGGGGCCCGCCGAAAATTTCATGGTCGTAAAATAAGAACCACCCTAGTGTACACGGATCCGTTCGGTACATTCGAGTCCTACTACTGAGGCGTTATTGTTTTCCGATCGAATTCTTTTCGACTGTTGATATTAAAAGTGAGACAATAATAAAGTTGCGGTAAATTTACTGTTTGGCGTCAAATCACCGTATATTAAAATGCACATGTGAAATAAATACACAAATATTTATGAAATTAAAAGACAGGGGTACCCGTGTACTTTGTATTACGTGGATTAAAATTCAGATTCGTTTATTGCACGTGAAATAGGCACCTCTATTAGATTAGATGCTTCTCCGCGACTTCCACCACTCATAAATATTCGTGTATTTATTTTACATGTGCATTTTAATATACTGTGATTTGACGCCAAACAGTAAATTTACCGCAAATTTATATTTTCGACTATTACTCAAAAACTATGAGTCGTAAGAGTTTTTGTTTTCATTTTTGGAAAGAGCATTAAATTTCCTTGAAATTTCACTGTTCAAACGTATTTTATGACCCGATAGGCACGGAGAAACAGGCGTTCAAAATTAGAAAATGTTTCTCGAAATGACATTTTGAGCCACGCATTGCGACATTTCACAGGAAATGGCAAGTTTCTGGTTCATAACTTTAATCAGTGTGCAAACGAACACATGCGGTGTGAAGTGTAAAGAATAACGTTATTATAGGATTGAAGTAAGAAAAACATTCCTACTAGAACGTCTAGAATACGCTTTTCATGAATTTTGTTATAGTTTCGTTGCGGGGTGTAAATAATTAGTGGAAGCGAGAGACGACAGAGATAGAGACAGAAACACAGACGTTAAATAACCCTCCTCGAATAGCTGCTCGGCAGCGTCTGTGGGTACGGCTACATTCATTACGGTTAGATGGTCGACGCAACGCGGGGTGCGCGACGCAGGGCACGCGACGCGCGACGCGACGGGGCGGTGAACGTTTACACGAGCACGCGCCGGAATTGGAGAGTGGTGGTGGCAGCTGCATTCGATGGTGGGAGATTGGGGGCTGGAGGTCGGCCGACCAATAGGAGTCGGGATAATAACACGTTCCCGGGTGGAGCTTTCAAATATACTCGACACGGTGCTGGCGACCTTCTGTCAAACGGCGTTCGGCCGTCGAGGGAGTAGGTAGTGTACGCCTGTTTCCTCGAGAAGTATCCGGACGCTATCGAGGTTCAGTGAGTGAACGGCAGCTCGAATCGTCGTTCGAGAAAAGGGGAATTTTCGACGAGGGTGTGATTTGCGGCAGGTGTCGCGAGCAGGTGGAAACCATGGAAAACCGTTGAGGCTCAGACCTCGAACCGACCTGTCCGTTCGAGAAGAATTTCGAACCGAGCGGTATCCGTCGAACGCGCGGTCAACATGTTGCACAATTCGTTACCAAGGGCATTTTTGGCTCCCGGACTGAATTACATGGGCTACTATGGTGACGAGATCCATCAGCATCCGTATGCTACGCCCGCTACTTGGCACATTCCCATGGAGAACCTTCCGGCGTACTCGAGGGTTTCGGACCACCACGTTCTCCAAACGTGGGACATGTCGAGATCGTCGACCCCGTGCCCTCTGGACTTGTCGTTGAAGCCACCACCCGCGCCAACCACACCGAACACACCGAACTCGCGAATCGCGAAACTCGACGATCCGATCGGATCGGAGTCGAAGAAGAACCAGAAGATTTCGGACGAGTTGCAGAGGGAATCGGAAAGCTGTGTCGGATACAGCGGCGATGACACGGGTTCGTTGGTAGTCGACGACTTCGACATCGTTCCGCGATGCTCTTCGGTAAACAGCCACTCCAGCTACGAGTTGTTGTCGAAAAAGGAGCCGATGCAACTGCAGGAGCCGGGAGACAAGGTCTGCGCGCTCGAAGAAGCTGCGCGTCTGGTGCCGTTCGGCACGATCAGCGAAGTCGCATCGAAGTCGTATTACGCGCACAGCCAAAAGCTAAACGTGCTTACCAGTCCCAGTCAGCTGCAACAGTCTGTCCAGAATTACCATCAGCAGCAACTTTTGACGCCGCAGCATCACTTGCACGGTATGCAACACGCACCGATGACACCCCCGAGCACGCCGTCGCCCCCGCAGTGTCCCAGAAGGAAGATCAGGGAAGAGGACGCCAGTCCGTCGTCGGTGGGAAGCAATTCGACTATCGGCAACGGTTCCAGAACCGGTGGCGGTGGTCCCGCGGACAAACTTCTGCAGAGGCCGAAGAAGAAACACGCGCGAAGACTGAAATTCGACGAGGACACCAGCAGCCCGGTGTCCGGCACCGTGATACTGGGACCCGACGAGGCCGTGGTCACCGGTGACATCGATCCGGCCTTCAATATCGTTGAAGTCACCGAGGAGGCGCGCGCGGAATTGGCGAAAATCGAGAACCGGCTGGGCCCGTATCAATGCAAGCTCTGCAGGCAGCTTCACGAGGACGCTTTCCAGTTGGCCCAGCACAGGTGCTCGAGGATAGCGCACGTCGAGTACAGATGCCCGGAATGCGATAAGAGGTTCTCGTGCCCGGCCAACTTGGCGTCCCATCGGCGCTGGCACAAGCCGAGGTTAGCCAACGGGGAGCACTCGTCGTCGACGAGCGGCGTCGAGATTCCTTGCACCAGGTGCGACGCCAAGTTCACCAGACAAGCCGCCCTTAGGAAGCACCTGACCACGCAGCATCCGGAGAACAACAACAACACCAGCAGCAGCAACAACAACGACGGTAACAACAACAGCAGCGTTACATTGGAAAATCAAGGAGCTACGGGTAAGGCTGACATCATTCAGATGGTTTCCAGCAGCTCGTTGAACGCTGAAATGCCCTGACACGAATTCCCCGCACGACCTTTACCGCGAAGGCCAGGCATCTATTGGAGGTTTGGTCTTGACCTCTAAACGTCGAGAATGCCTTTTCTATATTTCTTTCGACGATTCTCTCGTTAGACGTTTACCCGATTCGATTACTACCTTATCGTTTGTTTCATAGTTCCTTTACGCCTTTACGTTTTCGAAAATGTGTATCGAAAGTTCGAAACAGTTGTCGTTAGCATACACGAATGTATTGTTCGGATTATTAACGTGTTCGTCGCGGAAGATGACTCTTCTGAATCGACCAATCATTTTTCCGGTTTATCATGTAATGGTATTAGGGGTGCCCGGTTCTCGAAAATACGGGTACCCAAGCCTCGGGTCGGGCAGTGGACGGGACAGGATCGTGAAAGTTGATCGACACGTAAATATATTCGGATAGATAAGCACCTGTTATTTCGGGACTAGACGCGAGATTCAGTTTTCCTCCTGGATTCGTAGTTCTGCAACCATCGAGAATCGAAAGAGTTAAAAATTCTTCCATCTAATCGCCTCGCGAAATTACAACTTAAACGTTAACGAGCCAAACCAAACCGAAAGTGTGTCGATAGAATTTCGAGATCCCGACTCGAACCCGAAAGAAATTTTCTAGCCGACCCGAGAGTCCGTGATTTCGGGTGGCTGCACACCATTGTATAACGTTCGTGTCTTCGCGAACGTTCGGAATTCACTCGGTTAACAGGTTAAAGCGATATCCGTAACAAGATCGAATAAGTACACGTCGAACAATCCCCCGCGTAACTTGACTTGCGAAGGATCGTTTATCGTTTCGGTATCCATAAATTTGAGACAATAATCATCTCCGTAGCCGAAGTGCGACGCTCGTCCGGGGGCGAGGTCGAAACACCCGGCCGACGTCAGCGTCAGTTCGAAATTTGCGTGAAATCCACAGAGTCGGGACAACGCGGTTAATGCGCGGTGTTGCGTGCGATGTAAATATGTAGATAACGTGGAGAAGAGGTAGGCTGAAAACCATGACTGTGCGTGTACATATCGAACCGTACTGCTTCTCCGTACTGCATCTGTGCTGCTGTTGCGTATGCATTTATTCGAGCCGATGCGACAATCTGTCCCGTAGGAATAGCTAACTATGTTATAGAGTGTAGATTTAATTTATCCGATCCCAGCGGTCGCAGTCTATCATACAGCTAAATATCAAAGATAGTTAAGGGGATACAGCTAAATATGTATAAATATCTGTGTCTATTATGAATAGTGGTAAAATCGTTGTTGTGGCAACCGCATTTCCGCACGTATAGCCAATCCTAACTATTCCTAACAGTATATCGTAATTCTTAATCGATAAAATTCACCTCGGCTATTTAGCTATTTTATTTCGACAAAGCGCACGGATTCAATGCGTTCCATTTAGCTCGAACGATAGAAAATTAAGTTTTCATTGGTATGCTTTTACTTCTCCATGGAGCGATCCAACATTCGATCAACATAAGACGTTAATTCGAAGGACATTCTTCGAGAGTATGCACGAAATTTGTATCGTTTGTTATCAACTGCGGTAATTAGTTTGCTTGACTTTTCTTTAAAAGCTGGTGTTTTGGGAATGAATTACTCATTGGGGCACCGAGCTTCATATTTAATGGCTGCCATTTATTTCAATTTCGGAGAAGGGACTGTCGTGTAATCACTGTTCAGTACTCTAGCGCATTGCTAAAATCTACATATACATATTTGTATCTACGTACTCGAAAGTGAAAGAATTTCTACGCATTACTGGTTTGTCTAAGGCCTAAGGGATGCGGAGGCGGAGGCGGAGGGACGCTAATTGGACGTCTACTTCTGTAAAATTGCGTTTATAGAAACCGGCCACACGATGATCGATTTCGTAGCGTAAAATATAATTTTCAATAATATTTCTTGAAGAAGCCACTGTAGGCAATACATATAATACTGTTTCTGTCCTTCGAAACACCTACGAAATCTTTACGTTCTTTAAAGCGACGAATGTTTCCGAACTGCTCCAAGTGTCCATCTTGAAATCGTATTTTTCTATTTACCGTGACTGTTTTTTCGGACAAATACATGTTTTATTATAAAATTCATGAAAATGTACGTACGTGTTCGTGCGAAATGTTTCCAGAAAATGGAACTACTGGATAGCGAGTACTTTACTTTTCCGATTGTGCAAATATCGTGTGGGAACAATAATCGTTCGCATCGTATTGGTGCTTCAATCCAATTTTTAATATGCACATGTATACACATTTGTACACGCGCGTACTGTAAAATTAATTTTTAGTTTCTAGTTTCCAGTTTCTAGTCGAAAGGTGTGGTTTGTTAATTATTGTAAATTTCTCGAAATTGTAGAAATTCCGAAATTCGAAGGTTTTACAAATCGGTATTACACAGTCCATGCTTTCGGGTGTAAGTAAAAAATTCGCATAATCTCATGCTTCGAAATCCTGAACTGTGTACATGTGTACATACAATGTAGAAATCGTTCTAAATTATTCTAGTCAGAAAGCAACAGCGTATTCGTTGTCATTAAGATTTCGGAAAATGAAAATTCGCTTCACGTATTCTTTCAAATCGCACACGCATCACCGATTTTTATGCGCGTATCGATTAGGATGTCCAATAGATTGTTCCAAACTTGAAAAAAATCTGTGAAAAGTTTGAGCACGATCGAATAACTTTGCTCGGGTTTTTTTTTCAAGTAACTGGAACAATAAAGGAAAAATTCTTATCGATCGAAAATTGAAATATAAATTATAATTATGATATCGGCGCCAGGTTCGATCTTGGATTAAAGTAAAGAATGTTCGGCAAGAGTAAATAAGAACCATCCTACTTACAGTTTCTTTGAGGAATTAAGAAATGTTCGCCAGCTTGACAACGAATATACGAATAATGTTATATCGTACCGAAGATTAATATTATTAATTGTTATTTATTTTTCTACTGATTTTAGTGTCAAGTATGTACCATAATCGAACGATTTGAAATGGTATCGTCGCGTTCTTCAACCACAATGATCGAAAGATCGAGTCGACCTGTTCGATTTTCAAATTTTCAGGAGGAAACAGTGATCGTTGTTGATAAAAAGATATTTCAAAATAATTAGAAAATGACCTGAGAACCAATTACATTCGTACCGAGCATACTTGAATTCGATCAGTGCCATTTCTAGTCGCAGATAATATGTATATGTAATTACTTTTTATTTATATTTATCTTTTGTTTTCGCATTATTTATTATTCTATTCAATTAGAATAACAGAGTATTATCTAGTCCAAGAATTTGAACAGGAGGGGTCTCTGACGGCTATGTAAAAGCTGTAAATACAGAAACAACGAGCGCAATCGTCGAGTGTAGCGATGAATAACATACATACGTACATGTGTATGTATACTGTATACAATATATCTATGTATATAAAATAGTTTACTTATAGGTTGTATGAAAGTATTATCTTAAATTTGAACAAACGTTGTGGCAAAATAATTGTAAAGTTTAACGAGGGAAATTGAACGAATCAAAATATAAAGTATTACGACGCGACGACAACCAACAGCGTACGCATGTTAACAGAAAATAAACCGATAGATATAGGTATACGCATAGGTATAGATGCATATAAATATTATAGATTATATGTAGATATACAGGTATTTATGTAAATGTCATACATACATAAGTGTTAATTAAACGAATTCTAGTCATAGCTAGTCGTAAACAGGACATAGAAAAAGGTACGAAAGAAATATTAATGAAATACGACTGACAGACACGCTCATACGTTTCTCGGTCAGAAATTGATCATTCATGGGACAGTATTTATATAGTTGCTAATAATAGTTAAGTAATAGAGTTATCGGCTATAGATGCATTTGTTTCTATAAATATGTATCATAGTGTTGCATTTACGTAAGCTTCTTATCGGCGTACATTCGCGAAACCGCAAGTAGGTACACTTAGGGTTGAACGTATACAGTATACAGTGTAGGTATTATACATGTAATGTAGGTTAATACAAAAATATATTTGTTGTTCATATCTGTATATAAAAGTTTCATTTCTGATAAATATACATACCTTAAAATCGAACTTCCCAAATGTTTATTATTTATTCCCACGTTCCAAACTACAATGTATGTATATCGGCAAACACGTTGAACCAAGTTCAGTTTGGTGTACGAATACCCACACAGAGATTTTTATTTCGCATGTAGATTTTAGAATAAGTCCATCAAACTTCAAATTTGTTCATTTGATTAATTTTTAATAGATTTTTAGTACACTATTTTCAATTAATTATCGATAAAGACGGTTAACTGTTCTTGAGTAGCATAAACTACAGTTTGCACTTGTTAAATGTCCGCCACTTGCAGAAGAAATTATTTTCGGTTCATTGTCTTTGTGAGTTTAATATAAAATGGGTTGACGTATTGTCATCAACCGATCAACCGAGCGAGTTCATCAGCCAATCTTTCGTTGTACTCTGACTATATCACCCAATTTTTCATTTCTTTTCGCTTCATTATGTAACACTTTCTTTATTTAACTGAATGTTAACCATTTTTATACTATATGTATATGTACAAATAATTGTAAAAGTCTAGAAGTAATTATCACTTTTAGGTTTTATGCTGTAATTTGAGCTAATCTCATTGCCAGTAAGAATCTTTAAAAAACCAATTTATAGTGTAAATAGTTTTTAATAGAACGGTGCACATTGCTCTTTTTAAATATGACATCAAAAATTTCCAACTATAACTAAGGTAAAGGTACTAGTAGATGACCAGTTAAGAGAAGTTTTCCACGTGAACAATAGTAACCACTCACTCTGTCATCAAATAGCGAGAGTCGATGTATGAAGACACTCTTTAAGTCTTCTAAATTATGTACCAAGACCACTTTTTAAAAAACGTTTACTTATACAAATTTAAGAAACATGTTTAAAAATTCAGTAATTGCTTCACAAGTTTACCACTTTTGAAAATAAAAAATCGAGTAAGAAATTGTGAAAAACTGGTTTTTTCCCTTACATTTAAACATTTAATAGTTACTTTTTTTGAATATTGTATGTCATTGTGTTAAACAATTTTTTCGTTTTTCTTACAGACGCAATTCAATTTCAATCTTGAAAATGGTCAAAATCAATGACCGAAACGTCGATTACTTTGAAAATTAGCAAAATTGCTCGGTTAATATTTTTGTTGTCTTTAACGATCGAACCGTAGCGCCGAAATCATTTAACAGTTGTTTTATTAAAAAATCTAGTAATTGACATCCTATTCGTTAGTAGTTGACCACTTATGCTAGAAATTAAAGAATGAAATAAGAAATAAAATAAATTGATTCCAAGTTTAACTGAGGAACAGAGTAGATGTTAGAACAGATGGTATGGCACCCGAGGTTCATTTTCATCAAAAGTGTACAGCTTATAAAAATCTTATTTTTTATGTTTTTCTATAAAATGGTTAACTACTGGTACATGGTAAACTACTGGTACCTTTACCTTACGTCATTGCAAAAGTTCATTTTCTCATTAATTAATAATGTAGTCAACATCATTTTGTACAATTGTCTTCCGCCATGTGATAAGATAATAAAATAATACAATACAATAACATTTGAATACACGGTCCAACAGCCAGAAAACGTTTCGATTTTCACTGTACGATTCTTATATAGTTTTACGAGCTGATTCCGAATCTGTCTCTAATTTTTTTCCTACACGCACAGGTTTTGAGAAATTTCAGTTTGAAAAAAAGACATATTTTTCGAATTTGAACAAATATTGTGATGGTATTGTGACAGATATTGCATTGTTCTTTACAGCACAAGATTCTCTAGACTTTCCTGAATCCAGTGATATGCAACACTAATACATTATGATTGTTTAAAAATGTTTCAACAATCATTAAAGACGGAGAGGCACCACTTTTGCACCGTTTTTTGATGATATTTTTTTAATCTATCTGAAAAAATAAGAGTCCAGCAGAAAATCGAACTATACCACGCGATAGAGCAGATTTTTATCTTGAGAAACCACCCTTTCCAAACCAAATATCTTCGCTCGACACGAGTCGCTACCAGTGGTGCTCTGCCACTAGCGCGGTCGTTCGGCAGGATAAATGTTATATTTATTATTTATAATTATATTTCCATCCTATTAATATATTTATTTTTCATTTATTATTTTATAGTAAAAATAGAAATTTACAAGATAGAAAACACACCTAAAACTTCTTTCTTCTCTACTGACGTATATGAGATGTTTCTGCTTCTGTTATCAAATTCCAACAATAGTCTGCAAGCATGGATGTACTATGTGTATTGTCCGGACAAAAGTTTAAATGCGAATGTTAAAAGTGCATTTCTAGCGATATATTACATCCTAACTTATAGAAAGAATCTAATTAAGATATTCAGATAAAAAAATACGCAAATACTCGTACTTACGTCCTTCATATCATAAATTTTTTCATAAGTGTGATTACATGATAAAGGGTAGAAAAAAATTATTAAATATTTTAGGGGTGGAAATTGCAAACAACCCTTCGAGTGACCACTTTCAAAAAATTCAACAACAATGTTGTGTTATCTATCTAATATATACAAAAGTTTCAAGATGGTCGGAGGGGTGGAACATAGTTAAATATTGAAAAACAAATGAAATTACGCCATTATAATGTAGGAACACTATTAGTGAAAGATTTTAGTTAGTAGTGATTATACGTATTTAGTATTGTTTAAGTACTTATACTTATTCGGTTTCTTTATTGGGTCTCCCACGCTCGCTCAATCCTGAACTCAAAATCACGCACACCCACTGCTCAGCTGTCTTATGTCATTCTTCGAAAATATTCTCGATATTTATCGCACAGTCTAAACACTCGGTGAAACCATTGTTAGTTGATTTAGAAAATCGACACTAATTGTCAAGCAATTCGACTACCTGACTCGAGCCAATGTGACCCACGAGTCGAAGTCTCTTGAACGCAACGCGACGAGATTCGCTAGATTTTCGTGCGTCTTTAGTGCGCCATAGCAATAACATGCAAAGAAAATGTTTCCTCTGTTTCCACAATCCACCCTCAATTCCTCTCACTAGATTTTACCATCTCTACTACAACTTTCACGTCTCTTAAGAGGGTAGGGTACCCACGTGACCATGGTATTATTCATTGTGATCAACCCCCGCGTGAAAAACCAATTTGGCAACAGTGATGAACATACATTTGTATCAATCCAACGCTTCAAATTCGCTATAATTACAGGTTTTCTTCTTTTAATCATTATCTTTATTGTTATTAATGGATCCGAGTGGCTTCATTTCCTTTACACTTTTGTTGTTACGAATCTACGCTGATAATTCTCCTGACTAAGCGCCATCTGGTCGAAGTAACTGAACTAAAATTGCTTCTATTCACCCTTCATGAACGGAATCTGGGGAACAATTGAATGCGATCACGGGAAAACTTTTTTCGTCCTCATGTTAGCATGTTATAAGCTGTGTGAGAGCTCATTGTAAAAAGGAAGGTTCATCATAGCCCGCTCTGCTCATAATTTTATTATGATATAACATAAGTTATATTATTAGATATAAACATAATCTATCTAAATCATGAGCAGAGCGGGCTATGATGAACCTTCCTTTTTACAATGAGCTCTCACACAGCTCATAACATGCTAATACGAGCTGTGTGAGGACTCATTGTAAAGAGGAAGGTTCATCATAGCCCGCTCTGCTCATGATTTAAGTAAGAAAAACCGTTTTGTATTAGAAAAATACATGGGAACCTGAGGGTGGTTGTTTCGACTTGTTTGCCCTACTTTGGACGCTCATATTATTAAATATAAACATAATCTTGTTACATCATGAGCAGAGCGGGCTATGATGAACCTTCTTCTTTAGAACAAGCCCTCACACAGCTCGTAACATGCTTGTATAAAAACAAAAATGGCTTCCCGTAAACACGGTTTTCACTTGTTTTTCTAGTAATATTCTAGTAATATGCTAGTCATATCCATGGGTACGGTACCCCCTTAATAAGAAAAATCGTTCAATCTGTACACTCGGTCCAAACCCTCGTTATTCACACGTTACGCACAATACGCCGCGCGATGCCTAGAAAACACGATCATTTAACCGTTTTGTGTACTATATATGTATAATATTAGCATATATAAAATTATATACTACTTATGTAATATTATTTACAGGTAACTATCAATTAACCCAGGCAGTATGTTATCTCGCGGAATTAATGAAGGATGATAATATTTTAAATATTGAATATTTAAAGGAATCTAAGAATATTATAAGGCTGAAAGTTCACTCGAGGCATATTAACCGTAAGTATTATCAATGCTATATTGAATATGTACCAAATTCGATTAGTTATACCACTATAACACGATATACGCGTGACTGTGCTAACGGCAACAGAATAGTGGATTGCTGTTCTCATGTCGCTTCGATTATTTATTATTTATCTCACGGGCGATCTAAAGTCAAAATTGTAAAACCATCGGAGATATTAACGAAGATATTTGATGTAACACATACAGTACCGGTTATTGAGGAAAATAATGACGAAGATTGAATAAATTATGCATATTATGATTCCTAGAATTCTCATTTATACCTACATAATGCGTCTCGCGTTTAAAAAGAAATAATTGATTAAGAAGGGACTTAATCTCCTGATAAGACACTATTACTAAATAGTGTCGTAAGAAACACGACACTATATTGTATTGTACTATTATAATGGCGTAATTTCATTTGTTTCTCAATATTTAACTATGTTCCATCCATCCGACCAGCTTGCAACTTTTATATATATTAGATAGATAACAGAACATTGTTGTTGAATTTTTTGAAAGTGGTCACTCGAAGGGTTGTTTGCAATTCCCACCCCTAAAATATTTAATAATTTTTTCTACCCTTAATAATATAATCACAATTGTGAAAAAAATATATGATATAAAGGACGTAAGTACGAGTATTTTCGTATTTTTTTATCTGAATATCTTAATTAACAACCGAGAAAAAAAATGATATAGTTAAGGGTATATAGTTTAGCGACTTGAAATTTTGGGGGGTTATCTTTCAACGTAAAATCAATGTTTTCCACGCAATTTCAATAAAAATCCAGCGGGGCCGATTCACTATTCTTAGTCTGCTAGACCCTTTGTTGGACAGTGTTACTTGAAGAGATAAAAAGTCTACTTTCAAAAATAACTTTGTATACAGAAGGTATCAAGATAAACATTTAACAGATAATTAACAGTGCCTTACTCTATAATTTCGAAGGCTCAGTGGTTAGACCAAATTATTGTTTGCTTCTACATATTTTCTCAAGAGTATTGTCGAGTTGCAAATGAGACGAAAACAATCAAATCGTTATTACGTTGTTAATTTTGGTAATAGTATGTGTCTTTATATAAATTCTTTTATACATATACTGTCAGGTTTATAATAAGTTGCGATCACAACAAAAATGATAACGCATATATGAAGAATTTGTTGCGAATTCTATAAGAAAATGAAAACAATATGTTTAATATTTCGTACATCCTCCTTTCTTTTGTACAACATTCAACAGATTTTTTTCAGATATTTACGACGGATCTGTGACTCTATTTTTGTCCGATACACATGTTCAATTCTGTAATATTGTTAAACTGTCTCTTTTGTGAAAAATAAATATTATTAAAAACACTTTTCTCGAATAGTTCTTTATAAGTATGTTCAGATCGGGACTGGCCACTCCAAAACACTTATTTTGTTTCAGTCTACAGTTTGCGTTGTACATGTTGGAGTTATCTCGTTGAAATGTGGAAGTTTCGCCATCGATTTTTCTTCCGAATTTCTTTGCACAAAGAAATTCGAACATCTACGATTTTAGTGTAAATTCTACTATTTAATTTTCTATAAAAAATTCAGTGTCTAAGATTCCGTGACATTCATTGCCACCCTAAATCATAATATTTGCACTTCATATTTTTCCGCGGCTTAACACACGTCCTTGTTGGGACGTTTTTAGAGTAGTTGAAGAGTTTAAGATTTTAATAGGAGATATAACGCAGTTATGAACCTACCTGCATTCACCGGCTTCAGTTCGGGTAATTGAGGGTACTTTTAAATGAAAATGGCTTTAAATAAGGATGTGGAACGAAGAAATCGACGTTGGGTATCTTATAATGATTTAGGAGATTGATTTTAAATGTAACAATTGAACAAAGTATATTTCATAAATGAAACAAAGTCAGAATACATAGAATTACTTAATATCTAATTGTAAATTGTTAGTATTTACCGATAGATGAATCTCGCTTTGTTTCCTTAAACTATTGTATGGTTTCGATCGCTGAGTATTCGCTTCAGCCGCTCTTTGATGAATTGGTGGTGTTTTGGTGATCCGGCGGGTGCCTTTTATTAAATTACAACTTCACCTTTAAATTATTATTGAATACTTTAACACGATTGATGTAGATTGACTGGATTTACTAAACACGATGGTATATGAACACTGAACTTTAACTGTGTAACTACGTGTACGTTTAAGATTTTGAATGCGAACGAGAAAAACTCCGGAGATTTTGATTGTCGACTGACTGCTCCTGATGAGGAGGCTCCCTTTATAGATTTGTTAATCCATTGTTCTTCGCTTAATCTTATTATGGTGGATGCATGCTCATCAATTTCTTTGTAATCATTTTTCTACTTAATCCATCGTCTATCTCTTGACCGGACGTATGATATTCCATTCATTTGCACCGGTCTATTATCACGTATCGCTCGCATATTATGTTTCGAATTATTTCATTTGTTTAAAACATATTTCACTATGAATTAGTTCGGTGAAGCTTTTAATTAAAAAAAAAGAAGTTTAGTTTTGAAATAGATCACATGAGTTAACAATCCTATGTAGTTCGCTACAAAATACATCTTATAACTCTTCTTAATTCGATCGCTCGCAGTACAGTATAAAATACGATAATTCAATATTCAATATAATATTTGGTATAATAATTGGTTACAATTCTCGCGCAATATTAATAAAACAAGAAAAGGAACTCAGAAAGTATATGTTATATATATATATATATATATATATATATATATATATATATATATATATATATATATATATGATTGAATTTATTAATTACTATCTATGACAGAACCACCGGACGTGACACACTGCTCTGTACTTTCCTTTTCCCTTAAATCGTGAAAAAATGACGAAATCTAATTTTTACCCATTGGCTTTTCTCTGCATTATCACGATTTCACTCTCATTTCATTATCACGAAAACTTAAATAAAACAGCTGCGCTGTCGCTTTGTCGTGTAGTGTATACATGAGCACTTCTTGAAGTATTTTACATTTAAATGTCAAAGCACTTGGTTCAATCATAACTTTTTTTAATTATTAATAAATTTCCTAAATATTACAGTTTAACATCATTAATTAATTAATAATGCATTTTTTTGGTCCCCGCATAATGAATAATTTATTTCAGTAGCCATTCTGATTAACTCCGTACTCAAATGTAAATCGAGTCACATGCGAAAAAAATTCAAAACATTTTTACACTAAGAGAATTGGTGCAATATTTAATATAATATAAATGACTCATATGGATTTTGTCTCAACAAAGCCTT
Source organism: Lasioglossum villosulum (assembly GCA_963971365.1). Lineage (NCBI taxonomy): Eukaryota > Metazoa > Arthropoda > Insecta > Hymenoptera > Halictidae > Lasioglossum > Lasioglossum villosulum. Next base: position 15,411,376 of record OZ020504.1, read on the forward strand.
TAAAGGATTCTATCATTAACAGAAAATAAAACAATTAATGACTTACCAGTAAATTAGCTTAACATACACTGGATAAAATTACAAAGGTAAAAACCCACGTCATACAATTCAAGTAAGACTTTAATTAAGATTCAGAATTTAGTGCCATAAATATAAAAAATCTGGAGCAAGTAGAACACTAGGTCTGAAAAATATAGAACAGCTTTTGCTATATCCTATAGGTAGAAGCGATAAAACTGTGATCAGAGAAAAGAGGAAACATGTGATGGAACTGTTAAAATTTATTCCTCCTACTAAACATAGTTATCATATGTACTACAAAACGATATGACGGGACCTTCAAATACAACTGACGAGGAAGACATTATTTGTATTGCCGATGAATCAATAACAAATAATGATATATCAAATTATATAAAAAATATAATTTGAAGACTGATTTTTGTTATTATTTTTTTTCACTTGTTAAATCGATAATTCTTTTAATCACCCCAAAGTTGTGATATTAATAACGATTACACCAAGGCTATTTTATCTTATTCAATCGACATGTCTGTACATATTTATTACGTATTTATGCATTATAGAATATTTATTTCAATTTTTTTTAAAGGAAATTTTGAAAAACAATGTATATTATTTCATCACATTTCTCCAATTTCTGTTTCATGGAGTTAATCGATTTGGCCGGTAAGCGGCTCACACAGAGGACAGATTTTTCATTTAGGAAAAGATTGCAATGTATCTAATATGTTAATAAGTATTTTCCAATATCTTTTGAAAATTGTATGTTTGAAATTTCTGATTACAGACGCAATTATAATTATTGTTCTTGAAAATGCTTCAAATTAGAACCGAAACGTCGAATTGATCATCAATTAGCAAAATTGCTTAATTTTTTTTCATTGATCGAACCGTAGCGCCGAAATCATTTAATATTTGTTTGAAACAATAATACGATCGAGAAAAAATAGTTTATTTATCTAATATGTATATGAAATAATTTGTATGTAAATAAAATAGAAATAGAGTAAAACTTATTTTTTGCTTTTTAGTGTGCTTAATTAACGCAATAAATAGGTTTTCTTAACCTTGCATATCCGTGTACATCAGAACAAAATTATTTTTTCCTTTGTAGCGCACATAAAAATCGGTCCACATACATATTTGGAAGAATATTGCTTTTAATTGTTTTGTCTGGTCCGCTCTCGCTACGTTCAAATATTCTTTCCAAGCTCCAAGGAATCTTGGCCGAACCGAGACCAGAGCACTACCACCCATAGTCGGAGTCGCCAGATTAGGACTGTGTCCCCACTCTACCGTTTTCCTTCTACCACGTTATTCCCCACGCATCTGCCATAGCCCGGTCATGTGACGCGTTTCATCTCTATCCAGTACGTATTCGGTAGTGACAGAGAGATGGGTGGGGATAATTTTTTCCTCAAAGAGAAAAAATTCGTGCTCCCTCACCTCATCTGGCGACTCTGTCCATAGTGTAAGCACGAGCATTTAAAAAGTAAAAATTATATCGTATACCTAACTGATGCTAGAATAAACTGCAATGTTTATACATATGAAATCAGGTATGGTCTCTGTAGATGTGCTTTAACCGTAGCAGCACAAGTTTTCTTTCTGTCTTGATCGAGTAAAATCCGCTTTCGATACGAGCGAATAGTAACGTTTGTAATTTTATCCAGATTAATCACTAATTCTCATCCCATTCCATTTTCGATCGCCTCAACGAAATCTCCATCTTTGATCCTGCTACCGATTCACTTTTCCTGATACCGATTATCGTTTATCAATAGCAGCATCACCATAAACAGCACAAACTTTTTATCATAATCTGCACATTTTTCACTTTACAAAATACAAAATACAATAACATATGAAATCAGGTATGGTCTCTGTAGATGTGCTTTAACCGTAGCAGCACAAGTTTTGTTTCTGTCTTGATAGAGTAAAATCCGCTTTCGATACGAGCAAATAGTGACTTTACTTGTATTTTGTAAAGTGAAAAATGTGCAGATTATGATAAAAAGTTTGTGCTGTTTATGGTGATGCTGTTATTGATAAACGATAATCGGTATCAGGAAAAGTGAATCGGCAGCAGGATCAAAGATGGAGATTTCGTTGAGGCGATCGAAAATGGAATGGAATGAGAATTAGTGATTAATCTGGATAAAATTACGAATTTACGTTCTTATTATAGTACAAGCTAATAAATAAATGAATAAATCGGTTGATGTTCGCGCGAGCGTTGATGAATTTCCTGCATCGGAATGTCCACTCTTCGTTTGACGAGGGTGGATGTAGAATTTTGGCGAAGCATTGGCGAACGTGTGTCGTCGAGATAATTGATTTTCACTGATCCGAAGAACTGCTTAAAGATCAATAAAGCAATCGCGTGTAACATAGAAAGAAGATGGGCCGTGATCCAAGTCGGTATTGTCCAGGGATGATGTCCCTCTACGCCTCTACGTTACTTTGCCGCGTGCGCTACCATAATGCATCGCCGTAGAATCCATAGAGGAGGGATTGCTGGCTCTGTAATCTGCGCGAGCCTTTGTGCCCACGGAATAAAGAGATCTGTCGCGCCCTCACAGTTAAAGAGGGACACCATTAAATCCATGAAGCTGATTTTCCGAAATTCTCAGTTCCTAGGATTGTCCTCGATACCGATCACAGCCACTCTTTAGAAATCCTCTCATCACTCTTCACTAATACGTTATTTCAAAAAGTGTTACGTTATTTCATACCTACATCGCCCGCATGTACTTATATGTACATAGTAGCGGCCGTATGCCGTATACAGTGACTACCACTAATATTCGGACACTCTTAAAAAGACGATAACTGTTTTAATATTGTACTATACGATTTGAACATTTTTTTAGAAGTTAGAACAATTAGTTTGCTACAGGATGCGAAAAAAGAATTTTGTCAAAAATTGCAATTGATCGGAATTATAAAAAAATACCGAAAGTTGCATTTTACAACATTTTTATGTGGACCTACGTTGGAAATTTAAAAAATACGTTTTACAGACCTGTGCCAATTAAACATATTCTGAAAATTTCGTCAAAATCGGTTGACGTTGCAATGAGCTACAAACATTTAAATATGTTAAAAATGGCAGATTTTCACGATTTTCGGCCTTCAACTGCAGTAAATCTAATGATTCTTGTATCTTTCAATCGTTGTCTTTGCTTGCCACATCAGCCGATTGCGATGAAACTTTCACAAACTTTCGCATATAATTGACATAGCTCTACAAAACGTATTTTTTAAATTTTCAATATATGTCCACATAAAAAAGTTGTAAAATGCAACTTTTAGTATTTTTTTCATGATTCAGAGGAATTGCGATTTTTCACAACATTTTTTTTCGCATCCTGTGGCAAACTAATTGCACTAGCTTGCCAAAAAAATTCAAATCGTATAATACAATATTAAAAAAGTTATCGTATTTGTAAGAGTGTCCGAATATTAGTGGGAGTCACTGTACTTACATACGTACAGTGGCTCACGAATGTATACGAACGCTTACATTTACAAATTTTAATGAATAAACGAGAGGGTTAGTGGTACGGATGTTATTTGGTATCTGACTCTCGAAGAGTCACACAAAGAACTTCCCGATTCGTTAGTTGCAATATATTATTATCATTATTTAGTTTACGTTTTAAGAAGATTATACGTTCTCAGGAAAGTTCAATAGTTTTCTACTTATCAAAATTTTGCTATATGGCCTCGCATTAAACCAACTTCGTATGCCCGTTGCTCACTTGGTTCCCTGTTACAGCATAGTAATGTCGTAAAATAAATCGTGTAAATATTAATTCTGGATACAATCAAATTATATATATAACAACATCCGGAAATGGGAGGTTCCTGACATCATTTGAAGCTACATTTCCCTGTAGAGATGAATAACTCAATCTTGCATTGGGATATTTTTCGATTATTGTAAGCGGTAACATTAACATTAGTTGTATAATTTAAAAAAAATGAAATATATATAATTACGTTTGTTTATTTGGTGGAAAATTTCCATCCTCTCGTATAAATTGCATTGTTGAATGAACTTCTTTAAAAAGAAAACTAAAAAACTACTTGACCAAAATGGACCAAAATCTAATCAGCTCTAAGTTACAGCGGGCCACATCCATTGCATCAGTCATTATTTTGATCGCGTTGTTACTTTTTCAGAATACGTTAACGAAAAATTTGATACCATAGAAACGGACATAGGCGCGCGCGCGCGCGCACGCACACACACACACACACACACACACCGACATTTTGATAAAAATAGTCTAAAATGACTCCAATGACCATGAAACGTGAAGATCTGCTAAAAAATCGATTTTCGATTTTCGGGGTAATTACAGTAACTTCCCTATGAATCGGGAAGTTAAAAATTGATTTCATCCCTTAACGACTTTGTTACATTGAAAGCAATAATACAACATTCTCGAATTGTTTAAATCTTTTGCTGTTTTATATTTCATCCAACCAATTTCTTCGTAAATGCATAAAGATCCGCAGTCTAGTTATACATATATGATCCATTGTTTCATAGGTCGACCACAGAAATTAACTGACTGAACAGAAAATTATCATTCGCGAAATAAAAAAAAATCCTACTTTATCCACTTCTAAACTCACAAATATGGTAGCTGGTATGTTTCATAAAGTAGTTCATCCCGAATTATATCGGCGAATCTTACGAAATAATGATTTTCATGGCAGAGTACAACGAAAGAATCCGTATATTAATGCGGTAAAATAAATAAATAATATTTTCTGTGATAAAGTCATCTTTTCGGATGAGTCTAAATTTAACATCTTTGGCTCAGATGGTCAAAGTTATGTTTGGAGACAACCAAATACGGAATTAAAAATAAAAAATTTACACCAAACAGTGAAACAAGGAGTTGGATCGGTTATGGCGTGGGGGTGCATGGCAGCAAGTGGCACCGGAAATTTGGTATTCATTGATGGAATACTCGATAAATATAAGTATTTAAATATTTTAAGGAACAAAGTTAAAGAAAGTGCCCGTAAATTAGGATTATCGGAAGACTTCCACTTCCAATAAGATAACGATCCCAAACATACTGCAGAAATTGTGAAACAATGGATCATATACAGGGTGTCCAACATAAATGATAACACCTAAATATCTTTCGTATTCACAGTCCTATCAGAAAACTTCAGAGGACAAAGTGGCGCTATTGCAGGAGGGCAATATAATAATGAAGAAAAAAATTTTTCATGTCGTGTTTTTAAATGAAATTGCAATGTCATCGATGTTTTTTTTAAATGGAATAGTATATTTTTTTTTGCCTTAGCATGATAGACAATAAAAAACTGAATTTAGTGGATACCACCTTTTTGACCTTGAAATGACCTTGAGCAAGAATAATCATGTTGAAGCGGATGAAATATGGAAGTTTAAAACTTACGTGTTTCAGCAAAGATTGCGCGTTGTTTACGTCGGGTTGACCTTTACATATCTTACGCTTCAACATGATTATTCTTGCTTAAGGTCATTCCAAGGTCAAAAAGGTGGTATCCACTAAATTCAGTTTTTTATCGTTTATCATGCTATCGCAAAAAAATATACACCATTTAAAAAAACATCGGTGACATTGCTATTTCAAAATCCAGACATAAATCCAATGAAAAATTTATGGGCTGAAATCGGAAAAAGATTTAATAAATATGAAATAACTTCAAAGGAGGTATTGAAACAAAAAGTCATAGAAGTATGGAATTCCATTGAGTGTACTTTTACGAAATCGTTAGTTTATAGTGCGGAATGTCGATTGAGACACGTCGTTACTGCTAAAGATGGTCCAACAAAATATTAACATTAAATAATATAATAATACATGTAGCTTTCGAATATTTTTGTGAGTCACTTATTATGCGTGTTCCTAATAAATATATCATAAATTTTACTGTCATAATCTTGAGACTTCCCCCTTACTATAGATACCAATTGTTCTATACAGATTAGTTTAGTACATCTTATTTTATTCATTAAAATTTGTAAAGGTAAGCGTTCGAATACTTTCGTGAGCCACTGTATGTACACATGTGGTATTATCATTTTTAAACTATCAGTATTGTCTTGAAAAGTTCACAAAGGCGTAGAAATCGTACTTTTATAAAATTTGAAACTCGTTTTAACAAGTACTCGACAATTTTTGTTATTTTATTTCAGGAATTTAACAGTAATTATTATAGATGAACTGTCGATTCAATGTTAATTTTTTTAACAGACAATTACTTACGGATATGCAACTGAACAATTTGTAGATTCTTAAATTAATTGTTAACTTATAGTATTGGAAATACTTAATATTTAGTAGCTAATCTATTTATTATCATATCGCGGCTGGGTGTTTCCGCGGCATGGAATCAATCTTTAGAATACACCTATCCATGGGTATTGACTTCTACGGTTATTCTATTAAAGCGTACAGGGTGTAAAGAAATCATACGTATGTATGTCGTGACTATTATAACGTGATTCTACATCATAGGTTTAGAGGAACTTGATGGAAGAAAGCTGTTGTAAAGTTACTTTCAAGGTCGAAGGTCAACAATTTTTTTCTTGCATTCTAGCAAAAGAATCAATGACACGCTGTACGTATGTATAAACGCGATCTGAATGAGAAATGAAAATATAAATGTTCAAGAGAACGATTGATTTTTTACCGATGCGATGGTTCCGTTTCTGCTCGTTATTCTTGCGATAAATAGAATACGATGCAATAAGAAAGCATTGTTGGCCTTTCGACCTTGAAATTCAAGGTGAAAGTTAAGGATGTTCTGGAGCTATCTAAAAACGCAACAAAATTTTTGAAGATTTGACAAGATATAATTCTTACTAAATTCATGCAATTACCAAAGCTCGAATTAGATTCACTACACAGTTTAATATTTATAGCAACTTAAAATTTGCACATTTTAACACGTCTTCTTATGGAGAATTCATAAAATTCCACTTCAAACCTTATTTAAACCTTGAAAAAACGCAACTAGAAACTCCAGTTTTTTTTATATATATAGTAAAAATTATATATTTAATTATGTTCGAAATTTATTAGGATTCACTAAACAGTTACAGAGCAAAAAATTATAAACTGTTAGAAAACTTCATCGTGTTGTCATCCCACTTGCATGAAAACGCGATAATTCTTTAGACCACTGAATGTAGCTGCTATTCGGAGGGTACAATTATTCACAAAATTCATTTACAATTTTTTATAATATGAAGACAATTTGATTAAAAAATAAATATAACATGAAATTCACTAATTAAACGAAAGCTTTTTAAATTAATCTAATTTTTAATGCAAAATATACTCGTGAATGGATTTCATTGCTAATATATTGATGGATTTCGAATTGGTTGTACTTTTGTCTCCCAGTGCACCTGCAGAATATTCTTAATACACACTCTGATGCATTTTTCGTGAACCCATCTGCTGCAACGTGTGCACTGCACTCAGTTTTCACCACAAACGCTATCAGTGTAACATTCATTGCAGATCAAACATTCCAAATTATTTTCTGATTCTGAGGACTACGAATCTTTCTTGAATGACGTAGATCCTATGCTTAGTCAAGTAGCCCCGTCCGACATTTTCATCATTGTAAGGGCTACACGTGCATAACCTCGGTGCACAAATTATAGTCAATGTATCATACTTCCATAAACTAATCATGAAAAAATATCAAGCAGTAAGGTAAAGGTACTAGTAGTTGACCAGTTAAGAGAAGTTCTCCACGCGAACAATAGTAACCACTTACTCTGTCATCAAATAGCGAGAGTCGGTGCCTGAAGACACTCTTTAAGTCTTCTACATTATGTACCAAGGCCACTATTTTAAAAAAAAATTTACTTATACAAATTTAAGAAATGTATTTAAAAATTCAGTAAGTGCTTCAGAAGTTGACCACTTTTGAAAATGAGAAATCTAGTAATTGACTACTTATACTAGAAAGAGGTTTCAAGCAATAATGTTGGGAATCATTTTACTATTATTTAGTTTCAACAATTACCAGCACAAATTACAATTAAAGAATGAAATAAGAAATAAAACAAATAAATTTCATAAAAAGTTTAATTGAGGAACAGAGTAGATGTTGCGAGTTAATAGAGAATAGTATTAGAGAAATTTAACCAACAGATGGTATGGCATCCGAGATTCAGTTTCATCAAAAGTGTACAGCTTATAAAAATCTTCTTTTTTGTTTTCCTATAAAATGGTCAACTACTCGTACATGGTCAACTACTGGTACCTTTACCTTAGTTAATGTACAAAAATTGATAAATAGTCGAAACAGAAATATTTACTTACCGCCAATGTGTATAGATTTTTTATTAACTTCCCGATTCATAGGGAAGTTACTGTAATTACCCCGAAAATCGAAAATCGAGTTTTTAGCAGATCTTCACGTGTCATGTTCACGTGTGTGTGTGTGTGTGTGTGTGCGTGCGCGCGCGCGCGCGTGCGTATGTCCGTTTGTATGGTATCAAATTTTTTGTTAACGTTTTCTGAAAAAGTAATAACGTGATCAGAATAATAAATGGTGCAATCGATGTGCCCCGCTGTAATTTAGAGCTGATTAGATTTTGGTCCATATTGGTCAAGTAGTTCTTTAGTTTTTTTTTGTTTTTTTTTTCGAAAGAAGTTCATTCAACAATGCAAATTATACGAGAGGACGGAAATTTTCCACCGAAGAAACAAACGTAATAATTATATATATTTTATTTTTTTATAATTTTTTTGTATTTTTTTTATAAAAAAAAATATATTTTCTTAATTATGCAATTCATGCTAATGTTACCGCTTGCAATAATCGAAAATTATCCCAATGCAAGAGTGAGTTAATCATCTCTACTGTCGAGAATACATTTTCAAAGAATATCGATGAAAGTACAAAAAAAAATGTATATTACAATCAGTTCAAAACGAATTATTAACTGAGATTAAATTGAAAATCAATATAAAATATACGATAATTAATAATATTGATGTTGAAGACGGACTGCTTTTTTTTAATTCAAAAGACTACATACATCATGTGGTTGGGTATACCCTATATGCTTTAGCTTGAGGCTTTTGAAGATTATGTTATTTTTGCGGTAGGACGCACCGTTCCCGAGATACAACCATAGACGCTATATAGCAAACATTTTGTTAAGTAGAAAATTATTGAAATTCCCCGAAACTGTATAATCTTCTTAAAACGTCCATTTAATAATGATAATAATATACTGCAACTAACGAATCGGAGAGTTCTTTATGTGGCTTTTGGAGAGTCACACACCCATTAAAGAGCATTAATAGCTGTAGATCCTACTAGCCGTGCGTACCATCAATCCTCTCGCAAGAGGAGTTCTACCCGCAATCTTGCAAAACGAGCGAGCGAAAACAACCCCATTCGCGAAGCTCGCGATGCGAGCGAGCAACAATAGTATAATACGTAATTTTCGGCCACGACAACACATTATATGGTGAGCTCATAAGTCATACTTAGGTTTCAGTATCATGGAAAGCAGCATCATCTAATTTATAGTATTACAATTAGTATGGAATAGTCGACTAACACCATTAGTCAACAAGCTCCCGTCTCCTTTATGTACTGACGAAAAGAATTGCATATTTGATCAGGGCTTGGAATAAACAAGTACGTTTATACGATGGTTTGCGAGTTTCTGCTGCAAGACTATCGATTTCACCGATATTCGTAAATATCTTTTAATCGAACATGAGCAACATTGTTTCTGCAGGTTCCGTTATCATCTGTCTATCGTAGGGTTTGATCGATGGATAGACTGCGCGCGAGGAGGTTGGATATACCTTCGGAACATCTCAGTGCGTCGCGCCGCTGCAGGAAGCAATTTCGCAATTTTTCTTCGTGACTTTGTCATCTTCGCTTTGCTATTCGCCGGGCTGAAATACAATTTCCCGAGCGCGCTGGGTAAGAAAGTGTACAAGAAAGAAAGAATCCGTGAGCAAGCGTGTGAGAGTGTGAGAGGGGCTTTCTCGAGTATATAGCTTCATAGACCTTTATTGACGTGTCTTCGAAGAATTTTCAGAATCGCTTTCTCCCGTGGGAAGCTCCCCCTTTTCGCGCGTCCTACGTATCTATCTGCACCACTGTGTTTCAGGCTGTGGGTATAGGTGTTCATTTTTGTGGCGTGTCCGTGCGTGTGTATGTGTGTAAGACAATTCCGAAAAATATAATACACACTCTATTAACGCCAGAAGTGCTGGATCTACCGTTAAGGATGTTCTGGAGCTATATAAAAACGCAACAAAATTTTTTGAAAATTTGACAAGATTCTTACTAAATTAATGCAATTACCAAAGTTTGAGTTAGATCCACTACACCGTTTAATATCTATAGCAACTTAAAGTTTGCACAATTTAACACGTCTTCTTATGGAGAATTCATAAAATTCCACTTCAAACTCTATTTAAACCTTGAAAAAACGCAACTAAAAACTCCAGTTTTTTTTATATATAGTAAAAATTATGTACTTAATTATGTACAAAATTTATTAGGATTCACTAAACATTTATATATAGTAAAAATTATGTATTTAATTATGTTCAAAATTTATTAGGATTCACTAAAGATTTATATATAGTAAAAATTATGTATTTAATTATGTTCAAAATTTATTAGGATTCACTAAACATTTTATATAGTAAAAATTATGTATTTAATTATGTTCAAAATTTATTAGGATTCACTAAACAGTTACAGAGCAAAAAATTATAAACTGTTACAAAACTTCAAATTTATCGTGTTGTCATCTCACTAGCATGAGAACGTGACAATACTGTAGACCACTGAATATAGCTACTATTTGGAGGGTACAATTATTCACAAATTCATTTACAATTTTTTATAATATGAAGACAATTTGATTAAAAAATATAAAAAACATGAAATTCACTAATTAAACGAAAGCTTTTTAAATTCACCTATTTTTTCATGCAAAATATACTCGTGAATGGCTTTCATTGCCAATATATTGATGGATTTCGAATTTCTTGTACTTTTGTCTTCCATTGTACCTCCAGAACATTTCGGATAATCTGGCAAGAAAATGTTTCCCACAAAAGTTAATCAATCGATCAAGTCGTCTATAAATCCCTACAAAAAAATTTCACAAATCTTTTTTTTTAATAAAAAAATTTGTTCATGTCAATTGTTTATACTAAGTATTTTTTATTACATATAATACTAGAACAATTTTGTCCAGCTAAATGGCCTGTTTAGACCACTGTGTGCCGCGCACACAATTTCTTGTACTTTTGTCTCCCATTGTACCTCAAGAACATCCTCAACTCGGTTACGTAACCGATATAAATATTATATTGCTTTATATATAGTAATAAAACTTTTATTATAGTACGTACTTGAATAAAGAAGTTTGTTAAACAATTTCTCCCGAAAATATTTTTATCATTTTAATGATCGTACAGGAAAAAATTAAGAACAAGTCATTTCGACCTATTTGGTAGTTTTAGTGTTCGTTCTTACGCGAATTGTTAACATTATTTAACCGATATTGAATCGATCGTTCCTTGTGTGGAACAATAGATTAATTTTTACATATTTCAACAACTTCCATAGACTTCAACCAGTTTAGCCTACTAATGAATGCGTCGCTAATTCTGGTATGTATATCCTCATAGTGAGTGATGCAACAAACAAAAATATCTGAATGATCAATTTAGCATTTCGTTCTGACTTTAAACGAAACAAGCATACTTTGTTTTACAATTAAACTGTGGGTCGTTATGCAAATGTTTCATCTCGTTTAGAACAAACAGATCAATGGACTAATAGACAGTTAACTAGACATGTCTTCCTTGTTTGAACGATTTTAATAAGATTCATCTAATGTACAATAATTCGTTTATTCACTCTTATCATAAATACTAAATAAATAAAATCCGCAGTCTACTTATTGTAATCATTGTAACATCGAATCTCGCATCTTGAAACAGTTCGTGCACTATGTTCGCGTATTCGATCGTTGAAAATTCACTTGTTGTGTAGTGTAGTGTGTAGTAACCAAAAAGACGTGATTTACTCGTGCTCATAATTCTCTTGCTTGTGCTAACAAAACTTCGTTTATTTAATTACATGATCTAATAGAAGTAATAACGCATTACCTCTCAGAAATGTATTACATTTATCGAAACAAGGGACTAAAGAGAATTTCCAAGCAGCACAATCGGACAGCTACTACTGACTGCAACGAATTTTCATCATGAAATAGTAATTGATCACATACAACTACATACAACAGAATTGTTTCTTTCAATTCAAACAAATCTTTACAAAGTTTTTCAAACAATTAATGAAATGCTTATAAGATCGTTTTTCTCGAATATCTTCTAATATTAGAATATCTTCTTAATATTATTACTGATTGTATAAAAAAAACTTTTTAAATTCCACGCTTATATTAAAATGGACTAAAAACATGAAAATAATTTTTTTAGACATTAGTGACTATAAATAAAAGCGTAGAGCGTCCACGAAGATTTTGAGCTGCATAAAGGTTCTTTTGACAGAGGAAGGTTGATCGCAGGTCGCTCAGCTCATGATTCAAATCGAAAAAATCATTTTATATTAGAAAAATACATTAGAATCTGCGGAATTTGTCTTCATTTGTTTTCTCTACTTTGGGCACTCAAATTATTAGATATAAACATAATCTATCTAAATCATGAGAAGAGAGGGCTATGATGAACCTTCCTCTTTAGAATAAGCCTTCACACAGCTCGTCACATGCTTGTATAAAAAGAAAAAATGGTTTCCCGTAAACACGGTTTTCACTTGTTTCTCTAGTAATATTCTAGTAATATGCTAGTCATATCCATGGGTACGGCCCCCCCCTTAATGCGAAGTGGGTCAGTCGAGTGGGAACGCGTAGTGGAGTGGGGAGCGCTGTCGCGCGGAAGGGGAATATTTAAATATTTTTATCTCCTATACGCACAGTTTTTTCAAAAAATTTCTTTTTAATATTGCATTGTCATCCAGTTCTGAACTATGTTTCAAGTTTCAAGTCACTAGCTCATCGGGAAGTGGTTTTAAATTCAATTACAACATTTCACGCATGTAACAACATGACAAGCTATTATAAGCGTGGTTAAAACTAAGCTTCGATAAAACTTATAAATCGTGATTAAAAAATGGAGAAAAATTTCAAAATAAAATCAAAAAACATTTTTCTGAAATTTGAAAATTGAAGTGCGGCTTCATTAATGTTACCTAAAAAAATTACTTCCGTTATAGTGTCGTTGTATGCGAAAAAATATGTTAGATTAGATGGAACCGTGTAAATTGTAATTTTTGGGAAATCTTTTTTGCAGATCATTTAGTAAACCAATGCTTCTAATTGATTTAAAAAAATCAGGTCGTTTGGTACAATAATAAAAAAGTTATTCTATTTTAAAAGGTGTACGAACACTGTACATTCACTGTAGGTGAAGCAAAAAGTAAAGGAAGCATTCAGAACCTTCTCTTGGTCAGTCAACATGTACGGAGAGTTATGCCTATGGAAACATTGACCGAAAATTCATTTTCGACCAATCCTTTTTCCGTTTAAAAATTGTATTATGTCAATAAATTGTGTGATTATATTGTTATCGTGATATTTATCTATATAGTACTATACTATCTATTGTAAGTAGTTTTTCTCTCAAAACGACAAAAGTGCTAAATATTTTTAATTTTACACAATATCCTAACTTTAAGCTTCTTGAGGCAGGGTTTAGAATAATCCGATTTGGCCAATATTTTACAGACTTGCTTAGAACATGAAAAGGAATAAAATTAGAGGGCTTCCTAACATTTTATCGCTCCTTAGTTTGTTAAGGGACATACTAACTAGGGGTGTGCTGTCATGCCACGGGAAGAGGAAATTAAGGGAATCCTCAAATCAGCTCCAAAGTCTTCCAACACAACTTAGGTTTATTGGGAAATAGAGCGCCAAACAGGAATACAAAACAACTTATTAAACGTGTTCACGGACTGACTGAAGTCACCTCTGACTTCTCGAACGAATAACTAAAAACTAACGCGTGCCCTTTCGTTGGGTCTTATATACAGGGTGTCCCAAAATTCCTCCGACACCCGAAAATGGGAGGTTCCTTGGGTCATTTGAAGCGAAATTTTTGTTTACAAAAATGGCGTCTGCGGCTTTGTTTAGGAGTTATTAACGAAAAACACGGACAAATCAGAGCGCGATCTAGACATGCGATGACAAGTTCGGCCAACTGACAGTTGGCGCGTCGGGCCGACTGTGCTAATTCGCGTCTAGATCGCTCTCTGATTGGTCCGTGTTTTTCGTTAATAACTCTTAAACAAAGCCGCGGACGCCATTTTTGTAAAGGAAAATGTCGCTTTAAATGACCCAAGAAACCACCCATTTTCGGGTGTCGGAGGAATTTTGGGACACCCTGTATATTTCCACTATCGCGGTTTGGTAAGGAAAAGGATGATTAGTCCTTGGTGACAAAGAATGACGTGGAAGTTGGGGTTTTTGCAGATGTGATCTTTGAACCGAAAATATATGGCGAAAGTAAGGTATTGAAAGTAATCAATGTAATCATAGGTCAGTTCGATGCGAAAGCCTGTGAGTCAGAGCAAATACGGTGTTGCTCATGGTACGCATAACAGTGCGAGAATCCGAAATATCGGAAACCCGATGGTCGGGATGAGTCGAGAAGAGGTCGAGTCTGGTCGGATCGAGTTCCCGAAAATTTCAAGATTCCCGAAAATTTGGATAACAACATTCTTTCAATTTCTTCTGCCATTTTCGTAAAGTTATTGGAAACACGGATTTTAAGAATCGTGTGACCTGACGTAAACAAATGTATATCTGCGTGCTTAATACCACTGTCCAACAAATTTCAACTTTTTTTATGTTTTCATACAGGGTGTCCCAAAACTACCCTAGGAGCCAAAAATGGGAGGTTCCTTGGGTCATTTGAAGCGACAGTTTCCTTTGCTAAAATGGCGACCGCAGCTTTGTTTAGGAGTTATTAACGAAAAACACGGACCAATCAGAGCGCAGCTATAGCGAACAGAGTCCGACTCTGCGACAGGTCCCGCGAGGCGTGGTGTCGCCATTGGTCGACTCAGAATCAATCCGCTGTAGCCACGCTCTGATTGATCCGTGTTTTTTGTTAATAACTCCTAAACAAAGCCACGGACACCATTTTTGTAAAGGAAAATGTCGCTTCAAATGACCCAAGGAACCTCCCATTTTCGGCTCCTAGGGTAGTTTTGGGACACCCTGTATAACTGATGGGCGGATCTTATAAGAGTTTTTTGTGCTGATTCCGAATCTGCTCTTGGTCTTTCTCCTGCACGCACAGTTTTTGAAAAACATGACTTTGAAAAAAAACCTAGTTTTCAACATTAAACAAATGTTGTGACGTTATTATCAAAAATATATTGAATTGTTATTTACAGCAAAAGATTCTGTAGACTTTTCTGAATACAGTGATATCCATTATTAATACGTTATGATTGTTTAAACATGATTAAATAATCATTAAACACGGAGAGACACCACTTTTGCACCAAAATTTGATGATATTTTTTAATTTATCTCAAAAAATAAGGGTCCAGCGGAGAATCGAAATATACCACGCAATAGAGCAGACTTTTATCAATTTTTGGTGTTGGACAGTGATGCTTGGACATTGTGTACGCTGTTCTGAGATTTTGCGGAATCCCGATTCTTTCGGTATTTCAGGTTCTTACACACCTGTACTGTACACTAATCGTGA
This sequence comes from Lasioglossum villosulum, assembly GCA_963971365.1. Taxonomy (NCBI): domain Eukaryota; kingdom Metazoa; phylum Arthropoda; class Insecta; order Hymenoptera; family Halictidae; genus Lasioglossum; species Lasioglossum villosulum. The sequence continues at coordinate 15,427,230 of OZ020504.1, forward strand.
AAAAGAAACTTGTTGTCAAACTTGAATCAATATTTCCGTGAGGCAATAAAATGTACTCGAAAGTAGCTTGGGGTCGCGTAAGGAAGAATCAAATGTTACAGAAGAAGTAGAGGGTCGGACATCGCATTCGAAAGATGGCCCGGCAAACAGAGCACAGTGCTTTTATCATTAGGTAAACAATCCCCAGCTATTGCGTGCACTATACGGTACCACAATATCGCCTCGATGCCTTGTAAACGACAAACATCTGTGGGATAATAACTGTAAAAGCTTTTGAAAAGCACGTTCCTCGAACCTCTGTCCGCGCAAGGGCGCACTGGATTTCTTGAAAGGAACATTTACTATTTACGATTCTGAGTATGTATTTCGAGTATCCTCCTTGGATCACGCAGTTACGCCAGAAACGTATACACTTATAGGTGTGATGTTAGACTGTTTTACTATATACAATAATTATATATACAAATATATAATATTACTTTATCGAACATTAATATTATCGCAACGGGTATCGTAACGTTTGTAGTGTACAATTAGTGTTCCTTCTCGAGAATTCTTTCTCGAGAATATCTCGAGAAATTTTATAATCGGCTATTTCTCATTTCTCGAGAAATTACGGTATTTCTCAAGAAATTTAAATCCAGGAAAATTCTTATTTATTTTATAACATATTTTAGGAAATTCTCATTTGTTTCTTATCAAGAAATACTCGTTCATCTCATTGATTTTATAACGGATTTTCGGAAATGAATTTTTACTTAACTCAAATTGCATATTACTTATTGCATAACCCAATCTGCAGCAACTTTTGGATGTTCTACAGGGTGTTCAACTACAGGTGGGAGAAAATTTAAGGGGTGGTTCTTAACGATGACATAAGACGAAAATGAAGAATAAAAAAATTGGTATTTCGGCTTCATTATTTAGCTATTAACAATTAAAAATCAACAACGCGTCCAACAAAAGTGTACTTTGTGTACGTCAAAGAGCTCAATGTTGTCCAACGATTTATTAAACATTGTCACCTCGCTGGGGCCCCAAATGAGAACCAAAGTATGCATGCATCTGTCACTTGATATGTGATTGTCGCGTTGTTAATAGCTAAATAACGAAGCCGAAATCGCAATTTTTTTATTCTTCATTTTCGTCTTATATCATCGTTAAGAACCAACCCTTAAATTTTCTCCCACCTGTAGTCGAACACCCTGTATATACAATAAAGCCAACATCCACACAAAGTGTATGAAATTTTTCTACGGCTACAGATTTTGTTACAAGAAAAAAGAAGTAGATTGTCTGATTCTACATTAGACGAAGTCATTTCAAAACAAAAGCGTAATGTCTCGTTTCAAAAAGTTTCGTTTCAGATGAATAAATTTATCGGTTATTTTTAGCGTCTATTTTTTCGTTGTTTTTAAAGTTATGTACATATTGGACAGGTATAAACATTGAGTTAAAGTTTTTTGCGCTTTCGATAAATATTTCCAAATACCATAAGTTTTCCAATTTTTTTTATTGTATTCAAAATTCTAGAGAATTCTCGAGAAATATAGTCTTATTTCTCATTTCTCAAGAAATGAAAAATGTTGAGAAATCAGGAAGACTATGTACAATAGCGGACAAAAGTTTAAGACTATTATCTTTTCACAATTCTCAATTCAACAATTCTCAATCGTTCTTAGAACCTCACCATTCGTCGTTACCACACTATTATACAACCTTCCTACGGCCTACGCACAGTGGGACGAATCGAAGTTTAGGTGGAAAAAAATCAGTTTTGGCTTGTGATGTCAACGTACAGTGACTCCCACTAATATTCGGACACTTTTACAAAGACGATAACTTTTTTAATATTGTACTATACGATTTGAATTTTTTTGGCAAGCTAGTGCAATTAGTTTGCCACAGGATGCGAAAAAAGAATTTTGTCAACGATTGCAATTTATCGGAATTATAAAAGAAATACCAAAAGTTGCATTTTACAACTTTTTTATGTGGACCCACGTTGAAAATTTAAAAAATACGTTTTATAGACCTGTGTCAATTAAACATGTTCTGAAAATTTCGTCAAAATTGGTCGAAGTTGCAATAAGCTACAAACGGTTAAATATGGTAAAAATTGCAGATTTTCACGATTTTCGGCCTTCAACTGCAGTAAATATAATGATTCTTGCATCTTTCAATCGTTGTCGTTGTTTTCCACATCAACCGATTGCGATGAAACTTTCACAGGGCATATAATTGACACAGATCTACAAAACGTATTTTTTATATTTTCAATATAGGTTCACATAAAAAAGTTGTAAATTGCAACTTTTAGTATTTTTTTTATAATTCAGATGAATTGTAATTGTTGACAAAATTCTTTTCTGCATCCTGTGGCAAACTAATTGCACTAGCTTGCCAAAAAATTCAAATCGTATAGTACAATATTAAAAATGTTATTGTCTTTGTAAGAGTGTCCGAATATTAGTGGGAGCCACTGTATGTGGTGTCGTTGTAAAGAGGAGATCTCAATCTATAAGTTTAAGATACTTTTAATATAAAAAAATTTTATGAGAAAATTTTTGAAAAAAGAATTTTGAATTAAATGTAATATGTTATCGATAATTAGCACTCGATTGTTAATATAAAGGAAATTTTAAGAAAATTGAACTCGGTGGGAAAAATCATAGATCACGCTTCTTGAAACCGATTCAAATTTTATGTTATGTCACGAAATTAGATTGAACATATGTACATCCATTTAAAAATAGTATTTAAATAAAAAGTAGTATATAAATTAAAAATTATTGTTTAACAAATGAAAAAAATATTAATTTGTCTATAGTTCAACTTGACTACTTTTAAATGAATTTTAGTGCAAATTTCATCCCGATATCTCTTATGGTTCAAAAGTTATAACAAAAAGTCACTAAATTTCCTGATTTGGACCACTGTGCGTCGCGACGTCAACCACCGAACGCAAATTCTCGCGAAACCGTTGCCGAATCCGCATTACCCTGTCTCCCCCTACAGGATCCATCGATCGCGCCTCAATCGTCGATCATCGAATGATCCACAAGGACCAATTTGCTATTGCCAGGAAGTCAGACTAGCGCTGTCTCCGAGATCTCCTCTGCTTTCGCTGCTAAACCTGCTCTTTAGTTTTACAATTATTAAAATTATGATACAATACAAAGATGCTTTCGTGTGAAATGATTCAATTTTCTTCGTTCAAGTATAGGTTACAATAAATATCGTAGAAAATGTAAGTAAATTGGTTATCTCATAATTTATTTTATCTCATAAACCAATACACACCAGTCGCTTTTAATGCTCGGTAAATTTAGCATTAATATTGTACCTATGTAAAATAATACAACTGCAAGAAAATATTTGTCGATGTATTAAGTATATGTGAAATTTAATTGGATCCAGTGCATACGTATTGAATAATATTCTTTGCGAGTAGCTAAAATAGAGACTGGTTATCTGCGGGGATGAATAATTTTGCCGCGTTCGAAGTTTGTAACCGAATCAATTCGCAGGAATAGGATCTGCCGTTCGCTTGAAATCGCTTTTACGAAAGGTGCGGCCTTTTATTTCATGTCACAGTATTAGAACCCGATTGCCTCCGGAACCGAAAATTGTGTTGACCCTACCCAAAGGATGTCTTTGCTTGTCACCAGACTTCATCCTCAACTACTCTAGAAACTTCCCTCCGCACCAATCTTTCCTTTCGGTAATCGTTCGGTGTCGCTGATCAAATTCCTACGTTTTTCATCAATGAACAATATTATTATTTATTTATTGCTTCGTACCAAGTAAGGTTTCTGCCGCGTATACAGTATATAATAATGAACAGATTGCTCGAATTGCTCAAAACAATTTTAATTTCGTCAATTTTCAAATGTCCACCTTTTTAAAAACAGGTCCATAAAAACATCGCATTCCTGTAAGACAATAAGGTTAAGGATGTTCTGGAGGTATATAAAAACGCAATAAAATTTTTGAAAATTTGACCAAATATAATTTTTACTAAACTAATGCAATTACCAAAGTTTGGGTTCGATTCACTCCATCGTTTAATATTTATAGCAACTTAAAGTTTGCTCATTTTAACACGTCTTCTTATGGAGAATTCATAAAATGCCACTTCAAACCCTATTTAAACCTTGAAAAAACGCAACTGGAAACTCCAGTCTTTTATATCTATATAATAAAAATCAAATGCTGTTCGTTGGTCACGACATCACGTGAGAACGGCTGGACCGATTTGGCTAATTTTTTTTGTTAAATGTTCGTTGTAGTCCGAATCAGGATCTTAGAGTACAAAAAATTGGAAAAGTTGCCCAGAAACATGAGAATTCGGGAAAAACTAGAAGTGCTTTTCGAATCATATTTCAATATAACAAAAAAATGAACGTCGCAGCTTTTAATCAATATTTCAATAGGAATTTACATTATCCACGTCTGGTTGCTATAATGATCACTGCGAAATACGTTTTTTTCTCATTTTTACTTTGTTTACGTATATCCTACAGCTTTTCACAAATTCACAAAATGATCACAATCAATTGAAATTTGGACACGACAACGTCTGTCAGGTCAGCTAGTATATAATAAAAATTATGCAATTAATTATGTTCAAATTTATTAGGATTCACTAAATAGTTACAGTGGAAAAAATTATAAACTGTTACAAAACTTCAAATTTATCGTGTTGTCATCTAACTAGCATGGAAACGCGACAACAGTGTAGACCACTGAATATAGCTACTCTATCATCTATGATGCAGACGATGATTGCGCGCGACGTTTCAATACTTGCTGGTATATACTTGGTTCATAACCAAACATTTATGGCATCGTATTGAGAGTTGTGACCCCAGACATTATAGACAAAGATAATGCTTCTTTACAAGATGTACACCAGAACTGTTCACCAAGTAATCTTAGATCTACTATACGTCGTAATTGATTTATACTTGTCAAAGTCACAATAGTTTTCAAACGTACATAATACCACCAACTTTCAAATACAGAAACAGACAGCTGAGTCCAGTGTTGTCACGATTTTTATTATTCTGAGAACATCATTTTACGCAAATTTCACATGTTTATTTTCAGTAATAACCATGAATATTGCTTTCTGAGGTATTTTTAATTTATTTAACTATTTACTCTTAACTTCTTATTGCGTAATTACATATATTGAATATCACAAATTTATTATCTTGAAGTTCAAATCAGGGGGCACAATCGTTAACAAAAGTTACTTACAATTTTTTATAATATGAAGACAATATGATTAAAAAATAAATATAACGTGAAATTCACTAATTAAACGAAAGCTTTTTAAATTAATCTATTTTTTTAATGCAAAATATACTCATGAATGGCTTTTATTGCCAATATATCGATGGATTTCGAATTTCTTATACTTTTGTCTCCCATTGTACCTCCAGAACATCCTGTATGGCGAAGAAAAGATCATTTTCATATGACAACATTTTTAGTAGATATTCTAATGTTTTCGCTATAAGCTCCTAAAGACTCATTTTCATGGGTTTGTTTGTTCTAGCCTCATATTGTAATGTAATGTGTGAAAAAAGGTGAACACTGACTTCTACACGTCTGTCAAGTCACCAATTTTTAAAATATTGAAAATATCTTCGAGATTCATTCGTAAACACTACAACGTATTCAAATTTCAACAAAATCCGAAACAGCACTTGATAAAGTTCCCGATTTCGCATGGAATCACTCAAAGATTAAGTCGATATTAGATTTGCTATTATTATGCGTTATAAGTTAAAGTGTGTAAATGTGTCTGGGCTGTGTAACAAAATACCTTCGTTTAGTAAATTATTGCATAGTCTCTCACCATTAGAATCGTCGCTTGTACAATTCCATGCTTTGCTGCGAGCATTAAAATCACCTACAACCTACGAGCAAGCACGGACGAAGTTCCGAGGCTGTGTCCATAATTCTGTCCCAGTTTCCTTGACATTACGAGAGACCTTATGGCCTGTAAACTGCGAATACGCAGAAGAATATTCGAAGGAATGTGTTTGCTATTTTTACTGTACAGGGTGTCTAAAAATTATATGTCACGGCCACCATAGCGTGATTCTACACCTACGATTTAGTGGAAATTGACATAAAAAACTCCCCGCAAAATTGACCTTAACCTTGAAAATCAAGGTCAAACATTTTTTTGTTTAATCGTGTTCTACTGGTCATAAGAACCAACTTTGTGAAAGAAACCATGGGTTGTATCTCAACCGTTCTCTTAAAAAATGATGTTGCATTTCTTATCATTTTTTCAACTTTATTTGGAAAATTTTTACATTCAGCAACGATATATAAATAAATAGCGTACTAATCTCGCTCCTTCAGTGAATTGCAGGCTGAATTGCAGAGATTCCGCAATATAACTTCTTGGTCACCAAATTGTTGATCTAGTGGTTGAAAATCACGTCGATCTGGAATTTCTACTGGACGTAGTCGCCTTCCATTAATTCGCACTAAATTTATATACAGGGTGTCCCAAAACTACCCTAGGAGCCGAAAATGGGAGTTTCCTTCGGTCATTTGAAGCAACATTTTCCTTTACAAAAATGGTGTTCGTGACTTTGTTTAGGTGTTATTAACGAAAAACACGGACCAATCAGAGCGCGGCTACAGCGGATTGATTCTGAGTCGACCAATGGCGACACCAGACTCCCGGGACCTGTCGCAGAGTCGGACTCCATTCGGTATAGCTGCGCTCTGATTGGTCCGTGTTTTTCGTTAATAACTTCTAAACAAAGTCACGAACGCCATTTTTGTAAAGGAAAACGTTGCTTCAAATAACCCAAGGAACCTCCCATTTTCTGCTCCTAGGGTAGTTTTGGGACACCCTGTATATTTTCCGAGCTAATACGTAATTCCCTGCTGCTTGGTCAATCGCACGTAACATATGCCGTAAATTTAAATATTTTCTGGAAATCATGTTTCTCAATCGTTTGCTTACGATGGACTAAATTATCAATATTAGCCGCGATAATGAATCGCATGAGAAACTGTCAGCTATATGGTCGTAATCGTCTCAATCAAAATATTTCACATGACAACATTCTGTGAGTATCATCAGTAAGCTATCTCGTTGGGCATGAAATTATGAAAATCATGATATTCCTATTTCACTAATTATAAAATGAAAGAACGAACATTATGAACAAAGAAGTTGCAAAAATTATAAGAAATGCAACATCATTTTTTAAGAGAACGGTTGAGATACGACCCATGGTTTCTTTCACAAAGTTGGTATTATGACCAGTAGAACACGATTAAACAAAAAAATTTTTTGACCTTGATTTTCAAGGTCAAGGTCAATTCTGCAGGGATTTTTTTATGTCAATTTCCACTAAATCGTAGGTGTAGAATCACGCTATGGTGGCCGTGACATATAATTTTTAGACACCCTGTACAGGTGTCAATTCGGTTGTTAAAGGATCAAATATATCTGGCAAATAGCTACACTGCTTCCCGTGCTACCAACTCTTCCTTGCAAATAGTGTTGAAATCTTCAAAATTCACTTTAATTTCCTACTTTAGCCAAGTTTCAACAGAGATAAAAATGTCGAAATCGTGCAGAAAATGTTGTAATTGTTCTTTTCGCTGGAAAATTCTCCTAGTGTTCCAATACAAAATACATAGCAACGATGTATAGTATAGATAGTTCCAAAGTTATGTCGCGTGTTTAGTGTTTAATATCGGTAAGCTATTAGCTATTAGCCACTAGTTATTAGAATATTTAATGTAAGTGTCAATAAGTTGGGTGAAATGTAGTATCCTGGTCAATGTTAAGTGTTTCCAAATGTTTTATATTTTTAGTCAATCAGTTCTTCATTCTACGGTGATAAGCGTCACGTAGTATACAGTATTGCTAAATGCCTTAAAGTGGCTTGAAGTCATTCGTATATTTTTTGCAATATCGGTGTCCATTAGGAAATTATTCAAATTTCTATAGTCCAGAACGTACGTATTTCGGTGTTTAGTATGTATGTACTTCTTTAAGTGGGGCAGTCATCCATTTCGATTTCAGCATCCTGGTTGCTGCTGACTGAGAAATTTCATCGTTTCCTTGTTCTTCCCTTGATTTTCGTTTGCGTTCTGGTAATTTATTTTTTTTCTAGCTTTGTTTTGGAAATTTGGAATCAGAATCGTCCGATGAGGCATTGCGATTGTTTGTATTCTCTGTAGCAGCAGAGGTTTTGATCTTAAAGCTTCGAGTTCAAAAATCGACATTCTTTAAATTGCATCTTATTCTAGTCACCGCGAGAAGTAACTCTGCAAAAGGAACATAGGTCGCAAATGATTTGTTGTCCCGAAAAATTATGTCAAAGTTTGAATAATTCTTTGAATTATTGTGTTTATAATATACTTAAATCTCATAGTCGGATAATTGTAAATAGACCTACATATACATACATATTTGTCAGTACTGCCGTTACTGGCAACTTCCAACTAATATTGATTAAATCCGTTGGTGTTATGGTACGAAATGTTTTCATTTGAAGAATCCATACTATTAAAATTAATTTTCACGGCATATTGTCCCACGCTGCAGCGAACAATTAGACTCTTACATATAAGATCATCGGCGAGAATGCTACGCTACAAATATCAGGATTTTCAGCGAAATGCTTCGTCCTGCTGATGAAGCAGACGGAAATTATTCGTTAGAAATTCAGTGAGAAATAACTGAGGGCTAATGAGAAGGGACATTTAGCCACGTGTAACACGCTGATTTTAATGAAATTTATACAGTATATATTTCCTTGAAAAATATTTCACACGTATTTTTCTTTCAGCTGCTGACATTCGTGTTAACGGGGCAAAACACTATTTTTGCTAATATCTCGGAAAGTAGCGAGTCTAGGACAGTTTATTGTTAATTTGTATGTTTTCGATTAAGAAATTTAGTCATTTTTAGAAAAATACATACATCAATTTTAGAAAAAATAATTTTGTTTAAAAATGTTTACAAAATATTTTAAAATTTTATTTTCATAATTTTGCAATATCTCTTGTTAATTATTTATCCACGTTCATGGAACTTTGTGTACGTAAAAAAAATTATTTTTGAGAGTGATAATAATAACTTATGTGATGCATTAAAGTATTTTTTACATATTTTTTAAATTATCTTATTGAAACGAAGCTGATACACCGATGTCCCTAAATCCTTTTAATATGACTATACTGCTTTGAATAGTACGTACTCATTTTTATTATAAATGCATAAAATCCGCGGTCTTGTCATGTCATACCATTTTGTAACACCCTGTACCTGTTGTCAATCTACCCTATACTGTAAGTTTTAAGTCTACCGACCCTTTGAATATCTTAATTGTTATCACATTAAGTTAATTTTTTTATGTTTCGTTTGCTGATAAGCGGATGATGGATTCGTGGAGGAGAACCGATTGGTTGGAGTGTAGTTTGGACATCTCGTGATATTGGATAAATATACAGGATGTCCCAAAATAAGTGTAACTCCGGGAAATGGGAGGTTCCTTGGGTCATTTGAAGCGACATTTTTCTTTACAAAAATTGTGTCCGCGGCTTTGTTTAGGAATTATCGAAAAACACGGACCAGAGCCCGGCTATAGCGAACGCAGTTCGACTCGGCAACAGGTTTCGCTGAAGGTGGTGTCGTTATTGGCCGAACCAGAATCAAACCGCTGTAGCCGCGCTCTGATTGGTCTGTGTTTTTCGTTAATAACTCCTAAACAAAGCCGCGGACGCCATTTTTGTAAAGGAAAATGTCGCTTCAAATGATCCAAGGAACCCCCCATTTCCGGGAGTTACACTTATTTTCGGACACCCTGTATAACAAACGTTACTGAGCCACACTCACTATCAGTTTTTATTCCGTAGTTCCGAACACGACCGGTCATCAGGATGCTGTAACGCGTCAACTATCAGAGAATAATCGCGTACACTTAATACATTTGGTGTGATGGAAGTAAGAGATGAGCTATACCAGCACCACCTAAATAATGAAAGCCAAACAGCTCCGAAAAAATCAACCTGTGACGTCACACACAAGAGGCCTAGCGTCAACACCATCTGGTGGTGTTCAGCTTCGTGCTGTCACTTTTAATTTGTTATATGCGTACATATTTTACGGTTATTTGCGTTTTACGTGTGGTTTGAACGACATTTTGACATTTTTAGTCTTTTCAATTGTAAATAGCTATTATTAGTTAAAAATGGTTAATAAGTGTTGTGTACCCAAGTGTAATAGAAAATTATCTGTTGGTGATAATTCAAAATTGCATGTTTTTAAATTTCCGCGCGATGAAAATGTTAAACGAAAATAGGTAAACGCTATTCATCGAAAAGATTTCTGTGTCTCAGAACATTCCGTAATTTGTCATCGACACTTTGCGGAATCAGACATCGAATTTACCACAAGCCTCGATTGAAGAGTGCTGCAGTACCTTGTATCTTTCCAGAGTTTGCCTCGTATTTAAGCAAACGAAGAAATCACAGGGAATCTCCATCTGAGAAGAAGACCAGACGAGAAGCTGTAGCCATCCAGAATGCATTAATTGAAAGTGAAAAAACTGCGGCAGAACATACACAACGTTTCTTCTTCAAAACTTTTGAAGAATTATGCCAAGCAGCCAAATTCGCGAGTCTTAACAAACATTGGAAACTTATAATTAAACAAGAGCATGTTATTTATTTTCATTTTAATTTAGATAAAAATCAACACGATATAATGTACATTGTGATCGACTCTAACTTAAAAGTATCTATTTTTGTGAAAGGCTCAGAAATATCAGTTAAAGACATTCCCAAATTTGTAAATAGTGTGATGTACATTGAAAAAATAAGTTGCATAGATACATTAAAGAATGTTGCTAACACCTGCTGTCAGCACTCTTCTGATGATTTGTGGAAACGAATTATTAATATTTGTGTCAATATTATTCTAAACAATCACTGCAAAGTTACTAATAATAATACGACTGAAAATTTGCGAAAGAAAACTGTTGAAAGACGAAATAGGAAATTAACTACTATAAGCGAAAAACCAAACAAACGTTCGAATAAGGTTCTGTGAAACCAAAAATTTATGTTCTACATGTTCATGTTCAATTTTGTGATATTCTATTTTATGTTAAAATTTATCTTAAAACGAGTTCCCTGCCTGTGTTAACATTGTTTTGTATAGTAGAAGTATATGTTTATAATTTTTTGTGTACTTTTCGCGTGATATTTATACGTAATGTAGATTATAATTTTATTATAAAAGCAGGTTATTTTTTATAGATACTTTGTAATAGTTAGAAATGATTGAATATTTTCTTTTTTTCTTGTTATTATAAACTAAATGAAATTATTGCTTATAAATATGTATATTATTTGAGTGAATCTTATTAAATAATCTTAGTAAATCGTGAACGCCGCGCCGCTTGGCGATGACGTCACAGCGAAGTTGTTTGGCTTTAATTATTTAGGTGGTGTTGGCTATACATATTTGTAAGGTCGGTTGCGTTTTCGGAAGATCGATTTGAAGTGAACTGATTGATACCGTTCGCCACCTTCGTGTTCGCGTACACTAGGTTCAAAACAACGAAGAAGGAAGTGAAGAAAACTACGATGTTGCGCGGCGTCGGATTCCCGAACACTTAACTTTAATCATTTGATCAGATAATTAAATATATGACTTACTAATTATAATAACAATGATATTTTATCCACATAATTTATTAAAAATCCAAACCAGCAAAATTGGACTACCAGGTTCGTTCTCCTTGAGTTGCATTTTTAGAAAGCACATTCCATAAAAGTATTACCTGAACTTCATAATTTGTTCTCATCAGCCAGCGAGCAAACCACCTAAATGGAGACTATAAAGGAGTATACCAAAGCTTGATCTCAAGGTTCAGATGTGGAAACGAAGACCGGGGGAACAAGTATTGGGAGGAAGAAAATGAGACAGTATGCAGATTATGTAAAGGGGGGAGAGAGATGCTAGATCACACGATTAGAGAATGCAAACAACTGACAATAGAAAACGTAACGATAAGAGAGATACTAAAGGGAGAAGAAGTAGGAAGAATGGATGCGTACAGTACTTGAAAAAAGAAGAAGGGAAGAAGACCAAGAGGAAGGAGGAAATTAAAAAGAAAATGGAACATTTTAACTGTCTCAGGCATACATGCACACAAAACATATGTACCCCTATTTTGAGGCCGAGAGGTAAAAAATAAATCTATTTACTACTTAATTTCTTCACATTTGTATTATGTTCTTTTTATTGGTAGAAAATTTTTATTGAACAGTCAAATTACGTGTTTTATGCATTTGGTGAGAGACAAACATAGCAAAGTATTTACCAACAATAACACGATTAAACTGCAGCTAATTAGTGGCCCATTCGAACACTTGTTGACAAAAACTCTGAAGTTACAAAAGCGTTATTCTTTTACATCTCTACGTTTCCAGAAACATTTAAGTTATTTCAGGTTGAGATTGTTGTTTTACTGTACAAAACATCTAATAGACTTAAAAGTAATTTCAAAATAAAATGCTTAATAGAGCTTGGCCAAATAAAAAATTTGCTTAACGAAACGGAGCTAGCATTGATTCATTGTAAACATTATGGATTCCCCTGTTGTAGTTTGTAATCTTATTTTGGAAATTCTTCAATCTAAACACCAATTTTTGTACGTTTATTTTTAAGCTTTCTAAGATTAAGCTTCGTACAGATCTGAACATTTAATCGAACATTGGGCTGAACCGCGAACGGAACGGAACGGGCCGGAACGAAAAGTAGACATTAATTTTAGCGGACAGAACAATAAACGTTAAAGATGTTCATTTTACGTCTATTTTAGATCTGAACGACTTACGATCTAAACTGGACTTTTTTGAGACGTCTTCAAGACGTCTTGAAGTGGATGTCGTTGGAACGTCTGTTTTGAGATTAAATAACTTATATTTTTGGAGATGTTATGATAGAGACTAGTTTACTGGACGATAAATACTACGACACAGTTTTTTTATTATTGCTATTACATACACTTGGAATGACAAAAAGAAAAATGAAAAAAAAACGTTGTCAAGAAACACAAAAAAATTTATAAACAAAGAAATAGGTGATTTAAATTATCTGGAAGAAATTCTAATTAAGTAATCAATGACATCCATGAGGATACATACAACCCCTATAAAAAAAATCATTTACAAAATTATATGAAAATTTGTTTTTGTATTTGAAGACTTAAGATATATGAAAAAAAATTACGGACTCAAAAAATGTTTTTTCATCACTTTATCAATCCCTTAAAAATTTCTAAAATTTTCGATCGAGAAAGTGTAATGAACCTTTAAAGTATTAGATCGTCTTACAAGAAGTAATGCTTTTCTTTGACCTAAAATTTTCGTCGTCGAGTTAATAAAAGACATTAGAATACAAGTTTGAGATAATAATTGCAAAAGTTATTTATGATAAAGTTGAATTTGTTTTCTTGTATCGTATCAATACTCTGAAAACCCGTACTACTTATTACGACCGGTATGCGTATAATCATTTCAACTGCGGTTCGTTGATGAACAATATAACCATAATGTATCTTGCCATTAGGAAACAATTTACTCCCATAGAATATTAAAAAAAAAGAAAATATTTCAAGACGAAATCCAAATGATTTCAATAAAATACTACTGTATAGTAACTGTTTATGTAATATAATGATATTTTATTTTCATAGTTGTACACATATTTTAAAATAAATATGATTATGTACTATTTGCTATTTAAGGTAGAGGAGACTGGGGCTAATTGAATAATTTTGAACATATTTAAGTTTTATCAATGAACCATTAAGTAGTATTTTGCTGACTTATTGTATACCAAAAGTTTGCACATTGACTTAGGTATAGAAATTTAATTTTGAAAATCGTTTTGATTGATTTGTTTTAATCAAAAGATTAGTGAGAACAAACCCCAGTTGCGGGGTTAGTTGACATATCTGATCGGGTTAGTTAGAAGTTGACTTTTAAGTGTTTAAGGAAAAATAACAGTATGTATTAACAATACTTAAATTTTTATTTGTTCATACGTATGTACTGTAGTAAATCAAATGATGATTCGTTGGGGAAATTAAGTCAAATTAGGCTTACAGGTCATTATCCGAATCACAGTGAATGTTAATACACACATCTGATGCATTTTTCGTAAGCCCATTTGCTGCAACGTGTGCACTGCACTCAGTTTTCACCACAAACGCCAGTGTAACATCATTGCAGATCAAGCATTCTGAATCATCTTCTGATTCTGGAGACAAGGAATCTTTCTTGAATGACGTAAATCCTATGCTTAGTCAAGTAGCACCGTCTGATATGTTCAACATTGTAAGGGCCACACGTGCATAACCTCGATGAACAAATTATAATCATCGTATCATACGTCCATAAACTAATCATGAAAAAATAACGAGCAGTACTTAATGTACAAAAATTGATAAATAGTCGAAACAAAAATATTTACTTACCGCCAATGTGTATAGATGTTTTATTCTTATTGGTATGTATAACACGCAAGTTTCGCTCATGACAACACGTTACATGGTGAGCTAGGCATACTTATGTTTCGATATCTTGGAACGCAGCATCATCTAATTTATAGTATTACAATTAAGATTGATTAGTCGACTAACCCCATTAGTCAACTAGCCTCGGTCTCCTCTACTACTTCAGCCAGGTCTGCTTATGATGACATATGTATACATAGACACCACATCTTTATTGAAAATAAAAACTTTTAATGTAGTGAAATTAATATATGTACATATACAGGGTGAGTCCGCAGAAACAGAACACCTGAATAACGCGGCTGCTATTGGTGTTAGGAAGAGATGCATCTTCTGATGTTAGTAGCTTTTTTGTAGATGGACGCGTAAAGGACATATGAAGGTCAACTTCATTTTTTTTAATGGAATGAGGTATTTTTACTGCATTAATCGATGCAGCTGCACATTCGTTATAAAAAAGTACTAACGTATGTATATCAAAAAGTTAGTAGTTCAGGAGATATTTCAATTTAAATAACTCTGAAATACCATTACAGTAATACTAAGTCGTTAGCGTTTACTTACTAGTGTAACATCTTAATACGACAGTAATATAAGAGAAAAGATATTAAATAACTGTATAACTGTTTTAATCCGAAAAGAAAATACACAACCGATATATGAATAAAAATTAACGTAATCGTATCATATTTAAATCAAACGTGACGTGTTTTGTATCTCGAGAAAAAGTCAAATCGCTATGTGAACACGTCCTTTTATATCCTACTTTTTCTAATGTTTATACATTTTCTAGAACAAATATTGATTTAACAAGATGCGTCGCAATCGCAATATCACGGCACTCACGCACACATACACGATTCTCGATTCTCACATTCATACAACAAGTAACATCATACAAATCGTACATTTCCTACAGTAATGGTATTTTTGAGTTATTTAAATTGAAATATCTCCTGAACTACTAACTTTTCGACAATACATAGGTTAGTACTATTTTTATAACGAATGTCCAGCTGCATCGATTGATGTATTAAAAAATACCTCATTCCATTTAAAATAATGAAGTTGACTTTCATGTATCCTTTACGCATCCACCTACAAAAAAGCTACTAACATCAGATTAATGCCCCCTCGAAACCATGCAAGTTCCATCTGATGCATCTCTTCCTAACACCAATAGCAGCTGCGTTGTTCAGGTGTTCTGTTTCTACGGACTCACCCTGTATATAATAATCTTAAAGTCTTCATCTTTTCACTGTTTTAAATTGCACCTACTCATTATGGTCATTATTGCGTAAAATGCGGAATGTCTGTACTGTGACAATAAGAGTGTCGTTTGGACATACGAAATTCAGGTTACAGCTGTCTGGGTTCAGTATTTTCTGCGACGGTATACAGATTCTCCCTTCATTCGTTTCCTCTATACATATAGGACGTAGAGCAGGGGGAAAAATTTCTCGTCACGTGACAAAAATTACGGATGAGTAGCGTATAATTAGTCGGGTACACTAAGGTGGTTTGAAAGAGAGACAGATGAAGAGAAAAAGAGGAGCAGGAATGAAGCAGAAAGGAGAATTGTGGTTGAATTCAACCATTCCAGAAATCCGCATTCACGTAAAGGAGGATCAGCCGTGGAAAAGCATCTTACACCGAGTCTACGCTATCTAATTCCCAGGAGTTCTCTGAGATATATATATCTATATATACATATGTGTATATAAGTACATACATTATATATACGTATATGTATAAATACAGACACACATACACGTACATGTATATACGGCTCTATGTATCCATATCAGTTCGTTGAGCCAATGCGAGAGTCTATACAAAGGGAGAAATAAATATCGTGGTAATCTCGGATCTTGTATGTAGGACACACAGAGATCTTCGACATCTCTGCCAGCTTTGTACGCAATAGGAAAAAGTTTCTAGGTTCTCGTCCAAATTCGAATGCGAATATTTTTCGACATAAACACTTCCTTCGTCCACCAATATTCTGTTTCCTATTGGCGCTGTAAATTGTTAAATTGGCACGTCCAAGATTGGAATACTAATGCTCGACACATTTAAGTATATTTCTACAGCGCACAGTGTGACGTTTCGAACATTTAGGAGCATTTAATTCTTAATAGTGTTGTTTCTTTTTTTTTATCATGTATTTTGTTAAAATTACTCGAAATATGATTATTTCTAATAACTTTAACATGATTTTTGTTGTATTGGCCGAAAATACGTATTTTAACTCTTGCAAATTACTGCGTGAATGGGTATTTAATTTAAACGATATAAGGAAGTTTGCAAACACAGTATTACATAAACATATTCAAAGTTTTAATAAACTAAATAGATGTAGAGAAATACACTCTGAACAAGAGCTTTCCATTTACAACACCAGATACATATGTATCTATTCTTTTCAACTGTCAGAATAGGAGTCGACTTCATCGTATTCAGACGAACAATCACTATCGTCTTCTGTACTATTTAATTTAGGCACTGCAAGTAATTGTAGTATTCCTCGGGTAAGAATTCCTTTTCTTCTTGTGGGAATGTTCCTTAAACTGGTAATCAGAGGGTCTGACGATATGAGCAGCCTATTCATAAGGTCTGTATTCGTGGCAATCCTTGAAAATGTTCTCGTGAAAAGTTCACGAAATCTTCTATTATCTTTATTTCTCGCCTCTTGTGCTTTTTCCAAATGTTGACCAATCGAAATAATACAAGAGGCAATTACAATTTTTCCATGATATAGCACTTCGTGTACGGTACTTGGCATGTAATACCAAGAATACATTTTTAAATATAAACTTGAAGTGTCATTGCCATATTGTTCAAATTTGTTGGCATTTATAGCAAATCCACAGTTTAACACTTCTAAAATAATATAGTGTGCAGGCTTATAAACACGTTCTTGCTCGGATAAACTGTGTTAGACGACTAGCGACTGCACGAGGTTATACTGCGTATGGCTGTGGAAAACAAATGAAAACTCCCAAAGACGCAGACCAACGCAGAATTTATTTTCATAGCCGACTAGAAAAGACTTCAATGTATACACATTGTATAGTCTAAAGTTCATATTCGCCCATATAAGAAAATTTTACTCTGTAGAACATTGGTACATACTGAAAAGATCTTTGAGTTTCTATGATTATTAACCATAATAAATTATATGTATAATATTTAAAAACGAAAAATATTGAAAACACACTACAAAGGATTGAATAACCACTAAAATAAATATAATAAAAATTGAAGTTCAAATACACAAACTTTTATTTAGGTAAAGTATCACTGCCGATTGATGTATTTTCACCATTTGTATAGGCATTAGAGTTCCCTCGAGGCTTATTTTTTATATCTGAGTGCGACGAAAAAGTAAAAACAATGTCGATTGTGGATTATTGAGGTATTGCCTTCAAGGTAAGAATAAATACGCAATTTTTAAAAAATGTTCAATTTTGGAATTAAGTGCTCCTAAATGTTCGAAACGTCACACTGTGCAGCGTGTTCGACTACAGGTGGGAGAAAATTTAAGGGTTGGTTCTTAACGATGGTTTAAGACGAAAATGAAGAATAAAAAAATTGCAATTTCGGCTTCGTTATTTAGCTATTAACAACGCGACAGTCACGTATCGAGTGACAGATGCATGCATAACTTGGTTCTCATTTGGGGCCCCAGCGAGGTGAAAATGTTTAACAAATCGTTGGACAACATTGGACTCTTTGACGTACACAAAGTACACTTTTGTTAGACGCGTTGTTGATTTTTAATTGTTAATAGCTAAATATTTTGTTAACAAAAACGATGCCCCTATTTATTTTAAACCAAACAAAGGAAAAATCATCAAGATTCATCACTGGAGTCCCGAGATATTCAATTTTATGTGAACTAAAAATTTATGGTTTTTTGCAATTTTCTAGAAATCAAGGCCGAAATAAAAAATGTGGCAGGGGTAAAACTTGTTCCATTTGGGGTACTTTATAGCTGGTTTACGTTTGTCCGTTTAAAAACGGATGACCCTGTTATATTAATATACTTAAGATAAAAAATCTAAATTCTTCTCACATTTAGCACGGGCGAAGCCATGTCGGAGGCAGCTAGTTGTATATAATAATGATAGGTACTATGAAAACGTTACACTGCGACAGACTAGTATAATAATGTAAGTGAAAAATATTGTAGGAACAGTAGAAAAAAAGGTGTTCTACCACAGCTTTTGTCTTTTGTACAGGCCGGGACATGTGATGTAGCAACAACGTACACACACAGAACATCAGTTCGATCAGCTGGTCCTATCAAGCTGCTGCATATGTGCAGTAGCATACATACAATAGAGACAGCCGTGGATATGGCCGTTGGCCACCTATATGTATAGTGTAATTTATATAAATCATCTAAATATTTATTTCGTTCTATTGAATCCACGTTCATCAACTTTTTAAGTAAAACTATCGAAAGTGCATCTTTGGAAAAATGTTTAATATTGTTGGAGAATCTATTGTTTAACGAATCCCTGCGATCACTTGGCGCCGCCAACACCCTAGTCCTAGAGATAAACAGGACCGCCTGCCGAAATTTACATTGCCTTGCCGAATAATTAACACCGAAAGGTGTTGTTTCCCCTGTGAGACACCAGTGTTTTGCGATTAATATCTCCTCTACGAGAACAGTTTGGAATCGCGAGTTTCGTTATGCGCGAATAAAACACGCGATAAATTAAGGTATCTGCGACGAACGGTAATTGTAACATAAACTAGCTGGTTATTGTTGCTCGCTCGCTTCGCGAGCTTCGCAGGTGGGGGTATTGTAGCTCGCTTTGCGATTTCGCGAGAGGGTTAGTGGTACGGATGTTATTTTGTGTGTGACTCTCCACGAGCCACACAAAGAACTTCCCGATTCGTTAGTTGCAGTATATTATTATCATTATTTAGTGTACGTTTTAAGAAGATTATACGTCCTCAGGGAAGTTAAATAGTTTTCTACTTATCAAAATGTTTTCTGTATGGCGTCGCATTAAACCAACATCGTATGTTCGTTGCTCGCATGCTCCATTAACCATTTTTTTATATTAACTTTCAATTTCATCTCAGTTAATAATTCGTATTGAACTGCTTGTTTTTTTAATGGATTGTAATATAAATGTTTTTGTACTTTCATCGATATTCTTTGAAAATGTATTCTCGGCAGTAGCGATGAATAACTCACTCTTGCATTGGGATAATTTTCGATTATTCTAAGCGGTAACATTAGCATTAGTTGCATAATTAAAAAAGGAAAATAAAAAAAAAATTTTTTTAAAATAAATTTGTTTAAATTATTAAAAAAAAATATATGTAATTATTATGTTTGTTTCTTCGGTGGAAAATTTCCGTCCTCTCGTATAATTTGCATTGTTGAATGAACTTCTTTCGAAAGAAACTAAAAAACTACTTGACCAATATGGACCAAAATCTAATCAGCTCTAAGTTATGACGGGGCACATCGATTGCATCATTCATCATTCTGATCGCATCGTTACTTTTTCAGAAAACGTTAACGAAAAATTTGATACCATAGAAACGGACATACGCACGCACGTGCGCGCGCGCGCGCGCACACACACACACCGACATTTTGATAAAAATAGTCTAAAATGAATCCAATGACCATGAAACGTGAAGATCTGTTAAAAATTCGATTTTCGATTTTCGGGGTAATTACCATAACTTCCCTATGAATCGGGAAGTTAAAAATTATGTAAGAGATGGCCGGGATTAAGACAAAGGAAATCAATTAACTTTATTTCAATATACATTTTTTTCCGGCGACGGATCTGACGAGACTCGTCGCTGTTTGCTTCGTCAGACGTTCGTTTTTATTCATTACATTTGTTTATCGTTGGTAACAAACAGTTGGTATTCGATATATTCGATATCAAGAATATACCGAGTGACCATAACAGCTTACAATTATAATTATGATATCGGCGCCAGGTTCGTCCTTTTTAGATACAACAAATGTGCAAGTTAAATATTTAAATTTCTCAACGTTTCGATCCCAATGCGGATCATTATCAAGAGACCAAAATTTCTGCGTCTGAAAAAGAAATTAATATTAAAGATTTTGAAATTAAATATACTGTTTTATATGTAACACAGCCACGTAAATTACCAAAAATTGGTAAAATAGGAACAAAAATCAGTTTTGTAGTAACAACAAATCCGCATTTCATTAAAATATAACCAAAAAATGGAACATTCAAAAAATGAACAATAATCAAAGTTTTAAACTAAGAAACGAGAACAATATATGTTCTAAAAAATAAATCAAATTATATAATTGCCTAACAATTGAAGTAAAATAATATTTAATATTTGATGAAGTGAGGCAAGGAAGAAAAAAAACAATTTAGAAAGGTAGAATCAATATTATATTGGAAAAAAAACATGGTGATTGTAACGAACAACAAATAAAGCTGATTCGTGAGACCGCAGAAGCCCGGTTGGAGATATTAAAACAGTCTCAATCTCAACCAACCAATCAACAGAATCAATATCGATCCTGGTACTTGTACTTTTGCAGACACTCCAAAAAATAGGGGTCGGTGAAACAAATGTACTTCAACAGTTACAATTAACGAGTTACGAAACTAGCATTTCGTTCCTGCTTTAAGGAAGTCTTTACTTGTAGGTCATACGTACATCTTTGATGAATTAAAGATGGCACGCAGTCGAACGTGCTATCTTTGCTACAGAGGATGTAGCACTGGAAAGAATACCTGTACCAGGTGTATATAGTATATGTATTTGTGTCGGACAAGAGGAAAGCGTAATTTCCTGCAAATCAAAACCATTCGAGTTTTCGAAGGAAACAGAAGATTCCTTTTGATCGGGGCGCTGTCCACTGGTAACGTCACTTTTCCGAGAGACTTCCTGAATCCTCGTTTGACAGGGAAACGTTTCGGAAACTGCCGTTGTCAGAGCGCTAATACGGACGGAGACCGAGCAGTCTTCCATGTTTTCAGCGCGTGGAATGAGGAAAAGGTCCAGGTCTAGGTCCAGGTCCGGGCTGTCCCGTCTGTTGGTCGTTTATGCATTTCCGCTCAGCTGGATATCGAGTACGCTCGTTTCGACTGCCCTCAAAGGAAACCACAGTACAGAGACGGTCAGTCTCATCTAATGATGTGGTCGAACTTCTGTTGAGCCAAGCGAAAATCGACGTGTCTCCACATTTTGATTGTTGCCCGTCGCATCGTCGGACATCACTTTCACGATGTATACGATCTACACAATACTTACGCTCTGTCGCAAGCAACGCGACGCAACGCAACCCGGTGCAGAGTGGGGTAAACTGACGAGTTTTGTGTAAAAATCAAGGAACTTTTGAAAAAAATCAGATAGACGCGATGATTTCTTTTTCTAATTACACCGGAAATATTGTAGAATACGGGAAAGAGAGAGAGAGGAACCGTGGTACGAACTTTTTCAACTTTGTTAAACTTGCAGAATTACAAGAAAATTGTGGTTCATCTAGTTCCATGTACGGATAGATCTTTTATTTGGCATGTGCTATACATCATTTCCCGTAGTTTTTGACACGTCGATTTCAAAAAATCAATTTTTCTGAAAAATACTAATAAAATCGTTATTTTTTCATTGAAATGATTTGGCAACTCACTAATTTCAAAGTACAGTAATGTCGCGATACAGTAATGTCGTGATAGTTGCCGCAAGAGCTGTACACGATAGTTGCCGCAGTGCCCAGCCATTCCAACAGCTGTCAATGCTGCGCCGGGTCGCAGGACGGCGATGTTTGATGTCGGCTCGGGTATATCGGTGTGAACACCACTACATTGACACCATGAATCGAATTTTCAAACTGTTTAATTTTCATTATTTTTTTATGAGATTTTACTGGCTTATTCCTGGCATTTTTCTGATTAAAACAAGACCAAACACGGTATAATATGCTATAGCACATATTAAATGTATGATCAATTATAAATTATGCTTCACAAGTATAGTAAATATGCCCTCCGACAACTTCCAAGACATTACTGATGGGCCAAATTATACCGTGTTTGGTCTTGTTTTAATCAGAATATTGCCAGGAATATGCCAGTAAAATCTCATTACAAAAATAATTAATTTTGAGTAGGAAAATCACGAGTATACACTACGGCAACTTACGCGTACAGCGTTCCGATAACTTCCAAGACATTACTGATGGGACAAATTATACCGTGTTTGGTCTTGTTTTAATCAGAATATTGTCAGGAATAAGCCAGTAAAATCTTATTAAAAAATAATGGAGAATAAAGCATTTTTAATTGGCATTACATTGTGAGAACACCGGCGACGGCGACACGATCGGCCACGCGATCAGTACTTCTATCATTCTGTCCTTCTCTACGTTCGGCTTTAGATTGATGTCTCGGCGCGGTAGACTATAGAGGCAGTCGTAAATCAAAAGACGAGCCAGTTGTCTCGGAAGTTGTCGGCCCAGAGAACAGCTTCTGCGACAACTATCGCGACATTACTGTATATTATATTCTGAAATATGGTGCACAATAAAATAAAAGTAATGAAGATTTTGAAGCAGTTACTACTCTATGTATAGATGATTTCGCGAATTAGAATTCTTTTAGATTTTAGTTGACAGTTTTCAGTTATTTTTTCTTTAATTTTCTCATGTACATATACCAATACATACATATATTTTATAACAGCATCTTCAAGAAGATTTTCACGCACATTCAAAACTCGCGTTATGGTACATTTCGTTGATCGATGTCATTTTCGTATACGTATAAGGAAAATAAAGATTTATTTAGCGATTCCGCTGACTGTTTACTGGAAAACACTGAGTAAAAGTACCTAGTTGCGAGATGTTTCGCTCATACCGTACAAATACGAATGGATATTTTATTCTAGACTTACAATTGCAGCAAACTTGGTGGCCAATGGTGGTCAAAAAGCATTTTACAAAATGTTCGAACGTATTTCAAATAAGAAATAGATGATGGATTTGTAATTTAATGTTTTCCTTCGAATGCAAAATCTATTTAGATATTCGATTGTTACGCCACTACAAAATACTTTTATTGATTGTATATGGTTCATAGTGGGCGAATACCATTTTGCATTTAATCATGTTATGGAATGTGAAATACTTCTGTAATTAATATTCAAGAGTTAAGAGCCCACTGAATACCGAATATGTACTTTCTCGTGCAGCAATAGTTTACCCAAAATTCAAAGCCGGACGGTTGAAATATTTATCTTCTAAATGTAAGGAAGTTATTTACTGTTTATTCGACAGGTAGTGCTGTAAATGCTCTTAAATAGAAACTACGGAAATTACAGTGTCCCAAAACTGTTGTATTTCCATGAAAGGGGTGATTCCTGTGCGAAAATATTCTTCGTGGCTTTGCTAAGGAGTTATTAAGGGCGTAGGGTACCTACGTGACCATGGTATTTTTTATTGTTACCAACCCCCGCGCGAGAACCAATTTGGCAACAGTGATGAACGTACATTTGTATCAATCTAACGCTTCAATTTCACTTTAATTACTGGTTTTTTTCTTTTAATCATTATCTTTATTGCTATTAATGCATCCGAGTGGCTTCATGCCCTTTACACTTTTGTTGTTAAGAAACTACGCTGAAAATCTCCTGACTAAGCGCCATCTCGTCCAAGTAGCTGAACTAAAATTGCTTCTATTCAACCTTCATGAACGGAATCTGGGGAACAATTGAATGCGATCACGGGAACACACCTCACATCCTCATACGATTATATATTGAGCTGAGTGAGGGCTCATTTGAAAGAGGAAAGTTAAATGAAGCGCGCGTGGGTCCCTAAATTAGTGGGAAAAATCTTTTTGTGATCGAAAATACATTAGAATATCCGGAATTTTTCTTCATTTGTTTTCCCTACTTTGGACAGTCACATTACTGGATATAAACATAATGTAACTGAAGTTGGACCCACGCGCGCTTCATTTAACCTTCCTCTTTAGAATGAGCCCTCACTCAGCTCAAAATATAATCATATGACGACGTGAGGTGTGTTCCCGTAAACCCCTGTTTTCACTTGTTTTCTAGTAATATTCTGGTTAGATTCTAGTAATGTCACGTGGGTACTCTACCCCCTTAAGGGGGTACCGTAACCCCTGATCTGGGTATTATCAGTGTAAGCAACCTCCACGCTGAAAAACAGTTTGCCAACAGTGACGAACATACATTTGTATCAATCTAACGCTTCAATTTCGCTATCAATACAGGTTTCTTTGTTTTTATCAATATCTTTATTGCTATTAATGGATCCGAGTGGCTTCAAGCCCTTTATATTTCTGTTGTTACGAATATACGCCGATAATTCTCCTGTCTAAGCGCCATCTCGTTTGAGTAGCTCAACTAAAATTAGTTCTACTTGCCCTTCATTGCCCTTCATGAACGGAATCTGGGGAACAATTGAATGCGATCACGGGAAAACATTTTTTGTCCTGATATTAGCATGTTATGAGCTGTGTGAGGGCTTATTGTAAAGAGGAAGGTTCCTCGTAGCCCGCTCTGCTATTGATTTAAGTCAGAAAAACCGTTTTGTATTAGAAAAATACATGGGAACCTGAGGGTGGTTGTCTCGACTTGTTTGCCCTACTTTGGATGCTCATATTATTAAATATAAACATAATCTTGTTAAATCATGAGCAGAGCGGGCTATGATGAACCTTCCTCTTTAGAACAAGCCCTCACACAGCTCGTAACATGCTTGTAAAAAACAAAAAATGGTTTCCCGTAAACACGGTTTTCACTTGTTTTTCTAGTAATATTCTAGTAATATGCTAGTCATATCCATGGGTACGGTACCCCCTTAATGAACAACGCGAACCAATTAGAGCGCGGCTACAGTGGGCGGATTCCGAGTGATTGTCAGCAACAGATCTCGCCGAGCGTAGCGTTGGCATTGGCCGAACAGGAATCCGTTTGCTGTAATTGTGCTCCGATTGGTCCGTGTTTTTCGTTAAGAACTCCTTAACAGAGGCGCGGAGAATATTTTCGCAAAGGAAAAAGACATTTCGAGTAGGAATCTGCCTTTGCAAGGAAATACACATTTCAAATACATGTGTATTTCAATTACAAAAGCATTCGACGCTGCCCACCACAGGGACAGACGTGTCAGTTTTGACGAGTAAGTACCGTTCATAGTACATATGTATGTATACATAATGTGAATAATAACATACACGTGATAACGTACAATATAATACAAAACAGTTGTTATTCATTTAGTGTATAAATTAACAAAAAGAATTGGTTCGTCACGTCGTAGTAAATTTATCGATAGAAACGTCTAATTAAATATAATTACTCTGTAGCTCGATAAAGATTTCTGAACGATTTAACATAATTACCGAAAGCAGGTTGAGGGACAAAATAACAAAGATTTGTTGAACCTTTCAACTAGAAGCTAATGTTCCACGGTTATCTAACCGATTACTAGACTGCGGATCTTTTGCACAATAACAATTCTCCACCCGAATCGCTACAAATTATCGCGAACTAATAATTTATTTTCTTCCGTAACATGTTTAATTGGATGAAAATAAAACAACAGCATTTTTCTGATAAACGCATAAAATACACAGTCTACCGATGCCAATAGCGTCGAGCAACGCAAGCAACAAGGAGTAGCAAACATCGGGTAATCGTTACCTGATATGCTCCTTTCCGACTATTTTGCGAGATTATGTCTGTATCCATGAAGAACTATATGTGATCGATTTCGGAATCGGAGAGGGAAAGCATGGGCGGTGTGGAACTGCTGGCAATTTTGTCATCGTCGTGCGACCAGTAGAAATCGCACAAGGAGTCCTGTTGCACGGTCCACATTGACGTTTTCTGCATCTGCTTAATTCAAAATGTTTATATAAAAATTAATTACTAATCATTTTCTCCGGGAAAAGTCTTATCAATTTGAATTTCTTTGCGAGTCTTTATGTAAAATTAAATGATATCTACGAATTCCGAGTAATTGTCAGTCAAGTTAGTGGAACCATCGCTCAATCTATATGTATAATAAAAATGAAATGCTGTTCGTTGGTCACGACATCACGTGAGAACGGCTGGACCGATTTGGCTAAATTTTTTTTCAAATGTTCGGTGTAGTCCGAATCAGGTTTTTAGAGTACAAAAAATTGGAAAAGTTGCCCGGAAACATAAAAATTCGGGAAAAACTAAAAGTGCTTTTAGTTTTACATTACTACAATATTACTACAACAAAAAAACGAACGTCGCAGCTTTTAATCAATATTTCAATAGGAATTTACATTATCCATGTCTGTTTGCTATAATGATCACTGCGAAATACTTTCTTTTCTCATTTTTACTTTGTTTACATATATCCTACAGCTTTTCACAAATTCACAAAATGATCACAACCAAATATATTGAAATTTCGACAGGACAACGTCTGTCAGGTCAGCTAGTTTCAAATAATTATGTGTAATTTACCATTTTCAAAGTTTGGGCAAGGTGGGAAGAATTGATTACGTGCTTCTCGTATGTAAAATGGTCTCGCATAAAATCTAGCAAAGATCTCCATGGTTATACATATACGTATGTATGATTTTGTATATTAATTACTACTCAGTTTTAGAAAGTGGTTCATTCTCTATTATCCATTTTGTACTGTTTTTTGAATAAAAGTAGATATTTATTTTATAGTGGTTTTATTTATGTCTAACCAATGTAACTGAAATATGAGTAAAAAAAATAGTTTTTAAGAGTAACAACAAAATCTTTTGTATATGTATGTATCAACGTGACCCAGAACAGGGAAAATATAACGAAATAAGCTTCACTACAATTTCGAAATGTCAAAAATCATTAAATGCAACATGCGTTTCTACATTTATTAAATAAACATTTTATAATTTCTGTTGTACATGTTGTGCTCGCAGTTACAGTGACATGTACATGTACAAAAGAAGGTGCCGAGAATATTTTACCGTATCCCTTTTTACGTAATTCGTTAAAACAAAAATGGCACAAATGAAAATCTGGCAAATGTATCAACTCGTGCGACCAGGGGAATTGACTCGTATCGAGGGGAGTATAGGTACAGTAAAATATCTATAAATGTCTTAAAAGTGTGGCCTTTAAAAGTCCCACAACTATCCCCACTACTGCGGGGTATACACTCTTGAGGGGCCCCGAAACTCGAGAGGCCTCGGTCGCCGAGAACTATGACATCATGCGGCTCGGGTGTCTCGGTGAGACCGCCTAATCCAAATTTCCAACTTCCTTATTTTTCATTATTTTTTTATGGAACTTTCACCAACATATTCCTGGCATTTTTCTAATGCAAAATCATACCAAACAGGATATAATTCCGATGATATTTACGGTATGGGAAAGAAAGTGACGCCGAGAGTCGGAGTCGGCGGCATAGTTCAAAGGCTCAAGCGTCAACACAATGCAATACCAAGGGATAACTTTTTTATTATTACTTATTTTTTTATAGGACTTTTTTTAATAGATTTGTGACATTTTTTCTGATTAAAATGATACCAAACACAATATAATTCGGATCATATACAGGTGTATGGTCATATAAGAGTCATGTGCCGCCGACTCCGACTCTCGGCGTCACTTTCTTTCCCATACCGTAAATATCATCGGAATTATATCGTGTTTGGTATGATTTTGCATTAGAAAAATGCCAGGAATATGTTGGTGAAAGTTCCATCAAAAAATAATGAAAAATAAGGAAGTTGGAAATTTGGATTAGCCATGTTTACATTTCTCGACGACCGAGGTCTCTCGAGCTCGGCTGTCCTTTTCTATGTTCGGCAACACTCAAAGAATAGTGACTGCGGTGCATAAATGTCCCTCGGCAGACCCGTGCTAGGGACTTATATGGATAATTTACTGTACCCTCCGTTTGCCAGTACTGGATTAGTCACGTGATATTCTGATCAGTGATGGCGTGCGAATCGCGATCACGGTCGTGATTTTAACTTCATTCACGCTGTGATTTTTTAATTTAGACTGTTTAAAGTGACTTTGCCGCTGTCATCCATATTCTTCATCCCGATTGAATTTTCTTAAATACATCAATTAGCTTGTAATAAAATATTGCGTATAACGTGAATTTAAAATGACGTTACGTTTTCTGTATTGCTGATGGTAACAAATAAAAAATATTAAATTTTCTTTCCCGTATCTTATTTCAGTATTTGAAAAAGAAGAAAATTAATTCGTAATATTTATCTAAATAGCATGAAAGTGCAGATAATTTCTTTTACGTTTATGTATGTATATTAGGGTGGTCCTTATTTTACGACCATGAAATTTTCGGCGGGCCCTCCTCCAATATTGTTCGAAAATAATATATATAATATATATAATATTGCGAAAAAAAATTTTGTCAAAAATTGCCGTTGTTCGGAATTGTTGGAAAAATACTAAAAAGTTGCATTTTCTACTTTTTTATGTGGGCCTATATTGAAAATTTAAAAAATACGTTTTGTAGATCTGTGTGAATTGTATGCACTGTGAAAGTTTTATCGAAATCGGTTGATGCAGAAAGAAACGCCAGGCATTCAAAGATGTAAAAATCCGAAGATGATGGTGGCCGAGAATCATGAAAATCTGCAATTTTTACCATCTTTGAACGTTTGTAGCTCATTGCAACGTCGACCGATTTTGACGAATGTATTAAATGTATTTGTTGCCTTGTATATTTATGTCCAATCTTAATTTCTCTACTTTTTAAATTAGTATAAGAATAAAACTAAAAGAATTGGTATTTTCAATAAAATACGTAAAATTTTACATATACATTTACAAAAATATGATAATTAGTTAATTGTTATATTGAAGGTATTACATTTTGGTACTATTATAATCAATATTTTGACACAAGAAGAACGTTTAGTCATAATCAAAAGTCTTTTGATCAAATATTCCCATTCCTACGAAATTTCATGTTTTTCGCAACTTTAACGTCGATGAGGCACGGTTTTCCCTTATCCGATCAACTTCAAACTTCGCACAAATTATTTTCTTACCCAAAGGCACAATTTTCGGGAGGAGCCGCGAAAAAATCTCGCAAAAAAAATTTTACCAGGTATAGCTAAGGACCACCCTAATGTATAAGCTATGTACAAAGTTTTAGAAAACACCAAAATATTATAATATTACAAATATATTACATGACAATTATAGAAAACGCAAATGACATTAGTTTGCGAAATGTCTTAAAACTCTAATAAATTTGACAAAAATTCGATGTAATTGCAAATATGTTTCTATGTTGTTAATAGAAAATGTACATGTATGACTCTGTGACTTGCCCGAAGACAGTTATTAGAAGTCACCTCGATTGGGAACGAACGTGTCAAATCACTAGTGATCGAAAGGAGCAGTCCACGCCATGGGGAAGCGTAGGGATGCTCGCTGTCGGAAAATGGATGAATGGGTGAATACCTTAGACCATATAAATATACCTACAGACCCGGCATAGGTATAGTATGTGTATAGGAAAACCGAGAGTTCATCTTGGCAAAGACAAGGTACAGTGTGACGACACAAGATAAGTCTTAAGATAATTTCAAAATGGCTGACCCATTTTGATACCTTCATAAAACGTATAGAATAAACATGCGTATCTCAAATGCAGATTATAATTGATTATTTCATGACACAATGGCAAATTTTTTGAAATTATCCTGTCCATTCTTTCCCCGTCTCCCTCCTGTAAGCCAAGCGTAAGCACTGTCGATGAGCATAGCTTCTACATCTTTTAAAAATTTGATGTCACACTGTACTTCATCTTTGCCGAAAGGAAAATTATCTGTGCTGGGTCTACACAGGGTGTCCCAAAACTAGTGTAGGAGCGGAAAATGGGAGGTTCCTTGGGTCATTTGAAGCGACATTTTCCTTTACAAAAATGACGTCCGCGGATTTGTTTAGGAGTTAATAACGAAGAACACCATTCAGAGCGCGATCTAGACACGCGATGGCACGTTCAGCCAATTGACAGTTGACGCGTCGGGCCGACTGCTAACTCGCGTCTAGGTCGCGCTCTGATTGGTCCGTGTTTTTCGTTAATACTTCCTAAACAAAGCCGCGGACGCCATTTTTGTAAAGGAAAATGTCGCTTCAAATGACCCAAGGAACCTCCCATTTTCCGCTCCTACACTAGTTTTGGGACACCCTGTAGGTATACATATATCATCATAGGAGGGGAAAGGTAAAATGGGATACATGTCCAGTGTTGCCAGAAACAACCGAAACGGGTTGTTTTTTCTCAGGGAGGGGGTCAAATATATTCCCCTCGATTTCCTCGACCTGGCGACACTGGACAAGTCCTAAGCTGGCTATACTCGAGCGACTGCCACTATACATATAAAAACTTGTATATTGTTAGTGTTTCATAAGGTGGTACTCGGAATGGTAGATGGGCAAGGCGGGCGAAGTTCATCGTCGCGCGATCCGATACACCAGAAGTGGTAGTGGTAATCTTTTCAGCGAAAAGCGAGAATGCTTGATCAACCGGACGGATTCTTTGCGAAGTCATTCTGCATTCCTTTCGAGCACAGTAGTCTCTCCGTAACTGTCGTATCGTCGGGTCTGCCGAGCAACAGTTCTAGTAGAGGTACTACATTCTTTGTAGCTTTAAATGATATCGGCGCCAGGTTCGATAATTTTTAGAACAAACAACAAATGTGCAATTAGTACATATTTCTAACGTCCCGATTCCGATGTGGATCTTTTTCAAAGAATCATTATTGCGTATGTTGCGTAAAAAGTGGACAATGAGTCTTTTCTGCCCGCTATTTCTCTTGCAATTCTCCACCAAAGCTTGGGAAAGGATATATTCTTTGGTGGGGATAAAACAGAGGACCAATCACCAGTTTGGGGCGTAATTTAAAATCTATGGTACGCCTACTAAATTCCGTCATTTCGTTTCTCACGTAGACCTCGTAAATAAAACAAGCCTATGCATAAGGATCCCATGTTCAAGTATGTATCCCCAAACTGGTGTCGTCTTTCTGCTGACAAGGAGAGTGCAAGGACCACGTCACACCGATTTAGTTGAGACTTTGCTTATAGATTTCGATCTCCCATTTACGAATTTATACCATTATAGGCGCAAACGCTCAATAGTTTTTGAGATATTCATAAACAAAGTTCTTACATTACTGCTTACATTTGCTATTGTAGAGGAGGTATACAACGAACAAGGCTTGGTGTAGCAGCAACGTACGAGACTTCCACCCGTTGAGGTAGGGTTCGATTCTCGTCTAATAAAAATTTTGTTTCCATATTTATTTATATTATTTATTCGCTGTGTAACATTGACTTGTCTACATATATATATATGAGATGCACATTCATTACAAGTTAACGAACAAAAGAATTAATAAATTATAAATAAATTCGCTGTGTAACATTGACTTGTTTGTAACAGATTGCACATTTATTACAAGTTAAAGAACAAATCGAAGAAGGCACACACGAAGATTCTGTAGGGGATGAATAGAAAGCTCACGCAAGAAACTGATGCACCAATCACTTAAAAAATCAGTGCCCTACCGTATGTGAACAAAATATTTGTTTATTAACTCTTACTCTAATACACAAACAATTATGTCCACCAATTTTTAAACTTCTGCTGGAATATGCATGGTATGCAGCCGGATTAACAGCAGAGAGCTATTTTATTAATTTCGGTTACTTTATATATAATTTATTAATACTTTTGTTCTTTAACTTGTAATAAATGTGTAATCTGTTACAAACAAGTCAATGTTACACAGCGAATTTATTTATAATTTATTAATTCTTTCGTTCTTTAACTTGTAATGAATGTGCATCTCATACACATATATGTAGACAAGTCAATGTTACACAGCGAATAAATAATATAAATAAATATGTAAACAAAATTTTCATCAGACGAGAATCGAACCCTAGCTCAACGGGTGGAAATCTCGTACGTTGCTGCTACACCAAGCCTTATTCGTTGTGTACCTCCTCTACAATAGCAAATGTAAGCAGTCATGTAAGAACTTTGTTTATGAGTATCTCAAAAACTATTGAGCGTTTGCGCCTATAATGGTATATATTCGTAAATGGGAGATCGATATCTATAAATAGGGTAACTGCACCAGTGAATGAACATTTAAGAAATTGTTCAGGAAAATATTTTATTTTAAAAAAAACTATGTGAATTAAAGGAATCTCATATATGCCAAATAGCTGCCTATACTTCATTTGTCAAAAATAAATGAACACAAATACAATGAAATTATTATTATTCTTCTTTATTAAACGTTAAATCAAAAATATGAAAAATACCAGTGAATGAACACTACATTCTAGTAATTGAATAATGCTAGTCCAATCAATGAACAAAATTACTAAACAATATTCTCCTATTTATTTAACTCTTTAATCACAATTTTATCGCTAGTATGCCGTCCGGGTTAAAATTTGTTGAAATATACAAAAGCGTTCATTTACTGGTGCCCGTTCATTCACTGGTGCAGTTACCCTATACAAAGTCTCAACTAAATCGGTGTGACGTGGTCCTTGCACTCTCCTTGTAAGTGTGGGCCTACGCTGCGTTACTGTCATTGACTGGGGTACGGCTGGTTTATTTTCCCGGTATGAAAGGAGACCCCTAACTTTCAGCCGTACCCAAGTCCATAACCAATTCTAAAGTCAAGAATGCTAATAAATAACTCGAGGTGACAATGTTTCACTCGATCGCAGCACAGGACCAGATACAATGTCTAGACGATTCTAGACATTGACAGTTACGGTAGAGAGCCTTGCGACAGTTACAGTAGAGAGCCTTGCGACAGTTACAGTAGAGAGCCTTGCGACAGTTACGGAGATAGTACTTCGTACCACGTTATGAGGCACGAACTACAGACGATACACGAATACGCACTTGTTGCCTTCTCGGCCGCCGTCTCGCGTACTGCCTGGATCTCGATGGGTTCTCCAGCCGACTTAGTTTCAATCTGACCTTCCTTTCGGTCAAAACTAGGTCCTCGGTGAACTGTTTTACCGCGACCTCCAGTCTTCGATTCAACGAGTCATCCGAGTAACTGCTGTCCGAATCAAAGTCGTAAGTCGGTACTGAACTCGGTTCTCTTGCAGAGCAGCATCGATCGATCGATCCCCGCGCGTTCCCTGAACGCTCGCTCGGCGAAAGAAGATGATCGCGCGAGTAGTCGGTCAGCACCCCAGAGTCGAACGATTCTGTAATCAACTTCGACAAATTCTTTGTCGAACTCGATCGAAGACAACGGATCTGCGTTTCACTGAAACATTCGTTACTGTTCTGAAAAATTCGATTACTTTCGGATAGGACGTCGTCGTCCGGGGAACAGATCGATAAAGGTGATGTTTCGAGTGCGCAATTGTACGTCACACCGGTGTTTTGAGGAGTTCGAAGGGTCGCGAGCAAGTTGAAATTTGGACCGGTGCGAGAGAAGTTCGACGAGGAGTTATTATTCGCCGAACAGTACTCGACCGACGAACATGGGGAGACATCTTGCTCTTGCGATGGGGTGTAATAACTACTTTGCGAGTGACTCAGATTCGAATTGGTGCAATGAACGGAGAACGAGTATGTTAGATTGGCTTGGAGCGATTCTTTGCGATCGCGGTCAGTGCCTTTTACCGAGTGTTTCGGTTTCTGATATTTGGTTAGCGACTCCGTTCTCATCAGTGCCGCAGCCATTTCGAATTTCTGATCGCACACGTAGTAATCTATCGTGCTATCGGAAGAGGTCCGGTTGACTTTCGGAGTAAGTTTTGGCCACGTCTCGAACACCTCGAACTCGTCGAACGAAAAATAATCATCGTAATCCTCCTCCAATCGCTTTTTGATATTTCCGAGAATGATCGTCTCGGAAGATTTATCTTCTGATGGAAAATCTCGAGATGTCTGCGATAAGTTCGCGATTTCGTACAACGACGCGCTGTCGCAAAGCGTCTCGATAGAATTCACGAGGAAAACTTCTTCTCTGCCGCTCGGAGCAGAACCGTTGTCGTTGTGATTGAACTGTACCGGGTTACGCATTGCCGTTTCATTGTCAGACGTTTCGTCGATATTCTTGTAGAATTTGTTCGTTAACGTTGTTTCGATTTTCGTTGGAACCGATCGATTTCGTTCTCTGCATGTTTGGTAGATCGTCGTGAAATCCTCGTTTTCTTTAGATTTCGAACGCTGTGTCCCAGATAATCGTTTTCTACTGAAATTTCCACTTTCATTGGGCAACGTGTTCGAGCGAGAGTTCTCTTCGGTTCTCCACGAAACGCACGCGGTTTTCTTCCTCCTTGTTTCCAACAAGTCGAGATTCAAGTTGCTCTCTTCGCGATTGAAATCTTGGCTGTTAGTCCTGAAAATGGTTTGAATGTCTTGCGAGGACGGCATTTCCGTCGAAACCAGGACTGGATTGTCCTTCCGGTTGCCCTCTCTCTTTTTCTTTCGATAATCCTTGCGACGAGATTTAGTTTTCCTCGAGGTTTGAACGCAAATACTCCTCTTCGCCAGAGGAGTCGGTGAATCATCATAATTGGAATACACGTCCCCGGAAGCGTTTGATCGGTCGGATGAAATAGCGCGATCTACAAGACATTCAGTTCTTGACCCTGATGGAATTTCTTCTTCCTCGTTGTTCACCGGATTACTATGGCGGAACATCTTCTTTCTCGCTCGTTGGCTATACTGACGATGTTCAACGTACTGCTCATCAGGAACATCTGGTTTTGGCATATTTCTTGGTGAAGTTTGCGCATACTGCGATCTTTTGTTCAGAGACTTATGGTGTTGACGACGACATGGCGATTCATGATTTGATCCCTTGCTCGCATCCAATATATTCTTGGCAAACTCTTTTGAACATTTCGACACGATAGAGACGAGGGAATTAAACGAGCACATGTTCTGATTGCAACTTTTATCGGAGACCAGCTTCGAAGAACAACGGAAATAGCTTCGATATCTGCAAAAAATTGCATAGATTAGGCACGGCATGGTCTTGGATTGGAAATTGAAACAAAAGTTCGTAGCGTTTCCAGACGCGTGGCATTTCAACATACGGATAGAGTCAAGATATACAAGCATACACTCGTTCATTCCGATTACGATATTATGTATCATCTTAAGGGGGTAGAGGCCCCACGTGACCATGGTATTTTTCATTGTGACCAACCCCCGCGCTGAAAACCAATTTGGCAACAGTGATGAACATACATCTGTATCAATCTAACGCTTTAGTTTCGTTATCATTACAGGTTTTTTTCTTTTCATCAATATCTTTATTGCTATTAATGCATCCGAGTGGCTTCATGCCCTTTACACTTTTGTTGTTAAGAAACTACGCTGATAATTCTCCTGACAAAGCGCCATCTCGTCCAAGTAGCTGAACTAAAATTGCTTCTACTCACCCTTCATGAAGGGAATCTGGGAAACAATTGAATGCGATCACGGGAACACACCTCACATCCTCATACGATTTTATATTGAGCTGAGTGAGGGCTCATTTGAAAGAGGAAGGTTAAACGAAGCGCGCGTGGGTCCCTAAATTAGCAGGAAAAATCTTTTTGTGATCGAAAAATACATTAGAAAATCCGGAATTTTTCTTCATTTGTTTTCCCTACTTTGGACACTCACATTACTGGATATAAACATAATGTAACTGAAGTTGGACCCACGCGCGCTTCATTTAACCTTCCTCTTTAGAATGAGCCCTCACTCAGCTCAATATATAATCATATGACGACGTGAGGTGTGTTCCCGTAAACCCCTGTTTTCACTTGTTTTCTAGTAATATTCTGGTTAGATTCTAGTAATGTCACGTGGGTACTCTACCCCCTTAACTGTCGCAGAGATGTCTACCGTAACTGTCCAAATTTTAACCCCACCACTAGGATGTCTCTTAACAAACTGAGGAGCGAAGCGTGTTCTTTGTTATGAGTAGAGTGCGGATTTTATACATTTCTAAGAAAAATGAGTAGGTCTAATTTAAAACAGGAAAATATG
Source organism: Lasioglossum villosulum (assembly GCA_963971365.1). Lineage (NCBI taxonomy): Eukaryota > Metazoa > Arthropoda > Insecta > Hymenoptera > Halictidae > Lasioglossum > Lasioglossum villosulum. The sequence continues at coordinate 15,463,881 of OZ020504.1, forward strand.
TGAGGAAAATTTAAACATACTATTATATTATTCTCAACCTACTAAACATAATAGGGAAGGAAATAAAATTCTGTTTCACTCCAGTTTGTTACAATTCAGGTAAGAAATTTTTATTTTGCATAAAGATCCGCAGTCTAATTATGAGTTAATGCCTTCAAAATCAGACAATTCAGTCTGACAAATACTGTTCTCAATTGGACAGCTAATGTCTGCAATTTTGGAAGACTTTCCGCGGACTCGTAAATAGGAAAGACGTTGTCTTTCAACACGATAACGCTAGACCCTACGCCTCATTACAGACACGGCAAAAATTATTGCAACTTGACCGAGATATTCTGCAAAATTTTTTAATGGAACAAATACTCCACTCTTTTTCGGATTGCAAAAAGCATATCGATGGACTAATCGCTCAGAAGGACGACAGGAAAGAATTGACAAGTTACCTCAGAAAAAAGTAATAGAACAAAATGTAAAATATCTTAATGTTCTCTTTAAATTTGAATTTGAAAATGCTACGAACTTTTGTTCAAGCCAATACAGGTACCTACCTATTAGCGGTTTTAATGATAAAATCTATTTAGTAAAACAACAAGTTTGCAAACCTTTAACGCTGTTCGCATACTAAACTCGCAAATTAATAGCACTGACTCTGCAAATATGATTATACGCTTACAAAATGGTACAACGTATTATGTTTTATTAATCTTAACTCCCGGTTTCCTACATTTGACTGACATTGTAACTGTGTAACTGTATATCTATTATTGTAATTACACAAGCTGTTAAATGAGATGGTTTTAAGAAATTAGTACAGTTCATTGAAAATTAGTAACGTACACAAGGTGTACCTGTTAGGTCACCTTGACGTTTTTAAATGACACCATATGCTTCGGAAATCATAGGATTGTTGCTGACGCGACGCGACGCGATGTCTAGCCGAAATCAACACTGTAACATACTATGTATACATGACATTGGAATGACTTTAAACTCGAAAGTTTTGTGCAAACGTAATTTGAATGAAAAATTATTTTTAACTTCCCGATTCATAGGGAAGTTATTGTAATTACCCCGAAAATCGAAAATCGATTTTTTAGCAGATCTTCACGTTTCATGGTCATTGGAGTAATTTTAAACTATTTTTATCAAATTGTTAGTATGTGCGCGCGCGTGTGTGTGTGTGTGTGTGTGTGTGCGTATGGCCGTTTGTATGTTATCAAATTTTTCGTTAACGTTTTCTGAAAAAGTAACAACGCGATCAGAATGATGAATGATGCAATCGATGTGCCCCGTCGTAACTTAGAGCTGATTAGATTTTGGTCCATATTGGTCAAGCAGTTTTTTAGATTTTTTAGTTTTTTTCTAAAGAAGTTCATTCAACAATGCAATTTATATGAGAGGATGGAAACTTTCCACCAAATAAACAAACGTAATTATATATATTTCATTTTTACTTTTTTAAAAATTTTTTTCAGTTTAAAAAGACATTTTTTTTTTAATTATGCAACTAATGCTAATGTTACCGCTTACAAAAATCAAAAAATATTCCAATGCAAGCGTGTGTTATTAGTTATTATTAGTTATTATAATGATAATAATGTACTGCAACTAACGAATCAGGAAGTTCTTTGTGTGGCTCATGGAGAGTCACGCACAAAATAAACTAGCTGGTTATTGTTGCTCGCTCGCGGGTAGGACTGCTCTTGCGAGAGGGTTAGTGGTACGCATTGCTAGTGGGGCATACAATTATTAATGTTTTTTTTAAATTTTGTGCGTGACTCTCCACGAGCCACACAAAGAACTTCCCGATTCGTTAGTTGTAAGCGGTAACATTAGCATTAATTGCATAATTAAAAAAAATTTTTTCAAAAAGTAAAAAAAATGAAATATATATAATTACGTTTGTTTATTTGGTGGAAAATTTCCATCCTCTCGTATAAATTGCATTGTTGAATGAACTTCTTTAGAAAAAAACTAAAAAATCTAAAAAACTGCTTGACCAATATGGACCAAAATCTAATCAGCTCTAAGTTACGACGGGGCACATCGATTGCATCATTCATCATTCTGATCGCGTTGCTACTTTTTCAGAAAACGTTAACGAAAAATTTGATAACATAAAAACGGCCATACGCACGCACGCACGCACGCACACGCACACGCACACGCACACGCACACGCACACGCACACTCTAACAATTTGATAAAAATAGTCTAAAATGACTCCAATGACCATGAAACGTGAAGATCTGCTAAAAAATCGATTTTCGATTTTCGGGGTAATTACAGTAACTTCCCTATGAATCGGGAAGTTAAAAAAACCATTAATAGCTGTATGCCCCACTAGCAACGCGTACCACTAACCCTCTCGCAAGAGCAGTCCTACCCGCGAGCTCGCGAAGCGAGCGAGTAACAATAACCAGCTAGTTATAAAATAAATCATGTTATATCAGATGCTCGAACTGTGATCCATCTTCTACGGTACAGAGCTATGCTCTCTGTAATGTTAGTTTCCGTTGTCGCTGTAATTAGACTTGGTTTAGGTTTATGTTACTACTCGCGTATACAACGTAAAAATAGTTTTTCATTAAAATTACGTTTGCAAAACATTTTCGAATTTAAGGGGGTACCGTACCCTCTGATTCTGAGTATTTAGCAGTGTAACCAACCTCCCCGCTGAAAAACAGTTTGGCGACAGTGATGAACATACATTTGTATCAATCTAACGCTTCAATTTCACTATTTGTTGTAAAAACTTTATTTGTTTAAATAAGATAGCTTTATTTATTCAATGCAAACAAAAATACAACAGTGGATTCTAGTATGTGTAATAGGAAAAAGTATGTTATAATCAGGTAAAACTAATACTGTAGCGTAACCGATGCTGTGATGTGTTCTGAACTGTGAAACGACAACGACTGACTGGGTCGTCTCTGGAAAAAGGCCTTCGGTCCCTTGTCCTAAGTGAGAGTGCCATAAACCACTTCGACCGGAGTCGCGCCACTGACTGTTTCTATATAATATTATCGTTGGATTCCAACACTATTAATACAGGTTTTTTTCTTTTTATCAATATCTTTATTGCTATGAATGAATCTGAGTGGCTTCAGGCCCTTTATATTTTTGTTGTTACGAATCTTCGCTAACAGTTCTCCTGACTAGGCGCCATCTCGTTTAAGTAGCTGAACTAAAATTGGTTCCACACTTGCTCTAGACTTTGTCTGCTGAACGAAAAATAGGGAAGTAGAATGCAATCATGGGAAACCATTTTTTGTCCTCATACGAACATGTTATGAGCTGTTTGAGGGCTCATTGTAAAGAGGAAGGTTGATCGCAGAGTTTGCATTAGAAAAATACATTAGAATCTGCGGAATTTTTCTTCATTTTTCCCCCTGCTTTGGACGCTCATATTATTAGATATAAACATAATCTAACAAAATCGTGAGTTGAGCGACATGCGATCGACTTTCCTCTTTAGAATGAGCCTTCACACAGCTCGTAACATGCTTGTATAAAAACAAAAAATGGTTTCCCGAAAACACTGTTTTCACTTGTTTTTCTAGTAATATACTAGTCATATCCATGGGTACGGTACCCCCTTTAACACGTTGAGCGCGAAGCACTGACCGGATCAGAGGTCGGTGAGAACGCGCAGGGCTGACCCCTGACTAGGTCAGGCCCCTTACTGTAAAGTTTCAAATAAGTAGGAGGAGGTTCAGTTCTCATGGAAAAGTTCCTCAGTTCACATCAGCCTTCCGTACACAGTTCGAATGTTTGTGGAAAATGTATTTCAGCCCCTGAGGAATTTCCACTGATACAGATGCGTACTCAAAATGTTCAGCTCATATCATGGTCCTACTACAATATGTATAATACACTGTTGAATTCGTCTCGACGTCAACAGCAATCCTACGATGTCCAAAAATATGGCATCATTTACAAAAAGCCAAGGTGTCCTTTACTTTCTTACGTAAAATGCAGTTTTTAAGATTTAAGAAGCCCATTTATGTAGCCCACTAAGTACAGATGAAATCTTGTCCGTATGATTGAAGGTGAGTAATAGACTAATCGACATTTACATACAGACTATAATCTGAAGCGGAGTTGGGCACATTTTATCGCAATAAACATTTCAAATAATTTCTTAGCTAAAATAAATAATTTTACATAAAATTTTGAAATCAATTTAGTTTACGGATTTGTGTACTAATATGTATATCGAAAATCTGTATTTTAGACACACCCAACAATGCCGACGTGATAGAATAATAGAGAATATTTGAAAACTCTAACGGATCAATCAAGAAATAAAATGATAAGTTATTTCAAATAAATTCGAAATAACGATGTAATCTATAGGATAGTTATTTGTCTGTTTAAAGTCTATAATAATATATATAATATATATATATAATATAATATATATAATATATATATATATAATATAATATATATAATATATATATATATAATATAATATATATAATATATATATAATATATAATATATATATATATATATATATATATATATATATAGATATATATATAATATATATAATATATATAGATATATATATATAATATATATATAGATATATATAATATATATATATAATATATATAGATATAATATATTATATTACTTTTCAAATAATTCATTTAGATAATGCCCAAGTCTGGTTTCTGAAGTACAGTAAACCTTCTATTAGACGCAAGAGCCTCGGAGAGGTTCGTTTGCACAGTTCGAAGACAGACACTACATATTTCTTTGAGTTTCAAAGACCTAGTCGAACGTAGAAACGAACCGCGCGTGTAAAGAGAGACCGCGCGCAGTCGAAGTGCAGCTAAAAATAGCGTATAGATGAGACCGCTTCATGCAATAAATAAAACTTGTTTGTCTTTACTTATTTTGAATGAAATTTTTCCATCATATTTGTGACATTTTTCTGATTAAAATGACCCTAAACACGATATAATTTGGTCCCTATTTACTGTACCCACATGTGAAGCATAATGTATGTTCATACCGTCAATTAAACCACTAAATACAGTTGAAATTATATCGTGTTTAGTGTAATTCTAATCAGAAAAATGCCACGAATAAGTTGGTGAATATTCGATAAAAAAATAATGAAAAATAAAGAAGTTTTGTAATTGGATTAGTAGTGGTTCAAAATGGTGCACACCGATCTACCCGAACCAGATTAGATTACTACAGTAGAGGGAATATTTTTTTGCATTCAACGTGTACAACCTTTTTGCGTCTATAGAAGAATTAATGTACGTCACATATTTAAGGATATTTGAATATCGATCCCTTTGAATAACTGATACCTTTGAAGAAGGTAGGCCAGGTATTGCTTGAGAAGTTCCTTGACAGCGATCACCGAAAAGTAATCGTTACTTGTGTCTTGGTAATCCGGTTGCAAGCCAATAGTAAAGATTTTTGGTGCTGCAGAATTGAATTTCACCGAGACGCTTATATTCGAAGAGGCTTCAGGCGTGTGTTCACATTTGTAATTACAAAGACGATCTATCGAAGATCGAGGAGACCAGATTTCCCCGTTGTTCGCGCGTTGACTGAAATGGTGGGCTCGTTGAAAATTATTCTTCAATCGATCAATGTAGAGGCAGGCCATTCTCAACCGCGAACAATTTAATCGTATACCAAAATCATTAGCATTACCATCACTTTCCTCTGGAAACGGATCTTTTAAATTGTCAATGCATAGGTTTACCGCGTAGAAAATGAGCTCCCATCCAGAAGGTTTTCATGTCCTGCAAATCGTATTCTGCCGAATGTAGCCGTTCATCCAACTTCTGCGTTTTCGTTCAATCATTGGGGAATTATCTAACAGAAGGTACACGAATGTTTGCAACCGATTAGTATATTACATATCTCTGCTTTACCGTGCAAATATAATCGTAAAGTTTGTCTCGTGAGTTCATTAAATTACATTTTGTCTGCTACAGAATGAATAGTCAAATTCAGTCTATTCGACTGAACGTAACCGTTATCGAAACAAATGCATCTTCGTTATCTGTTATTTTCGATATCAGTCGTTTCAAGTGGTTCAGGTTGCCTGTTGGTTAAGAACAATATGTAAGAACCATATACATATAGATATATATGTATACAGGGTGTTCAAAAATTCCTCCGATACCCGAAAATGGAAGGTTCCTTGGGTGATTTGAAGTGACATTTTCCTTTACAAAAATGGCGTCCGCGGCTTTGTTTAGAAGTTATTAACGAAAAACACGGACCAATCAGAGCGCGATCTAGACATGCGAAGACACGTTCGGCCTACTGACTGCAATACATACATACCTATACACATTAGGCAGGACCCTAGTTACTCTTGGCTTAGAAAAAATTTTTATTTTTCAAACTTGGTTTTCTCCATCAAAGTACATATGTAGTTTTTTTTTAATTGTTCTGACCGAACCGGAACATGAGCAAGCTCCACTATACAGTGGTGTGCAATAATATTCGGCCGCTCTAGAAAAGGCGATAATTTTTTTAATATTGTACTATACTATTTGAACTTTTTTGGGAAGCTAGAGCACTTAGTTTACTAAAGGATGTGAACAGAAATTTTTTCAAAAATTGCAATTGATCGGAATTGTTGAAAAAATACTAAAAGTTGATTTTTCAACTATTTTATGTGGGCCTATATTGAAAATTTAAAAAATACGTTTTGTAGACCTGTGTCAATTAAACATATCCTGAAAATTTCGTCAAAATCGGTCGACGTTGCAATGAGCTACAAACGTTCAAAGATGGTAAAAATTGCAGATTTTCATGATTTTCGGCCACTAGCTGCATTAGATCCAAGGATTCTTACATCTTTCAATGCCTGACGTTTCTTTCTGCATCAACCGATTTCGATAAAACTTTCACAGTGCATACAATTCACACAGATCTACAAAACGTATTTTTTAAATTTTCAATATAGGCCCACATAAAAAAGTAGAAAATGCAACTTTTTAGTATTTTTCCAACAATTCCGAACAACGGCAATTTTTGACAAATTTTTTTTTCGCATCCTGTGGCAAACTAATTGCTCTAGTTTTCCCAAAAAAATTCAAATAGTATAGTACAATATTAAAAAAGTTATCGTCTTCTTTAGAGCGGTCTTAAACTTTTGTCCGCTACTGTAAGTGCACGTTCATCACTGTAGACTCTAGATTTTGTTTAAGAACACAAAGTTCCTTTACTTCTGCAAGCATCTGAAATCATGTATTCCGTATTTCCGACGTTTACGCTTTCTACCAATGATCTAGGGCAGTGGTCGGCAAAGTGCGGCTCTAGAGTCGCATGTGGCTCTTTGGCTCCTTAAGTGCGGCTTTGGCACAAATATCCACGGAAGGCGCAATAATATTTTCGTTAAAAAAACAACATACAAACCTGACTTACTCAAACTTTCCAAGGAGATGCAAGCACATTGTTCGCATTAATAAATATTTATAAAGTATGAAATTTAGTTTTGTTTAGTGTACTACTTATTTAGTGTAATAAAAGTTTACCAAACAAGCAGATTTGGCTCGCAACTTTTTTTAAATTGTTGTAATGTTCATATTGGGTTCTTTGGTTAATAAGTTTGCCGACCACTGGTATAGGGTTTAGTCTAGTGGTTCCCAACCTGTTTGACGTCAGGGAACACTTGATTGTATGGAAACTTTGCAGAACGTCAAAATTAATGATCCGAAAAACAAACAAAAACATCCCGCGTAGAATTAAAAATATACAGTAATGTCGCGATAGTTGCTGCAGGAGTTGTACACGATATGTAGTTGCCGCAGTGCCTACCCATTCCACCAGCTATCAACGCTGCACCGGGCCGAAAGCGGCGATGTTTGATGTCGGCTCGGGTATATCAGTGTGAACACCACTACATTGACACCATGAATCGAATTTTCAAACTGCTTAATTTTCATTATTTTTTTATGAGATTTTACTGGCTTATTCCTGGCAAAATTCACTAGTAGGCACTACGGCAACTTTCACGTACAGCTCTCCGACAACTTTCAAGACATTACTGATGGGCCAAATTATACCGTGTTTGGTCTTGTTTTAATCAGAATTTTGCCAGGAATAAGCCAGTAAAATCTCATTAAAAAATAATGGAGAATAAAGTATTTTTAATTGGCATTACATTGTGCGAACACGCTGGCCTTTAAACTGTGCCGGCGACGGCGCCACGCTCGGGAACGCGATCATTCTGTCCTTCCCTACGTTCGGCTTTCGATTGATGTCTCGGCACAGTAGACTGTAGAGGCCAGTCATAAATCAAAAGACGAGTACAGTAATTTCTGAATCGTAGTCCTCGGTCGCCTCTGCAATCGTAGTCCAGTGCCTACCCATTCCACCGCCTGTCAACGCTGCGCCGGGCAGCAGGACGGCGATGTTTGATGTCGGCTCGGGTATATCGGTGTGAACACCACTACATTGACTCGAGTGAATCGAATTTTCAAACTACTTAATTTTCATTATTTTTTTATGAGATTTTACTGGCTTATTCCTGGCATTTTTCTGATTAAAATCATACCAAACACGATATAATTTGGCCAATATTTAGTGGTTTAATCGACGATGAAAGTTTTACTTACAAGAAGGACAGCGTGTTTGATCTATGCCGGCGACGGCGACTCTTCGCGTCTCTTTCTTTCCAATACGCTCTTCTTCGTTGCGTTCGAAACTTTCATCGTCGATTAAACCACTAAATATTGGCCAAATTATATCGTGTTTGGTATGATTTTAATCAGAAAAATGCCACGAATATATTGATGAAAGTTCCATAATGATATCATCGAAAATAAAGAAGCTAAGGTCTTGGTGTTTTATTGTGATGACGCACGGGCCTTTAAACTGTGCCGGCGACGGGGACACGCTTCGGCTACGCGATCCTATTTCATTCTGTCCTTCTCTACGTTCGGCTTGTCGTTTGAAGTCTCAGCGCGGTAGGGTAGACGCAGTCATAAATCAAAAAATAGCCACCCTACTTGATCGTAGTCCGTTCATAACACGGGTGTTGGGACTACGATTCAGAAATTACTGTAGTTGTCTTGGAAGTTGTCGCTCCAGAGAACAGCTCCTGCGGCAAGTATCGCGACGTTACTGTATTCTAGAAAATATATTATTAAATATGTTTAACACATTTCGCGGAATTTCGTGAACACTTGCAAAAAGCTTGCGGAACGCCGGTTAAGAACCACTAGTCTAGTCTCTCTAGTCGCATCTGAGAATTCTGTGCCAACAGCTCCAACTATCACCACTTCTGTTGATCGTCTGAAAATTCGTACGATAGAATATTGAATAGTTGAATAATTATTGACTATCGCGCGCGAGATCCAGCGGAGTAGCCTGCAGGGATGCATTGGTTAAATGAATTTGCGTCTCTGTAATCAAAGAGCCATCACCGTGCTGACAAAGGAGTTAATGGAGAGCTATGAAATTCCCTCTATGATACTGTCGACGAACGTCGTGATGTTAAGTCATGTGCAATGGAATGCTTCATCACGTACTCCAGGTAGTTAGGACATGCATTTAATATAGCTCGCTTCTGCGCACCTATCCATGCTCCTTTTACCTTACGCGAGCAAAATTATCATGTATCATCTAACAAACACTCAGATAATTGACCCGCGTACATCGTTTCACTCATTTTTTCCAGCAATTTTGTCGAATCTGTATTATATCTCAATTCTGTACAAGTCAGTTTAAATATTCCCATATTCAGTCGCCAAACAAACAAGAAACCTGCACTGTTTCGCGACTGAAACATTTCTATTGCTTTTTAGATTTCATCGATTCGCAGATAAACTGAGACGTATCTAATAAAACGAGGATCCTATCTGCCACTTTTATTTTGCCCACGAATTAACAAATACTCGAAAAGAGTAACGCGTTACTTCGTCGAGTAATCCGAGTACGTAAGAATTACTTCTTTATTTGAGAAAGTGTAAGGCAAAATTATACAGTCGTCTAAGTTTTAAAAATTCTTAACAAAAGGGAGAAAATTGTTTATCTTAACTTGATAATAGAAAGTGATCATTAGCAAAACCATGGAAGGGTATATTTGCAGCAAATCAATAATTGTTGTTTAATACCGATGGATTGCTTGACATAATGACTTACAGTTACACTAGTAAGTGAACGCTAACGTCTTATTGTTAGTACAACAGAAATGGTGTTTTACAGTTAATTACATTGAAATATCTCCTGAACTTTTCGACGTACGTAAGTTAGTACTTTTTTATAACGAATGTCCAGCTGCATCGATTGATGTATTAAATAATACTTCATTCCATTAAAAAAAATGAAGTTGACCTTCATATGTCCTTTACGCGTCCACCTACAAAAAAAGCTACTAACATCAGATTAATACCCCCTCGAAACCATGCAAGTTCCAACTGATGCATTTCTTCCTAACACCCAATAGCAACCGCGTTATTCAGGTGACCTGTTTATAGTGCCCCACCCTTTTTTTAACTTTTAACCGATTCATAGGGAAGTTACTGTAATTACCCCGAAAATCGAAAATCGAGTTTTTAGCAGATCTTCACGTTTCATGGTCATTGGAGTCATTTTAGACTATTTTTATTAAAATGTTTGTGTGCGTGTGTGTGCGTGTATGTTTTCTGAAAAAGTAACAACGCGATCAAAATAATGAATGAAGCAGCCAATGTGCCCTGCTGTAACTTAGAACTGATTAGACTTTGGTCCATATTGGGTAAGTAGTTTTTTAGTTTTTTTTCGAAAGAAGTTCATTCAACAATGCAAATTATACGAGAGGACGGAAATTTTCCACCGAAGAAGCAAACGTAATAATTATATATATATTTTATTTTTATTTTTTATAATTTTTTTTGTATTTTTTTTTATTAAAAAAAAATTTTGTTTATATTTTCCTTTTTTAATTATGCAACTAATGCTAACGTTACCGCTTACAATAATCGAAAATTATCCCAATGCAAGAGTGAGTTAATCATCTCTACTGTCGAGAATACATTTTCAAAGAATATCGATGAAAGTACAAAAAAAAAATTTATATTACAATCTTTGAAAAAACAATCAGTTCAAAACGAATTATTAACTGAGATTAAATTGAAAATTAATATAAAATATACGATAATTAATAATATTGATGTTGAAGACGGACTGGTTTTTTTTATTCAAAAGACTACATACGTCATGTGGTTGGTAGAGCTGTGACTTATGAGATACCCGGTACCCGGGTTACCCGTGAGATACCCGGGTAACCAAAAATTACTCGGGTACCCGGGTACTCGAGTAAACAGCGGCACCCGGGTATCTCATGAATAGACTGCAGATCTTTATGCAAAATAAAAATCGTTTGCATCGTTTACAAAGCAATTCGTGTGTTTTTAGGGGGAATAATTAAAAAGTCAATTATTAACTTCCCGATTCATAGGGAAGTTACTGTAATTACCCCGAAAATCGAAAATCGATTTTTTAGCAGATCTTCACGTTTCATGGTTATTGAAGTCATTTTAGACTATTTTTATCAAATTGTTAGTGTGTGTGTGTGTGTGTGTGTATGTGCGCGCGCGCGTGCGTATGGCCGTTTTTATGTTATCAAATTTTTCGTTAACGTTTTCTAAAAAAGTAACAATGCGATCAGAATGATGAATGATGCAATCGATGCGCCCCGTCGTAATTTAGAGCTGATTAGATTTTGGTCCATATTGGTCAAGTAGTTTTTTAGATTTTTTAGTTTTTTTCGAAAGAGGTTCATTCAAGAATGCAATTTATACGAGAGGATGGAAATTTTCCACCGAATAAACAAACGTAATTATATATATTTCATTTTTATTTAAAAAAAATTTTTTTTTAATTTAAAAAAAAAATTTTTTTAATTTAAAAAAAAAATTTTTTTTAATTATGCAACTAATGCTAATGTTACCGCTTACAACTAACGAATCGGGAAGTTCTTTGTGTGGCTCGTGGAGAGTCACACACAAAATAAATAAAAAACCATTAAGAGCTGTATGCCCCACTAGCAATGCGTACCACTAACCCTTTCGCAACAACAACTCTACCTGCGAGCTCGCGAAGCGAGCGAGCAATAACAACCCCACCCGCGAGCTCGCGAAGCGAGCGAGCTACAATAACCAGCTAGTTTTTTTAAAAATGGATCTGGGTGGTAGACAACTCCCAGATCCGGGGACACTGGGTCTTATAAGTGTCCCCCCTTTGTCCTATTTTCTATTCCACTTTAGCGACCGAGGGCCCGCTCTCCGCATTTCGCAGGGCCACCCGTACACGCACGCCCACACTCCTGTTCTTGCCTAATATTATAGTGCTCCACCCTCTATATGTATACCTACACACCCGACATTGTTAATTTTCCCCTCGGCAAAAATAATGTGCTGTGTGACGCCACATTTTCAAAAGGTGTATAAGCCATGCTCATCGACAGTGCCAACACTTGGCTTATAGGATGGGGAGGGGCGAGGAAGATCAGCGTGTGCGCCATGTACACTGTTACACAGTATGTACACGGAAAGAATGGATATGATAGTTTCAAAGAATTTGACATTGTATCATGAAATAATCAATAATAAACTATATTTGAAATACAGTTGTTGATTCTATATGTTTTATTATGGTATTACAATGAAGTATAAAGTTATAATCGGCGTCGATCTGCTGTGTCAGCCATTTTAAAATTATCTTAAGACTTACCTTGTTATTGCACCTTGTCTTTGCCGTCACGAATGCAGGGTTTATTAGTATATACGGTCTAAGGCCTCGTACAGACCTAAACGGTTTGCCGAACCATTTGCCGAACCGTTTGCCGAATCATTCGCCATACCGTTTGACAAACCGCGCATTTCGCCAAACATTTCGCCGCGCCGATTAGTGCTATTTTCAGAATTTCTTGCGAACAACTATGGAAACTGCAGCGGCATATACTACACAAAGAAATACAGAAAATGTTGGTAGTTTATTCAGTGAATTAAAGTTTATAAATGAAATGTTCAGGTCAGGACGAAGCATTAAAGACATCAGATTTGAGACTACATGACTTGAATGTTTGTTTGCCTATATGTTTGCCGAACGGTTGCTGCAATGTTCGTCGAAATGCGCGGCGAAATGCGCGCATTTGTGTTTGCCGTCGATCCATCAGCTCTGGGAACAATGACGAACACGAATGTGCGCATTTCGACAAACATTTCGGCAAACGGTTCGGCAAACCGTTTAGGTCTGTACGAGTTTTAGGTCTGTCTAACTAACAAAGTGTGATCACCATGATATCTGTCAGTGAATGGCACGAAAAAACAAAGTGAAAAACCTATTATTACATATATTCTGCATTAAGAAGATATTCTGGTTTTTGAGGTTGCTTCTACACCAATTTGTAAGATCTTTTTTAGAAGAACTGTTGAACCTTTTGCATTACGATTTTGCACGCGTATTCATGGGTACTTGGGGTATATAGTACATATGCTATTTGTATGTAAACTTATACTTTTATAGAGTATGTTTTGGGAAATAGTTTACTGTTGTCATGCTTCCGGTTCTTCTGCTGAACGAAAATAAACAATGAGAAAGTATATTAATCGGTACGAAAGTGCCTAGTGGTCTGAATTAGAGGGAATTAAAAATCCTGATTATTTACAAAACTCTAGCATTTTGAACTCAAATTACTGATTTTTAAAAAGATTTTGCGTTTTCAGCACGTTAAAATGATTTTTAAAAAATCGAGGTATTTAAGATATTTTGTAAATAGGGTATAAGAGTGTTTGTACAGAAGATCCACAAAAATTTCAAGTAAATTAGCTAATTAGAACTTGAGATGTTGTGGCAAAACCTTCATATGACCTTTACGTGTCCACTCACGAAAAAGCTAATAGCATCAAAATATGTATGCTCTACTCGATACCATTCAAGTCTCCGCTGAAACATTTTTTGCTACGAGTAACAATAGCGAGAAAATCAAGATGTCAAAATCGGGTGAGACACCCTGTATATCTATAGTTTTAGAGCAACCGGACATCGGGAAGTCGTGCCTCATCGAGGGCGAAGTTTTGAAATAGAGGTAAGAGCGTGCTAAATGTAAAGCGTAAACTGAAAATTGAAGTTAAATATTTTATACAAGTTTTATACAATATTTTATACTTTGTACGAATTAAGATTATTTTACATTAATTGGCCTGATGAAATTCTATCCGCCACCTTTCCGCTAAAAAGTCCATTTTCGCGAAGCGTAATATCGGCGACAACGATCGATGCGACGCACAGTGTGACGTTTCGAACATTTAGGAGCACTTAATTCCAAAATTGAACATTTTTTAAAAATTGCGTATTTACTCTTACCTTGAAGGCAATACCTCAGTAATCCACAATCGATATTGTTTTTACTTTTTCATCGCACTCAGATATGAAAAATAAGCCTCGAGTGAACTTTACTGACTATACAAATGGTAAAAAAACATCAATCGGCAGTGATACTTTACCTAAATAAAAGTTTGTGTATTTGAACAATTGGTATTGGTAATATGATAATATGATGTATGATAAATATTTTTAAAAGATTTTCGATTTCCATAGATTTTATAAATAAGGATCCTTCAGAATGGGGAAGTCATCCCAGTTATAACGCAGGCTTAATTATAGTAAATAATTTAGTTGTAGTTAATGATACGGCAGGAGGAGGAGTCAATATTATGGAAGAATTGAACGATGTATTATCGCGAAATGGAAAAGAAAAACAATTTATAATGCAAATTGTGTCAGACTACAGAAAGCGCTATCCAGACGCAAAAAAGACTACATTAACGAAATCTCTGTTAAATGTCTTTAGTTGTATTTGTTGTATTAAAAGTATTTGTTGCCTTGTATATATTAAAAAGTATTTAAACTCAATACCTCGACACCTCTTAGTTTCTTATCTTCGCCTTTACATATACGGTGTAATATTCACCACATCCGGATAAAAATATTATGCTCTGATTAATTATAACATATTTATGTCCAATCTTAATTTCTCTACTTTTTAAATTAGTATAAGAATAAAACTAAAAGAATTGGTATTTTCAATAAAATACGTAAAATTTGACATATACATTTACAAAAATATGATAATTAGTTAATTGTTATATTGAAAATATTACATTTTGGTACTATTATAATCAATATTTTGACACAAGAAGGACGTTTAGTCATAATCAAAAGTCTTTTGATCAAATATTCCCATTTCTACGAAATTTCATGTTTTTCGCAACTTTAACGTGGATGAGGCACGGTTTTCCCTTATCCGATCAATTTCAAACTTTGCAGAAATTATTTTCTTACCCAAAGGCACAATTTTCGGGAGGGGCCGCGCAAAAATCTCGCAAAAAAAATTTCACCAGGTGTAGCTAAGGACCACCCTAATGTACATGCATATACCGTACGTATACAGGGTGAGACACCTAAAACAAGGCATCTGAATTACTTGGTTGCTTCTGGTGATAGAGAAAATGTGTCAGACGAAACTAGCATGGTTTCGTGGGTGACATAATTCCATGTTAATAGCTTTTTCGTAGGTGGACGCGTACGGGGCACATGAAGGTCATAAAGGAAAGAACAGGCGTGGAAATGGCAAATACGGGCGGCCATGTGTTTATGTGAATAACAGATCCTAGGCACGCTAAAGTATGTTTTTCAATAATAAAAGGAAAAGGGGTTCTTACTTCCGTCAAAGTCCCCTAAGTTTCGGGAGTTCTCTATCTCCCGAAACTAAAAAAAAGGGCACTTGAAGGTCAATTCCGTTTTTTGAATTAGAATGATATACTTTTCTGCGGATTATATCTGACAGGGCGTTTCAAGTCGCTTACAGTGACCAACGACTCAAGGCCATTCATTTGCTGCGATGAGAAATATTTTACTTAAAATACTCATACATGTACAGAAATTTCAATTTTAAACTTCCTTTTGTCCGCCACTGTATCTTATACAGTGTTTGGAAAAAATAGATTTTTGAAATTACAAATAGACTATAAATACTATTATTATTTTGTCACGTGACACAGAATTTGGTAAATAAGCCTTTTTGGAATGGTAGTTACATATGGAAATAACATTTAAAATATATATTTTAATAGTATCTTGTCGGAAGTACTATTGTGAAATAGGTATTTCATTAAAATATAAAAAATAATATTTCACACAATAGTATTTACAATAATGATATTGCAAATAATAGATGAAACAAATAAGATATTTTATCTTTCAATTTTTTATAGTATCATTGACTTGTATGGATAATATAAGACATTAATTTTGTTTATAAGAGACTGAAAATAGTATCGATAACATAAGACGATAACATAATTATTGACGAGTAAATATAAGCTATATCGATTCACTTTGTTTGCGTTAAACAGAACACACTTTTAGAACATAGTATTTTTTAACGAATTTCATCATTTTCGTCGATAGTTCGCTATCTTCTATAGTTATATCCGAGTGTAAACAGTAAATACTATAATTTGTTATAAATTAAAAATTACTTATGTAACCATGTGAATGTTTACCATTTCATATGAGGTTGTTTGAAATTTTCGCCAGCCCTGACTTTATAAATATAATTAATAGCTGGTCAATAGGGAAGTACACAAATCCTGGCATTGCTAACTATTCGAACGCAAACACAACGAGTTTATTACACCGGCGCGGCGCGGCGTCCCAATTGTGGAAATTGCGTCAATCAACCTGTTAAACTCCGCTTGAAATCTCTGTGTGAACATTTTTTTCTGGCGAAAGTATTACAGTATCGCCGCCCGCTCCAATTTGTTTGCGATTCGTGACGAGGCGAGGGTAAAAATTTCGGACAAGTTGATTCCGTGACGAAGCAACAAGTGTACGAGAATGGGGAAGTAGAAGCAACAGTGAGGGAATGAATGGTAGTAGGGAGACGGAAGAGGGAAAAGGAGAAAGAGCGAGCCGGAGTGGGGGGGTGGAGGGAGAGAAAGGGGGAGAGAGAGGCAAATGAAACGCGACTGGAGTAGACGGCCAAAGTAGTGCGAGCAAAGAATTGAACCGGCACGATATGTGCCTCACTTTGGAAGCTATGCAAAGGCATTCTTTACTTTCTAACTTGATCGTGTTACGAACTTGGTTCGACACGAAATGTACAAATAATTTAGAATATTTTCGGCGCAGTGCACGCAGCATCTGACGCTTTCTCATTCAACAGACAAACTCCTTAATCGAGTGCAACACGCAACCACTCGTACAGTTGTCCTTATTTTTTTTTGGACGAACAATTAACCGTAAACATTTTAAATAAGTTCTATCTCTGCAACTTCATGACTTTTACAACGCTTATACAGTCAGGGACAAAAATAAGTGGAAATAGGTAAAAATGAAGTTTAGTCAAATTAACATGATTGTTATAAACTTAAGTTTTATTTATTATACAGGGTCATCCGTTTTTAAACGGACAAACGTAAACCAGCTATAAAGAACCCCAAATGGAACAAGTTTTACCCCTGCCACTTTTTTTGTTTCGGCCTTGATTTCTAGAAAATTGCAAAAAACCACAATTTTTTTAGTTCACATAAACTTGAATATCTCGGGACTCCAGTGATGAATCTTGATGATTTTTCCTTTGTTTGGTTTAAAATAAATAGGGCCATCTTTTTTGTTAACAAAATATTTTTGTTTTTTTTTAGCACGTTTATTCCAAGAAAATATCATCCATTGAAGTCACGCATCCTGGAACCGTTCAGATAGCTACAGTCCGATCCAGAAAAAACCAAGATTCGAAGGTCATACAAAAAAATTTTGGGAACAAAAAAAAATGCTCCTGTTTATTTTCAACACAACAAAGAAAAAATCATCAAGATTCATCACTGGAGTCCCGAGATATTCAAGTTTATGTGAACTAAAAACATTATGGTTTTTTGCAATTTTCTAGAAATCAAGGCCGAAACAAAAAAAGTGGCAGGGGTAAAACTTGTTCCATTTGGGGTTATTTATAGCTGGTTTACGTTTGTCCGTTTAAAAACGGATGACCCTGTATATCCTTATAGTGTATAGATTATTTAACGAATAATTTAAGTTCATATTTAAATCTTTGTGTAAACACGCCGTGTCATAACGAAAATGTCAGCTATTTATTAGGGGACAAAAATAAGTGGACAGTTGGTTGTAATGTTATTGTGAGGTAAGAAATGTATACAACCACTAGGCACAGGTCACGGTTACATGCAGCGATCTCCATCAATCTTATTAGTATCAATTCAGGCTTCGTACAAATAAGAACATTTATATAATAATTGCAGAATGCCAAAAACGAAAGAAATTTCATATCAAATTCGCCATTTAATTGTATCGGACTGTTGTAAGAAATTAAGTTATCGCGTAATAGCTCGGAAGTACAACGTATCTAAAAGTGCAGTAGAAAAATTTATAAAAAGTATGTAGTGCACAGGACCGTGAAAAATTTAAGAGGTCGTGGGCGCAAACGCTGTACCGCCACACAAGAAGACCGTCGGATTTTTCGTACAAGTCGAAAAGATCCAACGATTGCAGCAAGAAGTATTGCAGAAATAGTGCAATTAAATGTTTCAACAAAAACAATAAAACGAAGACTGCACGAAGCTGGTTTAAAATGCTGCAAGGCTAGACGTAAGCCACATATTAATAAAAGAAATATGAGAAAACGTTTAGCGTTTGCAAAAAAATATGTGAACAAGCCACTAGAATTCTGGAAAAATATCATTTGGAGCGACGAAAGTAAATTTGAGTTGCGGCAATTAAAAAAGAAGCACAAAGTCTGGAGAAAAAAACATGAAGCGTACAAAAGACCATCTATTACACCCACAGTCAAATTTGGCGGTGGATCGTTAATGGTGTGGGGGTGCTTCTCGCAAAACGGAATTGGTACGTTAGTACAAATTGACGGCATTATGAATGCAGATAAGTATATTAGTATACTAAATGAAAATTTAGAAGAAGCAGTGGTAAAAATCGGTTGCGACGACGAATTTGTCTTTCAATGAGACAATGACCCTAAGCACACTGCTAAGAAAACCAAACAATTTTTTAAAGATTCCAATATTAAATTGCTTGAATGGCCGGCCCAGAGCCCTGATTTGAATCCTATTGAGAACTTATGGAGTTTATTGGACGCAAAAGTTCCATTGGACCAGCGAAATAATAAATTCGATTTTTTCAAAAAGTTAAAATCTGAATATGAAAAAATTAGTAACGATTATATTGAAAAGTGAATACAAAGTATGCCTCAACGTCTGGAAGCAGTTATACATGCAAAAGGCGGCAATACCAAGTACTAATTTTGTTATGTGTTTCATTTATTACGCATTTCATCGAGTGTCCACTCATTTTTGTCTCCTGATAAATAGCTGACGTTTTCATTATGGCACGGCGTATTTACACAAAGATTTAAATATGAACTTCAATTATTCGTTAAATAATCTATACACTACAGGGATATATAATAAATAAAACTTAAGTTTATAACGATCATGTTAATTCGACTAAACTTCAGTTTTACCTATTTCCACTAACTGTCCACTTATTTTTGTCCCTGACTGTATTATTATTCTTACCAGTCCTTTGCGTTACCTTCAATGGTGCTTTTTTTTTACTGTACAATTTTTGACTGTGTACATAGTCTGAACAACTAATTGTAAGTAAAATAGCTCTAATTAAATAAATTTGTCATTCATTCATTGTATATGAAAAAAATCATATCGGCCACCTCTTTACACAAGGTGTTTCAGCTGAAGCAGGCCACCTAAATATCTCCTTTATTTTTAATGACTCGAAAAATATTTATGGCATCATTTAAATGGTATCGAAGGAGGAATATCATAGAGGAATAATTTTTTTGTCCGGTTACTTTTGCATAGTTTTTTTCAAGGTCATCGTTACTTTTTTTATCAGGATACTTGTTTTTTTTATTTCATTTTGTAGCGGCTGAAAAAATACATTTGAATATATATAAGAAGGATGTATGTATTATCTAATCGATTATAATTTGTACTTTTTCGTGATATAGTGAATGAGAGGACAGATTTACCAAGAAACGCAGTGAAATTAGTTTCATCGCACAATTAATTAAAGGAAGCTTAAAGTTTTGTTATATTGACTTATTATGTTAATATTTTCGTTGTCGTAAATGTTTTTGTTATACAGTCCATCAAATGTATTTGGAATTTTTCTTATATTCATTATTAGGTAAATGGACTTCCTTTTCACTATTTTAAGAATAATATATTGTATTTAATACTTTATGTACATATCAATAATAATATAGAAATACATTCTGTTTAGTTTGGTTTCATTGCGTTTCTTGGTAAATCTGTAGTCTCATTCACTATATCGCGAAAAAGTACATGATTATAATCGATGAGATAATTCATCCTTCTTCTATCGTTATAAATCGCGTTACTGTTAGTTATTACTATGGTTCTTTCAAGTCGTTGTCGGTGAAATCCGCTGTCGGTCGAAATCGTTGTCGGTCAAATCTGGAGTCGGTGAAATGTAGTTGGTGAAAACTGTGTCGACGAAGTCTGTGTCGGTGATTTCCATGGAACCCTTACAATCAACATAGACCTCCCCTCTTCCACAAGACAATCTCGAGCCGGACGGCCCAATTTTAAACCTGTTGTACAGGTTGTCTCATTCGAATTGAACCATGCGAATATCTCTAAAATGATCAATCGTATCGAAAAATATTACAAACAATGTAGTATCGTGAGAGGTATTATTAACTTCCCCATTCATAGGGAAGTTACTGTAATTACCCCGAAAATCGAAAATCGATTTTTTAGCAGATCTTCACGTTTCATGGTCATTGGAGTCATTTTTTACTATTTCTATCAAATTGTTAGTATGTGTGTGTGTGCGTGCGTGCATGCGCGCGCGTGTGTGTGTGTGTGTGCGTGTGTGCGTGTGTGCGCGCGCGTATGGCAGTTTGTATGTGATCAAATTTTTCGTTAACGTTTTCTGAAAAAGTAACAACGCGATCAGAATGATGAATGATGCAATCGATGTTTTAATTTAAAAAAAAAATTTTTTTTTAATTATGCAACTAATGCTAATGTTACCGCTTACAATAATCAAAAAATATCCCAATGCAAGAGTGAGTTATTAGTTATTATAATGATAATAATGTACTGGAACTAACAAATCGGGTAGTTCTTTGTGTGGCTCGTGGAGAGTCACACACAAAATTTTAAAAAACCATTAATAGCTGTATGCCCCACTAGCAATGCGTACCACTAACCCTCTCGCAAGAGCAGTCCTACCCGCGAGCTCGCGAAGCGAACGAGCAACAATAACCAGCTAGTTCTACAATATGTTAAGGGTTTTTGTTGTAGGTGGAGATGAAGCCCAACTTTTTCAACGCAACCATTTTCTTAATACACAATCGATATAGTTCATTATTTTCCATACTAAATAATTCTCATACTTCTTCTAATACCAATTCCAATATTACAAAATAGTGCAATATTTATGATGTATAACAAGAAGACAAGCACATCGCACTCTTTTAAATATTTGAAGTTATTACTAGTAAAAATACACTTTTTGTCCTTACTAGTTTTGAACATGCCTGTATATTCAATACACGTATACATGCTCATTGTCAGTATTAATCAGAATATTCATTTTGACAAAATTTGAGGAATTCAAATGTGAATTTTGTAGTACGCAAACAAGACAAAATTATAGCGCAAGCACGAAATTCCTCGGTTGCACATAAGCTACTGAACAGCCGGTATCAAACATGGAACATAATTATTAAAATGTATAATAACTAGACAGCGGATCTTTATGCGAAATACAAATTTTCCACTTAAATTGCAACAAACTGGAGCGAAATAGAAATTTATTTTCTTTTCCTATGTGTTTAACTGGTTGAGAAAAATATGACATACTCATGTGATATACTCATATCAGTTTTGTGATATATAATCTATACATAAATAAAAACTGACTGTGGGAAGTCACTAAATGTTCGTAAAATATTGTATATGTATCATATCGAAACTAAAAAGTAAACAATAGTTGTTCAGTGGTACGAATATTAAGAGACTAACGGAGATCGTAAAAGTTATAATGAATTTATTAGAAGATTCAGAAAATTATTTAGAAAAATCGACAAAAATAACAATGATATCAAATTCGAAGGTGACTGATAGACTTTATTTTAAATTATGGATAGTATTAACATAAAAACTGACAAGAAGAATGTGAGACAACGTTTTTAAAAGTACAAACACTTAATAAGGAGAAGATCACACAAGAATTTGTATTGGAATGAGCAACACGGAAAGCAGATAATGCTGATAAATGGCGAAGAATTCTTTACGAACGGGAAGACCAATTTACAACTTGTTAGATAAATCTGATATTTTTAATTATTATTATCATGTTTTGAAATAGGAACAATAAATTTTATGCCATCGTTAAATGGAAGGTGGCGAATGCGCAATGATTTAGTCCTGGGTAGCCAGATTAAGGCTTTTGTCCCCACTTTACCGTTCCCCTTCTACTATCGTGACACACGCACGCACGTCAGAGACGAAACGCATCACGTGACCGGGCCGCAGCGAAAGCATAGGGAACAATGTAGAAAGCAAAAGTAACAATATATTATTTTTAAAACATTTTTCGATATCAGTAAGGGGGTACGGTACCCTCTGATTCTGGATATTTATCAGTGTAACCAACCTCCACGCTGAAAACAGCTTGGCAACAGTGATGAACATACATTTGTATCAATCTAACGCTTCAGTTTCGTTATCATTACAGGTTTTTTTCTTTTAATCAATATTTTATTTGCTATTAATGGATCCGAGTGGCTTCAGTCCCTTTAAATTTTTGTTGTTACGAATCTCCGCTAACAGTTCTCCTGACTAGGCGCCATCTCATTTAAGTAGCTGAACTGAAATTGGTTCCATACTTGCTCTAGACTCGGTCTGTATGAACGAAATATGGAGAAGTTGAATGCAATCACGGGAAACCAGTTTTTGTCCCTATACGAGCATGGTATGAGCTGTATGAGGACTCATTGTAAAGAGGAAGGTTGATCGCGCTTCGCACTGGTTATGATTTAAATAAAAAATCCGTTTTGTATTAGAAAAATATATGGGAACCTGAGGGTGGTTATCTCTATTCGTTTCCCCTACTTTGGGCGCTCATATTATTAAATATAAACATAATTTCGTTAAATCATGACCAGAGTGGAGCGATCAACCTTCCTCTTTACAATGAGCCCTCACACAGCTCATAACATGCTTGTATAAAAGTCGTTGCCCGCAAACACTGTTTTCACTTGTTTTTCTAGTAATATTCTAGTAATATCCATGGGTACCGTACCCCCGTTAACACTTGTTAACACTTGGGTTTTTGGACGATGAGGAATTATTCTACACATTTATTAACTTCCCGATTCATAGGGAAGTTACTGTAATTACCCCGAAAATCGAAAATCGATTTTTTAGCAGATCTTCACGTTTCATGGTCATTGGAATCATTTTAGACTATTTTTTAATATTACAGAGTGTAATATTTATCAAAATTTGTTGTTTTCGACATATAAATGAATAAACTGGTGAAATTAAAAAAAAATTTTTTTTTAATTAAATGTTTTTGAAGTACCTGTAAAATGTTCACCTAATTTGGCCGAAATCGTCTCGAGTTGCTGGTTTCATGTTTATTTTTTAAATTATGCAACTAATGCTAATGTTACCGCTTACAACTAACGAATCGGGAAGTTCTTTGTGTGGCTCGTGGAGAGTCACACACAAAATAAAAAAAAACCATTAATAGCTGTATGCCCCACTAGCAATGCGTACCACTAACCCTCTCGCAAGAGCAGTACTACCCGCGAGCTCGCGAAGCGAGCGAGCAACAATAACCAGCTATTTTCTTTGGGGATGTTCGATCCCGCGAAAAGGGATCCGCGGACACCTTCCGCCGTTTCGGTACCATTCAAAATTGCCAACCGAAGCGAGACAAACAGCTGCAAAACAGCTTAGAACAAAATTATTCGACGCACGTTCTCATAATAAATCATACCCTTTCCCGATTTCTAGTCGTCCTTAAACGTAGAAGAATGCTAGTTCTCAAGTGGCCGTACGCAAGGCACTCGAGGGTTTTAGCTGACGGCATTGGGAAGGTAGCCATATTATCAATCTGGGAAACCTAGCTCCGCGTACCATCCGCGAGGTACCTGAGGATCCCGAATTCGCACATAGCGGGCCTTATTGTCCTCGCAAGCGTCGACCAGGCACAAGGCCATAAATCTTGTGCCACACGTGCGCATGCCCCTTGATTGGGTCCGCTGACCCAGGTCAAGGGGTAATAAACTCGTTGCGGGCCACTTAGGGCTAAAAAATACTCGGGCTGTTCCGGAGTCCTGTTAATCGTCACGATTTCCCTGGTTCGACTTGAGGGTGGAGACTGCCTCGTCCATCAGCAAGGGATGTACTAGAAAATCCTTCTCCTTCAAGCTAACCAGCGAATAAGGAAGACTTTTCTCCCATAACGGACCTAAGTCCGAACTTTTCGCATCACCATCGAGGTGACCAGCGAGCTGACCCCAGAACAGAAGAACAGATTCAAAAAAGATCTCAATACTACAAGATCTCGGTACTAGCAGTCAATCGATACTCACCGATAGTCTGACACTCGTACAACACATGGTCATTTTTCACTCTGCAACCTTGTCAACGTTTAAATATTATACCGCGTCAGTCCGCTGCAGTGATGCCAAACGGAGGAACCTGGAGGAACTTTCCCCTCCGGCTGGGCCCCACGCGCTACACATGAACGTACCGCTACTCTGGCTATGTAAGTCACACGCGTAGAGTAGTGGTATGTTCGTGTATTGCGCGTGCGCAGTAGAAGTAAGAGTGGGGGTCCAGCCGGAGGGAAAATGCTCCTCCAGGTTCCTCCGTTTGGCATCACCGCCTGGAGGAACTTTCCCCTTCGGCTGGGCCCCCCACTCTTACTTCTACTAGTTCTACTGCGCACGCGCCACTCACGAACGTACCTCTAAACGTGACTCGCTCGGGCAGAGCAGAGATACGTTTGTGTGTGGCGCGTGCGCAGTAGAACTAGTAGAAGTAAGAGTGGGGAGCCCAGCCGGAGGGGAAAGTTCCTCCAGGTTCCTCCGTTTGGCATCACTGGTCCGCTGGTGTATGGTATGTTCTCTCTCTCTCTCGAAATGTAGGCTAAGAAAGGTGGATTCTTTTGATGTTTTTCTTTTGTAAGCGGAGCGGAGGTCCGCATTTATACCCCGCGAAGGGAATAAACTGTTATTATTATTATATTATATATTACTAGTTCTAAGTGGTGAAGGGTTACTTCGATTTGGGTTTTTAATAAAGTAGACAATTGACTATTGCCGTTTGCAATTAAACTCTAAGTGCTCGTGCCGTTATTCTACACCTCCTTCCACGAACCTACTACAGTACAGACTTGATTTTTGTCCCAGGTTCGAAGACTCGATTTTTGTCCAGGCCTACTCACTCCACTGCCTGTCAACGCTGTCCCTCGCCACAGGGCGGCGACTATTGTTCTCGGCCCGGGTATATCGGTGTGAACACCACTACATTAACACAACGAATCGAATGTTCAAACATCTTGATTTTAATTATTTTTTATGGGACTTTCAAAACGTATTTCTGGCATTTTTCTGATTAAAACAATGCCAAACACGATATAACTTCAATTGTGTTTGGTGGTTTAATCGAAAGTTTCGTATGAGAAAGAAAGAGGCCCGCGTATTCTCACAATGTGTATTGCCAATTAAAAATGATTTATTTTTCATTACTTCTTGGTTTCATTGACTTTATGGTGTAACTGTAGGATATGGAAGAGGATAGCGAGTGAGGAGGAAAGAAAAACTGTATTGTATGCACTATTCTTTAAAATACCAATGCGATTAACACATTTATTAATAACTTATTAAATGAAAATTTATCTGGTTAGGTATTCGTTTAGGTAACCGTTTAAATATTTTTTATTCTTAAATTCTTTGAGAACACATTTTCGAGATGTTTATTTGTTTATTTAAACATATGCTATAGCGTATGTTGAATGTATGATAAATTATAAATTATGCTTCTCATATGTAGAGTAAATATGGGCTAAATTATATGGTGTTTGGTCTGGTTTTAATCAGAATATTGCCAGAAACAAGCCAATAAAAGTCTCTTCAAAAAATAATGAAAAATAAAGCATTTTGAATTGATATTACATTGTGAGAACACGTGGGCCTTTAAACTTTGCCGGCGAGGGCGATACGTTGCAGCCACACGCTGCGCGTAGCCGTCGCTGGCACCGTTGCTCTATTGTAGTCTCGCTCGGCGCGATCGGAGCGGTAGACCCAGCCGTAAATCAGAAAAACAAGTCTACATCGCGATTTTTGTCCGCTTCACGAACAGCCCCTGGGACAAGAATCAAGGGATTACTGTATTCCTCAACAGGGGATATATTATTTTAAAAAATTGTTAACAATTTGGAGGAGACGTGTTCGCGTTACTTTTACAAAGCGATGTAAAATAATCACTCAAAATAAAGGTCCGTAAACCTACCGTTAACAGTTTCAAACATGTTCAAGTGGTTCGCTTGAAACGAGACACCTTGTAGAAGAAAGTTTCTATCCCATTTTGGGTAGCGGCGTTTAAATAGTCGTCGTGCTCTGGTAGTACGTTAACAGCGGTTTTCCGAAAACGCAAATATCGAGGAACGTTTTCCAGCGTTTAGCGACTAGCCGAGCTTGAGCTACGAAGTTTTTTACGTCCAGATTTTTTATCTGAATCGACACGGCGCGTGGCGCGACGCGGCGCGGGACGGCGCGACGCGACTGAAAGTTTGAGGCCAAATGCTTCGTGCGACCTCGCTGGAAAAAAGTTTCGACACGAGATACGTGCTGCCAGTCCCGGCATACATGGTTCCGTGTCATTGAATATCTGCCCTTACCGCAAGCTGTCCAATGATTTCCATGATTACACTGTCCAACAAATTTCAACTTTTTTGACGTTTTGATTCTCACTATGCGATTCTAATAGTTTTTCGCGCTGATTCCGAATCGGTACTTCATTTTTTTCCCAAACGCACAGTTTTTAAGAAATTTGAGTTGGACAAGAAGACATATTTTTCGACTTTGAACAAATATTGTGATGTTATTATAAAAGAAATTGTATTGTTCTTTACAGTAAAAGATTATCTGGACTTTCCCGAATGTGTTTAAACATATTTAAACAATCATAATGTGTTAGTAAAGGTTAAATTCTTCTCGATCGAAAATTAGTAATAAAATAATTCTAAAAATGATCGAACCTAGCGCCGATATCATTCAATTTATTTTATAATGTGTTAGTGTTGCGCATCACTGGATTCGGGAAAGTCCAGAGAATCTTTTGCTGTAAAGAACAATACAATATCTTTTATAATAACATCATAATATTTGTTCAAAGTCGAAAAATATGTCTTTTCGTCGAACTCAAATATCTCAAGAATTGTGAGTCTAGGAAAAAATTAAGGACAGATTCGGAATCGGCGCGAAAAACTATTAGAATCGCACAGTGACAATCAAAATGTTTTTTACCACGTTTTTATTAGGTCGCTTTCTTGTCTGTCCGTCCGCTTTTCTTCCGCAAAATTTTGTAATCGTATTTTAAACCACTTCCCGATGATCTGGCGACTTGAAATTTGAAACATAGCTCAGAACTAGATGACAATGCAATATTAAATCGGTTTCATGTCTGTCTGTTTGTTTAATAACGAGTTATTAACGAATAATTATTTAAATAAAAAAAAATTTTTCTTAAACCACGTTTTTAAGACGGACTAAAAATAATTATTTAAGTTATTTAAATTTAAAGAAAAATAATGAAACAAATTTTAATATACAGACTAAAAAGTACAATTAAGACGGATTAAAAAGTATAATTTAAAATGCACTAAAAAATATAAAATAATTATTTAAATAAAAAAAAATTTTTTTTTAACTACTTTTTTAAGACGGACTAAAAACAATTATTTAAATAAAAATTAAAACGAACTAAAAGTAATTATTTAAATAAAAAAATAAATAATGAAACAAATTTCAATATACGGACTAAAAAGTACAATTAAGACGGATTAAAAAGTATAATTTAAAATTACTAAGAAATATGAAATAAAATTTTCCCTAGCCTCATACAGATGTCTAACCCCATACAGATAGTACTGAAAATTTGTGATTGTGCATTTTTAAAAGCTATGAAAATACTTGTAAGATTTAAAACGAAAAACGTGGGGCGAAAGATAATAGCAAAGAGTTTAAAGACTAGCTATCGTTAAGAAAACTCGCACAACAATCCATATCATTTGCAATGCAATAAAATTGTTACTGATTTAAGTGAACTATTCATGCATCTATTGCATACGCCCCACGTTTTTCGTTTAAATAAAACAAATTTTTATTTAAATAATTATTTTTAGTCCGTCTTAAAAACGTGGTTTAAAAAATTTTTTTTTATTTAAATAATTATTTCATATTTTTTAGTGCATTTTAAATTATACTTTTTAATCCGTCTTAATTGTACTTTTTAGTCCGTATATTAAAATTTGTTTCATTATTTATTTTTTTTATTTAAATAATTTAAATAATTATTTTTCATTCATTTTAATTTTTATTTAAATAATTACTTTTAGTCCATCTTAAAAACGTGGTTTAAAATATTGTTGTTATTTAAATAATTATTTTATATTTTTTAGTGCATTTTAAATTATACTTTTCAATCCGTTTTAATTGTACTTTTCAGTCCGTATATTAAAATTTGTTTCATTATTTATTTTTTTAATTTAAATAATTTAAGTAATTATTTTTAGTTCGTTTTAATTTTTATTTAAATAATTACTTTTAGTCCGTCTTAAAAACGTGGTATAAAAAATTTTTTTTTATTTAAATAATTGGTTGTTAGTCCGTGTTATTTTATCATTCTCGAAAGCAGCGATTGTTCCTATAGACTGAGGAATTGGTGATATTTCTTGGAAGGAAGTTCGAGAGCTCATAGTGGATATTCAGAATGCTGAAACGAAGAAATATAGATTTATTCAGAAAATTTGAAAATTATACATAATAATCTTTGTTTTAGTGCTACAAAATCACATGCATCGATATAGAAAATAACCATTTTGTATTAAAGTATTTATTTAATTGAATAAAAATTTATTTATGTTGGAGCGATATAAAGTTACGCGTCGCCAGCTATATAGAAAATGGATGGCGAGTAGGAGTGGGTTGATAATAATCAAAACAAAAGGGTACATAGTTGTTACGTTGTTAATATATAGTATAATAAGAATTTTATATTCGTAAAATTGTGAGACGACATTCATGCTCGTACAGGTACATATTATGTATGTGTACATGGAAAAAATCAGTTTCGTTTAATCGTTAGCTGAGAGCTATTCATGAATTATCGGAGCAGAGTTACTGAAACTTTTTAACGTACGTCCGCTGGACTGTTTGTTGGTCCGTTTAATACCAGGTTTCTGGGTTAGCCAACATTTATGCTTCGCGGCAGCGAGGCATTGCACACGATGTTATCCTTTTTTTTCGTTATCTACATCGGCTCGTTCAATAAATTACAGTGTGCGAGTCTGAAGTGTAAGCGCGAATAATATAGTCCGCCCTCGCGTGTAAATTACGCACGCAGAACATACAACGGCTGCAATGCCAAGCGATTTCCTAAGAATTTGCTAATTGACTGCTCGTGCTGCCATTACGCTCGGTGGACTTTTATCCGATAGTCGGAGAGGCTTTTGCTGGCATTGCTTCCAACGCAACGTCACGAGATCGAAACGTTTACCTACACTGCGCTTTGATTTCAACCGTTCAGCGATGCGTGGCCAATGTGGCCGACGACACCGTTACCCTAGTAGCATTTATGGTTGGCGTTTTATTGGCCCTCCGTTGGCGGTATGCGTTGGGCAATCGTTGGAAATGTCGCTCATTTTGCAGTTGGGCCAACAATCAGGACCAACGTTGGGCCAACGATCACACCCAACCTAGAACCAACGTTACTACAAGACGAACCCGTAGAGCCCACATTCTGATTTTCTCTTTTTGTGGTATATCATGAATAATATACATATTAAAATGTATTTTCACGGTAAAATTTTGGGAAAAAAGGAAAAAACTAAAATAATACCCACGTCGGACTTGAACCCAGACCCGCTTGCGTAGTTAGTACATGACCTATCGCTTTTTTTTTTTTAATAACATGTTTATTGAAATAAGGGATTGCAGTCTTTGTGTGAGGAGGTAACAATAAACAAACAAAAAATACCAAACGAATATTACAATGCTTATCTACTTGTACGTTTGCGTGCGTATCTTATAAATAATCAATCTTTGGCGGTTAAGCTTAGTATTAAAACGCTTTGCTTACAATTAGAATAATGGGTCTTATTACTAATCAGTCGAGTATTTGGTCACGTGGGGAAAAAGAGGTGCAAAAACCCTGTGAGCAGTCTGATTTTTCTTTATAACTTATAAACTACTTCTTAAAAGGAATAACAGATTCAACACTTAAGACTAATCAATAAAACTAAGGAACTTAACAATGACGTGGAGGGATAGGGAAGGAGCGGGGGAGGGAATAGGAGGTTCGTATTTACAATGTTTTCTTTTACGAGCTAGTTGCCTAATATTTAGTTATTTTTGACCTGGTATGGCAGTCGGTTTATGTATTTGCTTTTAGGGCTGGGTAGGCCGGTGTGATCTTGCTCTACGGTTGTTGAGATCTGCTATGTGGTAATCGCTTGCCGATAGCCACCAGTATTTTTTGCGGTTTAGTCTATAGAAATCTTCATAGTCTGTCTTAGGGATTACTATTGAATATCTAAATTTGTCGGTATTTGTGATGAGGTCAGTGTGGTGGTACGTGATTCTTTTATCAGCTTTGTGTCTCCTCCAATGATATATTAAGTTTACGTTGTTCGAGTCTTGTATTAATCCTAGTTTGTCGCAATATATGAAAGCCTGTGGAGAGATGTATCCTGATGCAAGTTGCGTTTGAGTGGTGATGGGGTCTTGCGTTGCAAGGGATTGGATTACCGTATTTTCTATGTATGGGAGGGTGCTAAAGTAGTTTCTGGTCTGTTTAATTACGAAGGAGTCAATTCTAGGGATTTCTGCTTTGTCGTATAATAACCTATCGCTGAACCTACAGATGATGTTGTTCGCAGATGCTATGATTAGGGTTACTAAATACGTCAACAAATTAAAATTAAAATATCTAAATAAAAAGGAAGACCCATTTTGAAGAAATCCAAAAGGGTCTTCTTATACCCCTTACAAGGGGGTGTTCATGTAGTATAAGAAGACCCTTTTGGATTTCTTCAAAATGGTTCTTCCTTTTTATTTAGACATTTTTATTTTAATTTGTTGACGTATTTAGTAACCCTAGTCATATCATGTACGAATAACAATCATCTGTAGGTTCAGCGATGGGTCATGTACTAACTACCCAAGCGGGTCCGGGTTCAAGTCCGACGTGGGTATTATTAACTTCCCGATTTATAGGGAAATTATTGTAATTACCCCGAAAATCGAAAATCGAAGTTTTAGCAGATCTTCAGGTTTCATGGTCATTGGAGTCATTTTAGACTATTTTTATGGTATCTTCTATTTCTATGGTATCAAATTTTTCGTTAACGTTTTCTGAAAAAGTAACAACGCGATCAGAATAATGAATGATGCAATGGATGTGCCCCGCTGTAACTTAGAGCTGATTAGATTTTGGTCTATTTTGGTCAAGTAGTATTTTAGTGTTTTAAATTTTTTCGAAAGAAGTTCATTCAACAATGCAATTTATACAAGAGGATGGAAATTTTCCACCAAATAAACAAACGTAATTATATATATTTCATGTTTATTTTTTTTAATTTTTATTAATTTTTTTTTATTATGCAACTAATCCTAATGTTACTGCTTACAATAATCGAAAAATATCCCAATGCAAGATTGAGTTATTCATCTCTAAAGGGAAATGTCGCTTCAAATGATGTCAGGAATCTCCCATTTCCGGATGTTGAAGGAATTTTGGGACACCCTGTATATACACAAATGGGAGGAAAATGGGAGGTTCCTTGAGTCATTTAAAGCGACATTTTCCTTTACAAAAATGGCGTCCGAGGCTTTGTTTAGGAGTTATTAACGAAAAACAAGGCCCAATCAGAGCGCGACCTAGACGCGAGTTAGCACAGTCGGACCGACGCGCCAGCTGTCAATTGGCCGAACGTGCCATCGCATGTCTAGATCGCGCTCTGATTGGTCCTGTATATAATTTGATTGTATCCAGAATTAATATTTATACGATTTATTTTGCAACATTACTATGCTACAACAGGGAACCAAGTGAGCAACGAGCATACGAAGTTAGTTTAATGCGAGGCCATATAGCAAACATTTTGATAAATAGAAAACTATTGAACTTCCCTGAGAACGTATAATCTTCTTAAAACGTACACCAAATAATGATAATAATACACTGCAACTAACGAATCGGGAAGTTCTTTGTGTTCTTTGTTGTTGTTCTCTTAGAGAGTCAGATACCAAATAACATTCGTACCACTAACCCTCTCGCGAACTCGCAAAGCGAGCTACAACAACCCCATCTGCGAAGCTCGCGGAGCGAGCGAGCAACAATAACCAGCTAGTTTTTTTAAACATGTTTATTGAATAAATACTTTACAGTAAATAAAATGATAACAGGAGTCAACAAGCATAAGAAAAAACTACCACACTATATTGCGTTGATTAACTTACTGTTCGCTCGCATACGAAACTCAAAGTTAAACAGATCTTGGAAGATGGTTGTATATTTAGGAACTATTTCGCGACTAGGCTAATATCAGTAGGATAGAGAACTTAATGGATAGAGGGATGGCGCATGGGGGAAAAAGTTCGATTAAAAACCCCCTTATCAGTCTTTGGGTTTTGGGTTGTTTAAAGCTACTTATAAAACTACTTAATATCTAGCTTAATACTATCTTAAGATTAGCAGTATATACATATTTACAATGAGTGGTGGCAAGTAAGCCTAAGTACAGTCTCTTGTGAGTGGTGTCTTATTTATTGTCTCTTAGCCTTTCGTGATCAGTCCTACGATGGTGTTGGGATCTGATTTTTTTATCTCGCATACATGTCCTATCGCTGAACCTACAGATGATTGTTGTTCGTAGTTGCTATGATTAGGGTTACTAAATACGTCAACAAATTAAAATAAAAATATCTAAATAAAAAGGAAGACCCATTTTGAGAAATCCAAAAGGGTCTTCTTGTACTACACTAACACCCCATTGTCTCTCCCTTGGAAAATGAAAAATTAAAGAAATGAAAAAATTCCAAGGCTGCTCTCACAATAAAATTTTATAATGGATCAACTACCGCGCAAAAATTACAAATTTCAAGTATATTTAGACATACCAAAAAAAAATTTGGAATATAATTTATTTTCGGTTGCAGCAACATTACTGCCGTCTGTTAGACGATATATTTAAATATTGGCAGATTTTCGTTGGACCGATGTAGTATAATCGTTGTAAATTTCATGTTACTTAATCAACTATAATATCTGTAGGCCCAACGTTGGGTATCCGTCGGCAAATTGACGTTAACTTTTCGTCGTGAGTTCTACGTTGAGCATTCGTCGGCAAATGGACATAATTTTTCGTCGTTGGCACTACGTTGGGGATTTGTCGGCAAACCACTAACTATTCCCCAACAGACTCCCAACCGTCGGCCAACGTTGGCCAACCGTAAATATTACTAGGGTACCAATGCGTTTGCGCTTCGGGTCAAAAGAATAAAAATTTTCTTTCGATACAAGAAGACGATGTTTTTTTCGTAACAACAAAATCTTCATTTCATCCCCTCTTCTTTTCAAGTTGTCCACTCTCGACATTGCTTTCTCAGTGTCAAAACATCTTTATGGGACCCACAAACTCACAGCTAGGGATTGCAATACCGGTACACCGGTATACCAAATACCGGTATTTCGTGCTATTTTGCAATTTCGTGATACCGGTATTTGCTAAGGTAAAATAACCGGTATTTTCGGTATTAGCTATACATAATAAATATTACTTTCCAGGCATCTACTCTTATCTGAAATACGTATTTACAGTAGTACCAACATTAATTATTTGCTGAATTACAATCAGCTAAATAACAAAATTTCCACAAACAATAATACAAAAGTAATACAAAAATAGATTTATTTAAAACCGTCTGACGAGTGACCGAGGTTGTTAAAAGATGAAGGACATCGAGGCTAACATTTAGAGGAAGTATATCGCTCATTACTAACAATTGTCGATCGCGATACAGGGAAATGTTATATCGCTCATTATTAACAGTACCACCAACCAGCGTGGATGGGGAAAAGCATTTCCAACTCCAGTTAATTTGTACAGAAAAATCCGTTCCATGATTTATGACAGTCTAATAGATGCATTATGTTTTTCACAATCACATTTCAAAAATTTGCAGTTAATTTAGTTAATGTTTTTTCTATTAATAGATATTAATGATATTTACTCTTAGTATCTATACTATCTCTTTACTGTTAGTTATTAGTATCTCCTTAATAATAATATTATATGTTTGTTCCTTTTTTGTATTATAATACTGTAATGGTTTGTTTTTTATATTATATTTTTTGTTTCTGACGTTAAAAATTATTATTTTACTGCTTTTATTAATAATATTTGATTACAACATATGTTCCTTTATTAAATATTTGTACATAACAAAATTGTTTATATTTTTTAGTTCATTATTTTTTGTATAAAACTAATAAATATGGCACAGAAACAAATGTTTTCTTGTACCTTTTTGAAAATTTCTAATACCGGTATTAGTACCGATATTCCGGTACAATGTTTAAAAAAATACCGAAATACCGATATTGTATTTTTAGTCCGGTATTGCAAACCCTACTCACGGCCCTCCAGAGTCGCCAGATCAGGAGAATCGACAGTTGTTTGGGATTGGCTGACAGCGTCAGCAGCGTCGGCGTATCTACTGGCTGATCAACTAGTCGCTACGAGATCTGGGATCGATCGTCGACTCACGGAGTCATTAGCCGGCACCGTCGATATCAATTACGATCGATTATCTACCGCGGAGCGCTACTCAGATTGGCTGATCGCGCTATCGATCCGCCAATCACGCGATCGACGGTGACGGCTAATGGCCAGCTGATCGATCGATCCCCAGTTCTCTAACTCTAGCTAGCGAATTCATCTCTCGATTACTATCTCTTTGCTTTCTCTTTATTGCGCGTCTCTTGACCGGCAAATTGAAAGAAGTATGTCTCTCCGGGTTCCCGCTATTTTTCGGGAATATCTCATAATCAATACAAACTCTTTGTGTTTCGGATCGTTTATTAAGAGTACACAAACGCGTTGTGTCTCAACTATTACATACGGTTATTGTTAAATACGTGTAAGTGGACGAACCCACGTCGGGAAATAAAGTTATAGTTGAACTGACTACAGCAAAGTTTCGATTCCTGTTCAGTT
This sequence comes from Lasioglossum villosulum, assembly GCA_963971365.1. NCBI lineage: Eukaryota > Metazoa > Arthropoda > Insecta > Hymenoptera > Halictidae > Lasioglossum > Lasioglossum villosulum. The sequence continues at coordinate 15,499,464 of OZ020504.1, forward strand.
TGGGAGGTCCCGATTCTTGTTCAGGCCTACTCACTCCACTGCCTGTCAATGCTGTCCCGCGCCGCAGGGCGGCGACTATTGTTCTCGGCCCGGGTATATCGGTGTGAACACCACTACATTGACACAACGAATCGAATGTTCAAACATTTTAATTTTTATTATTTTTTCATGGGACTTTGAAAAATGTATTTCTGGCATTTTTCTGATTAAAACAAGACCAAACACGATATAATTTCAATTGTATTTATTGGTTTAATCGACTGTGAAAGTTTTGTATCGGAAAGAAAGAGTTGCGTTCCTCCGTTCTTTATTTAAACATATGCTATTTCATATGTTGAATGTATGATGAATTATAAATTATGCTTCTCACATGTAGAATAAATATGGGCCAAATTATATCGTGTTTGGTCTTGTTTTAATCAGAATAATACCAGAAACGAGTCAGTGAAAGTCTCATAAAAATTTAATGAAAAATAAAGTATTTTGAATTGGCATTACATTGTGAGAACACGTGGGCCTTTAAACTGTGTCGGCGACGGCCACACGTTGCGGACGCACACTGAGGGTAGCCGTCGCCGACACCGTTGCTCTATTGTAAATAGTATCGCTCGGCGCGATCGGAGTAGTAGACCGAGCAGTAAATCAGAAAAGCAAGTATAGGTTGCGATTCCTGTTCGCTCCAAGAACCACCCCCTGAACAGGAATCGGAACTTTGCTGTATTTCGTTGGAGTGATTCGCACTACCCCTTACCAATCCATAACAACGGTAAATATTGACAAACGAAGGCCCAACTCCGATCGCGTTGCCCTTGAATAAGTTGTCAAGATCATCATTCTAAACAACTTTTCCCTATACATGTTACCGTCGCTCGGTTTAGTTATCATCGAGATATTCGCAAAAAATTATTACTAATACTGTATTGAATTTTCCGTATTCTTGTACGTTCCGTGGCAACTGGCAGCATAAGTCACTGGCAGTCTCGCTCTCACTCTGGTCATACATATACAGGGTGTCCCAAAACTAGTGTAGGAGTGGAAAATGAGAGGTTCCTTGGGTCATTTGAAGCTACATTTTCTTTTACAAAAATGGTGTCCGCCGCTTTGTTTAGGAATTATTAACGAAAAACACGGACCAATCAGAGCGCGATCTAGACATGCGATGGCACGTTCGGCCAATTGACAGTTGGCGCGTCGGTCCGACTGTGCTAACTCGCGTCTAGGTCGCGCTCTGATTGGTCCGTGTTTTTCGTTAATAACTCCTAAACACAGCCCCGGCTGTCATTTTTGTAAAGGAAAATGTCGCTTCAAATGACCCAAGGAACCTCCCATTTTCCACTCCTACACTAGTTTTGGGACACCCTGTATACACAAGGGGTGGGGGGCACCCATCCAAGTACTGGTCACATCCAACGCTGTTTAACTTCGGTGATCGTACGAGAACCAATTCAATTAAAAAACATTAAAGATTTATTTATTACACTTGCTAGAGTGTTCACATGCCTTCTTTATATTATAATGGTATAATATATTACTAATAGACTTATGCATATTTCGGTTAACTATTGCTACGGTTACGATTTTGTTCCACATTATGCAGTTTAATGTAGGAAAAATAGTATAAAAACCTATCTGATCCTGTTTGTTTCTAACTGTTATCTATCAAATATGTCACATACTTAAATCTATATCACATATTTTCTAGAATTAACTGGTGGAAAAGAAACTTATACTTTAGTCTTTGGTCTGACCGTACGAGAACCGGTGTTTTTCAGCGAGGCAGTGGTCGTTGACTACTTAATATTTAATTTAATTTATCGATTTCATATTATAGTTATTTCGTTACTAGGTGACCATTTATTTTATAATAAAACATTTTTAATTGTTTATGTAAAACAATTCTGGAACAATTAAATATTAGTCATTTTATTAAATTATTTCTCATTATATTAGCATCGGTCGAAATGACCGACACGACGCGTGCCTACTAACGCAAGTGCTGATGACGCGCCTACTTCCGGGTTAGGAATTCACGGTGCAGTCCGGGGCAGTCTAACTAAGATGTAAGCTAAAGAATCCACGGTGCAGTCTGATAGGAGGAACCAGAGTTCGCATTTGTATCACTTCGGTCCTTCCTACCTCTACAGGGTTTCATCCCTATCTTTTCGACGATTTGGGGGTCGATGGAACTAAAACTAGATGCTTGAAGCGGTCCCGAGGATTCGTTGGCGTTTTCCGGCCATCTGGAAACCAGACACGCTGTAGCTACAAGCACTCAGCTACGCCGGATCCAGAAAACGAACGTTTTTAACCCTCATACATTCCTCAAGGTGAAAATTCATGAGATGTATTTCTTTAAAATGTGACGCTATAAATGAAACACAATGTGCTGATTTAACGCGTAAAATAACTAGCTGGTTATTGTTGCTCGCTCACTTCGCGAGGTCGCGGGTAGGACTGCTCTTGCGAGAGGGTTAGTGGTACGCATTGCTAGTGAGATATACAGATATTAATGGTTTTTTTAAATTTTGTGTGTGATTCTCCACGAGCCACACAAAGAACTTCCCGATTCGTTAGTTGTAAGCGATAACATTAGCATTAGTTGCATAATTAAAAAGAAATTGTTTTAAAAATTAAAAAAAATTTTTTTTTAAATTAAAAAAAAATTTTTTTTTAATAAAACTGAAATATATATACTTACGTTTGTTTATTTGGTAGAAAATTTCCATCCTCTTGTATAAATTGCATTGTTGAATGAACTTCTTTCGAAAAAAACTAAAAAAATCTAAAAAACTGCTTGACCAATATGGACCAAAATCTAATCAGCTCTAAGTTACGACGAGGCACATCGATTGCATCATTCATTATTCTGATCGCGTTGTTACTTTTTCAGAAAACGTTAACGAAAAATTTGATAACATACAAACGGCCATACGCGCGCGCACGCACACACACACACACACACACACACACACACACACACACACACACACACACACACACACACACACACAAATAATTTGATAAAAACAGTCTAAAATGATTCCAATGACCATGAAACGTGAAGATCTGCTAAAAAATCGATTTTCGATTTTCGGGGTAATTACAGTAACTTCCCTATGAATCGGGAAGTTAAAAATATATAGTAAAAATACTGAATATTTCAATGAAAGACCAAACATGTATTGTTAACGGAGATGCATGTAGATTTCCAAAAGTAACGTGTTTCACAGTGAACGTTGTTACGAATAACTTATTGAATATTATCGAGCGGGCATAAACATAGGTACTGGAGAATCGCAGAAACTACAAACCGTTGCACAATCAGAAAAGAAACGCGAATTGTGAATAATGCATTCCACTCTGATATGCGAACTGCACACGCACGTAGAACGGAACACAAGTTGGTCTAATGTTAGATAATTACGCGGTAATAATTAGTAATTGCACACGAGTACACAAAACGAAGGACGAAGGAAAGAAAAGAAAGGCTTTGGAAGAAGACTTAAGAATGGTTACCATGCGAGATTTCAGCATGATCTCGGACTGCAAGATGATTATACAGGGTGTTCACGCTATTACTAGCCAGCGTTTTTCTTCTGAATAGTAAACATCAGAAAAAAATGAAAGAGGAAAAAGTAGTACCGTTTCTTATACGCGACGAAATGGCTTATGTGATTTTTCTATGTTTGTACCGTTTTGTTAGATGTGAAGGCGACCTTCAATTTTTTAAGTGGAATGCTGTGTTACGTCGTACCAACGTTTGCTTCAGCATTTGCGCGAACAAACAAATTCTCGGGATATATAATTCGCGCGAACGAATCGTGGCCGTTACGCCGATTTTAATTCTATTTTCGTCCCGGGTCAATCAAAGTGTACATTTATATATACATACATATTCATATCAAACCGCAACCATGAGACGCCGGTGCGAGCGAACCCTGGCATAGCAACAGCTATTACAGGTGTTTACCGAACATTCGCGAATAATAGTGACACGAAGAACAATAGTATAAATCGTATGATCGAGAACAATTAATGTCACGCTCCACCGAATTCTTATGGTCCGCGCTCCCATTATAAATATGGCAAGATTCGCGCTCTGCGACAGTTCTTCGCAACAGTTTCTTGAAATCACTTCGCTCTTCTAATTCCTAGTCTTCTGACCTAATCGTATAGCATCTTGCCATATTCGTTTTGTTCATTTCAATTTCATCTATCTCATTTCTTTTGTATTATAATTCTAGTTCGTAATTTAGTTTAGTGCGCGTTGTTCCATCATAGTTAATTAATTTTAGTTTCGTTTATCGAATTTCGAATTGCGTTAATCCCTAAGTTTAGTTATAGTTATTCCCGTATATTTAGTTATTTCATTTATATCGTGTTCGCGTCGTTATCTCGCCATCGTGCAGTGCTCTAGTTTAATTTTCGTTTTCGTAGCTATCGCGTAATCTTGTATTCAGCCACTTCCTTTTAGTTATTACACGTTGATTTAATTTACTTATTTTCTTTTCTTTTATTTTTCTGTTCTCCCTTTGTGTTGTGCGATTACGTCAGTGTGGTTGTGTCCTTATAGTGTTTCGAATGCCGCGTCGCGCAGGTCGCAAGTACCAGCTCAAGAGATTGTTCGGAGGACTCTTCCGGGAGGGAAAAGGGACCACCTACGACCGGAATCTCGGGATCCGGAAACCCCCGCGCATCCTCCGCGAAATCGAATTCACCGGAACAGTTCGAATCGTGAGTTCGAAGAGGATCGTCCGGGATAAACGACCTAAGGCCCGCCAACCCGCGAGTTCTCCACCGTGGAAGCTTGTCCCGATCACGTTCACGCCGAGCTACCCTCCACCAGAAGGGATCGACACCGAGGATCCACGATACGAGCGGTACGCTCAAATCGCGGAAAACGGAACGTCCGAGGTTCGTCCCGCCGCGAATCCTCCCCCGTGGAGACTCGTGCCTCTCATTTACGTCCCGAACTTCCCTTCGCTGGAAGATATTAGTATCGACGACCCGCGTTACGAACGCTACGCCCTCCGCCGATCTCTCATCTTGAGGTGGTACTACTAGAACCCCATTTTCTACCGCCTATCTGCTCCCTCCCCCTGTCGTCCGACGACAGGGCAGCGAGACCCAAGTAAACCATCGCGACACGGACGAGAGAAAACACAAGTGTAAGTGAGTGCGCGCGATACGACGTAGGTGCCGATCTAACTACTGACAACTGTCAGATCTCTTAAATCGGTGTTCCCCCTCGTACGTCTGAGCCCACCAGGGCCCGGTACAATCGGAGGAACACGGATTCTCGCGCACGGATCTCCCCGAGTTACACATTAAACGTCAAATTGTCAGACCTCTTAAATCGGTGTTCCGCCTCGTACGTCTGAGCCCACCAGGGCCCGGTACAATCGGAGGAACACGGATTCTCGCGCACGGACCTCCCCGAGTTGCATACCAAACGTCAAAAACTGTCAGATCTCTTAAATCGGTGTTCCCCCTCGTACGTCTGAGCCCACCAGGGCCCGGTACAATCGGAGGAACACGGATTATCGCGTCATAATCCGTCCTCCCAAGAATTCGATTCGCACGCCGTGCCACGATCACTGTGACGTCAGGGACCGCCCGGAACCTTCGCGATTGTATAAGAGTACCGTTACGCGTCGTAAATCGCGGTTCCCATTCTAGCAGCAACGCGACTTCGCTAATTCCCCGTTCCCGTTTATTATCTCCCTCGGACAACCGAAAATTCGGGCCTGGTCAGACGTGGACGTACGTGCCACGTGGACCGAAGATCGTCAAAGTCCGTAAACACGTTACGACCCCCATCCGGGACGTAACACTGTATATTTTTTATAACACATGAAAGCGCGTGGCTAGACAAATTCCGTGTACTACACAATGACCTTCACGTTCAGGCAAGGTCAGAAATGGAAGAAACATTTTGAATATTTCATACCAATGTGTTTACAAGTATTCCTCATTCATATGAATCAGATGATGTCGTTATTCACTATTAGTGTATACTTCTAGAGTAATCACTTGATTCTTGTCCCAGGGGCTGTTCGTGGAGCGGACAAGAATCGCGATGTAGACTTGTTTTTCTGCGACGGCTACGCGCAGCGTGTGGCTGCAGCGTACCGCCGTCGCCGGCACAGTTTAAAGGCCCACGTGTTCTCACAATGCAATGCCAATTCAAAATGCTTTATTTTTCATTATTTTCTTATGAGACTTTTATTGGCTTATTTCTGGCAATATTCTGATTAAAACAAGACCAAACACGATATAATTTGGCCCATATTTACTCTACATGTGAGAAGCATAATTTATAATTTATCATACATTCAACATACGCTATAGCATATGTTTAAATAAACAAATGAACATCTCGAAAATATGTTCTCAAAGAATTAGAGAATAAAAAATATTTAAACGATTACATAAACGAATACCTAACCAGACAAATTTTGATTTAATAAGTTATTAATAAATGTGTTAATCGCATTGGTATTTTAAAGAATACAGCATACAATACAGTTTCTCTTTCCTGCTCACTCGCATCCTCTTCCATATCCTACAGTTACACCATAGAGTCAATGAAACCAAGAAGTAATGAAAAATAAATCATTTTTAATTGGCAATACACATTGTGATAATACGCGGGCCTTTGAATTGCCAACGATGGCGACTGTTCGCGTCTCTTTCTTTCCCATACGAAACTTTCACAGTCGATTAAACCACTAAATACAATTGAAATTATATCGTGTTTGGTCTTGTTTTAATCAGAAAAAAGCCAGAAATACGTTTTGAAAGTCCCATAAAAAAAATAATGAAAATTAAGATGTTTGAACATTCGATTCGTTGTGTTAATGTAATGGTGTTCACACCGATATACCCGGGCCGAGAACAATAGTCGCCGCCCTGCGGCGCGGGACAGCGTTGACAGGCAGTGGAGTGAGTAGGCCTAGACAAGAATCGAGTCGTCGAACCTGGGACAAGAATCAAGTGATTACTGTATTTAGTTTCTTCTATGACGAGACAATTTGAGTATTACTTCTGAAATCAATTAGTAATATCGCATAGTAATGTGTATTGTTATTGGGTGGATGAGAAAGCGAATATAGTAACCATGCATTGCCAGCGCAATGTATATAAAAGACAAAGTAAATAGAAATACTTAGGAGAATATCCGGACAGAGTACATGCAAATGAAAAACAGTTTGTTTTGCCTCCAAGAAGTTAGCCCCCCCACTTGTGGAATTAAATAATTTCAACAGTTGTGCTGAATTGTGCTATGTTTGTGCTATATTGTGCTCGAATATTATAACTATAATACAAAAAATAAGATGAAAAATGGAAAAAACGATTTTTTTAGTAGCTCCCCACTTTTCATTTTTTTCAATTTTCTCAATTGTGCTGAGTTGTGCTAGGTTGTGCTAAGATTGTGCTAAAGTGTTACTTTAAAAAAATAATAAATAAAGTGCTAGGCTATCACAACACAGATATATGATTATATGCTGTTTGGATAATTGTTACTGACTTAAACGTTAATTAGGTGTCCAGAACGATTATTGGCTATAACTTCTTTATTTACTATTTTTTAAAAGTAATACTTTAGCACAATCTTAGCACAACCTAGCACAACTCAGCACAATTGAGAAAATTGAAAAAATTGAAAAGTGGGGGGGCTACTAAAAAAATCGTTTTTTTCCATTTTTCATGTTATTTTTTGTATTACAGTTATAATATTCGAGCACAATATAGCACAAACATAGCACAATTCAGCACAACTGTTGAAATTATTTAATTCTACAAGTGGGGGGCTAACTTCTAGGAGGCTGTTTTGCTTGCAAAGCGTTTGAAGGAAACAGGATCTTTCAAAAATAAGTGTAACAATCGCAAACGTCTTCTATCTGGAGACAAAAAATTAGAAGTCCTCTTACATTCTGATGAAAATCCGACAACTTCGGTACGAAAAGTGGCTTCCGTAATAAAGAATACTCGTAAACAGATCGCTATGAAATATTCAAAATGTTTCTTCAATTTCTGACCTTGCATGACCTTGAAGATCACAGCGCAGTATACGGATGTATTCGTCTAGGCACAAGGTTTCACGTGTTACAAAAAAATATACAGCAATCCATTTAAAAAATTGAATGTCACCTTCATATATAACAAAATTATGCAAACACAAAAATTTACGTACGCCATTGCGTTGCGTATAAGAAATGGTACTACTTTTTCCTCTTTCATTTTTTCTGATATTTACTATTCAGAAGAAGAACACTGGCTAGTAATAGCGGGAACACCCTGTATAGCATAACCTTTTCAGTCCTATAATTGAATGCCGACACGACTGCTTTCTTCGAATATGACTGGTACTCGAATATTTGTTGAAACTCATTCTTCTAGCGATCTGCTCTTATTACTATACAGGGTGTCCCAAAATTCCTCCGACACCCGAAAATGGGAAGTTCCTTGGGTCATTTGAAGCGACATTTTCCTTTACAAAAATGTTGTCCGCGGCTTTATTTAGAAGTTATTAACGAAAAACACAGACCAATCATAGCGCGACCTAGACGCGAATTAGCACAGTCTATCCGACGAGCCAACTGTCAATTGGCCGAACGTGCCATCGCATGTCTAGATCGCGCTCTGATTGGTCCGTGTTTTTCGTTAATAACTGCTAAACAAAGCCGCGGACGCCATTTCTGTAAAGAAAAATGTCGCTTCAAATGACCCAAGGAACCTCCCATTTTCGGGTGTCGGAGGAATTTTGGGACACCCTGTATATGTATGCGTACTTCGCTATACAGGGTGTCTCAAAAATGTTGTACTTCCTTGAAATTTTTGATTCCTCGAGGCAATTGAAGTAACTCATTCCTTTGCGAAAATGTTCTCCGCAGTTATGTTAAGGAGTCAGTAACGAATACATATACGGACCAATCGGAGCGCGGCTACAACACACAGTGGGACGAATCGAATTTTAGGTGGAAAAAAATCAATTTTGGCTAGTGATGTCAACGTATGTGGTGTCGTTGTAAAGAGGAGATCTCAATCTTTAAATTTAAGGTAATTTTAATATAAAAAAATAAATTTTTTGAGAAAATTTTTGAAAAAAGAATTTTGAATTAAATGTAATATGTTATCGATAATTAGCACTCGATTGTTAATATAAAGGGGAATTTTAAGAAAATTGAACTCGGTGGAAAAAATCGTAGATCACGCTTCTTGAAACTGATTCAAATTTTATGTTAGGTCACGAAATTAGATTGAACATATGTACATCCTTTAAAAATAGTATTTATATAAAAAGCAGTATATAAATTACATAAACAAATATAAACATGCAAATTAAATATGCAATAATAATATTAAATAAGATATGAAAAATGTAGTAGTAATATGAAATAAGTATAACAAATATATCTAAATATAACAATATAACTACAAAATGACGTAACAATAGTTCTTTGGTAATATCACTGTTGCGTTGCTGTCAACTAAAAATACTTGTGGTATTAGATTAGGAAGTTCCGGTCATAGTAAGATCTAGTACACCTTTTGGTAGTTTTCTATCTTTTCGTGGTATTTCCCTATATTTATTTATGATTGTATCAGAAGTAATTAGCAGCATTGCCATCAAATCGTAATTTTATTTATCCGCGAATTCTTCCTTGTGTGACCAATCCTAAACCTTCTTACATCTTTGTTGCGAGCTTCTTGAGCCTCTTCAGACATCATACCAATGGGCAATAGGCATGACTTATATATTTGTAAACTATTATAATAAATAACTAGCTGGTTATTGTTGCTCGCTCGCTTCGCGAGCTCGCGGGTAGGACTGCGCTTGCGAGAGGGTTAGTGGTACGCATTGCTAGTGGGGCATACAGCTATTAATGTTTTTTTTAAATTTTGTGTGTGACTCTCCACGAGCCACATAAAGAACTTCCCGATTCGTTAGTTGTAAGCGGTAACATTAGCATTAGTTGCATAATTAAAAAAAATAAAAATGAAACCAGCAACTCGAGACGATTTCGGCCAAATTAGGTGAACATTTTACAGGTACTTCAAAAACATTTAATTTAAAAAAAATAAAAAAAAAATTTCACCAGTTTATTCATTTATATGTCGAAAACAACAAATTTTGATAAATATTACACTCTGTAATTAGTTTTGGTGTGATACTTAGTAAAACAATAGCCAAGATGCATCCTTGCCACTTCACATCGGCCGGACGCCGTATCGGCGCTGCTCGAGTTCAAAGGGTTAAATTAAAAAAAAATTGTTTTTAAATAAAAATGAAATATATATAATTATGTTTGTTTATTCGGTGGAAAATTTCCATCCTCTCGTATAAATTGCATTGTTGAATGAACTTCTTTCGAAAAAAACTAAAAAAACTAAAAAATCTAAAAAACTACTTGACCAATATGGACCAAAATCTAATCAGCTCTAAGTTACGACGGGGCACATCGATTGCATCATTCATCATTCTGATCGCGTTGTTACTTTTTCAGAAAACGTTAACGAAAAATTCGATAACATAAAAACGGCCATACGCACGCGCAGACACACACACACGCACACACACTAACAATTTGATAAAAATAGTCTAAAATGACTCCAATGACCATGAAACGTGAAGATCTGCTAAAAAATCGATTTTCGATTTTCGGGGTAATTACAGAACTTCCCTATGAATCGGGAAGTTAATTATATGCTGTATGGATAATTGTTACTGACTTAAACGTTAATTAGATGTCCAGAACGATTATTGGCTATAACTTCTTTATTTAATATTTTTTTAAAGTAATACTTTAGCACAATCTTTTGCAAATTTTTGCTTATATCCACTATGACCAGAACTTCCGTCACAACCGCACTTACTAATTAGAGTAAATTATTCTCCTTCTAAACTATCTAAACTATTTTGTTGTAAATTAACAAGACGCGGCGCGGCGTACCTTATGCACCGTACGGTGATTCAAAAACTTAAAAAAATTGTAGCAGGCGGAACCGCAGTATTCCGCAGGTGTTTTTTGTCGGAATCTCTTCTGTAGAACTTGAACTTATTATAAAAAAAAGTTTCAAGACTGAACTCAATCTGACCTGCTGGTTCTGTTATATTAAAGTCAACTAAATGACATAGAAAACTGGTAATTAAACAATGTCTAAAAGTTATTGTAAAAGACTTTACTAACGAACTTCGTGAACATTAATGCAAACTTTTATTTATATTAATATAGAAAATCGTGCATAGAAGCTTAAAGATTCTTATTTATTGCTCTCACACAATTTTGTTTGTAACTAATATAAATGTACGATTTCGCTGTATTACGGTTTGACGTTTTCACGTATTGCTTTTTATGCTTATATCGCTGTTAAATGAATTATGATGGGCATAATTAGGGTCAGTGAACATTGCCAAAGAAGTACATAGGAATGTTATATCTATTTTCTGACATGACTTTTTTCTACCTAAACTTCGATTCTCCGCAACCTTACCCTCTACTTTTCCCGTTCCTTATTTCTTAAAATAACTTATATTGTACCTTACATATATGCATATAACTAAAGTGAATAGAGAGAGACAAAAAAAATACTATTGTATACAAAAGAATCTGGTAGTGTTGAAAATAAAAAAATTTACGAAGGCGAGGACTGTAAGGAATGAAGCAAACACAATTAATGTTCTGGCAGCAGTGGATAAAACCCTCATGCTAGTACGAGGCAAATCGCACGGGAAAGTGGCATTAGTCAAAAATGTGTAGTGCAAAGACTCCATGAACGAAAATTTCACCCCTATCACCTATCAATTCACCAAGAACTTCATGGTAGATACTTTGTAAATCGTGTAAACTTTTGTCAGTGGGGATTGAAACAATTGATAAACGATAGAGCATTTTTTAATCAAGTATTATTCAATCAGGTAAATTTCGAAAACGTGCAGTATTGGTCATCTGAAAATCCGCGGTGGTTACGGACAGTCGACAAACAAAGACCATGGTCCGTCAATGTTTGGTGCGGAATTTTAAACAACCAAATAATTGGGCCTCACTTTATCACTGGAACATTAAATGCAGAAAAATACATTGCACTTTTACGAGGATCGTTACCGATTCTCCTGGAAAATACACCCTTGGACATTCGTGAAGATAATTGGTATCAACGTGACGCATGTCCAGCCCTTTCTTCCCGTGTCGTAACGCAATTCTTAAACAACAAGTTTCCAAATCGTTGGATTGGACGTAACGGACCCGTATTATGGCCAACTCGCTCACCAGATCTTACACCCCTTGATTTCTATCTATGGGGAAAACTGAAAGACGATGTTTATCATGAACCACCAACCACTGTAGACGACATGAAAGAAAGAATCAACAGGGCTTGTGCGTCGATTCACTCAGAAATTAATTACACAACGGTATGTTCTGTAACTTCACGGCTAAATGAATTGTTACGTCCCAAGTAAGACAAAGAGAGATTCAATAGAGATTTTGATAGATTTATATGATAGGGATATGACGCAGTTTCGAACCTACCTGCATTCACCGGCTTCGGTTCGGGAAATTGAAGATTTTGTGATGTTTATGTGGCTTTACTGTGAATTATTCGTCACGAAGAAATCGAAGTTAGGTATTTGAAATGAATTTGGAGAAGCTGATATTTAAGGGACGTTAAACAAAGTGTATTTAAACAATAAATTCAGAATACATTTAGTTGTTTACAAAGTTAGTAGTTATTATAAGAGTTAGTGTTTGGGATTGGCTGACCGTGTCGGCAGCGTGAACGCGCCGATTTACTGCGCCGCCTCGCTATTGGCGGATTCACGCGTAACCGCGAGATCGAGAGTCGATAAGCAGCTCGCAGTAGCTTAGACCAGCACCGTCGGACATCGATTACGATCGATTATCGACCCCGAAATTGGGATTACTATTGGCGGATCGCTCTATCGATCCGCCAATCAATAGTTCGACGGTGACGGTAAACTGCCAGCTGTTCGACTCCGATCTCAACGTACGTTAGTCGTTCTAACTCATCGCTACTGAAAACGTCGTGCGTCTCGGTGACCGGTTTTTCGCGAGTTAGTCGATTCGCCATCTGGGATCACGGGTACTACCCGTGATTGTATCTACAAGTTAAACTCATCTTGTTACAATAACACTCTTTATTCAACAATAATCGGGCCAAAACGAGCTTGTGTTTTGGCCAGATAAACATCTACCTGTACATAATATACATTACAAATTGAACGATCCCAACTTTGGGAAATAAAGTTACGTTTAAGTGAAGTGGTCTGTTTTAACCCCTTCCAATCCGTAACAGTTAGTATTTACCGTTGCGCTGTTTCGGGTTTTTATAACTGGACGCTGTATGATGATGGTGATGACGCTTAACAATGATAATCCTTATAAACGATTTCACACGAACGATTTAAACTTCTGAGCTCGACTGACGACTGATATTGAGCGGAATTGTTAAAACTCTGAATTCAACTTTTAGATTCAAAATGATTACTTCCACTGCTAAATTTGTACTGTTAGACTCAACTGCTGATTTTTTTCTGCGAGGCTGGCGAGGTGTCGTCTCTTTTATATTTTCTTCTATCCTTTGTTCTAAGCCAAATCCTTGTGGAGTTGGTTCGGTTTTCACTTTATCATCGTAATCGTAGTCTGCAGTTTGTTCACTGAATTATTCTGGTGTCTTTCTCTCTCTCAGCTGGATCCTCCGTTTCTCGCGTTCTTCCGGAGTGCTTTCGTCAGTGTCAGCTCTATTGCGTTCTTGGTCTTCTTGGTATTTAATTTTGTTTGGGTGGTTTTCTTGTAATTTTGCGCTCCAGGTGGCCTGCAGCTGCTTCGTTGCTTAACATCGCTCGCGTATTATATTTCGGTTTATTCGCTTAGTATATGATTACAATATTTTATTTCTATTTCTTGTGCAACATTAGTTAGTGAAAATCTTAAATAACTTAAGGAATATTTGTATTGTGGTTATTTGTTATTTATTAACGATGGTTGTACATAGTATATTTTTGAACACTTGCGTAACAGAAATGAAGCAAACGAATCTTACACGTTGAATTTTATTTATTCCATTTTTCTGGGTTGTAGGTCATTTGTAGGTCATATTGTATTACATGGATGAATTCGTTATTTTGTCAGCTACAACATTACGATAACGAAGATACATCATTCCATTAAAAAAAACATCGATGACCTTGAAATCACATAAAAAATGACCTTGAACATTTTTTCCCTTACACCGTTACATGTGGTCCTTCAAACAGTGTAACTTTGTCCTATGAAGTTTTTTTGTACACAGAAAAGTAACGGAGATATTTAGGTGTTCTGTTTCTGCGGACTCACCCTGTATCATGTGAACCCTTCATTAGGAATTATAGTACAAAAAATAAACTGAAATAGTGAACATGAATAGTGAACATAGTACGGATTTACCCCACCGTGATAGAGTCTGCACATGCTCCATGTAATATTTACGGGACAACAGCAGACTAGTGTTTTCCTCAATAAATTTTAAAAGATACAATAAAAACTGTTTATTTAACGTAAATTTACATCAATATTTTTTATACTTACCTAAAATAATAACACAGAGTATTGTACAATTAACTTATAAACTATTAAACATTTAGGGTAACCTCAAAGTTGTGTATGTATTTCTCAAGTGACTGTTTAGCACAGGTTGATTAAAGCGAGGAAAACACCTTTATTCTTGGGCAACCTCTATGTCGAATAGTTCATATTAACTTACTTTATAGAACATTAATAAATACAAGCTAAATCAATTTCGCTCATCTATATACAGGGTGGAGCTATAAGTCTCACAGAAATATTTGCTGAAATAAAATTGCACAGTACGAAGGAGGCCATCCGGTAGCGATAGTAGTTTTTTTGCAGGTGGACGTATTTCGGACATTTGAAGGTCACCTCCATTTTTTTTAATGGAATGAGATATTTTTGAATACATCAACCGATGCAGCTGGACATTCGTTGCAAAAAAGTACTAACCTATGTATGTCGAAAAGTTAGTAGTTCAGGAGATATTACAATTTAAATAACTCTAAAACACCATTGCAATCGTACTAAGACGTTAGTGTTACTTACTGTTGTAACGTCTTAGAAGAAAGTAATGGTATTTTTGAGTTATTTATTATTATTATATTATATATATGTGTATTTTTTCATGGAGAAGGTTTTTACGCTACATATTTTTTGGTAACTCGCCGCTGTAGATGGCGCTGCAATATATCAACTGTGGAAATGTTCGTTGTGGATGATAACCGGAAAGGTTACTAATAAATGATTCTTCTTATGACCGTTCAGTTGAACTCAAACAATAACTCACAATTGAAAGAATACTAATAATGTTTATTAAGAATAATTGTGAGAACTTTAGAAATAAGATTTGAAATATGATTCGCTTGAATGATAATTTTATATAATCATGCGCGGAGATACTATACATATTAAACGTGTTGACTCGTCGCGAGATCAAGTTAAAAGAATGAATAACAACAGTTGCCGCTTGGTACCAGGAGGAATTCTCCTGTTCCATTGCTATGACAACTGTTGTTAATTAACAACGACAGTTGCGGATAGCGATACAAGGAATATTTGATTTTGCGCCGCTGAAGATATTTCGCACCGCTATGAATATAGCGTTACAAGGAATATTTGATTTTGCGCTGCTAGGGATATTTCGCACCGCTATGGATATTCTCCACAAACTTCTATACCGTTGAACCTATCGCTATGAAAATTGGTATACATACATAGGTATTTGAGCACGAGGTATTTTATACTGCGAAACACGTTCGGACACGTTTAAGGTCAAGTCTTCCTCGGAAAAGCATGCACGTGTCATATTACATACCACGAAAAACCCTCCTCCCCCACGCCTACGAACGAGCTTTGCATCTTTCAAGTCTATATTCATTATTTGAAGTATTATTTCAACAATAAATTGTTATTAATGAATTAATAATGTTCCCCAGAGTTATCATCTATATGTGTGTGTGTGTGTGTGTGTGTGTGCGCGTGTGTGCGTGCGCGTGCGTGCGTGCGTGCGTGTGTGTGTGCGTGCGTGCGTGCGTGTGTGTGTGTGTGCGTGCGTGCGTGCGTGCGTGTGTGCGTGCGTGCGTGTGTGTGTGTGTGTGTGTGTGTGTGTGTGTGTGTGTGTGTGTGTAAACAGGGTGGTCCACGCAACTTGCACAGCTATAATAACTTCCAAAGTATGCGTTGCACAAAAAAGTTTTGTATACAGAAGTTGCATGGTTTGAAGGGATACATTATGTAGTGTATGTATTTTTTCTACACGTGGAAGCGTGTCGGAGATTTGAAGGTCGACTTTGTTTTTTTAAATGGAATGCTATATTTTTTATATCAAAATATGGAAGAATGTTAAATGCTGAGTACGAAAGTGTTGACCTTCATTAGTCCTAAACCTAATAATTAACGAGTAATTGCACAAACATTGTCACGTACACATCCAGCTGTCCTGCGGAATTCTGTGATAAGGTTGAATTTCTAACTTGATATTACGCGAAGAAAATGTTCAGGAAATAAAGTGCAATAATTATAAAATAGAATTAAAAAAATTCTATAGGGTCTTATCGTCCTTTAAAAAAAATTAAGCATTTTTACTTAAATTTTAAATTAATTTTTTAACATTGAAACAGTTTATATTTCATTCCCCCTTTCATTCTAGCCTTCAATTAAAAGACAAATGCAGCTATTTAAATTTTCATGGAGCAGGGGAGACTTTAAATTATTATTCAAAAAGACATGTTTTTGATAAACAGGTGAATATAAAATTTGCCGAATTATTTAGTATTATTTAATTTATATATACATATATATAATAAATTACTAATTTAATCATTATAACTATATAATAAAAATTTATAAATATTTATTTATAATTTATTGTATTATTTTATATCAATTTTTAATTTATATATATATTAAAATATATGAATTAAATTCATTTCTAAAAAAACTAGATATCTAAAAATTCGAATTACATTTCACATCAAATTAAATATTAATAATCTTTATGCCACAAAAAAATGTTATTTAATTAGCTCATTTATATTCGAGATTAATATTAATAATACTTTTAATTTAATTAACCCTGATACAAAAGGTATAAAAATAAATTTTACTTTTTAAAATTTAATTAAATATCTTTCACAATACAATATTGTATAAATAAATAAATTTATTAAAAAATAATTACTATAATTTAAATATTTTATTAAATAACTTTTGTTATAATATATATATATATATAATTAATTTATATAATAATTATATAATAATTATATAATTAAGTATATTAATATACTTAAGATCAAAAATCTAAATTCTTCTCACATTTAGCACGTGTCGGGGGCTGCTAGTATTACATATAATAGAAATAATCACTTCATGCAGTTACACCGTTCACGATCTTATTTGTTTCTTGCGTTTTCAGTTTAGTTTTACACTAAAATATGAAAATAGTGCAAACGACTTTGTCTATGTGTGGCTCAGTATCCTGGAAAACCGAAAAATGGAGTGCAGCTGTTAATTGTTCGCGGCACCGTTGTAATTCGAAAATGTTCTTCCAATTCGTTCAAGTAATTTAAGGTAGTCCATCTATTTTGCCCACCCTGTATACATATGTATACTTGTATTACCTCTTCAAATATTTCCTCGGTAACCTAAGTCGTGTACGGTACTTTGGACACGATCGATCTGACACGATCACGGCGAATTTTTAGTTGGGAAAACGAGGCGGGGAGAAGAAAAGCAATGGATAGAGTGAAAGGTTCGTTAATCTAGCCGGAGGTCGGCCGACACGTGCCGTGCACGCGTCGAAATCGCAAATTTTCTAGCTTCTATGGCACATTGTGCTCTCCGGCGCGGCGTGGCGTTCCGTACCCTTATTGTTGTTCCCATGATGAGGCAGCCAAATACTATGCGTTCGTAAGTACGTTCTATGCGCCGCGCCGCGCCAGCACACCGCACCGATTGCGATTGTGACTCACAATAATCGTGAATGCCTCTGTGTCCCCGAGGACGTCGTCGCGTACTGCATACACGCAATTGGCGAAGACGAAGCGTCGCGTCGCAACGATTGGAAAACAAGTTTGATCGAGGGTTGAGCTACGCTTTGTCACCTTATTAATAATATCTTATCCTTGATCATATCGTTAATCGGTATCATCGTACTTGTCCTTTCTTTACTCTGTCAGCTTCCGCCTTTATTACTCTATGCAACACAGTATTGGACATTAATCGAATTCAATTTCAGGTAAATGTTGACAAAAGGGGACCCAGCTCAGAAGATTTTGGCCTTGAAATACATATGTTATCGAGCTCAATGTAACGATTCTGAACAACTTTTAGTAGTTCATGTACAGGGTGTCTAAAAATTATATGTCACGGCCACCATAGCGTGATTCTACACCTACGATTTAGTGGAAATTGACATAACAAACTGTCCGCAAAATTGACCTTGAACTTGAAAATCAAGGTCAACAAATTTTTTTGTTTAATCGTGTTCTACTGGTCATAATACCTACTTTGTGAAAGAAACCATGGGTCGTATCTCAGCCGTTCTCTTAAAAAATGATGTTGCATTTCTTATCATTTTTTCAACTTTATTTGGAAAATTTTTACATTCAGCAACGATATATAAATAAATAGCGTACTAATCTCGCTCCTTTAGTGAATTGCAGGCTGAATTGCAGAGATTCCGCAATATAACTTCTTGGTCACCAAATTGTTGATCTAGTCGTTGAAAATCACGTCGATCTGGAATTTCTACTGGCCGTAGTCGCCTTCCATTAATTCGCACTAAATTTATATACAGGGTGTCCCAAAACTACCCTAGGAGCCGAAAATGGAAATTTCCTTCGGTCATTTGAAGCAACATTTTCCTTTACAAAAATGGTGTTCGTGACTTTGTTTAGGTGTTATTAACGAAAAACACGGACCAATCAGAGCGCGGCTACAGCGGATTGATTCTGAGTCGACCAATGGCGACACCAGACTCCCGGGACCTGTCGCAGAGTCGGACTCCATTCGGTATAGCTGCGCTCTGATTGGTCCGTGTTTTTCGTTAATAACTTCTAAACAAAGTCACGAA
Source organism: Lasioglossum villosulum (assembly GCA_963971365.1). NCBI lineage: Eukaryota > Metazoa > Arthropoda > Insecta > Hymenoptera > Halictidae > Lasioglossum > Lasioglossum villosulum. The sequence continues at coordinate 15,518,613 of OZ020504.1, forward strand.
CACCATTTTTGTAAAAGAAAACGTTGCTTCAAATAACCCAAGGAACCTCCCATTTTCCGCTCCTACACTAGTTTTGGGACACCCTGTATATTTCCCGAGCTAATGCGTAATTCCCTGCTGCTTGGTCAATCGCACGTAACATATGCCGTAAATTTAAATATTTTCTAGAAGGCATGTTTCTCAATCGTTTGCTTACGATGGACTAAATCATCAATATTAGCCGCAATAATGAATCGCATGAAAAACTGTCAACTATATGGTCGTAGTTGTCTCAATCAAAATATTTCACATGACAACATTCTGTGAGTATCATCAGTAAGCTATCTCGTTGAGCAGGAAATTATCAGAATCATGATACTCCTATGTCACTAATTATAAAATGAAAGAACGAACATTATGAACAAAGAAGTTGCAAAAATGATAAGAAATGCAACATCATTTTTTAAGAGAACGGTTGAGATACGACCAATGGTTCCTTTCACAAAGTTGGTCCTTATGACCAGTAGAACACGATTAAACAAAAAATTTTTTAACCTTGATTTTCAAGGTCAAGGTCAATTTTGCGGGCAGTTTGTTATGTTAATTTCCACTAAATCGTAGATGTAGAATCACGCTATTGTGGCCGTGACATATAATTTTTAGACACCCTGTACATGTTACCCGTCGCTTGGTCTTATTGTTAGTTTTCAAGATAATCGCAAGAAACTTTGGACAAATCGAAATTACGGGTACAGTTTATTCTGCAAGTTTTAATGCAGGATCGTCAAATTGAAAATATTCATGTTGGTGGAAGGCGAGTACACTTGCAATGTTCCTGCATTTCACATCGATTTGTGAGGACTACGTTGCCGAGTAACTAACAACTGTTATTAATGACTCGTGTCGAAATGCGTGAAACTCGTGTGACAGTCATCGTATCGAAGAGTGCACTTAGGTGCGCTCATGCATCTCCCCCCTCATTCTATCAAACTAACCACAAACCAACTTGGACTATACTTTCTATTTGAGACTTTGTAGACGATTCTGTACTGTTCAAATGATCTAGGAAACCACCCTTTAAAATTTGCCCGATCTTTTTCGGTCAACCTGAGTATACTTACAATAGTTACAATACATACATATACATACTGTCACGTCCGATGGTTCTGTCATAGATAGTAATTAGAAACTCAATCATATATTTCTTTTCTTATTTGTTTCATTAATATTGCGTGAGAACTGTAACCGATTATTATACCAAATATTATATTGAATATTGAATTATCGTATTTTATACCGTACTGCGAACGATCGAATTAAGAAAAGTTTATAAGATGTATTTTGCAGTGAATTACATAGGATTGTTAACTCATGCGATCTATTTCAAAACTAAACTTCTTTTTTTTAATTAAAAGCTTCACCGAACTAATTCATAGTGAAATTTGTTTTAAACAAATGAAATAATTCGAAACATAATATGCGAGCGATACGTGATAATAGACCGGTGCAAACGAATGGAATATCATACATCCGGTCAAGAGATAGACGATGGATTAAGAAGAAAATGATTACAAAGAAATTGATGAGCATGCATCCACCATAAGAAGATTAAGCGAAGAATAATGGGTTAACAAATCTATAAAGGAAGTCGACAATAAAAATCTCTAAAGTACTTCTCGCTCATCCACAGTTCAGATTCGGAAAATTCAGTACAGTAAATTAAATTCAGTTAAAGCTCAGTTAGTTTAGTAAAAGTGTTTTATAAAATTCAAAATTGAAGTGTAAAAGTTAAAGTCTGATCTAGAAATAGCGTGTATACCCGCTGGATTTTTATATTGACATCATCATCCTCAACTTCAACAATAACATCAGCCTCGACATTATCATCGTCATCACCACATCATCATCATCATCATTTGCGTTACCGACAAAGACAAATTTGAGAGCGATAATCATCAATCGGTAAATACTAACATTTATAATAATTCATAACAACTCTATGTATTCTGAATTTGTTTCATTTATAAAATATACTTTGTTCAATTGTTACATTTAAAATCAATCTTTAAAATCATTATAAAATACCCAACGTCGATTTCTTCGTTCCACATTCTTATTTAAAGCCATTTTCATTTAAAAGTACCCTCAACTACCCGAACCGAAGCCGGTGAATGCAGGTAGGTTCAAAACTGCGTTATATCTCTCATTAAAATCTTAAACTCTTTAACTACTCTAAAAACGTCCCAACAAGGACGTAACAATACATACATACGTATGTGTACACTTCTGCTCATAAGTCTTAGGACAGTGATCATATTTCTATTCAACTCAGTAAAAATGTAATACATAATCGTTGAAGTTAGAATTTTTTTTCGCGGCGCTTAGGTTGGATCTTTATTACTTTTTGTACTTGCTCTACTTGTAGCAAATATGTAAGTACAAAAAGTAATAATGATCGAACCTAAGCGCCGCGAAAAAATTCTAATTGACCAATATTACGATCGAGAAAAATTATAAACTTCTTCAATATTCTTCCTGTTACGTCCCAAGTTGGACCGATAGAGATTTGATAGAGATTTTATAGATTTGAATAAGAGGGATATTGCGCAGTTTCGAACCTACCTGCATTCACCGGCTTCGGTTCGGGTAATTGAAGATTTTGTGATGTTTATGTGGCTTTACTGTAAATTATTCGTCACGAAGAAATCGAAGTCAGGTGTTTGAAATAATCTTGGAGAGTTTGATTTTAGATAAACTTAAACAAAGTGTATTTAAACGATGAATTCAGAATACATTTGGTTTTCGATTAATTACTACGAGGGTTAGTAGTTATTATAAATGTTAGTAATTACCGTTACGCTGGTTCGAGTTTTCAGTGGTTGGATCGCCGTACAATATTGGTGATGACTTATGATAAGTAATCCTTAGGAACGATTTCGCACGAATGGTTTAACTTCTATGTCCGATTGTTAGATTTTTCACTTTCAATTTGTGTTTAATTCGTCACTTTATTAATATATGATCACTTGAAACGACTGCTAAATTTCTACTGTCAGATCGAACTGTTGACTTTTTTTCTACTGAGGCGCTGGCGAGATGTCGTCGTTTTTATATTTTCTTCTATTCTTTGTTTTAAGCCAAATCCTTGTGGAGTTGGTTCGGTTTTCACCTGTCATCGTAATTGTAGTCTGTAGTTTGGTCGTTGAATTACTCTTGTGTCTTTCTCTCTCTCGGCTGGATCCTCCGCTTCTCGCGTTCTTCCGGAGTGCTTTTATCAGTCTATGTGTCAGCTCTATTGCGTTTTTGGTCTTCTTGGTATTTAATTTAGTTTAGGTGGTTTTCTTGTAATTTTGCGCTGCAGGTGGCCTGCAGGTGCTTTGTTGCTTAACATCGCTCGCGTATTATATTTCAGTTTATTCGCTTAGTATATGATTACAAAATTTTATTAGTTAGAGAAAATTAGTTAGAGTGAATATTAAACAAAATTAAGAAATATTTGTATTGTGGTTATTTATTGTTTATTAATGATGGTTGGACCACCGAACGTGACACACCATATGAGTTGAAGTTTTTAAAAAGTTAAAACTATTGGTTTATTATGGTACAACGTACGAAAACAAATTTTTTGAAATAATTGGAAACGGTATGTATAATTTTTTTCAATTAATTCCACTTATTTTATGGAAACAAGCTACAGTGAGGTGAAAAGATCGGAAAGACTTTTCTGCAACAAAACAACGAGAGGACAACGAGTCGAGCCGTAAATAGTAAGTATGAAATAGTAAATCGTAAATAGAATGGTGGGGGCATATTGATGACACCAGTTTTTAATTTGGTTGAACAGTGATATTAGCAGCACGTGTCAGTTAGGCGGGAATCAGAGCGTGGGTTTCTTTTTATGGGGATGCGCGAACGGTGCGTCGCTTGTCGAGAGCGAAACACCGACCGTGTAAACCAATTTGCACACCATGAAGCCCCTTTGATAGCGATCCGTAGTACGCACGAGGGTGAAGATATTTCCCACAGGAATCGGTGGTTGTGCACATCGCTGAGAAGCGTGTTCCCACAGGAACCCCGGCTCTATGGGAACCGGTACGGATCGAAAAGTACCAAAAGTTGAATGCCTGAACCGGTTCGATGAAACAATGGAGCGTCGTTAGAATTGAAAAGCTCACGATAGCCTTCGCCAGCGCGACACTGATGAGCCCGCCGGATGATGAGAAGATACTGACTGCTTCCGACCGGAACAATCCAGGAAGGAACTCGTTTAGGAAATCTCTTCGTATTATCCTGATCTTGACCGGCGCGGTGCGGCGCAATACAACGCAATACGGCACGGGCACGGGGTACGACAAACTCACGACATATTATTCTTTCTTTCGTTCGTACTTTCCGCTTAATTACAACTTCGTGATGAGAAACAGATCTTCTGTGTCTGCGATACACGCGTCCGTGCGAACTACAGGGTGTCCCACTGTATCGAGAACGGCAGGATATCTCGGAAGACGGTGTCGTTATCAAAAAAGTGTTCCTACAAAAGTTGTTTGGTATGACGGGCTAAGTTACGTGGTATTAATTGTTTTTTGTGGGTTGAGGACATTTGAAGGTCAACTTGATTTTTTTAAATGGAATAGTATATTTTTTTCTTTAGAAAATAATAGCGGGTAGTGAGACGAATCCAAAGATGTGCTACATGATATTATTCTGATTTTGATGAAGGTAAATTATTAGCTTGTGTTTACATATTGCATCGGCCAACAGCCAACAGCCGCTGCTAATTGTAAGTGGCGTCGACCGATGCAGTATGTAAACACAAGCTAACAATTTATCTTCATCAAAATCAGAATAATATCATGTAGCACATCTTTGGATTCGTCTCACTAAGGTGAATTGCCATAAGTCTGGACAGTCCAAAAGTGATACCTAAATCTGGACAATTGAATTTTTATAGTAAAATCAATAATTATATTATATATTCTGAGGCCTTAGCTACAAGTAGGTGTGAATATTATTTTATTAAGACATCAATTGAAATTTAAAAATAAATTCAAAGTTCATCTGAAAACAGTATACAAAATTGTCTATTTACATGCGAATCATGTGCATTTATAGTTTGAACTTTTGTTAGAAAAGAAGATATAATTTAAGCCCTCAAACAAAAACTATTTATCACGCATAATAATATTGATATTTTAAAATAAATTGGCAATCAAACTTATCGTAAATAATAATTATTAATCCAAATATTAGATGTCCAAGTTTAGGACTGTTTTGAAATATAAGTACTCCATACCGGGACGCGATGCCAGTAGCTGTCCCACTCTAAGCTTATACACAATGTGCATACGCCTAAAACCGGACACGTGTTTGCGACTAAAATCAACCCGTTGTTTGCAAATTATTTAAATAAATGTACGTATAATTAGTCTTCTATTAGCTTGTATAACGTATGTATAGAAAATGTGTACCGCCTGTGACGTGAATAATACTTAATTTTTTATGTTAATAACAAGAGAGAAACAAAATTTAAAAAGAACTAGAACAATAATAATTTACATGGAAAAAGAAAGATAATTACATAACAATTTAAAGATATAAAGTTAAAAATCAATGATGAATCTAAAAAAATAAGGTCTGGAATTAAAGAAGAGAAAGCAAAATTGTGCATTCAATTAGAGAATATGGAGAACGAAGGAGTATTGTCTATTGAAATGCTTGCTTTGCAACAGAAAATGAGAATTGAATATAGAATAATAATATTTTCATACCATATCATAGTGCTCGGAGCACTATAGTGTCTGTTATACAGATTATACATAATTTCAATTTATCCCGGTATAGGCTTTACTTCTGTCCAGGTACTAGCTTAGATTGGATTTAATATGTCCAACTATAGGTTTGAATTATTCTTGTTAATACGAACAAAATATTAATCTGAACAATAATTTTGGGACTTTAAATTGCTTTTCAAAATCTGAATTTTATCATACTATTCTTAAAAAATTGTTTTTGTTTATCTAAAGTGATAAAATTAACGGTAGCAAAAAATGCTGTCCAGGCATAGGGTATTTCACCTTACCCGCTATTATTTTCTAAAGAAAAAAATATACTATTCCATTTAAAAAAATCAAGTTGACCTTCAAATGTCCTCAACCCACAAAAAACAATTAATACCACGTAACTTAGCCCGTCATACCAAACAACTTTTGTAGAAACACTTTTTTGATAACGACACCGTCTTCCGAGATATCCTGCCGTTCTCGATACAGTGGGACACCCTGTATATATGTATATTAAAAGCAAATAAATTTTTGATTTGATGAAATGACTAATACCAACAAAAACATCCTGTAAACAGGAGCCAAGTTCTCTATGGCTGTAAAAAGTTGTGAGATCAAACAGAATACGGCCGAATTCATTAGCTTAGAAACACCTGTTGCAATATTGAAAAAAGCGTTTGTAAAAATTAGTTTAAAAGAACGCTATTTAATTTTTAAACAGTTATATGGAGAGCTAAATTATTCAACTTGGCCGTTACTTTTTAAACCAATGAAAGAATGGACAGGATAATTTCAAAGAATTTGGCATTTTATCGTGAAATAATCATTATGTAAAGTATATTTGAGATACAAATGTTTATTCTATATGTTTTATTCAGATATTACAATGAAGTATGAATTTAAAAAATTTTAAAAATTGAAAACGTCAATATATGATAACATTCAATTTAGTTTATATTTCTTGCAGTCGATGTAGACAGTTTTTATTTAAATAAAGGTTACATACACTTACAGGTATTATAAGGTTACAATTATTGATTACAAAATAATATTGCTTTAGTTCATCTACTGCGTATTTTTGTTCTATTTACTACTGTACATTTTCCAATGTGGTATTTGAACGCTATCATTTGAATCAATGATATAATACGATTAGTTTGCATACTTGTATCAAACATGTGTTCCATATAATTACTAAAAATACGAACATTGTTTAAGATTGTTGCAATTAATTTTGGCATGAAATTATGGTATAACGTGTAATGGGTAGTGTCGGCGTCGGTCTCACTGATATCAGTGGTCGGTCTGCCGTGTCAACCATTTTGAAATTATCTTAGAAACTATCTTATGACTCAGCTTTTACCACGATCTTTGCCATGGCCAACTCTCAGTTTTCCTATACACATACTATACCTATGCCGTGTCTATAAGTATACAAGGTGTCCCAAAACTAGTGTAGGAGCGGAAAATGGGAAGTTTCTTGGGTAATTTGAAGCAACATTTTCCTTTATAAAAATGGCGTCCGCGGCTTTGTTTAGGAGTTATTAACGAAAAACACGGACCAATCAGACCCCGGCTATAGCGAACGAAGTCCGACTCAGCGACAGGTCCCGATTAACGCGGTGTCGCTATTGGCCGAACCAGAATTAATCCGCTGTAGCTGCGTTCTGATTGGTCCGTGTTTTTTGTTAATAACTCCTAAACAAAGCCCCGGACGTCATTTTTGTAAAGGAAAATGTCGCTTCAAATGACCCAAGGAACCTCCCATTTCCGGGAGTTACACTTATTTTGGGACACCCTGTATATGGTCTAAGGATGAAACGGATATGAGGAAAGGAAGTGGCTAAAGCGCAGACTCTCATGTGGTTCGTAGTCTAAACAAGAGAAAGAGAGGGAGGGAGAGAGAGAGAGAGCACGAAAGCAAAAGCCTTAATGTCATTAACCGACTTCGAAAAAGGAGGAGGTTACTCAATTTGACCTGTATGTGGCTTTTTTCGCTTTTTCATTCTATGTACGTTCACCGATTCCGCCGAGATGGATGGACCAATCGGTACGAAACCTTTTGCATCTTGTAGAGTATGTCCCCGGGGTGGTCCCGTTGTATAAATATTTGCATTTCTTCATTCCTAACGACTTTTATTGCAAAAAAACGTAATGTTCATGTATTTACCTACTTCTTCTGCGTTTGCTCAGCAAGGAATGTACCGATCGCGATGAAACATTTTACATTTAGTAGGAGATATTTCCTCGATGATCCCACTTCAAAAATTTATGTAATTTGTTATTGTTAATAACTATTGTAAGACCAAAAAACCATCCTACGGTGTTCTACAAATTTTACTCGTTCCACTAAAAAGTGTGAAATAAAAAAATTGTATAAAAAAAATTAAATTTGGAACGTTCATTAATTGGCTTATTTTACCATTTCCAATCTTAATTTACTTCTAAACATTACTATACTGCAGGAAGTTTCACTTCTGTCGCGCATGGTTTTCGACGCGTTTTTTTAACTTCCCGATTCATAGGGAAGTTACTGTAATTACCCCGAAAATCGAAAATCGATTTTTTAGCAGATCTTCACGTTTCATGGTTATTGAAGTCATTTTAGACTATTTTTATCAAAATGTTTGTGTGTGTGTGTGTGTGTGTGTGTGTGTCCATTGGTATGGTATCAAATTTTTCGTTAACGTTTTCTGAAAAAGTAACAACGCGATCAGAATGATGAATGATGCAATCGATGTGCCCCGCTGTAACTTAGAGCTGATTAGATTTTGGTTCATTTTGGTCAAGTAGTTTTTTACTTTTATTTTAGTTTTTTTTAGCTTTTTTCGAAAGAAGTTCATTCAAGAATGCAATTTATACGAGAGGGTGGAAATTTTGCACCGAATAAACAAACGATTTTATATATACTTCATTTTTTTTTTAATTATGCAACTAATGCTAATGTTACCGCTTACAACTAATGAATCGGGAAGTTCTTTGTGTGGCTCGTGGAGAGTCACACACAAAATAAATAAAAAAACCATTAAGAGCTGTATGCCCCACTAGCAATGCGTATCACTAACCCTTTCGCAAGAGCAGTCCTGCCCGCGAGCTCGCGAAGCGAGCGAGCAATAACAACCCCACCCGCGAGCTCGCGAAGCGAGCGAGCAACAATAACCTTCTAGTTTAATTATGTAATTATTGCTAATGTTACCGCTTACCGACGAGATAACCTTTATATTGCAACTGGTTGAATTTCTACACTGTTATGGGTTATTGCTGAGTTTCGATAATATGTTATTTGTTAGATGCGAAAGTGTGAATCCGAGGACCTTCGTACTGGACATTAACAAGGAAATGGTTGTATTCATGTCCTCGGTTTGACTTGAGATTTAGGGAATTGGTGGTGTTACGTGTGGACGTCTATCCAGATTAATACGTCTTTCTTCCGAAAAATCTCGTGGATTGGAAAAGAAAATTTATATCTTTTGTATGGTTGCATTTATTTTAATGCTTACATATTAATTACGAATGAATTAAATTTTATTTTATCTAAAAAGACAAGCGTATCATTCACATTTGATGGACTATTTTAAAATCTTCATGACGAGTTTGACTCGCAAAAATACGACAAGGGGTTAAAAGACTATGCAATAATCGATAAATCCTTAACAAAATCGGATGCTCGAAGTAGAAAATATGTATCTCCTCTTATGTTGTATCCCTACTCTTTGTCTAAGCGGTGTCAGGAGGACAACTTGCATAGAGATTTTCTTGTTGCGGAAAACATCGTCGTCTCACATCGGAAGAAAATAGTACTCCCAGTTCACGAGAAGTTGTGTTCCAAGCACGTGCAAACTACAGGCAATTACGAAATAACTGTTCCGTGCATTGTGCACAGTTAAACACGGTTCCGCGAAAATGTTCTTTTATCGATTACGACGCGAATTTTAAAACTATTCTCTATACGTATACTTCGTATGTTTTGACAATGCTGCAAATCGTGCCGAGAATCGAGGTCGGCAAAAAGTTAAGGATGAATATCATAGAAAATCATAGAAAAAAAGTGAACGATCAAAATTTGCGGCGCATAGAAGGAGAGCGTGTGGGAAAGAAAGAGACATAGTTCATAGCATTTTCCATACGCTCTCCTCCATTGCGCCGCAAATTATGATCGTCGATTAATTTTTTTCTACGATTTTCTATGATTCTAGCACTGAAACAATTGGCTTATTTTACCATTTCCAATCTTAAGGATGTTCTGGAGGTACAATGGGAGACAAAAGTACCAGAAATTTGAAATCCATCAATATATTGGCAACGAAAGCCATTCACGAGTATATTTTGCATTCGAAAAATAGATTAATTTAAAAAGCTTTCATTCATTTAGCGAATTTCATGTTATATCCCAGATAGCACGGACTTCCATCGGACGTCCCATGTACGTCCAATTTACGTCCATACGTCCATTGGACGTACATCGGACGTCCGGGTGCTATCTGGGTGTATTTTTTAATCAAATTGTTTGTTCATATTATAAAAAGTTGTAAGTGACTTTTGCGAATAATTGTACCCTCTGATTTGAACTTCAAGAAAATAAATTTATGATATTCAATACATATAATTACGCAATAAAAAGTTGAAAATAAATATTTAAATAAATTAAAGATACTTCAGAAAGCAATATTCATGGTTATCACTCTATTTGAAGATGCTTTTTTGTGTGGACCTTCTCTTTGTCCTCTATTTCTTATTCACAGTTTTCTCAAATCTCACTGTTTGTATGTATAGTGTTGTACTAGAATTGTTCATTATGTTACTTATCCTAGTTTATAAGTTGTCATTGTAATGTTAGCACGTACAGATATGTACATGCTGCTAATAATCCCATGTGGGGTTTCATAGCATAATAAAAAAAAGTCTATTTGAATAGAAAAAAAGCTTGAAAATTACTCTTTGTTTCATCAATGTTTGTCCGTGCTATATACAACAAAAACAAACTCCATGCTTATTATTTTCATCTTGAAACATTGGAGTAAATGCAACAAATCCTCACTCATACGTGTATTAAGTTATAACGTACTAAATGAAACGATATTCTAACAAATTGAGGAGAAGCTAGTCTTAGGAATTTTTATTAAACTTCATCATTTAATTGTGGGTAAGGATTGCAATACCGGTACACCGATATACCGAATACCGGTATTTCGTGCTATTTTGCAATTTCGTGATACCGGTATTTGCTAAGATAAAATACCGGTATTTTCGGTATTAGCTATAAATAATAAATATAACTTTACAGGCATCTACTCTTATTTGAAATACGTATTTACAGTAGTACCAACATCAATTATTTGCTGAATTACAATCAGCTATAAATAAAAAAATTTCCACAAACAATAATACAAAAGTAATACAAATATTATTTATTATAGACGGACCGAAGCCATTTTACATAGGTGTTTACAATTTTAAAACCGCATTCGAAATTTTGCATACGAGTCCGCAAAGAAGTGAGACATTTTATGTCTTTACTTTGCTCCCCCCAATCCCCTCCCGCTCCCGCTTTTCTTCCTTTACTGTCCTATATGATTTGGTCAAGTGTATAGGTCAATTGAGAACATACGTCTTTCATCATACGTCTTACGTCATGTGGAAAGATTTATTTAAAACAAAAGTAACCTATCAAAAATATATTTACAACTGATCCTATCTACAGAGGTGGAAAATGAGCCGAAATCACAAGAGGCTTGTAGGGTCGGTTAAGATCAAAAGGGTGTGAAGCTATGGGTCAATAGTCGCGCCAAAAGAATTAAAATGGAATCATACAGGATGCTTATGATTTTTGCTCAACAATTGATAAAGAAATAGAGTTTGAACGTATTGGTAATAATTCGAAGGGGTTTATTAATATTGGAGTAATGAACAAACAAAAGTGAGAAACAAAAGACATGACTGCTATTGTTGTTGTACAATTGTTAACAATTATCATTAGAAGTAATACTCAATAGTGAATCGGTGATGACTGAAAATGGTGGCGACAGCGATGACAAAGATTGAAGAAAATTCGTGACACTTTTTCGTGACACTTTTCGGTAACGCTTTTCGGTAACGCTTTTTTCTGTTATGTGCCAAAGTAAAGACATAAAATGTCAAAATAGATTTATTTAAAACAGTCTGACAAGTGACCGAAGTTGTTAAAAGATGAAGGACATCGAGGCTAATATTTAGAGGAAGTATATCGCTCATTACTAACAATTGTCGATCGAGATACAGGGATCTGTTATATAGCTCATTATTAACAGTACCACCAACCAGCGTGAATGGGGGAAAAGCATTTCCAACTCCAGTTAATTTGTACAGAAAAATCCGTTCCATGATTTATGACAGTCTAATAGATGCATTATGTTTTTTACAATCACATTTCAAAAATTTGCAGTTAATTTAGTTAATGTTTTTTCTATTAATAGATATTAATGATATTTACTATTAGTATCTATACTATCTCTTTACTCTTAGTTATTAGTATCTCCTTAATAATAATATTATATGTTTGTTCCTTTTCTGTATTACAATACTGTAATGGTTTGTTTTTTATATTATACTAGCAGCCCCCGACACGGCTTCACCCGTGCTAAATGTGAGAATTTAGATTTTGATCGTAAGTATGTTAATATATATATATATATATATATATCCATTTTTATATATACATAGATATACACTCAGTAAAATAAGTCTCCGTACAGTACCATCCCAGATAGCACATAGACATCTTGAAAACGTCTTAAAAACGACCGCTGCGGACATTCAAGATATCTTGTGGGCGTCTTGAATGTCCTCCGAAAGGCCCGCGAATGGCCTATAAAAGTACTTAATTAACGTTTTTGGACCTGTATTACTCCCCGAAAAAGTTGTCTCTAAAACGTTTTATTTCAGACGTTAAACCAGCGTCTCGAAAAAGAAGTTTTCAAAATGTCTTAATTTGGACGTAAAACGAACGTCCCCAGAAAAATGTTTTCAAAATGTTTTATTTTGGACGTAATACGAGCGTCCCGAAAAAGATGTTATCAAGACGTTTTTAATACGTCTTTCTAGGACGTAGGACGTTCAGACCTGAAATGGTCGTAAATTGGACATCTTAAGGACGTCCCGTGCTATATGGGATATTTGAACTTCAACTATGAATAGCTAAAAAAGTATACTTGATATCAAAATTTTTAATGTATTATTTAAAAGTGCGTTTTTCCATTAACTCATATACATGCACTTATGTAAATCCTATAATTAGTTTTGCTATACTCAAATGTTGAATACAAAGTGAACAGATATAGCGTCAAATAAGTTTCCGTACACTATCATAAAAGTTCGTGTTGTCAATAAACATATTGAGAAACTCGAGTCATATGATTCGTGGAGGTCATACCTTCCTTCAGTTTCTTATGATCAAGCAGAAAGTACAGAACAAATTCATAATAACGTACAGAAATGGAGATACCGGTTCCAATTCGCGAACTAATTATAAAACTGCGAAAAGATGGAAAATCCTTAAGAGTAATTGCAGGAATAGTGAATAAATCTCGTTCTACAGTGCAATACATTATTAATAAATATCAGCAAACAAATTCTGTTGAAAATCGCAAACGTACCGGTCGTCCAACAAAATTAGAACACCATCATGAGCGTGCAATTTTGAAAGTTATACGCAGTGAACCGAAAACAAGTGCTCCCAAACTTGCGAATATGATTCACAATGATTATGGTGTTAAGGTTGTTCCTCAAATTATACGCAATGTGTTAAAAAAGTCAGGGTATAATGGTCGTACAGCAAGAAGAAAGCCCTTTATCAGCAAAATAAATAAGCAGAAGCATATGGATTTTGCTAAAGCCCACATGTATAGGCCAAGGGAGTTTTGGAATTCAGTAATATTTAGTGATGAATGCAAATTTAACCTGTTTTGGGTCTGATGGACGTGTAAAAATTTGGAGGATGAAAAATACAGAAATGGAATGCAAACATCTGCGTGCAACCGTAAAACACGGCGGAGGGAGCATAATGGTATGGGGTTGTATGAATGCTGCAGGTACAGGAAACTTGGTATTCATCGACGGTATTAAGGACCAAGATGTGTATTTGAATATTTTAAAGGATAATTTGGACCATAGTGCAAGAAAATTGGGACTGCATCGGAGATTTATCTTTCAGCAGGATAATGATCCAAAGCATACCGCACGACGAGTTAAGCAATGGCTTCTGTACAATACGCCAAAACAGTTGCACACACCACCTCAATCGCCGGATATTAATCCAATAGAACACCTATGCATGGGACGAAATAAAAAGGCGTTTACAAAAACATAATATTAAAAACAAAACAGAACTGAAAAATGCGATATTAGTAGAATGGTGTTACGAGCCAGGGCCGCGAGCAGCACGAGTGGCCGGCGAAGGGTTATTACCCTGGGAGTATGGTTCAAAACTGTTAGTTAGAGCGGACGCACCTTGATACGATTGTCAGGGAGCCGCTAGTATGAGTGAAGTTTCAGGGATGAACCTACGTGTGATGGAGGGGAAACTCTGACTTGAAAGATTATTAAGGAGGTTATAGAGTTTAGCGGACGCACCTAATACGATTGTCAAGGAGCCGCTAGGAGGTTGGATTCAAGGGAAAAACGGACGATCCTAATACGATTGTCAGGTTGCCGTTTAATCTGTGTGGACGTATAGGTAACGTGGATGATCCCAATATGAAATCGGGTAGGTACTAGGTTAGAAAATATCCCGATTAGGCGATTGGAATGTCGTCTATGAGTTTGATAGGTGATAGGGTTGTTAGTAAGCCTCGTAACAAGTATAATTTAAATTGATACAATCCGAGCGGTAAGATTGTATCATGTGGGAACGTTCAATTACTAAATTAGGATGGGTGTAACAATAATTATGGGTTTAGAGAATTTACAAGTGATTAGGTAAAATTCAGATATATTCAACTCGTAGTAGTTTACATTGATATATATGTATATGTAAATGTCGCGAGATAGAGTGTGCGAGAATAATAGAATATTACCTATGATGCTTGATGTTAACGCACTAGCAAAATGCGGGGGTCTCGAAGTGACTTTACGAAATGCCTTAATAGATTTGTTACCGGACTGGTGGAATCTATACGGTTCAAAGGTTGATCCGAAGGGGAACTTTAGCCCGATCTTACTGGAAATCGACTTGCGAGAATACAGCACGACGCGACACGATTCGTGACTGCAGAAGTACTATCCACTGAGAGTAAAAATGTACGGGTTTATATACCCCAAAATTGAAGGGGGTGGTCTGTTATAACCTAATCGCCGCTTAGGACCAGACTCTAGTTTTTTGTCGATTTCCATTAAGTCGAGCCAGAAGTCGGTCTTCGTTAAAAGGGATCAACTAAGATATGAAAAGGTTATCTAGGACGCTTCCTGCCAGAGACGATTTTGAAGAGATTCCTGTGGGAAAGTCAACGGAATCTGTTCGCTAACCTTCACAATGGAATAGTATGACGAGTGATGTGACAGAAAAATTAATTAATAGTATGCAAAAACGAATGTTTGTCATACATAAAGCTAAAGGCGGTCCAACTACTTATTAATGTTGCGAAAAAAAAGAAAAAATTCTATTATTCTATATTTCTGTTTTTTTTATGTTCCTGTACGGAGACTTTTTTTGTTCTGAATTGGTTATGTTCGCATATATGTTTAATTTTCTTGTTAAATAATAATCGTATGACAATAACTTTTGTCACATGAATAAAAAAGACAATTAAAAAAATAATTGCAGAAGAATTACTCATTTACTACCACATAAAATAAAATGATTAACCATTTAAATAGTATGAGTTAGGTGTACGGAGACTTATTTTACTGAGTGTAGATGATAACCCTGGGGAACATTATTAATTGACTAATAACAATTTATTGTTCAAATAATAGTTCAAATAATGAATATAGACTAACGCGTCCGAACGTGATCGAACGTGGCTGAACGTGTTTCGCGGTATAAAATATGATAACCCTGGAGAATATTATTAATTCATTAATAACAATTTATTGTTGAAATAATAGTTAAAATAATGAATATAGACTTGAAAGATGCAAAGTTCGTACGTAGGCGTGGGGGAGGGGGGTTTTTCGTGTATGTAATATGACACGTGCATGCTTTTCCCAGGAAGACTTGACCTTGAACGTGTCCGAACGTGTTTCGCAGTACAAAATACCTCGTGCTCAAATACCTATGTATACCAATTTTCATAGCGATAGGTTCAACGCTATGGAAGTTAATATATTGCAGCGCCATCTACAGCGGCGAGTTACAACAAAATGAGTAGCGTAAAAACCTTCTTATAATGTTATACTAATTATTCTTGAAATTTAAATTACCTAAAGGTTTCAGTGGCTCAATAATTTAAAAAAAAATTTTTTTACGTTATTAAAAGGATAGAATTTTTAAATATTTTTCTATGCAAACCGCATTCTAATATCTTTAATGGTTCAAAAGTTATACTAAAATGTCACTAAAATCTTCGATTCAGCCCACTGTGCGCCGGAAGTACAGAGGTTGTCGTTGTCGGAGGGTCTTCCTTCACGTTTACGACGGAATGTGTACCAGTGTACGTGCTATGTACAGTGTATGTATGTATAATGGTAGGCACATACGTGTATACACTGTAACGCTGTGACCAGTATCAGGGCGCTAACGTGTAACAACTAAACATACGTGCTTTCCGTCTCATTGCAAGGTCTTCTCGACGCGTTTGATCAAAGTGACTCGCATCGCTCGACCGGCTTTTCTGGTCGACGAGGGTTCATTGGAAAGGGTCCGAATCCACTAATTTTATTACGATCTTTCGTTTCTGGTGTCTTTTGGTTTCACTCGGATCATCCGTAATGAAGTTCAGCCCTCTGTTTCACTTACTCGGATTACACAGTCCTGTACTAGTAGATTGCGCGGAAATAAATCGTGGCGTTTCATCATAACGTTTCCAGTAACACAGCTCGCGAAGAAATTTGATTTAACCAAGTCAATGCTTACCGCTTTATCAAAAACCGAACCATATTATTTGTTAATATTACTTGTATCATTAGAACTATTGGAACCACAACAGTACCAGCGACAACAATTTTAGTGCATAAAAGAAATATAATATATTTATAAATTCGTGAAAATATTGAACAATATCAAGGTCAAACTAGTGGGGCATACAGCTCTTAATGGTTTTTTTAACTATTTTGTGTGTGACTCTCCACGAGCCACACAAAGAACTTCCCGATTCGTTAGTTGTAAGCGGTAACATTAGCATTAGTTGCATAATTAAAAAAAAATTTTTTTTAATTAATTTAAATTAAAAAAAAATTTTTTTTTAATAAAAATGAAGTATATATAAAATCGTTTGTTTATTCGGTGGAAAATTTCCATCCTCTCGTATAGATTGCATTCTTGAATGAACTTCTTTCGAAAAAAGCTAAAAAAACTAAAAAATCTAAAAAACTACTTGACCAATATGGACCAAAATCTAATCAGCTCTAAGTTACGACGGGGCACATCGATTGCATCATTCATCATTCTGATCGCATTGTTACTTTTGCAGAAAACGTTAACGAAAAATTTGATAACATAAAAACGGCCATGCGCGCGCGCACGCACGCACACACACACACACACACACACACACACACACACACACACACACACACACACACACACATACTAACAATTTGATAAAAATAGTCTAAAATGACTTCAATAACCATGAAACGTGAAGATCTGCTAAAAAATCGATTTTCGATTTTCGGGGTAATTACAGTAACTTCCCTATGAATCGGGAAGTTAATAAAGCATACTTGTAGACTTTCTCATAACAAAAAAGAAATTGAATTGAAAAGAAAGTTAACAAAAAGATTCCTAGAGTCATCTTGAAGCTTTCGTTGAACAACGTTAAACAGATCAAAATACATATTTTCAACCTTTAATCAGAGTGTAGTTTAATACGATCAGGTTTCATGGTTCATCTTATACGTGTACAATGTACATAACTATAGCTAACTGATACGAGCTCGCACCTGATTATATTTATATTTATATTATATTTATATATATTTATTCTATAAATTCTAAAGAGTTATTAACGAAAAACAATAGAGAGAACGCAAAGGCAGCGCCACACGTGACAGAGCCAAGTCGAAATCCATTCACTATTGCTACGCTCTTATTGGTCTGCGTTTTTCGTTAATAATGACGCGGAAATTTTCTCTAAGGAACAAGTTCCTCCGAACGACCTAAGGAACGCACACGATCATGTTCTGCCTCATCGACACAGACGTGTGGACTGTAGTAGTAGACTTTTGTCTATACGTATAATTCCACACAATCAAATTTTGGAAAAACTTTGACAGCTTATAAACATGTTTAAACAAGTTTAAACAATCATTAAAGACGGCACTACTTTTGCACCGTATTTGATATATTTTTTTCAATTTCTTTAAAAAAAATAAGAGTCCGGCGGAAAATCGATCTACACCACGCGATAGAGCAGCCTTTTATCTTGAGAAACCACCCTTTCAACTTTCCAACGTCGACGTTTTTTTCGATCCAGAAATCAAAATATCTTCGCCCGACATAAGTTGCCGCCACTGGTTCTCACCACTAGAACCAAAAATCGATTTTAAAAAAAGAAGATTATTTTTGTATTACCAAGTGAATGTATAATATGCCAAAGTCCGATTTAAAAAAAAAATTTTTACGGAGACAGGCATGGCAAGCCTACTTTTCTTTCTTGGGAATTCACCAGTTTTCAGAGCCATAGTTATTTAATTCTTGCGTCTATGATTGAATACTTACAAATAATTTGGAATAAAGTTGTTTAACATTAACTAATATGGATTATTCGGAAGCCGCTTTGCGTTGCGCTCATTGGTTATTTATGGAAGCAAATCTTAAAAGTGTTAAGCAGTTTTGGTTAGCACTTATTGTATTGGTAAGATGTTATATTGAACTTTTTTTTGGTTTCCGGAGGGAAGACAACTCCCGGAACCGGGATTATTAGATATTATAAATAATCCCTTATCTTTCTTTTTTTAGCACATTTTAGCATACCGAGGGCCCGTTCTTCACATTTCTCAGGGTCGCCCATGTGTCCCTTAATCCACACCTGTTCTTTCCATCTAAAGGTGTTTTATTGAACTAAATTCGTGTAAAAAATCTCGGGCAACTTTGGACAACCTTCGCCGCAATTTATGTTTAAATATCAACTTTTAGCATTTCGAAGAATGAATCGCGCGGAAATTACGGTTATTTGGAGTTAGGGTGAACATTTTTAAGTATACATTAGTTAGTACAGTTAGATAGAATGAATTGTATAAATTAATTTTTTTAACATATGATTTAAGTAAACAAAAGTTAATCCTAATTTTAAATGCTGAATAAACAAAGTTTTCATTCGTTAGATCTCTGTTTTTCCGAAAGGTTGCAAAAAACCGTAAAAATGAAACTGAATAACAAATGTTACCGTGTTATCGTATGTACATTGAATGAAAAGTGTACCTCCGGCATTAGAATAACCCAATATATTACTTGTAGGTATTACTAACCTTCAATGAGAGTGAAAATTCATATTTTAGGTGATATTTTTAAGGGACGTGTCGTAAATAATAAAGAAAAATGTGAAATTCATAATTAGAAGAATACTACTTATTATTTCTTTTTTTTAAATCGTTGTTACAATTTTTTATGTTAAATAAACAAAGTTTTCGTTGCTATTTGCGACCATTGTCACAAAAATTCAATAGGCATTTGCCTGACAAGACTCTATAAATATAATTTGTGTAATATACAAAAATTGTTATAAGTTTTTTATGCGTAAAGGATTAATAAATCGTCGCATTTCACATTTTTCTGTATTACTTAAAAATATTCCATAAAGATTTTCACCTTAAATCTGAAATAACCGTAACTTCCGCGCGATTCATTTTTAAAAATTCCAGAAGATGAAATTTTAAATAAAATTGCAGCCAAAGTTGTCCGAAGTAGACCGAGATCATTTACAAAAAGTTAGTTCAATATAACACCTTACCAATACAGTTAGTGCCAGTAACACTTTTAAGATTAACTTCCATGAATAAAAATTTAGTCCAAAACAGGAATGTCTTATTAGCTCATATTATTTAATACTTAATAATTTTTAGAATAAGATTTTTAGCCATTTAAGCGGTGTACCTGAAGTAACCTGTAGTAATCGACAAATTTTTAATCAAATTGCTTGAATAATTTCGGTTTTACGGATTTTTTACCGCTTTTTGGCCATTTGGCACCACTGTGCGTCGTTGACCGAGCGAGAATCAATCCGCTATAGCCGCGCTCTGATTGATCTGTGTTTTTCGTTAATAACTCCCAAACAAAGCCGCGGACTTCATTTTTGCAAAGGAAAATGTCGATTCAAATGATCTCACAAGGGAACCTATCCAGATGAGGCAAACCGATTTTGATGAAACTTATGTCAGATATAGTTCTTCGAAAAATATTTGACACGAGTTTTTTTTATCGGCAACCACCCACTTTGAAGGGATGAAAACAGCCCTCAAAATTCGTGGTCAGAGTCATATTTTCTGAGATATCTCAGAAAACAAAGGTCGAAAAAAATTGATTTTCTTTTTAAATTGTGTGTTTTTAATGGAAAACGTAGTTGTGCAAAAAATTTTAACAAAAGACATTTGTTTAAATAATATGTTAAAAATAAACGCTTGTATTTCTGTAAAACAAGCCAGAATTCCTTCCTCCGCACATCAGGTGTAAGCCCATATTTCATTATGCATAAATATTGTTAAATAGAAAAAACAAGAAAATCCTAAATCATGTATCCGCTATTTTGGATCAAAGATCACACATAGTGTACATTAAAATTAACTAACGATATATAAGAGAATCCGAAAGAAAACATAAAATTTTTAATGTATTGTTTGAACAAACATATTTCGTTAAAATTTTTTGCACTACTACATTCTCCATTAAAAGAAAAACACAATTTTTTAAAAAATCAAATTTTTCGATCTCTGGTTTCCAATATATCTAAAAAATATGGATCTGACAGCGAACTTTGAGGACTGTTTTCACCCCTTCAAAGTGGATGGTTGCCAATAAAAGAAAATACGAGTCAAATATTTTTCGAAGAACTACATCCCGCATAAGTTTCATTAAGATTGGTTTGTTTCACCTGAATATGTTCCCTTGTCAGGTACCTCCCATTTCCGGTTGAAGGAATGTTGAAGGAATGTTGAGACATCCTGTAGATGAAAGCGCAATAAGGTTAGCTATAACATACGCATGTACAACATACGTGTACTCAAGAAGTCACGGGCACACCCTAAAAACAATATTAAAAAGTGATATTAATAGAATAAAACGGATAATTTCATCGAATTTTATTTTTGAAACCATTTAACTACTCAGAAATATTTTTCGTATTTTCACAGATAGAGAAGATATTAACGTGAATTGGTGTAAGCGGAGCAGTCTGTAGATATCTGTATAATAGAGAAAATGAAATCACGACATATTACACGCACAGATTATTGTAAAGGGGGAGTTCCCCTACACATGCAACGATACATTAAGTCTTTAATCAACACTTCCTACTCTCTCTCTCACCCCCATCATATTCACGACAGCAAATGTTTTCAAATAATGCATTATATTTGTACATATACGTATACAAAAGTTTTCCTAATAATTGATAATAGTACTAAATTCTGAGGCGATCGAATGCATAGGTCCGATGGAGACTCGCTTCAAATAATACAGGGTGCGTTCGCAGAAACAGAACACCTGAATAACGCGGCTGCTATTGGTGTTAGGAAGGATGCATCAGATGGAACTTGCATGGTTTCGAGGGGGCATTAATCTGATGTTTTTGTAGGTGGACGCGTAAAGGACATATGAAGGTCAACTTCATTTTTTTAAATGGAATGAGGTATTTTTGAATACATCAATCGATGCAGCTGGATGTTCGTTATAAAAAAAGTACTAACCTATGTATGTCGAAAAGTTAGTAGTTCAGGAGATATTTCAATTTAAATAACTCAAAAAACGACTACCTTTTTGACATACATAGGTTAGTACTTTTTTATAACGAATGTCCAGCTGCATCGATTGATGTATTAAAAACTACATAATTCCATTTTTTAAAAATGAAGTTGACCTTCATATGTCCTTTACACGTCCACCTACAAAAAAGCTACTAACATCAGATTAATGCCCCCTTGAAACCATGCAAGCTCCATCTGATGCATCTTTTCCTAACATCAATAGCACCCAGTATATGTACACACATTTCGACAATTTAGTGTCCTTATTTTGAAAAACGAATTCGTAAAGGGGACACTTGGTACTGTATCCTAATTCGTTCACAAATTTTTCATTGCATTTCCTTCTCAAATGATTTTTATTAGATAACTCTTATGTTTTCACTAGAAGTTTCACTATTCTTAGTCTGCTAGACCCTCTGATGAGAAACAACTAAATATCTGACAAATAAATATTTATTCTTCTGTGTGTATGGAACATAAAAAAAAACTTTAATAGTATAAGCTTTATACATCACCACTTTATAAAAGAAATAATTTTAAAGGCGCCTGCAATATAAATTCAAACTATTAGAATTCACACTACAGGCCACGTGTGTTACAAAATTAAACAATTTTCATTCGCAGGTTTCATACACCATTTATACTTAACATACCTTTATCTACCTTTATTACTTATTCCATTCGGCCTTAGAACTTTGCAATATTTAAGCTTTTACTAACACCAAATTTGTTCTGACCATTCTCTTTCCATTTCAAAAAGCTGACAAAAGGAAAGTGAGAGGGAGCGAGTCATTCTTGTACAGAGTATCATACCTCACGCACCAATCACACACAGGATATTTGCATTCAACCAATCACACGTAACAACGCGGTTAGCATACCGTAAAATAATTACATCTTAACACCCTCTGTTAGAAATCGATATGAGAAAGTTGACTTTTGAGCTAAATGACAGCAACTTTTTCGATCCGGACCGCTGTGCGGCGTGTGCAGAGAAATCAGTCCGGCATGGTGTGACAGTTACTTATACAGGTATAAGGAATAACTTCGTTACTTGGAAGAGGAGAGGAGAGGTCGCGCGCCGAGGTCGGCTCTCCGTTTAACCCTATTAACGCGCGCGTATGCTGCGCTTATTTGCTGGATATTTGCTCGACTGCGCCCCATCATCTCCTGCTCCTACTCCTACTCCCACCTTGCCACGCTCTCCCTAGATCCTCGTTCTCTCGATCCGAAGTGTACGCGTTAATTACTGTATTCACGTACAATCCGAAAGGGTTCCCGGTGCACGCTAACTTCTGAATAGTGGAGCTAATACACCGTCCGTAATTCGTTTACAGGGGAACAGCAAGTGCCGCGGACTGTTCGCCGAAGAAAAGTCGACAAAGTTGCGCAGCTGCGCTCTTTTCCGGCTCCGCGAATTTTCGCTAATTTAAACCGTACTGCCAAGAGAGAAAAATTGTTACGAGCGGAGACAGCCTTGTGTATTCCTGTTCCTATTCGTATTTGTATTCGTATACGCAGTGCCAAACAATTTTAGTGTATTGTTACGCGCGGTACTTCTACCATGCATATGGCGTTAACCGTGTTCGTTTAAAATCCTATCTCGAATTTACATTTCATTTTTCCCACGCGTTTTTCTCATTTTTTAGAGAATATAACAACTTCCCAGGGTTGGTCGATCCTTTTCCGCGCTCACTGATTTCGTTGCATCTCTCTTGTCTTACGGTGAATTATTTCGTCTTTCCTTTCTGCAGGGAACGATTTTGACGTCGTGTTTCAGCAGAATGTATAGTATTATTAATTTTGCAAAATACATTAAACTCTGGTAATCGCATCAACGCCAAAATCAGACTGGTAGTTTCCATATAAAAGCAAACGCGAAGGCATAAAGCGTGAAATATGAATCAGCTGTCGCACAGTCATTATACAAATGTAGCAACAAAAGTAAAATATTTCAGTAGTTTGAAATATTTATGCGCACGTTATGTTTTCTTTGGAACGACAAAGAAAGCAAATTTGTGCGAACACCCGAGTTGTATATCGTGAATAAATTCGTTATTAGTCTGTCGTCGTTGTAATGGAACCGGTTTTTCATAGCAACGTGTTGGTTTGTGTTCTCCGAGTTGTACAATTGTTGAATGCCAACGATAAGATTCTTTCTAGCATTAGTAATCACTCACGTAATCTAAACGTTTCAGTTCGTCTCTCTATCTTCAGTTCGACATTCTACCTCATCTTTGTACCTCGTCCCCATGATTCATCCCTTACTGACCATTAGACCTAAAACAACCCCCACTTTACAGAACCCAAAATCTATATTTCCAGCTGATTTCTTCCTCTCGCCAGCATTCTTCTCTCAGTCTCCTTTCGCTTCTGATCATTCCCTTACGAATCTTGTGTAGACTGTTAAGGGGGTAGAGTACCCACGTGACCATGGTATTTTTCATTGTGACCAACCCCCGCGCGAAAAACCAATTTGGCAACAGTGATGAACATACATTTGTATCGATCTAACGCTTCAGTTTCGCTATCAATACAGGTTTTTTTCTTTTTATCAATATCTTTATTGCTATTAATAGATCCGAATGACTTCACGTCCTTTACACTTTTCTTGTTACGAATCTACGCTGATAGTTCACCTGAGTTCACCTGACTAAGCGCCATCTCGTCTAAGTAGCTGAACTAAAATTGCTTCTAGTCACACTTCATGAACGGAATCTGGGGAACAATTGAATGCGATCACGCGGGAACGTTTCACGTCCTCATACGATTATATTTTGAGCTGAGTGAGGGCTCATTCGAAAGAGGAAGGTTGCACGCAGTGCGGTCTTCTCGATTTTTTCGCGAGAAAAATCTTTTTGTGCACGAAAAATACATTAGAATCTCCGGAATTTTTGCTTCATTTGTTTCGCCTACTTTGGACACTCGTATTACTTCATATAAACATCATCTAAAGAAAACATGAGAAGAGCGCACTGCGTGCAACCTTCCTCTTTCGAATGAGCCCTCACTCAGCTCAAAATATAATCGTATGAGGATGTGAAACGTTCCCGCGTAAACCCCTGTTTTCACTTGTTTTCTAGTAATATTCTGGTTAGATTCTAGTAATGTCACGTGGGTACTCTACCCCCTTAAGGGGGTACCGTAACCCCCGATCTGGGTATTATCAGTGCAACCAACCTCCATACTGAAAAACAGTTTAGCAACAGTGATGAACATACATTTGTATCAATCTAACGCTTCAATTTCGCTATCAATACAAGTTTTTTTCTTTTTATCAATATCTTTATTGCTATTAATGGATCCGAGTGGCTTCAAGTCCTTTATATTTCTATTGTTACGAACCTACGCTGATAGTTCTCCTGTCTAAGCGCCATCTCGTTTGAGTAGCTGAACTAAAATTAGTTCTACTTGCCCTTCATTGCCCTTCATGAACGGAATCTGGGGAACAATTGAATGCAATCACGGGAAACCATTTTTTGTCCTCATATGAGCATATTACGAGCTGCGTGAGGGCTCATTGTAAAGAGGAAGGTTCGTCGCAGGTCGCTCAGCTCATGATTCAAGTCGAAAAAATCATTTTGTATTAGAAAAATACATTAGAATCTGCGGAATTTGTCTCCATTTGTTTTCCCTACTTTGGGCACTCATATTATTAGATATAAACATAATCTAACTAAATCATAAGCTGAGCGACCTGCGATCAACCTTCCTCTGTCAAAAGAACCTTTATGCTCATGTGAGGACAGAAAATGGTTTCCCGCAAACACTGATTTTATCATCAAAACAGTGTTTGCGGGAAACCATTTTTTCTCCTCATATGAGTATATTTTGAACTGCATAAAGATTCTTTTGACAGAGGAAGGTCGAACGCAGGTCGCTCAGCTCATGATTCAAGTCGAAAAAATCGTTTTCTATTAGAAAAATACATTAGAATCTGCGGAATTTTTCTTCATTTTTCCCCCTACTTTGGACGCTCATATTATTAGATATAAACATAATCTAACAAAATCATGAGCTGAGCGATCTGGGATCAACTTTCCTCTTTAGAACAAGCCTTCACACAGCTCGTAACATGCTTGTATAAAAACAAAAAATGGTTTCCCGTAAACAGTTTTCACTTGTTTTTCTAGTAATATTCTAGTAATATGCTAGTCATATCCATGGGTACGGTACCCTCTTAAGGGGGTAGGGGCCCCACGTGACCATGGTATTTTTCATTGTGACCAACCCCCGCGCGAAAAACCAATTTGGCAACAGTGATGAACATATATTTGCATCAATCTAACGCTTCAATTTCGCTATAATTACAGGTTTTTTTCTTTTAATCATTATCTTCATTACTATTAATGCATCCGAGTGGCTTCATGCCCTTTACACTTTTGTTGTTAAGAAACTACGCTGATAATTCACCTGACTAAGCGCCATCTCGTCCAAGTAGCTGAACTAAAATTACTTCTACTCACCCTTCATAAAGGGAATCTAGGAAACAATTGAATGCGATCACGGGAACACACCTCACATCCTCATACGATTATATATTGAGCTGAGTGAGGGCTCATTTGAAAGAGGAAGGTTAAATGAAGCGCGCGTGGGTCCCTAAATTAGCAGGAAAAATCTTTTTGTGATCGAAAAATACATTAGAATATCCGGAATTTTTCTTCATTTGTTTTCCCTACTTTGGACAGTTACATTACTGGATATAAACATAATGTAACTGAAGTTGGATCCACGCGCGCTTCATTTAACCTTCCTCTTTAGAATGAGCCCTCACTCAGCTCAAAATATAATCATATGACGACGTGAGGTGTCTTCCCGTAAACCCCTGTTTTCACTTGTTTCCTAGTAATATTCTGGTTAGATTCTAGAAATGTCACGTGGGTACTCTACCCCCTTAAGATCTTTTGTATTGCGTCCATAGTTGTATTTCGTTTAGAATTTATACTTAATAAATATACACATATTGAGTATCCGGAATACAACATACAAATTTTGGCGACGAGGATGATATCAGCAGGAGATTTAGGTTTTGGATTCTGTAAAGTGGGGGTTGTTTTAGGTCTAATGGTCAGTAAGGGACGAATCATGGGGACGAGGTACAAAGATGAGATAGAATGTCGAACTGAAGATAGAGAGACGAACTGAAACGTTTACATTACGTGAGTGATTACTAATCCTAGAAAGAATCTTATCGTTGGCATACAACACGATAATAGCGCATCGAGCGTCATGTCTTACAGACATGCGAGGGGAATCATTTGTCCAGATTTAAAACGAAATTTTCTGCTTTCGGTACACTGAATTCGGTTAGGATCTGGAAAATACAAGAAAGTCGAAAGGATACATAGAATCGCTACCGTGCATCTAAACTTTTCAATTTGTATTTTATTAAATAGTTTACCTTATGCCTGGGGAATTATTCGGGTTACATACTGGTTTGGCCGTCCTAACGTTGAAAAAGTCAATTGGGATTGGTATAACTTTCATCGATAATACAGGGAGAGTGTCGTAACATGATGACTTCAAGTATGTAACTCGTAAGTTATTTCTTATGCAAACAAATTGCTCAAACGAATGTTGCACGATTTCCAGGAGAACATGCAGTGCTGTAATCTGTTCTTTTTATTATGTACTTCGGTCTTTCATCGAAATATAAAGGTCACCTTTAGTATTTTAAATCGATTTCGGATAAAAATAGCAAACAAATGATATAGGAATAAATCATATGCCATAATACATCCTAACTTGCTATGACCTTATTTTTATCTAATCTGTATCTAACCATTATTTATATATACAGTATTTTATCCGTAAATATCCCAAAAGTCTGGACTGTAAATGTCCCAGATCTATCCCCACTACAGCGGGGTACAGTAATCCCTTGATTTTTGTCCCAGGGGCTGTTCGTGGAGCGGACAAAAATCGCGATGTAGACTTGTTTTCTGATTTACAGCTGGGTCTACCGCTCTGATCGCGCCGAGCGAGACTACAATAGAGCGACGCACAGTGTGCCAAATCGGCATTTTAGCTGGACAAAAGTCTAATTCGCCTGTTTTTCTATATTTATCAATTAATATGCTTACAGTTGAATAAAATATGAACTAGCTGGTTATTGTTGCTCGCTCGCTTCGCGAGCTCGCGGGTAGGACTGCTCTTGCGAAAGGGTTAGTGGTACGCATTGCTAGTGAGGCATACAGCTATTAATGGTTTTTTCTAAATTTTGTGTGTGACGCTCCACGTGCCACACAAAGAACTTCCCGATTCGTTAGTTGTAAGCGGTAACATTAGCATTAACTGCATAATTTAAAAAAAAATGAAATATGTATATATAATTATGTTTGTTTCTTCGGTGGAAAATTTCCGGCCTCTCGTATAATTTGCATTGTTGAATGAACTTCTTTCGAAAAAAACTAAAAAAACTAAAAAACTACTTGACCAATATGGACCAAAATCTAATCAGCTCTAAGTTACAGCGGGGCGCATCGATTGCATCATTCATTATTCTGATCGCATTGTTATTTTTTCAGAAAACGTTAACGAAAAATTTGATACCATACAAACGGACATACGCACACACGCACACACACACACATACCGACATTTTGATAAAAATAGTCTAAAATGAATCCAATGAGCATGAAACGTGAAGATCTGTTAAAAATTCGATTTTCGATTTTCGGGGTAATTACAATAACTTCTCTATGAATCGGGAAGTTAATAATTATTAAATTCTTATAACATTTAGTTGGTTTTTGTTAATTAAACAATATATTTTAAGTTATTTATAACTAAATATAAATTACAACAAAGTTAGTAATGGACCTATATAGCACAGAATTTAAATGATGTAATTTTTAGTTTTGGACAAACAAAATGTAAATATAATTTATTTATTTATTTGTTTTTTGCAGAATCAGACATATTCTAAGGGGAAAAATGTATTCTTTGGTTTAGTATAAGGTTTCAATTTACAAATAACAAATCTGGTTCATATTATAGTTTATTATGTTAATAAAAATATAATAACAAAAATATAAATTATACAAAAAAAAATAACAGAGATCAAAATCAAAGTATTAAATAGTAACGTTCGGTTGCAGGTACAAACATTTTCTAATAAATAATTATCCAAAAAAATATTAAAAAATTAATCGATTTCAGTATTATAACTGGAGATTGCCTTCTGAAACAACGTATCTTCTTCACAGCTCGAATCACCATCGGAAGATGTTAAACAATTTGTTTCTTCAATTCTCGACTCTATATTATCTTCTAATAATTGAAGAACTTCAGGGGACAGAGAACTTTTTTTTGTGGGATTGTGCGAAAACTATTTATTAGTGGATCGGAAGTTATTAGTAGCATTGCTAATAAATCGAAATTGGTATCCGATCTTGACGTTTTTCGTGCATTTTTTTCTTTAAATCACAGTGATAATAACAATAACAATAAAAACAACAACAACAATAAAAATTACAGTAACTTCTCTGTGAATCGGGAAGTTAATAACAAAACTGAAAGATATAGTAAAAAAACGCAAGGGAGATGTAGAGCTGTGGGAGTTTTTTTAAATATACTTTAAATAATCAATTAACCCAAAAAAATCATTAACCATAGTTATTTATTTTGAACACAATTTCGATTGAAGAAAATATAATACAAATATACGTCTGAACGTTGAATAATATGTAAAAGGAATAAACTGTTTAATCAATACTGTCGCAAAGAAACGATTCGTTTTTTTATCAACATCTTGTATCAAATTCAAATGGAGCAAATTAGTCCACATAGACTGCATGCTGATCGCTATAAGACTGAAGAAACGAATTTTCATAGGAAGAAAGTTCAGAGGAAAACTTGGAGATATCATCGTTGTTTATTTCTTAAATATACAATGAACGAGACCAATTCATAGGTATCGAGTAGACTAAACAAACCGCTAAGTGGCAACGGCATCGGCTGCGTTCGTAACGCGCGCCTGAGTTGCCTGACGCAACTTCAATGTAACAATTCGTATAATTTTGCAGCGTTTCGCAAGTCGACTTTGGTCTCAAAATAAAGTAGAGAGTCTCTACTTTATAATATGTAAAACTCATCACGTTTAGCGACGTTTAGTAGTGTCACGTCCGGTGGTTCTGTCATAGATAGTAATTAATAAATTCAATCATACATATACGTATATACAGGCTGTCCCAAAACTACCCTAGGAGCCGAAAATGGGAGGTTTCTTGGCTCATTTGAAGCAACATTTTCCTTTACAAAAATGGTGTCCGCGACTTTGTTTAGGAGTTATTAACGAAAAACACGGACCAATCAGAGCGCGACCTAGACGCGAGTTAGCACAGTGGGCCCGACGCGCCAACTGTCAATTGGCCGAACGTGCCATCGCATGTCTAGATCGCGCTTTGATTGGTCCGTGTTTTTCGTTAATAACTCCTAAACAAAGCCGCGGACGCCATTTTTGTAAAGGAAAATGTCACGTCAAATGACCCAAGGAACCTCCCATTTTCGGCTCCTAGGGTAGTTTTGGGACACCCTGTATAACATATACTTTCTGAATTCCTTTTCTTGGTTTATTAATATTGCGCGAGAATTGTAACCAATTATTATACCAAATATTATATTAAATATTGAATTATCGTATTTTATACCGTACTGCGAGCGATCGAATTAAGAAGAGTTTATAAGATGTATTTTCCAGCGAACTACATAGGATTGTTAACTCATGCGATCTATTTCAAATGTCACGTCCGGTGGTCCTATCATAAATAATAATTAATAAACTTAATCATATATTTCTTTTCTTATTTGTTTTATTAATTTTGTGCGAGAATTGTAACCAATTATTATATCAAATATTATATTGAATATTGAATTATTGTATTTTATACCGCACTGCGAGCGATCGAATTAAGAAAAGTTATAAGATATATTTTGTAGCGAACTACATAAGATTGTTAACAAATGAAATAAATCGAAACATAATATGCGAGCGATTAACTAAAAGAAACTTCCGTTGAGATTTATTCGTCATCGAAGAATATAAAAATTGATAAAAGATTGATGAACAATAGACCGGTGCAAATGAATCGAATATCAAGCGTCCGGTCAAGAGATAGACGATGGATTAAGAAGAAAAATGATTACAAAGAAATTGATGAGCATGCATCCACCATAAGAAGATTAAGCGAAGAATAATGGATTAACAAATCTATAAAGGGAGCCTCCTCATCAGGAGCAGGCAGTCGACAATCAAAAGTACACATTTAATAATCGAGATCTCTGAAACGTTAAATCAAAGTCAAGTTTATAGTTCAAATTGTTTCAATTCAGTGAATATTCGTGAAGTTTAAAATTTCGAAATTAAAGCGTGTATACCCGCTGGATTTTTATATTCTTTAAATCATCATCATCATCATCACCAAACCAAGCGAGCGTAGGATTCACCACTTAAAAAGACAATTAAGCGAATAAGAGAGCGAATTTGAGAACGAAGCGAGAAACATCAATCGGTAAATACTAACATTTGTAATATTTAATCACAATTCTATGTATTCTGAATTTGTTCATTTATAAAATATATTTTGTTCAATTGTTACATTTAAAATCAATCTTTAAAATCATTAAAATACCCAACGTCGATTTCTTCGTTCCACATCCTTATGTAAAGCCATTTTCATATAAAAGTACCCTCAATTACCCGAACCGAAGCCGGTGAATGCAGGTAGGTTCAAAACTGCGTTATATCTCCTATTAAAATCTTTAACTCTTTAATTTCTCTAAAAACGTCCCAACAAGGACGTAACACAAAACTAAACTTCTTTTTTTTAATTAAAAGCTCCACCGAACTAATTCATAGTGAAATTTGTTTTAAACAAATGAAATAATTCGAAACATAATATGCGAGCGATTAACTAAAAGAAACTTCCGTTGAGATTTATTCGTTATCGAAGAATATAAAAAATTGATAAAAGATTGCTGAACAATGGACCGGTGCAAATGAATTGAATGTCGTGCGTCCGGTCGAGCGATACGTGATAATAGACCGGTGCAAATGAATGGAATATCATACGTCCGGTCAAGAGATAGACGATGGATTAAGAAGAAAATGGTTACAAAGAAATTGATGAGCATGCATCCACCATAAGAAGATTAAGCGAAGAACAATGGACCAACAAATCTATAAAGGGAGCCTCCTCATCAGGAGCAGGCAGTCGACAATCAGAATCTCTGAAGTACTTCTCGTTCATCCACAGTCCAGATTCGGTCAAATCAAAAAATTCAGTACAGTAAATTAAATTCAGTTAAAGCTCAGTTAGTTCAATTAAAAGTGTTTTATAAAAATTCAAAATTGAAGTGTAAAAGTTAAAGTTTGATCTAAAAATAGCGTGTATACCCGCTGGATTTTTATATTGACATCATCATCCTCAACTTCAACAATAACATCAGCCTCGACATCATCATCGTCATCACCACATCATCATCATCATCATTGTGAGTGATTACTCATGCAGTCGACAATCAAAATTTTAATCATACACATCATTATACAGTCAAACTTCAGTTAGTTTCAATCAGTCGTGTTTTCGTTAAATTGTTTAAGTCTCAATACAAAAATAGCGTGTATACCCGCTGGATTTTTATATTCTTATAACCATCTTTAAACCATCATCATCATCATCATCATCATCATCATCATCATCATCATCTTCACCAATCCAGCGAGCGTACGATTCACCAATTCAAAAGACAATTAAGCGAATAAGAGAGCGAATTTGAGAGCAAGCGAGAAACATCTATAAACAATTTACAATAAGATATTAACCAATTCTATGTATTCTGAATTTGTTTCATTTATAAAATATACTTTTTTCAATTGTTACATTTAAAATCAATCTTCAAAATCATTATAAAATACCCAACGTCGATTTCTTCGTTCCACATCCTTATTTAAAGCAATTTTCATTTAAAAATACACTCAATTACCCGAACCGAAGCCGGTGAATGCAGGTAGGTTCAAAACTGCCTTATATCTCCTATTAAAGTCTTAAACTCTTTAACTACCATAAAAACGTCCCAACAAGGACGTAACACTATACTTCATTTGTCAAAAATAAATGAACACAAATAAAATGAAATTATTATTATTTTTCTTCATGAAACGTTAAGTAAAAAATATAAAAAATACCAGTCAATGGACACTACATTCTAGTAATTGAACAATGATATTCCAATGAATGAACTAAATTATTAAACAATATTTTCCTATTTATTTAACTCTTTAATCACAATTTTATCGCTAGCATGCCGTGCGGGTTAAAATTTGTTGAAATATACAAAAGCGTTCATTTACTGGTGCCCGTTTATTCACTGGTGCAGTTACCCTATAGAGAAATCCAAATTTTAAACTTTTGTTTGCCGCGATTGCACTTGCGAGTTCATTAGAAAGTTAAAGTTAACAGTCGAGTACTTGCGTCCGATATAGTTACTTCGTTTTTATTTTGCTCTACACTCTACAGGACATGCGTGCAGAAAATTGCCAAATTGATCGGTAAACATTCGGAGTAGGACCGACGAATAATAAATTTTGAGAAGACCCATCGCTACGTGAACGTGACAATCGTAACAGGTATCCTATTAGCTTTGTCCGTTTCTGGAGACTTTGCTCTGAAAAGAAATCGAGACACTACCGGGTCCCATTAGCAGACATTTCGGTAGTTGATTGCAGGTTTGCTATTCATACCGAGAATCGGGGAGGATTCTTTATTCCGGATTTTTCTTTTAGACTTCCCATTGACATCGCACGGTTCAAAGCCAACAATGCCCCGGCGACGCAAGCAACTGCTCTCTAATGAGCGCGTGTCACTGACAGAAGTACATGGGCATTATGTGTGCATGCCGATCATCGCAAAACCTAAATATTGCATAGAATGCGTCTGCACGTGACGACATTAGAGAATCAGGGCAATCTACTGTTTACAACACGCGCAAATAAATGACAAATCAGTGTTCTTTGTGCGGATAGGTCTCTCTTCTCTTAGAAGTTTACTCCAACTAAGATGGAGGCTACAACAATATGTACAAATAACTAGACTGCGGATTGTGATGGAAAGTCTCTGCGCTAATTGGAAAATATAGGAGCTACAAACGTAGATATTTATTACTTTTCTCGATCGAACACTGGAATTAAAAAAGACCACAACTGGCAAAATACGTATAAATTTCGAGGAAAGTCCATGCAACGCTTGTAAGAATGCAATATATCTCGGAGTCACTCGAAAGAAAATATAATTTCTAATTATTAATGTTAATACAACTTCGAAACAATATATCACATTAAAAAAGTGTGGTGTGGTTAGGATTGGGTTAGGTTAGGAAAATTCAATATAGTACTAGCAGTAGTTTTTTGGAATTTTCTCGAAAACTATGATCGAGAGACGGATACATATAATGACAAAGGTTGTTCAGAATGTTCAGAATATTCGCATAATTTTTCCATTATCAGATCACATTCTGGATGACAGTTACAATGCAAAAATTATGCGAATAGAATGAGTTGTCGTGTGGTTAGGATTGGGTTAGGTTAGGAAAATTCAATACAGTACTAGCAGTAGTTTTTTGGAATTTTCTCGAAAACTATGATCGAGAGACGGATACATATAATGACAAAGGTTGTTCAGAATGTTCAGAATATTCGCATAATTTGTCCATTATTAGATCATATTCTGAATGACGGTTACAATGCAAAAATTATGCGAATAGAATGAGTTGTCGTGTGGTTAGGATTGGGTTAGGTTAGGAAAATTCAATCTAATAATCTAAATCTTACTAATTTTCATGAAAGATTACAATTTACCCATGGAATTGAAAAGGATTCAAGCCTAAATATCTGAGACGTTAGTATAATTAAATCAGGAAATAAATTTATAACATACTGGTTCCACAAATCAAGCTGGTCTGGCAGATATGTCAAGTTTTACTCGTTTCACCCAACACAACATAAAGTGGGTTTAATTAAAGGTCTTGTGGATCGTGCAATCCTGCTATCAAATCCAGAATTTAGGGAAAATAACCTAGCGTTAATAACCAGCACATTAAAAAGAAATGGTTACCCAAATTGTCTTGTATCAAATATTATTAAAAAACGTATTTTTGAAATTTATCATCCACTTCTTGTCCAAAAACATAAAGAAGAAAAATTTCAAAGGACTGGTCCTATAAATTGGAAGAACAGTGTTGTTGTTCCTTATGTTCAAAACATTTCAAATGATATAAGAAGGATTTTCAGAGAAGTGGGAATCCACACGATCTACAAAGTGCCACAATATCCCAAAAGTTACTTTCCAACTATTAGAGACAAATTACCACCACAAAAGAGCCATAACATAGTTTATTTAATACCTTATAAGAGTTGCGATCAAGTTTACATAGGACAAACGTCCAGACATTTAGAAACACGAATCAGAGAACACAAACACAATATACAGGGTGTCCCAAAATTCCTCCGACACCCGAAAATGGGAGGTTCCTTGGGTCATTTGAAGCGATATTTTCCTTTACAAAAATGGCGTCCGCGGCTTTGTTTAGGAGTTATTAACGAAAAACACGAACCAATCAGACCGCGACCTAGACGCGAGTTAGCACAGTCGGCCCGACGCGCCAACTGTCAATTGGCCGAACGTGTCATCGCATGTCTAGATCGCGCTCTGATTGGTCCGTGTTTTTCGTTAATAACTTCTAAACAAAGTCGCGGACGCCATTTTTGTAAAGGAAAATGTCGCTTTAAATGACCCAAGGAACCTCCCATTTTCGGGTGTCGGAGGAATTTTGGGACACCCTGTATTTTCACATCCTACCCAACATACTGCCTTGACGAAACATTCAGTTGAATTTGACCACCCTTTTGACTTTGAAAATGCAAAAGTCATAGATTATGAAGAAAACTTATACCAAAGGATATTATTAGAAACAATTCACATGATTAAACATCAAAGCGTAAATCTTAGATACGAATCCACTAAGATACATGAATACTACGCAACATTACTAAATAGTAATGCCTTATGATGAATTTTCTAAATAATTCCTTACATCCAAACATATACCTTTAAAAAGGTATACAGGGTGTCCCAAAATTCCTTTAACATCCGGAAATGGGAGGTTCCTGAAATCGTTTGAAGCGATATTTTCCTTTATAAAAATAGTGTAGGCAGCTTTGTTTAGGAGTTATTAACGAAAAACCAGGACCAGTCACAGTGCGTCTACAGCGGATTGATTCTGGCTCGACCAACGGCAACACCGCGCTAAGTGGGACCTGTCCTTATGGGTGTGGATCTTAGACCATATACACCTATAGACCTGGCGCAGATAATTCTGCCTTGTTCCGAGATTAAACCGGCTAGCAGACGACGCTTGTGGGAAATGTGCTATAGTATGTTGAGAAATCGCAGTACCGCGAAGGTAAAGTGGCAGAGGGGAAAGGGGAATCGTCGTTACAAGTCATTCTGTATAAATATTTATGGAAACTGTAATTGTGTAATATACATACATGTATTTTATTTTATTACTCGTTAATTTTTACTTTACTCTTATTATTTTAAATATGGTTAACTCATTTTGTCGATTATAATTTGGAAGAAGCTAAATTTTAATGTAGGAGTTGATAATATGAAATCTATATTTTTTTCCTCGCAACTTACTTTATTTAAAAAAAGAACAATAAAAACAATATACATGTATATGTCGAATACAATACTTGCGTGTACTGTGCACTCGTTTCGTCTCATACACTATCCATTTTGAATTATCTCGAATCGAGGCTTGTGGACACCAGATAATTTTGGATCTCGTCACACAGCATCGTATGCACATACTATACCTATGCCGGGTCTATAGGTATATATGGTCTAAGGTGTGGATACGAATTTGACCTTCACCAGAAACTCTCGAGTGTGAGAGAGACGCAGCCCTAGACCCGTATACGTACACGAGAGTTGTAGAGGTTCCGCATTTTTCGATTCCTGACTCTATACTGCACATTTCAGTGTTCTAGGTAGTCACAATCGCTAGATAAAAGATTAATCTAGGAGCTTGCACCCTAAGAATGACTGCATTTTAAGTTATCGAGGCGTAATTTACATTATTTGGCAACAAGTAGGTTTATGAAAATGTCTCTCAGCAGCCACGATAGGTGGCAGCACTGTCGCGCCACCGTTTGCTTCTCACGGTTCCGCTACTTGTTGTCGAATAATGTTAATTACGCCTCGATAACTTAAAATGCAGCCATTCTTAGGGTGCAAGCATCCTAGATTAATCTTTTATCTAGCGATTGTGACTACCTAGAACCCTGAAATGTGCATTATAGCGTCAGGATTCGAAAAATACGGAACCCCTACAACTCTCGTGTACGTATACGGGTCTAGCGCTGTGTGTCTCTCAAACTAGAGAGCGGATCCACACCCTTATGTCGGACTCTGTTCGCTGTAGCCGCGCTCTGATTGGTCCGTATTTTTGGTTAATAACTTCTAAACCAAGCCGCGGACGACATTTTTGCAAAGAGAAATGTTTCTGCAAATGATCTAAGGAATCTCCCATTTCCGGATGCTGAAGGAATTTTAGGACACCCTGTATATTTGCGTTCAATTAAACTGGAAAGTTAATTTATAAATACCATATACTCAAATAATATGGTATAGTGGCAGAAAATGATATGTGAAAATATACGAATATAAGAATTATGTTTGAATTTACCGCTCAACGTTGATCAGTTATAGATCGATCCAATACAGATCACATTGTTTCTAAATGCCCTGACATTATCGCAGTCTTACAGATGCCGGCTTGGGCTAAACATGTGGTTAGGGTAACTGCACCAGTGAATGAACGGGCACCAGTAAATGAACGCTTTTGTATATTTCAACAAATTTTAACCCGGACGGCATACTAGCGATAAAATTGTGATTAAAGAGTTAAATAAATAGGAGAATATTGTTTAGTAATTTTGTTCATTGATTGGACTAGCATTATTCAATTAGTAGAATGTAGTGTTCATTCACTAGTATTTTTCATATTTTTGATTTAACGTTTAATAAAGAAGAATAATAATAATTTCATTGTATTTGTGTTCATTTATTTTTGACAAATGAAGTATAGGGAGCTATTTGGCATATATGAGATTCCTTTAATTCACATAGTTTTTTTAAAAATAAAATATTTTCCTGAACAATTTCTTAAATGTTCATTCACTGGTGCAGTTACCCTACACCAATGTCAGTTATATCTATTATAATTATATTTCATATTAACACTAAGCAAGTGAGTTACAATTATAATTTTCATAAATTTAAAGATTTATAAAAAAAAAAGGTTTATAATTATATTTGCTCCACAATACTAATAGAAATTGTCGGTTAATTTACAGACGCAAAATTTTATTAATTTCTTGAAAATGATCTAAATATAGATCGAAACGTCGAAATTTTGATTTTGTGATATTTTGCAAATAGTGTAGAAGTAGTTTTTGAACGAACCAGTGCGCTGATACCATTAAAAATTTTGTTTAGTATCTTACAGTTTTGAGGAACGCGTTCGGACTATGTATAGCATTACCGTCGCGTCGGCCGTTGCCGGTCGTACATAGTTTGTACGCGTGCCAACACGCGATTTTATATTTCCATTGCAACTTTTGTTTCTCGTTGTATGTGTACAAAACATATTAAATAAATGAAAATTTATGTGTCATATTTATAATGAACAAATCCGACTACGAACTCTTGTTTTATTTTTGAGATCATTTCATGTTGACGTTAACAGTGTTCCTGAAAATCTGTAAATGGAGTTAATTGAATTTATAGTGCAACAATGAAATGTGAAACAATTTTTTGCTGTCCACATCAAAAGAGAGATATTCCAACTTAAGATACTTTGAACAACGAGTTGTAAGTGCTTTTGGATCCACATATCACAAGATCATCCACAGATTACAAATGTTTGCGAAACATTTTTTTCGAAGATGAAAGGGTCTAGCAGACTAAGAATAGTGCATCAGCCCCCCCTGGATTTTTATTGAAATTGTGTGGAAAACATTGGTTTTAGGTTGAAAGATAACCCCCCAAAATTTCAAGTCGCTAACCCTTCATATAAGGATTATATGAGGGTAAATATATTTATATAAAAAATTTAATCATTTTTTTCTACCCTTAATAATATGATCACAATTGTGGAAAAAATATATGATATGAAGGACGTAAGTACGAGTATTTTCGTATTTTTTTTTATCTGCATATCTTAATTAACAACCGAGAAAAAAATGATATAGTTAATGGTATTTACCCTCATATAATCCTTACATGAAGGGTTAGCGACTTGAAATTTTGGGGGGTTATCTTTCAACCTAAAACCAATGTTTTCCACACAATTTCAATAAAAATCCAGAGGGGTTCGATTCACTGTTGTTAGTCTGCTAAACCCTTCACAAAGAGTTCATCGCGAGCTTCATTAACTAATGCCAATTTAGAAAACCAGCTAAGATGTGCAATGTCGAACATAAATAAAGATTTACATAAATTAAGTGGAAAAACAGGATAAACAAATATTTCATTAATCAGGTCTCGAGAGTTAATTATATTGAATCATAGTATAACAATAAAGTTTTATTCAATTTGTATTTGTATTAAATTTTGAGAAGCATGTTCACCATGTGAAACCATTTGGGTTGGACAGGTCTGTGTCTTAATCACAATTTTCGTGTCAAAATAGTTCGCAAGATAAAACTAATTGTTAATAACAATATATTAATGTTATCGGCGCCCTAGTTCGATCAATTGGAACAATAAGCAAGTTTGCAAAATTGAATGAAATTTAATTCAACGTTTCGGTCTACAGTTTAGACCATCTTCAAGAATAATATATCTCATTATTGCGTCTGTAAGGATTATCAAAAATAATTTTTAAAACGTGATTTATATTGACAAAGGTGTGAAGAAAACCAAACTCAAAGACAAAGTATGTAAAAACTTACATGCTTATAAAAGTATTAATTTACATTCTTAATGAGTATTGAACAACGTGTTGGTTCCATGCCGGAACCAAAACTAATTGTAATGTAAAGTTTAATGTATCGAGAAGTAGTATACAAAAAAAAACAGGAAGGTGATTTTTGCTTAAAAGTCTGTTTAAAGTTGATAAATATTGTATATGAAAAATTATACAAATATATTGTTCTTCCCATAAAGTTCTTCTCTCGATTTAAATGGTATAAAAAGTGCCTTTTTCATTTTTGCATGTAACCTTGTAAATTATAATTTCTGGAATATCTTTTTTGCATATCATTTTATAAACCAATGCTTCTAATTGGTCATAAAAAATCGAGTCGATTAGTACAATTATAAAAAAGTAATTTTGTTTTAAAGGGCGTGCAAATACTTTCGTTACTCACTGTATACATTGTATGTATACATACAATACAACTCATGCAATTTTGATTACTTGTAGTGGAAAAATATAACTTGAAATATCCCTTAAGGTACTTTAAGTACCTCGTCCCTCGGGTAGCCCTTTAAGGAGAGCGAGTGTTGGCCCGATATTAAATGGAGCAATAACAGTCAATACGAAAACAATAAAATTCTCTGTTTGTCCCTTCAGAAACGGTAATTCATCGAACGAATGGTCTTTCTTCGAAAATGAACTGTGAATTTCCTGCAGTTGAAGTTGCATGGGGATCGCACGTCGACGTATAATTCCCACGGGACTGCAACTGCCTGTTTGCTGGGAGCCGGGAGCCTCGAGGGAACATCGATGCGTTAATTACAGTAGCGTCCCCGGTTACCCTAAATTCGTTTAGAATTCGAACCAACAGCAACGGTCGCACAATCGAATCGATGCGATGGGTCTAATGGCGCGTCAAAGTCAAATTCTCATATTCCCACGTGCTATAACCATTGCGGTTGCACTCCGCCATATTCGACGTCAGCTGTTTCCTTCCTACTTCAGGACCATACATCGATCACATGTCAAATTTATCTTTTCAAATTACTATCAATATTTTTAACATCATTCTCAACGGTGCTGCAAGTCTGTTTGTCGGAAGATTGCTTCGTTGCACCTGCGCTAGCCACTAAGGTGGCTCTTATTTATCCTTAACCTTCGTAAGGCAATGTGGGGTCTCTGAGACTCCAGCTTCAGATGTTTCAAAAGAATTTTTATACAATAGAATAAATCAAATAAAATTAACTCTGTTTGAGGTACAGGTACCAGTAGTTGACCATGTACGAGTAGTTGACCATTTAAAATATTTTGATTACAGACGCAATTTCAATTAATTTCTTGAAAATGGTTCAAATTAGAACCGAAACGTCGAATTAATTTATAATTAGCAAAATTGCTTAAAGTAGTTTAGTGATCGAACCGTAGCGCCGAGATCATTTTGCAATTGTTTTTAGTTGACCATTGTATAGAAAAACATAAAAAATAAGATTTTTATAAGCTGTACACTTTTGATGAATACCATCTGTTGTAACATCTACTCTGTTCCTCAATTAAACTTTTTATGGAATTGATTTATTAACTTCCCGATTCATAGGGAAGTTACTGTAATTTTATTTCTTATTTCATTCTTTAATTTTTAGCATAAGTGGTCAACTACTAACGAACAGGATGTCAATTACTAGATTTTTTTAATAAAACAACTGTTAAATGATTTCGGCGCTACGGTTCGATTGTTAAAGACAACAAAAATATTAACTAAGCAATTTTGCTAATTTTCAAAGTAATCTACGTTTCGGTCACTGATTTTGACCATTTTCAAGATGGAAATTGAATTGCGTCTGTAAGAAAAACGAAAAATTTTTTTAACATGATGACATACAATATTCAAAAAAAGTAACTATTAAATGTTTAAATGTAAGGGAAAAAACCAGTTTTTCACAATTTCTTACTAGATTTTTTATTTTCAAAAGTGGTCAACTTCTGAAGCAATTACTGAATCTTTAAACATGTTTCTTAAATTTGTATAAGTAAACGTTTCTTAAAAAGTGGTCTTGGTACATAATTTAGAAGACTTAAAGAGTATCTTCAGACATCGACTCTCGCTATTTGATGACAGAGTAAGTGGTTACTATTGTTCGCGTGGAAAACTTCTCTTAACTGGTCAACTACAGTAATGTCGCGATAGTTGCCGTAGGGCTGTTCTCTGGAGCGACAACTTCCAAGACAACTGCTCGTCTTTTGATTTATGACTGGCCTCTACAGTCTACCGCGCCGACACATCAAAGGCCCGCGTGTTCTCACAATGTAATGCCAATTAAAAATGCTTTATTCTGCATTATTTTGTAATGATATTTTACTGGCTTGTTCCTGGCAAAATTCTGATTG
Source organism: Lasioglossum villosulum (assembly GCA_963971365.1). Lineage (NCBI taxonomy): Eukaryota > Metazoa > Arthropoda > Insecta > Hymenoptera > Halictidae > Lasioglossum > Lasioglossum villosulum. The sequence goes on from OZ020504.1 coordinate 15,560,834, forward strand.
AAACGAGACCAAACACGGTATAATTTGACCCATCAGTAATGTCTTCAAAGTTGCCGTAGTGCCTACTAGTGAATTTTACCAGGAATAATCCAGTAAAATCTCATTAAAAAATAATGACCATTGAGTAGGAAATTCACTAGTAGGCACTACGGCAACTTTCGCGTACAGCCCTCCGACAACTTTGAAGACATTACTGATGAGCCAAATTATACCGTGTTTGGTCTTGTTTTAATCAGAATTTTGCTAGGAATAAGCCAGTAAAATCTCATTAAAAAATAATGAAAATTAAGCAGTTTGAAAATTCGATTCATGCTGTCAATGTAGTGGTGTTCACACCGATATACCCGAGCCGACATCAAACATCGCCGCCCTGTGGCCCGGCGCAGCATTGACAGCTGGTGGAATGGGTAGGCACTGCGGCAACTATCGTGTACAGCTCTTGCAGCAACTATCGCGACATTACTGTACTAGTACCTTTACCTTACTATTGTGTTTACTATGATGAAATCCAGACTGAGACTGTTTATGATATTCATTTGTCGAGGTCTAAGAAACCCCAGCTTACTATTTATGTGTTATTAGTAGTCAGTAAATAGCGGTTCATTATGCAAAATTAATATGCAACATAAGCAGAAGTATTATTAAACATATATGAAATATATGTATGCAACAAAATAGTGAAACCAATTTTCATATACTGTTTGCTGTAATTTGCATTACAATATGTAACTATGATTGTTTCCATATTGTCAATGGTGAATTGACGTCTTTTCTCGTTGAAGATTAATTTGCACACTGCAAATGTCCTTTCACCATCACAGGACGTAATTGGTGCATATGTGTATTTTTCCAATACCTTGCATCAATTTCGTCTGGTCTTGGTCCTGTCACGTCCGGTGGTTCTGTCATAGATAGTAATTAATAAATTCAATCATATATATATATATATATATATATATATATATAACGTTGAATTTATTAATTACTATCTATGACAGAACCACCGGACGTGACAGGACCAAGACCAGACGAAATTGATGCAAGGTATTGGAAAAATACACATATGCACCAATTACGTCCTGTGATGGTGAAAGGACATTTGCAGTGTGCAAATTAATCTTCAACGAGAAAAGACGTCAATTCACCATTAACAATATGGAAACAATCATAGTTACATATTGTAATGCAAATTACAGCAAACAGTACATGAAAATTGGTTTCACTATTTTGTTGCATACATATATTTCGTATATGTTTAATAATACTTCTGCTTATGTTGCATATTAATTTTATCATATATATATAACATATACTTTCTGAATTCCTTTTCTTGTTTTATTAATATTGCGCGAGAATTGTAACCGATTATTATACCAAATATTATATTGAATATTGAATTATCGTATTTTATACCGTACTGCGAGCGATCGAATTAAAAAGAGTTATAAGATGTATTTTGTAGCGAACCACATAGGATTGTTAACTCATGTGATCTATTTCAAAACTAAACTTCTTTTTTTTAATTAAAAGCTTCACCGAACTAATTCATAGTGAAATATGTTTTAAACAAATGAAATAATTCGAAACATAATATGCGAGCGATACGTGATAATAGACCGGTGCAAATGAATGGAATATCATACGTCCGGTCAAGAGATAGACAATGGATTAAGAAGAAAATGATTACCAAGAAATTGATGAGTATACATCCACCATAAGAAGATTAAGCGAAGAACAATGGATTAACAAATCTATAAAGGGAGCCTCCTCATCAGGAGCAGGCAGTCGACAATCAAAATCTCACTTCATACTCTCTCTCTCTCTCTCGACAGTCGACAATAAAATTTCAATCATATACGCGATCCAAAGGAATATCATCCATCATTATCCACAGTACAGCGACCGAAAATTTTGTAAAAACGAATCAACTAAACGGTAAATGCGAACAATTTATAATAAGATATTAACCAATTCTATGTATTCTGAATTTGTTTCATTTATAAAATATACTTTGTTCAATTGTTACATTTAAAATCAATCTTCAAAATCATTATAAAATACCCAACGTCGATTTCTTCGTTCCACATCCTTATTTAAAGCCATTTTCATTTAATTAAAAAAAAACTGCGTTATATCTCCTATTAAAATCATAAACTCATTAACTACTCTAAAAACGTCCCAACAAGGACGTAACAGTCCGCAATAGTGGATGCATATAGAGTTTTATCAAGTTTTAACAAACGATCCAATCCTGGATATTTTTTGTAAGATCTTCTTCCATTTATGTATTTCAAATTATTTCTCCACAAACACCAGACATTTGTTCCCACTCCTTTTTTTTAGCAAAAATATCTGTGAAATGAATGACCTCTTATTTCTTTTTAACAAAAATTTTCAAAAGCACAGGGCCCATAGCATTTGCTACTCCTGCTACGGGACTTGATCCGGCACTGACCGATCCAGCTCTTCAGTAATATCAGTAACTAATTCTACTGATTCCTGCAGTAGAAGTCTTTTTGTTTCTAATTTGGCTATGGTAACTGGCAACCTCCAAAAATTAATTGCAATATAGTTGAAGTCATCAAATAATGTTTCATTTTTCATCACTTCTTATTAGATTCATATCACATAACGGTTCTTTACAATCATATACACACGTACACATGTATGCATGCATAATTAAATGCAAAATATGCAATATGCAAAATGGGAAAATATTAATATACAGGATGTCCCACATGAATGATAACACCTAAATATCTTTCGTATTTACAGTCCTATCAGAAACCTTCAGAGGACAAAGTGACGCTATTGCAGGGGGGCAATATAATAATGAAGAAAAAATTTTTAAGTCCAAGTCGTATGGTCCAATATTTAAAAAATTGTCGTGTTCCTAAGAGTGCCCGAATAAACAAGTCACTGCATACATATATGTTCACGTTCTTAGAATTTCTTCTGAAACGCGTCAATATGCATATATTATACGTACATACATATAGAGGCATTCAACTAACAAGGAAAATGATGAAACTTACCACACAAAAATTTCAATATTTTGTTTTTCGTTAAATATCTAAAGAATAACAAATAACATTAAAAAAAATTTAATGGTACCGGTAGACTCGAGTCTACCAGATTGTGTAACAGAAAATGTTTTTAAATACATTTCTCAAAAAAATTCAAAAAATTAAAATGCATTTTAAACAATTTTGTTTACATAGTTCACGTTCGATCTAAGCAACAAATATAAGAATATTCTTGGTAAGTACGGAGTGTTATGTGCTATAAATACACGAATATAGAGAAGTATTAATATATATATATATATATATGTATACAGGGTGTCCCACATAAATGATAACACCTAAATATCTTTCGTATTTACAGTCCTATCAGAAAACTTCGGAGGACAAAGTGACGCTATTGCAGGGGGCAATATAATAATGAAGAAAAAAATTTTTTATGTCGTGGTTTTAAATGAAATTGCAATGTCACCGATGTTTTTTTTAAATGGAATAGTATATTTTTTTGCGACAGCATGATAGACAATAAAAAACTGAATTTAGTGGATACCACCTTTTTGACCTTGAAGTGACCTTGAGCAAGAATAATCATGTTGAAGCGGATGAAATGTGGAAGATTAAAACTTACGTGTTTCAGCAAAGACTGCGCGTTGTTTACGTCGGGTTGACCTTTACATATCATATCAAGGTCATTTCAAGGTCAAAAAGGTGGTATCCACTAAAGTCAGATTTTTATTGTCTATCATGCTATCGCAAAAAAATATACTATTCCATTTAAAAAAACATCGGTGACATTGCAATTTCATTTAAAAACAGGACATAAAAAATGTTTTTCTTCATTATTATATTGCCCCCTGCAATAGCGTCACTTTGTCCTCTGAAGTTTTCTGATAGGACTGTAAATACGAAAGATAGTTAGGTGTTATCATTTATGTGGGACACCCTCTATATTTTCCGAATCCTATACGAACACGTAAATGTCTGTCTAGGTCCCACAAGTGTATCTACTTTCCATAAAAATATGCATTTGTGTGAACATCCGCTGTCTAGTTATTAGATCTTACCTTGCGAGGGTTAAGAGAATTTTTGTGCCCCTCTCCCGCCGCCAACATTGTTGATCGATTTATTTTAGAGAATTTTTGAAACTCAGTTCTTATTACAAGACCCTTATCCATGAAAATTTCCTTCAAAATAATACGCAATTAAAACAAGTACGTTTTGCAAGTTCAACTAAAATACACATTTTTCGTTCATGTTTATTAGTAATAGATAATAAAAACATATTCAGTTTTGAAAATGCAGAAAAAATGTTTTGATTTTGTTCTGACACTATCCTCAATTTTTTTCGAAAACCGTTTGTTTGACAAAATGAAAGAAACATGACACAAAATACGCAGTCTGTTGAGATCTAATCAGTACTTCAGAAGATATTTGCGCAAAACGATTTTAGGAGCATTTAATTAATTATTTTAATCTTTTATGTATAATATATGCCTACTTGAAAAGGGAAGTGAAACTTTAATGAAAAATGTTATCTATCTTAATTGATAAGGGAAACGTAACAGAGATTGTTAATTTACATAAAAGTTGTTAAATTTGGAACTGTAAAAATCGACTTGCAAATCTTAATTTTCAAAATTTCATAGAAATAAAATTGAACTTGAGCGCGTATTAAAACGCCACAGACTATAAAATTCCGGAAACAACTTTTCTGTTTGAAAGTTCGTCGATGATTCATACTAATGACGAGTGTGACGCGTTCATCGATTGAATATGTAACGCTTCTGGAGCGCACCTGCGCGCGTTACCAATATTTCGATCAGAAAAGAACACGAAGCAACGATGTTTCGTAATTTTATATTTCTGTAATTCGGAGAGGTGCAGTGATCCGTTTAATTTCCAACTTTTCTATATTTTGAAATATCAAAATATACGCACGTTTAAATTTTGTTAGAAATATAATAGTCCAGTCGCCAGGTACTTTTACCTGGAAAGTATTCCGAACTCAATGAAATTTTTATACGTCGTTTAGGGGTACTCTGGGGTGTCGTATCTGAGTTTTCGACCTCGAGGACCCTGTATTAATTTGGGGAGGGGGTAAAAACCACGATTTTTATTATCTTGCTTTGGTTTTACTTGTACCAACTGTAAGTGCCTGGAGCCACATAATCAGTTTATTCTTACTTTAATAATTTTAACAAGCTGAGAAAAATAGATTTGTACTCTTAAATCATTGTAACCTTTCTACTGTATTAAATTGCAGCCACTCATTTCCCCCATAAATGCATAAAATCCGCAGTCTACCTATTATTCAAAAACTATGGGTCCTAAGAACTTTTTGTTTTCATTTTTGGAAAGAGCATTAAATTTCCTTCAAATTTCACTGTTCAAACGTACTTTTTTACCCAATAGGCACCGAGAAACAGGTGTTCAAAATTAGGAAATATTTCTCGAAATGACATTTTGAGCCACGTATTGTGACATTTAACAGGAAATTGCAAGTTTCTGGCTCATAACTTTAGTTTTTCAACATATCTATATATAATCTTCATGGCTCAAAATGTCATTTCGAGAAACATTTCCTAATTTTGAACGCCTGTTTCTTGGTGCCTATTGGGTAAAAAATACGTTTGAACAGTGAAATTTGAAGGAAACTTAATGCTCTTTCCAAAAATGAAAAAAGTTCTTAGGATCCATAGTTTTTGAGTAATAAGCGAAAAACCAAAGCAAGGTAATAAAAATCGTGGTTTTTACCCCCTTCCCAAGTTAGCACAGGGTCCTCGAGGCCTAAAATTCAGACACTCATTGAGTTATTTATTTTTATATATGTATATTTATTTATTTATTAACTTCCCGATTCATAGGGAAGTTACTGTAATTATATATATATTATATATATAATAAATAAATAAATAAATATATATATATATTATATATATAATAAATAAATATATATATATAAAAATAAATAACTCAATGAGTATCTGAGTTTTCGGCCTCGAGGACCCTGTGCTAACTTATTATTATATATATATTATATATTATATACATATATATGTTTATTTTATATTTAACTATTCATTGAGTTCGGAATACTTTCCAGGTAGACGCCTTTTTTCCACCTGCCGACTGGACTATAATGCTCACAATAATGGTCTTGTCATGCAGCGATAACCTTCTTTCTTCTAGTCTTTATTATAATACATATATGTAGCAGAATTTTTTCCCTCGAGTTTCGTACGTTAGTGGTTTTCAGTGGCTTTCTCAAATATGATTTTATCAAAGTCGAATCCAGAAATGAAAAAATTTTTTTCTCCACATACTTACTATTTTCACATCTACGGTATACATAAGTTTAATTTATGTCGACAGAATGTATTGACCTTCATATGTCCTAAAAAATTGATAAGGTGTTATCCTTTAGGTTCTAACAAAGTATAAGCCCACCATTAGTTCTCGGTAAAGTCATGGCGAAGTTTATATATTTGATCTCACTACATACAGGGTGGTCCACGCAACTTGCACACCTATAATAACTCCCAAAGTGTGCATTGCACAAAAAAGTTTTGTGTACAGAAGTTGCATGGTCTGAAGGGATACATTATGTAGTGTATGTATTTTTTTTACAGGTGGAAACGTGTCGGAGATTTGAAGGCCGACTTTGTTTTTTTAAGTGGAATGCTATATTTTTTATACCAATAGTAGAAAGTATACTATAAGTTGCATTTTACAACTTTTTTATGAGGGTCTACATTGAAAATTTAAAAGATTCCTTTTTTGTAGTTATGTTTTAATTACGTATATGTGTATGCACTGTGAAAATTTCATCGCAATCGGTTGATGCGAGAAAAACCGATAGACTTTGAAGTTACGAATTCTTAGAAATAGGCCGAGATCATGAAAATCTGCAATTTTTACCATCTTTGAACGTTTGTAACTCATTGCATCGATCGACAGACCGATTTCGATGAAATTTTCACAGTATATGTAATTGACACAGATCTACAAAACGTATTTTTTCAATTTTCAATATAGGCCCACATGACAAAGTTGTAAAATGCAACTTTTAGTATTTATTCTACAATTCCAATCAATTGCAATTTTTGAAAAAATTTCTTTCCACATCCTGCAGTGAGCTAATTGCTCTAGTTTTTCAAAAAAGGTCAACTTGTATAGTACAATACTTCAAAAGATATCATCTTTTGAAAAAATTTCTTTTCACATCCTGCAGTGAACTAATTGCTCTAGCTTCTCAAAAAAGTTCAACTTGTACAGTACAATAAATAAAAAGATATCATGTTTTGAAAAAATTTCTTTTCACATCCTGCAGTGAACTAATTGCTCTAGCGTCTCAAAAAAGTTCAAGTTATATAGTACAATATCTAAAAAGATATCATCTTTTGAAAAAATTTCTTTCCACATCCTGCAGTGAGCTAATTGCTCTAGTTTTTCAAAAAAGGTCAACTTGTATAGTACAATACTTCAAAAGATATCATCTTTTGAAAAAATTTCTTTTCACATCCTGCAGTGAACTAATTGCTCTAGCTTCTCAAAAATTTCAACTTGTATAGTACAATACTTCAAAAGATATCATGTTTTGAAAAAATTTCTTTTCACATCCCGCAGTGAACTAATTGCTCTAGCGTCTCAAAAAGTTCAAGTTATATAGTACAATATCTAAAAAGATATCGTCTTTTTTGGAGGGTCAGAATATTAATTCGGGTAACTGTACAAACTTTTCCTGTTACGCGACACATGAAAACAATATGAGTGAAATAAATAAACATGTCTCGCGCGATTGAGTTCGTTTTTCGTCGGATGTCCCAGAAACGAGACGAGTTCTCAAGCGTCTATTATGGCGAATCTATTTTGGTTGACGCCAGTGGTGTAGGAATGTGTCCCTTGGCACAGAACATACATGACCCTGACAAAGACCACTCGATCTCTTCACCGTAAACAAGATTGAAGATCCAATTATAGAATTCTTTTGTAAAATATTACTTCTGCCACTCCTCCCGCATTCTTCCGAAGAGAACTTTTCCAAATGTTCCAACCACCTAGCGTTAATCGGTTAACAAGCGGTTTTTTTTACTAACGCGCTATCGCAAACGATCCACATACTTATTTGCATCGAGAAAATAATAAAAATATGTAGTGCAATTATTTTTATTATTTTATGAGCCGTTCATTATAAAAGTGGGGTAATTCCATTTTTTCAACTATTCAGATATTGAAAGTATTGTATATACGGTTACTCAGAAAATGGAGAGTACACAAGCTATAAAAAAACCAAAACTTCTTTAGCTCGATGAATAAAAAGCAAAGCACTTTTTCGAAAATAAAAGTTTTGTATATGTATACAATTTAAGGGCTTCAAAAGTAATTGACAATTACAAAAATGTAGTTATATAATTTTATTTAGAAAATTAAAGAGACATTGTACGTGTCAACGTCATAACATTGAGCGTACACATAACGTACACATATCCATAATAGCAATAACAATTCTAATTTCATTTTTTTGTGGTGTACATATCCCTCTTACATGTATAGCTTCTGACCTTGTCCTGTATCATTTGTTAGTTAGTAATCTCTCAATAATATTCTTTTCAATTCCTGTGACCACGGCTAGTTATTTATCTATACAGGGTGAGTCCGCCGAAACAGAACACCTGAATAACGCAGCTGCTATTGGTGTTAGGAAGAGATGCATCAGATGGAACTTGCATGGTTTTGAGAGGGCGTAGATTAATGCCCCTATTGTTAGTAGCTTTTTCGTAGGTGGACGCATAAAGGACATATGAAGGTCAACTTCATTTTCTTAAATGCAATAAGGTATTTTTTAATACACCAATCGATGCAGCTGCACATTCGTTATAAAAAAGTACTAACCTATGTATGTCGAAAAGTTAGTAGTTCAGGAGATATTTCAATTTAAATAACTCTGAAATACCATTGCAGTCATACTAAGTCGTTAGTGTTACTTACTGTTGTAACGTCTTAGTAGGAAAGTAATGGTATTTTTGAGTTATTTAAATTGTTTATATATATTTATTTATTTATTATATATTATATTATAAATAATAACTCAATGAAATAATTAAATAAATAAATAACTCAATGAGCCTATGTATGTCGAAAAGTTAGTAGTTCAGGAGATATTTCAATTTAGATAACTCTGAAATACCATTGCAGTCATACTAAGTCGTTAGCGTTTACTTACTAGTGTAACGTTTTAGTACGACAGTAATGGTAATTTTGAGTTATTTAAATTGAAATATCTCCTGAACTACTAACTTTTCGACATAAGTTGGTACTTTTTTAGAACGAATGTCCAGTTGCATCGATTGATGTATTAACAAAAACATCATTCCCTTTTAAAAAATGAAGTTGACCTTCATATGTCCTTTACACGTCCACCTACAAAAAAGCTACTAACATCAGATTAATGCCCCCTCGAAACCATGCAAGTTCCATCTGATGCATCTCGTCCTAACATCAATAGCAGCCGCGTTATTCAGGTGACCTGTTTAAAATGCCCCACCCTGTATATATATATATATATATATATATACACAGGGTGTCCCAAAATTCCTCCGACACCCGAAAATGGGAGGTTCCTTGGGTCATTTGAAGCGACATTTTCCTTTACAAAAATGGCGTCCGTAGCTTTGTTTAGGAGTTATTAACGAAAAACACGGACCAATCAGAGCGCGATATAGACATGCGATGACACGTTCGGCCAATTGACAGTTGGCGCGTCGGGCCGACTGTGCTAACTCGCGTCTAGGTCGCGCTCTGATTGGTTCGTGTTTTTCGTTAATAACTCCTAAACAAAGCCGCGGACGCCATTTTTATAAAGGAAAATGTCGCTTCAAATGATCCAAGGAACCTCCCATTTTCGGGTGCCGGAGGAATTTTGGGACACCCTGTATAATTACAGTAACTTCCCTATGAATCGGAAAGTTAATAAATAATAATATATATATATAAATAAATAAATAACTCAAAGAGTATCTGAGTTTTCGGCCTCGAGGACCCTGTGCTAACTTCGAGATGGGGTAAAAACCACTATTTTTATTACCTTGCTTTGGTTTTTCGCTTATTACTCAAAAACTATGGGTCCAATTTATGGGTACAATTTATTTTTTATTTATTTTTCAACAATATAAGCCTCAAGGTATGTACTCAAGTATTCCACCTTGTCCGTATTCATTACGTCATCAACATTCATTACGTCCACCTTGTCATTAATGATTAATGATCCACTTCGATGGTGGAAGGTGGTACTGTATTATTCTTATTAAACGCCATAGTCGGTTTCCGCCACACAATAATTCTGCCATCCGAGTTAACTATCTATATCAACTTTTACCTTCTCAGAAAAAATTAATTGATTACAAAAACTGGAATTGTTTCAACTTGATAACCTTAGAAATGTAAGCACTCTTCTATTATAGTCGTTACTTTGCCGAATTAAATATTGCGTTCCTCCACTTTATTTGAAATTCTTTTCCTTCTTCGCTCTGTGGAAGGATTTATAAATGTTAAAAGGAAGGAGGAAAAGGAAAGGAGCGTTTCGTCCTAGTCCCGCTAGAGAGTAAGCTAGCCTTACTCATCGGTAAGGCTAGCTAGCGGGCCCTGCCTTAGACGTTAGGGTATTAGCAGTTTTTTCTCTTTTTTCAAACAGGACAAGACTGCAAACAATAAATAAGGGTTAAGCAAAGCTGCCTTGAGCAGATGCCCACTATTCCTTGACATGAGAAGCATAATTTTATTAAACATATTGAGGGGTTAGTTTGGCGAAAGCCGAAGAAAATGAGTGAATTATAAGAAAATTTTCAAAAAACTTGTAGAAAGTTTATAGAATTGCAGAACATTGCAACGTCAAGTTTTTTGTATAATAGACGTTGGAATATTAGTAGACGGTTGAGGACTGTATACAATATACAAATCGTTGACGGATCGTGTACAGCGTTTACTATCTGTCCATCTTATGGCAAGCGTCCTACTTATTAATAATACTGAATTATTATTTATTATTCATAGTCTTTAAACAAATTTTCTTTTCAACCGCCCTTAGCGACAATACTAAGATTATCGTCTATTGTGCATTATCGGAAAAGCTTCAGAGCTTGTTCATTTGAGGCGATTTACGCACGATTCGAATAATATGCCAAAATTGAACAAACTTTCGGACAGTATGTTAAAAAAAGAGTAGATTTTAAGGCAAATATGAACTGCGAACTGAACTATTTACCAGAAATGAAACTTGTATATTGCAATGCAAAATGCAGTTGTTTTTATGTAAATTATAGGTAATAACGATGTTAACTTCGCCATATTTTCAATGTACATATGTACAAAATATAAGAAAGAAGAGAAAACCAAGAACTATTTATTTGATTTCCACCTTACTCCAAATAAGAAATAATCTTTTATTTGCAAATAAGAAATAATAAATAGATCACCCTTAGCATTATTTAAATAAAAAATTTAGTTATTATTTTCAATTGCAATCATGCGTTTATTTATTATTTGACTGCAAAGTTGCTCGACTCTACTTGTAGGTATGTACAGTGGCGTGCAATAATATTCGGTCGCTCTAACAAAGACGATAACTTTTTTAATATTGTACAATACTTTTTGAATTTTTTGGGAAGCTAGAGCAATTAGTTTGCCACAGGATGCGAAAAACAATGTTGTCAAAAATTGCAATTGTTCGGAATTGTTGAAAAAATACTAAAAAGTTGCATTTTCTACTTTTTTATGTGGGCTTATATTGAAAATTTAAAAAAATACGTTTTGTAGATTTGTGTGAAATGTATAAACTGTGAAAGTTTCATCGAAATCGGTTGATGCAGAAAGAAACGCCAGGCATTGAAAGATGTAAGAATCATTAGATGTACTGCAGTTGAAGGCCAAAAATCGTGAAAATCTGCAATTTTTAACATATTTAAACGGTTGTAGCTCATTGCAACGTCGACCGATTTTGACGACATTTTCAGAATATATTTAATTGACAAAGGTCTACAAAACGTATTTTTTAAATTTTCAACGTAGGTCCACATAAAAAAGTTATAAAATGCAACTTTCGGTATTTTTTTTATAATTCCGATCAGTTGCAATTTTTGACAAAATTCTTTTTTCGCATCCTGTGGCAAACTAATTGCTCTAGCTTCTAAAAAAATGTTCAAATCGTATAGTACAATATTAAAACAGTTATCGTCTTTTTAAGAGTGTCCGAATATTAGTGGGAGTCAGTGTAGGTATAAGTCTTATTTGTTCGGTGAACAGAAACAATCGTTCTTTCGCATATCAAATGTTTCTGTGTATTGTACCGTATACGCTACGTGAGGTTCTAACGAGTAATTAACCATTAAAAAATCTCAAACAAAACATTTATATCGGTTTATTAATTAAAGTAAAGATACACAGTACATTTTCTCATGACAGAATTGACTGTGGAAGTAGACAATTGTTTAAAAACTATGGTTCTAAGTACATACTCGTTTTACGACGAAAGTCATTTATTATTGTTTCTTGCCAGAAGTGTACTCGCGGTTTGCGAAAGGGACATAAATGGATAATTCTATGCGAAAATGAGTGATAAAGTTATTTTTACCGTGCAGAAAATTATAATCAACTATGTATACAAGTAGTGATAAGCGAATCGATTATAGATATGTTATCGATAATTTTGTTTACCAACAAAACATTTATTAATATAACAGATTTCGATAAGAAAAATTATGATAATTAATGATATGTTGCCAATTAATAAATTCTGGAATAAGCTTTATTAAATTTTCGGCTATAAACATTTTTATTTGTTATTGTTCATACAGATTACAGTTAACGCATTTGGATGCTAGGCGAGCGAGTGAAAAACTGCAAATTTTACCATTTTTAAACGGTTGTAGCTCATTGCAACGTCGACCGATTTTGACGAAATTTTCAGAATATATTTAATTGACAGAGGTCTACAAAACGAATTTTTTAAACTTTCAATATAGGCCCAGCTAAAAAAGTTGTAAAATGCAACTTTTAATATTTATTCTACAATTTCAATCAATTGCGATTTTTGAAAAATTTCTTTTCACATCCTGCAGTGAACTAATTGCTCTAGCTTTTCACAATGGTTCAAGTTGTATAGTACAATATTAAAAAAGTTATCGTCTTTTTTAGAGCGGCCGAATATTATTGCACGCCACTGTATTATAATGGAGGTGCACTTAACGATATGATTATTATCGATAAACTATATTTATCAATATATTCAAGTGTTATCGACATATCAATAATACATCGACAACTATAATATGTACTTTGTTTAGAATTCTAATTTGGAACTCGGACAAGCTTCGTTCTCAGTATAAATGCCAATATACAGGGTGTCCCAAAATTCCTCCGACACCCGAAAATGGGAGGTTCCTTGGGTCATTTGAAGCGACATTTTCCTTTACAAAAATGGCGTCCGCGGCTTTGTTTAGGAATTATTAACGAAAAACACGGATAAATCAGAGCGCGACCTAGACGCGAGTTAGCACAATCGGCCCGACGCGCCCAACTGTCAATTGGCCGAACGTGTCATCGCATGTCTAGGTCGCGCTCTGATTTGTCCGTGTTTTTCGTTAATAACTCCTAAACAAAGCTGCGAACGCCATTATTGTAAGGGAAAATGTCGCTTAAAATTACCCAAGGAATTTCCCATTTTCCGCTCCTACACTAGTTTTGGGACACTCTGTATAAACTGCTCGTTCAGCTCTCATTTGTGCTTATAAGTATGAGTAGGGTCGGTATTTCTATGTGTATTGATCTTCTTCAAAATTAAACAAAATATATTTCCCTGAAATATATCCAATAGCCACGTAATATTTGTCAGTTTCTGGGACATCTCCTCCGAGTTCCAAGTGAACAAATATATTTAAACAACAAGAGATATACGAGATACAAGAGATCGCGGAACTAGATCGCTCGCCTAGCATCCAAATGCGTTAACTGTAATCTGCATGAACAATAACAAATAAAAATGTTTATAACCGAAAATTGAATAAATCTTATTCGAAATTTTATTAATTGGCAACATATCATTAATTATCATAATTTTTCTTATCGAAATCTGTTATATTAATAAATGTTTTGTTGGTAAACAAAATTATCGATAACATATCGATAATCGATTCGCTTATCACTACTTGTATACATAGTTGATTATAATTTTCTGCATGGTAAAAAAACTTTATCGCTCATTTTCGCGTAGAATTATCCATTTATGTCCCTTCTGGCAAGAAACAATAATAAATGACTTTCGTCGTAAAACGAGTATGTACTTAGAACCATAGTTTTTAAACAATTGTCTACCTCCACAGTCAATTCTGTCATGAGAAAATGTACTGTGTATCTTTATTTTAATTAATAAACCGATATAAATGTATTGTTTGAGCTTTTTCAATGGTTAATTACTCGTTAGAACCTCACATAGCGTATACAGTACAATACATAGAAACATTTGATATGCGAAAGAACGATTGTTTCTGTTCACCGAACAAATAAGACTTATACATACACTGACTCCCACTAATATTCGGACACTCTTAAAAATACGATAACTGTTTTAATATTGTACTATACGATTTGAACATTTTTTTAGAAGCTAGAGCAATTAGTTTGCCACAGGATGCGAAAAAAGAATTTTGTCAAAAATTGCAACTGATCGGAATTATAAAAAAAATACCGAAAGTTGCATTTTACAACTTTTTTATGTGGACCTACGTTGAAAATTTAAAAAATACGTTTTACAGACCTGTGTCAATTAAACATATTCTGAAAATTTCGTCAAAATCGGTCGACGTTGCAATGAGCTACAAACGTTTAAATATGTTTAAAATTGCAGATTTTCACGATTTTCGGCCTTCAACTGCAGTAAATCTAATGATTCTTGCATCTTTCAATCGTTGTCGTTGCTTTTCACATCAGCCGATTGCGATGAAACTTTTGTGGACTAATTTGCTCCATTTGAATTTGGTCATCCAGTACATTGATACAAGATGTTAATAAAAAAAAACGAAACGTTTCTTTGCAACAGTATTGATTAAACAGTTTATTCCTCTTACATATTATTCAACGTTCAGACGTATATTTGTATTAATTTTTTCTTCAATCGAAATTGTGTTCAAAATAAATAACTATGGTTAATGATTTTTGGGTTATTTGATTATTTAAAGAATATTTAGAAAACTCCCACAACTTTCACAGGGCATATAATTGACATAAATCTACAAAACGTATTTTTTAAATTTTCAATATACATAGGTCCACATAAAAAAGTTGTAAAATGCAATTTTTAGTATTTTTTTTATAATTCGGAGGAATTGCGATTTTTCACAAAATATTTTTCGCATCCTGTGGCAAACTAATTGCTCTAGTTTCTCAAAAAAGTTCAACTTGTATAGTACAATATTAAAAAAGATATTATCTTCTGTAAACATTTCTTTTCACATCCTGCAGTGAACTAATTGCTCTAGCTTCTCAAAAAAGTTCAACTTGTATAGTACAATATTTAAAAGGTTATCATCTTTTGTAAAAATTTCTTTTCACATCCTGCAGTCAACTAATTGCTCTAGCTTCTCAAAAAAGTTCAAATCGTATAGTACAATATTAAAAAAGTTATCGTCTTTGTAAGAGTGTCCGAATATTAGTGGGAGTCACTGTACGTATGTATGGACTTAGGTAGTTCGCGCACTCTCAATTTTCTGCGTAATTGCGGGTGAATGCTAGAAGTTTGAATGAGATTTTACATAGTTTTACAACGAGTATATCATATCACGATTTCTATAAGAATACTACATAGTACTACATACATTACAAAGAAATGTGTTTCTACGAACATTAAATTGAGTCATTTCGCTTTCATAATTAATAAATTATAAGAATCGTGAACAGGCATAAAAGAGGATCTGTTTAGTTTGAACATTGTATTTAATTTTTGGTTAAATACATTAAGTTTGTAATAGTTGTACATATTCGATGGATTTTTAAATAATTGTGTTGCGTTGATGGTGTACTCTTTAAAACTATCAGCCAGCATGTTTGAAGCCAATTCACCGTTTTGTCACCAGTATTCTTGGTTATTTTTATAATTATTCTTTCTCTCTTTTTCATTTACTTTAAACATTTATTTTCTTTATTTGAAACCATCCTCGCCTTCGAGTCGAAAATTCTTGAAAATTTTGTGACATCAAGCTTGAGTAGCTAACTCAAAATACAGAATTATCATTACCTACGTATACATGTATACAATAACTTCTATTAATAACCTGTATCACTGTTCTAGGTCAACACAATGTCATCCATTAATAAATAGCACCATTTTCACTCAAATATTTTGTAAATTGTCGATCACTGGATGAAACGTATAGTTTAAAAAAACAAAATAAAAGATCCGGAGCTGTGCCCCGATCATCCAAATGTACTAATTGTAAATTACTAATGGTAAGAGAATAATTAATAGCAAATGGAGTTATGCCACTCCTATATTACAATGATATTGCACTTTCAGTTATAATTATCAACCAATATTATATTGATGAGTGTAATAATAATTTATCAAATACGAATGGTAAGTTAATAATTAACTATCGTATTCAAACAAAAATTCGTAGTGTTTTTTAAAGTGAAATTCAGAGATAATATTAAGACATTTATTCGTAGCTATATTCAATAACATATTTTCCATTCTGTTGAAAAAATTAATTTCATAATTGCGTTTTCATCTAAAAACGCTACGAACTGTCGTTCCAACTCATTCCAATGTCTTGTTAATTCGAATCCGAAACACTATGAAAGTGAACCTTTTTCAAAAGTAGAGATGCACATTACTTTCATAATAAACGGCTGAATTCGACTTGCACTTTATACGGCCACTTATTTCGATAGGATGAAACAGTTACCGGGGATGGGAGGGGGAGGAAGAGGAGAGATTATTTCAATTTCGTCCCTAGATAGGATGACATAGATTAAACAATTACAGACGAGTACAAAACAATTGCACATTTTACAAAATGAAATTTTACAAACGTCGTGTCGGAATATATCGTTTGGAAGACTCTTTTTTTCGAAATATTAGTTCTGAATTCGAAACTTCAGTTTCAAGTCCTCACATTTTCAATGACATCTTGTGTATTACAATTCATTTTACCGTTAACTGTTATCATGTAATATTGGCACAAGTTAACTTATTTTGAATATACAGGGTGTCCCACATAAATGATAACACCTAACTATCTTTCGTATTTACAGTCCTATCAGAAAACTTCAGAGGACAAAGTGACGCTATTGCAGGGGGACAATATAGTAATGAAGAAAAAATTTTTTATGTCGTGTTTTTAAATGAAATTGCAATGTCACCGATGTTTTTTTAAATGGAATAGTATATTTTTTTGCGATAGCATGATAGACAATAAAAAACTGAATTTAGTGGATACCACCTTTTTGACCTTGAAATGACCTTGGTATGATATGTAAAGGTCAACCCGACGTAAACAACGCGCAATCTTTGCTGAAACACGTAAGTTTTAAACTTCCACATTTCATCCGCTTCAACATGATTATTCTTGCTCAAGGTCATTTCAAGGTCAAAGAGGTGGTATCCACTAAATACAGTTTTTTATTGTCTATCATGCTATCGCAAAAAAATATACTATTCCGTTTAAAAAAACATCGGTGACATTGCAATTTCATTTAAAAACACGAGAGGAAAAATGTTTTCTTCATTATTATATTGCCCCCCTGCAATAGCGTCACTTTGTCCTCTGAAGTTTTCTGATAGGACTGTAAATACGAAAGATATTTAGGTGTTATCATTTATGTGGGACACCCTGTATAATAATTATTTGTTAAAATTATTTTAGTCCCCAATCTCTTCTAGTGAGTAGTTACGCTATTCTTCACTCCCAATAAGTATTTCCATATCGACATACGAAATTTTTAGGAAATACTACATAATTATAACAGCACTTAGATTGGCTGACAACACTGTCCAACAAATTTTAACTTTTTTTTATGTTTTCATATAACTGATGGGTGGATCTTATAGAGTTTTTTGCGCTGATTCCGAATCTGCCCTTAGTTTTTCTCCTACACGCACAGTTTTTGAAAAACATGACTTTGAAAAAAAAAACTATTTTTCAACTTTAAACAAATGTTGTGACGGTATGATAAAAGATATTGAATTGTTCTTTGCAGCAAAAGATTCTGTAGACTTTTATGAATACGGTGATATCCATTATTAACACGTTATGATTGTTTAAACATTAATAAATAATCATTAAAGACGGAGAGACACCACTTTTGCACCAAATTTTGATGATATTTTTTAAATTATCTCAAAAAATAAGGGTCCAGCGAAGAATCGAAATATACCACGCGATAGAGCAGATTTTTATCTAGAAGACCCACCCTTTCAAGTTAGCAACAAATGACGTTTTTACCTTTCCAGAAAGCAAAATATCATCGTCTGACACGAGTTGCTGCCAGTGGCGCTCTTCCACCAGTGCGGTCTTACACCGCGTGGCGCGCCGACGAACGACTAATAATGGATATCACCGTATTCATAAAAGTCTACAGAATCTTTTGCTGCAAAGAACAATTCAATATCTTTTATAATACCGTCACAACATTTGTTTAAAGTTGAAAAATAGGTTTTTTTTTCAAAGTCATGTTTTTCAAAAACTGTGCGTGTAGGAGAAAAACTAAGGACAGATTCAGAATCAGCGCAAAAAACTCTATAAGATCCACCCATCAGATATATGAAAACATTTTTGGTGTTGGACAGTGCAATTACTGACCTTGAATAATTTAGTATAAGAACAATTACCTTACCTATCTATCTCGGAAAGATTTCTAAAAAGATTACCGTTTTCTGTTTTCTCGCGCTTACGAATGATAATACTTCCTCTAAAGGTAGAATATTTGTTCCACTACCGCTGACAGACAAATTATTCGATCTACACTACATCGTGGATGTGATTGTTTCCAACTCCTTGTGGCTTTTCTGAAACGAATGAGAAGGTATAATACCATTCTTTTATTCTATGTTATTTAAAAAATTAACAATATTTGGAACCAAAATAAAGTGAAAAACGAGAGGGTTAGTGGTACGGATCTTATTTGGTGTGTGACTCTCCAAGAGCCACACAAAGAACTTCCCGATTCGTTAGTTGCAATATATTAGTATCATTATTTATTTAGTGCACGTTTTAAGATTATTATATGTTTTCAGGGAATTTCAATAGTCTTCTACTTATCAAAATGTTTGCTATATGGCGTCGCATTAAACCAACATCGTATGCTCGTTGCTCGCTTGGTTCCTTGTTACAGCAGAGTAATGTTGCAAAATAAATTGCAAATGGGTGTCGGAGGAATTTTGGGACACCCTGTATATACAGGGTGTTCACGCTATTACTAGCCAGCATTTTTTTTGTAAATAGTAAATATTAGAAAAAAATGATAGAGGAAAAAATAGTACTGTTTTTTATGCGCAACACAATGACATATGCATTTTTGTTTTATTTACATTATTTTGATAGAAATGAAGGTGACCTTCAATTTTTTAAATAGAATGCTATACATTTTTTTATGTCGTATGAAAGCGTGTGTCAAGACGAATTCATCCATGTACTATACAATGACCTTCAAGGTCATGCAAGGTCAGAAATGGAAGAAACAATTTGAATATTGCGTACCAATGTGTTAACAAGTATTCTTTATTAATGAGGCTACAACAAATGTTCAAAATGACTTCCTTGCGCACGAATGCACATTTCGGCTTTGTTAATTACGTTTTTGGTAGCTTCTTCTAATGCGGTCCCAGTTATTAATCCACATGCTTGTGTTATTTTAGTTTTCAAGTCGTTTATATCGCTGGGCGGTGTCTCATAAACTAGTTCTTTTGGTACGCAATATTCAAATTGTTTCTTCCATTTCTGACCTTGCATGACCTTGAAGGTCATTGTATAGTACATGGATGAATTCGTCTTGACACACGCTTTCATACGACATAAAAAAATGTATAGCATTCCATTTAAAAAAATTGAAGGCCACCTTCATTTCTATCAAAATAATGTAAATAAACGGAAAATTTCCGTCCTCTCGAATAATTTGCATTGTTGAATGAACTTCTTTCGAAAAAAACTAAAAAACTACTTGACCAATATGGACCAAAATCTAATCAGCTCTAAGTTACAGCGGGGCACATCGATTGCATCATTCATTATTCTGATCGCGTTGTTACTTTTTCGGAAAATGTTAACGAAAAATTTGATACCATACAAACGGACATACGCACGCGCGCGCGCGCACACACACACACACACACACACACACACAAACATTTTGATAAAAATAGTCTAAAATGACTCCAATGACCATGAAACTTCCCTATGAGGGTCGATTCATACATCTCCGATATCGGAGTCCGACAAAATATTCTTACCCAGGTTTAAATGAGACCGTCCACAACCGGAAAACTGAGTCCGATTTTCCTCCGATACTTTTCCTTCGAGTCGAACAAGCCATAACTAACAAATAAAAGGTTTCTATCCCTCCTCAGGTGAACTATCGGTAGCTCTCCTTTACACAATCATGATAATGAGAAACATTCTTACTCAAGTTGCCTCAAAAGTCGGCCGGATATGCATGGATACTGAAAAACGCCGGCCGGATATGTATGAATCGACCCTGAATCGGGAAGTTAATAATCAGGATTTCCGTAATTTAATCAACACGATACTTTGACTATAATGATCTTAAGAAATGGTGAAGTGTACCCTGGTGCACTTTCGCATCCAATCTTCTTCACTATTCTCTAAACAAACTAGAGTAAATGTACCGATTACTGTGGGTGTACGTTTTACTGCGGTATTTTTTCCAATGAAATTAAAATACGTAAAAATGAATCTTTTGCTCAGATTAAGTTTGTATAATTCAATGAGAATGTGTTTCGTAGGCGAGGCAAACAAAATTGTCGATCATTCTCATATTTTTATAATCTTTGGATTTGAAAAATCATTCTTTATAAAGGTAAAAGTAAGACCAATTTTCTTCTATCTCAACCACCAAAGGACCGTTATTCGCATAATTGTAAATTCTTGCTTTAAATTGCATAGGGGAAAATTTTAACTGTACTTGCACGCCTCTACTTCGATACAATATTAAATATACAAAGAAACTTCTGTTGCCTTTTTAATAAACAATTAAGCCCTCAGCATTACAGTATACACATTAAAGTGGAGCCTAACGTTTGAATTTAGAGTATGTTCTTTATTTAAAACAGCTTCAAACTAAAGATATTAAATACTCAGATATTTTTTTAAAATAATGTATTTAGTTGTTTACGTGATATTATCCTACGGTGTTAAAATTAATACATAGTTTATTCGTTTAAAATGTAATAATTAAAAAAGTTATTTGTTACTGTATTCAGGATCTATTTACAATTAAAGCCTAGATACGTAATTTGTTTCCGCATGCTCTATTTCGAATTCTAATCCACAGTAATTAGTATGTGGCTCGTTTCGTTCGCAGTAATACGTATAAAATGTGATCGATATTATTTTTTAATATTTTCTTATGTTGTACTAGGTTTAGCAATATAAAGTTTACGTTTGACATTGCACCTTTAACTTATCTTTTTACTATTCACGTTGCTGGGTGTACTGTGTTGTCACTGACTCTGAAATAATAAATAGCAGCACAGGAAGGGGCATGCAAGACTGACAATAAAATTTGTACTGTATGGCAATAGAGGAAATTGTTCTGTCCGGTATCAGGGGACAGTGAAGCCATCGAAGAAACATTTGTATATTGAACAGAATACACCCTGTGCGCAATATAAGAAGACAACTAAAGAAATTGTGGTGTCCGGAATTCGGGTTTAAGCATGTACGGCGTGGCAACAACCTCCGACAGGTAACATCAGCGAAATCAATGTAAGCGTTATGGCAAGGCAGTGACCGCTAAAAAATTCTAACTCAGCGAAACACATGATATAAAAAGTCTGGACACCACACGGGCGACAGACAAAAGTTGAATAAAGCTGGAAAACGTAACGTCGTGTTTGGTTCAATAAGTCGCCACTCCCGATCAAATCCCGATCCTGGAACTAGACAGTAAGAATCCGCTTTGAAGCATTGTTGGAACCCGTCTGGGCACAACAAAATGCGAAAGTGATAAAACATGGTTGTTGGTTGCTTTTGTTTCTCGGCTCGGTAAAATTTGAAATGTTAAAGATATACATTGTATGTAACACAACCACTGCTAGCTGCCGTCCGTCGTTAGGGCATTTCGCTCAAATATGAAAAGGAGTGCTGTCGGTATATCAGACAAATATATTGCATGAAAGCTAATGACTCTTAACAAAGGTATTAATAGAATGTGAATTTTTTTACCTTTCCTCTATATATGTATCATACATATACTATAAAGTAATAAACTCTCTATCTCTGTGCGAAAATAATAGAGAAATTGAAGTAGCATTGAAACATCATTTAATATTTTGAACGAGGGAGAAGGCGATGAACCCTTCAATATATATGCTCACTCTGCACATTATGAAAGAAACAATCACATTCATTATCTTTATATGTTAGTTTTATCGTTGCACTGTATCGCTAATGAAAATATGTTTCACATTGAAAATATGAATAATTTCAATGACAGACCATTCAGTTGTTCGATGTCGAATAATTTTGCTCAGAAGTAGAGGGGTAGAATTTGCTATGGAGGTTTCGCGACAGCGACAGGGGTGTCGGTTCGACTTTGGAAAAAAGGTTTGTCGATTCACGTGACCCTGAGAAGCGAAAGCGAGCCCGATGCAACGCTGAATCAACGCGTAGTAGCTTGTAGAACTATTTCAAAGCATCGTGTGTCATTGCGTGCACGCAATATTTAGCCGTATCCCCTACCGTTGGATGCCGGCGCGGCGTCGAGTGAGTCAGTGCAACGACGTCAACGACATCCACGACGACGACGACGGCACCGGCTACGTCTAGACACCATCGCCCCACCGTCATCGTCACTGATTTCTTCACCGTGCTTCTGTTCTTGCTACCCCGTCAAACGAATCAAGTCGTTCTTAAGGAGGTACCGTACTCATGGATATGACTAGCATATTACTAGAATATTACTAGAAAAACAAGTGAAAACAGTGTTTACTGGAAAACAATTTTTTGTTTTTATACAAGCATGTTACGAGCTGTGTGAGGGTTCATTCTAAAGAGGAAGGTTCATCATAGCCAGCTCTGCTCATGATTTAACAAGATTATGTTTATATTTAACAATATGAGCGTCCAAAGTAGGGCAAACAAGTCGAGACAACCACCCTCAGTTTCCCATGTATTTTTCTAATACAAAACGGTTTTTTTGACTTAAATCATGAGCAGAGCGGGCTATGATGAACCTTCCTCTTTACAATAAGCCATCACACAGCTGATAACATGCTAATATGAGCTATGTGTGGGCTTATTCTAAAGAGGAAGGTTCATCATAGCCCACTTTGCTCATGATTTAGACAGATTATGTTTATATCTAATAATATGAGTGTCCAAAGTAGGGAAAACAAATACAGAAAAATTCCGCAGATTCTAATGTATTTTTCTAACACAAAATGATTTTGTCGACTTAACTTATGAGCAGAGCTTGCTATGATGAACCTTCTTCTTTACAATGAGCCCTCACACAGCTCATAACATGCTAATATGAGAACAAAAAAAGTTTTCCCGTGATCGCATTCAATTGTTTCCCAGATTCCGTTCATGAAGGGCAAGTAGAATCAATTTTAGTTCAGCTACTCAAACAAGATGACGCTTAGACAGGAGAACTATCAGCGTAGACTCGTAACAACAAAAATATAAAGGAAATTTGTGATCGAAAAATACATTAGAATCTCCGGAATTCTTCTTCATTTGTTTTCCCTACTTTGGACACTCACATTACTACATATAAACATAATGTAACTAAAGTTGGACCCACGCGCGCTTCATTTAACCTTCCTCTTTCGAATGAGCCCTCACTCAGCTCAAAATATAATCGTATGAGGACGTGAGGTGTGTTCCCGTAAACCCCTTTTTTGGCCCAAAATCTAGCAATATTCTAGTTAGATTCTAGTAATGTCACGTGGGTACCCTACCCCCTTAAGGAGGTACCGTACCCATGGATATGACTAGCATATTACTAGAATATTACTAGAAAAACAAGTGAAAACTGCGTTTACGGGAAACCATTTTTTGTTTTTATACAAGCATGTTACGAGCTGTGTGAGGGTTAAAAAATAAGGAAGTTGGAAATTTGGATTAGCTATGTTTACATTTCTCGACGACCGAGGCCTCTCGAGCTCGGCTGTCCTTCTCTACGTTCGGCAAAACTCAAAGAATAGTGTCTCTGGCTCGTAAATGTCCCTCGACATACTTGTGCTAGGAACTTATATCGATAAAATACTGTATACAGCGCGGTACAGCGTGGGCTACCGATGCAGTCGAACGCCCTAAAGAGCGGCCGATTCAAAAATCAGATTAACTTTTTTGAAATTGCACCAATCTTTTTTCACCAATTAGAAGCATTGATTTATTAAATGATGTGCACAAAATATTTCGGAAAAATTGCAATTGATAGGAATTACGTAAGAAAAATAAAAGCAAGCACTTTTTAAAACTGTTTCAACCGAAGATCCGAGATTCGAAGATGAGAACACAGGATCTACAAAACGCATTTTTAAAATTTTCAATATTGGCCCACATAAAAAAGTTGTCAAATGCAACTTTTAGTATTTTTGTTACAATTCCGATCAATTGCAATTTTTGACAAAATTTCGATTCCTTTGAATCTTTTGCTGTAAATAACAATACAATATCTTTTATAATAACATCACAATCTTTGTTCAAAGTCGAAAAATATGTTTTATTTTCAAACTCAAATTTCTCAAAAACTGTGCGTCTAGGAGAAAAACTAAGACCAGATTCGGAATCAGCGCGGAAAACTCTATAAGGATTGCATAGTGAGAATCGAAACCATTTTTGGCTGTTGGACCGTGTTACTTGATGATTTTATGCGAAAATGGACTGGCACGCAACTGATTCTGAGCGAGTGGTATTTGCAAAGTCATGGTAGACAAATTTCGGTATTTCTTGGAAGACCACGCGGACGAACGAGCCATGGTGTAACTATAGTAACACGATGGCTCAGGTGAATCATAGCTGTTATGGTATGGTGTCGAAAGTTTCGTGTGCCACCCCACTGTTGAATGCGTCCGTGTCCGCGTACGTTACAACCCGGTGCGTAAAGACACGCATATCTCGATAATTACACTGTCCAACAAATGTCAACTTTTCTCATGTTCAATAAAATAGTTTATATCGATCGTGTTATTGCTCATAACAGTTTTTAAATGATTTCGGAGCAACGGTTCGATCATTAGAATAACACAAAATAAATAAATCAATAAGCAATTTTGCTAATAATAAAATAATCGACGTTTCGGTGCTGATTTGCACCATTTTCAAGATAAATTTTGAAATTGCAAAGAACTTTTAGAAAATAAAACAAAATACAATTTTCAAAGTAACAACTATTGCATGTTTAAATGTAAGGGAAACAAATTTTAACAAAAAGTTTTCTTACTCACTTGCTTAGGTGTGAGACGCGACGTATGCCTCCTCGTCAAGCCAGGTATGCGATATCAATCCCGATGTTCCGTTACGAGACCATAATGTCTAAACAAAAATCTCGTTAAATCTTACGTATCTTTCAAAATTCGCTAACAAAGTTCACGTAGCGCGTCACGCTTTTGAATTTTCGAAGATGCTATCGGAACGACTGTGTCATGAGCAAAAAGCATTTAAAAACATATTCGAGATATATGAGAAACACATTATTCACTCGTAATTTATTTATTTTTTCGAATGAAAAATTGTATTTGGGTATTGTCTGGTATTAGATTGTTCTGTCAAATTCTGTACACTCGTTTGTGATACATTCCTTCATGTCGAGCAATGTAGGCAAAGATTCTGCGTAAACTTTACTCTTTATTCAAATGTTATTTATTCAAGCATTAGTTTATTTAAGTGTTTCCTTAACAATATACCTTTTTATAGAAAATAAAAAGCCATTTAAAATAGAACAATCTAACAATACCAGTATGTGCATCTCTCGAAACTATTACCATACAGGGTGTTCGACTACAGGTGGGAGAAAATTTAAGGGTTGGTTCTTAACGATGATATAAGACGAAAATGAAGAATAAAAAAATTGCAATTTCGGCTTCATTATTTAGCTATTAACAACACGACAGTCACGTATCAAGTGACAGATGCATGCATACCTTGGTTCTCATTTGGGACCCCAGCGAGGTGAAAATGTTTAACAAATCGTTGGACGACATTGAACTCCTTGAGGTACACAACGTACACTTTTGTTAGACGCGTTGTTGACTTTTAATTGTTAATAGTCAAATAACGAAGCCGAAATCGCAATTTTTTTATTCTTCATTTTCGTCTTATATCATCGTTAAGAACCACCCCGTAAATTTTCTCCCACCTGTAGTCGAACACCCTGTATATTGAATCTTTATCCAAACAACGAATTCAAGTGGTAAATCAAGGTGGTAATATCTCGCCAGATATTAGTTTATCCTGTACAATAAAACCTATATATACATATAATAAAATTTTCATGCAGAAGTCGGTCATTTCATATGTAACAACATAATACGATGATTCGTATCACATATAACGATATTAGAAGTATTACGAAAGAGTCTTACCACTCACTGAAACTAAATTGTCTTCCATTCCAGCTGGCCTTTGGTGACCTCAAATAGGATAATATACGCATGGTAAAAGACTTTACACTAAGAAAGAAGCAACGTTAATCTTCGTATAATATCTATGCACCCACCTATAAAGAAGAAACTATACAGGGTGTCTCAAAATTCCTTCATCATCCGGAAACGGGAGGTTTCTGTGATCATTTGAAGCAACATTTTTCTTTGCAAAAATGACGCCCGTGGCTTTATTATGGAGTTATTAAGGAAAAGCACGGACCAATTAGAGCGCGGCTACAGCGAACGAAGTCCGACTCGGCGACTCGACTATAACTCCTAAACAAAGCAGCGGCGCCATTTTTGCAAAGGAAAATGTCGTTTCAAATGATCTAAGGAACTTCCCATTACCGGATGTTGAAGAAATTTTGAGACACCCTGTATACATCAGAAACTATACAGGCTGTTCGACTACAAGTGGGAGAAAATTCAAGGGGTGGTTCTTAACGATGATATAAGACGAAAACGAAGAATAAAACAATTGCGATTTCGGCTGTTAACAATTAAAAATCAACAACGTGTCTAACAAAAGTGTACGTTGCCTACGTCAAAGAGTTCAACGTTGTCCAACGATTTGTTAAACATTTTTCACCTCGTTGGGTCCCCAAATGAGGACCAAGGTATGCATGCATCTGTCACTTGATATGTGAATGTCGCACGCCTCTTTGTTAGACGTGTTGCCGCATTTTTTAACTTCCCGGTTCATAGAAAAGTTACTGTAATTTCGAAAGAAGTTCATTCAACAATGCAATTTATACGAGAGGACGGAAATTTTCCACCGAAGAAACAAACGTAATAATTATATATATGTAGGGAGAAGTCGTCTACACATAATCAGCGAGAGTTTCATCGAATACTCGCGTCGATAGTAAGTGTAACGACGCGACGCGACGATTCGATATTTGTTACTTATTGATTTATTTTCGTTCTTCTTGTTTTATAATGTGTGTTGTTTGATTCAGATTCGTTTGACGTGTGAAAAAGTAAAGACGTGTTTTGATATTGTATCTGATATTTAAAAAATTAATTCTTAAATTGTTAATATTTTACGGACGTGTTACTTAATTTATAATTTAAATCCTACATACAGGGTGTTCGACTACAGGTGGAGAAAATTTATGGAGTGGTTCTTAACGATGATATAAGACGAAAATGAAGAATAAAAAAATAGCGATTTCGGCTTCGTTATTTAACTGTTAACAATTAAAAATCAACAACGCGTCTAACAAAAGTGTACGTTGTGTACCTCAAGGAGTTCAATGTCGTCCAACGATTTGTTAAACATTTTCACCTCGCTAGGAAAAATTTATAATTAATGAACTTTACTAAAATATTAAAATCAAATAATTTATTAATAATTTTAATAGCTAAATAACGAAGCCGAAATCGCAATTTTTTTATTCTTCATTTTCGTCTTATATCATCGTTAAGAACCAACCCTTAAATTTTCTCCCACCTGTAGTCGAACACCCTGTATATACAGTAGCGGACAAAAGTTTAAGACCGCTCTAAAGAAGACGATAACTTTTTCAATATTGTACTATACGATTTGAACTTTTTTGGGAAGCTAGAGCGATTAGTTTACTAAAGGATGTGAAAAGAAATTTTTTCAAAAATTGCAATTGATCGGAATTGTTGAAAAAATACTAAAAGTTGATTTTTCAACTATTTTATGTGGGCCTATATTGAAAATTCAAAATATACGTTTTGTAGATCAGTGTCAATTAAACATATCCTGAAAATTTATTCAAAATCGGTCGATGTTGCAATGAGCTACAACCGTTTAAAGATGGTAAAGTTTGCAGATTTTCACGATTTTCGGCCTCTAGCTGCAATAAATCCAAGGATTCTTAGATCTTTCAAGGCCTATCGTTTTCCCCGACATCAACCGATTTCGATGAAACTTTCACAATGCGTATAATTGACACAGATCTACAAAACGTATTTTTAAAATTTTCAATATACGCCCAGATAAAAAAGTTGTAAAATGCAACTTTTAGTATTTTTTCAACAATTCCGATCAATTGCAATTTTTGAAAAAATTTCTTTTCACATCCTTCAGTAAACTAATTGCTCTAGCTTCCCAAACAACTTCAAATCGTATAGTACAATATTTAAAAAGTTATCGTCTTCTTTAGAGCGGTCTTAAACTTTTGTCCGCTACTGTATATATTTTTTTTTTAATTTAAAAAAATAATTTTTTAAATAACCGTCTAGTTTAATCTTCATTTTTGTCTTATATCGTCATTAAGAACCAACTCTTAAATTTTCTCCTCAACTGTAGTCGAACACCCTGTATACAGGGTGTCCGAAAATTCCTCCGACACCCGAAAATGTGAGGTTCCTTGGGTCATTTGAAGCGACATTTTCGTTTATAAAAATGGCGTCGGCACTTAATTCCAAAATTGAACATTTTTTAAAAATTGCGTATTTACTCTTACCTTGAAGGCAATACCTCAGTAATCCACAATCGACATTGTTTTTACTTTTTCATCGCACTCAGATATGAAAAATAAGCCTCGAGTGAACTCTACTGCCTATACAAATGGTGAAAATACATCAATCGGCAGTGATACTTTACCTAAATAAAAGTTTGTGTATTTGAACTTCAATTTTTATTATATTTATTTTAGTGGTTATTCAATCCTTTGTAGCGTTTTTCAATATTTTTCGTTTTTAAATATTATACATATAATTTATTATGGTTAATAATCATAGAAACTCAAAGATCTTTTCAGTATGTACCAATGTTCCACAGAGTAAAATTTTCTTATATGGGCGAATATGAACTTTAGACTATACAATGTGTATACATTGAAGTCTTTTCTAGTCGGCTATGAAAAAAAATTCTGCGTTGGTCTGCGTCTTTGGGAGTTTTCATTTGTTTTCCACAGCCATACGCAGTATGACCTCGTGCAGTCGCTAGTCGTCTAACACAGTTTATCCGAGCAAGAACGTGTTTATAAGCCTGCACACTATATCATTTTAGAAGTGTTAAACTGTGGATTTGTTTTAAATGCCAACAAATTTGAACAATATGGCAATGATACTTCAAGTTTATATTTAAAAATGTATTCTTGGTATTACATGCCAAGTACCGTACACGAAGTGCTATATCATGGAAAAATTGTAATTGCCTCTTGTATTATTCCGATTGGCAACATTTGGAAGAAGCACAAGAGGCGAGAAATAAAGATAATAGAAGATTTCGTGAACTTTTCACGAGAACATTTTCAAGGATTGCCACGAATACTATTGAAATATGCAGTAAATAAACTGAATCTGGTTTTAAAATGAATGAACTATCTTTTATTTTTATATTCAAGGAACGACGTCATTACACATTGAATGTAAATGATAAAGTAAGGCATGAAACAAAAGTAACTTATGAAGTAGTATTCAAATGAATTAAACAAATTCATTTTTGTTTATCGATTATACTATTTCAAATAAACCAACAAATACAGACCTTATGAATAGGCTGCTCATATCGTCAGACCCTCTGATTACCAGTTTAAGGAACATTCCCACAAGAAGAAAAGAAATTCTTACCCGAGGAATACTACAATTACTTGCAGTGCCTAAATTAAATAGTACAGAAGACGATAGTGATTGTTCGTCTGAATACGATGAAGTCGACTCCTGTTCTGACAGTTGAAAAGAATAGATACATATGTATATGGTGTTGTAAATGGAAAGTTCTTGTTCAGAGTGTATTTCTCTACATCTATTTAGTTTATTAAAACTTTGAATATGTTTATGTAAGACTGTGTTTGCAACTTCCTTATATCGTATAAATTAAATACCCACTCACGCAGTAATTTGCAAGAGTTAAAATACGTATTTTCGGCCAATACAACAAAAATCATGTTAAAGTTATTAGAAATAATCATATTTCGAGTAATTTTAACAAAATACATGATAAAAAGAAACAACACTATTAAGAATTAAATGCTCCTAAATGTTCGAAACGTCACACTGTGCGACTGTGCTAACTCGCGTCTAGGTCGCGCTCTGATTGGTCCGTGTTTTTCGTTAATAACTCCTAAACAAAGTCGCGGACGCCACTTTTGTAAAGGAAAATATCGCTTCAAATGACCCAAGGAACCTCCCATTTTCGGGTGTCGGAGGAATTTTGGGACACCCTGTATAATTATTACGTTTGTTTCTTCGGTGGAAAATTTCCGTCCTCTCGTATAAATTGCATTGTTGAATGAACTTCTTTCGAAATTACAGTAACTTTTCTATGAATCGGGAAGTTAAAAAATGCGGCAACACGTCTGACTAAGAGGCGTGCGACATTCACATATCAAGTGACAGATGCATGCATACTTTGGTCCTGATTTGGGGCCCCAGCGAGGTGAAAAATGTTTAACAAATCGTTGAACAACATTGAACTCTTTAACGTAGGCAACGTACACTTTTGTTAGACGCGTTGTTGATTTTTAATTGTTATCAGCCGAAATCGCAATTGTTTTATGCTTCGTTTTCGTCTTATATCATCATTAAGAACCACCCCTTGAATTTTCTCCCACCTGTAGTCGAACAGCCTGTATAGTTTCTGAAGACACCCTGTATATAATCAGATTATGATTGATAGCAATCGAGATATTCAGCTGACTTGTTTAGGTGATTCACCCTGTATGTACGTACAGTGATGAACCGTGTCGTTGGGGTTGAGAAACAGTAGCAAACGGCACGATCAAGGAAAGTCTTGACCGTCAGTGTCAGTATTGTCATGGGCGCTTCACCCCACACGAGAGGCTTCCTTCACCATAGACAGGAGGAACTTCTTTAGGGTGAAAACCAATTAGAGGGCGAAATTCGGAAATGTACCTAAGACATCTCTGAATTCCCCTAAAGTCTGAAAAAAACTCCGCAATGTCCAGCGAAAACGCATCATACTCGAGCACGGAGACTGTCACGTGAAGTTACTCGCAAGGGACATTACCGAACCTAGACAAACCGATTGCGATTAAATTTTAGAAGAGTTAGATAGTTCTCGGAACAATATTTCACACGTATCTTTTTGATCGCCAACCATCCATGTTGCAGGGGTAGAAACAGCCCTTAAAGTTCGGGGCCGAAAGTACCTTTTCATAGGTCCTAGATGTCTGAAGGAGTAGAGGGTGTAGAAACATTTCTTTCTGCAAACTGCGTGGCTGTCAATTACAAATCCAATCATGTAAACAGAGATTTTGTAAAATTAGTTTAACAAATATATTGAAAAATGAAATTTGGCTGTATTTCTTTTTAAATATATATCAGAGTTGCGCAAAAATTTAATCAACGATTGACGATTAAATTTCTACTTGAATTTGTTAATCGTAATTAAAAATTAAACTTCTACTTTAGTCGTTAATTGCGGTTAACGATTAGTACATTCTTCGCAATTGTAATCGTGCATTGGATAATTGATTTATGCAGTTTATACTACAGAAATTTCGAAATGAGATACGGAATCGAAACTATACATACTGAGAAAATGCATATAAACTGAGTTTCTGATGTCTCTGACAATCCCTCATGTCCCCCCTCTCTCTCAACTTCATCAATCGATTGAATCAATCGTCGATTTTTCAATGTCAATTTTTTAAATAATATACAACTCTGCTAAATATTAATCTATTTTCACTAAAAAACCTCGTGTGATGTATAAATCAAAATAGTGGATACTTATTTTTGGAATTTTTTGTTTTTTACCATATAAACGTGCTGCTGAATTTTTCAAACCAGTTTTATTTTATGATGTCGCAAATAACCTAGTAGTTGATGCGACATAAAAGAATAAAAGTATAATCACGGGAAAAGTAAACTGGCACGTGTATCAGAACGTATCATGAAGTTTTATAATATTTCCGGCAATTATTCTATTATACTATATGACATCGTTATCTTTCTAAACATCAGAAAAAATGCTACACGACGCGCGCGCAACTTCTACTACTAATAATAATAATAATAATAATAATAATAATCACTGCCACATAGGGTAACTATGCCGATTACTGCAGTATCATGTTTCGATCGTATTTTATTTTAATATTATTCCTAATTTTTTTAACTTCCCGATTCATAGGAAAGTGATTCCTAATTTAATTGTGAAATAATAATACGGAGAAGCAATTTGTGAAAGAATATGTTCTCAACACAAAAAATTGCTCTTTAACGCTAATACAGGATAAGGAAATATTAAAAAATAATATCTATAACATTTTGTACGTATTACTGCGGACAAAAAAAAACCGTGTACTAATTACTGCGTACCCGTTTTTTACTAGCTAGTATTGTCATAGCTATTAAAAATTCACAATCACAAATTTTTAGGATTATCTGTATGGGATTAGGAATCTGAATGGCGCTAGGAAAAATTATTTTATACTTTTTAGTCCGTCTTAAAAATACGGTATTTTAAACAATTTTATTTTTATTTAAATAATTATTTTCTGCTTTTCAGTGTTGCGTGTGTGACATTTTACAATCGATTTTAAACATTTTTATGAAATTATAACAGAGACATATACAGTATATAAAATAAAAAATAAAATACAGTATTTTATCGATATAAGTCCCTAGCACGGGCCTGTCGGGGGACATTTATGCGCCAGAGACACTATTCTTTGAGTTTTGCCGAACGTAGAGAAAGACAGCCGAGCTCGAGACGCCTCGGTCGCCGAGAAATGTAAACGTAAGTAATTCAAATTTCCAACTTCCTTATTTTTCATTATTTTTTAATGAGATTTCGATTACCATATTTGTGGCATTTTTTAAAGAAAAATGATACCACATATGATATAATTTCGATGATATTTACTTGTGTAATAGACAGTCAAAGTTTCGGGCACAAGGAAGGACAGTTGTCGGCGAGCCTTTGAAATGTGCTGGCGACTACGACTCTCTGCGTCCCTTTCTTTCCGATTCGCTACCCTACGCGCCCGAAACTTTAACTGTCTATTACACAAGTAAATATGATCGGAATTATATCATGTGTGGTATCATTTTTATTAGAAAAATGCCACAAATATGGTAATCGGAGTCTCATAAAAAAATAATGAAAAGTAAAGAAGTTGGATATTTGGATTAAGGCTGCGCCGGCGCCAGAAATCGCTAGAAATGGCTGTGTTGTCTCAATTGATGCAATATATTTAGGAGATGTAATAAATTTACTAGGGCTCCCAGCGCAAACCTAGGACCTAATTCAAGAACCTTTTGAACATTCAACGGTATTTCAGTATTTGTTAAATTTTTAAACCAAATTGTGTTTTCAGAATCCAGTGTCAAGTTGTCGGAACAATCATTGCCAATAGATTCGTCAATACAAACTAAAACATTGTTCATTTTTACCAAGTTATTGAATTTTCTTAAATTTTGTTTTTTGCGATCATTAAATAATTAAAAAAAATTTTTTTGTTCAAATTTGGTAAACTTATCCAAAACGTGTTCAGGGATGAGGAATTGTAAAACTTCGTGAAGGTCTTCAATTTCTTTTAAGTAATTGGTATGCAAAAAATGTGTATCCTTAATGATAATGTTTAACACTTTTCTCATATATCTATTTTGTAAATGTGATAATTTATCATGAGTGAGACCAGAATTAGTAGAAAAATTACCTTTCTTTTTCATAACATTTTTAAATTTAATAACATTTTTTCATAACATTGTTACGATCTCAGTTTGATTTGGATGTTAATAAATTGTGGTTTACCATTTTGGTATTCTCACCGGCGTGAGGGTAGAAGTATATTATGGTTTTTAAATCTACCGCTAGGTATCGATTTATATAACCTGGATCTCTCACTAGAATAATCAGTGTCGTACAAGCAGACATGTGGAACGCACGCGTTTCACGCGCCGCACGGCTCTCAGTTTTGAATATTTAATCACACCTAAGCAAGTGAGTGTTTTGTGATAAATTTGTTGCCTGTACGTTCAAACATTTAATAGTTTTTTCCAATATCTTTTGAAAATTGTATGTTTAAAATTTCTGATTACAGACGCAATTATAATTATTGTTCTTGAAAATGGTTGAAATTAGAACCGAAACGTCGAATTGATTATCAATTAGCAAAATTGCTTAGTTTTTTTCATTGATCGAACCGTAGCGTCGAAATCAATTAACATTTGTTTGATAAAATAAATATTGTATGAATATTTAAATATTAAAAAAAGATTGATTCTCTTTTTAATATTATACGAATGTGTATACAATATTTTGTGCTACTATTTGTTTGATAAAATAAATATTGTATGAATATTTAAATATTAAAAAAAGATTGAATCTCTTTTTAACATTATATGAATGTGTATACAATATTTTGTGCTACTATTTGTTCGATAAAATAAATATTGTATGAATATTTAAATATTAAAAAAAGATTGATTCTCTTTTTAATATTATACGAATGTGTATACAATATTTTGTGCTACTATTTGTTTGATAAAATAAATATTGTATGAATATTTAAATATTAAAAAAAGATTGAAACTCTTTTTAATATTATGTGAATGTGTATACAATATTTTGTGCTACTATTTGTTCGATAAAATAAATATTGTATGAATATTGAAATATTAAAAAAAGATTGAATCTCTTTTTAATATTATGTGAATGTGTATACAATATTTTGTGCTACTATTTGTTTGAGAAAATAAATATTGTATGAATATTTAAATATGAAAAAAAGATTGAATCTCTTTTTAATATTATATGAATGTGTATACAATATTTTGTGCTACTATTTGTTTGATAAAATAAATATTGTATGAATATTTAAATATGAAAAAAAGATTGAATCTCTTTTTAATATTACATGAATGTGTATACAATATTTTGTGCTACTAGGGATGTATTTGCCAAGCGTTTCACTTGATCGCGCGTTTCTATTTCTGTACGCTCGTATATGTAGATTGTAATGCTATAAATGCATAAACATCCGTAGTTGTCACTTTTGAAACACAATAGCGGGGAAAGGAGGGGGCACGCAAGGATACGCACCTACACATTTTCGCACAAAGAATCGATAAGGGATGTTATAGAGGCACCGGCTCGTACTACAATAAACCGAATAGAGATGCTGTGACACGGTAGCAGCGCCTGCTGTATTTTAAACGGTAATTTTACGAGTCCTTGGTCACTGTAGTGATTTCATCCGTTGAATGGCGGAAGGGCGCTAACTACCCTTATATCTACTTGCGACAGAAGGGCGCGTGCTCTCCCCCATTCCCCAGTCCTAAACGCATCTTGAGCGCCTCAACAGGTCCATGAATAAGTTAGGGCTCGGCGCCAAGTGTCGAAGACGTAATAGATTTTTCAGTCCCTGTGCACTTAAGGGGGATGAGGGAGGGTGCGTTCTGGCTTTCCTTCAAAATCGAGTAAAGTATATAAGACCTAATTTCCTTTCACGTCGAATCCTGCAAAAAAGGCTCTGTTTCATCTTTCACCGCCGCACCGTCTCCGCTTAATAGCTCTCGAGAACACCGATTTGCCACAATCTACTTTCCGTAATTTACTTGAATAATAACAAGTAGACGCGCATAGAATGCTACTTATACTGACAATGAGAGGTATATTTAGTTAAGCCGTTAGCTGTGAACATTGTTTCCATTACAGTTGTCACTTGCATGTTTACTTACAATTGAGCCGTTCACTATGAAAGCGGAATAACTCCATTTTTTCCATTATTCAGACATTGAAGGTTTCGCGTATCGTACGATTCTAAAATACATATATATGTGTAGATGGATGCCAGAAGTTTCAGTAATTGAACCATGATTTTTCTAAAAATGCATTTTAAGACGAAAGAATATTCAGTGGTGTTATTCCACTTTTTATTGTCAAGAAATTATAAGAGTCGTGAACAGAAATAAAAAAATGTTTAATTTGAAATCTTTCATTTTTTTTTTTGCAAATTGCAGTAATAATTACGATATGCTGGAGGTATGTATATGTATGCATATAGACAACGGATTTTGACATAATCGAGTCAATTTAATATTTTTTTAAATTGCGAGGTCTAGATATTATGGCTGCTAGAACCTGCTTTCAAAGGTTTGCATGTCACATCGTCTTTCATTGATGATTTATAATAAAGAGTATATACACTATTATACTGTCAGGCAGCACACTTGATGCCGAATCATTTTTTCGACGTCAGTATTCTTCGTCTTTAAAGTTGCATGTATCTCTCACCCAACGACAAGGAATTCCGTTCTACAATTATTTCTCTTTTAACTTTCTTTAAACTTCTATTTTATTGATCTAATTCTTCGCCTATTTATACTCAAAGGCCGTATTTCTAAAACATGAAATAGTACCATACTTCCAGCTTATAGCTAGCTCGAAGTACACTGCGGCTCTAAAAACGACGATGACTTTTTTAATATTGTACTTTACGATTTGAAGTTTTTTGAGAAGCTAGAGCAATTACTTCACTGCAGGATGTGAAAAGAAATTTTTTTCAAAAGATGATATATTTTTAAATATTGTACTATACAATTTGAACTTTTTTGAGAAGCTACAGCAATTAGTTGACTGCAGGATGTGAAAATAAATATTTACAAAAGATGATATCTTTTTAAATATTGTATTATACAAGTTGAACTTTTTTGAGAAGCTGGAGCAATAAGTTCACTGCAGGATGTGAAATGAAACTTTTACAGAAGATAATATCTTTTTAAATATTGTACTGTACAAGTTGAACTTTTTTGAGAAGCTAGGGCAATTAGTTCACTGCAGGATGTGAACAGAAATTTTTACAAAAGATGATATCTTTTAAAATATTGTACTATAAAACTTGAAATTTTTTGAGAAGCTAGAGCAATTAGTTCACTGCAGGATGTGAAATGAAATTTTTACAAAAGATGATAACCTTTTAAATATTGTACTACACACGTTGAACTTTTTTGAGAAGCTAGAGCAATTAGTTAACTGCAGGATTTGAAAAGAAATTTTTACAAACGATGATATCTTCTTAGATATTGTACTATACAAGTTGAACTTTTTTGAGAAGCTAGAGCAATTAGTTCACTGCAGGATGTGAAAAGAAATTTTTACAAAAGATGATATATTTTTAAATAGTGTACTATACAAGTTGAATTTTTTTGAGAAGCTAGAGCAATTAGTTCACTGCAGGATGTGAAAAGAAATTTTTTCAAAAGATGATATCTTTTTAAATATTGTACTATACAACTTGAACTTTTTTGAGAAGCTAGAGCAATTAGTTGACTGCAGGATGTGAAAAGAAATTTTTACAGAAGATAATATCTTTTTAAATATTGCACTATACAAGTTGAACTTTTTTGAGAAGCCAGAGCAATTATTCACTGCAGGATGTGAAAAGAAATGTTTACAGAAGATGATATCTTTTTAAATATTGTACTGTACAAGTTGAACTTTTTTGAGAAGCTAGAGCAATTAGTTCACTGCAGAATGCGAACAAAAATTTTGTCAAAAATTGCAATTGATCGGAATTGTAGAAGAAATACTAAAAGTTGAATTTTACAACTTTTTCACGTAGGCCTATATTGAAAATTGAAAAAATACGTTTTGTAGATCTGTGTCAATTGTACGCACTGTGAAAGTTTCATCGAAATCGGTTGATGTCGGAGAAAACGACAGGCCTTGAAACATATAAGAATTCTTAGATTTACTGGCAGTTATAGGTCAAAAATAGTGAAAATCTGCAATTTTTACCATCTTTAAACGCTTGTAGCTAATGTAACTCATTGCAACGTCAACCAATTTTGACGAAATTTTCAGAATATTTTTCATTGACACAGATCTACGAAACGTATTTTTTCAATATTCAATATAGGCTCACATCAAAAAGTTTTAGTATTTTGTCTACAATTCCAATCAACTGCAATTTTTGAATAAATTTTTTTTCACATCCTGTAGTAAACTAATTGATTTCGCTTCCCAAAAACAGTTTAAAGCGTATAATACAATATTAAGAATGTTATCGTGTTTTTTAGAGCGTGTGAATATTAATCCGAGCCATTATGTATGTATAATAACTACCATTAATAACCTGTATCATTGTCTGAGGTTAACACAAAGCTCAAACAATTAATCGCTAATAACAATAGAATTACACGTTTAAGTGAATTCATAAATATTTTGTAAATTACTGATCACTGTATGAAGCAGTTTCGTAGAAATCCAATTGTCTGAGACTGCATCTCAATAACCAAATGACAAAGCAGATAAAGCGAATATCATCTCCGCGTCTTCGGTAATAGCGGAATTTTGCAACTCGACCAATTGTAACTCAATAATTCATAGCACACGTAATTTGTTTCACTTTCATAGTAAATGATTTTGCATTTTTAGTTAATGATCAATATTACATGTTAGTTTAACATTCGCCAGGTAATGTGAGGTTTCAGAGACTTCAGCTCCAGATTTTTGAAAAGAATTTTATGTGAATAAAATTAAATGAGTTTGTTACACCCGATCATACCCGATGAACAGTTTCTAGACACGCTTACATTCGAAAACATATCAGTCAAAGTGGAAATCAAACGTTGCAAATGTTGCTTAGAACTGCCGTCGAAAACATTTGTCATACAAACTCTTCTTGTTTACAAAATACTACTTTATTAAAATATCTGTAGTTCTGTGCTTACTTTCAACTGCTGAATTCATGTTATTAGGAATATAAAAGTCTTTCACAATAGCTGGTAGATATTCACAACACACGTTCTGATACACAATATTTCATAACAAACTCATACAAAAACATTCGAGAAATGTAAAACAACGCAACGCGGCACTTGCCTTTGTAATTTGTTTCATTGTTGATAATAATAGTACCAGAGGTCATTTTAAGTCTCAGGGGAATGTGTAGTATATAAAATATTCACCAATAATTATATTTTTTTACCTTCAATTGCGGACTTTTTTCCTGCTACATACTTATTCGATCTGGCCTACTGTGCGCCGTGTCGGACTCCGTTCACTGTATCCGCGCTCTGATTGGTCCGTGTTTTTGTTAATAACTTCCACTTTTGCGAAGGAAAATGTCGCTTGAAATCATCTCAGGAACCTCCCATTTCCGTATGTCGGATGTTGAAGGAATTTTGAGACACCCTGTGTATATGTATATGTGTATTGAAGATCAATAGTTTGGTAAATTTGGTTTACGACTCTCACTTTCATTGTTCGGAAGGAAACTTCTGCACTTCATAACTGTTATTTATAAGTTGAAGTGTAAAATGCTAAATTGTTGAACGAAAAATAAAATATATGCATAGTGATTGGTTTATTAAAAAATAATTGCGAGTATGGATGCAAATTGTTGAGTATAATCAATGCATGTTTAGATATAAATTATGTTAACACAGCGTAGGCCATGAATACTTGTATTATGTTCTTCATATATTCTTCAGTTTGTTTTATCGTTGTTCAGATCGCTTTGATGTATGGTTCTGTCATAATATACGGGGTGTCCCACATAAATGATAACACCTAAATATCTTTCGTATTTACAGTCCTATCAGAAAACTTCAGAGGACAAAGTGACGCTATTGCAGAGGGGCAATATAATAATGAAGAAAAAAATTTTTTATGTCGTGTTTTTAAATGAAATTGCAATGTCACCGATGTTTTTTAAATGGAATAGTATATTTTTTTGCGATAGCATGTGTTACGTCCGGTGGTCCAACCATCATTCATAAACAATAAATAACCACAATACAAATATTTCTTAATTTTGTTTAATATTCTCTCTAACTAATCTTGTCTAATTAATAAAATATTGTAATCATATACTAAGCGAATAAACTGAAATATAATACGCGAGCGATATGTTAAGCAACAAAGCACCTG
Organism: Lasioglossum villosulum; assembly: GCA_963971365.1. Lineage (NCBI taxonomy): Eukaryota > Metazoa > Arthropoda > Insecta > Hymenoptera > Halictidae > Lasioglossum > Lasioglossum villosulum. The sequence continues at coordinate 15,601,557 of OZ020504.1, forward strand.
CAGGCCACCTGTAGCGCAAAATTACAAGAAAACCACTTAAACAAAATTAAATACCAAGAAGACCAAGAACGCAATAGAGCTGACACATAGACTGACGAAAGCACTCCGGAAGAACGCGAGAAGTGGAGGATCCAGCCGAGAGAGAGAGAAAGACACAAGAGTAATTCAACGACCAAATTGCAGACAACAATTACGATGACAGGTGAAAACAGAACCAACTCCGCAAGGATTTGGCTTAGAACAAAGGATAGAAGAAAATATAAAAACGACGACATGTCGCCAGCGCCTGAGTACAGTAATGTCGCGATAGTTGTCGCAGGAGCTGTTCTCTGGAGCGACAACTTCCAAGACGAATCCAATCGAAAGCCGAACGTAGAGAAGGACAGAATGATCGCGTGGCCGAGCGTGTCGTCGTCGCCGGCACAGTTTAAAGGCCCGCGTGTTCTCAGAATGTAATGCCAATTAAAAATGCTTTATTCTCCATTATTTTTTAATGAGATTTTACTGGCTTGTACCTGGCAAAATTCTGATTAAAACAAGACCAAACACGGTATAATTTGGCCCATCAGTAATATCTTGAAAGTTGCCGTAGTGCCTACTAGTGAATTTTTTCCAGGAATAAGCCAGTAAAATCTCATTAAAAAATAATGAAAATTAAGCAATTTGAAAATTCGATTCATGGTGTCAATCTAGTAGTGTTCACACCGATATACCCGAGCCGATACACAGTGGGTTGAAACGAGAAAAACGCGGACAAAAATCATTTTTCCGACTAAACGAAAAATGTAAAATTATATTATAAACTTGTTGGTAGATAAATAAGGCATCATTTCCTGCATTTGGTTTTCTAAAATGTATCCCACAATTAAATGCTAAAGTTGAAGAAAAATTCATAAAAGTAGCTTCTCCTGAATTTCTTAGAATATCGATTCACTTAGGACGTTGTAACTTGATACACGTATGAGTGAGGATTTTTTTCCGTGTACTTATATGAAAGCGTGTTTCAAGACGAAAATAATAAGCATCTACGTTGTCTGTTTTTGTTGTATATAGCACCTACAAACATTGATGAAACAAAGAGTAATTTTCAAGCTTTTTTTCTATTCAAATAGAGTTATAAACCGATTGCCGTCGATTTCCGCATTGAAATTTATTACACGTTATTGGTAGATATGTGTAGAATAAAACTAAAAAGGTTCCAGCTGCTCCTATCTGCCCCCAACAGCGACAATGAATTTTATAATAACGATGACGCGTGAGAGAGTACGCGACTGGGCCGCGCGCTATTCAGATAGTCAGTATGGTGTCTGTTCGCAGAGGAAAGCCATTTCTAAAAGAAAACCAGCCAAATTTTGTCATAATTTTAAAAATGGGGTTTTTCAATAGTAAAAAACGCTATACAAAAAATCGATCTAAGCCGCCTCAAAAGTCCTATTATATATATTATATATTATATATAATAGTCCTATTATATACAATTATAATAATAATATTACAGGGTGTCCCGAAATATGAAGGCGAAATATGATCCAGCGATTAATATCACGTAAATTATACAAAATTTATTATATAAAAACAATTAATAATATGTATGTCCAAACTCGAGAAAATTGTTTCTAAAAAACCTTATATATCTTTTATGGATTTAGAATTAAGTAAAATCTGATTATTAATTTGAATTCAGCACCTCAAAATCTATAAAACGGTACCACTTTTATTAACTTAAACTTAGAAATAACTTTAAAAATGATTTTTGTCCGCGTTTTTGTCGTTTCAACCGACTGTGCGACATCAAACATCGCCGCCTTGCGGCCCGGCGCAGCATTGACAGCTGGTGGAATGGGTAGGCACTGCGGCAACTATCGTGTACAGCTCCTGCGACAACTATCGCGACATTACTGTAGTAATCAAAAGTCAACAGTTGAATCTGACAATACCAATTTAATAATCGAACAATCATTTTGAGTCTGAAGTCAAATCGTTCGTGTGTAACCAGTCAAACAATCATTTCGAGTTAAAAGTGAAATCGTTCGTGTGTAATAGTTCGTAAGGATCACAATTGTAAGGACTACCATTTCGGTTACACGAGAACTGTAACCCGCGTAACGGTAAATACTAACATTTATAATAATTACTAACCCTCGTATCGACTACTCAAACACCAAATGTATTCTGAATTCATCGATCAAATATACTTTGTTTAACTTCTGTTAAATATCAGCTTCTCCAAATTCATTTCAAATACCTAACTTCGAACTCCTCGTCACGAATAATTTACAGTAAAGCCACATAAACCTCACAAAATCTTCAATTTCCCGAACCAAAGCCGGTGAATGCAGGTAGGTTCGAAACTACACAATATCCCTCTCATTATAATCTATAGAATCTCTATCAAAATATCTATCCGTCCAACTTGGAATGTAACACACGATAGACAATAAAAAACTGAATTTAGTGGATACCACCTTTTTGACCTTGAAATGACCTTGAGCAAGAATAATCATGTTGTAGCGGATGAAATGTGGAAGTTTAAAATTTACGTGTTTCAGCAAAGATTGCGCGTTGTTTACGTCGGGTTGACCTTTACATATCATATCAAGGTCATTTCAAGGTCAAAAAGGTGGTATCCACTAAATTCAGTTTTTTATTGTCTATCATGCTATCGCAAAAAAATATACTATTCCATTAAAAAAAACATCGGTGACATTGCAATTTCATTTAAAAACACGACATAAAAATTTTTTTCTTCATTATTATATTGCCCCCTTGCAATAGCGTCACTTTGTCCTCTGAAGTTTTCTGATAGGACTGTAAATACGAAAGATATTTAGGTGTTATCATTTATGTGGGACACCCTGTATATTCAAAATAAGTTAACTTGTGCCAATATTACATGATAACAGTTAATGGTAAAATGAATTGTAATACACAAGATGTCATTGAAAATCAGAGGACTTGAAACTAAAGTTTCGAATTCAGAACTAATATTTCGAAAATAAGAGTCTTCCGAACGATATATTCCTACACGACGTTTGTAAAATTTTATTTTTAGAAAATGTGCAAGCTCGTCTGTAATTGTTTAATCGTATGTCATCCTATCTAGGGATAAAATTGAAATACTGTAAATACTAAAGATATTTAGGTGTTATCATTTATGTGAGACACCCTGTATAATTACTTTTTGGTTATTACATTTCATATTTCATGTATTATATATTTAATTAAAATTCATAACTAACACAAATCTAAATAAATGTTTTATGAAAATTCTTTTTATGAAACTATTATATGGGTCAATGGAGACTTGTTTATCGGCGTCGAATATATTTGACATCGACTCACTAGAGCCACAAGCCAGTTGGGGTATCTCAGATAAAAAATATTGTCTTTCCTGGTTTAAACGCTATCATATTAGCCTACGTAAAAATTTCCAGATTTCTTGCTCAGCGTAAAATATTTTTGGTCCGGAGAGGGTCAAGTAGGCCATAAAACTGTATACGTAAACAATTACATTAAAAAGCAAAGAAGAAAGAAAATAAGCGAATTCCTAATATTGCATAAATTATTCCTAAATTTCCAAAAATTTCTTTTTCACCTCTTTCAAAGAGAATTCTTGCTAGAATACACTTTTCTATCAATTTCTTAGACGTTTTATATTTTTATCGCAAGATGTAAGACACCTATTTAGTAGGAGAACTTGTCATGATAATGAGGTGTGCGGTGGAACTGTCAGAATACATCCCAGAAAATTAATATTGAATCGGTAAGAAATTTGCCTTACAATCTGTACGGGTGCGGAACAGCAAGCCAGGCAGAAGACGCGGGGGATAAGCGGCAGGAAAAACCGTTTAAGAGCCACTTTCGATGCAAATTCATTGCAGCCATTTGCGTCGCCGCGCCGCCCAATACATCCCTCGTATCCAAGTTCGATCTTGGAACGGCAATCAATTTATTTTTTCCCAAGTTATCGTGGAGCGGATGTTAGCTCCAAAATTCGATGCTAGGGAATATTCACAATATCTACAACTTTCAACTTATGCGGTGAATTTTTACGCAATCTTATCTGTACGTTCCAATAAAAATTGATAAATAGTCGAAAAAAATGTATACTTACTGCCGATGTTTTTAGATTTTTTATTCTTATTGATATAACATGCAAGATTCAGTCACGACAATACATTACACGATGAGCTAGTCATTCTTATGTTTCAATATCGCGGAAAGCAGCATCATCTACTCATCTACTGTATACAGGGTGTCCCAAAACTACCCTAGGAGCCGAAAATGGGAGGTTCCGTGGGTCATTTGAAACTACATTTTCCTTTACAAAAATGACGTCCGCGGCTTTGTTCAGGAGTTATTAACGAAAAACACGGACCAATCAGAGCGCGACGTAGACGCGAGTTACAGTAATTTATCAATCGTAGTCCCAACACCCGTGTTATGAACGGACTACGATCAAGTAGGGTGGCTATTTTTTGATTTATGACTGCGTCTACCCTACCGCGCCGAGACTTCAAACGACAAGCCGAACGTAGAGAAGGACAGAATGAAATAGTCCCCGTCGCCGGCACAGTTTAAAGGCCCGTGCGTCATCACAATAAAACACCAAGACCTTAACATCTTTATTTTCGATGATATCATTATGGAACTTTCACCAACATATTCGTGGCATTTTTCTGATTAAAATCATACCAAACACGATATAATTTGGCCAATATTTAGTGGTTTAATCGACGATGAAAGTTTCGAACGCAACGAAGAAGAGCGTATTGGAAAGAAAGAGACGCGAACAGTAGCCGCCGCCGGCATAGATCAAACACGCTGTCCTTCTTGTAAGTAAAACTTTCATCGTCGATTAAACCACTAAATATTGGCCAAATTATATCGTGTTTGGTATGATTTTAATCAGAAAAATGCCAGGAATAAGCCGGTAAAATCTCATAAAAAAATAATGAAAATTAAGTAGTTTGAAAATTCGATTCACTCGAGTCAATGTAGTGGTGTTCACACCGATATACCCGAGCCGACATCAAACGTCGCCGTCCTGCTGCCCGGCGCAGCGTTGACAGGTGGTGGAATGGGTAGGCACTGGACTACGATTGAAGAGGCGACCGAGGACTACGATTCAGAAATTACTGTATCTCGGTAACGGTTCTTCCTACCGCAAAATAACGAAATTTTCAAAAGACTTAACTTAAAAAATATAGGGTATGCACAACCACATGAAGTATGTAGTCTTTTGAATTTTTCAAGAAAAAAAATTTTTTATTTATTTACTTAATGTCCGCCTTAAATGTAAAAAATGTTTAGGGTTTAATGAATCAGGGATAAGAGTAATACCTACTTGATAATTGATGATATTTAAACAAAAATTGATGAAATCCCAACAAAAACATCCTGTAAACAGGAGCCAAGTTCTCTATGGCCGTAAACAGTTGTGAGATCAAATAAAATACGGCCAAGTTCGTTAGCTTAGAAATACCTGTTGCAATACTGAAAAAAGCGTTTGTAAAAATTAGTTTAAAAGAACGCTATTTAATTTATAAAGTTACATGGAGGGTTAAATTATTCAAACTTGGCCGCTACCAAACACCTTTTATGGCCATTGGTTTAAAAAGTAACGACCAAGTTGAATAATTTAGCTCTCCATGTAATGTCGTACACGCACCAAGTGGGGCATCTCGAATTTTAAAAAATATGATTTTTCTCGGCTTAAGCAGTATTAGTAAAAATTGCAGATTTTCACGATTTTCGGCAATAAATCATGAAAATCTGCAATTTTTACCATCTTTAAACGTTTGTAGCTCATTGCAACGTCGACCGATTTTGACGAAACTTTCAGGATACGTTTAATTGACATAGATCTACAAAACATATTTTTTAAATATTCAATATAGACCCACATGAAATAGTTAAAAATCAACTTTTAGTATTTTTTGAACAATTCCGATCAATTGCAATTATTGACAAAATTCTTTTTTTTGCATCCTGTGGTAAACTAATTGCTCTAGCTTCCCAAAAAAGTTCAAATCGTATAGTACAATATTAAAAAAGTTATCGTCTTCTTTAGAGCGGTCTTAAACTTTTGTCCGCTACTGTAGCTCTCTACACTTTAGCGTCACGTTTGTCTTTTAATATCATGATAGTTTTTTAAGTATATCTCTTCTTGAGTTTGGCAGGTGTGTTACCGTTGATCTTTTTCATTTAAGGTCCATTTATACTACTCGGACGGACTGCCACGGATCGGCCACGGACACACTGAAATTCGGGAGGCTCGCAGAAAGGCCTGGACCCAAAACTTCAGGAGATGGCGGACTGGCCCCAGGCTTTCCTAAGCTGTTTACACCACTCTACACCCTTGCGAACGCCAATGGTAGGATCGGTGTCCCGTGCTGCACAGATTTCGGAAGTTTCTGTCGGCGACTTCACATTTTCGGATGAGACCCGAATCTAGCTGCCGCACAGTGTTCCAAATCGAGAAATTCAGTGACTTTTGGTCCAAAAACGAACTTTCTCGTATCGATATCTAATTAATGAACATTACATCCCAAATGTCCATAGACCTTGGAAATGTAGAAATTAGTACAATTTAATAAATATTATAGTTGTTATAAATATTGGACGTTGGAGATTTTAAGAAGAGTATTTTTAGCAAGAAAAATTGCTTCTCTTTGATGCGATGCCCTGACGTTCCTACTTAATACTTTCTCGCGCTTTTTTTTTAAATTGACTTTTGTGATAATAAATCGTATCTTACATTATTAAATAGTCTGCATAATGTATTAGAAATTAATGCTGGGCTAAATGGAGATGATTTAAAAAATTTTTTATATTCGGTAAGGAATATCTTCAAAGTCCCAGGATGTCCCAGGCTCTAACAAATTGGACTATTTTCAGTACACCTTCCTCTAAACGTTGGCGTAAAAACTATTTCCACATACGTCCGTCTTTTTAAATTATAACAGTTTAAAACTGTCAATGTTACTCGCGCCTCTTTACGCTTTACGGGCTACTTTTGCATTAAAAAAAAATTTAGAACCGGAAGCTGACGCATTAATAAGTAAATAACAGAAAAGACAGAACTCGAAATGGACTATAAAAAATAATGCTAGACAAAACCAATTGGGAATGAAGACCAACAAATTATAAACAAATATTATTTTTTTTATATTTCATGTTATTCGTTGTATGCTATTATTGTTATATTATAAAACCGTTATTGTTATCACATTTTTATCACAAAAGTTCTATAAAAACATTACTAAATTATTATATATTATGTAGAATATTATAAATATTATAAATTATTATACGAAATATCTTTTGATACAGTTATGAGGCCGTTTTACCTTCTTGATACTTTTTGTATGCGTTGATTACAAAAAGATTCCTCCAGTTTACATTTTACCCATTCCCTAAAACAAAAATTGGTTTGAAAGATTGTATTTAAAGAATTTTTTCTTTCGTGAAAATTATGGATGAAAATGAATTAAAAATTATTGTTTAAGAAATGAAAAAAATATTAATTTGTCTATAGTTCAAATTGACTATTTTTAAAATGAATTTTAGTGCAAATTTCATCCCGATATCTCTTATGGTTCAAAAGTTATTACAGAATGTCACTAAATTTCCCGATTTGGACCACCGTGCGCCGCACAGTGGGCCAGATCGAATAAGTAGAAGGGAAAAAGTTCGAAATTGAAGGTAAAAAAATATAATTATTGGTGAACATTTTATGTACTATACATTCCCCTGAGTCGTAAAGTGATAAAGTAAGAGCCGAAAGTATTACCATTATCAACAATGAAACAAATGACAAAGGCAAGTGCCGCGTTGCGTTGTTTTACATTTCTCGAATGTTTGCTACGAAATATTGAGTATCAGAACGTGTGTTGTGAATATCTACTAGCTATTATGAATGAATAAATGAATAGCTTTTATTCGATCCCCTTGGGGTTACAAATTTACAACTACACCACTTTTCACACTCGCCGCCTTTACAAACTTACTTATTAAATCCTTAAAACTAACTTATACTTAACCTTAACCTAAGAAACGCACGAGAGAGAGAGAGACACGCATAAATTATCTATCCTTATACCTAATATTTACATATTTACATTTTACATAGCTCTCCGCTCTCCCATACTAGCTATTATCAAAGACTTTTATATTCTTAATAGCAGGGAAAAGGGGGAGACCTGGCACAGTTATGTTGGGAAGAGGTGAGGAGGAGAGACAGGGTGGGAGGGGTAAGGGACGACTGGGAGAAGGAGAGGTGGGAGTTCTTTAAGGAAAGAGGATGGTCAGCCGAGGAAATTAATAAAATGTTTGTAGATGAGAGGGAAGGGTTGAGTGAGAAAATAATTAATAGAGAAAAAGAAATGCAAAGAAAAGAAAGAAAGGAGAAGATTATGGCATCAAGAACAAATAGGTGGTATGGGATGGTGAAGGGGGAGGGTGTACCGGGATATTTAAAGAAGGGGTGGGGGGAGAGTAGGTGGCAGAGAGTGGCTAAATACAGGTTGGGGAGTGAAATGAGGGGTGAAAGGTACTGGATGAATGAGGATCAGAGAGTATGCAGAGTGTGTGGTTGGGAAAGTGAGACGTGGGAGCATGTATGGGAGGTGTGCATAAATTTTCTAAAGGCGCAACCCAAGGCATATAGAGTATGCCCAATCACATGACGTATGTAGTCTTTTGAATTTAAAAAAAAATTATAGGTGTTAAATTTTTTATCAATATTTGTATTATTCATATAATTACGATAACGAGTTCTTACTTTCACTACCACTCTGTGCAATTGAAAATCTAACCACAATATAGACGGAAATTTAGTATTTTCTTGAAAAATAATAAATTTTAATATTCCGCACGCTCCATTACCCAGCCCAGTCTTCAACATCAATGTTATTCATTATCACATATTTTATATTAATTTTCAATTTAATCTCAGTTAATAATTCGTTTTGACTGATTGTTTTTTAAAAGATCGTAATATAAATTTTTTTTTTGGTAGTTCCATCGATATTCTTTGAAAATGTATTCTCGACAGTAGAGATTAATTCACTCTTGCATTGGGATAATTTTCGATTATTGTAAGCGGTAACATTAGCATTAGTTGCATAATTAAAAAAAAAAAAATTATATATAATTGTTACGTTTGTTTCTCGGTGGAAAATTTCCGTCCTCTCGTATAATTTGCATTGTTGAATGAACTTCTTTCGAAAAAACTAAAAAACTACTGGACCAAAGTGGACCAAAATCTAATCAGCTCTGAGTTACAGACGAGCACATCGATTGCATCATTCATCATTCTGATCGCGTTATTACTTTTTCAGAAAACGTTAACGAAAAATTTGATAACATACAAACGGACATACGCACACACAGATACACACACACATACAAACATTTTGATAAAAATAGTCTAAAATGACTCCAATGACCATGAAACGTGAAGATCTGCTAAAAAATCGATTCTCGATTTTCGGGGAAATTACAGTAACTTCCCTATGAATCGGGAAGTTAAAAAACAATACTTGGTAATTTACTGGAGATGACAGCGTGGCTATCTCCGGTAGTTGTGACTTGCGCAGTCGGTAATTCTTTAAGGGGTTTCATTATTCCATGATGTTGTAAAGGAGAGACCGATAGTTCGCCTAAGGAGTTACGAGGCCCATAGAGACCTTTTTTGTGCCACGCACAGCAGGGGTCCGGAAAGGGGCGTCCGCGGCTCGGAACGCACAGTGGGCTGGAAACCCGTTTTTCGCGGCCAAAAGTATTTTAGCGTTACTTTAAAGTTAAAAGTTATAGTATGCTAGGTCGTTGAATTTGTTTCGACACCAGCAATAATATTATAAAGTCAGAAATATATAGTAACGTTTAAAAAATTGACGTAATTCCCATTTTTATAAACAAAAATTTTTTTTTAAATTTTTGTATATTGAAATTTATAGATATGTAAATACTGATCAACTTTAGTTCGAAACATTTTTTTGTCAGATCAAAGAAAATGTGTTAAAAATCGTGTTAAGGCTGCGTCGGAGTCAGAAATCGCTAGAAATGGCGGCGCCTTGATCGACTTCGAGATATATGGCGAAAAAGACAGAGAGGCAGATATGTTTCTCGCAGGAGAGACGAAGACAGAGATTTTAAACGACTGAACATAGCATCATTTTTCGAAGTGCCTACTCGGATTTTATTTAGCGAGGAAGCAATATTTTTTTGTGCCTTTGCGTTGAATTATTCTCCGAATTATTGCGGTGTCCAACACAGAGCCCTTTTTTGAAATTTGTCTCTCCGAACTTTATAAACAATAATAGTGTATGTTTTTATAGAAGATATTTTTTTCTGTACGCTTTTTGCGTACTAATATATAGTAATACGAAATGATCATTTAAACTTGTATTTTGATAGTCTACGATGACGTTTTATTTAATCTGAATTTTACGAAGTTTGTCTTCCAAACGTTATATCTCAGCAATGAATCATCGGAAATGAATAATAATTTGCATCGAAAAGCTTTGAAGGGTTCTTGCTATGTTCCAAAAAAAAAATTTTTTAAATTTTAATCTTGAAAAATTGACTTTTGGCAACGAAAAACGGGTTTCCAGCCCACTGTGCGACGGGAATCCGACGGAATCTGGTGGAAAGAGTCCCTATCAGTTAAGAGGGTAGGGTACCCACGTGACCATGGTATTTTTCATTGTGACCAACCCCTGCGCGAGAAACCAATTTGGCAACAGTGATGAACATACATTTGTATCGATCTAACACTTCAATTTCGCTATAAATACAGGTTTTTTTCTTTTAATCATTATCTTTATTGCTATTAATGCATCCGAGTGGCTTCATGCCCTTTACACTTTTGTAGTTACGAATCTACGCTGATAGTTCTCCTGACTAAGCGCCATCTGGTCGAAGTAGCTGAACTAAAATTGCTTCTACTTGCCCTTCATGAACGGAATCTAGGGAACAATTGAATGCGATCACGGGAACACACCTCAAGTCCTCATACGATTATATATTGAGCTGAGTGAGGGCTCATTTGAAAGAGGAAGGTTAAATGAAGCACGCGTGTGTCCCTAAAGTAGCAGGAAAAATCTTTTTGTGATCGAAAAATACATTAGAATATCCGAAATTTTTCTTCATTTGTTTTCCCTACTTTGGACAGTCACATTACTGGATATAAACATAATGTAACTAAAGTTGGACCCACGCGCGCTTCATTTAACCTTCCCCTTTAGAATGAGCCCTCATTCTGCTCAACATATAATTGCATGAGGACGTGAGGAGTGTTCCCGTAAACCCCTGTTTTGGCTCAAAATCTAGTTAGATTCTGGTTAGATTCTAGTGATGTCACGTGGGTACCCTACCCCCTTATTGTCTGTCTGTCCGTGGCGGTCCGTACGTGTAGTATAAATGGACCTTAAATGGACCTTAAATGGACCTTAACGCGGACCTAATAAAATGTTGTTCGGGTGTGGTGTCATAATGATCGAAAAACTACTATCGAATAATGAGAACTGTAGAACAAATAGAATGGTTTTTTATTTGACGAACGGATAAGGTTGATTGATTATTTTTGTTCTCGAGTATCGGTGATCCTGATCGAATCTGAAAATACGTCGTCGCGATGCACGAAATGTCACCAACGATAATATTGTTTCCGATTGTGTTGGAACAAATCTAGGTATAGACAGGTATAAATCTAATCTAGGGTACCGTCTGTGCAACTTTCATGTGTCTTCGATTATTCATCGGCGACTACACGTGACATCGGCAACATTTCGTCCAGCTGTTTTCATTATCCTTACACCGCCATAAATATATTTTGACGGGCGATTCGAAATGAATAAATTTAACGTTTGCTACATTGTTAAATCACTGTTTCACTATGCATTCGATTATTTATAAGTTTATTAGAAGAAAAGGTTTATTATAGCAAAAAATAATAGAACAGAATAGAAAATATGTTATCGAATATATCTATTAATAAATAATAAATATCTATGGACTTCACCGAAACGTAATCCTTGCAATTGTGTACTAACTTCAAACTGTGTATTGGATCGCAGAACGCGCGGACACTGTCGACCAAAATTAAATTTTCATGAGACGTATCAAAAGTTGACGAAAACAGAAATGTATTGATTACGTCGACAAAAATATAGTAACTAAAAATAATTGTATCTATTTGTAAATCGCAAGTACTGAATACTAATTAAGAATCCCCAGACATGTTTCAGAGGATAAAAGAAGAGACACAGGCTGTTCCATACCACACGAATGTTTTTTAAATAATACTTAGAACAACGTTATACATTACACAGGCTGTTATTTCAAGGTCATATTGTCCAAGATCTTGCGAAAAGTATTGTTGCTAACTTTTTTTTTAATGTAACGATTTACCTTTTGTATCCTGAATCGATAGAGTACCCAATTCTGTGTACAAATGTATTGACCTTCGTATGTCATCCTTCCAACCTTCTTTTTGTTAAGGGAGGTGGTTAAAGTTTAAAACAATTCACCTCCCGGGACAACCAATAGATTGCCCCTCTACTTTCATATTATATGCCCAAACTAGGCCCCCCGGGACCTACTTTTCGTAATACACCCGGGGTGTCTCTTCAGGCCCTTTCCACGCCTGTTCTTTTCTAATAATGTCATCCTTCCAACCTACGTACAACGGGTAAAAAAAAATTGGCACACTCTTAAAAGGGCGATAACTTTTTAAATATCGTATTATACGATTTTAATTTTTTTGGGAAGCTAGAGCAATTTGCCACAGGATGCTGAAAAAAATTTTGTCAAACCAAGGCCAATATTGAAAATTTTAAAAATGCGTTTTGTAGACCTGTGTCAATTAAACATATTCTGAAAATTTCGTCAAAAGTGGTCGACGTTGCAATGAGCTATAAACGTTTAAATATGTTAAAAATTGCAGATTTTCACGATTTTCGGCCTTCAAGTGCAGTCAATTTTTCAATTGCAGTAAGGATTCTTCCATCTATCAATACCTGTCGTTTCTTTCCACATCAATAATATGACTGGATACGAAACGCCAAGGTATTCGTCAACTAATGCACATATAATGACTTATTAATATTCGGACACTATTAAAAAGACGATAATATTTTTAATATTGTACTATACGATTTGAATTGTAGCAATTTCTTAAATGCATTTCTTTCCTTAATTGTATAGTAAAGTTAGCAATAAATCACTTAATGAATTTAGCAGAATGTGGAAGAATTTCTAAAGTACCTACTCCTACTGAAATTTCATCTCATGGTAATGTTACATGAGTGAATAAGGTAATAACAATTTACAATAATTGTAAAATAAAAAATCTAGAACTAGTTTTGAATCAGTGTTAAAAAAAGTATAGTTGCGCGGTTATAGATAAATATTTCCACAATCGAGCTTTGAATTTTAGGTGAAATGTTGCCACATGAGAAAGTAATCAGTATTTGGTATTCGATGCTGCGCGAGTTCTAAAATAGATATTACAGAAGTATTTCACATTCCATAATATGACTGGATACGAAACGCCAAGGTATTCGTCAACTAATGCACATACAATGACTCTTATTAATATTCAGACACTCTTAAAAAGACGATAATATTTTTAATATTGTACTATACGATTTGAATTTTTTTGGGAAGATAGAGCAATTAGTTTGCCACAGGATGCGAAAAAAAATTTTGTCACAAATTGCAATTGATCGGAGTTGTAGAAAAAATACTAAAAGTTGCATTTTACAACTTTTTTATGTGGGCCAATATTGAAAATTTTAAAAATGCGTTTTGTAGACCTGTGTCAATTAAACATATTCTGAAAATTTCGTCGAAATCGGTCGACGTTGCAATGAGCTATAAACGTTTAAATATGTTCAAAATTGCAGAGTTTCACGATTTTCGACCTACCTATAACTGCAGATTCTAACATCTTTCAATGCCTGTCGTTTTTTCGCGTCAACCGATTTCGATGAAACTTTACCAGTGCATATAACTTACACAGATCTACAAAACGCATTTTAAAAATTTTCAATGTTGGCTCACATAAAAAAGTTGTAAAATGTAACTTTTAGTATTTTTGCTACAATTCCGATGAATTGCAATGTTTGACAAAATTTTTTTCGCATCCTGTGGCAAACTAATTGCTCTGGCTTCCCAAATAAATTCAAATCGTATAATACGATATTTAAAATGTTATCGCCATTTTAAGAGTGTGCCAATACTTTTTTTACCCACTGTATGTTTTATCACATTATCACATTATAAATCATTTTGCATACTCGGTTCAAGCACCTTTTATCGGTTCGAACACCTACTAACTGTCAGTTATTGTTAATGGATACGTATTGAAAATGATTTCGGTAATATCCTGTTAACTATTGCGTTTAGGACTAGTGTATACATTTATACATATGGTAAGTAGATACATACATGGACTGTATGACAGAATCGAAATATCACTTATATGTACGTATCGTGCACAGACATGACAGGCATTCCTTGATTTGTTATCGCCAGCTCAGCATCGAAAATAGAAAAGGAGTCAATAAAGCATGAACGCCATGATATAATACTAATACAATGGTAAAACTTTCTTGTTTCTAATGACTTTTTATTAATCATCTACCAACATATTAGTGATAGTTCTGTAATTGAAACGACACCAAACATGGGATAATTCGATTGACGTTTATTTGTTTGATCCACAGAACAACAGCACGTGAAACCTAGATTATATCGGTACTAATCAGTGCAACATGAGCGTTCGAATAATAGAACAATTACCTACATATTAGCTACAGTGCTCGATAAAATTGTTACTGATGTCTACAGTGTGTTGTATTATATGATACATACATGAACCACCTTAGATTCAACTATTTACGATCGAGGATCCATTGAATCGTGTAAGGAAAAGCCAAGCCGTCGCACAGTGGGGCCCAACGCCAATCTAGCTGATAAAAAATCATAGTGATCAGACGCAGCTTCCTATTGCAACTTTTATGGAGTCGTTGTAACCGGGAGACTTCACTCTTTAAGTTTATGGTAATTTGGATCACAGAAAATTTTTTTTAACTTTTTATAGTCATTTACATCCATGTAACTTTAGAGAGAAGAAGCATTTCCGCGGAAATTAAAGTTACTAGCGTTTTTAGTCATGGAATGAACTGAAATCGACACTAAAACTAGATGGTTATTGTTGCTCGCTCGCTTCGCGAGCTCGCGGGTAGCACTGCTGTTGCGAGAGGGTTAATGGTACGCATTGCTAGTGGGGCATCTCTTGCTTGGGACAACAGCTCTTAATGGTTTTTTTATTTATTTTGTGTGTGACTCTCCACGAGCCACACAAAGAACTTCCCGATTCGTTAGTTGTAAGCGGTAACATTAGCATTAGTTGCATAATTTAAAAAAAAAATTTTTTTTTTTAATTTAAAAAAAATAAAAATGAAACCAGCAACTCGAGACGATTTCGGTCAAATTAGGTGAACATTTTACAGGTACTTCAAAAACATTTAATTTAAAAAAAATAAAAAAAATAAAAAATTTCACCAGTTTATTCATTTATATGTCGAAAACAACAAATTTTGATAAATATTACACTCTGTAATTAGTTTTGGTGTGATACTTAGTAACACAATAGCCAAGATGCATCCTTGCCACTTCACATCGGCCAGACGCCGTGTCGGCGCCGCTCGAGTTCAAAGGGTTAAATTAAAAAAAAATTTTTTTCAAATAAAAATGAAATATATATAAAATATAATTACGTTTGTTTATTCGGTGGAAAATTTCCATCCTCTCGTATAAATTGCATTGTTGAATGAACTTCTTTCGAAAAAAACTAAAAAATCTAAAAAACTACTTGACCAATATGGACCAAAATCTAATCAGCTCTAAGTTACGACGGGGCACATCGATTGCATCATTCATCATTCTGATCGCATTGTTACTTTTTCAGAAAACGTTAACGAAAAATTTGATAACATAAAAACGGCCATACGCGCACACACACACACACACACACACACACACTAACAATTTGATAAAAATAGTCTAAAATGACTTCAATAACCATGCAACGTGAAGATCTGCTAAAAAATCGATTTTCGATTTTCGGGGTAATTACAGTAACTTCCCTATGAATCAGGAAGTTAATAACAACCTCATATATTTACAAACATACACACTTTATTAGATAGACTTATTTACACTTCTATGCACATCTACACACATCCATGCGCTGAAAATACACCTACACTATAACAAAGTTTTATTTTCTATACAGGGTGTCCCAAAACTACTGTAGGAGCGGAAAATGGGAGGTTCCTTGGGTCATTTGAAGCAACATTTTCCTTTACAAAAATGACGTCCGCGGCTTTGTTCAGATGTTATTAATGAAAAACACGGACCAATCAGAGCGCGATCTAGACATGCGATGGCACGTTCGACCAATTGACAGTTGGCGCTTCGGGCCCACTGTGCTACCTCGAGTCTAGATCGCGCGCTGATTGGTCCGTGTTTTTCATTAATAACAGCTAAACAAAGCCGCGGCTGCCATTTTTGTAAAGGAAAATGTTGCTTCGAATGACCCAAGCAACCTCCCATTTTCCGCTTCTACACTAGTTTTGGGACACCCTGTATATACAATGACTACCATTAATATTCAGACGCTCTAAAAAAACGATATCTGGTTTAACATTGAACTATACGACTTGAATTTTTGTTGGGCAGCTAGAGCAAATAGTTTGCTACAGAATATAGAAAAACATTTTTTCAAAAGTTGCAATTGATCGGAGTTGTAGAAAAAATACGAAAAGTTGCATTTTACAACTTTTTTATGTGGGCGTATATTGAATATTTTAAAAATACGTTTTGTAGATCTGTGTCAATTATATGCACTGCGAAAGTTTCATCGAAATCGGTTGATGCGGAAATAAACGACAGCCATTGAAAGATGTGAGAATCTATAGATTTACTGCAGTTATGGCCCGAAAATCGTGAAAATCTGAAATTTTTACAATCGTTAAACGTTTGTAGCTCATTGCAACGTCGAACAATATTGACAAAATTTTCAGATTATGTTTAATTGATACAGATCGATAAAATGTATTTTAAAAATTTTTAATACAGGCCCACATAAAAAACTTGTAAAATGCAACTTGTGCATTTTAAATTATACTTTTTAATCCGTGTTAATTATACTTTTTAGTTCGTATATTAAAATTTGTTTCATTATTTATTTTTTTATTTAAATAATATAAATAATTATTTTTAGTTCGTTTTAATTTGTATTTAAATATTTATTTTTAGTCCGTCTTAAAAACGTGGTTAAAAAAAATTTTTTTAAATTTAAATAATTATTCGTGAATAACTCGTTATTAAACAAACAGACGGGCATGAAACCGATTTAATATTGCATTGTCATCTAGTTCTGAGCTATGCTTCAAATTTCAAGTTTCCAGATCACCGGGAAGTGGTTTAAAATGCGATTAGGTATAAGATTTTGCGGAAGGAAAGTGGAAGGAAAACGGACGGACGGACAGACGGACAAGAAATCGACCTAATAAAAACGTGGTAGAAAACACACAAGGATAACCAATCGTTGACAACGTGTTCGTCGCGGCGGTTGCTCGTTTTTATCTGATCTTCTTTTGCGATTCGTTGGCGATCGTATTTCTACAATTCTTCTGTTAATTACATAATCCGTACTTTACGGATGATGTATGTGTGCGTGTTAATAGACTGCCCTATATATGACCGAATCTGTAATAACAAAGAATCGTAATTAACAGAAGAATTGTAGAAATACGATCGCCAACGAATCGCAAAAGAAGATCAGATAAAAACGAGCAACCGCCGCGACGAACACGTCTGTCAACGATTGGTTATCCTTGTCTTTTTTACCACGTTTTTATTAGATCGATTTCTTGTCCGTCTGTCCGTCCGTCCGCTTTCCTTTCACTTTAACCCTATAATCGTTAACTGAACAAACAAATATGCTCCGAATAATGACACGTTTGGTCGCATTTTAATCAGAAAAATATCAGCAATTTTCTGGTGAAAGTTTCCTAAAAAAATATTGAAAAACAGAAAATGTTTTTCATTGCATTAGAATGTCTGTATACATATTGTATCTCTAATCTCTCGGATCATGTTACACTTCTCGGCGATCAAACTTCAAGGGGTAGTACGTGTACCCCGTTATAGTGGATATACATTTTTCATCAATTCCATGTACACACATCTCTCTTGTAAGAGATTATTATAAATGTGACAGAAGCAGATAATTTTTTATTTAATGACATCGCCTAAGAGTAGCATCAATATTAGAAGAAAACATGACAAATTCATGAAAGAAACGAAATTCGATGGATGAAGTATTTATGTAAAATACGCAAAAACTTAAGTGTCCGGATTGGTAAGTATTTACTAATTTAAGTACCGATCTCCGTAAAAGATACTACGTTTATGTGTATAAAAACTTTTGAGAGCTTTACGGAGTGACCATTATAATATTTGCACACTCTTAAAAATACATGAAAAGACATTTTAAAGAATGAACTTGAAATTACGTGTTCATGACGTGAACAAAATGTTTTCAAATATTGCGATTCGTCGAAATTGTAGGGAAAATACTAAAAGTTGTTACGTAGCACTTATTTTACGTAGGCTTGTTTGGAAATTTTTTAAAAATCCAAGTCGTATGGTCCAATATTTAAAAAGTTGTCGTGTTCCTAAGAGTGTCCGAATAAACAAGTCACTGCATACATATATGTTCACGTTCTTAGAATTTCTTCTGAAACGCATCAATATGCATATATTATACGTACATACATATAGGGGGATTCACCTATTATATTCACAATTATGAAACTTTCCACACAAAAATTTCAATATTTTGTTTTTCGTTAAATATCTCAAGAATAACAAATAACATTTAAACAAATTTAATGGTAGCGGTAGACACGAGTCTACTAAATTGTGTAACAGAAAATGTTTTTAAATGCATTTCTCAAAAAAATTCAAAAAATTGAAATGCATTTTAAACAATTTTGTTTACATAGTTTACACAGTAGGCACAATAATGCCGTGTAAGTTACGTTTTGACTTTCTTTTTGTAATTATACAGGGTGTCCCACATAAATGATAACACCTAAATATCTTTCGTATTTACAGTGCTATCAGAAAACTTCAGAGGACAAAGTGACGGTATTGCAGGGGGACAATATAATAATGACGGAAAAAAATTTTTTATGTCGTGTTTTTAAATGAAATTGCAATGTCACCGATGTTTTTTTAAATGGAAAGGTATATTTTTTTGCGATAGCATGATAGACAATAAAAAACTGAATTTAGTGGATACCACCTTTTTCTAGACATGTCATCTAGACATGCGATGACATGTTCGGCCAATTGACAGTTGGCGCGTCGCACAGTGTCACGAGCCATTGACAAAAATCGGAGAAGTCACTGCTTCGTGTCGATTGAAAACTATGTTTATACTATGTCAAAATGTCCAAATAAATTATTTTTTGAAAAAAAATTCAAAAAATCCAGTAGGAAACTAATTACAAGCGAATCTGTAAACGAAAATTTGGAAGATGAAATAGTACATCAGTTCATAGCGTAACTTGTTTACGTTGTGTTATAAACAAAAGACATTTGTAAGAAATAATCTTTTTAGAAAATGATGGGTAAGGGTTGGCTAATTATAATTTATCTTCAAAAATTTTGTAACACTTATGCTCTATTTAATAATTAACCTGAAATGAAAGCATTAAATTTTATTGGTTCCCCTAATCTTTAGCAGAGGATAAAAAAAATACGTATCAAAACGTATCGGCGATTTTTTCGCGTTGTATTAGTAAAATAGTATATTTTGATACTATGTAAATTTTAATTGCGAAATCTTGCGAAAAACAGAGTTATTTAACAAAATATGTAGCAAGAACTGGTCAGCAGCTGAATACACGGATATCCACTTGTAGAAATAATAATGATACTTAAGAATTGTAAATACTATGTATTCGTAAACTTTGATTAAGTATGACTACACATTTGTTTAGAGAAGCGACTTATGATTAAAGGATGTGTAGACCAGACCGAATAGTCCTACTTTTAGTTACTCGCGTCAAGCATAGTAGAGAAAGAGTGTATGTGTGTCGAGGAGGCGAATGTTATAATAGTTTAAAACGAACTTTCAGTTTCGAAAGAACTGAACTGAGAATTCATCTACTGTAACCAGCAATAAAACAAAATTTTGTTTATAAATATCGTTTTACAATGTTTAAATAAATTACTATATTTATAATAATGGAATGTTGATATTGCTTTCAATATAAATGAAAAAACACACTTTGTTTCGTGTCTCTATCATAAACAGAACGAAAGTTATTGAATTTTGTCCAAAAAACAGGCATTTCGTGACACTGTGCGTCGGGCCGACTGTGCTAACTCGCGTCTAGGTCGCACTCTGATTGGTCCATGTTTTTCGTTAACAACTCCTAAACCAAGCCGCGGATACCATTTTTGTAAAGGAAAATGTCGCTTCAAATGACCCAAGGAACCTCCCATTTTCGTGTGTCGGAGTAATTTTTGGACACCCTGTGGAGATAGAGAGAAACGATATTAACAAAATCCTTAATTTCTATCTTATTTACAATATTTACATTATATATACACACACTCACATTCATATACATATACATACATTTGTGGACTTCCGTTTCCGTTTATTCCACCCCCATTCCCATCCTCTCTTTCATGTCTTTTCTCCAATCTTCCACTTTCCTCATCCACTTAGAGAAGTATTAATATATAAATTGCAAACATCACTCATAAATAAGATTTAAGCAAATTTCTAGTTGAGAAAACTAACCTGAGCATTAACGACAATTAGAATTTTTTCGCGGCGCTTAGGTTCGATCATTATTACTTTTTGTACTTGCTCTACTTGTAGCAAATATGTAGGTCTAGGACGAAACAACTACCGCCTTTCCTTTTTCCTCTACTATTTGAATAGCACACGTAGGGTAACTGCACCAGTGAATGAACATTTAAGAAATTGTTCAGGAAAATATTTTATTTAAAAAAAAACTATGTGAATTAAAGGAATCTCATATATGCTAAATAGCTCCCTATACTTCATTTGTCAAAAATAAATGAACACAAATACAATGAAATTATTATTTTTCTTCTTTATTAAACGTTAAATCAAAAATATGAAAAATACCAGTCAATGAACACTACATTCTAGTAATTGAATAATACTAGTCCAATCAATGAACAAAATTACTAAACAATATTCTCCTATTTATTTAACTCTTTAATCACAATTTTATCGCTAGTATGCCGTCCGGGTTAAAATTTGTTGAAATATACAAAAGCGTTCATTTACTGGTGCCCGTTCATTCACTGGTGCAGTTACCCTATGATAATTCTAACATATTTGCTACAAGTAGAGCAAGTACAAAAAGTAATAAAGATCGAACCTAAGCGCCGCGAAAAAATTCTAATTATCCAATATTACGTTCGAGAAAAATTATAAACTATTATAAACAATTATTATCGACAACGTTACGCTTTTACAAGAAATATTGCACATGCTTTTAGAAGATATTCCTTTAGATACATACGTACATATACGTCGAGTAATATGGTGCCAACACGATGGTTGTCCCTCTCATTCTTCACGTACCGTAAGCGAATTTTTTAATAATCGCTGGATAGGACGTTAATGGACACATACCATGGTCAACGTATTCACCCGATCTAAGTTCTCGTGATATTTTTTGTAGGGAACACTCAAACATAATGAATATCGACCGACGATGAACACCAGAGAACGTGCTAGATAGGATAATTAGATTTTCTTCGATAAATTATTATTGATTGCCTTGCGAAACATTTAAATATTTGCGTTGTTACTGCTCAAGGTCATAGTTTTGGACATTTAATTCAATTCAAATCAAATGATCGCACATTTTGAAGTTATCATTGCTTTATCGTGAATTTTCTAGTTCAAGGTCATTTCAAGGTCATAGTGTAACATATCATTGAGCGCTTCTTGACATCAGCTACAACACTATGAAGCTAAAAATATACATATGATGCCATTTAAAAGTCGATAACTTTTATAAGACCTTGAAAAGGACGATAATCAGAAAATTTTTTTTATATCACCATATTCGACTCCTTGAACAGTAGAACTTTTCGTTCCAAGATTTTCTTCTATCTACAAGCCTATCCAAGCTATTTAGGTGTTTTGTTTCTGGTGAATCGAACGGTATACTAGATGCCCGGGAGTCTAATATATTTATATTAGAAAGCAATATATTTATCTAATATGTTTATATTAGAAAGCAATAGTATAATAAGAAAATTCCGAGTACAAATTGTCATTATACATAGATTGCACTAAAAACGAAAAGACACATACTGCAAAATACTCGTATTTCTTTTATTTTTCATTCAACGAAACTCAATATCTTGTAGAAAGTTAATTGCATTCTCCTCCTTGAAAATTATAAAATTATAAATCTGCAATTCTGCACTTTTTTTTAAATTTATTAAGCATTGAAACCCTTCTGGGTTTATTATGCTTTACATGAATAGTATTAGTAAATACAATAGCATCGAATACAGGAGTAATACAATAGGAATTCTATAATAATTAAACGAATATAACAGCAATATTATTTGTTATTTGAGTAATCATTTTTCTTGCCACACAACGTTAAGGGAGCAGACACATGGAAAGCGTGACGTTTAAAAGATCGATTCCATTAACCGAAAACATAAGGAAGAGCCGTTAATTAATAAAATCTCACGGTTGCGTACCTATGAGATAGCGATCTCTGTATAAATCATAGTCCCAACATGCAAAGGTGCACCATATGGTAAATGTTCGAAAGGTCTCGCTCTCGTATCATGGTGATAGAACGAGTAAGGGCTGCAGACAACCGTCAAGTATCCGGAATACGATCATCTCTTCAAGTCTTCAAATAAAAATGGTCAAAGATTATATATATGTATATGTATGAGTTTACGCAAGTCACCGGAAAAACATAATAATAATATAAAAAAATATATCATCCCACGAATTCTGTCCATCTAAAATATCTTCGTTATTTTAAATAGTATGCGAAAATGTGTCAAATAAAAGTTAAATTTAAATTTAAAGCAATTAATAATATGGTAGTACACACCTCAAAAAAATTAAGGGATCACTTGTGCGAACCCGAAAAATTGCTACAACTTTACATAATCATAACTCCGGCCAAAATTGCTGTATCGATATCGTTAAGCAATGGTCTCGAAGCGTGGAACCTCTAGTTGCAGTTTGTCTGTTTTAAATTTTTGTTATGTTGTTTTTTACAAAGTTATAGCGAGCTAACGACAACATTGACGGTTAACAAAAATTTTGTAAAACTTTGTAACGTCACACGGGGTTAAATAAATTTTTTTGATAAATCGCATTAACATCGTTTGGAAGAGCTGTCTTTCCTGTGTAAAATTTGTGGTTGTTGATTAGTGTGCGATTTTTTTTATTCAAGTTATTTAAGATTGAAGTAAATGTTGGCCTTTTAACTTTAACTGGCTCCAGATAGTGCAAAAATTGTCGTAGAATCTTGTGCAAAAAAGCAATATTAAGAGCGTTTCTTTCTCTTCAAGGAACTTTTTTTGTTTTTTCAATTTCATTAAGATTTCGATATACCAGGTGTTTCTGAAAATATGCTTAAAATAAAATATAACGACAATGTTGTCGTTAGCTCGCTATAACTTTGTAAAAAACAACATAACAAAAATTTAAAACAGAGAAACTGAAACTAGAGGTTCCACGCTTCGAGACCATTGCTTAACGATATCGATACAGCAATTTTGGCCGGAGTTATGATTATGTAAAGTTGTAGCAATTTTTCGGGTTCGCACAAGTGATCCCTTAATTTTTTTCAGGAGTGTAGCAGTTTTTTGACAAGTGGACGCGTCGAGAAGGTGCCCAGGAAACATTTGTTATTTTATATAGAATTATTATTTTACGTGCTCGATAGAATGTGATAAAATGACAAATTCTGAATATAAATCCCGTAAGTATGTAGTACGATTGGGCATAAACGATTGAAAATACAGTCAGCGTATTGAACTCGAATAGATGCAAGACAAAGAAATACATAGTGACACTTCGCTCGTCGAAGTTTACATTGAAGAAACGTGGTAAGTAGTGGTAACGTATCTGTATACATATGTATGTTAGAGCAGAGTGATCGATTAGACTTTTTCATCGTAATGGCTAAGTTTGTCTCTCTGAAATAACTGAAATTGTTATCCCGGACAACAGGAAAGTTTTACCAGATGTATCATTACTGTTGGTGGAATTTTAAAACAGTTTTCATAGATTGCACGGGGCTAAAAAGTCTGGTCTGCAGGCCGGGATTTTTTATTCGGTGTCAGTTGAAATTGAAGTATGTAGTATGAGAACAATGGAAAAGAATTCAAATACACGATCGAGTGAAACGACGGCGAATTCGACATTATTTAATCATTGACGACAAGAGAGACGGACACGGAGGAGGACGAAAGACAATCGAAGTTGAGAGAAACTCGTCGCATCGATTTACCCATCGAAAATACCCATAATACACATTAGGGTGGTCCCTAGCTACACCTGGTGAAATTTTTTCTAGTCATGAAATCACTTAAAAAGAAATTTAAATTTTCGTCGTTATCTTCAAATTCGTAATCAGAGATTCCACAAACATCGTGTTACCAATTTTTATAAAAATCGAATCATTTTTTCAAACACCCGTCCGCCATATTGTAAGCGATGTCCGGGATTAAGACAAAGGAAATCAATTAACTTCATTTCAATATACGTCTTTTTCCGGCGACGGATCTGACGAGACTCGTCGCTGTTTGCTTCGTCAGACGTTCGTTTTTATTCATTACATTTGTTTATCGTTGGTAACAAACAGTTGGTATTCGATATATTCGATATCAAGAATATACCGGGTGACCATAACAGCTTACAACTGGGTCGACAATTTTGTTTTTCGAAATTCTATGTCCAGATTCGTAATCAGCGACCTCGAAAAAACATTGAATCACAAATTTTCAATTTAATTCAGGAATGTGTTTTCAAATACTCTTTCAAAGCTCGCAGAATACCCATTCTGCATTATAAAAAATAGTGGTACGAACTAATATGTAAAATTCTGCAGCTATTTTTTTTGCCATTTGAAAGATAATAGTGTAAAGTAGATGCTCGAACAAGTTTTAGCGCGTGATTTTGCAGGATTCATAACTTTTACTCTACATCTTTAAAATTTACGCCTTTACTTTAACGCTCTCTTTTGCATACACCTTTTTTTTTATTTATTAAGCACTGAAACCCTTCTCGGTTTATTATGCTTTACATGATTAGTATTAGTAAATACTAATATGATAATAAATAATATTATAATAACATAAATACAATAGGAATTCTATAATAATTAAATGAATATAACAGGAATGTCTGTTAACGCTAAATATGTAGGTTACAGTTTAGGAAAAAGGAGTGGATGCTAGTACAAGCTTTGATATTTGGCTTTGCTATAATTGTGTCTACAGGGTCATCCGTTTTTAAACGGACAAACGTAAACCAGCTATAAAGAACCCCAAATGGAACAAGTTTTACCCCTGCCACTTTTTTTGTTTCGGCCTTGATTTCTAGAAAATTGCAAAAAACCATAATTTTTTTAGTTCACATAAACTTGAATATCTCGGGACTCCAGTGATGAATCTTGATGATCATCAACATTTATAACTAAATGGTTAGTAAAAACGTTCAGTTTTCGAAAAAATAGTTTATGTTAATTTTTGAAAAATCTTAAAATTTTGAATTTTGTTAATAGTTTTTTTGTTATTTTTTGTCTTGAATTAAACGGTTGATTACGCATAAATCCAAGTTTTTCGAAGTTTTTTCATTCAGACTCCGCGACGTGCCCTATGCCAAAAAAAAACAAAGATCCGAAGGTCATACAAAAATATTTTGTTAACAAAAAAGATGCCCCTATTTATTTTAAACCAAACAAGAGAAAAATCATCAAAATTCATCACTGGAGTCCCGAGATATTCAAGTTTATGTGAACTAAAAAAATTATGGTTTTTTGCAATTTTCTAGAAATCAAGGCCGAAACAAAAAAAGTGGCAGGGGTAAAACTTGTTCCATTTGGGGTTCTTTATAGCTGGTTTACGTTTGTCCGTTTAAAAACGGATGACCCTGTATATTGAGGGACAGCTGAAGGCCCATGCTGAGCAAAGAACTTATTAAGTTTCGTCTTTGTGCATTGTACAATTCGCATTGCCATATTACATGATCCAGGGTTTCCCGACCCTTATTGCATTTACACTGGTTTTGCATACACATTTGCCAGTTAATAATAAACATTTATCACTGAGAACTACTCAACTTACCTCCACTAACAGCATTCAGAACGCACAATTAAAGACATAATGATACAATAAAATTTGTATACCGTATATTTAAAATTCGCACTGAGACTCATAAACGAAAAAAGAAATCGGACTTGAGAATCGAAAATTCGAACTACGATTGCTGCTGAGGTATAAACATGCGACCTTTTTCCGGTTTATCCTCAATTGGTACACTATTAGGGTACCCAATCCAATAATTAAAACGTACCTAGTTGAAAGTTGATTTTTTATGCTTTGGCCACGTTTCCGGGCTTTGGGACCACTGTGTGTCGTGACCAACGAACAGCATTTCATTTTTTAACTTCCCGATTCATAAGGAAGTTACTGTAATTACCCCGAAAATCGAAAATCGATTTTTTAGCAGATCTTCAAGTTTCATGGTCATTGGAGTCATTTTAGACTATTTTTATCAAATTGTTAGTATGTGTGTGTGTGTGCGTACAGCTGTTTGTATGTTATCAAATTTTTCGTTACCGTTTTCTGAAAAAGTAACAACGCGATCAGAATGATGAATGATGCAATCGATGTGCCCCGTCGTAACCTAGAGCTGATTAGATTTTGGTCCATATTGGTCAAGTAGTTTTTTAGATTTTTTTAGTTTTTACAACTTTTTTATGTGGACCTACATTGAAAATTAAAAAAATACGTTTTGTAGATCTGTGTCAATTATATGCCCTGTGAAAGTTTCATCGCAATCGGCTGATGTGGAAAGCAACGACAACGATTGAAAGATGCAAGAATCATTAGATTTACTGCAGTTGAAGGCCGAAAGTCGTGAAAATCTGCAATTTTTACCATATTTAAACGTTTGTAGCTCATTGCAACGTCGACCGATTTTGACGAAATTTTCAGAATATGTTTAATTGACACTGGTCTATAAAACGTATTTTTTAAATTTTCAATATAGGTCCACATAAAAAAGTTGTAAAATGCAACTTTTGGTATTTTTTTTATAATTCCGATCAATTGCAATTTTTGACAAAATTCTTTTTTCGCATCCTGTAGCAAACTAATTGCTGTAGCTTCTAAAAAAATGTTCAAATCGTATAGTACAATATTAAAACAGTTATCGTCTTTTTAAGAGTGTCCGAATATTAGTGGGAGTCACTGTATACTCAAAGTGTTAATTAAAGGTATCGTACAACAGAAATGGAGATCAATAGTATTTACAAGAAGATGTGATAGAAGGCAATAATACGTATAACATATGCTAGATGTATTTATGAAAAACAATCCTACAAATTGGAGTGGGCGAAATTCTGTATACCACTGCCATATTATACTGTAAATTCTGCAATTTTTAGTACCCTCAGATGTATTGCGACATATTTAATACGATATATCAAATGTTTAGGGTACCAATAGGTGACATAGAATGCATAATACCACGTACACCACGTACATATGTATAAGGACGATGATCCTTAGTAATTCTCGTTGGGTCTCTGATGACCCGAAATAGTTTAAATTGTCGATTTCATGATTGATCAATTTTTTGTGCTACATGCAAATATTAATTTTGTTTCACATCCTCAACGTTAATTAAGTTAGTATTGCGTTTCGATTACATTGTATTCGTTAGCACGTCATTATACCAAAGGATCACGGAGTTTAGTAAATCTAAAGAGTGAAATTTCATTTGTTCTTTATTGAACCATTGCTTAAATGAAGGATAAGGTTAACTTACGGCGTCTCTTAAAACGCTTTAATTAACTTCCCGATTCATAGGGAAGTTACTGTAATTACTCCGAAAATCGGAAATCGATTTTTTAGCAGATCTTCAAGTTTCATGGTCATTGGATTCATTTTAGACTATTTTTATCAAATTGTTAGTATGTGTGTGTGTGCGTATGGCCGTTTGTATGTTATAAAATTTTTCGTTAACGTTTTCTGAAAACGTAACAACGCGATCAGAATGATGAACGATGCAATCGATGTGCCCCGTCGTAACCTAGAGCTGATTAGATTTTGGTCCATATTGGTCAAATAGTTTTTTAGATTTTTTAGTTTTTTTCCAAAGAAGTTCATTCAACAATGCAATTTATACGAGAGGATGGAAATTTTCCACCTAATAAACAAACGTAATTATATATATTTCATTTTTATTTAAAAAAAATTTTTTTTAATTATGCAATTAATGCTAATGTTACCGCTTACAATAATCAAAAAATATCCCAATGCAAGAGTGAGTTATTATTTATTGACGATCCTAAGTGTAGTTGCATGGAGGAGGACGAATCACTGAACCATGTTTCGTGGCAATGCAACTTGTATAACGAGGAAAGGCTCAAATTAATTAATTAACTTCCAGCTTCCAATGGATGTCTCCATATTAATAGCTAAACCTAATATCAATGCCTGTCGTTATATACTTTCATTTTTTAAGAGCTGCGGACTTAAAGTATAAGTGTTTCTTTATACCGTTATTATCATTCTCGTGTCTTTGTTATATTATTTATGTTTTTTCTGTGTCCTTTTTTTTGTGGTTTTTGTATTTTGTGCTGTACGTTTTCTATATATACTGTATTCTATGTATTGCATTACAATTATGTTGAAATAAATCTCATATGAGATTTTCTAATAAAAAAAAAGAGTGAGTTATTAGTTATTATTAGTTATTATAATGATAATAATGTACTGCAACTAACGAATCGGGAAGTTCTTTGCGTGGCTCGTGGAGAGTCACACACAAAATAAAAAAAAATTATTAATAGCTGTATGCCCCACTAGTTTATTATATAGATTAACGATGTTCCACTTTAGCGTTCTAACTGTGCGTTGTCTACTTCGTCTACCTTCTATACAACTTTCCCATCATTTTGGTAACGAATTATGACGGTTTTACACTTTCTTAGATCCTATGTTGTATTCCGGAAGAGGGTTAATAAACGTTTCTTTGATTTTGAGGTATCAAACACAAGT
This sequence comes from Lasioglossum villosulum, assembly GCA_963971365.1. Taxonomy (NCBI): domain Eukaryota; kingdom Metazoa; phylum Arthropoda; class Insecta; order Hymenoptera; family Halictidae; genus Lasioglossum; species Lasioglossum villosulum. Next base: position 15,630,978 of record OZ020504.1, read on the forward strand.
TTATTAATAAAACTCCTCAACTTATAACTCCGGATATGAAGTACGAGAAGCGCGTGACAGTACTTATTTTCGTCGAGACGGAATGACAGAGCTGTTAACTGCACAGAATATAAATTTTTCAGTTCCTTTTATCACTCTGGATCTAAACCTTGGTTTTTTCACCTAAAACTTCCTAGAGACTTCATCTGCTGGATTAACAGACTTCGATCTGGACACTATCAACTGAATGCCGCCCTTTTTTAAATGAAACTTGCTGATAACACAAATTGTCCATGTGGTTGTTTGATACAGGATCATAATCATATATTATGGCAGTGCCCGATCTATGATAACAATAGAGAGGCGCGTTTCACAAACTATGCAGCAAAGGTTACTATCCACCTTATACAATAGATGCTTTTTTGTGTGGACCTTCACTTTGTCCTCTATTTCTTATTCACAGTTTTCTTAAATCTCACTGTTTGTATCTATAGTGTTGTACTAGAATTGTTAATTATGTTACTTCTCCTAGTTTATAAGTTGTTATTGTAATGTTAGCATGTACAGATATGTACATGCTGCTAATAATCCCATGTGGGGTTTCATAGCATAATAAATAAAAAAACTGCACAGAAGTTGTATGGAAAAAAGGCAGGAATAAGACTCTTGCAATGGCTTAAACAGAGGTCCCAAAAAGGGAGAGATAGGTGATTACAGTCATAGGTCATGGTGCAATTCCGCATGACTCAAGGTAGTGACCGGAAGAGGGTCACTGTCGGGAACATCTAGCTTAGTCATTATCGTAAGTAAAATTAAATAGTTGTCATACAATACCTAAATAATGACACTCAAAATCTGCGGAGCAAAAAATACCATACGTCCTTCTTTGTTTTTACTTGTTTTGATGAATCTGCTGAATTAGCTGAATATTGTACCAATCATTGGATGAAAAAGTGTTTCGAATTTTTTCGTATGCGACTCGATTTACATTAGAGAACGGAGTTAAACAGGATGACTTCTGAAATAAATAATTTATTATTCGCCGACCAAAAAACAATTCTGTCGTTTAATAGTGTTAATCTGCATCATTTGAGACATTCGTTATAACTAAAAAAATTATGACCGAACCAAGTGCCCAGACATTGGAATTGAAAATATTTCAAAAAGTGGAGTTAATCGATTTGTTACGTAAACGGCACGGTTCTTAGTAGAAAACTTGAAAAAATCAGGCTTTCTTTTGACATTTTATGTCTTTACTTTGGCACATAGCCGAAAAAAGCGTTACCGAAAAGTGTCACGAAAATTTCGAATGCGGTTTGATCTAAAACCTTCCAGAGAGAGAGAGAGACAGAGAGAGAGAGTGAGAGTCAGAGCGAGGGAGAGAGTGAGAGAGAGAGAGGGCACGTTGCTGCTTATAACTTTTGATCGAATGGTTTTAAATAAATCTTTCCACATGACGTAAGACGTATGACGTAAGACGTATGTTCTCAATTGACCTACAGTGACTCCCATTAATATTCGGACGCTATAAAAAAAACGATAACTGGTTAAACAATGAACTATACGACTTGAATTTTTGTTGAGAAGCTAGAGCAAATAGATTGCTACAGAATGTGGAAAAACATTTTTTCAAAAATTGCAATTGATCGGAATTGTAGCAAAAATACTAAAAGTTGCACTTTACAACTTTTTTATGTGGGCCTATATTGAAAATTTCAAAAATACGTTTTGTAGATCTGTGTCAATTAAATACATTCTGAAAATTTTGTCAATATTGTTCGATGTTGCAATGAGCTACTAACGTTTAACGATGGTAAAAATTTCAGATTTTCACGATTTTCGGGCTATAACTGCAGTAAATCTATAGATTCTCACATCTTTCAATGCCTGTCGTTTTTTCCCGCATCAACCGATTTCGATGAAACTTTTGCAGTGCATATAATTGACACAGATCTACAAAACGTATTTTTTAAATTTTCAATATAGGTCCACATAAAAAAGTTGTAAAATGCAACTTTGAGTATTTTTTCAACAACTCCGATCAATTGCAACTTTTGAAAAAATGTTCTTCTACATTCTGTAGCAAACTATTTGCTCTAGCTTCCCAACAAAAATTCAAGTCGTATAGTTCAATATTAAACCAGTTATCGTTTTTTTTAGAGCGTCCGAATATTAATGGGAGTCACTGTATACACTTGACCAAATCATATAGGACAGCAAAGGAAGAAAAGCGGGAGCGGGAGGGGGTGGGGGGAGCAAAGTAAAGACATAAAATGTCTCACTTTGCGGACTCGTATGCAAAATGTCGAATGCGGTTTGATCGGGAGAGTCAGCTGACGCGATTTCGACTTGAATCATGAGCTGAGCGACCTACGATTAACCTTCCTCTGTCAAAAGAACCTTCATGCAGCTCAAAATATGCTTATATGAGGACAAAAAATGTTTACGTGATTAGATTGCTGATGGCATTTCGTAAAGTGCACCGATAAAAAGCCATAAGCAATGCAAATACTTCTTGAATTTCTGGATGGTAAATTACAACAGCTTTTCTTTTGGCGATGATCGCCTTTGTATTCTCAGCATTTTAAATTTTTGCCCCGGAGTGTACCTACGCGCGAATTCACCGGAGAGCATTGTAATAATAAAAAATATACATGTATTCGGCAAAATGTATCGGCGCATACGCGTTCGCTTAGCTGAAACCCCTATTCTCACCTGCCTTTTGCAGCACAAGCACAACCACCCTGAATCTTTTCGTGCCCCACCCGTGTTTCCCTCGACTATAACACGGCACTCCTATGAGCCCCCCTTGTCCCTTCTGCAGAGAGGTAGAGACCGAAGCCAGGTGATGACTCACCCCATAAGTCCACCAAAGGGAACCCGTTACACCTTCTATAGCGTTTTTGCGCCAGTGTGCGGCGATTTTTTCTCTCCTCGTCTACCGTCTACCGATTCTTCCGACGCATTCACGAACACGCGCCTGTACTGCCCTGTACGCTGCCATTCCATCCCCGTCCAACAGTTCACCAACTCGAGCGCGTGGCCTGCGCCCATTGACAATGATCGCCGCTTACAATTAGTTATGTATGTATGTGTCAGTAGACTGCGAATGGTTATATGCAGATTTGCATTTTTATAGACCAGCTCCGAGCCATCGAAAGCAAATAGAATTTTACTTCGTCTATTGACATTGAACCTCTACCATCACCGGTCGAAATGATCAGTTCCAGATATTTTATTTTACGATTACATGTTGATATAATAGAAATAATTTCGTAAGAAGGGATTCATGCCGTGTTCTCCATAAGAAGACGTGTTAAAATGTGTAGACTTTAAGTTGCTACGACTATTAAACGGTGTAGTGAATCTAACTCAAACTTTGGTAATTGCATTAATTTAGTAAGAATTATATCTTGTCAAATTTTCAAAAATTTTGTTGCTTTTCTATTGTCACGTCCGGTGGTCCTATCATAAATAATAATTAATAAACTTAATCATATATTTCTTTTCTTATTTGTTTTATTAATTTTGTGCGAGAATTGTAACCAATTATTATATCAAATATTATATTGAATACTGAATTATTGTATTTTATACCGCACTGCGAGCGATCGAATTAAGAAAAGTTATAAGATATATTTTGTAGCGAACTACATAAGATTGTTAACAAATGAAATAATTCGAAACATAATATGCGAGCGATTAAGTAAAAGAAACTTCCGTTGAGATTTATTCGTCATCGAAGAATATAAAAATTGATAAAAGATTGATGAACAATAAACCGGTGCAAATGAATCGAATATCAAGCGTCCGGTCAAGAGATAGACGATGGATTAAGAAGAAAATCATTATATTATTAACATCTTCAACATCATCGTCGTCAGCACCGCATCATTTTCATCATCATCGTTACTGACAAAAGACAATTAACGAAACAAAGCGAGATACATCAATCGGTAAATACTAACATTTGTAATATTTAATCACAATTCTATGTATTCTGAATTTGTTCATTTATAAAATATATTTTGTTCAATTGTTACATTTAAAATCAATCTTTAAAATCATTAAAATACCCAACGTCGATTTCTTCGTTCCACATCCTTATGTAAAGCCATTTTCATATAAAAGTACCCTCAATTACCCGAACCGAAGCCGGTGAATGCAGGTAGGTTCAAAACTGCGTTATATCTCCTACTAAAATCTTTAACTCTTTAATTTCTCTAAAAACGTCCCAACAAGGACGTAACACTATATACAGTGGGTAAAAAAAGTATTCGCTCGCTATTAAAAGGGCGATAACTTTTTAAATATCGTATTATACGATTTGAATTTTTTTGGGAAGCTAGAGCAATTAGTTTGCCACAGGATGTGAAAGGAAATTTTATCAAACATTGCAATTCATCGGAATTGTAGCAAAAATAGTAAAAGTTGCATTTTACAACTTTTTTATGTGGGTCAATATTGAACATTTTAAAAATGCGTTTTGTAGACAGTTTTGTGGACGGTTAGTGCATCAAAAAGTATGTATTTTTACTTAAAGAAATGATACAATTGTTAATTGCACATGCACAGTTGCACCTAAAAAAATCTGTGGACCTACGAATGTAGCAGTCTTCGAACCATTAATCTTTCTAACTGCATACAAAATTTCTGAATTTTTAATAAGCTCCTCCCAAAGACGAAGATAAATATTCCCTCAAGCAGTGCACAGAAAGTAGTGTTATTATATAGTTTCTAATTTTTGCTATAAATTTTTCTTAAATTTGAAGATTTAATTGAACGTTATTTAAATATGGGTTTCACGTTTTTTAAATATTTACTTTATATTTTTTAAATATATAATTTATATTCTCTGAATATTTAGCTTATATTTTCTAAACATGCAATTTACATTTCTTGTATATGTCTATGCAAATATGATATCGGCGCTACACGTTCGATCAACAAAAAAGAATTTAGCAATTTTGCAGAATTATAATTTCGACGTTTCGGTTCAGTTTTGAACCATCTTCAAGAAAAGTCCGCGTCTATGAAAATAATGTAATAAAATTTGTATTAATTGAACAGAAACTTTTTGATAGTAGTAACAAAAAGAATATATACATACTTGCTAAATGTGAAAAACAGACAGAAAACAAGTAAAAACAAAATTGTGCTTCACAGCACGAAGGTTTGAACTGTACTAAACTGTAACTGGTATGGCAAAGTCAAGAACGGACAAACATACGAATATCGTGGATCAAACTGACCAACCAGATGTCAAAAACATTACTTAATCGTTAATGATCTTATGATGAGGTTCTAATAATCTAAGTTATTAATTCCAGTTGAGTATTTTAATGGTTCAACCACACACATATTAACATTATTCATGTTAATTCTGCAAAATGTTTGCTAATAATTTTTTACTGTAAAGGGAAATGTTGTTCAGAATCGTGGTCTTGAGAAGGTGTCCGAAGCTCATTGAAATTGGAGAGGATTTACATCATCGAGAAACTCTTGTTCGGTACAACATCGCGGCGTGCTACCAACGCTCAGCTGATGGCACGCGGCGCGGAACGATACAATACGCGTCTAGCTCGCGCTCTGATTGGTCCGTGTTTTTCGTTAATAACTCCTTAACGAAGCCTCGGATGACATTTTCGTAAAGGAAAATGGTGCTTGAAATGACCCAAGGAACCTCCCATTTCCCGATGCTGAGGGAATTTTGGGACACCCTGTATAATTACGTTTGTTTATTTGGTGAAAAATTTCCATCCTCTCGTATAAATTGCATTGTTGAATGAACTTCTTTCGAAAAAAATCTAAAAAACTACTTGACCAATATGGACCAATATCTAATTAGCTCTAGGTTACGACGGGGCACATCGATTGCATCGTTCATCATTCTGATCGCGTTGTTACTTTTTCAGAAAACGTTAACGAAAAATTTGATAACATACAAACGGCCATACGCACACACAAACAATTTGATAAAAATAGTCTAAAATGACTCCAATGACCATGAAACGTGAAGATCTGCTAAAAAATCGATTTTCGATTTTCGGGGTAATTACAGTAACTTCCCTATGAATCGGGAAGTTAATAAATATAACATGAAATTCACTAATTAAACGAAAGCTTTTTAAATTAATCTATTTTTTCATGCAAAATATACTCGTGAATGGCTTTCATTGCCAATATATTGATGGATTTCGCATTTCTTGTACTTTTGTTTCCCATTTCACCCAAACACATTACGCACATCAGAAAAGAAAAGAAAAAAGTATGTTGAAAGTAGTTGACACGAATGGCATATATGTACACAGCACGTCCTTCGATTCTTCTTTTATCCCACCGGGCCGGGACAAAGAAATGTACTTAAATAATAGGCAAGCCTTGGCTCGCACGTTTCTTAGGGCCACCACTGCGCACCGCGCACCGTGCATCGCACCAGCCCCGGCCGGGCCTGCCCGAGAGCTCGAAGACAGTGAAACCTGTTTCTCGGTGGTCGCGTGCTCCGTCGCGTCGTGTAGCACCTCGTGCGTTGTGCGTATCCAGGTTCTATTTACACGACGAACCCTAGACCGAAGACTCGCCCCAAGGAAAGGGACCCCGTAATCTTTGCTCCATTCAAGAGAGCGCACCCTTACTCCGTCGAAAACAACTTGTCGAAAGGAATTTGTCCCCTACGTCGCCACGGAAGACACGAATTTCGTCGCACATGAACGATTGATACGAATCGTTTATCTGACACCGATCTGTTATAAAAAAAATAAAACGAGAAACGGAACGAAGAGTTTTTTCTTCTGGAAATATTTAAATGTGCATCTGATATCAAAAGGATGTGTTATAAATAATTATTTAAATAAAAAAAAAATTTTTAAACCACGTTTTTAAGACGGACTAAAAATAATTATTGAAATAAAAATTAAAACGAACTAAAAGTAATTATTTAAATTTTAAAAAAATAAAACAAATTTTTATTATACGGACTAAAAAGCACAATTAAGACGGATTAAAAAGTATAATTTAAAATGCACTAAAAAATATGAAAATTTCAAAATAAAAATGAAACAAATTTTAATATACGGACTAAAAAGTACAATTAAGACGGATTAAAAAGTATAATTTAAAATGCACTAAAAAATATGAAAATTTCATATTTATTTCATATTTTTTAATGCAATTTTTTTAAACCTCGTTTTTAAGACGGACTAAAAATAAGTATTTAAATAAAAATTAAAACGAACTAAAAATAATTATTTAAATTTTTAAAAAATGAAACAAACTTTAATATACGAACTAAAAAGTACAATTAAGACGTATTAAAAAGTATAATTTAAAATGCAAAAAGCACTTCGTGCTTTTACAGAAATCATTAGCATACAATTTCACTTATTTAACGAGCTTCACATTTGCTCTGACACATAGGGAGAAGATTCCATGCTAAAGTAGATATTACAGCCTGTTTAGATTTTGTTCCGTTTCCTTCGTTCCACAATACTTTGTTTCATTTTGTTTTCATTGAACAACTTCCCTTTATCTTGCGAGTACATACAAGTAAGACAGTATGTAAATAGCACATATGCATATGTATAATGTATAAGATAGCTATATAATTTTTGTTAATTATACAGTATTTTATCCGTAAGTGTACCAAAAGTCTGGCCGATAAATGTCCCAGATCTATCCCCACTACTGCAGAATATACCCCCTTGAGGGGCCGCTAATCTAAATTTCCAACTTCCTTATTTTTCATTTTTTTTTTATGAGATTGCGATCAAATATGCAACAGACGCGAGCTCTTCTTCCTAGAGATCAGATCTCTGCCGAGAGACTGTTAGCTGGAGTCTCGCGATTGGCTAGTATGTACAGATGTTTGAACCTGTCTGGGATCGATAAGGACGATCGAGATCGAAAAATCAGCAGGCTGCTTGTACGAATGCTACAGAGACTCAAAAAGATCGAGATTAAATGCTTGTTGTTTCATTGAAGCAGTCTTTACATTGCTATCTATATTATCGGAACCTTCTCCGGAAACTAGTGTTCGATATTGTATAGTTTAACTTGTTTATACCAAAAGTACATTCACTTGAATTTTATTGGTGACGTAAATAATTTTAAACCGGCTCCTGTTTCTTGCAAAAGATGCAAACAGATGATTGGATTGTTCACATAACACATACATCATCTCTTCATTCTCTTTCCTCTCACAACAAATTTCTTAAATTCAGAAATTCTGGCCAACTCCCTCGATTGCCGAAAGAGACAAGACGGTCTAATTACAGTATTTTATCCGTAAGTGTCCCAAAAGTCTGACCGATAAATGTCCCAGATCTATCCCCACTACTGCGGGGTATACCCTCTTGAGGGGCCACGAAACTCGAGAGGCCTCGGTCGCCGAGAAGTATGACATCATGCGGCTCGGGTGTCTCGGTAAGACCGCATAATCCAAATTTCCAACATCCTTATTTTACATTATTTTTTCATGAGACTGCGATTACCATATTTGTGGCATTTTTCTAAGAACAATGACACCACATATGATATAATTCCGATGATATTTACTTGTGTAATAGACAGTTAAAGTTTCGGGCGCGTAGGATAGCGTATGGGAATGAAAGAGACGCAGAGTCGTAGTCGCCAGCACATTTCAAAGGCTCGCCGCTAACTGTCCTTCCTTGCGCCCGAAACTTTGACTGTCTATTACACAAGTAAATATCATCGGAATTATATCATGTTTGATATCATTTTTATTAGAAAAATGCCACAAATATGGTAATCGCAGTCTCATAAAAAAATAATGAAAAATAAGGAAGTTGGAAATTTGGATTAGCCATGTTTACATTTCTCGACGACCGAGGCCTCTCGAGCTCGGCTGTCCTTCTCTACCTTCGGCAAAACTCAAAGAATAGTGTCTCCGGCTCATAAATGTCCCTCGACAGACCCGTGCGAGGGACTTATATCGATGAAATACTGTAACTTGAATTCAGTACTGTAGAACCTTTAAAACGTGTAAAGTACGTTATGAGAATAACAATACATTTTTTAAATTTTTCAAACGAAATATTTAACATCTTTTAAGGAGACTTTTTAAAAAAGTAGGAAAGAGGAAAAAGTACCTCCCTTGTTTTTTGTATACTACATTAAACTTTACATTACAATTAGTTTAATTCTTGCGAATCATTTCAAAATGAAAATATTAACGAAAATTGTCGTTAATTGGACTCTCTCGGTCCAGGCTTTACCTTCACGCGTAGAAACCACGACCAGCAACGATCTATCAATTTCTTAAGTTTATAAGTTCTCAGAACCCTTAGTACCATTTCATCGATTAAAATGGTTCAGAATGAAGAGACGATCATGACGAAATTGAACAATATTTCGTAAGAGATGAAATACGTGAAGAATTTACGGATTTTTACGACGGATCGTCACAAGCCACAGAATTCAAATCTGAGCGATAATGTAAAAGTTCAATGAACATTCTTTTATTATGTAAAAATTTTATTTCAGAGAAACATCATATTTTTTCCATTTTCCTATGTACAATTGTGTCGATTTTACACTCGTTCCCGACAAACTGACAAAAAAGTTGTTCAAACAAAAATTACTCGGTAATTGATGATAATATGAGAATTAATTGCAATAACAAAAACTGTAGAAAAAAGCTTTATATTTCATGTAGAAATGAAATTATCAATGAACATGTTAACGATTTTATGTGTTCGTGTACATTTTATACATACACAAGTAACGATCTGTATAAATCCATGTTCCCTTAACAGTTGACAAATAGGAACATCAACAACAATCCAATAGTGATGTAAAAAAATGAAAAAGTACGAAATATCAACTCGAATTTATTAATTGAATCGCTGCAGAAAAAAGTCTTGAAAACTGTAGAAAAAAGCATTTTATTTCATGTAGAAATGAAATTATCACTGAACAAGTTAAAGATTTTATGTGTTCGTGTACATTTTATACATGCGCAAGTAACGATCTGTATAAATCCATGTTCCCTTAACAGTTGACAAATAGGAACATCAACAACAATCCAATAGTGATGTAAAAAAATGGAAAAAGTACGAAATATCAACTCGAATTTATTAATTGAATCGCTGCAGAAAAAAGTCTTGAAAACTGTAGAAAAAAGCATTTTATTTCATGTAGAAATGAAATTATCACTGAACAAGTTAAAGATTTTATGTGTTCGTGTACATTTTATACATGCGCAAGTAACGATCTGTATAAATCCATGTTCCCTTAACAGTTGACAAATAGGAACATCAACAACAATCCAATAGTGTTGTAAAAAGAATAGAAAAAGTACGACATAGTGAAAGTACGAAATAGTAACTTGAATTTATTAATTGAATCGCTGTAGAAAAAAGTCTTGAAAACTTTAGAAAAAAGCTTTTTATTTCATGTAGAAATGAAATTATCAATGAACAAGTTAACGATTTTATGTGTTCGTGTACATTTTATACATGCACAAGTAACAATCTGTATAAATACATGTTCCCTTAACAGTTGACAAATAGGAACATCAACAACAATCCAATAGCGTTGTAAAAAGATTAGAAAAAGTACGATATAGTGAAAGTACGAATATCAACTCGAATTTATTAATTGAATCGCTGTAGAAAAAAGTCTTGAAAACCGTAGAAAAAAGCTTTTCATTTCATGTAGAAATGAAATTATTTCAAGTTTTTTAATAAAATTGTATTTATCTCTCTTCAACCGATAGATCTTGATATGCTCTTTAAAAAAGTATTAAGGGTCTTACATCGAAAATGTATTAGTGTGTGAGTTATTAATTTCGTCCCGAAATCCCCTAGTCCTACATATGTATACAGCACTGCCTCATACATAGGATCGAACACTGTGCGTCGCGTCGTAGACACTGTCATGAACCCTCCCTTCGAAGGAAATGAATGGAAGAGAAAAATCGAAAGCAAAGAAGAGAAGACCCGGAAGGCCTTTAAGTCACCGTACGTAAGTATTCGGGTGTATGGTGTATATTCACCTTACATTCGTACACGCGTAAACGTTCTTACGTGAGCTCGAGTCATGAATGAAGAAGACGTAACATGACCGGATGTGAGAAACCATACGTTTCCAACCTTCGTGTTATCGCACGTGTTTCTGCAGCGTTAGAACATTGATGGCGCATCATGTTCTAACGGTTACGGGTTACACAGAAAAAAGGGGGTCAAACCTTTTTTTAATTGTTCATTATAAACATTTGTAAAATTTTGACAAATCCAGTGTGGGCTTCTCTTACTTTGTCTCTCGACCCCATGTACGATCAACTACTGTTAAACTCCAATTGTATTACGCGCCTCCTCCTTTGATCAACTTGTAGTACCTCTACTTTACGCCAGTATCGTGTGGCGATTTCATATTTTCATCATATTTTTCATATTATAATTATAATATTTGAGCACAATATAGCACAAACATAGCACAATTCAGCACAATTATTGTAATTGTTTAATTCAACAAGTGGGGGGCTAACTTCTATTAGGCATCGCCACAATGTTTACAGATGGACAAAAGAAGAAAAACTATGGGCCGTGGCGGTATGTTCAAATCCATCATTCTTTTATTTTGTGCCAAGAGTCACGCACGTATTTTCTTTTCTTTGCAGATTACACGGTCCAACAGCCAAAAATGGTTTCGATTCTCACTATGCAATTTTTATACAGTTTTCCGCGCTGATTCCGAATCTGGTCTTAGTTTTTCTCCTAGACGCACAGTTTTTGAGAAATTTGAGTTTGAAAAAAAAAACATATTTTTCGACTTTGAACAAAGATTGTGATGTTATTCTAAAAGATATTGTATTGTTCTTTACAGCAAAAGATTCTCTAGACTTACCCGAATCCAGAGATGTGCAATAGTAATACATTATGATTGTTTAAACATGTTTAAACAAGCATTAAGGACGGAGATGCACCGCTTTTGTACCGTTTTATGATGATATTTTTTAATTTATCTGAAAAAATGTGGATGTTCAAAATCTGGCAGGGTGGTTTCTCAAGATAAAAGTCTGCCCCATCGCGTGGTGTAGTTCGAATTTCCGCTGGACCCTTATTTTTTCAGATAAATTAGAAAATATCATCAAAAAATGGTACAAAAGCGGTGCATCTCCGTCTTTAATGCTTGTTTAAACATGTTTAAACAATCATAATGTATTACTATTGCACATCTCTGGATTCGGGTAAGTCTAGAGAATCTTTTGCTGTAAAGAACAATACAATACCTTTTATAATAACATCACAATCTTTGTTCAAAGTCGAAAAATATGTTTGTTTTTCAAACTCAAATTTCTCAAAAACTGTGCGTCTAGGAGAAAAACCAAGACCAGATTCGGAATCAACGCGGAAAACTGTATAAGAATTGCATAGTGAGAATCGAAACATCAAAAAAAAGTTGAAATTTGTTGGACAGTGTTATTATTTGTTGCTAATTTAATAATATTGGAGATGGCCGCTACGGAAATTAAAAATAATTTAATTTCTAAGAAGCTTAAGAAAATGGAAAGAGAAATAAAGAAACAAAAAGGAAAACTAGTGGGGTATACAGCTATTAATGGTTTTTTTTTTATTTTGTGTGTGACTTTTCACGAGCCAAGCAAAGAACTTCCCGATTTGTTAGTTGCAGTACATTATTATCATTCTAATAACTAATAATAACTAATAACTCACTCTTGCATTGGGATATTTTTTTATTATTGTGAGCGGTAACATTAGCATTAGTTGCATAATTAAAGAAAAAAATTTGTTTTTAAATTAAAATGAAATATATATAATTACGTTTGTTTATTCGGTGGACAATTTCCATCCTCTCGTATAAATTGCATTGTTGAATGAACTTCCTTCGAAAAAAACTAAAAAATCTAAAAAACTACTTGACCAATATGGACCAAAATCTAATCAGTTCTAGGTTACGGCGGAGCACATCGATTGCATCATTCATCATTCTGGTCGCGTTGTTACTTTTTCAGAAAACGTTAACGAAAAATTTGATAACATACAAACGGCCATACGCACACACACACATACTAACAATTTCATAAAAATAGTCTAAAATGACTCCAATGACCATGAAACGTGAAGATCTGCTAAAAATTCGATTTTCTATTTTCGGGGTAATTACAGTAACTTCCCTATGAATCGGGAAGTTAATTAAAGCGTTTTAAGAGACGCCGTAAGTTAACCTTATCCTTCATTTAAGCAATGGTTCAATAAAGAACAAATGAAATTTCACTCTTTAGATTTACTAAACTCCGTGATCCTTTGGTATAATGACGTGCTAACGAATACAATGTAATCGAAACGCAATACTAACTTAATTAACGTTGAGGATGTGAAACAAAATTAATATTTGCATGTAGCACAAAAAATTGATCAATCATGAAATCGACAATTTAAACTATTTCGGGTCATCAGAGACCCAACGAGAATTACTAAGGATCATCGTCCTTATACATATGTACGTGGTGTACGTGGTATTATGCATTCTATGTCACCTATTGGTACCCTAAACATTTGATATATCGTATTAAATATGTCGCAATACATCTGAGGGTACTAAAAATGGCGGAATTTACAGTATCATGTGGCAGTGTTATACAGAATTTCGCCCACTCCAATTTATAGGATTGTTTTTCATAAATACATCTAGCATATGTTATATGTATTATTGCCTTCTATCACATCTTCTTGTAAATACTATTGATCTCCATTTCTGTTGTACGATACCTTTAATTAACACTTAGTGTATACAGTGACTCCCACTAATATTCGGACACTCTTAAAAAGACGATAACTGTTTTAATATTGTACTATACGATTTGAACATATTTTTAGAAGCTACAGCAATTAGTTTGCTACAGGATGCGAAAAAAGAATTTTGTCAAAAATTGCAATTGATCGGAATTATAATATAAAAACAATACCGAAAGTTGCATTTTACAACTTTTTTATGTGGACCTACGTTGAAAATTTAAAAAATACGTTTTATAGACCTGTGTCAATTCAACATACTCTGAAAATTTCGTCAAAATCGGTCGACGTTGCAATGAGCTACAAACGTTTAAATATGGTAAAACTGGAGATTTTCACGACTTTCGGCCTTCAATTGCAGTAAATATAATGATTCTTGCATCTTTCAATCGTTGTCGTTGTTTTCCACATCAGCCGATTGCGATGAAACTTTTGTGGACTAATTTGCTCCATTTGAATTTGATCATCCAGTACATTGATACAAGATGTTAATAAAAAAACGAAACGTTTCTTTGCAACAGTATTGATTAAACAGTTTATTCCTCTTACATATTATTCAACGTTCAGACGTATATTTGTATTATTTTTTTCTTCAATCGAAATTGTGTTCAAAATAAATAACTATGGTTAATGATTTTTGGGTTATTTGATTATTTAAAGTATATTTAGAAAACTCCCACAACTTTCACAGGGCATATAATTGACATAGATCTACAAAACGCATTTTTAAAATTTTCAATATTGGCCCACATAAAAAAGTTGTAAAATGCAACTTTTAGTATTTTTGCTACAATTCCGACGAATTGCGATTTTTCACAAAATTTTTTTTCGCATTCTGTGGCAAACTAATTGCTCTAGCTTCCCAAAAAAATTCAAATCATACAGTACAATATTAAAAAAGTTATCGTCTTTGTAAGAGTGTCCGAATATTAGTGGGAGTCACTGTATGTATAAATATCGAAATATTAGCAGCGTTTACAGCTGCAACGATATCTGCATTACACAATTTAAATAAACGTTGAACAAATTATCGATGAACAAGTTAAAGATTTTATGTGTTCGTGTACATTTTATACATACACAAGCAACGATCTGTATAAATCCATGTTGCCTTAACAGTTGACAAATAGGAACATGAACAACAATCCAATAGCGTTGTAAAAAGAATAGAAAAAGCACGACATAGTGAAAGTACGAAATATCAACTCGAATTTACTAATTGAATCGCTCCACGGCCAACTCGAACACGCATGATTCTATTTTGATTCGTATCTACCATACTAAATCGCCTAGGTCCCGTCCCACCAACAGTTGTCTAAAAGTGACGCATCTGCCAGACGCGTGCTAACGCATTCTCTTGAATACATAGATTTGTCCAGGTGTGCGAATAGTTCATCAGATTTCTCTGTATCGACTCGTTAAATCGTTCCTATTAGTCGATCTTTTCGCTTCTTTTGCATACTGACCAAGAAATCTTCGAAATTTCCATTACCAACTATGGAGCACAACAAGCCTAACAATAATCAAAAGGTTCTTAAATAAATTATTCATTTTTCGTCGCGCACATTCCAGTACAATGTAATTCTCATTCTAAAACATGTAATTTACCGTATCACAAATGTCTCGTATAATCACAACATTATTAACAAAATTGCTGAACATCATTAATGCGTCGTACCAGCGGGTGTGAAAATTGAGTGGACGCAGTTTTCTTTTAAACGAAAACAAGTTTACGAGTATAATGGTTTTCATAAATAAACTCATTTATATCGATCGCATTATTGTTAATAAAACAACTGTTAAATGATGTCGGCGCTACGGTTCGATCGTTAAAGACAACAAAAATATTTACTAAGCAATTTTGCTAATTTTCAAAGTAATCGACGTTTCGGTCATTGATTTTGACCATTTTCAAGATTGAAATTGAATTGCGTCTGTAAGAAAAACGAAAAAATTTTTTTTAACATAATGACATACAATATTCCAAAAAAGTAACTATTCAATGTTTAAATGTAAGGGAAAAAACCAGTTTTTCACAATTTCTTACTCACTTGCTTAGGTGTGATTAAGTATGGTAATATGAAAGTCGTGAGACTCGTGAAACACGTGTGTTCCCCATGTCTGATTTCACGACACTGATCGTCTTGACAGAGATCTAAGTTATATAAATCGATACCACGGCTGTAAATTCAAAATTTCATAATATATCTTTAAGCTCACACATTGAATATACCATAGGGTAAATCAAATTATTATTGACATTCAATTGTAACTAAAATCAATTTTCATACATAGCATCGTATGTGTTATATGTTTACTTAGGTTAACTAATGAAAGAAAATAAATCTTTTTGTATTGGAAAGGATTCATCATATAACATTACTGACACAGTAATGTTGCGTAATATTCATTTAACATAGGTGTTTCGTACCTAAGATTTACGCTACGGTGTTTAATCATATGAAAAGTTTCCAATAATAACCTTCGATGTAAATTTTCAAAATCAATGACCGAAACGTCGATTACTTTGAAAATTAGCAAAATTGCTTGGTTAATATTTTTGTTGTCTTTAACGATCGAACCGTAGCGTCGAAATCGTTTAACAGTTGTTTTATTATAATGGTTTCCGAAATTTCTACACACATATACACTAATATGTTTTCGCATATGAAGTATGAGCTTTTTCTATTAATATCGCAATGCATAAACAATCTTGCAGTAACACCCTACGAGAAAATTGAATAACAATATCGGACCACAAAATTACATCTTGTTAAAGCACGGACAATAAAGTGGTTGAAAATAACATCAGACATTTTAGAAAATTAATAGATAATATACTGGGTCAGTTAGTGTACTCTGTCCAACGAGGCAAGTTAGGTGAAGTCGTCAACTCCATTTAGAAATGTAATTCCAACTCTGTTGCACTCGAATGGACTCGACTCGTTGGATAAACTATAGAGAAAGGATAATTAATTTTGTGTACATCTGTAATTCTGTACTGTATACTGTTGCAACAGCCAACGGACTCAGTTTTCATTTTTATCGCTTTAATTAACATAACTATGACGTATCGATCGTAGAGTGGTAGGGATACTGATATCCTCTGGGGCAGGCCTGGGGCAACTGGTGGCCCGTGGGCCACGCGGTTTCTGTTCCCGTTCTACGGAGCTACTTCCACCACACCCACACGACTCTGCGTCTGTGGATGCATAAGGGCCGATTCATACATATCCGGCCGGCGTTTTTCGGTATCCATGCATTTCCGGCCGATTTTTGAGGCAACTTGAGTAGGAATGTTTCTCATTACCATGAAGTTGTAAAGGAGAGCTACCGATAGTTCACCTGAGGAGGGATAGAAACCTTTTATTAACTTCCCGATTCATAGGGAAGTTATTGTAATTACCCCGAAAATCGAAAATCGATTTTTTAGCAGATCTTCACGTTTCATGATCATTGGAGTCATTTTAGACTATTTTTATCAAAATGTTTGTGTGTGTGTGTGTGTGTGTGTGCGTGTGGCCGTTTGTATGTTATCAAATTTTTCGTTAACGTTTTCTGAAAAAGTAACAATGCGATCAGAATGATGAATGATGCAATCGATGTGCCCCGCTGTAACTTATAGCTGATTAGATTTTGGTCCATATTGGTCAAGTAGTTTTTTAATTTTTTTAGTTTTTTTCGAAAGAAGTTCATTCAACAATGCAAATTATACGAGAGGACGGAAATTTTCCACCGAAGAAACAAACATAATAATTACATATATTTTTTTTTATAATTTAAACAAATTTTTTTTATTTGAAAAAAAATTTCTTTTTTATTTTCCTTTTTTAATTATGCAACTAATACTAATGTTACCGCTTAGAATAATCGAAAATTATCCCAATGCAAGAGTGAGTTATTCATCGCTACTGCCGAGAATACATTTTCAAAGAATATCGATGAAAGTACAAAAACATTTATATTACAATCTTTAAAAAAACAAGCAGTTCAATACGAATTATTAACTGAGATGAAATGGAAAGTTAATAATAAAAAAAAACATGGTTAATGGAGCATGCGAGCAACGAGCATACGATGTTGGTTTAATGCGACGCCATACAGCAAACATTTTGATAAGTAGAAAACTATTGAACTTCCCTGAGAACGTATAATCTTCTTAAAACGTACACTAAATAATGATAATAATATACTGCAACTAACGAATCGGGAAGTTCTTTGTGTGGATCGTGGAGAGTCACACACCAAATAACATCCGTACTACTAACCTTCTCGCGAACTCACAAAGCGAGCAACGATAACCAGCTAGTTTGTTAGTTATGGCCTGTTCGACTCGAAAGAAAAGTATCGGAGGAAAATCGGACTCAGTTTTCCGGTTGTGGACGGTCTCACTTAAACCTGGGTAAGAATATTTTGTCGGACTCCGATATCGGAGATGTATGAATCGACCCTAATGAGGCGACAGCTATCTATGTACTGTGCGCGTTTCGCAACGTGTTACTCGGGACGGCACAAGGGCAAGAGTAGCGAAGTTCACCATCACGCGATACGCGATGCGATACATCTGAAGTATTAGTGGTAATCTAGTCAGGGAATACCGAAAATGCGAGTGACTCAACTGTGTGCGCCTAGCCAATTGAGTTTCTTTGTGAATTCCTTTCGCATTCCTTTAAGTAACACGCTATGAGACACTCGGACTGTAGGGTAACTCCACCAGTGAATGAACATTTAAGAAATTGTTCAAGAAGATATTTTATGTAAAAAAATATGTGTGAATTAAAGGAATCTCATATATAACAAATAAATAAACAAATAAAATGAAATTATTATTATTTTTCTTCATTAAACGTTAAATAAAAAATATAAAAAATACCAGTCAATGAACACTACATTCTAGTAATTGGACAGGGATAGTCCAATGAATGAACAAAATTACTAAACAATATTCTCCTATTTATTTAACTTTTTAATCACGATTTTATCGCTAGTATGTTGTGCGTGTTAAATTTTGTTGAATTATACAAAAGCATTCATTTACTGGTACCCGTTCATTCACTGGTACAGTTACCCTATTGTAATCTAGGTCCCGCTACAGCGACAGCAACGAGATTGCTGTTATTCGTTATTATGTTATTCGTTTTTGCTCCAATTTGTTTAAGCTTTCTTCTCAGTCTTTTTAGGTAAAAGTACTGCTCGGATGTTGGGAAGGACGCCTCCCTGAACGATGGTAACACCAGACATACAGTGGGTAAAAATATTGACACACTCTTAAAAAGACGATAACTTTTTGAATATTGTATTATACGATTTGAATTTTTCTGGGAAGCTAGAGCAATTAGTTTGCCACAGGATGCGAAAAAAAATGTCGTCAAAAATTGCAATTCATCGGAATTGTAGCAAAAATACTAAAAGTTGCATTGTACAACTTTTTTATGTAGACCAATATTGAAAATTTTAAAAATGCGTTTTAAAGGAAGATGTTCGCCAGGCTTGCTCTAAGGAATATTCTCGTTTAAAAAATTAGTAACAAAATAATGGCAAAGTCTATACATGTTTTTGTCATTCTTGGGAGGTCAGCATATCGTGTGTCAATAACTATATTTCTCGTACCGTACTTACTACTGCTACAATAAATATGCATTATTTCAGTCTGTACTCAATTAGTCAGCCTCCTTGAGATCAAGTTGCTTAAGCATAAATATCTACTAACAAATTACACGGTTCAACAAATTTCAACTATTTTTGGCGTTGCGATTCTCACTATGCGATTCTTATACATAGAGTTTTCCGCGGCTATTCCGTACCTGCCCTTAATTTTTCTCCTAGGCGCACAGTTCTTGAGAAATTCAAGTTTGAAAAAACACATATGTTTCAATTTTGAACAAACATTGTGAAGTTATTATAAAATGTATTGAATTGTTCTTTACGGCAAAGGTTGTACAGTGTTAATAATAACATTTATAATAATAAATATTTGGTATAAACCAAACAAATATTAAATGATCTCGGCGCTACGGTTCGATCAATGAAAAAAGCTAAGCAATTTTGCTAATTGATAAGTGTTATTATACGTTTGCGTGGACACAATTATCAGCCTGTTCTTCGCTTCCAATGTGTAACGCGTAATATGGCTAACCAATGGAATAATAGCTATACCGCCAGCCATATGAATTTATCCCATCAATTTCTGAAAAATATAAACCTCAATTCGAATCCCGATGCAAGTATAATACATATATGTGTATGTAACCTGATAGTTTGAGAAGGTTTTAAATTTTAGATAGGCATCAGCAGATGACTACTCGCGGGCATGGTTAAATAAAGTAAAAAATCGTGGAGGAAAAACTGGAAATGGACCGAAGTAACGTTAAAGTGGCGTACCAGTTTCCTGAAAGGTGATACTAGACAAACGAAATTTCGGCAAGTATTTGTCTTCCCGTGCAGATACGGTAGCGGGGATTCGGGCACTATTCCACCCTTGTATCGCCAGGGACCAGTAAAGGGGGATGCCGAGGGATCGAGAAACAGGACGGGAAGGGCAGGGGCAGAGACAGGGGTAGAGGGGTGGCGCGCAGCTGCCTGAACTCAATGTCACAGCTTTCCGACTTACAATACGAGCCGCCACAATGCATGATTTTCGGCATTGTTTGCATCCTAAGGCTGCACGCGCACGGCCACCACCAATGGATGCATTCCTGCAGCCCCGAATCCCGAGTCCCGGGTCCCGGGGTGGTGCGTGGCGTGCGGCGAGTGGCGTGTGGCGTGTGCCACCACTCCAGAAGGAGAACGACACGAGCCAATTCATTTCTTCGGTCTAGCAACCTCACCCCTTGCGCTGATTTCAATATCGTTGCTAAAACCCTATAAAACGAAGTGTTTCCGCATGTCTATGCTACTACCCCCATCTGCCTTCCGTTTCTATCACTTTTCCTTTCTGCCTTTTCCCCTTTTCTCTTCCCATTCTTCAACATTCGCCCCGAAAACGAATCGTCACCTGTGCCCAACTTTGAAAACATCTATAACAGGAATGCAAATTTTCAATGTTTCCGACATATGCGTGTACAGTGTACAGGGTGTAAAAAAATGTTTGGTCCTGGCTGCCATAGGCGTATTCTACATCTTCCGATCGGTGAAGATCTGTGAAAAAATGTTGCCGCAAAATTGTCCTTGACCTTGCATTTTGAAGGAAAATTTTTGTATTATTGCATTTTATTCTACGCATCATGAGGACAAAAACTGTTAAGAGAACCATGGGTGAGTTGAGTTTTGACCCATCGTTCCCTTGACACTTTTTATCCCCATGATGCGTAGAATAAAATGCAATCATACAAAAATTTGCCCTTGAAATTCAAGGTCAAGGACAATTTTGCGGCAACTTTTTCACAGATCTTCACCGATCCGAAGATGTAGAATACGCTTATGGCAACCAGGACCAAACATTTTTTCACGCCCTGTACACTCGACGACTAAATTCCTTGAAGAATTTCTTTGGAACTGCACAGAATTTCCAAACGAAATATACAATAGTTACGTATTTCTCGATCGTAAATTTTTAATATGAACCAAATATATGTTCTCGGCGCATCGTTTCGATCAATAATAATTTTTTTTTCAATAATCTTTGAAACGATACCGGGAAGGAATTTAGACAACTTGTATGTTGGACCTCCTATGGAAGAAACAATAATCCGCCATGTCAACTGTTCTTTGTGTGATTTTGGTAATGCATATGCTCTAGGGATAACTGCATTGGGAGTTTTTAACCTTTTCTCTAAGTTGTCACTAATCTGTCCTTTGTTTACCAAATTAGTAATAATGGAATTTGTTTTTCAATAATCTTTGAAACGATACCGGGAAGGAATTTAGACAACTTGTATGTTGGACCTCTTATGGAGAAAACAATAATCCGCCATGCCAACTGTTCTTTGTGTGTTTTTGGTAATGCATATGCTCTAGGGATAACTGCATTGGGAGTTTTTAACCTTTTCCATAAGTTGTCACTAATCTGTGCTTTTTTTACCAAATTAGTAATAATGGAATTTGTTTTGGTAAATATATCGTTGAGAGGATTCAACTCGGACGACCTTGATCTTTACATATGTTGTCAAGGACAACATTCTGAACAACTTTTGTCAATATAACTATCCGTCGCTCAGACTTAGTTTCCTAGAAAATTACGAAAAAGCTTTGTTAATTACTACATACTCCTGGATTTTCGTATGGGTGGTCGGGTTGGTCTAACGGCCGGCCCGATGCGCCTCCTCTGCAAACCTAACCACAACTCATTCTATTCGCATAATTTTTGCATTGTAACTGTCATCTAGAATATGATCTAATAATGGAAAAATTATGCGAATATTCTGAACAACCTTTGTCATTATATGTATCCGTCGCTCGATCATAGTTTTCGAGAAAATTCCAAAAAACTACTGCTAGTACTGTATTGAATTTTCCTAACCTCACCCAATCCTAACCACACGACAACTCATTCTATTCCCATAACTTTTGCATTGTAACTGTCATCCAGAATATGATCTAATAATGGAAAAATTATGCGAATATTCTAAACATTCTGAACAACCTTTGTCATTATATGTATCCGTCGCTCGATCATAGTTTTCCAGAAAATTCCAGAAAACTACTGCTAGTACTGTATTGAATTTTCCTAACCTAACCCAATCCTAACCACACAACAACTCATTCTATTCGCATAATTTTTGCATTGTAACTGTCATCCAGAATATGATCTAATAATGGAAAAATCATGCGAATAAAATGAGTTGTCGTGTGGTTAGGATTGGGTTAGGTTAGGAAAATTCAATACAGTACTAGCAGCAGTTTTTTGGAATTTTCTCGAAAACTATGATCGAGCGACGGATACATATAATGACAAAAGTTGTTCAGAATATTGTCCCTGACAACATATGTAAAAGTCAAGGTCGTCCGAGTTGAATCCCCTCATCGATATATTTACCTTTGTTTGTTTTTCAATAATCTTTGAAACGATACCGGAAAGGAAGTTAGACAACTTGTATGTTGGACCTCCTATGGAGGAAACAATAATCGGCTATGCCAACTGTTCTTTGTGTGTTTTTGGTCTATTACTGATCGAAACAATGCGCCGAGAACATATACTTGGGAAATATACAATATCTGAATTTTTCTAGGCAGGGGGAGGTCCTAATAAGTACAATTCACCTCGCTGGTTTTCTGAACAAGTAACTGCGCGTATCGATATCAACTTTATTACCTTATTTTTATCTAGTTGAATGAAACAGGTTTCTTTCCTCTTAAGAATTTTTGTTAGTTACGACGGAGGAAGAATTGTTCCCAAATTTTACATTTTCATATTGCATATTCATATTTTATACTTCAACCCGACAATCCAACAATACTCGAGTAGTTGTATCATTCTTCGAATGATTTGGCCGTGGATGTAACCAAAATTACATCTGTGTATAATGATTTATCAGATTTATCTCATGCAATGGTAAAATAGTCGATTAACTTTCACGGCTTGTGACGATGTTTCGAACTATTTGTTAAAATTACCAAGTTAATTAACAAGTACGTTAACGAAAAAATTATTTTCGCATTCGGTAAACCGGTAGAATTTTCGTTCTGTTGAAAATAAATGATATTCTGTCGAAAATCATACATTAAAGTATGCCCAATGAAAACGTTACGAGGATGCGAATATTCTTGTAAATATCGATTTTTCGAATTTACATTATTGTAGCTAAAATGAGAAGGAAATTGATTTTCGAATTGAAGGCTTCCTCGAATTAGAAATAAAACGAGAAGGCTACAACCATGTACACACCATAAATAGCTCAAGATCTGATGTCTATTAATAACCGGTGTGCGAATCATAAAGCGTGTAGTTAATTGACTCATACGCGTAGCTATTACCGGTTATCATCCGGAGAATGGGAGAACACATTTTACGAGCGCGAAATGACGAGGCTCGTCCTTCTCTAAATTAACCACCTGTTTGGTGTTTCTGACGCAGCCGTGGCTCGATCGCTGTGATCGAAAACATTTCAGCTCGTGCGTGCTCCGGATGGGACTCGAGCAACACCGATAATCACACTGAGATACATTTATCTGCATACTAAATACGTATCCAATCAATTAATAGCTAAGCATCGTAATGCTGCACGAATTTGTGCACGCTACAATGGGCCATATGGGCTGCGATGGAACAGAGGCGAACACAATCTCTCTTCCTCTCCCCCCTGCCCTCCTACTACCTACTTTCTCGCTCTCTCTCTCTCTATCTCTTTTCTTTGTCTCTTTCACATACGCACTCTCTCACACGCATACACACACACACAGTCTCCTTTACTCTCTCCGTTCTCTTTTACATGAATAAACGTACATTTTCTATATGAAGTATGAGCTTTTTCTATAATAGTAATATCGGAATGCATAAACAATCTTGCAGTAAGGTATAGGTACTAGTAGTTGACCATGAACGAGTAGTTGACCATTTTATAGAAAAACATAAAAAATAAGATTTTTATAAGCTGTACACTTTTGATGAAAGTGAACCTCGGATGCCATACCATCTATTGGTTAAATTTCTCTAATACTATTCTCTAAGAACTTGCAACGTCTACTATGTTCCTCAATTAAACTTTTTATGGAATTGATTTGTTTTATTTCTGATTTCATTCTTTAATTGTAATTTGTGCTGGAAATTGTTGAAACTAAATGAAAATAAAATGATTCTCAACATTATTGCTTTAACCCTCTTTCTAGTATAAGTGGTCAACTACTAACGAATAGGAGGTCAATTACTAGATTATTCGTTTTCAAGAGTGGTCAACTTCTGAAGCAATTACTGAATTTCTAAACATGTTTCTTAAATTTGTATAAGTAAACTTTTTTTAAAAAGTGGTCTTGGTACATAATTTAGAAGACTTAAAGAGTGTCTTCAGGCATCGACTCTCGCTATTTGATGACAGAGTAAGTGGTTACTATTTTTCGCGTGGAAAAATTCTCTTAACTGGTCAACTACTAGTACCTTTACCTTAAGGGAAGTCGAATTTTACTATAATTTTGCCTATTGTATTTTATTTTTCAGAATCGTATGTAACGAGTGGACCGCGAATCTTTATGTAAACATTATTTAAATAAAAAAAATTTTTTTTAAACCACGTTTTTAAGACGGACTAAAAATAATTATTTAAATAAAAATTAAAACGAACTAAAAATAATTATTTAAATAAAAAAAATAAATAATGAAACAAACTTTAATATACGAACCAAAAAGTACAATTAAGACGGATTAGAAAGTATAATTTAAAATGCACTAAAAAATATAAAATAAAATTTTCCCTAGCCTCATACGGATGTCTAACCCCATACAGATAGTCCTGAAAATTTTTGATTGTGCATTTTTAAAAGCTATGAAAATACTTGTAAGATTTAAAACGAAAAACGTGGGGCGCATGCAATAGATGTATGAATAGTTCACTTAAATCAGTAACAATTTTATTGCACTGCAAATGATATGGATTGTTGTGCTGGTTTTTCTAACGATGGCTACTCTCTAAACTATTATATTTCGCCCCATGATTTTCGTTTTAAATCTTACAAGTATTTTCATACCTTTTAAAAATGAACAATCACAAATTTTCAGGACTACCTTTATGGGGCTAGGGAAAATTTGATTTCATATTTTTTAGTGCATTTTAAATTATATTTTTTAATCCGTCTTAATTGTACTTTTTAGTCCGTATATTAAAATTTGTTTCATTTTTTTTTATTTAAATAATCATTTTTAGTTCGTTTTAATTTTTATTTAAATAATTATTTTTAGTCCGTCTTAAAAACTTGGTTTAAAAAATTTCTTTTTATTTAAATAATTTTTACAATTAGATACGCCTTTTCTTTACTACGCACAGTGAGGCCAAACGCCAATCTAGCTGATAAAAAGTCGTATTTTCAATCACATACTATTATTTCCTTTTTCGTTTGTTTCCATTCTTAAATCCCTGTAGATCTTCAAATTATATTCTGTTTTGCTCTGAAGATATAATCGAAAAATGAACAAACTGTTTTATGTCAAAATTGTACCATCAAAAACAACGTAGTACGTATACATACGTGATACAATATGTACCACAGTTTGAGAAACGCTACTCTAAGGTGGCCCGTATAAAACACAATTGTACAAATCAATTTAGATTCAGTTTAACATTGCTGCTGAGCGATATAGAATAGAACATTGCGTACTATTATTCGAACACCTCGTTTTCTTGTTTAATTCGAATAATCGAGCCCGTAATTACGGTGTCTTCCAGTGTATTCATATATTTGTATCTATCAGAATTATTAATTAGATAAACAGAATTAATTAAATGAAGTTTTATTTATTATAAATAAAATTTATTTATTATAAATTACGAGCACGAAGAAAACACACCTTTATGGTTAATTGTTAAACGTCAAGTGAGGATCACTCGAGTTAGAAAGTTGAACAGTACATTAAACAAGTAACCAACGGTTATTATAAACAAACTGAAACATACTAATATTGAATTTAATCGAATCGATTATAATCGAACAATAGATTAATTTTGTATATTTCAATAGTATCATTTTATTTTGTACGCAATACCATCACGAAACTCTAAAGTGAAACGGGGAAAGCTTACAGTCAAACTGTCATAAAGAAAATTTAATATATCATCCAATTGTCTCGATAATATCATATGATTCTCATATGAAAAGGAATTAATATTCCTCTCTTTTTAATGTAAAAAGAACAGATGACAGGTGAAAATGTTAAAAAATACTTCCTTTCTCATTTTTTAATAAAGTTCAACTATGAACAAAATTACGTAAGCAATAATATTTATAAAAATACTTACACATCAAAATTAAACATATTTATGGCTTTAAAGTCGTTCACGTTTAACAATAAGTTTTAAATGCATAAAATTAATTATCTCGAAACAACAAAGATGTAGTCTTGTATTTGCAAGAGGCATTTATATGTTTCGTTAGTACTATCATTACAATAATGTTTTGAAGATCAGTAAGTGTTATTATTCAAAGATCATTGAAATTTTAAAGATTAAATTATTTAATTCGCAAACATCGTATTAAGGATGTTCTGGAGCTATATAAAAAGGTAACAAAATTTTTGAAAATTTGACAAGATATAATTCTTATTAATTTAATGCAATTACCAAAGTTTGAGTTAGATTCACTACATCGTTTAATGTTTATAGCAACTTAAAGTTTGGACATTTTAACATGTCTTCCTCTGGAGAATTCATAAAATTCCACTTCAAACCCTATTTAAACCTTGAAAAAACGCAACTAGAAACTCCAGTTTTTATATATAGTAAAAATTATGTATTTAATTATGTTCAAAATTTATTAGAATTCACTAAACAGTTACAGAGCAAAAAATTATAAACTGTTACAAAACGTCAAATTTATAGTGTTGTCATCTCACTAGCAATAATTTCACACAAATTTCACATGTTAATTTTCAATAATAACCATGAATATTGCTTTCTGAAGTATCTTTAATTTATTTAAATATTTATTTTCAACTTTTTATTGCGTAATTATATATATATTGAATATCACAAATTTATTTTCTTGAAGTTCAAATCAGAGGGTAGAATTATTCGCAAGGGTCACTTACAACTTTACTTTACTTTATCGTGTTGTAATCTCACTAGCATGAAAACGCGACAATACTGTAGACCACTGAATATAGTTACTATTCGGAGGGCACAATGATTCACAAAATTAATTTACAATTTTTAATAATATGAAGACAATTTGATTAAAAAATAAGTATAACATGAAATTCACTAATTAAACGAAAGCTTTTTAAATTAATCTATTTTTTAATGCAAAATATACTCGTGAATGGCTTTCATTGCCAATATATTAATGGATTTCGAGTTTCTTGCACTTTTGTCTCCCATTGTACCTCCAGAACATCCTTAAGGATAGGGTTAGGATCCTTATCCTTAGTTAGCATCCTTAAGGATGTTCTGGAGGCACAATGAGAGACAAAAGTACAAGAAATTCTAAATCCATCAATATATTGGCAATGAAAGCTGTTCACGAGTATATTTTGCATTAAAAAAATAGATTAATTTAAAAAGCTTCCGTTTAATCAGTGAATATCATGTTATATATATTTTTTAATCAAATTGTCTGTTCATATTAGAAAAAGTTGTAAGTGACTCTTGCGAATAATTGTACCCTCTGATTTGAACTTCAAGAAAATAAATTTGTAATATTCAATATATATATATATAATTACGCAATAAGAAGTTGAAAATAAATATTTAAATAAATTAAAGATACTTCAGAAAGCAATATTCATGGTTATTATTGAAAATTAACATGTGAAATTTGCGTGAAATTATTGCTAGTGAGATGACAACATGATAAAGTAACAGTTTATAATTTTTTCCTCTGTAACTGTTTAGTGAATCCTAATAAATTTTGAACATAATTAAATACATAATGTTTACTATATATAAAAAAACTGGAGTTTCTAGTGGCGTTTTTTCAAGGTTTAAATTGGGTTTGAAGTGTAATTTTATGAATTCTCCAGAGGAAAACATGTTAAAATGTCCAAACTTCAAGTTGCTATAAATATTAAACGGTGTAGTGAATCTAACTCAAACTTTGGTAATTGCATTAATTTATTAAGAATTATATCTTGTCAAACTTTCCAAAATTTTGTTGCGTTTTTATATACCTCCATAACATCCTTAAAATATTGAACGTCGTCATAAATGTACACGAACTATCGTCAAATAAGACGTACAGTATGCAATAGTATGCATACAGAAAACGATGAGCGCGCTACTACACGCGCGCATATACGCACACACAAAGCTCGATATTAGCCGATTCGTAACATTGTGCGGTAATAAATTGAGATTCCCGTCCAGTGTTCGTAATGTATTTACATAGATCGAGAATAATCTTTACTAGTCAGTCAATATTTACTCCCGCGTTGGGGCTCGCTACGATCGAATATGTTATCGAAGGGAAATGTTTAATGCCTATTCACGGTAGTCCATTAATATAATTACACAGTACCAGTGCAATTAACCAAAGTTGTTTAAGGGCTTTTACGATCACCGGCGCAAAGACTAGTCACTGTATCCTTGTTATTAGTACTAGACTACGGATCTTTATGCAATATAAAAATTGCCTGCATCAATTATCGGAAGAAATAGTTGCGCACGAATTGATTTCTTCTTTTAATCATTTCAATTTGTCCTAAACAATGTCCCAGTCATATTAAATCCATTTGACAATTTTTCTAAACATTTTGTGTTTCACAAAATTTTCTTGTGTAAAACCATATTTTGTTGTAGCAATTTCTTGTGTAAGACCATATTTTGTTGTAGCAATTTCTAAAATGCATTTCTTTCCTTCATTGTATAGTGGAGTTAGCAATAAATCACTTAATGAATTTAGCAGAAAGTGAAAGAATTTCTAAAGTACCTACTCCTACTGAAATTTCATCTTATGGTAATGTCAAATGAGTGAATAAGGTAATAACAATTTACAATAATTGTAAAATAAAAAATCTAGAACTAGTTTTGAATCAGTGTTAAAAAAAGTATGGTGGCGCTGTTATAGATAAATATTTCAACAATCGAGCTTTGAATTTTAGGTGAAATGTTGCCACATGAGAAAGTAATCAGTATTTGGTATTCGATGCTGCGCGAGTTCTAAAATAGAAATTACAGAAGTATTTCACATTCCATAATATGACTGGATACAAAACGCCAAGGTATTCGTCAACTAATGCACATACAATGACTCTTATTAATATTCGGACACTCTTAAAAAGACGATAATATTTTTAATATTGTACTATACGATTTGAATTTTTTTGGGAAGCTAGAGCAATTAGTTTGCCACAGGATGTGAAAGGAAATTTTACAACTTTACAACTTTTTTATGTGGGCCTATATTGAAAATTTAAAAAATGCGTTTTGTAGATCTGTGTCAATTAAACATATTCTGAAAATTTCGTCTAAATCGGTCGACATTGCAATGAGCTATAGACGTTTAAAGATAGTAAAAATTGCAGATTTTCACGATTTTCGGCTTTCAACTGCAGTCAATTCTTCAATTGCAGTAAGGATTCTTGCATCTTTCAATGCCCGTCGTTTCTTTCCGCATCAACCGATTTCGATGAAACTTTACCAGTGCATATAACTGACACCGATCTACAAAATGCATTTTTAAAATTTTCAATATACGCCCACATAAAAAAGTTGTAAAATGCAACTTTTAGTATTTTTTCTACAAATCCGATCAATTGTAATTTTTGAAAAAATGTTTTTCTACATTCTGTAGCAAACTATTTGCTCTAGCTGCCCAAGAAAAATTCAAGTCGTATAGTTCAATGTTAAACTAGATATCGTTTTTTTTAGAGCGTCCGAATATAAATGGGAGTCACTGTATATATATATATATATATATATATATATATATATATATATATATATATATATCCATTTTTATATATATAGATACAGACCAAAATAAACATCGGCATGCTTGTGCCTGATACACACCGCATTTCGTGCCGAAAACCGAGTCCGCAGTTTTGTAATGTAACGACATAATCATCGGATACGATGTCTAAATAGATTTCTGAAATGCTTTTTGTACCTGATTGACTGTAAGTACCGGCTTCTGTCCCGGAACAAGTGCAAAGATCGCGGGCCGGGGCACATAATCATCTTTGTGTTTGCTTTTCATGGTTTCTTTGTGCCCCCTCTAAGAAACGAGCATTGTTCGGTGGCACGCGTCTGAACCTGAAGATACATCTTGGTGAATGGACCTTGCCCCTTACTACGAACTACGAACGCACCTTAACCGAGGGCCGAGGCTACGACCCAGCCACGATATCAATGCAACCTGTTTCCTTCTGACGTTTGCACGATGACGTCACCGGTCTTACGAACACATGCATCTTCGAGACTCTGAGCTAAAGGTGCACGCGTGACGTCTTCGGCAACACCATTGGCGTAACGACCAACCCGATAGTTCTTGCCTACGATTCTACAGAATTAAATCAGATTTTACCTCGCACGGTATCTGTAGCAGTAATCGTAACCACTCGAAAGCGTACAGAGTGAAATCTCGAATGTATTTATAGCCAAATAATAACATATGAATAAGTACCATCTGAGAAAACTGAATGCATAACATTTACTTCGGATTTACCTCATAAAATCCTTGAAAATGTTCTTAATCTAGCATTAACGGTAAAAATAAGGAAATATCTGTTATGGTAACATTTGCTAATGAAATCGTAAGTTTGAACAAAAATGATTGCAATATGTGTTTCGCGTACATGTAAAAACAAATAATTGTTTTTTTCCAGAGCAACAAGTCGTTGCGTAGCATAGCAGAAAGAACGTGTATTAAATTGAACAAAGAAAGCATAAATGCGCTTAACCGTAAAAGAACATAAAAAAGTGTTCGGTCATATTTTAAACCCAAAAGTTGCAAACAGATTATCTGTAGTTTCTTGTATCTTTCAAGGTTACATTAATCTTATGCAATTAAATATTTTATATAATAGACGCTACTATTATGTATTACTATACATACATTATTATCCTCTGCCTCTTTAATGAAACTATTTCTCACATTAGAAGTTCTGTCTTCGGTATAACTGAACCGCTTCTGCAAGTTCACGCGAGACTCCTACAAAAAGTAAAGAGCATCAATTGCTATAAAAATTCTCAGCCGCTTTACTTTGAATATTTCGAATGCGTACACACGTTTCCGTCGAGATTGCTATGGTCAACATACCGACGCTACGAGTTTCGTGGAAAATAATTACCGCACCCTGTTAATAGGACGGAAAAAACAAAATTCCAGTTTGCTTGACAAAAAATCTTACGAAAGACGCGTGAAATTTGATCCCAGGTAGAATCCGAATGAATCGGAAGGATGACACGAATATTTTCCCGGGGTTGTTTCGTCACGAAATAATTGACGATTAGCAGCGTGGGCAGCTATTCGACGGGAACTCGGCTACCAGGGAAAAATATCCGAATTGAAAACTATAATACCTAAGCCTATGGTTGCACCCCCGGCCCCCTAATCGCGGTGCCAAGCACGCTACGAAGCCACGGTGGTCTTTTCACTAGGCTTTTTGTGCTGGTGCATTGTCGGAATCAAGCTGCAGCTGCCCATGGAAGAACCCCCATACGCGCCCCCATAAGAGAGCCACGTCATACCACCTGGCCTTATCTGCATGTGTGTACTCGAGAGGGGGTCGTGCACCCTCCCAACTTTAGGTACACACCGGGCTCGGGACGCTTGCGGCGCGGTGGACTGCCGTGACGCCGCGACGCCGCCGCGCCGTGCCGCTCCTCTATGTGTACAGTGCGTGTAGCTCGCATAACGCCGTACTGCGTGTGTACCTACACACTACACACACATGCACGCGTGTCTCCTGCCAGAACTGAGGAGCACACTGCACATTGCACGGTGTGTATACGGTATTGCTATATCGTCCTTTTTCCATCGCATCGTCGCATCGGTGTGCTCGTGCCTCGTGGTGTGCGCTGGCCGTGCACGCGCTGCGCTCTCCGCTCTGTGCCGGCACGTGTGCATTTTCACACACGACAGCGTCCGGCGTACGTGAGCGTAACGAGCACGCGCCGCCCGAGCACGAGACACTCAATGCACCGAATCGTTTCGGAAGGATTTGTTTTGGCACACCAACGCGTAAACGACCCGTGATTTTTACGCTTGATCGTCGACATCGGTCCCGCTAGTTCCTACACTCCTCGACAAAACGATACCGTGCTATTATTCGTTGCTCGAACACTACACGCATACAGTGGCTCACGGAAGTATTCGAACGGTTACCTTTACAAATTTTAATGGAAGATATTGTAAACTGCATTACGACACTGACGAGATACTGTTAAAGACTGCCAGCCTTACGGGACTACGTGTCTCGCGAAAATTTCGGTGTTTTCTTACGCCCTTTGGGATTTATTTAAATAAGCCTCCGACATTTCGTTAGTGCAGAAGACCACTGAAGATATTATTGTTAAATATTGCATTCTCCGCCATATTTTAGACGATGTTTTGGCACTATTTTGATACTATTCTCGTCGGTGGAGTAACTTTTAGCGATGTTGTCTTTTAGGTCACTGTAATTTCCACCGTTACCACGGACAGAAGAGCACGGGCGCTGGCAGTCTTTGACAGTATCTCGTCGGTGCTTACGATTACTTTTTAGATATTGTAAATTGCCTTACGATTACGTATGACTCGCACCGCTTGAGGCACTGCGAGTCAAGTGCCGAGTTGAATATGCGCCCAGATAGCACACAACATCTTAAAGATGTCGGTTTCATGTCGTTTTTATGTCTGAACGTCTACGTCGCCAAACAGACGTAATTCGCACATCTGAAAGATGTGTTTTTGAAGACATCGTTTTTATGTACGAGGAAAGATATCTTTCAAACATCTCATTTCAGACATGAAAACGATGTCTCCAGAATAGACATCTTCAGGAGTATGAAAACTGCTAAACAAACAGATGCAAAGAGTATGAAAGAAGGCAGCAGGAAGAGGAGTCGAGGAGCTGCTGCTATTACCGCTCAAGGCAGGATGCTATGCTGAAGCTGATATGGACCACCAGCAGCTTTTGCGGATCCTGCTGACCGAAATTCTCCAGCAGGTCCATCGTTTGAAGAAGGCGAACCAGACAGCAGTGACAGATATATTCTAATTCTCATTTTTAACCTCTAATAATGTAATTTTAATTAATTTGTAATTTGTAATATGTATATATTTAAATAAATATTTATTCGTATATTTTATAAATATCTGCTTTATTGTACGTTTTTTTACTAACCTAACCTATTATATAAGCCTTACACGAAAGTTTCTAAATAGTCGCGCGAATAACATCTGTAAGATGTCCTTTTTCAGACATCTGGAAGATGTTTTTAATATGTACTACTAGAACATCTGAAAGATATCAAAACGACATTCAGAAGACATCTTTAAGATGGTACGTTGAGTCACAAACGACATAAAACTAACGTAAAACCAACGTAAAACTGACATCAAACCGACATTGGCGACATCTCTCAGATATTCGAATGTCTTGCGGCAGGCATCTTTCGAACATCTTTGAGACGTGTCTGTGCTATCTGGGCGTGAACGCATATCGTATATACGTTTTACGTATGATTAGGTCGGAGTCGGTCTTAGGCTTTTGGCCCGGCCAAGTTGTTAGTTTTCTTCGTCCTTAGTTATTAGTGATTTAGTCATTTTTCCATTTGTGCAATAAACTTGACTGTGACATTGTTGCCTGACAAACACTTATTAAGTGTCTTATGCTTTCAAAACCTGACAAATTCTTATATATATTCATTACATGAACGAATAAAATAAGATGTACTAAACTAAGGTGTGTAGAACAATTGGTATCTATAGTAAGGGAGAAGTCTGAAGATTATATCAGTAAAATTTGAAAAGAATTCAACAACGTAGGCAGAAGTTATGATATATTTATTAGAAACATGCATAATAAGTGACTCACAAGAGTATTCGAACGCTACATGTATTATTTAATGTTAATATTTTGTTGGACCATCTTTAGCAGTAACGATGTGTCTCAATCGACGTTCCATGCTATAAACAAATAATTTCGTAAAAGTATACCGAATGGAATTCCATACTTCTATGATTTTTTGTTTCAATACCTCCTTTGAAGTTATTCCATATTTATTTAATCTTTTTCCGATTTCAGCCTATAAATTTTCAATTGGATTTATGTCTGGACTTTGCGGTGGAGTTGTTAACATATGTGGTGTGTTATACAGGGTGGGGCAGTAACTATTAGCACCTCAGATATCTTCGAAACTATAAGTCTCACAGAAATATTTGCTGAAATAAAATTGTACAGTACGAAGGAGGCCATCCGGTGGCGATAGTAGTTATTTTGCAGGTGGACGTACTTCGGACATTTGAAAGTTACCTCCATTTTTAACTTCCCGATTCATAGGGAAGTTACTGTAATTTTTAATGGAATGAGGTATTTTTGAATACGTAAACCGATGCAGCTGGACATTCGATACAAAAAAGTACTAACCTATGTATGTCGAAAAGTTAGTAGTTCAGGAGATATTACAATTTAAATAACTCTAAAACACCATTGCAATCGTACTAAGACGTTAGTGTAACTTACTGTTGTAACGTCTTAGTAGGAAAGTAATGGTATTTTTGAGTTATTTAAATTGTAATATCTCCTGAACTACTAACTTTTCGACATACATAGGTTAGTACTTTTTTGTAACGAATGTCCAGCTGCATCGGTTGATGTATTCAAAAATACCTCATTCCATTAAAAAAAATGGAGGTGACCTTCAAATGTCCGAAGTACGTCCACCTCCAAAAAAACTACTATCGCCACCGGATGGCCTCCTTCGTACTGTGCAATTTTATTTCAGCAAATATTTCTGTGAGACTTACAGTTTCGAAGATATCTGAGGTGCTAATAGTTACTACCCCACCCTGTCTATGATCCATTGTTTCACGGGTCGACCACAGAAATTAACTGAAAGAGAACAGAAAATTATCATTCGCGAAGTAAAAAACATTTATGACGACGTTCAATATTTTAAGGATGTTCTCGAGGTACAATGGGAGACAATAGTGCAAGAAATTCGAAATCCATCAATATATTGGTAATGAAAGCCATTCACAAGTATAGTTTGCACTAAAAAAATAGATTAATTTAAAAAGTTTTCGTTTAATTAGTGAATTTCATGTTATATTTATTTTTTAATCAAATTGTCTTCATATTATCAAAATTGTAAATGAATTTTGTGAATAATTGTACCCTCCGAATAGTAGATATGTATATTCAGTAGGGTGGTCCTTAGCTACACCTGGTGAAATTTTTTTTGCGAGATTTTTTCGCGGCCCCTCCCGAAAATTGTGCCTTTGGGTAAGAAAATAATTTCTGCAAAGTTTGAAATTGATCGGATAAGGGAAAACCGTGCCTCATCGACGTTAAAGTTGCGAAAAACATGAAATTTCGTAGGAATGGGAATATTTGATCAAAAGACTTCTGATTATGACTAAACGTTCTTCTTGTGTCAAAATATTGATTATAATAGTACCAAAATGTAATATTTTCAATATAACAATTAACTAATTATTATATTTTTGTAAATGTATATGTCAAATTTTACGTATTTTATTGAAAATACCAATTCTTTTAGTTTTATTCTTATACTAATTTAAAAAGTAGAGAAATTAAAATTGGACATAAATATGTTATAATTAATCAGAGCATAATATTTTTATATAAATTATAATTATGATATCGGCGCCAGGTTCGATCCTTATTAGATACTACAAATATGCAAGTTAAATATTCAAATTTCTCAACGTTTCAATCCCAATGCGGATCATTATCAAGAGACCCAAATTTTTGCGTCTGAAAAAGGAATTAATATTAAAGATTTTGAAATTAAATATACTGTTTTGAATGTGACACAGCCACGTAAATTACCAAAAATTGGTAAAATAGAAAAGGAAAAAATTAAATACACACTTGCTGTGAAGAAGGGACAAAAACTTTTTAGAACACATAATTGTGAGTTACACTATTTCCACTTTTACCCCATCCTCCCTTCATAATATTTTTATCCGGATGTGGTGAATATTACACCGTATATGTAAAGGCGAAGATAAGAAACTAAGAGGTATCGAGGTATTGAGTTTAAATACTTTTTAATATATACAAGACAACAAATACATTTAATACAACAAATACAACTAAAGACATTTTACAGAGATTTCGTTAATGTGGTCTTTTTTGCGTCTGGATAGCGCTTTCTGTAGTCTGACACAGTTTGCATTATAAATTGTTTTTCTTTTCCATTTCGCGATAATACATCGTTCAATTCTTCCATAAGTTTGACTCCTCCTTCTGCCGTATCATTAACTACAACTAAATTATTTACTATAATTAAGCCTGCGTTATAACTGGGATCACTTTCCCATTCCGAGGGATCCTTATTTATAAAATCTATGGAAATCGAAAATCTTTTAAAAAAATTTATCATACATCATATTATCATATTGCCAATACATCATAAACCGCAAGAGCTTGCTCTTCACCAGTACCAGAAGGTATCAATGGAATTCCGAGCAATTGTTCATCTCCATCACAGGTTATTATTACTGGTAATCGGTCAACTTTTTCTTTGCCAGTTAAAAATGGTAACATTTTACCATCCCAATGCAAAGTAATTGCATTATGCTTTTTTATTTATTGTTTTATTCGAATTTTATGTTCATAGGCGGCATTCGAGGGTACCCGGGTACGGAACAAAATAAACATAAAAATAAACGAAAAGGACCTCGGTGCAACGGTTCAATGCGTCGCACCGATCGTTCTCACCGATATTACGCTTCGGAAAAATGGACATTTTAGCGGAAAGGAGGCGGATAGAATTTCGACAGGCCAATTAATGTGAAATAATCTTAATTCGTACAAAGTATAAAATATTGTATAAAACTTCTATAAAATATTTAACTTCAATTTTCAGTTTACGCTTTACATTTAGCGCGCTCTTACCTCTATTTCAAAACTTCGCGCTCGATGAGGCACGACTTCCCGATGTCCGGTTGCTCTAAAACTATGGATATATCATTTTTTCATGGAAAGGAATAATATTGGAGGGGAGCCCGCCGAAAATTTCATGGCCGTAAAATAAGGACCACCCAGTCAGCACACTTGAGATCTTCTTGGTAATACATATACGTACATAGTTCACTAGTTATAGGTCATAGGTCACTAGTGTATATTTAGATAGTTTTGCGATCGAAAAGAATTGATAATAGATGTATGATGGTTTCGGCGCACAGAATCGATCAAAAAATAAAAAACCTTATTTTATAACAATTTTGCAAATATTTTGCATACATTTGATTTTGACAACGCTAAAATATTAAACAAGGAACCTAATTTACAACGACGATTATGTACTACTAGAAACTATTCATATAATTAAACACCAAAGCGTTAACCTTAGGTATGAAACACCTAAGATTAATAACTATTACGTTGCAATACTAAATCAGTAATGTTTTATGATGAAGTTTCTAATTTTTAACAGTATTCTTTATATAGTATTTACTATAATTTTGATTCTGATTGATTTACGTTTATTTTTCAAATGTATTTGAATGTTAATTTCTTTCTATTACCACAACACTGTTGAGGTATAATACTGTGTGGTCTTGTGATCGAGACGAACTATATTGAGTTTTGAACTTACCGCTTATAATTGACCTAGCGCATGTAGATCGCTTGCTTCTGATTGGTCAAGTTTCAATCTATTGTCCTGATGTATTTGCTGTTTGCGTTGTAACCTTCAACAAGGATCAGTCCAATGTCTACCAGCATGGAAGCAGTATATTTTTCATAAAGTTTACGTTTACCTTATATAACATGTAAGAAAAATAAGTTTATTTATTTAAAACATATTTTTAAAGTACGGTTATTTTTATAAAGTTACATTTTGTTACAGACGCAAAAATCTCTTGAAAATGATCCCCTTCAGGATCGAAACGTCCAGGTTTCAATTTGCAAAATTGTTATAAAATAAGGTTTTTTATTTTTTGATCGAACCTGTGCGCCGAAACCAACAGTAATGCGATCAACAGTTAGTTCAACCTTTTAAAATGGTAGGTAAGCCCTATTGGTCAAGTGTGACCAAAATTCAACAAGCAACTGTTATCCAAATATTAAATTTGTAAAAAAATTCTTGAAGTAATACAGTATTTTATCGATATAAGTCCCTAGCACGGGTCTGCCGAGGGACATTTATGAACCAAAGACACTATTCTTTGAGTTTTGCCGAACGTAGAGAAGGACAGCCGAGCTCGAGAGGCCTCGGTCGTCGAGAAATGTAAACATAGCTAATCCAAATTTCCAACTTCCTTATTTTTCGTTATTTTTTTATGAGACTGCTATTACCATATTTGTGGCATTTTTCTAAGAACAATGACACCACATATGATATAATTCCGATGATATTTAGGTGTGTAATAGACAGTCAAAGTTTCGGGCGCCAGGAAGGACAGTTACCGGCGAGCCTTTGAAATGTGCTAGCGACTACGACTCTCTGCGTTTCTTTCTTTCCCATACGCTATCCTTCCTCGCGCTCAAAACTTTGACTGTCTATTACACAAGTAAATATCATCGGAATTATATCATATGTGGTATCATTGTTCTTAGAAAAATGCCACAAATATGGTAATAGCAGTCTCATAAAAAAAATAATGGAAAATAAGGAAGTTGGAAAGGATTATGCGGTCTCACCGAGACACCCGAGCCACATGATGTCATACTTCTCGGCGACCGAGGCCTCTCGAGTTTCGCGGCCCCTCAAAAGGGTATACCCCGCAGTAGTGGGGATAGATCTGGGACATTTATCGGCCAGACTTTTGGACACTTACGGATAAAATACTGTATGTCGTTTAGTAGAAGATACTTGAAATGACGAGAAGAAATAGGTTGTAGTAGATGTAGACCGTCTTCTTTATAACCGTAACTTTCTTCATTATTAAAATATACATAAATAATGTATGCACAAACTGTGTAAATATTTGTATGTAGTATCATTTCATCTCTACATAGAATTTCTGTGTTTCATGCAGACATTCTATGTAATCTTCAAGAAATTCAAAATAGTACACATGTGCTATTAGTTTGTCCAGAAGTGAAGTTCCCAGTTCTTTTTGAGGTACAAGAAAACACATTCGAAATTGTTGGCCGCAGCCCTGACTTGATTTTCTCACTACAGTTATCAAAATGTATTTATCGGTGGTCATGCTCTCGAGGAGACAGAAAATTTACATATATACAGGGTGTCCCAAAATAAGTGTAACTCCCGGAAATGGGAGGTTCCCTGGGTCATTTGAAGCGACATTTTCCTTTACAAAAATGGTGTCCGAGGCATTGTTTAGGAGTTATTATCGAAAAACACGGACCAATCAGAGCCCGGCTATAGTGAACGGAGTCCGACTCGGCGACAGGTCCCGCTTAACGTGGTGTCGCTATTGGCCGAACCAGAATCAATCCGTTGTAGTCGCGCTCTGATTAAGGGCCGATTCATGCATATCCGGCCGGCGTTTTTCGGTATCCATGCATTTCCGGCAGATTTTTGAAGCAACTTGAGTAGGAATGTTTCTCATTACCATGAAGTTGTAAAGGAGAGCTACCGATAGTTCACCTGAGGAGGGATAGAATCCTTTTATTTGTTAGTTATGGCCTGTTCGACTCGAAGGAAAAGTATCGGAGGAAAATCGGACTCAGTTTTCCGGTTGTGGACGGTCTCACTTAAACCTGGGTAAGAATATTTTGTCGGACTCCGATATCGAAGATGTATGAATCGACCCTAATCCGGGTTTTAATTAATAACTCCTTATCAAAGCCGCGGACGCCATTTTTATAAAGGAAAATGTCGCTTCAAATGGCCCAAGGAACCTCCCATTTCCGGATGCTGAGGGAATTTTGGGACAGCCTGTATAACATATTCGTTATACATATAACGAAGCAACAGAATTTTATTTCGGCTTAAAAGAAGGGAATGTCATTCGTAATTAATAGATTTGGTTTGAAATTTTAATCACAAGTCCCACTCGATATGTTATATGGCAAGGGGTTAATAACAAATGCTTAATAATTCGATAGTTCATTGATCTCTTCGTTTATTGTTCAGTTGATACAATTACAATGGTATAGGATTTATTTTATTGCGATGACATTTCATCGGTTGTTACATATCTATGGCCAGCAGAGTGTAACATTTGAATTGAACATTTACTACGCTTCGATTACACATTACACTATTCTAATTATTATTCTAATTATTATTATGTCATCAATGTTTTAGAACTCTTCAAAATTATGTTACTCGCATCTTCATGCATATTATTAAGACTCTACAGCCGAGGTATAGGACACATCCAATTACAACCATTGTCTTATAAAATTAAGCGTTGAGTATTTTAATAAAGAGATATTTATCCTAACAAGCAGACTGCGCTTATGGTTACCCTTCAAAAGCATGGTCAAATTTCAAATACCTATTTGAAATAATTGATCTCGCACTGTTATTTTCTATACTGATATTTGAGAATTAAATAATATTGATTCATATTCTGGTATATATATACATGCACACACACACACACACACACACACACACACACACACACACACACACACACACACATGCTCTCAAAGAATTAACTAGACTGATTTTAATTAGAACTTTAAATAACTGACTCATTTTAATTACAAAAATGTGACAAATGTCTTGAGAATGGTTGTATAAAAAGAAAGTTGAAAATAAAAATGTTAGCGTCGCATTAGTATTTTAAAGAATACTATAATTTTGGAATTTTCGCCGATCGTCGCGATCGCCGTTTCCCTTTCTTTTCTCTCGCTATCCTTTTCTATGTCCTAAAGTGTTACTCCATACTGTAAGGAAAAGCAGTATACAGGGTGTTCCCGAGATCATTTGAAGCGACATTTTTCTTTGCAAAAATAGCGTCCGCGGCTTTGTTTAGGAGTTCTTATCGAAAAACACGGACCAATCACAGCGCGGCTACAGCGGAATGATTCTGGCTCAGCCAACGACGACGCCTCACTAAGCGGAACCCGTTGTCGGGTCGGACTCCGTTCGCTTTCTGTATCATGAATCGATAGACTATGGATTTCTGAGTAAAAATGTATTGATCTCCATATGTCCTAAATCTAATAGTGAACTAGATGTTATCGAAATAATTTTCTTTCTTCTTTGGATAATATCTTGTCAACTATTATTTGAAATAATTTTCTTTCTTCTTTGGATAATATCTTGTTAACTATTATTTGAAATAATTTTCTTTCTTCTTTGGATAATATTTTGTCAACTATTATTCGAAATAATTTTCTTTCTTCTTTCGATAAGATCTTGTCAACTATTATTCGAAATAATTTTCTTTCCTCTTTGGATAATATCTTGTCAACTATTATAAACTATAGGTTTAGGACATATGAAGGTCAACTCTTTTATACTCAGAATAAGATCTATCTATCTCTATTGATCTATCGTATAAAAAGTAGGACATTCCATTTAAACAACTGAGGGTCACCTTTGTTTTTAGAAAAA
This sequence comes from Lasioglossum villosulum, assembly GCA_963971365.1. Taxonomy (NCBI): domain Eukaryota; kingdom Metazoa; phylum Arthropoda; class Insecta; order Hymenoptera; family Halictidae; genus Lasioglossum; species Lasioglossum villosulum. The sequence continues at coordinate 15,672,970 of OZ020504.1, forward strand.
TATTACAAATACAAAAACTGGAGATAAGCTATCATATTGTTAGTAAAATATACTACAACTTCCTCCTCTTCGGTTTTTTCTAATGTTTACCGTTCACGAAAAGACGCTGGTACAAATTATCGCGTACACCCTGTATGAATAGGACTACCACATACAATACACGCATCAACCCTATAATACCGTCAATTAAACCACTAAATACAGTTTAAATTATATCGTGTTTGCTGTGATTTTAATCAGAAAAATGCGACAAATAAATTAGCTAAAGTGCCATAAAAAAATAATGAAAAATAAAAAAGTTTTGTAATTGGATTAGTAGTGGTTCCCACCGATATACCCGACCCGGTATCGGATTACACGGCATGTTTACACTGCCGGCGATCGAGGCAGCTCGAGCTCCGCGGCCCCTCGCGGGGCATGCTCCCTAGTGGAAATGGTGGACGAACTAACATACAGGGTGTCCCAAAATTCCTCCGACACCCGAAAATGGGAGGTTCCTTGGGTCATTTCAAGCGACATTTTCCTTTACAAAAATGGCGTCCGCGGCTTTGTTTAGGAGTTATTAACGAAAAACACGGACCAATCAGAGCGCGATCTAGACATGCGATGACACGTTCGGCCAATTGACAGTTGGCGCGTCGGGCCGACTGTGCTATCTCGTGTCTAGGTCGCGCTCTGATTGGTCCGTGTTTTTCGTTAATAACTCCTAAACAAAGCCGCGGACGCCATTTTTGTAAAGGAAAATGTCGCTTCAAATGACCCAAGGAACCTCCCATTTTCGGGTGTCGGAGGAATTTTGGGACACCCTGTATATATAACATATACTTTCTGAATTCCTTTTCTTGTTTTATTAATATTGCGCGAGAATTGTAACCGATTATTATACCAAATATTATATTGAATATTGAATTATCGGATTTTATACTGTACTGCGAGCGATCGAATTAAGAAGAGTTTATAAGATGTATTTTGCAGCGAACTACATAGGATTGTTAACTCATGCGATCTATTTCAAAACTAAACTTCTTTTTTAATTAAAAGCTTCACCGAACTAATTCATAGTGAAATTTGTTTTAAACAAATGAAATAATTCGAAACATAATATGCGAGCGATACGTGATAATAGACCGGTGCAAATGAATGGAATATCATACTTCCGGTCAAGAGATAGACGAGTTACAAAGAAATTGATGAGCATGCATCCACCATAAGAAGATTAAGCGAAGAACAATGGATTAACAAATCTATAAAGGGAGCCTCCTCATCAGGAGCAGTCAGTCGACAATCAAAATCTCTGAAGTACTTCTCGTTCATCCACAGTTCAGATTCGGTCAAATCGAAAAAATTGAGTACAGTAAATTAAATTCAGTTAAAGCTCGGTTAGTTCAGTTAAAGTGTTTTATAAAAATTCAAAATTGAAGTGTAAAAGTTAAAGTTTGATCTAAAAGTAGCGTGTATACCCGCTGGATTTTTATATTGACATCATCATCCTCAACTTCAACAATAACATCAGCCTCGACATCATCATCGTCATCACCACGTCATCATCATCATCATTTGCGTTACCGACAAAGACAATTAGAGAACAAGCGATAATCATCAATCGGTAAATACTAACATTTGTAATATTTAATAACAATTCTACGTATTCTGAATTTGTTTCATTTATAAAATATACTTTGCTCAATTGTTACATTTAAAATCAATCTTCAAAATCATTATAAAATACCCAACATCGATTTCTTCGTTCCACATCGTTATTTAAAGCCATTTTCATTTAAAAGTACCCTCAATTACCCGAACCGAAGCCGGTGAATGCAGGTACAGTGACTCCCATTAATATTCGGACGCTCTAAAAAGAACGATAACAGCTTAAACATTGAACTACACGACTTGAATTTTTTGGGGAAGCTAGAGCAAATAGTTTGTTACAGAATGTGGAAAAGCATTTTTTCAATAATTGCAATTGATCGGAGTTGTAGAAAAAATACTAAAAGTTGCATTTTACAACTTTTTTATGTGGGCCCATATTGAAAATTTAAAAAATACGTTTTGTAGATCTGTGTCAATTATATGCATTGCAAAAGTTTCATCGAAATCGGCTGATGCGGGAAAAGACGACAGGCATTGAAAGATATGAGAATCTACAGGGTGTCCCAAAACTACCCTAGGAGCCGGAAATGGGAGGTTCCTTGAGTCATTTGAAGCGACATTTTCCTTTACAAAAATGGTGTCCGTGGCTTTGTTTAGGAGTTATTAACAAAAAACACGGATCAATCAGAGCGTGGCTACAGCGGATTGATTCTGAGTCGACCAATGGCGACACCACGCCTCGCGGGACCTGTCGCAGAGTCGGACTCTGTTCGCTATAGCTGCGCTCTGATTGGTCCGTGTTTTTCGTTAATAACTCCTAAACAAAGCCACGAACGCCATTTTTGCAAAGGAAACTGTCGCTTCAAATGACCCAAGGGACCTCCCATTTTCGGCTCCTAGGGTAGTTTTGGGACACCCTGTATAGATTTACTGTAGTTATAGCCCGAAAATCGTGATAATCTGAAATTTTTACCATCGTTAAACGTTTGTAGCTCATTGCAACGTCGAACAATATTGATGAAATTTTCAGAATATGTTTAATTGATACAGATCGATAAAACGTATTTAAAAAATTTTCAATATGGGCCCACACAAAACAGTTGTAAAATGCAACTTTTAGTATTTTTTCTACAACTCCGATCAATTGCAATTATTGAAAAAATGTGTTTCCACATTCTGTAGCAAACTATTTGCTCTAGCTTCGCAACAAAAATTCAAGTCGTATAGTTCAATGTTAAACCAGTTATCGTTTTTTTAGAGCGTCCGAATATTAATGGGAGTCACTGTAGGTTCAAAACTGCGTTATATCTCTCATTAAAATCTTAAACTCTTTAACTACTCTAAAAACGTCCCAACAAGGACGTAACATATATAATAATAACATAATAATATATTGCAACTAACGAATCGGGAAGTTCTTTGTGTGGCTCTTGGAAAGTTCATCATATGTGGAATATTATTTAATACAAGATTTCGCTCGGTGATCCATTGCTATCAACGCACACTAAATACCTGAATACAATGTATTTTTCCATTTGATTATTGATACATTGAATTTTGATATTCTCTGTAGAACTCGCAAAACTTAGCGCTCCAGAATTTGTTCGTTAATCCAGTCTCATTTGGAACAGTACAGCTCGGCGGTTTCATGCGCCGATAAAATACGCTAAACCGATAAAAAATGAAATTGTTTGCATAGATAAGTTACGATTTGCTTTGAATTTGATTGACATAGAAAATGCGATAGACATGTAAGTACCTACATATATGTAGTCGTTTGTCGATAGCTGCTACGCAAACTGCTCCGAATCTATGCCGTTGTTCTGGTTCTGAGCACATAAGAGGCCATATCTTATCTACTGGCACGCGACCACCCTCGGTAATTCAAGATTCGGCAAACGATCGCGTTCGGTGTCCCGATAATTGTATTTGATCAAAGCCGGTGGAAAAAAAGAGCGACTGATTACGTGTAACTTTTAGTTTAAACAACCATAATCGAAACTCGTGACTACGTTCTGGTTGCAGCACGCGAGAAAGTTCAATTGGTCGCGAGCCGGAGCTCGTGTATGCGTATAAAGACCGTGTGAAATTCTAACCCTAGCGCTTTTAACGTTTACCAGCATTTCCAGATATGTTGAATCCATAAATTATGTACAAGTCGATATTATTATGGTAAGACTTTAGAACCCCCCCCCCTTCTTGTCGACATGTGACATACGTCATTCCATTCGTTTTGAGATGCTGAATACAAAATGTACGTGTGATTTTTGGCTGAAATGAATAGTTTTCAAGATATTCGTGAAAAACTGCAGTTACTACACATTGAATTTTGTGTAAATATCAATGAAAACGCAATCGCAACGCTCGGACTTTGTTTTGAAGAGTAGAAAATGACAGAAAACAGGGTTTCACTCTACAAAGTATTATACATACAGTGACTCCCATTAATATTCGGACGCTCTAAAAAAACGATAGCTGGTTAAACATTGAACTATACGACTTGAATTTTTGTTGGGAAGCTAGAGCAAATAGTTTGCTACAGAATGTGGAAAAACATCTTTTCAAAAATTGCAATTGATCGGAGTTGTAGAAAAAATACTAAAAGTTGCATTTTACAACTTTTTTATGTGGGCCTATATTGAAAATTTTAAAAAATACGTTTTGTAGATCTGTGACAAATAAACATGTTCTGCAAATTTCGTGAAAATCGGTCGACGTTGTAATGAGTTATAAACGTGTAAAGATGGTAAAAATTGCAGATTTTCATGATTTTGAATATATTATTATTATGAGTTTTTGAATTTAACACTAAGCAGAAATAATTCTTTGAAATAGTTATTTGATATTTTATTTCAACTCAAATGTGCTCAGTTATGAATAGAAATGACGCATAACTCAAATGATACATAATCGAATAACGATCAAATAATAACATTGGTATTGGAATAATCCCCGCAGCGATTTCATTTTGGCTTTTTCATAGTTGTTTAATCTTGAATAACGATGTTAGATTTTTCTGAAGCTTATTACCCTCTTATTTCATCGTTGATAGCGCTCATAAGCGTATATGCTCGACATGTGGCGAATGTATTTTCAATAATGGGACTTTTAGAGTTCCCGTTGTACGTGTCTATGCGAGTCCTATTGCGTATTTACCGAGGGATGCTGGTGGACAGATGCGTGCATGTCTGTAAGTGGATGCGCTCCTTCTGCACATACAGAGGCTTTCCTTTTCAGTGATTTTCAGTAGTGGTTCGAATCCATTGCATACATAGGTATCCACTCTGGCATAGATATACATACGCATTTTACATCTTTTGCAACGTTCATCTGTCTCAATATTCAGCGCCTTCCTCCATCATTCGCAGTCTCGTGCTTTATTCCACACTTTTATCATAAGATGGTAGTTCTGCTGCCTCAGATGATAAATCCCCTAGACGGTTAAAACATTTTTTATTGATATACTGCTTATTTTTTCATTAACATAGCGATATCCATACAGTTTGTTTTATTAATTCTACATCTTGACGTAGAGTTTCCCTTGCAATTGAAGCTCGTATCCACTTCATTAGTTAGATCGAATTGATTTTTAAATAAATGTATTTTCGAACAATATAAAGCTTTTTTTAAGTCGAAAATATCCTTATAACCTTCTCTTGGTTGTCGTTCTTTGTGCAAAGTATCCATAGAAAATTGTACAGGGTGTCTAAAAATTATATGTCACGGTCACCATAGCGTGATTCTACACCTACGATTTATTGGAAATTGAGATAAAAAACTGCCCGCAAAATTGACCTTGACCTTGAAAATCAAGGTCAAAAAATTTTTTTGTTTAATCGTGTTCTACTGGTCATAAGGATCAACTTTGTGAAAGAAACCATGGGTCGTGTCTCAACCGTTCTCTTAAAAAATGATGTTGCATTTCTTATCATTTTTGCAACTTCTTTGTTCATAATGTTCATTCTTTCATTTTATAATTAGTGAAATAGGAGTATCATGATTCTGATAATTTCATGCCCAACGAGATAGCTTACTAATGATGATACTCACAGAATGTTGTCATGTGAAATATTTTGATTGAGACGACTACGACCATATAGGCATTTGTTACGTGCGATTTACCAAGCAGCAGGGAATTACGCATTAGCTCGGGAAATATATATATATATATATATATATATATATATATATATATATAAATGTAGTGCGAATTAATGGAAGACGACTACGTCCAGTAGAAATTCCAGTTCGACGTGATTTTCAACGACTAGATCAACAATTTGGTGACCAAGAAGTTATATTGCGGAATCTCTGCAATTCAGCCTGCAATTCACTGAAGGAGCGAGATTAGTACGCTATTTATTTATATATCGTTGCTGAATGTAAAAATTTTTTCAAATAAAGTTGAAAAAATGATAAGAAATGCAACATCATTTTTTTAAGAGAACGGTTGAGATACGACCCATGGTTTCTTTCACAAAGTTGGTCCTTATGACCACTAGAACACGATTAAACAAAAAAATTTGTTGACCTTGATTTTCAAGGTCAAGGTCAATTTTGCGGGCAGTTTCTTATGTCAATTTCCACTAAATCGTAGGTGTAGAATCACGCTATGCTGACCGTGACATATAATTTTTAGACACCCTGTACAACTTTTGCCGTAAAGAACAATTCAATATATTTTATAATAACATCACAATGTTTGTTCAAAATTGAAAAATGTGTTTTTTCAAACTTGAATTTCTCAAAAACTGTGCGCCTAAGAGAAAAATTAAGGGCAGGTTCGGAATAGCCGCGGAAGACTCTATGTATAAGAATCGCATAGTGAGAATCGCAACGCCAAAAATAGTTGAAATTTGTTGAACCGTATAATTTGTTAGTAGATATTTATGCTTAAGCAATTTGATCTCAAGGAGGCTGACTAATTGGGTACAGACTGAAATAATGCATATTTATTGTAGCAGTAGTAAGTACGGTATGCTATCGCAAAAAAATATACTATTCCATTTAAAAAAACATCGATGACATTGCTATTTCATTTAAAAACACGACATAAAAAATTTGTTTCTTCATTATTATATTGCCCCCCTGCAATAGCGTCACTTTGTCCTCTGAAGTTTTCTGATAGGACTGTAAATACGAAAGATATTTAGGTGTTACCATTTATGTAGGACACCCTGTATAATTATATGTTTATAATATTTTCAAATACTTATGTAGTCATTACTTGTTAATCAAATTCAAGTATTTAATTAATCACTTTTGTGGAGCTTATGAACTTATTAGCCAATAATCATAAGGTAAAGGTACCAGTAGTTGAACATGAACGAGTAATTGACCATTTTATAGAGAAACATAAAAAATAAGATTTTTATAAGCTGTACACATTTGATGAAAGTGAACCCCGGATGCCATACCATCTGTTGGTTAAATTTCTCTAATACTATTCTCTATGAACTTGCAACGTCTACTATGTTCCTCAATTAAACTTTTTATGGAATTGATTTGTCTTATTTCTTATTTCATTCTTTAATTGTAATTTGTGCTGGAAATTGTTGAAACTAGTAGGAGGTCAATTACTAGATTTTCCATTTTCATGAGTGGTCAACTTCTGAAGCAATTACTGAATTTCTAAATATGTTTCTTAAATTTGTATAAGTAAACTTTTTTAAAAAAGTGGCCTTGGTACATAATTTAGAAGACTTAAAGAGTGTCTTCAGACATCGACTCTCGCTGTTTGATGACAGAGTAAATGGTTACTGTCGTTCGCGTGGAAAACTTCTCTTAACTGGTCAATTACTAACAAGGGAACATATTCAGGTGAAACAAACCAATCTTGATGAAACTTATGCGAGATGTAGTTCTTCGAAAAATATTTGACACATATTTTCTTTTATTGGCAACCATCCACTTTGAAGGGGTGAAAACAGCCCTCTAAGTTCCCTATCAGATCCATATTTTTTTAGATATCTTGGAAACCAGAGATCGAAAAAATTGATTTTTTTTTAAATTTGTGTTTTTCTTTTAATGAGGAATGTAGTAGTGCAAAAAAATTTTAGCAAAATATGTTTGTTCAAACAATACATTAAAATATATTGAGATAGTTTTGCGATCGAAAAGAATTGATAACAGATAGATGGTTTCGACGCACAGGTTCGATAAAAAATAAACTAAAAATTCCATGTTTTATAACAAATTTGCAAGTTGAAATCCCATATTTGCAAGGGATAAAACATGGAATTTTTAGTTTATTTTTGATCAAACCTGTGCGCCGAAACCATCTATCTAATACATTAAAATTTTGATGTTTTCTTTCGGTTTCTCTTATGTATCATTAGTTAATTTTAATGTACACTATGTGTGATTTTTTATCCAAAATAGGGGATACATGTTTTAGGATCTTCTTTTCTTCCCATTTAACAAAATTTATGCATAATGAAAGATAGTCTTGCACGTGGTGTGCGGAGGAAGGAATTCTGGCTTGTTTTACAGAAATATAAGCGTTTATTTTTAACATATTATTTAAACAAATGTCTTCTGTTAACATTTTTTTGCACAACTATATTTCCCATTAAAAACATACAATTTAAAAAGGAAATCAATTTTCTTCGACCTTTGATTTCTGAGGTATCTCAAAAAGTATGACTCTGACCACGAATTTTGAGGACTGTTTTCACCCCTTCAAAGTGGATGGTTGCCGATAAAAAACACCTGTCAAATATTTATCGAAGAACTATATATCTGATATAGGTTTCATCAAAATCGGTTTGTTACACCTGAATATGTTCCCTTGTAAGGTGAATTGCCATACGTCTGGACAGTCCAAAAGTGATAGCTAAATCTGGACAATTGAATTTTTATAGTAAAATCAATAATTAAGAGATTCAATAATTATATTATATATTCTGAGGCCTTAGCTACAAGTAGGTGTGAATATTATTTTATTAAGACATCAATTGAAATTTAAAAATAAATTGAAAGTTCATCTGAAAACAGTATACGAAATTGTCTATTTACATGCGAATCATGTGCATTTATAGTTCGAACTTTTGTTAGAAAAGAAGATATAATTTAAGCCCTCAAACAAAAACTATTTATCACGCATAATAATATTGATATTTTAAAATAAATTGGCAATCAAACTTATCGTAAATAATAATTATTAATCCAAATATTAGATGTCCAAGTTTAGGACTGTTTTGAAATATAAGTACTCCATACCGGGACGCGATGCCAGTAGCTGTCCCACTCTAAGCTTATACACAATGTGCATACGCCTAAAACCGGACACGTGTTTGCGACTAAAATCAACCCGTTGTTTGCAAATTATTTAAATAAATGTACGTATAATTAGTCTTCTATTAGCTTGTATAACGTACGTATAGAAAATGTGTACCGCCTGTGACGTGAATAATACTTAATTTTTTATGTTAATAACAAGAGAGAAACAAAATTAAAAAAGAACTAGAACAATAATAATTTACATGGAAAAAGAAAGATAATTACACAACAATTTAAAGATATAAAGTTAAAAATCAATGATGAATCTAAAAAAACAAGGTCTGGAATTAAAGAAGAGAAAGCAAAATTGTGCATTCAATTAGAGAATATGGAGAACGAAGGAGTATTGTCTATTGAAATGCTTGCTTTGCAACAGAAAATGAGAATTGAATATAGAATAATAATATTTTCATACCATATGTATATCATTAAATCTGTGTGTGTAACTCTGAGAGTGAAACTCTCAACCATGTTATTTGGCAGTGTGAATTATACAATACCCAAAGATCTTTACTTTTAGAAAAGCTCCATAAACTGGGATTTCAATTGCCCTTAGATGTCTCTATGTTCCTCTCTGGCCCTAATATTGGGGCTTGCCACCATATTGTGTCCTTTCTAAATAGCTGTAATTTGCGTGTGTAGGTGTCATCCAAAAGGGAAAAAATAATGTTAATTTGTTCACCTATATGTTTATATTGAAAATACCTCTCGATATGTATATAATATTCTGTTTGTATATCATTACCTAACGTTGTAATAAATCTTGTATAAGATTTAATAATAAAAAAAAAAAGTATATCATTAAAGATTTAATAAAAATCGGAGGCATTTTCAAGGAATACCCCCACTTCTCCCGGCCGTGCGTCTCGCTCCCCGTAGCGGTCATAGTGCTCGGAGCACTATAGTGTCCGTTATACAGATTATACATAATTTCAATTTATCCCGATATAGGCTTTACTTCTGTCCAGGTACTAGCTTAGATTGGATTTAATATGTCCAACTATAGGTTTGAATTATTCTTGTTAATACGAACAAAATATTAATCTGAACAATAATTTTGGGACTTTAAATTGCTTTACAAAATCTGAATTTTATGATACTATTCTTAAAAAATTGTTTTTGTTTATCTAAAGTGATAAAATTAACGGTAGCAAAAAATGCTGTCCAGGCATAGGGTATTTCACCTTAGTATCTTTACCTTAATTGTGACTAGAGTTTGCCCAACTCTGGTCCCACCCTACCCGTATGCGTCCGATGCGACGCGACGCGTGGGGCAATCGACGTTTTTTATAAATTCCGAGGTACGTCAAGGTGAGCAGAATTAATGAAACGTTTGGGACACCATAGTGAACTTGTCGTTCCACTATAAATGCAATATGTAGATCTGTTCGAACAGTTTCGAATAGCCCGCAGAACGGTGTTCGCAGCGGGATTCCACGAACCACGATCCTCGCGTCGAGTTGCGTCAACTGTTCTTGTCAGAAAGTGCATTCAATCGTCCTGAGCACTGGCCACGATAGTGGAATGCTTGTTTGCATCGCAACTCAAAATATGCGCGTGCATTGATCGCATACGGGTAAATGTGTCTAATCGTAAAAGATTTTCGAAGTGACACGAGTTTTCTGGAGAAGCGCAAGTGGCGGCAACATTGCCCACCGAATAAGTTCGTAAGTATACGGGCACGATTTCGATGCTGCCAACCGAGACGTTTCAAGAACGTCTTTTCAATTTCGAAAACTACAACGGATCTACATCTCGGTCCAGTACCAGCATTTCGTTATTTCCACCAATTAAAGACAAACTACCTCAACTTAAAAGTTACAATGTCGTTTACTCTATTCCTTGCTCGGGTTGTGATTTAGTATACATTGGACAAACATCCAGAAACCTTGAAACGCGAGTCAGAGAACACAAACATAATGTCTTTTTACCTCCGTCACAGCATACAGCGTTGACAAAACATTCAATTGAACTGGATCACTGATTTAATTTTGACGAAGTCAAGATAGTTGACAGAGAAGAAAATTTACATTCATATGATTAAACACCAAAGCGTAAATTTGAGGGATGAGACCCCAAAAATAAATGAATACTACACAACATTACTGTGTCAGTAATGCGTTATGATGAATTCTTTCCAATACAAAAATTCCTCCATATTCTTCTTTGGTTAAATTTACAACATGTACAACGTTTGTTACGTTACGATCTCAGTTTGATTTGAATGTTGATAAATTGTTGGTTTACCATTTTGGTATTCTCACCAACAACGTGAGGTTAAAAGTATATTATGATTTTTAAATCTACCGCTAGGTATCGATGCATATAATCTAGATCTCTCACTAGAATAATCAGTGTCGTACAAGCAGGCATGTGGAACGCATGCGTTTCACGCGTCACACGGCTCTCAGTTTTGAATATTTAATCACACCTAAGCAAGTGAGTGTAAATTTGTGATAAATTTGTTGCCTTTACATTCAAACATTTGATAGTTTTTTCCAATATCTTTTGAAAATTGTATGTTTAAAATCTCTGATTACAGACGCAATTATAATTATTGTTCTTGAAGATGGTTCGAATTGGAACCGAAACGTCGAATTAATTATCAATTAGCAAAATTGCTTAGCTTTTTTCATTGATCGAACCGTAGCGCCGAGATCATTTAATATTTGTTTGAAACAATAATACGATCGAGAAAAAATAGTTTATTTACAGTACCAGCATTGCTTCGGAATAAAGTCTGCGAGAGAGGGTTACGCTAGTAGTTTTTACAAATTGCTATTAAAACGTTTGTACACCTACATGCTTTTTGCTGGGACATTAATTAAATATTAGATTATGATGATTCATAAGTTACAACCGTTTCTTCATTTAAATTTGCATCGATTCATATTGGTTTATCACCGATGTTCATTCAACTATACAGAATGATTCAACTAACAAGGGACATTAACCAAGTGTAACACGTTGATTTTTATGAAATTTATACAGGATATAGTGTGTTGAAAAATATTTGACACGTTTTTTTTTGAGCTGCTGATAATCATGTTCAGGGGGATGAAGCAACCCTCAAAGTTTCGGGCGGAAACCCCCGAAGGACCTACGACAATGGTTTCTTTTAAAATTTGTGTGTTTCTAGGAACACTTTATTTATTTAAACAATATATTAAAAATAAAAAAAGATCTCTTTTTCTAATATCTTTTATTAATTATTTACCGATGTCTATCGATATTTATGTAACTTTGTGTACCTAATCTATGAACCAAAATAGGGAACGTGTGTTTTCACTCTCGAGGGCCACTTTTAGATCTATTTTCACCCCCCCTACCCCCACCCCCGAAAAAATACATGTCAAACATTTTTCAGCACACCAGGTGGTTCGGAGCCCACCGTAATAAAAAGTAGATCCCGCTGAAAATTAGGCTGAAATAGGCTGAAATTTGGCGATAGAGAGAGTGGAAGGAGAAGGAGATTGGTAAATGGATTTGAAACCCTGAGGGGACCAAATATCATATACATATTGGGTCTATAACTAAAAACCGGAATTTTTTTAGGAAATTTGACCGTTTATTAAAGAAAATCTTGTACAATTCTCTTATTCAAAGTATTGTCCATCGCAAGTTGCAACATTTCCCCATCTTTCTAGCAATTTGTGGATGCCATCCAAAAAACCTTGGATGCTCAAAAAGCCTGTAGCTCATTGCAACGTCGAACAATATTGACGAAATTTTCAGAATATGTTTAATTGACACAGACCTACAAAACGTATTTTAAAAATTTTCAATATAGGCCCACATAAAAAAGTTGTAAAATGCAACTTTAAGTATTTTTGCTACAATTCCGGTGAATTGCAATGTTTGACAAAATTTTTGTCGCATCCTGTGGCAAATTTATTGCTCTATCTTCCCAAAAAAATTCAAATCGTATAGTACAATATTAAAAATATTATCGTCTTTTTAAGAGTATCCGAATATTAATAAGAGTCATTGTATGTGCATTAGTTGACGAATACCTTGACGTTTCGTATCCAGTCATATTATTGAAGCGGAAAGAAACGACAGGTATTGAAAGATGGAAGAATCCTTACTGCAATTGAAGAATTGACTGCAGTTGAAGGCCGAAAGTCGTGAAAATCTGCAATTTTTAACATATTTAAACGTTAGTAGCTCATTGCAACATCGAACAATATTGACAAAATTTTCAGAATGTATTTAATTGACACAGATCTACAAAACGTATTTTTGAAATTTTCAATATAGGCCCACATAAAAAAGTTGTAAAGTGCAACTTTTAGTATTTTTGCTACAATTCCGATCAATTGCAATTTTTGAAAAAATGTTTTTCCACATTCTGTAGCAATCTATTTGCTCTAGCTTCCCAAGAAAAATTCAAGTCGTATAGTTCAATGTTAAACCAGTTATCGTTTTGTTTATAGCGTCCGAATATTAATGGGAGTCACTGTACATATATTGATACATAAGACTGTATGTATTTTCAGTATTTAAAAAAGTACCGACGACCATAAAATTTTTGTAAAATGACTTAGAAAAACTAACCTTACCGCTACATCCCCGTACGATACTACAACTTTGTCGTGAGCACTTTTGTCATGAAATCATAAATAATAGAGATATTTACCCGTTCCCATTTAAATGTCCCACCCTGTATAAAGCAAAAACTTTAGGCTTTAGGTATAACCCTACGGAACATCAATTAGTGACATCAATTACAAGGCGAGAAAATTGCGTGCGCGCATGAAGTACTAACGATCGATTGTTAATCGAGGACAAACTAAAATTGTGCGAATCACCGTACGCCCCTTTTTCTTGTTGATATCATGAAAGGAAGCTAAAATGAGACGAGTTGATTACATTTGAAGCAGCTGCATTTCCCGCAAGAGCAAACATTTCGATCGTGAGAACAGAACTGCGAAGAATGTCGGGAAGCTAATATCTCGTAATTACGTGACAAAGAGCAAAAGTGTCGAGGATGTTGGGAAATAACCGGTTATTAGTATCAAGTTATACCGATGCAAGTATTAAAAATTACTGCGCCTCGTCCCTTCGTCGTTCTTTTCATATTCTCTCATTCCTTCTTCCAAAATTGAAAATTACCCGGACGACAGCCTTCTCATCAAATCTTAAAGTGTTTCCAGAAGAATATTACTAACCTTTCGTTCATCCGTTCGTTCATCCGCTCGTCCGATCGTCCGCTCCTCCGCTCGTCCGTGGAAAAGTCGATGGAACCTCACATCCGGTACGCTACTTTCAATGTGATCTTCGACTTAATTTGTAACGAGATAAGTGGCAGGCACGCCGACCTAATTGCAATTAAAATTCCAGCTGAGATGAACTTTTAATGGCGAATTATTATTACGTTGGAGTAGAGTACCAGACTCGCAATCAATCAATCTTCTTCCCTTCGTCTAGCACGTAATACTGAAACAATTTCTTTTCGGTTTCGACTGTCTTTCGAGTCGTGAATTGCGCTTCCTCGAAGTTAGCCCCCACTTGTCGAAATTAATAATTTCAACAATTGTGCTGACTTGTGCTAGGCTAGCACAACTAACAAGGACAGTGCAAAGACTTCACCGATTTAATTCAGATTTTGTATACATATTGTAGATCTCGAGCTTCCATTAACGAATATACAGGGTGAGTCACCAAACGTTAGCACCTCAAATATCTTTGTTGTTTCTAAAGATACGTAAAATATGATAAGGACAAAGTTAAACGGTACAATGGGGCTGACACGATGCAAAAAAATTTTTGTTTTTATGTAATTTTTTTAGAGATATCAAGGTCACCTTCATATTAACTTCCCGATTCATAGGGAAGTTACTGTAATTACCCCGAAAATCGAAAATCGATTTTTTAGCAGATCTTCACGTTTCATGGTCATTGAAGTCATTTTAGACTATTTTTATCAAATTGTTTGTATGTGTGTGTGTGTGTGTGTGTATGTGTGTGTGTGCGTATGGCCGTTTTTATGTTATCAAATTTTTCGTTAACGTTTTCTGAAAAAGTAACAATGCGATCAGAATGATGAACCATGCAATCGATGTGCCCCGTCGTAACTTAGAGCTGATTAGATTTCGGTCCATATTGGTCAAGTAGTTTTTTAGATTTTTTAGTTTTTTTTAAAAGAAGTTCATTCAAGAATGCAATTTATACGAGAGGATGGAAATTTTCCACCGAATAAACAAACGTAATTATATATATTTCATTTTTATTTAAAAACAATTTTTTTTTAATTATGCAACTAATGCTAATGTTACCGCTTACAACTAACGAATCGGGAAGTTCTTTGTGTGGCTCGTGGAGAGTCACACACAAAGTAAATACAAAAATCATTAAAACCTGTATGTCCCACTAGCAATGCGTACCACTAACCCTTTCGCAAGAGCAGTCCTACCCGCGAGCTTGTGAAGCGAGCGAGCAATAACAACCCCACCCGCGAGCTCGCGAAGCGAGCGAGCAACAATAACCAGCTAGTTTTTAAATGGAATGAGGTATTTTTGAATACATCAATCGATGCAGGTGCACACTCGTTATAAAAAAGTACTAACCTATGTATGTCGAAAAGTTAGTAATTCAGGAAATATTTCAATTTAAATAACTCTAAAATACCATTACAATCATGCTAAGATGTTACACAAGGAAGTAAACACTAACGCCTTAGTACGACTGTAATGGTATTTCAGAGTTATTTAAATTGAAATATCTCCTGAATTACTAACTTTTCGACATATATGTATAGGTTAGTACTTTTTGATAACGAATGTCCAGCTGCATCGATTGATGTATTCAAAAATACCTCATTCCATTTAAAAATATGAAGGTGACCTTAATATCCCTAAAAAAGTTACATAAAAACAACATTTTTTTTGCATCGTGTCAGCCCCATTGTACCATTCAACTTTGTCCTTACCATATTTTACGTATCTTTAGAAACAACAAAGATATTTGAGGTGCTAACGTTTGGTGACTCACCCTGCATATACCATTATGGGGGAAACACTCAATAATTGTTGAGATATTCATAAACAAAGTTCTATGGCTTCTCGTCAGATTCATATTTCTGAGATATCTTCGAAACCAGAGATCGAAAAAATTGATATTTTAAAAAATTGTGTTTTTCTTTTAATGGGGAACGTAGTAGTGCAAAAATTTTTAACAAAATATGTTTGTTCAAACAATACATTAAAAATTTTATGTTTTCTTTCGGTTTCTCTTATACATATATCGTTAGTTAATTTTAATGTACACTATGTGTGATCTTTGATCCAAAATAGGGGATACATGTTTTAGGATTTTCTTCTTTTTTCCATGTAACAATATTTATGCATAATGAAAAATAGTCTTGCACCTGGTGTGCGAAGGAAGGAATTCTGGCTTGTTTTACAGAAATATAAGCGTTTATTTTTAACACATTATTTAAACAAATGTCTTTTGTTAAAATTTTTTGCACAACTACGTTTCCCATTAAAAACACACAATTTAAAAAGAAAATCATTTTTTTTCGACCTTTGGTTTCCGAAATAACTAAGAAAATATGACTCTGACCATGAATTTTGAAGGCTGTTTTCACCCCTTCAAAGTGGATGGTTGCCGATAAAAAAACACCTGTCAAATATTAATCGAAGAACTATATGTCTGACATAAGTTTCATCAAAATCGGTTTGCATCAACTGAATATGTTCCCTTGTAAATTATGAAAGGTTAATTCTTCTCGATCGCAAATTTAGATAATTAAATTTTTAAATGTTATCGGCGCCAGGTTCGATCATTTTCAGAAAAAACAACAAATGTGCAATTATAACATGTTTCTAACGTTTCGATCCCGATGTGGATCTTTTTCAAAGAATCATTATTGCGTCTGAAAAATATTTTGAATGACTAATAATGTAAGAAATTATAAAGTTAATAGAACCTTCAAAAAACTTACATGTTGTGTACAAACTAGACAATACATTATAACACATATTACATTTTGTATTAAAACTATTTAAACTTCATGTAACTTGTAAATTATGGTTCGTCCAGCATCATATAACGCTTAATCGTATAACAGCATACGTATGAATAGAATTTTCAAATTCGATTTTCTCGAAAACTAAGCTTTAAATGTAAAATTTTTATTCCATATTTTGTTCTTATTTTTTCATAAGGAACCACCTTGTAGCCGCTAGTACATGTTATTCGGCCGCACCCTGTATATACATGATTTTTAAGTATCCCGATATTTATATATATGTATATATATGTATATATACATTACTCAAAAATTCATATCTGTGCTGATAGATGGCGCGCACTTCCCAGTTGATGTTTTATGACATAAATATTTTCGATTTTGCTCAATGTATATAGTTGCTAGATAAGCGAAAAACGTGTTAAAGATGCATTAATGGGAAATTTATTCGATAAGATAATTAATCAATTTATTCGATAATCACTTATACATAGTAAGGTAATGTAAAATAGTTTCTTTTAGTACTTCGTAGGTTTAGCGTTTAAATGCTTAGATCCTTCATTCTGGAATTTGTTTATTCAAGTTGTACAATAAAAGAAAAATTCCTTTTTAAATTTATGTCTCACCGATGCATAAGCAAAGAGAAGCACGGATCGCTGCGTTCCTCTGCCCTCCATCCCCATGCTCAAATATCAGTATTTTTTGAATACAATGAAACCACAATTTCGTGACAGACGAGATGATGTTTAGATAATGGAACGGTAATGTTTTGATGCAAGATTGAGTATTCACTATATATCATTGAATTATGCATGGAATACTCTATACATATTTATTCCGGTACAAATACATATATGGTAGTAAAAATAATAATTGTTGGCAAAAATAATTAATTACAAGCAGTTCCAGATAATTAAAATTTGTTTGAAACAGCCATCGCTATCGTTCTTCGCTATCGATACGTGTGTTATTCCAATTAAATAGTACAACACGCTAGATAATCATCGCCTGACCCAAACAGCCATATTTTGAAATTGACTAATAGAATTACACTGTCCAACAAATTTCAACTTTTTTTTGATGTTTCGATTCTCACTATGCAATTCTTATAGTTTTCCGCGCTGATTCCGAATCTGGTCTTAGTTTTTCTCCTAGACGCCCAGTTTTTGACAAATTTGAGTTTGAAAAACAAACATATTTTTCGACTTTGAACAAAGATTGTGAGGTTATTATAAAAGATATTGTATTGTTCTTTACAGCAGAAGATTCTCTAGAGTTTCCCGAATCCAGAGATGTGCAATAATAATACATTATGATTGTTTAAACATGTTTAAAAAAGCATTAAAGACGGCGATGTACCGCTTTTGTACCGTTTTTTGATGATATTTTTTAATTTATCTGAAAAAATAAGGGTCCAGCGGAAAATCGAACTACACCGTGCGATGGAGCAGACTTTTATCTTGAGAAACCACCTTGTCAGATTTTGAATATCGACATTTTTACCGAGCCAGAAAGCAAAATATCATCGCCCGACACGAGTTGCCGCCAGTGGTGCTCTGCCACAAGTGCGAACTTACACCGCGCTGCGTGCATCTCCGTCTTTAATGCTTGTTTAATCATGTTTAAACAATCATAATATATTACTATTGCACATCTCTGGATTCGGGAAACTCTAGAGAATCTTCTGCTGTAAAGAACAATACAATATCTTTTATAATAACCTCACAATCTTTGTTCAAAGTCGAAAAATATGTTTGTTTTTCAAACTCAAATTTCTCAAAAACTGTGCGTCTAGGAGAAAAACTAAGACCAGATTCGGAATCAGCGCGGAAAACTGTATAAAAATTGCATAGTGAGAATCGAAACCATTTTTGGCTGTTGGACCGTGTTATCAGTAATATTTCGTAACAGTTGCATCGAGAAGTTTTTCTTCAGGTTATCGTTGAAAGGAAGCAAACAATTTCAGTGCAATATCCAGTAACTCCAGTGACTTTAGTAACACAAACATTATTGACAGAGAATCTAACTTTCAACGCAGATTATTATTGGAAACTATCCATATGATTAAACAACAAAGTGTAAACCTTAGGTATGAAATACCTAAGATCCATGACCATTATGTGACATTACTGAACCAGTAATGGTCACTTATGAGGATATCTCCAATAATTAATAATTTTCTTTTCCATTTAAGATTCTAACCATTAAAGATTTACTTTTCATGTTACTTCACAAAACATTATACAGTGAATCCCATTAATATTCGAACGCTCTAAAAAAATTATAACTGGTTAAACATTGAACTATACGACTTGAATTTTTCTTGGGCAACTAGAGCAAATAGTTTGCTACAGAATGTAGAAAAACATTTTTTCAAAAATTGCAATTGATCGGAGTTGTAGAAAAAATGTTAAAAGTTGCATTTTACAACTTTTTTATGTGGGCGTATATTGAAAATTTTAAAAATGCATTTTGTAGATCGGTGTCAGTTATATGCACTGGTAAAGTTTCATCGAAATCGGTTGATGCGGAAAGAAACGACGGGCATTGAAAGATGCAAGAATCCTTACTGCAATTGAAGAATTGACTGCAGTTGAAAGCCGAAAATCGTGAAAATCTGCAATTTTTACTATCTTTAAACGTCTATAGCTCATTGCAACGTCGACCGATTTTGACGAAATTTTCAGAATATGTTTAATTGACACAGATCTACAAAACGCATTTTTAAAATTTTCAATATAGGCCCACATAAAAAAGTTGTAAAATGCAACTTTTAATATATTTCCAAAACTCCGATCAATTGCAATTTTTGAAAAAATGTTTTTCCATATTCTGTAGCAAACTATTTGCTCTAGCTTCCCAACAAAAATTCAAGTCGTATAGTTCAATGTTAAACCAGTTATCGTTTTTTTTTATAGCGTGTAAATATTAATGGGAGTCACTATATATAATTTCTTTTTTATTTATTTTTAAAATGGTTATGTTATTTTCAAATTTTAAACACAATAATATGTTTAGTTTGTTAAATAAATTGATATAGTTTCATGATTTCAATACAAAGACAAAAGTCCACATATTAATTTGAATGTGTTTCGGTAAAAACTGTTTCAAATTTGCCGCTCTGAAATATAAACACCATCAATCGATATCGATCTACCAATCGTAACAAGTTACACAGATACATGTCATAGCATTTATACCTTTGAAGCAGCACATGTTTCAGTTACATATCTACCATCATGGGCTAAATTACCGTTCAAACGTAACTCACTCATTCTTGTTTTAAAATGATTATGTCCATTTTTCACACAACAAGTACGTAAATAAAATTTAATTTTTGGTTTTTTCTATGTGAAAAAATTTTGTCTTTTTTTTTCTTTTCTAATTATTCTCATATTTTTCAAACGCAAAAGTGTCTCTTTGAAAAAGATCCACATCGGGATCGTAGCGTTAGAAACATGCTTAAATAATTGCACATTTGTTGTTTTCTAAAAATGATCGAATCTAGCGCCGATATCATTCAATTAATTTTATTACTAATTTTCGATCGAGAAGAATTTAACCTTTAATATCCAGTAACAATATGTTAAAAAGTAACAATCGTCGTATTTATACATAGACAGAGATGTTGCTCAAACTATTGAGTTATGAACTACAGGAATATTATGTTAACATAATAGTACATTATACTATTATGACACATTAATACATAATTATAATATCAGATTGTTAATTTGTACAGCAAATGTCTGATGTTAAAAGAACTGTATGTAACGAAAATCTATCTACAAGCGTTGTTGATTCATGGTGTCGTATCGTAAGAATAATATTCTTCGCAACAAATTCAATGTATGTACGAATACGGTTTTAATCAATTGTAAATAATATCATTTTACGGAAGAACATCATTCCCTTCTGTCCCTCAACGACCTCATCGAAAAAATCCGTAGCATACCAAATGAAGTTTCTATGCACATAAAGAGTATTAACATTCTGAATGTTCCACCATTAACACCTTGTGTTTAACATCATTTGGTCAAACGTTAGAATGTCAATTTATTTACCATAACAAAATAATGGTAGTTACCGTTACGTTGTATTAAAATAGGCATTGGTATTGTTTGAATTTACCGCCGGACATCGATTTAAATGCTTGTCGATCATAGAATACACTGTCCAACACCAAAAATGTTTTCATATAACTGATGGGTGGATCTTATAGAGTTTTTTGCGCTGATTCCGAATCTGCCCTTAGTTTTTCTCCTACACGTACAGTTTTTGAAAAACATGACTTTGAAAAAAAAACCTATTTTTCAACTTTAAACAAATGTTGCGACGGTATGATAAAAGATATTGAATTGTTCTTTGCAGCAAAAGATTCTGTAGACTTTTATGAATACGATGATATCCATTATTAACACGTTATGATTGTTTAAACATTAATAAATAATCATTAAAGACGGAGTGACACCACTTTTGCACCAAATTTTGATGATATTTTTTAAATTATCTCAAAAAATAAGGGTCCAGCGGAGAATCGAAATATACCACGCGATAGAGCAGTTTTTTATCTAGAAGATCCACCCTTTCAAGTTAGCAACAAATGACGTTTTCACGTTTCTAGAAAGCAAAATATCATCGTCTGACACGGGTTGCTGCCAGTGGCGCTCTTCCATCAGCGCGGTCGTTCGTCGGCGCGCCACGCGGTGTAAGACCGCCATTTACCTTTTATCATACCGTCACAACATTTGTTTAAAGTTGAAAAATAGGTTTTTTTTAAAGTCATGTTTTTCAAAAACTGTGCGTGTATGAGAAAAACTAAGGGCAGATTCGGAATCAGCGCAAAAAACTCTATAAGATCCACCCATCAGTTATATGAAAACATAAAAAAAGTTGAAATTTGTTAGACAGTGATCCCAGATAGCACACAACATCTTAGAGATGTCGGTTTCATGTCGTTTTTATGTCTGAACGTCTACGTCGCCAAACAGACGTAATTCGCACATCTGAAAGATGTGTTTTTGAAGACATCGTTTTTATGTACGAGGAAAGATATCTTTCAAACATCTCATTTCAGACATGAAAACTATGTCTCCAAAAAAGACATCTTCAGGTGTATGAAAACTACTAAACAAACAGATGCAAAGAGTATGAAAGAAGGCAGCAGGAAGAGGAGTCGAGGAGCTGCTGCTATTACCGCTCAAGGCAGGATGCTATGCTGAAGCTGATATGGACCACCAGCAGTTTTTGCGGATCCTGCTGACCGAAATTCTCCAACAGGTCCATCGTTTGAAGAAGGCGAACCAGACAGCAGTGACAGATATATTCTAATTCTCA
This sequence comes from Lasioglossum villosulum, assembly GCA_963971365.1. Taxonomy (NCBI): domain Eukaryota; kingdom Metazoa; phylum Arthropoda; class Insecta; order Hymenoptera; family Halictidae; genus Lasioglossum; species Lasioglossum villosulum. Next base: position 15,695,156 of record OZ020504.1, read on the forward strand.
TTTTTAACCTCTAATAATGTAATTTTAATTAATTTGTAATTTGTAATATGTATATATTTAAATAAATATTTATTCGTATATTTTATAAATATCTGCTTTATTGTACGTTTTTTTACTAACCTAATCTATTATATAAGCCTTACACGAAAGTTTCTAAATAGTCGCGCGAATAACATCTGTAAGATGTCTTTTTTCAGACATCTGGAAGATGTTTTTAATATGTACTACTAGAACATCTGAAAGATATCAAAGCGACATTCAGAAGACATCTTTAAGATGGTACGTTGAGTCACAAACGACATAAAACTAACGTAAAACCAACGTAAAACTGACATCAAACCGACATTGGCGACATCTCTCAGATATTCGAATGTCTTGCGGCAGGCATCTTTCGAACATCTTTGAGACGTGTCTGTGCTATCTGGGATATTATTGGTTGAACGTCACACAGTGGTCGGAAATCGCCAAATCGTGGTAAAAATAGGAAGGAGTACTCCAATTTAGTTTAAAATTGATACTCTTAGGTTTTTCGGGTCGCTGATTATAAATTTGAAGTCAAAATTACAAAAAACAAAATGGCGGATTCAATATGGCGGAAGCGTAACCCAACAAATTATCGGACTCTCTTAAAAATTAGTATTCCCATATTTCTCGTGCCGTTGAATATGAATTTGAAGTCAAAATCACAAAAAACAAAATGGCGGCCGGTTATGTAAAAAAATTATTTATTTCCACAAATATTAAATTATTATCAGATGACTTCAGATAGCAAAAAATGTAAGATTTTAGTGTTAAATATTGCATGCGAGGTAATTCTTTAGTACTAAAATGTAATAGAAGTTTCTCAGTTCTGTTTCGTTCCAATATTTCACTCACATCTAGTAAAATAAAGATATGTATACTGTGGGAGAAAAAGTTGAAAATGCCAGAAGAAACAATTGGCTGTTGACTATCTGAAGCATTTTATTATAACAATAATGTACCTTACATTTGCGAAAATTAGTTTTGTCTACGATTTAGGGCAAATTCACCATTTCGGAACGTTACCGGTCGCTAAGAAATGGCGATAATTCATAAGGTCGCAATAGGTCGCAGGAAAATGAAATGTACACTTGTTTAATAGCCTTAACAGCTTCTTTTCCAACAAAAATGATTGCTTGATCGCGATTGATAAGCAACTTTTTCGTTAACGAAATGTACCAGACGTGTGGATTTCTATTTTTCATCTCCCAGAGCTTTAAAAAATTAAATAAAGCAATAAAACCAGAATATTATATTAAATTAGGACATGTCCAATAATAGCAAGAATGACAAACCAGCGTTACAGAGCTATAATAAGTCGCAGAGGTAATTTCAATTATGGTTGAAAATGCCGGTCTTCTAGAACTACTAACTTTGAACTTACGTATCTCCGACATAAGTACGTATTAAATATTGGCTGTAACAAAAAAACGTGCTCTGGAACCTTATAAATAGAGTAGTATTGCATAGATTTTTAAACAACGGAAAAAAATTTTGGACTTTTGACCACGATTTGGCGATTTCCGACCACTGTGCGTCAATACGCGTCGTTCCAATGTTTTTGTGGTTGCTCTTTCCCTCAACGGTTAGTTGCTTCAGTTCAATGTAGACCAGCATGGAACTCAGTCATTATTTGTAAAACTTTCCTTTACACTTAGCAAGTATAACAACGTATTAATGTTATCGGCGCACTGGTTCGATCAATAGTCCAATTGATCGAACCAGTGCGCCGATAACATTAATACGTTGTTATGAACAAGTGACGATCGAGATACAGAAAACTGTTACTTAGCAAGTATGTTCTTTAGAAATATTATTTACAGTTTTATTAATTTTGTGAATTACCCATTACATTTTGTTTATATATATTTTCAGACGCAATTGCTCTTGAAAATGATCCACACCTGGATCGAAATGTTGAGTTACATTTAAATATTGCTAATTTGCTTTGTTTTTGCTTTATTTTTGATCGAAACTGTGCGCCGAGAACATATAATTGATTTATATTAAAATTTACGATCGAGAAACACGTAACTAGTAGCATACCAAATTGTAGTGAACCTTTTTATTTTTAACAAATTAAATCAGCACTGATTAAAGTTTTAGAGAAAATAATTCGTGTCGGTTTATTTTGACCACTCTGTATATGAGTTTTAACGGAATTTCATATGGTTCCAGCGTTTGCTACAACTTATTCGAAACAATCACTGAGTAATGTTATCGTCGAAATAAATAAACAATACTTCGTAGCAAGTACACAACAGATTCGAATTTCACATGTTATCGATGACTGTTGATAAGCATTTTGATGTATGAAAGTTTAAAAATATGCACGGGTACACGTGGCGATGTCGATAATTCATGCGTACCGAGATGGAATAGACAAAACAATTTTAAAGGAAGGCTCGAGAAACTGGCGGTGCGACGCACACAGGGCCAGATCGAATAAGTAGGAGGAAAACGATCTAAAATTATACTTATATCAACGGAAATGCTACTGTCTATGTATTTTGTTATTTTAAATCGATTGTGACAAAAATTAAATCGATATAATCAGTATTTTTCAAAATATGTTAGTCAAAATAAGAATTTTATCGACGATGTGCCATTCGATAGAGCATCAAGAAAAAACATACTGTACAAAGTTTCAACTCTGTATCTCGATCCAGAGGATATTTATGGGGTAAAATCGAAAAATCAATTTTTGGCCTATTTTCCCCAGTTAATGATGTTTAGAAATTCTGAAAAATGTGACACATGTCACGGACCCAAATACATACTTATTTAAAGTGACTAGATTTTTAAAGTGAAAATCCTGCTTGTAAAAAATCAAAAACCTGAAAAAATCGAAAAAATGCAGATTTCACATGGAAGTTCTAGTGTCCACATTTATATTTTTACAGTAGCAGTATATAAAAATCGGAAAAAATTCACGAACAATACCTATAACAATATACACTTGATAGAACTTGCAAAATCGTTGCGAACTTCGAGACGGACCAGCTTTCGATAAATTTTAATTTATTTTGTAAATACGTTACAAGAATTTGCCGATTATTCGTTGCAGTGGATTGTAATAGTCATAATTTTTGCAGATGAAGTACCATGTCGCGTCGAGTTATAACAGGTTCACGATCTATCAAAAAAATTATTTCTCATAAAACAGCAACTTGCAGCAAAAAACTTTTGAATTTACATTAAGTATAAGAATGTTACTATCGACTAAAAATAGTTTCTATTAGTAACATTTGGTAATTTAGGCTCTGCATTTTACCAATTGTGAAATAGCTCATAAGAAACGAAGAATATGACTGTCAAGATTTCCGGAAATATAAACAATAACCTGAATCACCAAATTAAAAAAAATCTGTAGTTCTGTACTTACTTTCAACTGCTGAATTCATGTTATTAAGAATATAAAAGTCTTTGATAATAGCTAGTAGATATTCACAACACACGTTCTGATACTCAATATTTCGCAGCAAACATTCGAGAAATATAAAACAACGCAACGAGGCACTTGTCTTTGTCATTTGTTTCATTGTTTTTTTTAATTATTTATTTATAAAGGTCGCATCAACATCTGGGTCATTAGCGACCACAATAGGTACAATATTCAGTGATAATACTAATACCAGAGGTCACTTTACGTTTCAGAGGAATCTATAGTACATAAAATATTCACCAATAATTATATTTTTTTACCTTGAATTTCGGACTTTTTTCCTTCTACTTATTCGATCTGGCCCACTGTGCGACGCACAGTGGTCCAGATGGAGAAATTCAGTGACATTCTGTTATAACTTTCGAACCATTAGAGATACAGCAATGAAATTTTCACTAAAAATATTTAAAAAATAGTAATTTTTAACCACAGGTAATTAAATATTTTTTGCATTTGTTAAACAATATTTTTTAATTAATTTTCATAGGTATATTTTTATTAAAAATAAGATTGTTTAAATATAAGTTTACGAATTATTTTTTCTAATAACTTATAATAATAAAAATTTTTTTAGCGGTCCGAATCAATAAATTTAGGGACATTTTTGCATAACTTTTGTAAAAGTTACAGGGAATAAATGTTTACTGAAAAATATGAAAGAATAATCACTCGTTAATGATAAATAATTCAATATGTTTAGTGTTTGTTTAATTATTTTTATTAACATTTTACTTACTTTATTGGGTGATTTAGTTAAACCTATGATACGCTTTAAACACCAATAACTATATACATGCATAACTATATAGAGATAACTATATACGTGCATAACTATATAGAGGAAAGTGTACTGAAAATAGTACAATTTGTAATCATGCGGTACTATTTGGAACTCAAAAGATATTCCTTATCAAAGATGAGGAATTTTGATAACTTCTGTGCCTACACTGTGCATTATTTTCTAAATACATTATTTAAATTAATTTTTAATTGTCAGTATGAATTCTTATCGTAAGAAATGCTCTTCATTTTAAAAGAAGAACAGAGAAAAAATATTAAACAGCTTAGCCAGGGCATCCAGATGAAGATAACCATATTTCTTCTGCGAAACATACTATTTTCAAAATGTCCAAGTTTAAGTGTTCGTTACGATTACAATTTTTATTTTATTGTATTAATTTCTTTATTTTCGAACTAGGTGGATATTTAAGAAGCAATGCAAATTTTGTACATGTCGATACGAGAAAGTTCATTTTTCGGCAAAATGTCACACGATTTTCTAATCCGGACCACTGTGCGACGCTACGATAAAAAAGAAGACGAAGAAAGAGAGAAAAAATCTAAACGTAATATTTAATATCCAGAAGTGGGGGGTACTCAAAAAATCGTTTTTTTCCATTTTTCGTCTTATTTTTTGTATTATAGTTATAATATTCGAGCACAATTAGTACAAACATAGCACAATTCAGCACAACTGTTGAAATTATTTAATTCCACAAGTGAATGGCTAACTTCTTGGAGGCCGATTTCTTTGCTTGTTTCATTCTTTTGAGTAAAGTATCCATTTTTTATCCCCTCTTATAGTTTTATCGCTTGCATTATTTTACAAGATGTAGATATTTAAAAAAATATTCGAATGTGTAAGCGAAAATATATTAAATAACTGTTATACAGTTATAACTGCTTAATTCGAAAAAAATACACAACTCAAATATGAAATTAACGGAAATTAACGTAAACGTATCGTATTTAAATCAAACGTGATGACGTGTTTCGTATCTCGAGAAAAAGTCGAATCGCTACGTGAACACGTCCTTTTATATCCTACTTTTTCTAATGTTTATAAATTTTCTAGAACAAATATTGATTTAACAAGATGTGTCGCAAACGCAATATCATGGCACTCACGCATACATACACGATTCTCGATTCTCACATTCAAACAACAAGTAACATCATACAAATCATTCATTTCCTACAAATGTAATGTCAGTTTATAGAAATTGTAGTAATTATCGTATACGCTACTATTTAAACTTTCTTTCTTACGTAGTATCAAACATAGGAATAAAGGTTGGTAGCATAGATGGCCAGATTCGAAAACTTGTTTTGTATCGAAATTATATTTAAAAAACTAAAACAATTGAACTTTAACACATCAAAACAACTTCACTTTTATTATGGAAAATGGATAGCTTTTACATAGTAAGATATGTGCGACGCTACGATAAAAAAGAAGACGAAGAAACAGAGAAAAAAATCTAAACGTAATATTTAATATCCAGAAGTGGGGGGCTACTCAAAAAATCGATTTTTCCATTTTTCATCTCATTTTTTGTATTTGTAAGAGATGGCCGGGATTAAGACAAAGGAAATCAATTAACTTTATTTCAATATACGTCTTTTTCCGGCGACGGATCTGACGAGACTCGTCGCTGTTTGCTTCGTCAGACGTTTGTTTTTATTCATTACATTTCTTTATCGTTGGTAACAAACAGTTGGTATTCGATATATTCGATATCAAGAATATACCGGGTGACCATAACAGCTTACATATTATAGTTATAATATTCGAGCACAATATAGCACAAACATAGCACAATTCAGCACAACTGTTGAAATTATTTAATTCCACAAGTGGGGGGCTAACTTCTTGGAGGCCGATTTCTTTGCTTGTTTCATTCTTTTGAGTAAAGTATCCATTTTTTATCCCCTCTTATAGTTTTCTTGCTTACATTATTTTACAAGATGTAGATATTTGAAAAAATATTCGAATGTAATGTCAGTTTATAAAAATTGTAATAATTATCGCATACGCTACTATTTCAACTTTCTTTTGCCCGACGCAGTATACACGTGTGCTTACGTAGTATCAAACAAAGGAATAAAGGTTGGTAGCATAGATGGCCAGATTCGAAAACTTGTTTTGTATCGAAGTTATATTTAAAAAACTAAAACAATTGAACTTTAACTGATCAAAACAACTTCACTTTTATTATGGAAAATTGATAGCTTTTACATAGTAAGATATGTGCGACGCTACGATAAAAAAGAAGACGACGAAAGAGAGAAAAAAATCTAAACGTAATATTTAATATCCAGATCCTAATTATGAACTACGAGGTATTAAATGAAGCCCTTGATGCCCCCGGTAGTAATGGCACTTGTACGGTGTCCTATAGTGGATTACTTTACCATAGTACCTATATGCCGATATACGGAGCAGCTGCCCGGAAGAGCGACCACGACACTTCCTTCCTGGACGCCTCCTGTCTAACTACATATACATGTATACTTTCTACGGTGTCCCTGCCCCATGTTCTGGAACCCGCACGAATGCTGCGAACGATATTCGTCACCGATATTCTTCTCAGATAGTGTCGGATACTGTCTTGTGTCTTGTTCTACCATTCCTCTGCTCCTGCTCTCTCTCTCTATTATTTTATTTTTACTTACAAGGAGAGTGCAAGGCCTTCGGGTCACTAATTTAGTCGAGATTTTGTATACATATAGACCTCGATCTCACATTTACGAATATGTACCATTATAGGGGCAAACGATCAATAATTGTTGAGATATTCATAAACAAAGTTGTATTCGCTTCGTCCTGGATTATAAATAATGAATAAAAAAGAAAATAGTTTGAGTTAAATCTATAAGAATAGAATAACCTGCAAATTCTAGGTGCATCTACAATGGAAAGATTATGTGAATCGAGCGGTGTTAGGTCGTGGGAGGGGATGGAGAGGGCCGGCCATGACATGACTTGTCCATGCATACGAAAATCCAGGAGTACTTTATTAAGAGAGTACCGTACCCATGGATATGACTAGCATACTACTAGAATATTACTAGAAAAACAAGTGAAAACCGTGTTTACGGGAAAACATTTTTTGTTTTTATACAAGCATGTTACGAGCTGTGAGGGCTTGTTCTAAAGAGGAAGGTTCATCATAGCCCGCTCTGCTCATGATTTAACAAGATTATGTTTATATCTAATAATATGAGTGTCCAAAATAGGGAAAACAAATGAAGAAAAATTCCGCAGATGCTAATGTATTTTTCTGATACAAAATGATTTTTTCGACTTAAATCATGAGCAGAGCGGGCTATGATGAACCTTCCTCTTTAGAATAAGCCCACACACAGCTCATATTAACATATTTTGAACTGTGTGTGGGCTTATTCTAAAGAGGAAGGTTCATCATAGCTCGCTCTGCTCATGATTTAGTTCGATTATGTTTATATCTAATAATATGAGTGTCCAAAAGAGGGAAAACAAATGAAGAAAAATTCCGCAGATTCTAATGTATTTTTCTAATACAAAATGATTTTTTCGACTTGAATCATGAGCTGAGCGACCTGTGACGAACCTTCCTCTTTACAATGAGCCCTCACACAGCTCATAACATGCTAATATGAGAACAAAAAATGTTTTCCCGTGATCGCATTCAATTGTTCCCCAGATTCCGTTGATGAAGGGCAATGAAGGGCAAGTAGAACTAATTTTAGTTCAGCTACTCAAACGAGATGGCGCTTAGACAGGAGAATTATCGGCGTATATTCGTAACAACAAAAATATAAAGGGCTTGAAGCCACTCGGATCCATTAATAGCAATAAAGATATTGATAAAAAGAAAAAAACCTGTATTGATAGTGAAATTGAAGCGTTAGATTGATACAAATGTATGTTCGTCACTGTTGCCAAACTGTTTTTCAGCGTGGAGGTTGCTTACACTGATAAATACCCAGATCAGGGGTTACGGTACCCCCTTAAACTTGAAAGTTCATGTTCTATTTGTATAACCAGGATTCAGACCCTGTTTTCTTCCTGAAGTCCACAACATGTGTAAAAGAACAATAAACAGACGTCGCGTCGGGCCGGAGTAGGCTTACGTTGCCGCGGAACGTGCACGAATACCGAAAATTGAATTCAGTACTAGCAATAGTTTTTTGCGGATATCTCGAAATCTAAGTAGACCCCATTATATGTGAAAACGAAAAAGTTGTTCAAAATGTCGAAATCTGTAACATATTTAAATTTGGGTCATATACAGGGTGTTCGACTACAGGTGGGAGAAAATTAAAGGGTTGGTTCTTAACGATGATATAAGACGAAAATGAAGAATAAAAAAATTGCGATTTCGGCTTCGTTATTTAGCTATTAACAATTAAAAATCAACAACGCGTCTAACAAAAGTGTACTTTGTGTACGTCAAAGAGTTCAATGTTGTCCAATGATTTGCTAAACATTTTCACCTCGCTGGGGCCCCAAATGAGAACCAAGTTATGCATGCATCTGTCACTCGATAGGTGACTGTCGCGTTGTTAATAGCTAAATAACGAAGCCGAAATTGCAATTTTTTTATTCTTCATTTTCGTCTTATACCATCGTTAAGAACCAACCCTTAATATACCCGTATAATGAATAATTTCCTAGTGCAGTTGCATCATATTAGATTCGCACCCAGTGCACTTTAGGGTTTATCCTGGCCCGGGGAAAAACATATTTTTTACTTATTTATTTATATTATCTATTCGCTGTGTAACATTAACTTATTTATAAGAAATTATAGAATTATTACAAAATAAAAAACAGTTTTAATAAATTATAAATAAATTGAATGAAATTAAGAAAATAGTAAATCACCCTCTCGCGTCTGGAAATAGAAGAAATCAAGTAAATATAGGATAAGAAAATATGTCGTAAAAGTGTGCGAAGAAACGGCTTGCATAACGAATAAGTGCAGTATTGTTGCATTGGCACTTGCTTCGTTGTACTTCTGTGAAAAAACAGATTTGATTCACATTTTGGAAAGTTTGTCTCCTTCCTGTTAATACGGCTACATACCATGCATATTCCAGCATAGATTGAAAAATTGTTCAACCATGCAATGTTTATTTTTACCGAAAGATAAAAAACTTTCTAAAAAAGATACAGAATTGCAATTACTTTTAAAAATGCGTTTTATAGATCTGTGTCAGTTATATGCACTGGTAAAGTTTCATCGAAAGATGTAAGAATCTATAGATTTACTGCAGTTATGGCCCGAAAATTGTGAAAATCTGAAATTTTTACCATCGTTGAACGTTTGTAGCTCATTGCAACGTCGAACAATATTGACGAAATTTTCAGAATATATTTAATTGATACAGATCGATAAAACGTATTTAAAAAATTTTCAATATTGGCTCACATAAGAAAGTTGTAAAATGCAACTTTTAGTATTTTTGCTACAATTCCGATGAATTGCAATTTTTGACAACATTTTTTTCGCATCCTGTGGCAAACTAATTGCTCTAGCTTCCCAAAAAAGTTCAAATCGTATAATACGATATTTAAAAAGTTATCGCCTTTTTAAGAGTGTGTCAATACTTTTTTTACCCACTGTATGCGTTTTTCGTTAACAACAACTTAACGAGTCTGCGGATAATATTTTCGCAAAAGAAAAAATTGCTTTAAATGGCCACAGAAACTGCCACATTCAGAGACTTGGAATATTTTTGCTGCACCCACCTTTTACGATTTAATTCACGTTTCAGAGACTTTTACATTCCATAAATAATAAAAACGTTTGTCTTTCAACGACGCGACGGATGTTCTATCAATGCTTAATTGTTCGTACGAGTATTTATTGCTTCTGGAAAACGAAAATACGCGATCTCTGTAGAGTTTGTTACTTCTTTATTGAGATTTCACGATGTTCCATATTACCTGCATACATAATTCAATAGTTATAATATCATCCTGCATGCGTCGATTGATTTTATGCGAAAGCAACGACTCCAGTGCAGATTATAACACAGTTTCCATTTCGCAGTGATATACTTCGCGTATAAACAGAAAGCGGCGAAGCATTTGTACAGGGTGTCCCAAAATAAGTGTAACTCCCAGAAATGGGAGGTTCCCTGGGTCATTTGAAGCGACATTTTCCATTACAAAAATGGTGTCCGCGACTTTGTTTACGATTTATTAACGAAAAACACGGACCAATCAGAACGCGATCTAGACACGTGATGTCACGTTCAGCCAATTGACAGTTGGCGCATCAGGCCGACTGTGCTAACTCGCGTCTAGGTCGCGCTCTGATTGGTGCGTGTTTTTTGTTAATCACTCCTAAACAAAGCCGCGGACACCATTTTTGTAAAGGAAAATGTCGCTTCAAATGACCCAAGGAACCTCCCATTTCCGGGAGTTACACTTATTTTGGGACACCCTGTATACATCATAAAGCATGCGTAATGCTTCTACTGTATTATATTTATTGTTTACTCTACGTCACACCGTCAACGTACAATATTAACAGACATAAGTAGAGATGTAGGTTGCATGGATGTACCATAATAGAAGATTGATGTTATAGTTAGTACGAAATATGACTGTTGCTTGAAAACACCACAGATGAACACGATTAAATAATAAAGAAATTAGCAAGAAACTAGGTGCATATTGACAAATGGAGACCCTCTTCCCTATACATGTACTCGTCGCTTGATCTTAGTTTCGAAGATACTTGTAAAAAACTTTTGTCAAAAATAGATCGCAATTACATTTGATCTTTCCGCAAGCTGTCACCGAACGGTAATTTAAATACAGTATTTTTCTATAGTCGCAGGAAGGTTGTACACGCTGAATGCAAAAAAATGTCCCTTTCACTATACAGGGTGTCCCAAAATAAGTGTAGATCCCGGAAATGGGAGGTTCCTTGGGTCATTTGAAGCGACATTTTCCTTTACAAAAATTACGTCCGTGACTTTGTTTAGGAGTTATTAACGAAAAACACGAACCAATCAGAGCACGGCTACAGCGGATTGATTCTGGTTCGGCCAATAGCGACACCACGTTAATGCGGGTCCTGTCGCCGAGTCGGAGACCGTTCGCTATAGCCGGGCTCTGATTGGTCCGTGTTTTTCGATAATAACTCCTAAACAAAGCCGCGGATGCCATTTTTGTAAAGGAAAATGTCGCTTCAAACTAGCTAGTACGCATTGTTAGTGTGGCATACAGCTATTAATGGTTTTTTATTTCTATTTTGTGTGTGACTCTCCACGAGCCACACAAAGAACTTCCCGATTCGTTAGTTGCAGTACATTATTATCATTATAATAACTAATAATAACTACTAACTCACTCTTGCATTGGGATATTTTTTGATTATTGTAAGCGGTAACATTAGCATTAGTTGCATAATTAAATTATAGTAACTTCCCTATGAATCGGGAACTTAAAAAAAAAACTTTTTTTTTAACCCTTTGAACTCAAGGCCTTTTTCGCTTGCGCGAACCAGCAACTCGAGACGATTTCGGCCAAATTAGGTGAACATTTACAGGTACTTCAAAAACATTTAATTTTAAAGAATTAAAAAAAATAAAAATTTCACCAGTTTATTCATTTATATGTCAAAAACAACAAATTTTGATAAATATTACACTCTGTAATTAGTTTTGGTGTGATACTTATTGTTAGTAAAACAATAGTCAAGATGCATCCTTGCCACTTCACATCGGCCGGACGACGCGACGTATCGGCGCCGCTCGAGACCAAAGGGTTAAATTTGAAAAAATTTTTTTTATTTAAAAAATATATATATAATTACGTTTGTTTATTCGGTGGAAAATTTCCATCCTCTCGTATAAATTGCATTGTTGAATGAACTTCTTTCGAAAAAAACTAAAAAATCTAAAAAACTACTTGACCAATATGGACCAACATCTAATCAGCTCTAAGTTACGACGGGGCACATCAATTGCATCATTCATCATTCTGATCGCGTTGTTACTTTTTCAAAAAACGTTAACGAAAAATTTGATAACATACAAACGGCCATACGCACGCGCACGCACGCAAACGCACACACACACACACACACACACACACACACACACACACACACACACACATACTAACAATTTGATAAAAATAGTCTAAAATGACTCCAATGACCTTGAAACGTGAAGATCTGCTAAAAAAATCGATTTTTGATTTTCGGGGTAATTACAGTAACTTCCCTATGAATCGGGAAGTTAAAAACCAAGTGGTGGTTTACATTGAAGCTAGGAAATAGAAACTATAAGGAATTCTTCGGAAGAGACCATTATTTGTGTGTCTCCTACCTTCACTTGTCAAAGTTATTTGACTCGAAAGCGTAATACACTCTATGATATCGTAGAACGTAGAATATCGTTAAACATTCTTAAAATAAAATTAGGATTCTTTTGAAACAGATACATATATACAGGCGTGGTTCATTAAGGGGGTACCGCAACCCCTGATCTGGGTATTTATCAGTGTAAGCAATCTCCACGCTGAAAAACAGTTTGGCAACAGTGACAAACATACATTTGTATCAATCTAACGCTTCAATTTCGCTATCAATACAGGTTTTTTTCTTTTTATCAATATCTTTATTGCTATTAATGGATCCGAGTGGCTTCAAGCCCTTTATATTTTTGTGGTTACGAATATACGCCGATAATTCGCTGATAATAAATTAGTAGTCTACTTGCCCTTCATTGCCCTTCATGAACGGAATCTGAGGAACAATTGAATGCGATCACGGGAAAACATTTTTTGTCCTCATATTAGCATGTTATGAACTGTGTGAGGGCTTGTTCTAAAGAGGAAGGTTCCTCATAGCCCGATCTGCTCATGATTTAAGTCAGAAAAAACGTTTTGTATTAGAAAAATACATGGGAACCTGAGGGTGGTTGTCTCGACTTGTTTGCCCTACTTTGGACGCTCATATTATTAAATATAAACATAATCTTGTTAAATCATGAGCAGAGCGGGCTATGATGAACCTTCCTCTTTAGAACAAGCCCTCACACAGCTCGAAACATGCTTGTATAAAAACAAAAAATGGTTTGCCGTAAACACGGTTTTCACTTGTTTTTCTAGTAATATTCTAGTAATATTCTAGTCATATCCATGGGTACGGTACCCTCTTAAATAGCACACTGAACGATAAAACAACACAAGAATATGTTTGGTGGGACCCATTTCGCAGGAAGCTAGTTCCCATCATTGTGTCAATGGAAACCGTGAACTCATCCATTTGTCCCACCTGTACAAGGGAATTACACCCCCTCATGTTAAACTGTGAATCGCGTACCATTGCCATCCCCTTCTCAAACGAGTAATACCGTGGGAAGAGTTTGCGCTCGCTCGCTCATCGATTGTTTTCCCAAAGGTTCACGAGCCACCTCGTAAAAACATTCGAATTTGAAAGGATGTGGTAACATTTCACAAAGACTGTACATTATCGAACACTTTCACAAAAATTAGACTTTCGGTAACATGCAGTCACTTTCTCGTTATTATTAATAGTCGTATATTCGCTTTTAATCATTACTGGATTGTAGATTTTATACGTTTATGGGAAAAACGAATAGGTAAAATTACAAACAGTGAAGAGATTCAAAAAATTTAATATTTTCGACTATATTTCTTACAACCAATGATCGAATTATCATTCGATCGCAAACGTTTATTTAATATAAACTGCAACACAGTTGAACTTGAATTTAAACGCAATTCCATCGTCAACATAATCTTCAGGATTATTACTAATACCAGGATATGGATGGATCTTTATACATATTGATATTTTCATAGGTTATCTTGTTAACATCAGAACGAACAGACGAAGTAAAATGAAAAAAATAGTAATTCTAGCTAATTATTTATTTTAACTAGTTATTATTGTTTCCGATCAGCAGAACGACCGGAATTATGGCAATAATCAACAAATATTTTCTAAACATACATAATACAGTAGAACACTATTTATCTGTACTTCGTTTACGAAGCTTTCCTTGTATGTCTGTCGAACAGCAGATCTATAGATAACATTTTTCTGCAAAATTAAAAATATACATACACAATTTGAATAAATGTTGAACAAGAAGAGAGATGGACAGTTTTAGAAGGAAAATTGGAAAACGAATATCCTACTAATATTCTAAAAATTAATCAACAGGACGTACGTATACCGGGTGGTTCACGAAAAACAGGACACCCAAAGAGCTCCGTTAGGATTAGAGATAGAAGCAAATGTTGTGGCAAACAACCCTTGCTGTCCATGTGGATATTAAGCAGAGGATATTGATCATATACAATGGCAATGTCCTATCTATGATATTCGTAGATCAATATCCTCTGCTAAATTATAACAACATAAATTTCAATCATATACTATGGCAATGTCCTATCTATGATATTCGTAGATTGAAATTTATACAGGGTGTCCCAAAACTACCCTAAGAGCCGAAAATGGGAGATACCTTGGGTCATTTGAAGCGACATTTTCCTTTACAAAAATGTTGTCCGTGACTTTGTTTAGGAGTTATCAGCGAAAAACACGGACCAATCAGAGCGCAGCTATAGCGAACGGAGTCCGACTCTGCGACAGGTCCCGCGAGGCGTGGTATAGTGTTGTAACTATTTGAAGACGAGTTCAATGATGAATATATATATAATAATATAATAATAAATATAATATAATAATATATATAATAATATATATAATATATATAAAATATAATATAATAATATAATAATAAATATAATATAATAATATATAATATAATATAATATAATATAATAATATAATAATATATATATAAAATATAATATAATATAATAATATAATAATAAATATAATATAATAATATATATAATATATATAAAATATAATGTAATAATATAATAATAAATATAATATAATAATATATATAATATATGTATATAAAATATAATATATATATATATTTATTATTATTATATATAATATATATATATATATATATATATTATACTATATTTTATATATATATATAAAATATAAAATATATATATAAAAATCGTGTGCGTTGATAAACAATATTGTTTATCAATAAGTTTCACTTCTATCGCGCGTGGTTTCCACGCACACGATTTTTTTAGTTAAAAAAATGATTTATTTATTCGAATTAATTACCACTTCCGATCGGAACACGTACACTAAAGTAAATGATCAATAAAACGTGTAGCGTACATGAGGAGACAAACCGCATCCTGGCACGTGCCCATCGAGGATCCTTTTACGTGCTTCTTCCTTACCCGCCACGCTATTCATAACACGCTCCGCTACACTCGAGACACGAGACACGAGACACGAGACACGAGAGACTCCAGCTGTACGCGCGTAATTGTATAATATAATATTAGCTGGTATATCGTATGCGTCTTAACGCTATAAAGTTTCCCGAAGACCATCGCGCCTCGATGGGCATTCCGCGCGTGCTGATACTCCTATGGCACGTTACAAAGGGAAGAAAGTAGCTAGGGATTCCCGTCTTTCCCGTGACATGACGTAGCGGAAACTACACACATTAGTAGGGGAGCAGCGCGATAGTAAACACGGCCATTTGGAAAATGAGTTTGTCTGTAACACGATTTGCTAGATCGTTAAAATCATCGGTGAAGATTATTGCAAGATTACATTGTCCACTATTTTTACGTTTCGATGACCAACATCTCGAAAGTTTCTCCGTCCCCTTAGCGTCTCAGAAATTTAATTTCACGAATAATCAAAGTTTCAAGTTTGACGATTACTTTCTGCTTCAATCTAAAAACTAATGTATTTCTTCAATACAGTATAATGGAGCGGGAAGAAAGATAGAAATGTCGAAGAGTAGTTGGAGAAGTTGAGAAGAAAGAGAGAAAAGAAAGCATAAATATACCAATGAGTGTGCCAAACTGACAAAACAAAACAAATGTTAAGGAGTAGGGAAGGATGCAATAAGTAGATTAGTAATAATAAGGAAACTAGAAAAAAGCAGGTCAGGCTAGGAATGAGTGAAACAAGGTATGGACAGAATGCGTGAAATAAGATAGCGGAAACTATTAATATTTATTAATAATAATATATATATATATATATATATATATATATATATATATATATATATATTAATATATTAATATGAACAGAATGCATGAAATAAGTTAGCGGAAGCTATTAATATTTATTAATAGTTTACCGGTTAATGTAAACCAAGTCACATTTCTTAGCTGTAAGGCTGAAATAAAGCAAATTCGATTCAATAAAGTATAATAACAACAAAAAATAGCACGTATTAAGAGTGATCTTAATTAATTTTTACATTGCAACTAAAGCAAAAAGCTTTTTGCTTTATATTCTATATTCTATATTCTATATTTTTTATTGTATATTGTATATTCTATATTCTATATTCTATATTTTTTATTGTATATTGTATATTCTATATTCTATATTCTATATTCTATATTCTATATTCTATATTCTATATTCTATATTCTCGTACTGATCGAATAGGTAGATGTATTAATTGTAATTGATCATTACTTGTATTAAAAACAATTATACAAAGTGTTCGACTACAGGTGGGAGAAAATTTAAGGGGTGGTTCTTAACGATGATATAAGACGAAAATGGAGAATAAAAAAATTGCGATTTCGCCTTCGTTATTTAGCTATTAACAATTAAAAATCAACAACGCGTCTAACAAAAGTGTACTTTGTGTACGTCAAAGAGTTCAATGTTGTCCAACGATTTGTTAAACATTTTCACCTCGCTGGGGCCCCAAATGAGAACCAAGTTGTGCATGCATCTGTCACTTAATACGTGACTGTTTGATGAGAGACAACTAAATATCTGACGAACATATATATTTATTCTTCTGTGTGTATGGAACATCAAATAACTTAATAGTATAAGCTTTATACATCACCACTGAACAAAATTAAACAATTTTCATTCGCAGGTTTCATACACCATTTATACTTAACATACCTTTATCACTTATCACATTCGGCCTTAGAACTTTGCAATATTAAAGCTTTTACAAACACTAAATTTGTTCTGACCATTCTCTTTCCATTCCAAAAAGCTGACAAAGGGAAAATGAGAGGGAGCGAGTCATTCTTATACACGAGTACCATACCTCACGCACCAATCACACACAGGATATTTACATTCAACCAATCACATGTAACAGCGCGGTTAGCATACCGTAAAATAATTACATCTCAACACTGTTGCGTTGTTAATAGCTAAATAACGAAGCCGAAATCGCAATTTTTTTATTCTTCATTTTCGTCTTATATCATCGTTAAGAACCAACCCTTAAATTTTCTCCCACCTGTAGTCGAACACCCTGCATATACAAAATATACTCGTGAATGGCTTTTATTGCCAATATATTGATGGATTTCGAATTTCTTGTACTTTTGTCTCCCATTGTACCTCCAGAACATCCTTAAAATAATCTGACGTGAAATAACTGATAAACTCTTTTCTCAAGTTTTCGCTTCGTCCACTTTCATAATTATTTCAAAGTAACATCAATAATAATTTCAAAATTTTATTCCCTCCACTGGGGGAGGGGGATCTTCCTGTAAACCAGTCAAGCGGTAAACACGCTCGACGACCGATCCAGCGAGGGGTCGAGTATCGGTGAGACTCACACTAACCAAGAGGAGCAAATGATTGCACCTTTACGAAACTTTTACCATCGTATTCGTCTCGTTTTTCTAATTCAAATTACACCAAAGACAGTGTAGTTATAATTATAATTACTCGCATAATAAGCGCTTAAAGTTTCAGGCGTGAATTAAACCTTCTTATTATTGGTTTTTCGTCAATGAAACTTTTACCATCATATCCATTTCTTCAATTAAAATGACACCAAACACGATCTAATTGCGATTATAACTACTCGGTATACCTTTACCGCAGATATCGAGTCCGAAACTTTAATCGCTTGTTACACAATTACTCATTGACGAAAATCCGAAACTCAGGAATTATGATTTTTTAAATAACAAAGCCGCGTACGCTATTTTTGCAAAGGAAAATATCGCTTCAAATGATTTCAAGAACCTCCCATTTCCGGATGTTGAAGGAATTTTTGGACACCCTGTAGACCGATATACGAGTATGTATTAATTTTGTGAATTTTAAAATGTGAGGGACTGCATTCAACGACGGTGAAAACTGATGTCTTGGGTGAAACTTTTTAGAGATGCATTTTCCATATTAAAGAAAAATTTGAAATTCATATGTCTAAAAAATATTTAATAACAATTGTTTCGTGTGAAATAAATCAAGTTTTCGTTCACTGTTGCAAAAATCCAACTGACATATATTGAATGGTTGGCCAATAGTTAGTATTGTCACCCTGTTCTGGAAGTGGGCCAACGATCATTCCCAACGTAGAGCCTACGACACTATAATACGACCTCCCATCTGGTTCCGCTAATATATTATTCTGATCTTTTCATTTACGATTGTTTTTACAGTATATTCAATGATTATAATTCATCTAAAATTTCCGCAACTCTATCCACTATAACTCAATGAAAATATAAATCCACTGTAACTCTTATAAAACCATAAAGACTCATTCTGAAGAAACCTAAAAACATTAACTATATTCCAATTGTTTTGTCATTGTTCATTTTCATTGTTGAAACCTGAAGAAACTTAAAAGCACTAACTATATTCCAACTAACTTCCAACTGTTATATACCGTTGGCCAACCATAAATACTACTACTAAGGTACCATCACCCAAATAATTTTACTTTCAATAATTTTCAAATAATTTTCCATTTCATCTACTATTTGATCAAACAATTCGTACTCTTCAAAATTTTATTTATTTCGTGTACTAAGGAACAATTTTAAAAGGGAAAGCGACTAAAGAATTTAATCATTATACTGGTAAAAATTTGCAGATCTTTTATTAATTAATTTAATTACTACGATAAGGTCTTCTTCTTTCGAGATGAAATTATTTATTATTTTATTTGAACAGTCCAATTGTATATTGTATAATAAAATATAAATATAATATTGTATTGTTGTTTTTATGGTTAGGATTGACACATCAACTCAACTCCATAGCGTTGCTCTGTAAACAAAGATTTTATTTTACTATTTTACACACCTCTCTTATTTACACTATTTACAATTTACAACACCCTTACCTGTAAACAAAGAAACGACATTAAAGTTTTTATTTAAGATGTCAATAATTATAATTCAGCTTTCTTCTCTATTTTCTTCTACTTTCTCCCTCTAGCAGGTAAGACGATTATTACTCTGATTTTCCGCTAGATTCAAACTTAAAAAAATATGTTTTCTTTACATAAATCATAAAGTAACGTTGAATACAGCATTGTTCGAGATGTCAATGGATTTGAAATGAAACGTGCTATGAACTCAGCTATACGGTACACAATCAAAAAAGACTGGTCCACCGAAGGGGTTAGGGGATAGGAAATTAATTCCCTAATTTGTAAAGCTTGTACCACTTTGCCAGTAATAGCCTTGCAACAGAAGTGAAATACATAAATAATAATGAAACATCGTGTACGTAAACGATTCTATACTTTCTGACGGTTACACTGCCTATGTAAGTGCTGGGAATATTATCCTCGGCGACAATCCAGTAGATTAGTTCTTAATACAGCTCCCTCGCGGCAACGCAGAACCGCCGCGCCGCGCAATTAAACGAGTCTCGGATGAAAATTACCAGCGTGACCACCACTCGATAGAGATCTTATTACGTATACTTGCTGGTATACTGTCGTCTAACACGAAGGCTTTCCACGATGATTGTTTCGTCAGAACTAGCACAGACTTGTTCCATATTAATCCACAGTCTTAACCGAAAATTAGGAATCTCTTTGAAGATCCGCGTTCCTCGCTACTATTATCGGTAGAACATCGCATTCGTTCTTCGTTTTCTTTTAGCAAATTTGTTTAGCAAATACAATATCACGTAGCTTAGGTACTACGGGAAAGCCTTAATCTAAGAAAAACCCTCGGGTCTGTGCGGTTGTTTGTTAGATCCTGTGGTTCTAGTATTATTTCTTTGTGACCACTATATACAATTCCAAATATATCGTGTTTAGTGTCATTTTAATCAGAAAAATGCCACAAATAAATTAACGGAACTCCATTAGAAAAATAATTAAAAAAATAAAGAATCCTTGGCCCGCTGTGGAGGGGTTAACATTTTTGTGGAGTATACGGTTTCCGTTTTCTTAGATCAAGTCTTTATATTGTATATAGTTTCTGAATCTCTTCAGGAACATTCTTTAAGGAAGTTATACATTATTTTCAGTGTATATCAAGATTGCATAAGAACTACTTTTGTTTGTACTGATAGTAATTATAATCTGGGCATTGTCATATGCCATATAATAGAGGTGGGCAAGTTTATCCGCCGCGGACAAGACGGATTCGTCGAGCTTCCCCCGCCAGCGCGCACCTTCGCTGCGAAACAGGGATGCGTACCGCGACTAGTAGTAGTAGTAGTAAAGGATCTGCCGGGGAGGGGCGGCTCGGCCGCACAGTGGGCCGGATTGAGAATTCACGCAACATTTTACGAAAAAGGCAACTTTCAAATTTCGATATTTTTAACTTCCCGATTCATAGGGAAGTTACTGTAATTTCAATTGATATTGACTTCTAAATGTCCACCTAACACGAAAATGAAAAAATTAATCAAATATAATAGCAATTCTAGTTGTAATACAAGTCTGAAGTTAGACAGTTTAGGAATATCGATTTTTCCGACATAATTTGGCTATGATAACTGTGATCAACTTCTTGTCCTGAATTTTTTTCTACATCAAAATACACACTTTATTGATAAGAAATCATACTTTTCATTGACATTTATGATACATAACATATTTTTAAAAAATACTGAACACAATAAGAATAATCGTTCAAAATTTTTATCTTTGACATGTGCGATCTAACAAGTTCCACCAGATCGCACGGTCGGACAAATAAGGATCTTTTCAGTGAACCTTCCTCTATATGTATAATGTGACAAAAATCATTTCCAACTGCAAACCAATTCTCAAGATATTATAGTTTGAAGACATCCGCACACCGGATCTTTCATCACCCGTATCACAATTAGCGCTACCGGCAGCTCGGCCCTCTAACAGGTTGCAGTTTTCCCATCGTTCTGCCGTTCCTCCGTTTTATTCGGCCCGGGCCATTTTCGGATTCTTCGGCTTACTATGTATATGGGTCCGGTCATCATTGATGAGAAGGGCCATGCTACCTACTTTTTGGATTTTTAAGCGGTTTTAAGGCTCGGAATGAACGTCGGGCTCTCTCACCTTCAGACCTGCAGGGTGCCTCGCCTGCCCATGTTTTGGCTCCCCCCCTTCGCCATGTTCCTTGTTTGAATGTGTCAAGTTTTGAATCCCGTCCCTACTCTGTCTCTGCTATCCAGTGGTACCGCGGACTAACCCTAACCCAAACCCGGTTAACCGAACAAGGTTTCTGTAACCCATACTAACCCGGAGAGAACGGGTGTTAGAGCCTAGAGAGAGTCGGTTAACTGTAGTCTTATGTAACCGGGTTAAGTGGGTACCGTACCCATGGATATGACTAGCATATTACTAGATTATTACTAGAAAAACAAGTGTAAACCGTGTTTACGGGAAACCATTTTTTGTTTTTATACAAGCATGTTACGAGCTGTGTGAGGGCTTGTTCTAAAGAGGAAGGTTCATCATAGCCCGCTCTGCTCATGATTTAACAAGATTATGTTCATATTTAATAATATGAGCTTCCAAAGTAGGGCAAACAAGTCGAGACAACCACCCTCAGGTTCCCATGTATTTTTCTAATACAAAACGGTTTTTCTGACTTAAATCATGAGCAGATCGGGCTATGATGAAACTTCCTCTTTACAATAAGCCCTCACACAGGTCATAACATGCTAATATGAGGACAAAAAATATTTTCCTATCTACCTAATAATACCTAATCTAAATTAATTCTCGTCGCATAATCTTTCCATTGTAGATATTGGTTCACTTGGTTTAACAATTGAAATTTTCTATACGTTTTACATTAATTTCCAGAAATTTCATATATATATATGACGCATGCGCACAGCACGAACATAAAGTACAAAGTCGGTAAATCAGTAGTTGCTAAGGTAGGGCATAACATTGAAATGATAAAAACGTTTTTTTCGACGCGCCAAAAATCCTTCTGGCAATCGTCATTTTAGTAAAAAAAGAACCTATTTTCAAAATTTCATCGAATTCGGAGTTGTACCATGAACGGAAGAACAGCCATTAACTCTTACTGACGAAGCATTTCAATTGTAATGGTTGGAATATATTAACAAAAACTACAATACTACTGGAAAGTCCAAGTCCAGTAGGTATACACTATGGCTTACTTTTATCCTCGTGATCGAATCGAAAGTAGCTCATACCTTTAAATAGACCTTGCTATTTAATTAGAAAGTTAGTGGACAGTATTGCTAGAATTTTGAGATCTCATGAATTTTTCATAAATATCACGCACGTTTCTTTCATATGTATGTATACCGAGACATTACTGTACATGAAAGTTTCTACATATATTTTTGTTAACAAGAATGTTATTTCATGGAAATAGATTTCCGGAATTTTTGTCACATTAAACGGCGACGAGACAATTCATGCTCAAGATAGAAAAGCCCACTAATAAGTGGTCTACAAAGTGTTTTCGTAGCTCTGAAGTGGTCGCATGTTGCATTATCGTTTCGATCTCTTTAATCGTTCACGTGGTCACCGTTACCTTCGATAACTTTTTCCAACCTCGTGCAAGCTTGTATGTAAGTACATACAGTATCGCCGCTTTATCAAAATTTGTTTCATTCCCCGTTCCTAAATGGTTTTTCTGTTGACTAATTTCTGTTTTGCATAGGGAAAACAAGTTTCCAAGTCTCGCGTTGTCAAACAAAAATGGAACACTCTAGTATGTATCAGCCAGCTTGTAAACAATTCGAAATTACACGATTGCTTACGGTTCCCAGAATCGAGTAGTGTCATTGTAGTAGTCAAAACTAAAATTCTCGTATAACCTCTTCTGATTATGCTTCAAAGTTGCAACAACTACAAGACACCTCACCAAGAACAGTTCTGACTCTGTTCATCTCGGCTCTTCGTCAATAAGATTATGAAAATCATTTTTGCAAGTCTAAGTTCTCTCATACAACCTATATACAGTAAACGATCATTATTAGTCCGGAATCATTAAAAAAAAGTTTATTTTTATGTTACCAATTAATGTATTATACATATAATGTGCCAAAGTCTGATTTTTAAAAAAATTTCTTACCGAGATCTAGGCATGGCAAGTAACCTATTTTTCTCTTTTGGAAATTCACCAGTTTTCAGCGGCATAATTATTAACTTCCCGATTCATAGGGAAGTTACTGTAATTACCCCGAAAATCAAAAATTGAGTTTTTAGCAGATTTTCACATTTCATGGTCATTGGAGTCATTTTAGACTATTTTTATCAAAATGTTTGTGTGTGTGTGCGCGCGCGCGCGTGTGTGTATAATAAACTGAATGATATCGACGCTAGGTTCGATCATTTTTAGAAAAACTACAAATGTGCAATTATTTAAGCATGTTTCTAACGTTTCGATCCCGATGTGGATCTTTTTCAAAGAGACACTTTTGCGTCTGAAAAATATGAGAGAAATTAGAAAAGAAAACAAAAAGAAAAATTTTTTTCACATAGAAAAAACCAAAAATTAAATTTCATATACGTACTTGTTGTATGAAAAGTGGACATAAACATTTAAAAACAAAAATTAGTGAGTTACGTTTGAACGGTAATTTAGCCCATGATGGTAGATATGTAACTGAAACATGTGCTGCTTCAAAGGTATAAAGGCTATGACATATATCTATGTAACTTGTTACGATTGGTAGATCGATATCGATTGATGGTGGTGTTTACATTTCAGAGCGGCAAATTTGAAACCAGTTTTAACCGAAACACGTTTAAATTAATATGTGGACTTTTGTCTCTGTATTGGAATTGTGAAACTATATAAATTTATTTAAACAAACTAAACATATTATTGTGTTCAAAATTTGAAAATAATATAACCATTTTAAAAATAAATAAAAGAGAAATTATACAAGATGTTTTGTGAAGTAACATGAAGTGTAAAGCTTTAATGGTTAGAATCTTAGATGGAAAAAAGAAAAATTATTTTATTATGTATCATTCAGTTTATTATATAACTAATTTTCGATCGAGAAGAATTTAACCTTTTTTGTGTGTGTGTCCGTTTCTGTGGTATCAAATTTTTCGTTATCGTTTTCTGAAAAACTAACAACGCGATCAGAATAATGAATGATTCAATCGATGTGCCCCGCTGTAACTTATTGTTAGAAACAGTTATAACATCATTTTGGTTCTTAATAACTGTTTCGAGAACCGGAACCGATCCATAACGGTTTTCATTTCCTAGAACCGAGTACTCGGGTAGCCGACTATCTCATGAGATACCCGGGTATTTTTGCTCTACTCGGGTGTCTCATGGGTACCCGAGTACCCGGGTATCTCATATACTCGGGTAAAGGTTCTAGCTCTAAATTACATAGTGGAGAACAATGGAGTTACTCCAGTCTCATACTAAATGACTTAATTCGTTCGTCTTCGTTTCGTGTCCGCATTGTGGAAACGAATTCATGGAAACGAATGCAAAAGGTCAATCCAGAAATGTTTTGTACTTCCGAAGAAAAAGGGTAGACCAGAGTGTTGGTGTGCGAAACTGAAATTCTGTAATTCCTAATCACCTTATGGAACTTTGAAAGTTCTTACATAGGTATCGATTTTCTGGTAGGTGGACCGGGCGTGAGCGCGAACGGGTCAGGGCGGAGCGGGCTTGTACTTATGATTACGATAAGAAACGGGGAAGTGATCCATGATCATTCATGGAACCGCGTTATAGCTGCTGCAACTATCGGAAGCTGCAATTTTCCGGTAATCGTTTATTCGTCGCAACTCCTACCTACTTATCAGCGATCTACAGATACACCTAAACATAATTTTCCCTGTTCAGGTATAGATACGTCGCAAGCATGATGGTACATTTTGATCGTCGTTCTTTCTTGACGTAGGATCGACGATAATACTGACAATTTCAAGTACAATGCTCATAGATTAAAACCTGAAGCGTAGATCAACAGCACCGTAAAACAGGGCGAATAAATCGTGATTTGAGTCGTCCAAAAGCTAAGATAAATGTTGAAATGTTGAGCAATGTTAGAGAATCGTTTAAACAAAGAATTGTTAAGTGCATTGAAGTAAGAGGTAATAATTTTGCACACATACTAGAGTACAAATAAAACGATCAAAACTTTTCTGCATTTTCCTGCAAGTTTGACCTCGAATGACCTTGAGTCATAGGTCATTGAACTCATCTGGAAACGCACTATTTGATAGAGGGTGGAAGACGTATCATTTCATTAAAAAAAGTAAGTTGACCTTCACCTCACCTTGACGTGTCTACCGGGAAAGGTAAAAGTCTGGCCACATGATGCTCCCCTCGGCACTGAACAATTTTCATCTGTAACATTTTTGCATATAATCAATATTTTTAGAGATATTCGTCTATAACGCTTTATAATTGCCACCCTGTAGAACTAGGTTTCACTTGTTTACTTATTACAATGAAGTAATGTTTCATAAAATAAGTCGAAACTTCATTAAACCAGTTACCTGTTTTCCTAATAGCTACCTTCGTAGTTCGTGCGAGAATATTCGACCGAAAGCGATCAACGATTTTTATTATCACGTTTTTTTTAGGTCGCTTTCTTGTCTGTCTGTCTGTCTGTCCGTCCACTTTCCTTCCGCTTTCCTTGCGCAAAATCTTGTAATCGTATTTTAAACTAATTCCCGATGATCTGGCGACTTGAAATTTGAAACATAGCTCAGAACTAGATGACAGTGCAACATTAAATCGGTTTCATGTCTGTCTGTTTGTTTAATAACGAGTTATTAACGAATAATTATTTAAATAAAAAAAAATTTTTTTTAAACCACGTTTTTAAGACGGACTAAAAATAATTATTTAAGTAAAAGAAAAATGAACTAAAAATAATTATTTAAGTTATATAAATTTTAAAAAAATAATGAAACAAACTTTAATATACGGGCTAAAAAGTACAATTAAGACGGATTAAAAAGTATAATTTAAAATACACTAAAAAATATAAAATAAGTATTTAAATAAAAAAAAATTTTTTTTAACCACTTTTTTAAGACGGACTAAAAATAATTATTTAAATAAAAATTAAAACGAACTAAAAGTAATTATGTAAATTATAATATATGAACTAAAAAGTACAATTAAGATGGATTAAAAAGTATAATTTAAAATGTACTAAATATGAAATAAAATTTTCCCTAGTCTCATACAGATGTCTAACCCCATACAGATAGTACTGAAAATTTGTGATAGTGCATTTACAAAAGCTATGAAAATACTTGTAAGATTTAAAACGAAAAACGTGGGGCGAAAGATAATAGTAAAGAGTTTAGAGACTAGCTATCGTTAAGAAAACTCGCACAACAAACCATATCATTTGCAATGCAATAAAATTGTTACTGATTTAAGTGAACTATTCATGCATCTATTGCAAACGCCCCACGTTTTTCGTTTAAATAAAACAAATTTTTATTTAAATAATTATTTTTAGTCCGTCTTAAAAACGTGGTTTAAAAAATTTTTTTTTATTTAAATAATTATTTCACTTCATCATGTTAATCGACTCATTGTTATGTACAATTACGCAGGCGAAGGGTGCATGAACAAAAGAACTTGCTTACTCTCTTAAGCTCTCTTTGCTTGTTATGTGTGCATTGTATACATATAGTAAGCGACGCACAGTTTAGAGTACTGACCATTTCAAGTAAAAAAATTAATCCCAACAAAAACATCGTGTAAACAGGAGCCAAGTTCTCTATGGCCGTAAAAAGTTGTGAGATCAAACAAAATACGGCCAAATGACATTCATGAACTTGAATCCGAAAGAATTGGAAAGCCATTAACAAATTTTAACTAGCTGGTTATTGTTGCTGGCTCGCTTCGCGAGCATACAGCTATTAATGTTTTTTTTTTAATTTTGTGTGTGACTCTCCACGAGCCACACAAAGAACTTCCCGATTCGTTAGTTGTAAGCGGTAACATTAGCATTAATTGCATAGATAAAAAAAAATGTTTTTAAAAATTAAAAAATATTTTTTTTTAAATTAAAAAAAAAATTTTGTTTAAACAAAAATGAAATGATATATATGATTACGTTTGTTTATTCGGTGGAAAATTTCCATCCTCTCGTATAAATTGCATTGTTGAATGAACTTCTTTCAAAAAAACTAAAAAATCTAAAAAACTACTTGACCAATATGGACCAACATCTAATCAGCTCTAAGTTACGACGGGGCACATCGATTGCATCATTCATCATTCTGATCGCGTTGTTACTTTTTCAGAAAACGTTAATGAAAAATTTGATAACATAAAAACGGCCATACGCACGCGCGCGCGCGCGCACACACACACACACACACTAACAATTTGATAAAAATAGTCTAAAATGACTCCAATGACCATGAAACGTGAAGATCTGCTAAAAAATCGGTTTTCGATTTTCGGGGTAATTACAGTAACTTCCCTATGAATCCGGAAGTTAATTAATGTAGTATTAGATAGAAACAGAAGAGAGTGCGAACTTTAACATCTACCGCTACTTTGAAAGAGCTTCCTTTTGCTACGCAGTCTACTTTGACGCCTAGAAGCGTTCACAAAGTGTTGATACATGGAGCAGAAATGATAAAACATGCGATTTTTAACTTCCCGATTCATAGGGAAGTTACTGTAATTACCCCGAAAATCGAAAATCGATTTTTTAGCAGATCTTCACGTTTCATGGTTATTGAAGTCATTTTAGACTATTTTTATCAAATTGTTAGTATGTGTGTGTGTGTGTGTGTGTGTGTGTGTGTGTGTGTGTGCGTATGGCCGTTTTTATGTTATCAAATTTTTCGTTAACGTTTTCTGAAAAAGTAACAATGCGATCAGAATGATGAATGGCGCAATCGATGCGCCCCGTCGTAACTTAGAGCTGATTAGATTTTGGTCCATATCGGTCAAGTAGTTTTTTAGATTTTTTAGTTTTTTTAGTTTTTTTCGAAAGAAGTACATTCAAGAATGCAATTTATACGAGGGGATGGAAATTTTCCACCGAATAAACAAACGTAATTATATATATTTCATTTTTATGTAAAAAAAATTTTTTTAAATTTAACCCTTTGAACACGAGCGGCGCCGATACGGCGTCCGGCCGATGTTAAGTAGCAACTCGAGCGGTGCCGATACGGCGCCCGGCCGATGTGAAGTGGCAAGGATGCATCTTGGCTATTGTTTTACTAAGTATCACACCAAAACTAATTACGGAGTGTAATATTTATCAAAATTTGTTGTTTTCGACATATAAATGAATAAACTGGTGAAATTTTTTTTTTTAATTTTTTTAAAATTAAATATTTTTGAAGTACCTGTAAAATGTTCACCTAATTTGGCCGAAATCGTTTCGAGTTGCTGGTTCGCGCAAGCGAAAACGGCCTCGAGTTCAAAGGGTTAAAAAAAAAATTTTTTTTAATTAAAAAAAAATTTTATTTTCAATTATGCAACTAATGCTAATGTTACCGCTTACAATAATCAAACTAGCTGGTTATTGTTGCTCGCCCGCTTCGCGAGCTCGCGGGTAGGACTGCTCTTTCGAGAGGGTTAGTGGTACGCATTGCTAGTGGGGCATACAGCTATTAATGTTTTTTTACCCCGAAAATCGAAAATCGAATTTTTAACAGATCTTCACGTTTCATGGTCATTGGATTCATTTTAGACTATTTTTATCAAAATGTCGGTATGTGTGTGTGTGCGTGTGGGTGTGCGTGTGTGTGTGCGTGTGCGTGTGCGTGTGCGTGTGCGTGTGCGTGTGCGTGTACGTGCGCGTGCGAGTGTGCGTGTGCGCGCGCGCGCGTGTGTGTGTGTGCGTGTGCGTGTGTGTGTGTGTGTGTCAAATTTTTCGTTAACATTTTCTGAAAAAGTAACAATGCGATCAGAATGATGAATGATGCAATGGATGTGCCTCGTCGTAACTTAGAGCTGATTAGATTTTGGTCCATATTGGTCAAGCAGTTGTTTAGATTTTTTAGTTTTTTTCGAAAGAAGTTCATTCAAAATGCAATTTATAAGAGAGGATGGAAATTTTCCACCAAATAAACAAACGTAATTATATATATTTCATTTTTTTTTTTTTTAATTATGCAGTTAATGCTAATGTTACCGCTTACAACTAACGAATCGGGAAGTTCATTGTGTGGCTCTTGGAGAGTCACACACAAAATAAAAAAAAAACCATTAATAGCTGTATGCCTCACTAGCAATGCGTACCACTAACCCTCTCGCAAGAGCAGTCCTACCCGCGAGCTCGCGAAGCGAGCGAGCAACAACAACCCCATCCGCGAGCTCGCGAAGCGAGCGAGCAACAATAACCAGCTAGTTTACCTATTAGTCAGCTTGGAGAGGAAGAGTAAGAGGCAAAAAACGAGGACTTGAAATTTATAAGGAAACACAGAAGTAGAAAGGATTCTGCGGAACATACAAACATAAATTTGTTTAATTATTTCTTACTGTCTTCAAATCCAATTATATCTGAATTAGGTCTGCAGGGAAAGTGTAGTAAAAAGTTAAATCTCGATCTCAAAGATTTGCAGATCCTAAAATCACCAAAAATTCGATCAAATACAAACTACGTCATTGAATAATAATCTTTAATAAACAAATAGTCGGTAGTGTATATTATGTTTTATTTACTTTACTCAAATATTCGAAAGTAATTTTTACACAAAATGTTAATTTTTTCCTCGCACAATAATTAATTCGCGCTAGAACTGACTTCTAGACCACTGTGCGCCGGCACGCTCGGTCATCCGATCCGTGTATCATTCTGTCTTTCTCTATCTTCGGCACTCTTTTGAAGTCACGGCGCGATCAATTTCGAGAAAAAAATAGCATACCCTTTACGATCTATGACATTTAAAACCCCCGTATTCTGGTTATAGATCGAGAAATTACTGTACTTCCTAATTTGTTTCAAATTGCACGGTCCAACAGCCAAAAATGGTTTCGATTCTCACTATGCAATTTTTATACAGTTTTCCGCGCTGATTCCGAATCTGGTCTTAGTTTTTCTCCTAGACGCACAGTTTTTGAGAAATTTGAGTTTGAAAAAAAAACATATTTTTCGACTTTGAACAAAGATTGTGATGTTATTGTAAAAGATATTGTATTGTTCTTTACAGCAAAAGATTCTCTAGACTTTCTCGAATCCAGAGATGTGCAATAGTAATACATGATGATTGTTTAAACATGTTTAAACAAGCATTAAAGACGGAGATGCACGCAGCGCGGTGTAAGTTCACGCTTGTGGCAGAGCACCACTGGCGGCGACTCGCGTTCCTCGATAACACTGTCCAACACCAAAAATGTTTTCATATAACTAAAGGTTGGATCCTATAGAGTTTTTTGCGCTGATTCCGAATTTGCCCTTAGTTTTTCTCCTACACGCACAGTTTTTGAAAAACATGACTTTGAAAAAAAAAACTAATTTTTCAACTTTAAACAAATGTTGTGACGGTATTATAAAAGATATTGAATTGTTCTTTGCAACAAAAGATTCTGTAGACTTTTCTGAATACGGTGATATCCATTATTAACACGTTATGATTGTTTAAACATTAATAAATAATCATTAAAGACGGAGAGACACCACTTTTGCACCAAATTTTGATGATATTTTTTTAATTATCTCAAAAAATAAGGGTCCAGCGAAGAATCGAAATATACCACGCGATAGAGCAGATTTTTATCTAGAAGATCCACCATTTCAAGTTAGCAACAAATGACGTTTTTACCTTTCCAGAAAGCAAAATATCATCGTCTGACACGAGTTGCTGCCAGTGGCGCTCTTCCACCAGCGCGGTCTTACTCCGCGTGGCGTGCCATATTCCGACGAACTCGTTTCTCCCTTTTACAAATCAGGATATAGTTACTTATAAAATATATTTGTCTATAGTGTCTAGGTGGGGATGCGAGATATCTCGTCCAGGGTAACCAAAGGGTTAAACATGTTTAAACAATCATCATGTATTACTATTGCACATCTCTGGATTCGGGAAAGTCTAGAGAATCTTTTGCTGTAAAGAACAATACAATATCTTATATAATAACATCACAATCTTTGTTCAAAGTCGAAAAATGTATTCGTTTTTCAAACTCAAATTTCTCAAAAACTGTGCGTCTAGGAGAAAAATAAGACCAGATTCGGAATCAGCGCGGAAAACTCTATAAGAATTGCACAGTGAGAATCGAAACATAAAAAAAAGTTGAAATTTGTTGGACAGTGTTATTAAAGAGCATCGTAGAATCATAAAAATACGAATATTCATCATGTTGCAACATCTCCAAAATTTCAAGTCATTTAGTCTCGAATCTGATGACTTTAATGCTTCGCCCTGACCTGAACATTTCATTTTTAAACTTTAATTCAATCAACAAACTGCCAACATTTTCTGTATTTCTTTCTGTAGTATACGCCGCTGTAGCTTCCATAGTTGTTCGCAAGCAAAAAAATGGCGTAATTTAATTTGTTTTTCAATATTTAACTATGTTCCACCCCTCTGACCATCTTGAAACTTTTGTATATATTAGATAGATAACAGAACATTGTTGTTGAATTTTTTGAAAGTGGTCACTCGAAGGGTTGTTTGCAATTTCCACCCCTAAAAAATTTAATCATTTTTTTCTACCCTTAATAATATCATCACAATTGTGGAAAAAATATATGATATGAAGGACGTAAGTACGAGTATTTTCGTATTTTTTTTATCTGAATACCTTAATTAACAACCGAGAAAAAAAATGATATTGTTAAAGATATTTATCCTCATATAATCCTTATATGAAGGGTTAGCGACTTGAAATTTTGGGGGGTTATCTATTAACCTAAAATCTGTTGGTTTATTTGAAATAGTATAATCGATAAACAAAAATGAATTTGTTTAATTCATTTGAATACTACTTCATAAGTTACTTTTGTTTCATGCCTTACTTTATCATTTACATTCAATGTGTAATGACGTCGTTCCTTGAATATAAAAATAAAAGATAGTTCATTCATTTAAAACCAGATTCAGTTTATTTATTGCATATTTCAATAAAATCAATGTTTTCCACACAATTTCAATAAAAATCCAGGGGGGGCCGATTCACTATTCTTGGTCTGCTAGACCCTTTGTTTGCATAATTGTAATAAAATCTATTTGAAGGTGAAACGTATTATTTGAAAGTTAACATTTCCAAGCTTGTTTCGTTATACTGAACTGATAAGTTATTTCCACGTTATTCCACTAATATTCAACTCTTTGTCGTAAATCGAATTGTACTGCTTTTCCCTCGTAATCTTTCATACACCTAATCTTTTAACATGATTTACATGCAAGAATTCGCTAATCTCAAGGAGAACAGCCAACGAGTCTGTGAAATAAAAGGGATTCCGATTCCGATAAGGTTTCGTAGAAAATGAAATGTTAACGCTTCTTAGGTTGCACTTTCCCTTTGAATTCTTGTTTGTCGGGTGATTATTTTTACAGGTGCGGTGCACGTCGAAAAGTTGGCCAGTGGCTTTGCTCGCGTTATTAATTACGTTTTTGATATGAACTGCTACGATTTTCGAAGAAAAAGTAGGTAAAACTTGTAAGAAACGGGTATTACACGTGTGCGTCATCCGCTCGAAAAAAGAAAACTTGCAGCCTCGGTTTCGTTTAATTAGCTTGGTAATCGGGGCCTGGAATCACCTTGTAAAAATTTCTCTCAAACCTTGTAGAACTTCATAGCAGTTTTATGCCTTGGTTGATCGCATGCTAGGCTCGGTCGAGACCAACAGTTTTACGGTACTTTATACTTGACGCGAAGTTATCGTTAATTGCTTATAATAATGCAACGCTCGACAAGCTTTTGATGGAACCCGTATAAATACGTTGCAGCAAAATTCTGGGCTCGGTTTTATTTCTTGACAGGCCGATTTCTTGTTCGGCCGTCAAGTCGGTTAACCAGTACGATGCGCAGCATGGAAACTTTTTGCCGATGCAGATCAGCTTTGGGCGTTATCGGAACAAACTTTTCCTACCTATATGCTCTGGTCTTTCATTTTGCAAGAAAATCATACGCTATCGGGTCGAGCTCTTTTCATTATCAAATCCAATGCAACATACAGAACGTAATTTCCATAAAAAGAAGCTCTGATATTAACCATCATCCGGCCCTCGCTTTCTCGACTTTTAAGGGGCTGTGCTAGGGTGGTCCTTATTTTACGACCATGAAATTTTCGGCGGGCCCCCCTCCAATGTTGTTCCTTTTCTTGATAAAATGATATATCCATAGTTTTAGAGCAACCGGACATCGGGAAGTCGTGCCTCATCGAGCGCGAAGTTTTGAAATAGAGGTAAGAGCGCGCTAAATGTAAAGCGTAAACTGAAAATTGAAGTTAAATATTTTATACAATATTTTATACTTTGTACGAATTAAGATTATTTTACATTAATTAGCCTGTCGAAATTCTATCCGCCATCTTTCCGCTAAAAGTCCATTTTCGCGAAGCGTAATATCGGTGAGAACGATCAGTGCGACGCACAGTGGGACAGAATGGCTCGGTAGCTGTTCACGTCTATTTTACCATTATTTCAAAACTTAAGGGGGTACGGTAACCCCTGATCTGGGTATTTATCAGTGTAAGCAACCTCCACACTGAAAAACAGTTTGGCAACAGTGACGAACATACATTTGTATCAATCTAATGCTTCAATTTCGCTATCAATACAGGTTTTTTTCTTTTTATCAATATCTTTGTTGCTTTTAATGGATCCGAGTGGCTTCAAGCCCTTTATATATTTGTTGTTACAAATATACGCCGATAATTCTCCTGTCTAAGCGCCATCTCGTTTGAGTAGCTGAACTAAAATTAGTTCTACTTGCCCTTCATTGCCCTTCATGAACGGAATCTGGGGAACAATTGAATGCGATCGCGAGAAAACATTTTTAACTTCCCGATTCATAGGGAAGTTACTGTAATTACCCCGAAAATCGAAAATCGATTTTTTAGCAGATCTTCACGCTTCATTTTAGACTATTTATATCAAATTGTTAGTATGTGTGTGTGTGTGTGTGTGTGTGTGTGTGTGCGCGTATGGCCGTTTTTATGTTATCAAATTTTTTGTTAACGTTTTCTGAAAAAGTAACAATGCGATCAGAATGATGAATGATGCAATGGATGTGCCCCGTCGTAACTTAGAGCTGATTAGATTTTGGTCCATATTGGTCAAGTACTTTTTTAGATTTTTTAGTTTTTTTCGAAAGCAGTTCATTCAAGAATGCAATTTATACGAGAGGATGGAAATTTTCCACCGAATAAACAAACGTAATTAGATATATTTCATTTTTTTTTAATTATGCAACTAATGCTGATGTTACCGCTTACAACTAACGAATCGGGAAGTTCTATGTGTGGCTCGTGGAGAGTCACACACAAAATAAATAAAAAACCATTAAGAGCTGTATGCCCCACTAGCAATGCGTACCACTAACCCTTTCGTAAGAGCAATCCTACCCGCGAGCTCGCAAAGCGAGCGAGCAACAACAACCCTACCCGCGAGCTCGCGAAGCGAGCGAGCAACAATAACCAGCTAGTTTGTCCTCATATTAGCATATTACAAGCTGCGTGAGGGCTCATTGTAAAGAGGAAGGTTCATCATAGCCCGCTCTGCTCATAATTTAAGTCGAAAAAATAATTTTGTATTAGAAAAATACATTAGAATCTGCGGAATTTTTCTTCATTTGTTTTCCCTATTTTGGGCACTCATATTATTAGATATAAACAGAATCGAACTAAATCATGAGCAGAGCGGGCTATGATGAACCTTCCTCTTTAGAATAAGCCCACACACAGCTCAAAATATGTTAATATGAGTACAAAAAATGTTTTCCCGCAAACACTAATTTCATCAACAAAACAGTGTTTGCGGGAAAACGTTTTTTGTCCTCATATTAGCATGTTATGAGCTGTGTGAGGGCTTATTGTAAAGAGAAAGGTTCCTCATAGCCCGCTCTGCTCACGATTTAAGTCAGAAAAACCGTTTTGTATTAGAAAAATACATGGGAACCTGAGGGTGGTTGTCTCGACTTGTTTGCCCTTCTTTGGACGCTCATATTATTAAATATAAACATAATCTTGTTAAATCATGAGCAGAGCGGGCTATGATGAACCTTCCTCTTTAGAACAAGCCCTCACACAGCTCGTAACATGCTTGTATAAAAACAAAAAATGGTTTCCCGTTTTCACTTGTTTTTCTAGTAATATTCTAGTAATATGCTAGTCATATCCATGGGTACGGTACCCTCTTAAGATCTCAGACGTTAAATCCCGGACCCTTACAATTTTCGTGTACGTATATGTGATATAGCGATGTGTGCACTCACATACGTCAACGCGCGAGTGTCGTCAGCTAGACAGACGGTGCTCTTAATTATTTTGAGTACAAATTTTTTCAACTTGGAGGTTCGGAGTCGGATTCGAAGCCGGAGATAAAAAAAAGAGGGATTGGAGTCGGAGCCGGAGTTACGAATTTTGTCTACCGACTCCGAAGCCCTGCTCAAAACAATAAATGTAAAAGAAATAGAAATGAAATGTGTACGTTCATAAGCCTGAACATACATTCGGTATCTTTGTTCTATTCACCTGAATCGCTAATTACCGTTTTCATTCTTCTTTGTTAGTGTATTTGTAATAAGTGACCTCTTTTGATCGAAATTATCATCCGCTGGGAAGTGGGAACGTGAGCGCAGAAGCGTCGCATGCCATTTAAGAAAAACGCGTATACAGGGTGTCCCAAAACTACCCTAGGAGCCGAAAATGGGAGGTTCCTTGGGTCATTTGAAGCAACATTTTCCTTTACAAAAATGGTGTCCGTGACTTTGTTTAGAAGTTAATAACGAAAACCATGGACCAATCAGAGCGCAGCTATACCGAATGGAGTCCGATTCTGCGACAGGTCCCGTGTCGCCATTGGTCGACTCAGAATCAATCCGCTGTAGCCGCGCTCTGATTGGTCCGTGTTTTTCGTTAATAACACCTAAACAAATTCACGAACACCATTTTTGTAAAGGAAAATGTTGCTTCAAATGACCGAAGGAAACTCCCATTTTCGGCTCCTAGGGTAGCTTTGGGACACCCTGTATACGTGCATATGTACATGTGCGTGTGTACTGCTCCACCGCGACACCGCACCGAAAATTACAGACCCTCCACCGTGAAACACGGCCTTTATTTCCGAAAGAGTAATAATTTGTTTGCTTTTATGGTACATTCTTCGGTATGGAAACAACGTCATATGGTACAGGTGTACAAACGTCACGAATATTCTTCCTGTCCGGGCACGCAAGAATAAACGATACTATTGAGTTGTATTAAACATCGTCGCATAGGGGAGCACGTTCATTTAAAACGTTTATTTTAAATTAAATTGTACAATGCCGCCAGTTCACCCGTGACTACTCTATCATTATTTACACTTAATAAGGGGACTCTGAAAACACGTACACAGTAACTTGCGTTACCCTGCATTCTTACTTCATATTATTAAGAGCCATTGGTAGAAATATTTATTACAGCGCTCTCGAGTTGTTCAGAATTAATCCATAGAAAATTAACCAGACCAGGTCCGCGTAATCATTTTTTCCCATACACACACTACCCCCGCCTGTCCTAAAAACATAGCGAACTTAATTATTTTGAAGCGAGTGCAGTTTATACTTTATACTGACATCCTTTATTGAGAATTTTAAGGATTGTTTCGTTTGACAAACTTGAAATAAAGAATTAGTTTTTCGTTGCTCGTATTTCGTTAAAAAGTTATAAACAAAATATATTTTTTAGCCCCATTCAGATTCCTAACCTCGTACAGATAGTCCTAAAAATTTGTGATTGTGATTTTTAATAGTGTCACGTCCGGTGGTTCTGTCATAGATAGTAATTAATAAATTCAATCATATACAGGGTGGGGCATTTTAAACAGGTCACCTGAATAACGCGGCTGCTATTGGTGTTAGGAAGAAATGCATCAGATGGAACTTGTATGGTATCGAGGGGGCATTATTCTGATGTTAGTAGCTTTTTTGTAGGTGGATGCGCAAAGGACATATGAAGGTCAACTTCATTTTTTTAAATGGAATGAGGAATTTTTTAATACGCCAATCAATGCAGCTGGACATTCATAATAAAAAAGTATTAACCTATGTATGTCGAAAAGTTAATCGTTCAGAAGATATTTCAATTTAAAAAACATAAAATACCATTACTGTCGTACTACACTAGTAAGTAAACGCTAACGTCTTAGTACGGCAGTAATGATATTTTTATATTCTTTGCATTGAAATATCTACTGAACGACTAACTTTTCGACATACATAGGTTAGTACTTTTTTATTACGAATGTCCAGCTGCATCGATTGACGTATTAAAAAATACCTCATTCCATTTAAAAAAATGAAGTTGACCTTCATATGTCCTTTGCGCGTCCGCCTTCAAAAAAGCTACTAACATCAGAATAATGCCTCCTCGATACCATACAAGTTCCATCTGATGCATTTCTTCCTAACACCAATAGCAGCCGCGTTATTCAGGTGACCTGTTTAAAATGCCCCACCCTGTATATAAGTACAAAAAGTTCTTAGGGCTCATAGTTTTTGAGTAATAGGCGAAAAACCAAAACAAGATAATACAAATCGTGGTTTTTACCCTCTCCCCAAGTTAGCACAGGGTCCGCAAGATCGAAAACTCACAAGGGAACCTATTCAGATGAGACAAAATGATTTTGATGAAACTTATGTCAGATATAGTTATTCAAAAACTATTTAACACGTGTTTTTTTTTATCGGCAACCATCCACTTTGAAAGGGTGAAAACAGCCCAGAAAACAGCTCAGAAGCCAAAGATCGAAAAAAATTTATTTTCTCTTTAAATTGTGTGTTTTTAATGGGAAACGTAGTTGTGCAAAAAAATGTTAACAAAAGACATTTGTTTAAATAATATATTAAAAATAAACGCTTATATTTCTGTGAAACAAGCCAGAATTCCTTCCTCCGCACACCAGGTGCAAGATTATCTTTCATTATGCATAAATATTGTTAAATGGAAAAAGAAGACAATCCTGAAACATGTATCCCCTATTTTGGATCAAAGATCGCACATAGTGTACATTAAAATTAACTAACGATACATAAGAGAAACCGAAAGAAAACATAACATTTTTAATGTATTGTTTGAACAAACATATTTTGTAATAGTTAAGTGTTTCTCGATCGTAAATTTTAATATAAATCAATTATATGTTCTCGACGCACGGTTTCGATAAAAAATAAAGTAAAAACAAAGCAAATTAGTAATATTTAAATGTAACTCAACGTTTCGATCCAGGTGCGGATCACTTTCAAGAGCAATTGCGTCTGAAAATATATATTGTTACGTCCCAAGTAAGACAAATAGAGATTCAATAGAGATTTTGATAGATTTATATGATAGGGATATGACGCAGTTTCGAACCTACCTGCACTCACCGGCTTCGGTTCGGGAAATTGAGGGTTTTATGATGTTTATGTGGCTTTATTGTAAATTATTGGTCACGAAGAAATCGAAGTTGGAGAAGCTGATATTTAGCAGAAATTAAACAAGTGTATTTAAACAATGAATTCAGGATACATTTGAGTTCGCGAGTAGTCGGTACGAGAGTTAGTAGTTATTATAAATGTTAGTAATTACCGTTACGCTGGTTCGCTTTTCGGTGGTTGTTAATCCAAATTTCGCCTCGGTATTAGTCACACACACTACTTTTTCGACTAAGATGGTTCACGGTGCTGTTTCAATAGACTACTTTTTTTCGATTCAGATTATTCTCGATGTTGACTCGTTAGACTGGTGCTTTTATTACTACTGACTCGCTGGCGAGGTGTCGTCGTTTTTATATTTTCTTCTATCCTTTGTTCTAAACCAAATCCTTGTGGAGTTGGTTCGGTTTTCACTTTGTCATCGTAATCGTAGTCTGCAGTTTGTTCACTGAATTATTCTTGTGTCTTTCTCTCTCTCAGCTGGATCCTCCGCTTCTCGCGTTCTTCCGGAGTGCTTTCGTCAGTCTATGTGTCAGCTCTATTGCGTTCTTGGTCTTCTTGGTATTTAATTTTGTTTAGGTGGTTTTCTTGTAATTTTGCGCTCCAGGTGGCCTGCAGCTGCTTCGTTGCTTAACATCGCTCGCGTATTATATTTCAGTTTATTCGCTTAGTATATGATTACAATGTTTTATTAGTTTGAGAGAATTAGTTAGAGAGAATGTTAAACAAAATTAAGAAATATTTGTATCGTGGTTATTTATTGTTTATTAATGATGGTTGGACCACCGGACGTGACAATATAAACAAAATATAATGGGTAATTCATAAAATTAATAAAACTATAAATAATAGTTTTAAAGAACATACTTGCTAAGTGTAAAGAAAAGTTTTAAAAATAATGACTGAGTTCCATGCTGGTCTACATTGAACTGAAGCAATTAACCATTGCTAACAAAACATATTTTGTTAAAATTTTTTGCACTACTACATTCTCCATTAAAAGAAAAACACAATTTAAAAAAAAATCAAATTTTTCGATCTCTGTTTTCCAAAATATCTAAAAAAAATATGGATCTGACAGCGAACTTTGAGGGCTGGTTTCACCCCTTCAAAGTGGATGGTTGCCAATAAAAGAAAATACGTGTCAAATATTTTTCGAAGAACTACATCTCGCATAAGTTTCATCAAGATTGGTTTGTTTCACCTGAATATGTTCCCTTGTCAGATACGACACCCCTGAGTACCCCTAAATGACGTGTCAAAATTTCATTGAATACTTTCCAGGTAGACTTCTTTTTTTCGACCCGCCGCACAGTGGAACAGAATGGCTCGGTAGCTGTTCACGCCTATTTTACCATTATTTCAAAACTTAAAGACCACATCAAATAGGTCGTTCGATTTGTCTTGGCGTCAGCTATAATATCATTCAATAAAAAATATATAGTTACAAATAAACAATCAAGGTGACCTCAATTTTTTATTAAATAAAAAAAATTTTTTTAATTTTTTGTATTGGAATTTGTAGAAGACTAATTACTGATTACTTTTTGTAGGAAACATTTTTTGTTACACCACCGGAAATGTCTGAAAAATCGTGTGAATGATGAATAATAATTGAAAACTGGCTGTTCAGGCATTGAAACAAGAGTAATCCATATTTTTTGAATCAATGAATTTTATTAAAATTAATTGAGAAAATAAAAACATATTATGACGACATCAAACATATTTTTTACACAGTATACATATCTAATTACATATCTACAATGTATTATTTACGATGAATCGTCGTTGTCGTCTTCCAACTCCTCTGATAACGTTAATTTCTCCAGATCTTTTTCAAATATTTTAAAACGGTCATGTTTCTTGCGAATTGAACGGTTTTTGGCAGAAATGGAGGATATGAAAATATCTGAAGTGAAGTATATAATAATGTATGGAGAAGGTCCATCATTGTGTTCTCTCGACTAGATTTTCTCGTATGATGTTCTCTTATGTTTCTTATATCTTTATTTCGTGCGACCACGGAACCTCGGTAACGAAGATAATTTTATATTCAATAAACAGTTTAAACCGAAAGATCACACTATCTTTTCAACGAAATTCGAATTTCGTTAATTTGAAATCAAACTAGAGCGATCGCGAAACTAAGTGGTCGTCATGCGTCTCGAGCAGCGCGACTCGCCGCGGAATCGCGTGTCACGCGACGCTTCAAACCGTCATAATTTCTGGGGTGGGACGAGGGGGGATGTGAACTTTGCAGGATCTTTTAGAGGAGATCTTGCCGAATATGTTCCACTATGTTAGAGCTCGGAACTCTGCGGAACTTTTAACTTATTCCTTGTCAAAGATGAAAGACTATGACGATTTTCCTTAGTTGACTAAACATTTTTTTAAATAATAAATTATGAACATTAACGTTTAGTTCCTGGGGCGTTGTCAACATAGATATACATTCCTCGCATAAAAAAAATTTGGGCACTTAATCTTCAGTAGGTTTTCTAGGACATCGTTATGAAGAAACGGAATTTTTTCGGTGATAAATCGTATCAGAAAAAGTTCGATCTTTGAACGCTTATTGTAACAAGAGTTTTTAATTATTATTAACTTCCCGATTCATAGGGAAGTTACTGTAATTACCCCGAAAATCGAAAATCGATTTTTTAGCAGATCTTCACGTTTCATGGTTATTGAAGTCATTTTAGACTATTTTTATCAAATTGTTAGTATGTGTGTGTGTGTGTGTGTGTGTGTGTGTGCGTATGGCCGTTTTTATGTTATCAAATTATTCGTTAACGTTTTCTGAAAAAGTAACAATGCGATCAGAATGATGAATGATGCAATCGATGCGCCCCGTCGTAACTTAGAGCTGATTAGATTTTGGTCCATATCGGTCAAGTAGTTTTTTAGATTTTTTAGTTTTTTTAGTTTTTTTCGAAAGAAGTACATTCAAGAATGCAATTTATACGAGAGGATGGAAATTTTCCACCGAATAAACAAACGTAATTATATATATTTCATTTTTATGTAAAAAAATTTTTTTAAATTTAACCCTTTGAACACGAGCGGCGCCGATACGGCGTCCGGCCGATGTTAAGTAGCAACTCGAGCGGTGCCGATACGGCGCCCGGCCGATGTGAAGTGGCAAGGATGCATCTTGGCTATTGTTTTACTAAGTATCACACCAAAACTAATTACAGAGTGTAATATTTATCAAAATTTGTTGTTTTCGACATATAAATGAATAAACTGGTGAAATTTTTTTTTTTAATTTTTTTAAAATTAAATATTTTTGAAGTACCTGTAAAATGTTTGGCCGAAATCGTCTCGAGTTGCTGGTTCGCGCAAGCGAAAACGGCCTCGAGTTCAAAGGGTTAAAAAAATTTTTTTTTAATTAAAAAAAAATTTTTTTTTCCATTATGCAACTAATGCTAATGTTACCGCTTACAATAATCAAACTAGCTGGTTATTGTTGCTCGCCCGCTTCGCGAGCTCGCGGGTAGGGCTGCTCTTTCGAGAGGGTTAGTGGTACGCATTGCTAGTGGGGCATACAGCTATTAATGTTTTTTTACCCCGAAAATCGAAAATCGAATTTTTAACAGATCTTCACGTTTCATGGTCATTGGATTCATTTTAGACTCTTTTTATCAAAATGTCGGTATGTGTGTGTGTTTGTGTGTGTGTGTTTGCGTGTGCGTCTGCGTGCGCGTGCGCGTGCGCGTGTGCGTGTGCGTGTGCGTTCGTGCCTTGCGTGCGTCCGTGTGTGTGCGTGTGTGTGTGTGTGTGTGTGTCAAATTTTTCGTTAACATTTTCTGAAAAAGTAACAATGCGATCAGAATGATGAATGATGCAATGGATGTGCCTCGTCGTAACTTAGAGCTGATTAGATTTTGGTCCATATTGGTCAAGCAGTTTTTTAGATTTTTTAGTTTTTTTCGAAAGAAGTTCATTCAACAATGCAATTTATAAGAGAGGATGGAAATTTTCCACCAAATAAACAAACGTAATTATATATATTTCATTTTTTTTTTAATTATGCAGTTAATGCTAATGTTACCGCTTACAACTAACGAATCGGGAAGTTCTTTGTGTGGCTCGTGGAGAGTCACACACAAAATAAAAAAAAAACCATTAATAGCTGTATGCCTCACTAGCAATGCGTACCACTAACCCTCTCGCAAGAGCAGTCCTACCCGCGAGCTCGCGAAGCGAGCGAGCAACAATAACACCATCCGCGAGCTCGCGAAGCGAGCGAGCAACAATAACCAGCTAGTTTTAATTATACTTGTATAATAGTTTGATATGTATACTACATTAAGAAAAGCAAAATCACTAAATCAAATCACCGTATTATTGTTGGCAAGACTGTCAACATTTCAGTGTCACGTCCGGTGGTTCTGTCATAGATAGTAATTAATAAATTCAATCATATATATATAACATATACTTTCTGAATTCCTTTTCTTGTTTTATTAATATTGCGCGAGAATTGTAACCGATTATTATATCAAATATTATATTGAATATTGAATTATCGTATTTTATACCGTACTGCGATCGATCGAATTAAGAAGAGTTTATAAGATGTATTTTGCAGCGAACTACATAGGATTGTTAACTCATGCGATCTATTTCAAAACTAAACTTCTTTTTTTTAATTAAAAGCTTCACCGAACTAATTCATAGTGAAATTTGTTTTAAACAAATGAAATAATTCGAAACATAATATGCGAGCGAATAACTAAAAGAAACTTTCGTTGAGATTTATTCGTTATCGAAGAATATAAAAAATTGATAAAAGATTGCTGAACAATGGACCGGTGCAAATGAATGGAATGTCATACGTCCGGTCGAGCGCTATGTGATAATAGACCGGTGCAAATGAAATGAATATCGTGCGTCCGGTCAAGAGATAGACGATGAGTTAAGAAGAAAATGATTACAAAGAAGTTGATGAGCTTGCATCCACCATAAGAAGATTAAGCGAAGAACAATGGGTCAACAAATTTATAAAGGGAGCCTCCTCATCAGGAGCAGGCAGTCGACAATAAAAATCTTTGAGACACTTCTCGTTCGTACATAGTAAAAATTCAGTTCAGTAAATACTCGGTTAAAATTCAGTCAGTTTCAATCGGTCGTGTTTTGTTAAATTCACCCTCTGTTCAGTTGAAGTGTTTTATAAAAATTCAAAAGTGAAGAGTAAAAGTGAAGGTTTCAATCCAA
The DNA here is from genome assembly GCA_963971365.1 of Lasioglossum villosulum. Taxonomy (NCBI): domain Eukaryota; kingdom Metazoa; phylum Arthropoda; class Insecta; order Hymenoptera; family Halictidae; genus Lasioglossum; species Lasioglossum villosulum. The sequence goes on from OZ020504.1 coordinate 15,739,486, forward strand.
AAATATAGCGTGTATACCCGCTGGATTTTTATACCACTCTTCATCATCCTCAACTCCACCACATCAACATATCAAAGCGGACACGCAACAAAGAGCGAATACCAAGCGATCGAGTCCGTACTAGTTTACGAAAATAAAAGCGAAGTACAACTATCGGTAAATACTAACATTTATAATAATCGTAACTAATTATATGTATTCTGAATTTGTTTTATTTAACTTCCCGATTCATAGGGAAGTTATGGTAATTACCCCGAAAATCGAAAATCGAATTTTTAACAGATCTTCACGTTTCATAGTCGTTGGATTCATTTTAGACTATTTTTATCAAAATGTCGGTGTGTGTGTGTGTGTGTGTGTGTGTGTGCGTGTGCGCGCGTATGGCCGTTTGTATGTTATCAAATTTTTCGTTAACGTTTTCTGAAAAAGTAACAACGCGATCAGAATGATGAATGATGCTATCGATGTGCCCCGTCGTAACTTAGAGCTGATTAGATTTTGGTCCATTTTGGTCAAGCAGTTTTTTAGATTTTTTAGTTTTTTTCGAAAGAAGTTCATTCAACAATGCAATTTATAAGAGAGGATGGAAATTTTCCACCAAATAAACAAACGTAATTGTATATATTTCATTTTTATTTAAAAAAAATTTTTTTTAATTTAAAAAAAAATTTTTTTTTTAATTATGCAACTAATGCTAATGTTACTGCTTACAATAATCAAAAAATATCCCAATGCAAGCGTGGCGTTAGCATTACCCTAGACGTCACCGTGGGACAAACCGACGAAATCTGTGTAAAAATTAAAGAACTTTCGATAGAAATGAGATAGAACGATGAAATTTTTTATAAATTAAAGCTGAAACATTGTAGAATATGTGAAAAATAATGAGATTATGGTACGAATGTTTTCTAACCTTGAAAAAATAAAAGTTTAACTGTTTAACAATAATACGACATTTTGGAAAATTCTGAGGTAATAGAAAAATTTTGAAACTACATTTGAAATCAGCGTGAAAAAATCTACGCGAAATGATGTAGAGCATGTTCCAAAAAAATTTTTGCCGCGCGTGGTATTTTAAAAACCACAATTTTCTCGAAATTGCGCAACTTTGACGAATTTTTTCGAGGTTAAAAAACATTCGTACCATAATCTCCCTATTTTTCCCATATTCTGTAAAGTTTCAGCTGTATGTAAAAAAAATGTCAGTCCTCTATCTCATTTCTATCGAAAGTTATTCCTTTTTGAATCGTATTTTGTCAAGTTTACCCACTGTGCGCCGCACACGGGCGCTTTATCAAAGGGGCGCCACAACATTAACAGTAAACAGATTTGCTAAATTCAAAAAAAGGTCATTCAAATCATTTTCATGTTTGAAGAGGGCGCACTAAATTTCTTTTGCACACGGGCGACTCGTACCCACGCGGCGGCCCTGTGTACATGTATTACTATTGAAAGATTCTTTTGTTCAACACTGAGCGTTCAATTTTCAATGTAAAGAAACATCGTCTTATTTATTCAATAGCGTCTGTAGTAGGGGTATAGTGATCCGAAATTAGTTTTAAACAATGGAGATAAAGGGATCGGTGAGTGTTCGGAAAGGGCCCACCTGTTGCAGCCACCGCTACACAGCTTGTTAGTATGATCAAACTAACGTGTTCAAGCTCTACGAATGTTTATAGAAATAGGCTTCTATTGCTTCTCCTTTTTCGAAATTGAGAATCCGTGATATTGTGCATCTTTCTTGGTACTGTTTATGTGACGGCATGAATACGAGCTCCAATAGCATTCGAAACTCCATGTAAAGATTTAGAATTTTTTTAAAAATTGTTTGGATATCGCTAAATTGATGGAAAAGTAATCAGCGTATTAATAACAAATGCTGTAATCATCTATGTCATTTATCTTCTGCGGTAGTACTAGCTTTTTTTAAAAATATGGAAAAGAGCACAAAACTGCGAATGGTAGAGGCGCTGAATTGTTTTTTTTTTTATTTTACATTGCTCTCAACTCTTTTGCTAAGATTATTTTGCGACGGGCCCTGCAGTTTTTAAGATGGGCTGCGAACCACCTAGGGGGCACCACAGCCGGTGCACAATGGTACGAAATGGCCAAAGAGCGGTCAAAAATCCGTAAAACTGAAACTATCCAATGAATTTGTTTAAAATTTTGTGGACAGGTTGCCACTGGTACAACGCTTAGATGGCAAAAAAATTATTTTTAATTATTAAATATATAGTAATGTAGGATTTCCCTATTTTATGTTTATTTCGGTGGCGATCGAGTTAGCTAATCGATCTACGCGGGCGGGGTAGTAAAGGAATCGATTCTTACGATCACTAAATTTAATAAAATAATAAAAAAGAAAAAATCTAGCGATTCGGCCTACTAAACATTCGAAATTTTGTGTCTTCTTCAACATTTTATGTTTTTACTTTGCTCTCCCCCACCCCCTCCCGCTTCCGCTTTTCTTCCTTTGCTGTCCTATATGATTTAGTCAAGTGTATAGGTCAATTGAGAACATACGTCTTACGTCATACGTCTTACGTCATGTGGAAAGATTTATTTAAAACAAAAGTAACCTATCAAAAATATATTTACAACTGATCCTATCTACAGAGGTGGAAAATGAGCCGAAATCACAAGAGGCTTGTAGGATCGGTTAAGATCAAAAGGGTGTGAAGCTATGGGTCAATAGTCGCGTCAAAAGAATTAAAATGGAATCATACAGGATGCTTATGATTTTTGCTCAACAATTGATAAAGAAATAGAGTTTGAACGTATTGGTAATAATTCGAAGGGATTTATTAATATTGGAGTAATGAACAAACAAAAGAGAGAAACAAAAGACATGACTGCTATTGTTGTTATACAATTGTTAACAATTATCATTAGAAGTAATACTCAATAGTGGTCGGTGATGACTGAAAAAGTTATAAGCAGCAACGTGCCCTCTCTCTCTCTCTCTCTCTCTCACTCTCTCCCTCGCTCTGACTCTCACTCTCTCTCTGTCTCTCTCTCTCTCTCTCTGGAAGGTTTTAGATCAAACCGCATTCGAAATTTTCGTGACACTTTTCGGTAACGCTTTTCGGTAATGCTTTTTTCTGCTATGTGCCAAAGTAAAGACATAAAATGTCAAAAAAGGTAGGACAAAGATTTAGTACAACGTTAGTAAGACAACTTTACAAGGCGACGCACAGTGGTCTAGAAGTCAGTTCTAGCGCGAATTAATTATTGTGCGAGGAAAAAATTAACATTTTGTGTAAAAATTACTTTCAAATATTTGAGTAAAGTAAATAAAACATAATTTACACTACTGACTACTCGTTTATTAATATAATGATTAAGTGTTACAAATATAATATAAAAGATTATTTTTCACTGACGTAGTTTGTATTTGATCGAATTTTTGGTGATTTTAGCATCTGCAAATCTTTGAGATCGAGGTTTAACTTTTTACTACACTTTTCCTGCAGACCTAATTCAGATATAATTGGATTTGAAGACAGTAAGAAATAATTAAACTTTATGTTTGTACGTTCCGCAGAATCCTTTCTACTTCTGTGTTTCCTTATAAATTTAATGTCCTCGTTTCTTGCCTCTTACTCTTCCTCTCCAAGCTGACTAATAGGTAAAATCGCATGTTTTATCATTTCTGCTCCATGTATCAGCACTTTGTGAACGCTTCTAGGCGTTAAAGTAGACTGCGTAGCAAAAGAAAGCTCTTTCAAAGTAGCGGTGGATGTTAAAGTTCGCACTCTCTTCTGTTTCGATCTAATACTACATTAATTAAAATTTGTTAATGGCTTTCCAATTCTTGCGGATTCAAGTTCATGAATGTCAATCTCATTAAACGGGAATACTATGGTCGATTCTAACCAAGTCTTATTTTTTGACAGAAATTGATCTTTATAATTACTGCCTATTTTCCAACGTTTCTCAATATTTTTGATAAACAGTTTAACGTATAGCGATCGTAATAAGCTTTAAGCAAAAATTAAATGTTTTCGGCGCATTGGTTCGATCTTATAAGAACGAACAAATGCGCCGAAAACATTTAATTTTTGCTTAGATTTTTGATAAAGTTCTCTAAAATTCCTTCAATATTATGTTCGCTCACATTCCTTCCGGCAAAAATAGCCTATCGTAATCCACTAACGCAATCCTTTCGTTTCAAATTCTTCAATTTGAACCATTCTTCGAACAATTCCCCTTTAGAATGAGCCCTCACTCAGCTCAAAATATAATCGTATGAGGACGTGAGGTGTGTTCCCGTAAATACGGTTTTCACTTGTTTTTCTAGTAATATTCTAGTTAGATTCTAGTAATGTCACGTGGGTACCCTACCCCCTTAATAATATTTTCGGTTACCGCTCGCCTCAAAATGTCACGGTTCGCATCGAACATCTCAACGGTTTCTTGTTCGATAAGCGAAAGAATTCTCATATCTTCTTTTTGTCCAATCTTGACGCCAAAAGGTATCTCGAAGGGAGTCATACCCACCACACGCTGAAAACTACTGTTTAAACATCGTTGCAACCGGTCGACGTGTTTGTACCAATGGTCGGGGTTATCTAACGAAAGTTTTGTCAACACCGGAATTGTTGACTGTCATTCTTGTTGAAATGTCAGCATCGGCGATTCATTCGGGCCTTTGCTTCACTTTTTCTATCACGACTTCACCTTGGTTTATCTGCACTCGCAGTTCTTTTTATATATAGTAAAAATTATGTATTCAATTATGATCAAAATTTAAAGGGATTCACTAAACAGTTTTTCTAATTTTTGATCGTTTTATATTTGACCGAGCCAATTTCTACATAAATGCGTACAAATTCGCAGTCTACTCTTATAATTAATGTCTTCTATCAATTATACATAGAGTCCAAGATATACATATAGGGTGAGTCACCTAACGTTGCCACCTCAAATATCATTGTTGTGTTTAAATATACGTCAAATGTCTGAAGAACAAATTGAATGGTTCAGTGGGGCTCAGATGATACCAACAATATTTTTGTTTTTATGTGATTTTTTTTAGAGATATCAAGATCACCTTCATTTATTTACTAACAGTATGATTCAGAAAGAAAGGCACCCTGAGCGAAACACTCCTTCTAGGCTGATTTTAACTAATATCTAAAAGTTATATAAAAATACTGGAAGTGCAGATGAAAGATAGCGTAACCGAAAGAATCCCATGACTACTGAAGACAATGAAATTAATATTTTATCATTTATGAGAAAGTCACAAATTAAAACATAGAAAACGTTTACCATTAACCGAGCCAATTACACCGAACTATTAAGCGTGCGCGAAAGTAATGGTCATCACCAGAACACGAAGTTTCATCCCTTGCTTCTTCTATTGGGTTGCTCTCGGAAAAAGTATATTAACGTACCAAGTTTTCTTAAATCTATTGCAACGGACTTACAGTGGGTAAAAAAGTATTGGCACACTCTTAAAAAGGCGGTAACTTTTTAAGGATGTTCTGGAGGTATATAAAAACGCAATAAAATTTTTGAAAATTTGACAAGATATAATTGTTACTAAATTAACGCAATTACCAAAGTTTGGGTTCGATTCACTGCACCGTTTAATATTTATAGCAACTTAAAGTTTGCACATTTTAACACGTCTTCTTATGGAGAATGCATAAAATTCCACTTGAAACCCTATTTAAGCCTTGAAAAAACGCAACTAGAATCTCCAGTTTTTTTATATATAGTAAACATTATGTATTTAATTATTCAAAATTTATTAGGATTCACTAAACAGTTACAGAGCAAAAAATTATAAACTGTTACGAAACTTCAAATTTATCATGTTGTCATCTCACTAGCATAAAAACGCGACAATACTGTAGACCACTGAATGTAGCTGAATATAGCTATACTACTATTCGGAGGGTGCAATTATTCACAAAATTCATTTACAATTTTTTATAATATGAAGACAATTTGATTAAAAAATAAATGTAACATGAAATTCACTAATTACTAATTCAAAATATACTCGTGAATGGCTTTCATTACCAGTATATTGATGGATTTCGAATTTCTTGTACTTCTGTCTCCCATTGTACCTCCAGAACATCCTTAATGAATTAATTATGCTCTATTTCTTCTGTTCTATTCGACAAAAAATTACGAAAAGTTTTATGAACTTTCTACCTAACAGCACACATAACAGTAAATTATTTCAGCATTTTTAATTGGAAAATCGATTTTGCATCGATTTGATCGTACAATTATTCACAAAATTCATTTACATTTTTTATAATTTGAAGACAATTTGATTAAAAAGTAAATATAACATGAAATTCACTAATTAAACGAAAGCTTTTTAAATTAATCTATTTTTTTAATGCAAAATATACTCGTAAATGGCTTTCATTGCCAATGTATTGATGGATTTCGAATTTCTTGTACTTTTGTCGCCCGTTGTACCTGCAGAACACCCTTAAGAATCACTGTGCATTGGTTAAAAATCGATATCAGGACTTTCATGTTTTAGCTCATGAACAGCTACCGAGCCATTCTGGCTCACTGTGCGTCGCGTCGAGTCGTCCCACGACAGATAATACATAATACAAGTTCAAGATGTAGGCAGTTTACATGCGTGTGACCATGGGACCTGAATATGATGCCAACAATAGCGATCGCGATACGATAGAGCCTCTCGTCAAACAAAAAAGACACTTCGGTAAAGTGTGGACGTCTGTGCTCTGTACTCTGTCCCTAGGTAGGCACCACCTGTTCGTGGGAATATTGCTCTGCAACACCAGCACGGGAATTCAGTGCTTAACGGTTTCAATGTGAAAAAAGAAACTCATACTCCGCTGAAAAGGTAAATCGAACTAAATCGCACCGAGAAAGTGTACAAAGTGTTCTTGGTGTTGTTTCTCGACTAACTACGCTGGTTTACTGTTCTCATAGATTACAGATACATGAAAGTAACGTTCCGCGATAAATTCGCCGCTAGACAATCTTTTGCTGTAAAGAACAATACAATCTATATATATGTCGTGGCAGGCCGACCCCTTGTTCGATTCGTCATTTCAAAATGCGTCAACGAGCTCACGGGTGCTGTAGAATTTATCCTTACACGTCTTGTCTTGTCAAAATCTAGTTGATTCTGTCTATATCAAAAGACTACTCTCTTGACAACGCAAATCAATCAATATCTCATTGATATTGTCCTGTTTTCATATACACTGTAACCGTCACGTTCAACAAGGACCTAAACCATTTTCCTAAAGGACCTTGTCTCGCATTTCTTCAAAAAATAAAACAAACGTAACAGTAACACAAATTTATAAATTACAATCAATAAAACAAACATGACATTAATAATAATAATACAAATTTTCAAATCATTGCCTATGTCAACACACCCCAACATATATAAAAATGAATGTTTGTATATATATATAATAAATAATATAATAAATATAATTTATCTATTATACATATATAATAGAATATAAAATAAGATGTAATTTTTTTCTTACCAAGTTTTTTTAAAATGAAAATATTATTGCGCCTTCCGTGGATATCTATATGGATATATATGATTAATAGACTTCGAAACTGTTTGACCGATTAACATGAAACTTGGCACATATACAGGGTGTCCCAAAACTAGTGTAGGAGCGGAAAATGGGAGGTTCCTTGGGTCATTTGAAGCAACATTTTCCTTTACAAAAATGGCGTCCGCGGCTTTGTTTAGGAGTTATTAACGAAAAACACGGACCAATCAGAGCGCAGCTATAGCGAACGGAGTCCGACTCTGCGACAGGTCCCGCGAGGCGTGGTGTCGCCATTGGTTGACTCAGAATCAATCCGCTGTAGCCACGCTCTAATTGGTCCGTGTTTTTCGTTAATAACTCCTAAACAAAGCGCCGTACGTCATTTTTGTAAAGGAAAATGTCGCTTCAAATGATCCAAGGAACCTCCCATTTTCCGTTCCTACACTAGTTTTGGGACACCCTGTATACAGGGTGGGACATTTTAAACAGGTCACCTGAATAACGCGGCTGCTATTGGTGTTAGGAAGAAATGCATAAGATGGAACTTGTATGGTATCGAGGGGGCATTATTCTGATGTTAGTAGCTTTTTTGTAGGTGGATGCGCAAAGGACATATGAAGGTCAACTTTATTTTTTTAAATGGAATGAGGAATTTTTTAATACGTCAATCAATGCAGCTAGACATTCATAATAAAAAAGTATTAACCTATGTATGTCGAAAAGTTAATCGTTCAGAAGATATTTGAATATAAAAAACATAAAATACCATTACTGTCGTACTACACTAGTAAGTAAACGCTAACGTCTTAACGACTAACTTTTCGACATACATAGGTTAGTACTTTTTTATTACGAATGTCCAGCTGCATCGATTGACGTATTAAAAAATTCCTCATTCCATTTAAAAAAATGAAGTTGACCTTCATATGTCCTTTGCGCGTCCGCCTTCAAAAAAGCTACTAACATCAGAATAATGCCCCCTCGATACCATACAAGTTCCATCTTATGCATTTCTTCCTAACACCAATAGCAGCCGCGTTATTCAGGTGACCTGTTTAAAATGCCCCACCCTGTATATTTTTTCATGGAGAAGGTTTTTACGATACACATTTTTTTGTAACTCGCCGCTGTAGATGATGCTGCAATATATCAACTTCTATACCGTTGAACTTATCGCTATGAAAATTGGTATACATAGGTATTTGAACGCGAGGTATTTTATACTGCGAAACAAGTTCGGACACGTTCAAGGTCAAGTCTTCCTGGGAAAAGCATGCACGTGTCATATTACATACCGCGAAAAACCCCCCTCCCCCACGCCTACGAACGAGCTTTGCATGTTTCAAGACTATATTCAGTATTTGAACTTATTGGATATGGGTGTAAAGGATAAAACACACTGATTCAAAAAAATGAAACAATAACTTTATTTCACAGCGCGAAAGGAAGCTCAGTATCGACCGATGTCTTGATTTCGACAGAGCTAACTAACTCGACGTTGGAACCCCATAAGAAAACCAGGGTCCCTTCGTATCACCAGACTGTTTAGGTTAGCCCCCCACAGTCCAGCTTTATAAAGGAAGTATACATAGAATGGGTTACCTCGAAATCTCTGTTTAGAAAATATGATTCTGAGAACGTTCCATCGATACTTTGTAATCTCTGTTTAAATAAAACGATCCTGAGAACGTTGATTGATTTTTGATAATTCAACAGAACTATTATTTCAACAATAAATTGTTATTCATAAATTAATAATGTTCCCCAGGGTTATCATCTATATGTATACATATAGGGTAAGCTTGCAATTTTGAAAGACTATTTCTGGATTTTCGTAACGTGGTCGGGTCGTTAAAACTAAAAGCGACCCCCCTATATTGGAAAAGGAAAAAGATGTTCAAAATGTGTAGCTGCATAACATATTTAAATTTCATCAAAATCGGCGATAAGAACTTTCTAAATAATTACCGAATATTTTGCGATACAAGACTTTTTAGATGTTACAGTTTGAACTTTTGACTTTTGTCCACTGGATCGTATCGAATACTGTCACATCAATAATACTTATTGTATGTGCTAGCGTGACTAGAGATTCCGAGTATACATAGCCCGGCTTGGCTCGGCATCCGTTTGCTTCGTAACCTAAATGTAAGAAAGAGAGAACGGTACGGTGAATGCAAGGGGAAACGGAAATATTGCATTACGGGTAGGAAAATGCGTCGTAACGGTATCCCCCCTCGGCATGACACGGAGCGGGGATACTTACAATTAGTTAATTAAACCGTACCTTGTGTATAATTTCGCATGTTTCAAGATTAGGTTACAAGAGAACACGCTAAGCTTCCAAATCCGATAGGCAGATGAAGAAATACATGAATACATTATCGTTAATAACTCGCAGAATACTGCATCGTTTCGAAGAGTATGCAAATTCTCCTGCAGACATCGTACTTCTTTAAATATTTTACTCACCTTACCCTACCCACTGCGTGATAGATTTTTACTGGAGGCTTATACAAAGAAACAGGAAGATTATATGTACAACCACAAAAAAGCAACGCTCACGTACATTAAACTTGAGTTTCAAAAATGTAAATATTTTCGTAATTCTATAACTTTTTAATTTACAATCGTTTCCCTTATCTACGCGGCAGTTTTAAACTTTAATATGAGCTCTTGGTTACGAAGAATTGTACCAAGCATTCAGCTATATGTAGAAATAAATGTATAGTTAACGTCAATGACAATATTTACTCTATAATCTTTTTTATTAAAAAAATCCGATATTTCGAATAGCAAAGTTATTTTGTTTAAGTAAAAATAATCAAAATTACATCTGTTATATGCATAAGTTTCGTAGGATATGTTTCGAATCACATAAGTTGACTGTTGCCATAATTCCGGCACTTCTGCCGATCGAAAACAAGACGAAACCGAAAGGGTTAATGGTACGCATTGCTAGTGGGGCATACAGCTATTAATGGTTTTTTTTTATTTTGCGTGTGACTCTCCACGAGCCACACAAAGAACCTCCCGATTCGTTAGTTGTAAGCGGTAACATTAGCATTAGTTGCATAATTAAAAAAAAAAATTTTTTTTTAAATTAAAAAATATGAAAATGAAATACATATAATTACTTAATCTTGAAATAATGTTATTGGCGCAACGATTTCGATCTATTTTTACAAAAATATAGCTATTTTACAATATATCCGACGTTTCGGTTCTGATTTGAACCTTTTTCAAAGGAAATTGCGTCTAAAAAGAAAAAGGGAAAAATTTTTAATTCAAAAAACAAAGTAAGAAAAAATTGTAAACAATAAATCGTAAGTAATAATGTAATTATGTAATTACATACGATTTATTGTTTACAATTTTTTCTTACTTTGTTTTTTGAATTAAAAATTTTTCCCTTTTTCTTTTTAGACGCAATTTCCTTTGAAAAAGGTTCAAATCAGAACCGAAACGTCGGATATATTGTAAAATAGCTATATTTTTGTAAAAATAGATCGAAATCGTTGCGCCAATAACATTATTTCAAGATTAATTAATATTTACGATCGAGATACAATTGAATATTTAACATATAATTACGTTTGTTTATTCGGTGGAAAATTTCCATCCTATCGTATAAATTGCATTGTTGAATGAACTTCTTTCGAAAAAAACTAAAAAATCGAAAAAACTACTTGACCAATATGGACTAAAATCTAATCAGCTCTAAGTTCCGACGAGGCACATCGATTGCATCATTCATCATACTGATCGAGTTGTTACTTTTTCAGAAAACGTTAACGAAAAATTTGATAACATACAAACGGACACACACACAAACATTTTGATAAAAATAGTCTCAAATGACTCCAATGACCATGAACCGTGAAGATCTGCTAAAAACTCGATTTTCGATTTTCGGGGTAAATACAGTAACTTCCCTATGAATCGGGAAGTTAACTAGATGGTTATTGTTACTCGCTCGCTTCGTGAGTAGGGTTGTTGTAGCTCGCTCGCTTTGCTCGCTCGCGAGGGTTAGTGGTACCGCTGTTATTTGTTATGTGACTCTCCAAGAGTCACACAAAGAACTTCCTGATTCGTTAGTTGCAGTATATTATTATCATTATTTAGTGTACGTTTTAAGAAGATTATACGTTCTCAGGGATTTTCAATAGTTTTCTACTTATCAAAATGTTTGCTATATGGCGTCGCATGAAACCAACATCGTATGCTCGTTGCTCGCTTGGTTACTTTCCTCGCTTACTTTCACTCCCACTCTGGGAAATTGCAAATTTGACCACAATATAGACGGAATTTTAGTATTTTCTTGAAAAATAATAAATTTTAATATTCCGCACGCTCCATTAACCAGCCCGTCTTCAACATCAATGTTATTAATTATCATGTATTTTATATTAATTTTCAATTTAATCTCAGTTAATAATTCGTTTTGAACTAATTGTTTTTTCAAAGATTGTAATATAAATTTTTTTTGTACTTTCATCGATATCCTTTGAAAATGTATTCTCGACAGTAGAAATGATTAACTCACTCTTGCATTGGGATAATTTACGATTATTGTAACTGGTAACGTTAGCATTAGTTGCATAATTGCAAAAAAAAATTTTTTTTTTAAATAATTACGTTTGTTTCTTCGGTGGAAAATTTCCGTTCTCTCGTATAAATTGCATTGTTGAATCAACTTCTTTCGAAAAAAACTAAAAAACTACTTGACCAATATGGACCAAAATCTATTCACCTCTAAGTTACAGCGGGGCACATCGATTGCATCATTCATTATTCTGATAGCGTTGTTACTTTTTCAGAAAACGTTAACGAAAAATTTGATACCGTACAAACGGACACACACACACACACAAACACTTTGATAAGAATAGTCTCAAATGACTCCAATGACCATGAACCGTGAAGATCTGCTAAAAACTCGATTTTCGATTTTCGGGGTAGATACAGTAACTTCCCTATGAATCGGGAAGTTAAAAATCATTGTTTAGATTAGTATCTTAATCGTATTAACAAGAATAATTCAAACCTATAGATCGACATATTAAATCCAATCTAAGCTAGTACCTGGACATAAGTAAACCCTATACCGGGATAAATTCAATTTACGAGTTGATCGAGCGAACGTAATCTAGAACATTGGTTGGTTGGTAATATGTAGTATCTTATCACATATATTTATATGTATAACATTGAATTTTATTAAATTTTTAACAAATTACATATAAAAATATTATTGTATTAAATTCTCTCCCCTATCATTTTTATTTTTTGTTGTAAAGCAAGCATTTCAAGAGACAATGCTTCTTTCTGCATATTCTCTAATTGAGCGCATAATTTTGCTTTCGCCTCTTTAATTTCGCAAATAACGAAAAGCACCTTCAATGGTTAACGATATAAATATATGAGATAAGATACTACATATTACCAACCAACCAACGTATAGGGTTTACTTCTGTCCAGGTACTAGCTTAGATTGGATTTAATATGTCGATCTATAGGTTTGAATTATTCTTATTACTACGATTAAAATACTAAACTAAACAATGATTTTTAACTTCCAGATTCATAGGGAAGTTACTGTATTTACCCCGAAAACCGAAAATCGAGTTTTTAGCAGATCTTCACGTTTCATGGTCATTGGAGTCATTTTAGACTATTTTTATCAAAATGTTTGTGTGTGTGTGTGTGTATGTCCGTTGTTATGGTGTCAAATTTTTCGTTAACGTTTTCTGAAAAAGTAACAACGCTATCAGAATAATGAATGATGCAATCGATGTGCCCCACTGTAACTTAGAACTGATTAGATTTTGGTCCATATTGGTCAAGTAGTTTTTTAGTTTTTTTTTCGAAAGAAGTTGATTCAACAATGCAATTTATACGAGAGGACGGAAATTTTCCACCGAAGGAACAAACGTAATAATTTTGTTTAAAAAATTTTTTTTGTAATTATGCAAGTAATGCTAACGTCACCAGTTACAATAATCGTAAATTATCCCAATGTAAGAGTGAGTTAATCATCTGTACTATCAAGAATACATTTTCAAAGGATATCGATGAAAGTACAAAAAGAAATTTATATTACAATCTTTGAAAAAACAATTAGTTCAAAACGAATTATTAACTGAGAATAAATTGAAAATTAATATATAATATATGATAATTAATAACATTGATGTTGAAGACGGGCTGGTTAATAGAGCGTGCGGAATATTAAAAATTATTACTTTTCAAGAAAATACTAAAATTCCGTCTATATTGTGGTCAAATTTTCAATTGCCCAGAGTGGGAGTGAAAGTAAGCGAGGAAAGTAACCAAGCGAGCAACGAGCATACGATGTTGGTTTCATGCGACGCCATATAGCAAACATTTTGATAAGTAGAAAACTATTGAAAATCCCTGAGAACATATAATCTTCTTAAAACGTACACGAAATAATGATAATAATACACTGCAACTAACGAATCAGGAAGTTCTTTGTGTGACTCTTGGAGAGTCACATAACAAATAACAGCGGTACCATTAACCCTCTCGCGAGCTCGCAAAGTGAGCGAGCTACAACAACCCTACTCGCGAAGCGAGCGAGCAACTATAACCGTCTAGTTTCATTTTAAATTACTTTACAAGCTCTAAACTGTATGTTAAAACTCTTAAAAAATTATTTTTGTTTATCTAAAGTGATAAAATTTAAAACAGAAATACATGCTGTTCAGGCATAGGGCACTTCACCTTAGCGGATTCGCAAGAAGCAATAATATGGAGACACTACTGCAATGTTACCGCTGTCGTAGCTATTGAGTAATACATTTTCATAAAGCTACTACAGCCACAAGCTGCCGAATATTGCAAATTACATAAGTAGTAGAAAACGCAAAAGTAGACCACTTTGACAAGCTTACCATGAATAGCTTGTTGGAAAGGAATTAGTCCATCTCTCGGTCTGCCCACCACAATTGAGCTCCTAATTACGGAAGTGGTCTAAATCAAAGTTATTTCACATCATATTATTTTAAACTAAATTAATTCAATGCAATTTTTACGGTAACAGATAGTGCTTGTTATTACAACATTATGTGGAATTCATTTAGTATTAATATGCCTTCTTCTTGAAAAATCTCGAAACAAAAAATATATGACTTAGACCACTTTCATAATTGTGGACACAATTACCCTTTTGATTTCATTAATAAGATCTTACTAATGATTATACGCAAAATTACATCACATTCGCTACGTCAAAGTCATTCACTAAAAATTACTTGCACATTAGCTAGTGAACTAATCCTTCTCACGGCTCAAAAAAGCTCAAGCTATTGAGTCCAATTTTGAAACAGTTATTCGTTTTTAAAAGGTGTACGAAATACTTCTTACACCCACTGTATATGAACATATTTCGTCGTGTAATTTGTACCTCTCTTCTTAATCTTCTTTAATCCACATTGGTAGATGAAATTTAATTAGTGTCAACTCGCTTTGGCATTCTATTACCGTTGTACGATCCTATTACTCGGGAAATATGTAATTTCCGATTTACTACAAAAACCTACAATGGTCAAATAACTGGTTTTATACAGGGTGAGTATACCAAACGTTAGCACTTCAAATATCTTTGTTGTTTCTAAAGATACGTAAAATATGGTAAGGACAAAGTTGAATGGTACAATGGGGCTGACACGATGCAAAAAAAATTTTGTTTTTATGTCATTTTTTTAGAGATATCAAGGTCACCTACATTTTTAAAAATGGAATGAGGTATTTTTTAATACATCAATCGATGCAGCTGGACATTCGTTATCAAAAAGTACTAACCTATGTACAGTGACTCCCACTAATATTCGGACACTCTTAAATAGACGATAACTGTTTTAATATTGTACTATGCGATGTTAATTTTTTTGGGAAGCTTGAGCAATTAGTTTGCCACAGGATGCGAAAAAAAATTTTGTCAAAAATTGCAATTGATCGGAATTCTAAAAAAAATACCGAAAGTTGCATTTTACAACTTTTTTATGTGGACCTACGTTGAAAATTTAAACAATACGTTTTATAGACCTGTGTCAATTAAACATATTCTGAAAATTTCGTCAAAATCGGTCGACGTTACAATGAGCTATAAACGTTTAAATATGGTAAAAATTGCAGATTTTCACTATATTCGGCCTTCAACTGCAGTAAATATAATGATTCTTGCATCTTTCAATCGTTGTCGTTGTTTTCCACATCAGCTGATTGCGATGAAACTTTCACAGGGCATATAATTGACACAGATCTACGAAACGTATTTTTTAAATTTTCAATGTAGGTCCACATAAAAAAGTTGTAAAATGCAACTTTTAGTATTTTTTTTATAATTCAGATGAATTGCGAGTTTTCACAAAATTTTTTTTCGCATCCTGTGGCAAACTAATGCACTAGCTTGCCAAAAAAATTCAAATCGTATAGTACAATATTAAAAAAGTTATCGTCTTTGCAAAAGTGTCCGAATATTAGTGGGAGTCACTGTATGTCGAGAGGTTAGTAATTCAGGAGATATTTCAATTTAGATAACTCTAAAACAGTCATTCTAAGATATTACACAAGTAAGTAAACACTAACGTCTTAGTACGACTGTAATGGTACTTTAAAGTTATTTAATTTGAAATATCTGCTGAACTACTAACTTTTTGACATACGTAGGTTAGAACTTTTTATAACGAATGTCCAGTTGCATCGATTGATGTATTAAAAAATACCTCATTCCATTAAAAAAGTCAAGGTGACCTTGATATCTCCAAAAAAATGATATCAAAACAAAATTTTTTATTATTTCTATTGCACCATTCAACTGTATCCTTACCATATTTTACGTATCTTTAGAAACAACAAAAATATTTGAGGTGCTAACGTTTGGTGACTCACCCTCTATATTGCAGTTATTAAAATTATAAAAATTCATTTATGGATAATAATTGAATAAATTTCATTGTCCAAGCATTTACAATCTATTTTATTGAACATTACGGACGGTCTCGATAAGTTTAGCGTTACCTGTTTTTATATCGCAACATTTATCAATACTTGAATGCTTGGTAGTTTTAATGTTACAACTGTGGAAACGTGGCGCATGAACTTTTGTAGTGTCTACCCGAAACGAGGTACCCGAGTGGAATTTGAGGGAGTTTTGTTTTGAAAACGCAAATCGATATAACAGTGTCCGCGCACTGGAAATCGGAAGCGGTTTTGCGATGTTTTCACAGGAAATATGTTGTAGAAATAGCTGTTCGATAGTTCGATTCGGTTGTTCGCAGAAAAGTTAAAGATTTGTTAACGTCTCGATGTAGTCTTAAACAAGCTAGGTTTACAATGTATAATTAACTAGCAGCCCCCGACACGGCTTCGCCCGTGCTAAATGGGAGAAGAATTTAGATTTTTGATCCCAAGTATATTAATATATATGTAGGATTTAAATTATAAGTAAAGTAACACGTCCGTAAAATATTAACATATGATAACCCTGGGGAATATTATTAATTCATTAATAACAATTTATTGTTGAAATAATAGTTAAAATAATGAATGTAGACTTGAAAGATGCAAAGCTTGTTCGTAGGCGTGGAGGAGGGGGGTTTTTCGCGGTATGTAATATGGCACGTGCATGCTTTTTCCAGGAAGACTTGACCTTAAACGTGTCCGAACGTGTTTCGCAGTATAAAATACCTCGTGCTCAAATACCTATGTATATCAATTTTCATAGCGATAGGTTCAACGGTATAGAAGTTGATATATTGCAGCGCCATTTACAGCGGCGATTTAAAAAAAAATGTGTATCGTAAAAACCTTCTCCATGAAAAAATACATATATGTGCTAAGTTTCATGTTGATCGGTCAAACAGTTTCGAAGTCTATTAATCATATACATATATATATACAAACATCCATTTATATATATATATATATATATATATATATATATATATATACAAACATCCATTTATATATATATATATATATATATATATATATATATATATATATATATATTGTTACGAAGACTTCTGACACCAATGTTACGAAGACTTCGACGCGGTCTTGCCGGAGAACTCATTATTATAGACAATAACAATAACAACTATTTATTAATTGTACAACAGTTAACAAAGACTCAATGTAATCGTCGATGCGTGTTCTCGCTTCAATCGTTCGAAAGGATCTGACGACTCTCTTCTTTTAATCAACAACCTCGTTGTTCAGATACCGCAATATCGATCTAACGCTCGATCTCTGCGATATCTTCACAGGGGAAAGCAACTTCATCTCGTGTCATCGTAACAATATATAGATATATGTTCTTGGTGCACTGATTCGATCAATAATCAAACAAACAAAGCAAATTTGCAAAAATTAAATTGTACTCGACGTTTCGATCCGGGTTTGGATCATCTTCAAAAGCATTGCATTTTATATATTGAAATAGTTTTGCGATCGAAAAGAATTGATAATAGATAGATGGTTTCGGCGCACAGGTTCGATCAAATATAAACTAAATTTCCATGTTTTATAACAAATTTGCAAGTTGAAATCTCGACGTTTCGATCCTGATGAGGATCATTTTCAAGAGATTTTTGCGTCTGAAACAAAGTGTAACATTGCAAAAATAACTGTATTTTAAAAGAAAAGGATAAAACAAAGTTTTGAACTCGAAAATGAACTTATTTTTCTTACATGTTATATAGGAAAGAAATTTATCTTTTATGAATAATGTGTTACTTCCATGCTGGTAGATAATGTACGAAATCCTTGTTAAAGGTTACACAGTAAACAATGCATACTAACGGATAGAGAATTGAAATTTGACCAATTAGAAGCAAGTGATCTATGTTTGCTCAATCCATATTAGGCGGTAAATTCAAACCTGAATATAGTTCGTCTCAATCACATGACTACACAGTATAATACCTCAACATTGTTGTGGTAGCTGAAGGAAATTAACATTCAACTACATTTGAAATTTAAATGTAAATAAATCAGAATCAAACATTATAATATATCATATATATAGAAAACTATTTTCTAATCTTTAATAGTTTTCTATATATATCATATATTATGTTTGATTCTGATTTATTTACATTTAAATTTCAAATGTAGTTGAATGTTAATTTCCTTCAGCTACCACAACAATGTTGAGGTATTATACTGTGTAGTCATGTGATTGAGACGAACTATATTCAGGTTTGAATTTACCGCCTAATATGGATTGAGCAAACATAGATCACTTGCTTCTAATTGGTCAAATTTCAATTCTCTATCCGTTAGTATGCATTGTTTACTGTGTAACCTTTAACAAGGATTTCGTACATTATCTACCAGCATGGAAGTAACACATTATTCATAAAAGATAAATTTCTTTCCTATATAACATGTAAGAAAAATAAGTTCATTTTCGAGTTCAAAACTTTGTTTTATCCTTTTCTTTTAAAATACAGTTATTTTTGCAATGTTACACTTTGTTTCAGACGCAAAAATCTCTTGAAAATGATCCTCATCAGGATCGAAACGTCGAGATTTCAACTTGCAAATTTGTTATAAAACATGGAAATTTAGTTTATATTTGATCGAACCTGTGCGCCGAAACCATCTATCTATTAGCATTGCATTTGCTATGTATAAAGAAAAGTTTTAAGAATGTAATTCACTAACTGAGTTCTATGTTGGTCTAAATTGAGAATTACATTCTTAAAACTTTTCTTTATACATAGCACACGCGATGCTTTTGAAGATGATCCAAACCCGGATCGAAACGTCGAGTACAGTTTAATTATTGCAAATTTGCTTTGTTTGTTTGATTATCGATCGAATCAGTCCGCCGAAAACATATATTAATTATACATATATTATTAAAATTTACGATCGAGAAATATCAACTATTACCAAGCTAGTTTATGTCTCACGTACAAAATATAGAGAAAAAGTTTGTTCGTTCGAGGCATAATTTTCGAAGAAATCTTTTTGCTTGTCGAGCGACATTCGTCAAGCAATGTGTAACATGTGTATCGTGCTTGTAAGCAATATTTATACATCATTCGAAAGCTAACGAGTTCAAGGAAAAGTACAGAGAAATTTTTGACTGAACGACATTCTATTTTATCAATTGCTGACACTGTAAGCTGAAAACATGTATTGAGCCAAAGAGGCAACCACCCTACAGACAGAACAACAAACAACCCAAATCCCGCTCCAAGAAGTTATCAATTACGTAAGAGAAGAAATCAAAGAAGAATGGAATAACATATGGAAGTCGAAACCAACCAAGATACACAACATAATCACAAATTTTTTCCAAGACATACCACGTGACCACATGAGCAGAAAAGAAAGTATCGTTCTTTCCTGCCTGAGAACTAGTCACTGTAAGATAACACATGAATTCCTCATAAAAAACACAGATCCTCCCTTCTGCTGTAACACCCCGCTCACAGTCCACCACATCTTATACGACTGCCAAAAATTCTCCACCCAGCGACTCAAATTCGGAATCAACCAGAACACGGCCCTGACATCCAACAAGCATGTAACAAACACCATTGAATTTCTTAAAGACATTAACTACCTCAACAATATATAAGGAAAAAAAAGCAAAACACAATAGTTCGTCGCTAATGACCTAGACGTTGATGCGACGTTAAACCTTAATATAAAAAAAAAAACATGTATTGTCTGGAAATTGCCCTTTCAGTTGATTTAAAATTTTCAGAAAATGTGTAGTCCCAGGTAATCGAGTTAGCTAAAACCGCTTGTATAATATAACAATAAAGGTTACTGAAGGCGATATTAATTTCTGTGAAGTAAGTGTGCGCGTTCTAGCACATGCTGTGTAAAAAGTGCGGCCGTCAAAGCTTATCGTCGATCGCCCTCCCTGCTTCACGTTAACGCTTTGTCGTCAAGCTTAATACCGACAGAGACATCTACTCGATCGAATTACCCCCGAGAATTCTCGGACGTGAGCGTGTATCCAGTCTATGAATTCGATTAGGATTCGCGTGATCTATGTATTTGCTGAACCCGGTATAGAGTATAGAGTATACGGTATTTCCGCAGATTTGAACGCATGCCACAAACCAACACGTTATATGGTAGAATTCCCCCGTTCCGTATCGAATTTAGGGGTTCCCCTAGCCTCGCCATTTATCTCGCCAATCGACCGACCGAATTCTCCTAATAACGGCAATCTTCGCTGTGAAACCAGCGGAACACTTTCCCTGGTTGCTTGTTGTTTAGCTCCTTGCTCTGTGACAGGGTGCAGTTCTCGTTCGACATAAGACATAAGACGACGTACCTGTTCGATTCGACATTGTTCTCCAGTGGGCTCTTAGACCATATATACTTATAGACACGGCACAGATAATTTGGCCTATGGCAAAGATGACAGTAATGTGTGATTCATCGTTCCGAAAGATGTACAAGCTATGCTCGTCGACAGCGGCTGCGCTTGGCTCATGAAGGTGAGGGGGTATACCCGGAAAGAATGGACAGTATAATTTCAAAGAATTTGGCATTTTATCATGAAATAATCATTATGTAAAGTATATTTGAGATACAAATGTTTATTCTACAGGGTGTTCGACTACAGGTGGGAGAAAATTTAAGGGGTGGTTCTTAACGATGATATAAGACGAAAATGAAGAATAAAAAAATTGCGATTTCGGCTTCGTTATTTAGCTATTAACAATTAAAAATCAACAACGCGTTTAATAAAAGTGTACGTTGTGTACGTGAAAGAGTTCAATGTTGTCCAACGATTTGTTAAACATTTTCACCTCACTGGAGTCCCAAATGAGAACCAAGGTATGCATGCATCTGTCACTTGATACGCGACTGTTGCGTTATTAATAGCTAAATAACGAAGCCGAAATCGCAATTTTTTTATTTTTCATTTTCGTCTTATATCATCGTTATGAACCAACCCTTAAATTTTCTCCCACCTGTAGTCGAACATGCTGTATATGTTTTATTCAGGTATTACAATGAAGTATGAGTTTAAAAAATTTCTCTGCAATATTGAATACAGCACATTAGTACCATTTTGAATCGCTACACAAAATTCACACGGAGTAAAAAAACGTGTTCGGGTTATAGTATAACGTGTAATGGATAGTGTCGGCGTCGGTCTGCCGCGTCAGCCATTTTGCAATTATCTTAAGAACTATCTTTTTTACCACGATCTTTGCCACGGCCAACTCTCAGTTTTCCTATACACATACTATACCTATGCCGTGTCTATAAGTGTATATGGTCTAAGCTTAGACCATATATGTATACCCATAGACGCGGCATAGGTATAGTATGTGCATACGATGCTGTGTGACGAGATCCAAAAGTATCTGGTGCCCACAAGCCTCGATTCGAGATAATTCAAAATGGTGGATAGTGTATGAGACGAAGCGAGTGCACAGTACAGAAGTATATTTTACAAGTCCATCATTTGATAAAAATTTGAAAAAATGGATATATATAGCATATATATGTATTGTATTCGACATATACATGTATATTGTTTTTACTGTGCTTTTTTTAAATAAAGTAAGTTGTGAGGAAATAAATACAGATTTCATATTATCAACTCCTATATTAAAATTTAACTTCTTCCAAATTATAATCGACAAAATGAGTTAAGCATATTTAAAATAATAAGAGTAAAGTAAAAATAAACGAGTAATAAAATAAAATACATGTATGTATGTTTATACAGAATGACATGTGACGACGATTCCCCTTTCCCCTCTGCCACTTTACCTTCGCGGTACTGCGATTTCTCAACATACTATAGCACTTTTCCCACAAGCGTCGTCTGCTAGCCGGTTTAATCTCGGAACAAGGCAGAATTATCTGCGCCGGGTCTATAGGTATATATGGTCTAAGGGTCTAAGAGTGGGCTTAAGGTGGTAGAGTACCCACGTGACATTACTAGAATCTAACCAGAATATTACTAGAAAACAAGTGAAAACAGGGGTTTACGCGGGAACGTTTCACATCCTCATACGATTATATTTTGAGCTGAGTGAGGGCTCATTCGAAAGAGAAAGGTTGCACGCAGTGCGCTCTTCTCATCTTTTCTTTAGATGATGTTTATATGAAGTAATATGAGTGTCCAAAGTAGGCGAAACAAATGAAGAAAAATTCCGGAGATTCCTCTTTCGAATGAGCCCTCACTCAGCTCAAAATATAATCGTATGAGGACGTGAAACGTTCCCGCGTGATCGCATTCAATTGTTCCCCAGATTCCGTTCATGAAGGGTGAGTAGAAGCCATTTTAGTTCAGCTACTTAGACGAGATGGCGCTTAGTCAGGTGAACTCAGGTAAACTATCAGCGTAGATTCGTAACAACAAAAGTGTAAAGGGCATGAAGCCACTCGGATCCATTAATAGCAATGAAGATAATGATTCAAAGAAAAAAACCTGTAATTATAGCGAAATTGAAGCGTTAGATTGATGCAAATGTATGTTCATCACTATTGAAGCCGAGTGGCTTCAAGCCCTTTATATTTCTGTTGTTACGAATCTACGCTGATAGTTCTCCTGTCTAAGCGCCATCTCGTTTGAGTAGCTGAACTAACATTAGTTCTACTTGCCCTTCATTGCTCTTCATGAACGGAATCTGGGGAACAATTGAATGCGATCACGGAAAAACATTTTTTGTCCTCATATGAGCATATTACGAGCTGCGTGAGGGCTCATTGTAAAGAGGAAGGTTGATCGCGCTTCGCTCTGGTCATGATATAACGAGATTATGTTTATATTTAATAATATGAGCGTCCAAAGTAGTGGAAAAAATCGAGACGACCACCCTCAGGTTCCCATGTATTTTTATAATACAAAACGATTTTTCTGACTTAAACCATGACCAGAGCGAAGCGCGATCAACCTTCCTCTTTACAATGAGCCCTCACTCAGCTCAAAATATACTCGTATGAGGACAAAAAGCCGTTTCCCGTGATTGCATTCAACTTCCCCATATTTCGTTCATACAGACATAGTCTAGAGCAAGTCTGCGCAAGATCGCGCTCTGATTGGTTCGTGTTTTTCGTTAATAACTCCTAAACAAAGCCGCGGACGCCATTTTTGTAAAGGAAAATGTCGCTTCAAATGACCCAAGGAACCTCCCAGTTTCGGGTGTCGGAGGAATTTTGGGACACCCTGTATATAATATAACCAGACCCTGTTTTCTTTTTCAAGTCCACAATGTGTTTACAAAAACAGCAATAGTTTTTACGAATATCTCGAAAACTGAAAGAGATCCCTTCATATGTGAAAAGGAAAAAGTTGTTCAAAATGTCGAAATCTGTAACATATTTAAATTTCTAAATAATTGCCAAAATAACTGCTACATTCTGAAAACTTCTTTTGTTTATAACTTTTTAATAAACAACGAGCGCCAGCTAAAACCTCTTGCGGGTTACCCAGAAAGGTGACCTTCACAATAAATATCAAGTTGAAGGTCATCCGAGGTGCCCCCCTAACTATAATATTTACTAAACAAATAAATAAACAAAAAAGTTCGATATCGTATAGTGTGACGAGGATAGTCCAAGTTAGATGTATGGTATAGACTATAGACATTTTAAAAACCATACTGTGCTATAGTCATTAATACCGACATACATAGAGAATTTCGAATTTCAAGCTCTCTTTTGTCCGCCACTGTAATTTTAGTTGTTTAGCAATAATCACGCCCGTAACTTGCACCTGTATCGTCATTCTTAGCAGTCGGCGAAACGTTAAATTAGCAATACAAAAGCGTGACAAATGCCATCGATGCGGGCACGGCATTGATATTCACGAACGGCTCACGATGTTCTAGGCTCCGACTTCAAGGCTAAACCCCTATTTAATTCACGGACACTCGAGACAGTTATCTCATAACCTTACGCATCATGCTAATTATCCCACAATTTTTCATTTTTATAATTACTTTAGAATTTCAAATGGTCATTTCGATTTTCAATAGTTTGAATTTTCGGTGAAATTTATAAAACTACATGCGAATTTCAGGATCAAACGGTGCAGTTAACTGTTGAAAAGTTTAGATCAACTACATTTTCAACGAAATTTCTCTTGTTGTATTTTTTAGTAGTAATTCTCTTAATTTGTATAATATCTTTCGGAAATATTACGTTTATCTTCGAATAGCGGAAAGTATAAATCGCATTATGCGATGTACAAGTTTCGTAAAAAAGATAATCTTTACACTAACCTAATAAACGATTTCAAGAATTATTAGAAATTAATTGCTCCTTATATACCGATTGCAAAATTTATATATCATAAATTATATATTCACATAAAATTTAAACGTGTTAAAACGTTGCTTAAATAAATTTTGCTTGACAAAGTATGTTATAAGTAGACTCCGGACTTTTGTATTTATAACAAACATGAGTAGGTGCAATTTAAAAAAGTGGTATGATTACGAGACTTTTAGGGAGTTAATATATGTTCACTACATTCACATTATTATCTTGCAATTGATGCAGACGCCTTCAATTTTGCAAAAAGATCCGGGGTCTATGTAGTTATAAGGAAAACGGACAAATTGAAGTACACCATCACTTTACTCATCGAGGAACATTTATTAATTGCGTACAAGTTATGAACAATGTGAAATCGACGGAATTTTGAAAATAATTGTGCCGTGCTATAGAAGAAAAGAATATATGTTTTTCATTGTACACAAGTGCATTAAAATGTGATGAAAGTTTTGTGATGCCTTAGGATTCAGGCACCAACGACGGTGATGGTCGTCGGGAGACCAAAAATTAGATGACCAAGCTCAGCGACCAAATATAATTACATATATATATTACATATATAATATATATATTATGTATATACGGGGTGTCCCACCCGATTTTGAAATCTTGATTTTTTCGCTATTATTACTCGTAGCAAAAATGTTTCAACAGAGGCTTGAATGGTATCGAGTGGAGCATATTCTAATGTTATTAGTTTTTTCGTAAGTGGACGCGTACAAGTCATATGAAGGTCAATTTCATTTTTTTAATGGAATGAGGTATTTTTGAATACATCGATCGAAATCAAGATGTCAAAATCAAGTGGGACATATATATATATATATATATATATATATATATATATATATATATATATATGTATATATATATGTGTATATATATATATGTATATATATATACATATACAATATATTGTATGTGTATATATACATATATATATATATATACATATACAGGGTGTTCGACTACGGGTGGGAGAAAATTTAAAGGGTGGTTCTTAACGATGCTATAAGACGAAAATGAAGAATAAAAAAATTGCGATTTCGGCTTTGTTATTTAGCTATTAACAACGCGACAGTCACGTATCAAGAGACAGATGCATGCATAACTTGGTTCCCATTTGGGGCCCCAGCGAGGTGAAAATGTTTAACAAATCGTTGGACAACATTGAACTCTTTGACGTACACAACGTACACTTTTGTTAGATGCGTTGTTGATTTTTAATTGTTAACAGTTGAATAACGAAGAAGAAATCGCAATTTTTTTATTCTTCATTTTCGTTTTATATCATCGTTAAGAACCACCCCTTAAATTTTCTCCCACCTGTAGTCGAACACCCAGTATATACATATGTGCGTGCGTGTGTGTGTGTGTGTGTGTGTGTGTGTGTGTAGCGTACTTTGGAATCCATACCACACTCACAATTAGATTCACTTAATCTACTCCACAAAGATGTATCACAATATTAATATGACTAGGCTGCGGATTATATGCATTTAAAACAAAAATAAGTAGCCGCAATTTGACACAGTGTAAACTTACTTAGAGGAAAAAGGAAAACGTCCGTAAGTGGCTCCTACACTGTGTATAATAATTCACGATAATGTGATAGGTTTCAAATCTGACTCAATTTCATAACTAAAATTCGTATACGGTGGGGTAAAAGCATAGATGGAAAAGGATCTTCGCCCTCCATCTAGCATTCCCTTTCCTGTAATCCAACTCAAACCTAACTAAAGCCTATACAAACATATCAGAAACGTTGAGAACATCGCGGATAGTAGCAAATTTACGAACATCTCAGAAACCAAGGCCATGCGACGGCAACATGTGTGTGGAAAAGGTGTTCGAAATCATGCTCTTAGTTTCCAACACATTTCGAAACCATCGAAATCGGTGTAGCGATCGATTACTTCAACACTGTTTAGACCAAAAGAATGTGTTTCTTTAATTTTCATCGCAAAGCATGTTTTGAATGAAATAAACTTTTTTATTTGTCTTTCCATAAAACGGAATAAAAAAACAGGAATTTGCTTAGAGATCTTGAAACAATATTTGAAATAACGTTATTTCGGAAGTACCCAGATTTGATTTCGTCGCAATATATGTTATGGTTCTGATACATTTTAACACTTTATATCTACCGGAAGCCTGCCCTAGTAGCACAAAATATTGTATACACATTCATA
This sequence comes from Lasioglossum villosulum, assembly GCA_963971365.1. Lineage (NCBI taxonomy): Eukaryota > Metazoa > Arthropoda > Insecta > Hymenoptera > Halictidae > Lasioglossum > Lasioglossum villosulum. The sequence goes on from OZ020504.1 coordinate 15,766,511, forward strand.
TAATATTAAAAAGAGATTCAATCTTTTTTAATATTCACATATTTATACAATATTTATTTTATATTAAGTAATGAATTTTTTTTATATGTAGAGAATATCTATTTCATGTTAAAAACATTTTTTTCTAAATATTACATGAATATTTATTTCATATTAGAAATAGAATAATTTTTAAAAATATAGAGATAATATTTATGTCATATTATGAAAAAAATGTTTTTTCTCATTATTAAACGAATCTTTACTTAATATTAGAATATTAGAATATTTTTTCCTAATATACATATAATATTTATTTTAAAAATTATATTAAAATCTTCATTGTATATAAATACTATTTTAAACTATATTCATTTTATTTCTACTTAAAGAAATGATGTAATTGTCAATTGCACATGCACAGTTGCACCTAAAAAAAAATCTGTGGGCTTACGAATGTAGCATTCTTCAAACCATTAATCTTTCTAACTGCATAAAAAATTTCTGAATTTTTAATAACCCTAGTAGCACAAAAATATTGGGTAAATGTTTTTTTCAAATATTGAAAAAATATTTTTTAAGCCACACTTTTTAATATGAGAAAAATATTAGATCTGAATATTCAAGAAATGTAAATTCAATGTTTAGAAAATATAAGCTAAATATTCAGAGAATATAAATTACATATTTAAAAAACATAAAGTAAATATGTAAAAAACGTGAAACTCATATTTAGATAACGTTCAATTAAATCTTCAAATTTAAGAAAAAGTTATAACAAAAATTAGAAACTATAATATAATAACACTACTTTCTGTGCACTGCTCGAGGGAATATTTATCTTCGTCTTCGAAAAGGGTTTATTGAAAATACAGAATTTTTTTATACAGTTAGAAAGATTAATGGTTCGGGGAATGCTACATTCGTAGGCCCATAGATTTTTTTTGTGCAACTGTGCATGTGCAATTAACAATTGCATCATTTCTTTAAGTAGAAATGCATATTTCTCGTTGTACTAATCGATTTCACTGTTCATTCTGTGTAAAATATGATTACCATATCAAAAAATTATTAAATTATCTTGTTTTCAAGATACTTAAAAATTTCTATTTCTAATATTACATAAAGATTTATTTTATGAGAAAAAATATTTTTTTCATGGTATGAAATAGAAATATTATTTGTATATTAGGAAAAACTATTCTATTTTTAATATTAAATAGAGATTCGTTTTATAATGAGAAGAAATATTTTTTTCATAATATGAAATAAATATTATATGTATATTAGGAAAGAATATTCTATTTCTAACATGAAATATAGATTCATTTAATATTTAGAAAAAGATATTTTTCTCGTAACATGAAATAGATATTTCCTCCATATTTATAAAATAATATTCGTTACTTAATATAAAATAAATATAGTATGAATATTTGAATATTAAAAAAAGATTGAATCGCTTTTTAATATTATATGAATGTGTATACAATGTTTTGTGCTACTAGGGACGGTCTGTAATAATCAAAACCATAGTGGTGTCCGAATATTTTCGTGACCGACTGTATGTAGCATAGGTATTATCGAAATTCGCGATTTCGCTACATTGACACGCGCTCAAAAGGAACAACACGTGGTTCTGCTTGCGCGTACCCAGTAGCCAGTAGCAGGCCGACGTGACGCGTGCGCTACTGAAAGAGTTCCCCCAAGAGGTAAATCACCGATCTCGCCTCACTCCGGGCTGGGAATAATGCGATACGCTCGGCTAATGGCGTAACATATAGAAAGGTGCGCACGCGCGCAGATTGGGGGGTTAAATCTTGAAAATTGGTCAGATGGTGGGGCGGCTCGCGCGAATCCTAGAACAGGATGATGTTTGGTCGCGCTTCTATAGGACGCGGCTGAGTTGGCAGACAAAGTGGGGTAAGGAACGGTGGGGAATAGCTTTGTAAGGGGGGAAAGCGTCGTGGAGCGCAAACGTGAAAGTGGGGTGCGTGCCAACTCGTGTACCTCGAGAGAGACTGTAAGAGCGAGTGGGGGTACCGGTTTGGTCGGCTAGGGGTGGGAGATAATAAGCTGGGTCGCAGTGGGGGATATATGCATCTCGGAGCGCAGCAGAGTTTGAAGTAGTCAGCAAGCAGACGAGCGACTGTGCGCTTGCGTGATCCTCGGAGCGCATTTCTTTTTCCTTTTTCCTTTCTTTCCTTCTTCCCCTCTCTCTTCCGTCTTCTACCTTCGCCGTATCCTTCTTTTCCTTTCTGTCACTTTCCACTGTACATACATTTGCTATCCTCTCTATGTCCGTACCTTCCGACAGAACGTCCGTTTAATCTCCGAGGGTCCGCGACCTTCTGCCCCGCTTTCCCGATTCGACGCGGCGCGTCGAATTGAAATCACCAAGAACGATCGTCGTGCCAAGATCATCCGGACGACCCTCGGAATCAACTTGTCATGATTCCGCCTAATTCGAAGTTGACCGCCACCACGTGGACTGCCCTGTGCCATCGACGGAACTGAGCACTCGGAAAAGGAAGTCTGGAAAGTCGAACAACCAGTTCCATCCGATGCAGTTCGTGCAGCGTCGACGAAACAACCATACCGACCCGAAGGGATGTTGACGTGAGTACAGTTAAACATCAACGTCGATCGATCCACGGGAGTAAACGTTTTCGAATCAGGGCGATGAAGATCGCGGGGAATAGGACGGCCGCGTTCGACGATCGTTCACGACGCCAATGTCGATAAATCGGGAAACATCTGATCACGTTCTGTCGGAACATCGACAACCTGTATAAAATGACTGTATATACGCTAAACGTATGATTAAGTTGTACAAAAGAAGAGGGAGAAATTGAAGCGGAAAATAGAGGGAGAGGGACAGACGTAGAGTACTGATGCTAAAAGTACAACGCTACAACTCAGTAAATGATCGTTTCCATCGAAGTTGAACAAAATTGGCAATAATCGCAGCAGATCTGTATGAAACCTCTATCGGAAGAACCAATCGATGAAGCTAAACTGCCATCACAGAAATACAACGCTTATGTCGGTGACACATCGGGGATTCGTCTGCGGTGATGATTGACCAGCTAAACATGCTTCTCCATTTTCGTCGATGGACCTTAGATCTTACTTCTGATACTGTAGGAATAGGTATGATAATTTATTTGTGTGTGCTGTTCGTTTAACGTCTAGTTTGTATACTTTAAGTTCGAGCATAATTTTAAATGATTGTTTACAGTTCGATGTATTTATGACATGAAAACGAGACTGAAACAACGGCACTGTACTTTTAACGAGGACCAATACGATTTTTTCAATTTCAATTTAGACAAACATTCAGGGACCTTTTAGTGGACAATCATTTAAATTATTGTAGATTTATTTTATGTAGGAATTCTATTCTATTATATTAATTAGCGGGAGACAATTTGCCGTTCTAAAGTCACAATAATTATAATTTCAGTTTATAATTTATAGCGTTAGGATAGCGACACCGAATTATTTATAAAAATTATTTCGTTGTTCCAACTCGAGGAAGTCGAAGCAACGATCCAATTACTCTGATTAAAAATAAAATATTGGAGCAAGATTATCTAGTCAATATCAATATCAACAGATACTAGTCAACGTGATCTAATCAAAATTAAAAATTATAAACAAAGTCTAATCTAGTCACAGAATATTTATGTAAAATAATTCTACGTATCCGGTCTAGTCATTTGCAGTAAGTTGTATAAATTAATTCAATTTAGTTTGCTCTAGTCATTTAATGAAGATTAACACCAATGAAAGTATTAACGGTATCCTTGTATTACCAGCATATTTAACATAACACTCACTTGAATGGGGATCAAAAATACTTCCTTTTAGTTTTGTTGAAGACATTTTATCTATGCAATGATCTATACGCAGAGAAGATTTAAACACGCTAAATTATTACATTAATTATGGCTTGTAACATACGCCTTCAATTTGTTTAATAATTTAAAAAAAAATCAAAATTGTAATTTTGACCGTCTCAACAAAATAGATGCAGATGCAAAAATTAACATCGACTCCGTAATAAATTTTTTTATTTCGATTAATCATCGAATGTGAACTATAAAGAGATGTATTATTCTTAGTTTCAACTTTTTTTATTATTCACTCTTGTCAATATCAAAGTGTTTAAATCTTCCATCTGCATTTGTAGATACCAAATACCGATGAAATTATGTGTTTCTTGATTTAAAAAATCAATAATGTTACATATCGACCTCTCGAAAAAGGGTATCTCTTAAGTTCAAAAATAATACTTGGATGTAGCGTGTAAGCATTAAGAATAATTCATATTCTGAGAATTTCTAGTCGGTTCTATTTCTAGTCATTATTTTCGGCTAACTTATATTAAGTACCCACTAATATTCGGAATCAGATATGCAGGCCACAACTAAATGCAATTTCTTATTATAGAGTGACTTGTATAATTACGTATAATTAATTTGCCCACTTACGTACAATATACAGTAAATATTGTCCGTGGATGAGATGCCATACATATATACGCAAAAAAACAGAGCGTGTCTTCTTTTCTACTACATTCGACTGTATAATAGGCGGAAAAAAACTTTGCCGTATCGATTAAAAACGGAGCAACGTAAATGATAAACGCAGATGGACGTCAGTCTATCTATTTGGGAAACGTGCCAGTATTTCATTTAACATCATTATTGTATAACAAGCGGTAAAAATAAGAACTCGAAAAGCTAAGTTAATTATTTCTAGCTCGTATTATTTTGATATTAATTATTTGACGTACGAGTCTTATGAAGCACCTTTTATTCTGCAAATGAAATGTCCGCATTGGCAGCTGTTCGATTTACTTGTATAGAAATAAGTTGCAAGTTCTAATAGGATATAACACGTTAAATGCCGTATCGATCACCGATAACAATAAGTAAAATTTCAGGTTTTTATGTTGAACCGCATTTTGGTCACAGACGACAGCGATCGCAAAATATAATAAACTGCAGTCTATTGAATGAAACGTACAACCAGAGAGTAAATGAGAGTGCTCACGCCCGGGTTTTGCCCGTGCCACTTTTGTTTGCACATCATGTTTAGCCTGGAACAGCTCCTACATCATCTTTAGCATGGAACAGAACCTACATCATCTTTAGCAGGATAAAAAAACTTTAATTATCTATCACAAGTAAATATATCATCGGAATAATAAATAATAAGCTAGTTCTGGTCCTGGTCACATATGTAGTAAGTGGTAAAGTGGGTTCTGTATCTTGCTAAAGATGATGTAGGTTCTGTTCCATGCTAAAGATGATGTAGGAGCTGTTCCAGGCTAAACATGATGTGCAAACAAAAGTGGCACGGGCAAAACCCGGGCGTGAGCACTCTCATTTACTCTCTGGTACAACCAATTAATCACATCGAGCATTTAATGTGTTTATAAACTATTGAGCTTTTAGTTAGTATACGAATAGAACTCGTTCTAAAGTAAAACCAAATCGCCAACAAAAGAGTACAAACGATACACATGTAGGGTCCAAGAAAAAAAATACGAATGAATTAAATATTATAAGGCTGTGTTTATAATTAAGAATAATTTTACGGTAACCTTATAATGGTAATTTCGGTTACCGTACTTCGGTAAAGAAATCTAGTCGAAAAGCGTACCGACCGAGATCGATAAACCAGACATAATCTCGTTTTTATCGATTCTAGTCATTCTAGAGAGACTCATTTTTCATAAGTAAGATTCATAAAGTACGTGAATCGCACAGCAATGACAATAATTAAATAAATTCTAGTCAAAGAAATATATAAATATAGTAATATAGAAATAAATAAATAAGAAGTATGCGTGAATAATTGATCTCCGAGAGAACATATTATGAAGAGTGGAATCTAGTCAACGAAGCCATGGACAACAAACTCGAACAGTCCAATCCAAGCATAATATTTGTCGCATAAGTAAATTACAAAACTGTGACGGTATTTAGTAACCACGTTTATAAGTTGAACTTGGAAAACTTAGTAGAGCTCCTGATCTCAGTCCATGATCAACAAATCTAGTCTATGATGTATACTTACTTATAAGATAGTTTATATTGTATACTAAAGTAAATGTAAAATCGACAAAACGCAAAATTGAGTGATTCATACAATAATCGTGTGAATTGTGATTGTGGAACGTAGGCTTAGCAACACCAGGGTCCGCTCTAGTTGCAGGGGCAACCCGGGGCGGTAAAATTTAGGGGCGCCACTTTGGCTGTAAGTAAGTTAGTACTTATGAAGTAAACATGCGCGGCTATTGTTGACGGATATTTTTGCTAAAAAGAAAAAAAGGCCATTGTGTTCAGTACGTCCTGGGAGCGGCACTGTTCTTAAGGGACGGCAATTTGTCTCTTTATCCGCGGCGTCGTAACTGCTAGAGCGAGCCCTGGCAACACTCGTAACAGTTCATTCGTATTAGAATATTGGACGATAGGTTATGTAACATATATTGTGTAAAGTCAGGATGATTATAAAAATAAGTAATAATATATTATACATTAATTTCCGTTCGAAACGACTTATTGTGAGTCGTACGCGTTTCATTTGTTAACATATGTCTGCACATTCATAAACTTTTGTATACTCATTTACATTATACTGTGTGACCGAGTGTTGTGTGTCGGTGTCTTTGTGTGTGTGTTTTATGTGTTTATTTATTATATATTTATTAATTTATGTTTAATATAAATTGTAACAAATAATCTGCATTGTATGCAGTTTTGCATGTATCACGAGTGTGTCCTTTGTGTCTCTATATATTTAAAAAAATTTTATGAATATTTGATATTTTCGTTTGCAGACTGTGTAATCATACTAAAACTACCAAACATTCAAAATTACTAATGATCTATTTCTTGGAAGAGCTAGGCAACTGCTATGACTTTAGGTACTTTTTTTTAAAAACCACGATTTATATTTCTTATAAAAATAGCAAAGGTGTATTTATTCAACAGTGTACCACAAAACATCTTCATAATCTCGATAATTATAACATAATTGTTATTTTCATGAATTTGGTAGTTTTAGCTTCAATTGTACTACAGTTTACAAAACATGATAATTTTCTTGGAATCTACAAGATAATAATAAAATTATAATGAATTTAAATATATTTTGTGTTTATTTTATTACCTTAATTCCTATAAGTAAAGTCATCTCATCAACAAATTATACAGTTGGCGGGATTCGAACTCGGGACTATGTGCTTCCTCGCTGAGCCATGCGAACCTATACTGATACATTCATAACTTTTTATTTGTATGGGATCAAATCATATAAAATCATAAAATTATTAAAAGAGATCTCTTCTAATAATTATAAACTTCTGTTAAAATATATTTTACGTAAAAATCAAACTACTCTTTTTTTTTAATGATGCATATATACATTTATTTATTTATTATTGCTTCAATAAAAATTAAACTTTAAAATTAGCTTCAATAAATGCTATATCGTCAATAAGATCTTCATTTTGTATATAATTTCTCTTGGGATGGCTTAATACATGCTAAGTACACTTTGTTCTTTGAAGGATTTAAAAATCTGGAAATAAAGAAGAACTTGACTATTTTGCACAAAATTAATAAACTGTAAACTCTAGCTAATGGAAATGTGTAAGGTTGTTTGAAGAGAAGGTGTGACTAATGCATGCGGTAACAAAATAAGGAATATATGTATATATAGACCGTCGTTTATACGGCAGAAATAAAACGCAAAGAAGTCGCCTTCCTTCAGCCGTAAGAACGACATCTCCAAAAAGACGTCTCTTTGGCGACGTCGTTTCTACGGCAGAAATGAGACGCATTAAAGACGTCTTCCTTCTACTGTAAAAACGACGGCTGCAAAAACATCTTTTTAGACGTGTAAAAGGCGTCTTTTCGAGACGTAAGACATAAAGACGTAACAACGACGAGAAAACGACATCTGTAAGACGTACTGTGCTATCTGGGATAATGTGTCTACTTCTGTAATCGTTCCTCTTATTTGACCTTATTAAATAATTATTTTCTGCAGTTATTTAAATACAGGATATTTCCTTCATTTCATGAAAGAAAGTGAGTCTGAAATTCGAAAAAATATTTAGATAAAAATTGTTTGATAAAATGGGGATATAATACGGGTGCTGCGAATCAAATAATATAAACTTTTCGTTCTGATCAAGAACAAAGATGATGTAGGTTCTTGTCCGGAACAGAAAGTCGATGTAGGTTCTTGTCTGCACTAGAAAGTCGATGCAGGTTCTTGTCCGGACCAGAAAGTCGATGTAGGTTCTTATCCGGACCAGAAAGAAGTTGTAGGTTCTTGTCCTGACTAAAGTCGATGCGCAGCCAAAAGTGGCACGTCCAAAACCTGGGCGTGAACACGTGAACACTCTCATTTACTCTCTGAAGGTAGCTATGTAGTACATACCATATGTACATATCATTCGTTAAAAAATTTGATAAACACAAATTTATGACAGTTGGCTCAAAATAAATTTCTGTCGCACAATAAAACCACCGTAACACTGTAATGCTTTTTATTACCTTTTCACTTGTAAAGAATGGTAATTACGATCTTATTTGGCTACAATATTGAGTTGGATAGAAAGTTCGTAGCGAAGGTATTCATAGAGTTTATTCAATAACACCAGGTGTTACCGCGAAAATGAAAGAACGTAATAGATCAGATGGAAAATATGTTACTGAATAAATCTATGAATAAATATCTAAAGTTTAGCTTTCAATTTTAATCTACAAACACTACGAACTTTCGTTCCAACACAATGTTATACATTTTGGTGGTTACTATTATCTATTATGGTATAACTGTAGTAAATGTATTTAATGATACATTGTACATGGATTACTAAAATAAAATGTATAATATAATATGCATATTATATAATTTATTTTACAGTGGCCACTCGAGTGGGAAACGTGAGTTGCAATATTTGATTGACTTTGAACCTTGGATTTACAATAAGTATATATATACGTTGATATACATATATCACTTCTGTTGCTATCTTCTCGTATTATTGAATGTAATAATACGTATAAAAGTTACTGTACTCGTTTGTGGTTCTGAGGAAAGTAAAAAAAAATCAGTGAAGTGTTGTTCATTTGAAAGATATATTGCATATTGTCATAAGCCAATCGAAAATGCAATTCACAGAAGTGAAATTATCTGTGCCATGGGGACATGTCGCTGCAAAAGTCTATAATCCTCTAAAAGAGAAGAAAATTTTAGTAGTACATGGTATCTTAGACAATGCTGGATCATTTGACAGATTAATGGAATTTCTTCCGCAAGAATACCACTACGTAAGCATAGACTTACCTGGACATGGATTGTCATCCCCATTTCCCTCTGGACTACCATTGAAATTCTTTGATTATGTTCATACGATATTACTAGTTCTAGACGCTTTAAAATGGAGAACTTGTATTTACTTAGCACATAGTTTTGGTGCTCACATAGGAACTTATTTTGGTATATTATATCCTTCAAGGCTTGAAAGAATGATAGCTTTAGATGGATTTATGCCTGTCGCAATTGAGGATGCTGTATCTTATACTCAACAAATGTATAATTTGAGTGCTTATAGCAACGTTGCAGAAAGATTATATACCAAAGAAGAAATAATATATGCATTACAGTATAAAAGGAGAGAGGCATTAACTACAGATGCTGCTGAAGCTATATTTACACGTGCAACTACAAAAGTTGGGGATTTATATAAATATAATCGTGATCCCAGATTGAGAATGATGGTACGTCCAATATTTAACATGCAAATGGGTACACAGTTCTGGGAGAAGTTCAATGTCCCAATCTTAATTATTGTGGCAGACAGATCATCTAGAATAGATGTACTGAACAACATGGTAGAAAAAACAAGAAGTGTAATAGGAAAGAAGAGTGAATTTGATGTAATTATTGTGAAAGGATCTCACGATGTACATAATAATTATCCTGAACGGATAGCACCATATATATGTAACGTTCTAAAGAACAACATGAAGAGTAAATTATAAATTTTTATTTTTATAAAATAATTTATTGTACTACATAATAATTCATTTAACAGCCAATTTAGTTTCGCTAACAGCGAAAGTTTTAGTTTATACCATTTTTTTATATATATGTACAGAATAGTATTAAAACGTGTAAAACAAATGTACATTTCAAGTAGGTTACAATTATACAAAATGGGACATTTTATTAACAATAAAATTACTTAACTTTTATACGCACAACACCTTCGATTTGTTGCACTTTTATATATATTTCGTTACCTTGTAGAACGGTCGTTTTTAATTCATCTTCCAATAATATTGCTGTGTGATTCATGAAAGACCCATTTCTTTTTGTATCGTAATTGTAGTTCAATGTTAATTTGACCTTGTACCAGCAAATCAATGCATTTGGCAATGGTCTATTAGTAGATGCACTTATTTTGCCAAAATTTACTAGGCGTTCTGTAATTTCGTTTTCTCTCATTTCTATCAACATATTTATATCGGACAAAGGTTCGTGTAGATATAAACTTGAATTTAAATCAAAAAGTTGATTTATCTGTAATATACAGAGAGTTAATAGATAAATTCATAAAACAGAGTTTTTTTTTTACAATGGTAGACATTATTTTACCTTAAATTCATTAATATGCTGAGCAATTCCATACGAACTTGTACTATCAAAACCATTCCGTATATTTTGATAGCTATTAAATCTCTATAAAAATGAAAATTTGTAACTGAGTTTATTGAATAAATTTGATTATTTTATATGTACAGAATATCATGTAATTGGTGGTAAAAGCGAAATGAGTAAAAAATTGGTCTAATATATGCGTCGTCACACTAGCGTTAAGTAAAGATGGTAAATAAAAACAGATACAGCAGAATCCAAATCATTTGTATATATTATGTAATTGAATGTTCAATTACTATTTCTTCTCACATACTACCACTTACATAACATCTAGTATACTATATTTTCCTTAGAAAACACCTTTTTAGAATTTGTTGTATTAAATACTAGCGTTGACTCTCCTTGTAAATTTTCATCTTTAACATAAACCATATTTGGAAAGTCTTCGGAAAATACAAGTTGACCTACAAGGAATATTTGTTCAGGTAATAAAATTCCATTCGGTTTAAGCATACATCTGTAAAGTACAATATAAAATTTTAAATTCTATAAACAAGACAAACTAGGTAAGTATTTAAAATTATATACCTAAAGAATTCGTGACTGTGATCCTGATCACGATCTTTTAATTCTCCATTGATATCAAAATCATGAACAAATATAGTGTCTAAAGAAACTTTAATAGTATTGTATTTTGCTATAATGCAAATCTTGTCTTTAAAGCCATTTTGTTTTGCAACTTCTTCAATGAGGAGACGAAGCGCCTTATTTTCAGTTTTATAATATAAAATTTGACTGTACTTATTTTCTTTAAGTAACATTAATCCGTAAACCGGAAAAGGAGATGTATCCAAAATACTATTGATTTCTTGGTCAATTAGCGACTTACTAACTTCAGTAAGTAATTTTATATATTCAAAGTCATTTAAAAATGTTATAACTTCTTTTGGTAAATGATATAAAAATTTCTTCTCGTTATAATCGGTATGCGCAGTACCATTTGTTGTATAAGAACATCTTAATTTTCCTTTTCGAATTTCTCCGTGAATTGTTAATACATCTCCTTGCTTAAATAGCGTAGGTATCTCTGGGAAAACAGCAGTTTGCCAGCAGGTTTTTCTATCCGACGTATCTATTGTAATTTCTTCGTCAAGGTGTAACTTAAACCAACTCACCAAACCATCTACAATACCATCATATTCACATTTTACATTTACTTTACTCTTTACTCCATCCACATTAAATTTGTGTAAATTCGATATATCATTAAAATCTACAGTGAGAAGAACTTTGGGTTCTGTAATATAATTAACTTTCACATTTTTCAAATGCTCTGTATCATAATATTCATCGTCTAGTAATATAGATATATTATCAAAATTTAAAGGACAAGAATTTTTTACTTGATCAAAAACTACAGATGACCTGTTTCTTAAATATTCGCATTCCACTGCAGCTACATAAAGCGTAGCGCTCATCGGTATTATTATACCATTTTTATCTAAGATATTTGTGTGAACGCTTAACAAAGATGGTATTACACGTTCTCCGAATAAACCAGCATCAAATGTTTCTGTGACTATTAATTTCACTCTGTAAACAAATATGTATATCTTTAACAAAAGACAAATCTAGTTACGTTTATATCGAAACCGATTACTATAAACAAAAGACAAACCTTTCCGTAATATCGTTGGGTATCGTAAGATCTGTGGATAATTTGGGCAATAAAATGATATCTTTAGCATTGTTACTTTCAAATACTTTCTCAGCAATTTTGATCATTGCCACTGAATATTCACATGCATAAACTTTTTTAGCATCAGCACTTTGTGCATATAAACTTAATAACCCTGTTCCAGTTCCTATATCTAATACTGTGTCGTATCCTTGAAAAATTTTCTTTCGTATTGCACATTCAAATGCATTGTTCCTTTGTTTGTCATTCAACATTGGAAAGTGCCACCTATCTACAGCCATACTAAATGCATTTTGTAAATTTCTTTCTGCTGGTAGAAAATTCGGATTGGCTTGCAGAGCTCTTTTTAAATATCTTATTGCCCTTATTGGATCATTATTCCTTTAACAATATATTTTTAATCCTCATTATATGGAATTTTAGCGGTCATGATATCTGTCACGTTAAAAAATCAATTTTAAATCAACTAGTTATACATTTACCCAAGTCACCAGTTCAAATTACCTTAAAAGATGAGCTGCAAAATTATTTAACATACGTGGGTTATTTGGATAAATATCTAAAGAACGTGTGTAACATAAAACAACATCTGCAAATCTCTGATCACACGCCAGCTGCATTCCCCATTGACCTATGAAATAGATCATTATAATTTTGGTATTACGAAAGCGTTGAATGTACATTATAAACATACAAAGTACGTTAACGAAAGCTTCTTCGATCTCTAATCTTTTCGTTGGACTTAATTCTGCTACAACTGTGTAATATGCATATGCCTTTCCAACGTTTCCAGTTCTGTCATGATCATATGCCTTTTTTAATGATTCTGCTATTATATTGTTTACTTCCTTTTGCATTTTTAATGAAATGTATGTCCTTTAATCGGTCCTTATCATAAAAATGCATACCCCTTAATTTGTTCTGAAATTAACACACAATGTTCTATTTACATACTTGTTATCCATAGAGAACTAATCATTAATTAATACAGTAAACGATTTTATAATAATACAATTTTCCGTTTCATTTAAAAAATTCAGCACTGTCATTTATTTGTTACTGAAATTATTTTCGAATTTACTGTCGTATATGCAGTATCTGTATTTTAAACATTTGTATGACTCCAAGTTAACAACACAACATACAGACCTAACCCATACGTTACAAACCAATTAAATCTCAACAAGTACTTTAAACATAAAAATTTAAAATAATTTCTATAAAATTTGACGTTTTACAGAAAAACAGACTTTCTGTATGTGACTTTGGAAATTTTCTGTAACATGAGTAAACTAAGTATAAAAATAAAGTTAATTTTATGAAATATCAATTTACCCAAAATTAGTTTCTAAAGCATTAAAAAATAATTGCTTTTGACCCACGTTTGTCACTTTATTATCACAGACAAGTTACAGCCAGTTACAGCAAGTTACAAAATAGATCATATATTTTCGACCTCAACTCAAACTGCCTCCGAGCTGTTCCGAGTCGAAGAGTAGGGTTACAGACGTTACAACAGGTTACAACAAGAGGTGACAAGTGGCGACACTCCGTACTGCGGGCGGTACCCTTGATCACCTATGATGCCGGTGGTTCGACTGTCCCTTTAAATAAGCACGCGGGAAATTTAAATCAACATTTCGTGTCAATATCTAATACAGTAAAGCGTCAATTACCTGAACCTGTAAATGAGAGATCTCGAGAAAACAGTCTTCGACAATCCAAAAAAGAATTAAAGATGTATATTTATAATGACTATGTAGGGTGTCCTACAATTCCTTCAACATCCGGAAGTGGAGTTTCCTGAGCAGTGTTCTGATATTGACCAACTTTTATCACGTATGCGCGGCGATTTCAACCTCAGTAACGTAAACTTCTCGATAAAATGGGGTACACATACAATATACATATGAAAAGGCAAGGGGTTAAATTACCCCTAAAAGCGTTAGCAATTAAGTTTCGAGACGGAACAAACGTCCCGCCAATATAACTCCCTTAGGGCTCTGACCACTGATATAGAATTCGGTTGTCATATATATACAGGGTGTTTCGCGCTTAGACCATATATACCAGAGAATTCTGGTACATATCTATAGATATGTACCAGAATTCTCTGGTATATATGGTCTAAGCGCGAAACACCCTGTATATATATGACAACCGAATTCTCGCGGTGTTGCGATTTTTACCTTCAGTACGGCTAGTACCAGAGTTGTTGGCAGGCTGTGATTATATCTAAGATTTCCAAATTTATTGCTATACTAATAATAAAAATTTAAATGTAGAAATTTTAAAATGGAAGATAATAGTACTCCTTCAATTAATCCTTGGGATACACTGTCTACAGTAACGAAATTTGACACAGGTAACATAACCTCGATCCCCGCGTAATTTTAAACTGTACTGTATTTTATAATTTCTCTACGTAAAAAATATTTCTAATTTTTCAGTTTATAAAAAATATTAATAAATATCTCTGGTTATACGATTTAATATAATGGTTATTTAAATATATTTTAAATAGATTATTGCTATAGTTGTAAGCTTAGTTAAATAATTGTATAAATATGACTGTACAATCTCGTATTAATTTTTTATGTTTCACCAATAATTTCTTTAATTACCATTAATTATTTTATTCACACTGTTGTCAGGCAAAAATACAAATACTACAGTATGCGTGAACAATGATAGAAGTCAGACTAACGGACAAGTTGTAAGCATAGTTGCACCTCCTATCAGTCTCTTAATCGAATCTCTTATACAACAACTTTGTACATTGTTTGAAGACGATACTGTTCGCCGAAACAAATTATATTTTGGTAATGTATACATATATACATATATATGATTTTTAGAAATAGTTATTTTTTAAGCTAAATTGAGTTTTAGACACTTCAATAAATATATTGTTTACATCAATCGATTGAAAGTTAATATTCTAATATTTATTTTCAGCTATCTGCGATAGACTTCACGAAATGAAATTAATCGATGGTTCATATAATATGATGGAATTTGAATCCTTGAGAGGACAATATCAACATGCATTATATCATTTAGTTAGAGTTGCGCGTGCAGCAACTGGTTGTGAAAATATACTACAAATTCCAAGGTATAACATATTAAATAATGTATATGTACAGCTACAAAAAGAACTCATTTTTATACATGTGTTTCATATGTAGTTCAATGACAAAAGAATGGTCTCGATACCATAGAGAATTTCAAGAAATAGGTTTTATCGCTTCCGGTGGATTTGGTCATGTATTTAAAGCCTTGCATCGCTTAGATGGCACTGAATATGCCATTAAAAAGATAATAGTACGATCTGGTCAAGTTAAAAGTATTCTGCAACATCTTGAAGAAGTAAAAACTCTTGCAAAATTGAACCATACCAATATAGTTTCCTATAAAGGTGCATGGATAGAACGAACATTACCATCAATTTATACTAGTATTATACCAAGTTTACCACCTTCTAGTCATTCTCAAAACAAAATAAGTCTCTCGAATGATAAGAAGAAAGATAGCTATAAATCATGCACAAAACAAGATTTTAGTGTACAAAATCAATTGAACTATAGTAGTAGTGACAACAGTCAGAATCCTACTGACAATGGTGAACAGGATATGCTATTACAATACAATAAACAAACAAACTATGCAACTGGTATGTATGCTCATACCAACTGTACACAGAAAGAAACAATATATACGACGGTACAAAATTCTATAACTAATTATGAGGTTATTAACAAAAGATTTCATGAACTAAATACTTCAATTAATACTATAGGGCAACGAATAACCAAAGAAAATATTATTGAACAAAGTGTTGAAAGATCTACTTCAAACAGTATTTCTTTTCGAAATGATAGCAAGAATTTAGATGATAAAATAGAGAATAACACAAACTGTACAGATAGTAGCGATTCGTGTGAAGAATCCAACAGCAACAATAAACTTTATCCGTACATGCTCGAAATGGTTTGTATTATATAAATTTTGTTATAATCTTCTAAGCAGAAAAAAATATGTACAATTTTAATCGTTTCATTTGGATTTTTTAATTGATAGAATGAACAGTGTCTAACATTATATATTCAAATGGCCCTTTGCGAAAAGACACTTTCACAATGGCTAAACGAAAGGAGTGAGCATACTTCACAAACAATGATCATTGGAGTATTAACTCAAATTCTTTGTGGTTTGAATTACATACATTCCCGTGGAATTGTACATCATGATATAAAGGTTGTAACACATATGGAACAATAATAAATAATAAATTTATACAACATTTTTCATTTCAGCCAAGTAATATCTTTGTTTCAATGTCCGGTAATATGCATATACAATTAGGTGATTTTGGATTAGCTTGTCCATTGCAAAGAGAAAATCATCGTTCTATTTTGGGTACACAGATGTATGCTGCACCAGAGCAATTGGAGGGAAAATGTGATCCCAAAGTATTACTACTTTACGTCCTGAATATTATATAACATTGAATATTATGTTTTAAAAATATTTTCAACTGTTCTGATTTCTTTCAGAGTGATATATACAGTTTAGGAATAGTACTTCTAGAATTGTTAATACATACAAAAACTCATATGGAGCTAGTAGAAATAATTACTAGTATAAAAAGAGGTCACATACCAACAATGCTAACAGCTACTTATCCGAAATGGGTATGCTCTTAAAACAATATTTAATAATATTTAAGAAAAGGATATTTTAATGAAAATATTGAATTGTTTAATAGGCACATATAGTAAGTCAATTAGTACAAGTAGACCCTACAAAACGACCATCGACGAGTCAGTTGTTACAAGATTTAAACGAGGACAAGGACGTTACAATAGCTCAACTAAAAAGTGAAATTGCGACAAAAGATAATACAATACAGGTGTTACAAGACAGAATATCAATGTTAGAAGCACTAATTACAGAACACAATATAGCAGTAGACGATACGTGAGGTATTAAATTAATTGGATTTAAAGGAAATATAATAATTTCTCAGATAAATATAAATATGGCATTATTGTAAAGAGTTTACAATATATGTAAGTACATACCTATTTCGCGAATTTGTTAAAAGATTCATACTACCATGAAACAAAATTTTTATTTTTATTTTATGTAATAGACAGTATATTTTTACAATAAAACTATCTTTATGAATCTTTAATAGAAATTTTATAAATATTACTATAAAAAGTACATATAGATGCTTATAAGACTTACAAACTTCGTAAGAATAGAATTTGTCAAAAATAAGAATGAGAGGAAGTTATAGACTGAGTATTACATGTATAATACTTCATATTTTATGTAATTCCTTCATGGAACTGTATAAATGAAATAATTTATTTCCTGTGTAATATTTCACTAACGTTAAACGTAATATAATGACTGAAAATATAAAATTATGAAACATTATACAGAGATACTTGTATTGAAAAATCTATTTTTATTGTATAAAAGTTTTGTATTATTATTCTGTACACATTTTTTCACAGTAATTATTTATAAACTTTGTTATTTAATCAATCTGTGTCTGCGTTATTGATCTTGATTATCCTTGATTATAGTATCTAGCAAGTATTTAAGTTGTATTCCAGCAGATATTCTGTTAAATGGCTTCTTAGGAATAACACATTCCTTTATTAAATTGAGTATATTAGGATAGGCTTCCTGTATATTTGCAGGTATATCATGTAAAAACTGACCAGATACATTATCATTTATGTCTAATTCTAATAACATCTGTAAGAAATATTATATTGTTCATTGTAATTTTTTTGTGAGGAATCATTTTGTATTAAAGTATTACTGAACATTTTTTAAATAATTATTCTATCTGATACTTATACTAATTACAGACCTTGCATATTGCATAATAATTGTGATCACTGATTCTGTGACTACATATATCAGCAGACGAGTATATTAGACATTTTGAACATGAAAAGTTTCCACTATTTTCTTGTAATTGATTCCATGTTTCTAAATCGTCTAAACAAAGCAAGAAAGATATTAAAATTATTTTTTTATTACCATAACTGTAGATTGGATTTAAGCGAAAGAAGTTATCACCTTCTGGCACAAAATTTTTATCAACAATTATTATATTTTCTAAATCTATGAACTTCACATTATTATTTGAATCAACCGCAATATTATCAGCTGATACATCGGTCAAGTAAAAAGCAAAGTCATTATTTTGAAATGTAAATATGTAAGCTGAATTTAAAAGACTAGAAGTTAATTTAGCTCTTAATAACCATGGCTCATAATAATAATTTATCAACGGTGGTCCAACATATTCTTCCAATATAACACGTCCGCATGCACCTAAGTACCTTGGTACTGGCCAATTTTCTTCTGCGGATAATATCTACGAACAAAAACTAACTATGTCAAAGTCTGTTCCAAAACTACATATGTATAAAGTTTCTAATATAAGCAGTATTTCGTTTTCTTAACATCTGAAATTAATATAATACCTGAAGAAGTAAAGGTTCTGGATTAATAACTATCGATGTCCAAATATTAATGTCAAGAGTTTGTTTATCAACATTTTCATTGTTAAGATATACTTTTTGCAAAAGATTACTCAAACGTTGTTGACTGGGACAAACTCGTAAATGACTCAAATAATCTTTTGTAAAATCTAAAGTGACTTCTTGCTTAATAAGTTCATAGAAATCTACATTGTCAATCGCATTTGTAACCTCTCTTAAGTTGTTTGTGCAAATATGAAAGAAATTTTCATTTTCGCAAAGCATTTGGTCGAATTTATTCAACTCAAACGAGTGTGCCAACTTTTTTAATACAATATTATTGTCATTTAGACGACCAAAGAAAACATTTTTTACTCCAAAAAAGTAATAAAACATCGAATATAAATCATACGGTGTAACATCCACTTCATGAATATAATCACAAGCAGAAGTACCGAAACACGCTGGACATTTGTGTAATTCTGTTAAATGATTCATATCTGGTCGAAATGTAATAATTTTCGACCATTTGATACCAACAATAACTACAATGAAGAAAAATAACTCCCATTTTTTAAATTTTAAAATATTATATAGATATGATAGAATCATTAAAGATCTTTGATACATTTACTGCGCGTATACGCATATATGTACGTCTGTACGTAGTGTAATAATATGTAATATCAGGTAATATGCATGTGAATGGGAATGCGAACTGATGCGAACTAATCAGGGGGAGTTTGGCGTAATCAGTAAACTCTTATCCAGTGATGCCAGAAGGAGGAACCTGAAGGAACTTGCCTGAACTTGCCCCTCCGGCTGGGCCCCCTACCAGAAACTACCCTGGGATACGTTACTGGTTTGGACGCGCATGCGCGAAAAAAGGTGTCCCGAATGGCATCATTTGTCTCATAGTCTCATACAGTCATACAGTCTCATATCTTCATTGGCTTTGGTCGACAGCTCTATAATGATGAATAAAATGTACGGTTATATTTTTTTTAATTGAAAGACAGTCTATGATGAGAAAAAGTATGGACTATCACGAAATATTGAATTGTCTAATAACAGACGGCAAAATAAGTAATGGTATAAATACATTTTTATGTATAGATTGTTACATTGTTTTTAGGTGGTTCTATAAATGTTATCTTTTTTGTAGTAGAGACCGAAACCTTCGACGATAGATTACAACGAATTTTGCACAAAACACTATCAAATTTAATAAATGTTGACGATCAATTTATGACAGAAGATAATGAAAGTGAGAATGAATCTCCCAATATCAGGTAGCATATAACATTACCTATACTTAACCTTGAATGATTTTTTTGAAAGAAAAAATTTAAGAGATCACAAATGAATAGTAAAAATTTAGGATATGTTTATATAGATTCATTAACCTACAAAAGCTTAAGTATTATATATTAACATGTTTGGTGCCATAGATGATTTTAGTTACTTAATTTATCTTTGTCTTGAATATCACAGATGACGTTAGTTATTTAATAGAAGTTCCATTATTTCTTGATAATAACATTTCATATTGATCTCATTGGCAGCAAATGTGTCAATGAGTATTATTGGCAATTAATTATAAATCTTGATACTCTCCATGTTTTTAGATATCAGTATATACGCATGATCGTGTATATATTACAAAAGTTAAAAACATCTGTAAGTGCAAACACGACATCGGTTTTTACTGTTGAGCAGTTTCATGATGTGGAAGAAGCCATAGAATTGATAACTGCAATGGGAATTATACCTGGTCTTTTACCAGGTGTTGGCCTGGATATGGCTAAATTATGTCCAAGAGCTTTGCAAATATGCAAAGAAAATGTAACAGAGATACAAGTATGAAAATTAGACAAGAAGCTTATCTAAGTTTTACATTTATGTTAATTAAATTTATCATGTTCATAGAAGATTATATTTCTTTATTTCAGATGTACAAAAGACAAACTTTTACAGTTCTTTCTCTCATGGACTTGTATAATGAAACTATGTTTCGTCCAGCAATAATTGTTCAAATAGGTCCATTATTAGCAGCACTTCTACAATTAGGATATGCTCCATTGGTCAAACCAAGCGATACGAATGAAAATAATGGAACATTTAGAATGACAACAGAATTATATGAGAAATTAAAAAAAGATCAAGAGAAGTTTGTTTCTTTACTACATCAGTTATTAAATCTCTGTCCTATGTCAACAAGTATGAAAGATTTTATGATAATTCTTGGCATTAAAGGAGCTCCTAAATGGCTTCAGAGACAAACTCGTAGACATTTAGTTCAACAAATTATGCAGCCGAATGGAGTTATTTCAATTATAGTAGCTACATGCGGAGATACATTAGATCTTGGGGAACACTGGAATAAACTGGATACTGTTTCTAGATTAATAGCTACCTCGCATGGAAAAAATCTGGATGAATATTATGCAGCTATATGTCCACAAGTACATTTTGCAAGCATTTATTATAATAATAGTACATGGAAATTATGCAAGTGCTATATAAAATTCATAAAAACCATTTATTTGTTTCAGATACTAGATCTTTTATCATCTAAACGTTTAAATCACTCGTCAACAATAGCAAATTGTTGCATTACAGCGCTTTATAACTATAATCCAGATGTGTGTGTTAAAGAAATTATAGAAAGAATGTGTAGTCCTTTGCTTGTGCATTCTAAAGAAGGACAGGACAGAATTATAAGCGAGAATGAAGTAGAGGAATGTATAGAAAATTTGATGAAATGTTTTATAATAACAGAAGCAAAATTTAAACATTTACCTTGTAAAGTTTTAACACGGATAGTGATTCCATTATTTTGCATATATAATAATATCCGGTTAAGCGTTTGTATATTGAAATCTAAAATTAGACAGCTCCTATTGAGATTTTTAAACGAAGAACCACAAAAGAACCAGCTTTTTGCTGAGATTCTTGGACACAAATTAACTCAACATTTTGGACACCATGTAATATCAAAATTTGGACCAACGGGTGGCATTGAAATTATAAGAATGGATGAAACAATAAATTATGAGCAGTTTGCGGACAGTTTGCTAGATTTAACATCAACTAGCAATAAATTATCAGCCGCACTATTTTTATATTTATTGCAGTTCTTATCAGAGTCAATGAAACTAGACAATGAGAAGAGAACTGAAACTTTATTAGAAACTGAAAATGATACAATAGAAAAAATTCAAAAACAGTTGCTATCTGTCAGGCTCCTATTAAGTTTGTCTAATATATCTGCAGTGCAAGAAGCACAAATAGAAAATCCAGAGACAATTGTTTCTTTTATAAAATCATTATTTAACGAATATATTAAGGAAAGACAAATATTGCCGGAGAAAGATGATTGTGAGATTCTATATGTCAGTTTTATGTTGATCAAAATGATTTTGAGCGAGAGGAAAAAACCTCTCAATTCACCAGTATTTAACGAATTTAAATTATTTTTAAAAGACCGTTGCACCGTTCCAAACATTGCAACGCAATTATTATTGTTAATGAAAGAAGTTATTGAACTTATTGAAAATCAAGGTCAATCGGAATGGAAACGGTATCAAGATTTGTCACTGGAACGTAAGGCGACCAAAAAATTTGAGGATGCGCTTAGAGACCTTACCGATCCGTTACTTCCTGTACGTGCACATGGTCTTATAGTTCTCACTAAATTAATTGAAACTGGGGATCCTTGTGCTATGGCCAGGAAGGCAATTGTTCTTCAAATATTTAAGGTTGGTAAAGGTATTTTATTTATTCAATTTCAAATGTTAACGCTACAGGTTCAGTATTGTATATTTTTTCTACTTTAGGAAAATTTGAAACACGAAGACTCGTTTATATATCTGGCAGCCATCAATGGATTGTGCACTTTAACTACTTCATATCCACAAGTAGTAATAGAAACATTAGTACACGAGTACATTGACATGCCACACCGTATTTCAACAAATGAAATTACTGTGGAAACGAGAATCAAACTGGGAGAAATACTTGTCAAAGTAACACGAGGATTAGGTATATAGTCGATGATCGATTTCATTTATACAATTAAAATCTTATTGAATATGTCACTGTGAATACATTGTTGTGAGGGTACAGCTAGATAAATCTTTTATTATTTTGAATATGGAAAGTTTAAATTAAATGGTTGCACTTCTATTTACAATGAATTCTTATACTTCTTATTTTTATTAAAGCAACATTTTGGGGCTGTAGCAATGAAAAAGTTGTACCTTACTCAATTACATGTTTATTTTAGATTATTTCAGTTTATTTTAGTTTATTATGATTAGTTACTACTAGTGTATATATATATTAGTAGATATTTTTTTCATTTGTTCATCGATGTTTACGTTATAGTATGAAAATGAGTGATAAGTTTATATAAAACAACAAAGCATGTATACAGTGAACCAGATCAAGGGCCAAAAAAACATTAGTTTTAAACTGAAACTACTGGTTTATGATTTATTTTCAATCAATTTCTATAAATTGATAGGTGAAATGGCAACAGCGTACAAAAATATTTTAGTGAATGGATTTTTGTGTGCGACGCGAGATTCGGATTCCCTGGTACGAGCTTCCAGCCTTTCCTGTTTAGGCGAATTGTGCAAAGTATTGGGTTATCGACTTGGAGATATCGTCATCGAGGTATGTTTACTATTTACCAGGTATTAGCTTATTTTAAGTTAATTAGAGTTAAATGTGATTTACAACTGTGACTTCAGGTGATCTATTGTATCGGCTGCATAATAAAAACAGATAAAGTTCTCGAGTGCCAACGAGCGGCCGTTATGGTTAGTACGTTACTGCTTCGCGGTCTTGGAAAAGATACATTAACAAGTCTTGGCAAGGATTTGGTCGATTTGTACCGTGGTCTGAAACACTTACGAGACAATGAAGAAGATCCAGTGCTACGCTTACACGCACAGTTGTCCCTAGAAGAGTTGGATGAGATTGTTCGAGATTACTTGTTTTCACCGCCAAAGCTTGAGAAAAGAATATTTCTTTTGGGTGGCTCGTGACAGACGAAAAATTGTCTTACAGGTACCAGTTTTTTAAGTATTTATACGCCTTTATTTTCTATAAAGAATATTTATATCCCACATTTTCCCCGTTAATATACAATTTGTGATATTTCAGTAAATACAGAAAAGAACCAGGTTTGGTTTACAAACATTCGTAGAAGGTTTCTTATTCATTTTGTTCAATTACAAAGGACTGTGGATGATCTGATTTAAGTTTTAACAAATATGAAAATTAAAATTACGATGCCATGTGTAAGTTGGTATTCGTTACATTAAGATACAGTTAAAATTGTACAGCATTTCAATTAATTTACCGAAACAGTGATAAAAATACTATTAAAATAGATACACAAATACAGAATTGTTTCTAATTACAGGAAAGTCTTGATCTCAGAAAACGTGAGCTCTAGGATCTAAAAAAATTGCCTATCCCCTCCACTGCGGGGCATATCCCGCGAGGGGCTAAGAAGCTTGAGCTGCCTCGATTACTGAGCAGTGTAAAGTGTAAATATGTCGCATAATCCGATACGGGGTCGGATATACTGCGTGAACCATTACTAATCCAATTACAAAACTTTTTTATATTTTTATGGGACTTTCGTCAACTCATTGTGGCATTTTTCTTATTAAAATGACAAATAAACATGATATAATTCAGTCTGTATTTAATTGTTTAATTGGCGGTATGCAGTAACTTTTAATCGTTCCGTGCTTACCCTGACAATCGAAAATTTCATTTCTGCCGAGCGTCTGTAAGCGCAAATGTGACTTGTTGGACAAGCTGGACCCTGAACCTGCCTTTGTTTAAGAGGGCAGCATAATAAATTGAAATTGAACTGTAAAAAAAATCGTATGGCAATGCAATTTTTATAGTTTCCATCTCTTGAAATTGATGCAGACAATTTTTATTTTGCATAAAGAACCGCAGTCTAAGAAAAATAACATAAATATGAGAATAAGTAAAATTTGCATGTGCACGAAATAGAATTCTGCATTAAAAAACTGGTATTTCGTATCACCGACGGTGCTGCTCTGTAAAACGACATTCACCAATCACATCAGTACGACGCGACGGTGCTGCTCTGAAAAGCAGCATTTGCCACATAAGTGCGACCGTGCTGCCCCCTTAAACAAAGGCAGGTTTAGGGTCCAGTTGCCAGCAGAACAAGTCACATCTACGCTTACTTCTCCTACGCTAAGCCAGAAATTGAGTTAATCTTGCCTTGAGCAGGTCGGAGCGTACCTTCGACCGTATTCTGCCCAATATCTGCCATAGGCGGGATCTGCTAGGATTTGCTCGTGTCAGGCCTGGTTGTCAGGGTACACGCGCTGTCTTTCCTACATTCGGTGCGGTCAGCGAGGTTGCAAAAAATAGCAAAACTACGCGATCTAAAAAACAATACGGACCCAAGAGTGTCTCTTACAATTAGATCAAGACTTTACTGTAATTCGATAAAAGACTGCTAAAGAATTTATGTCCAATGTAATTAATTTGCACGCCTTAACTATCCTCCAGCATTCCCGTTCGTTTTGTACGTACAAACTGGTTTTATCTTGCGTAAGAGATTAAACAAATAAAAAAAAATTAGTGAAAATATTTAGGATAACTACCCAGATAGCACGGCGTGCGGCCTAGCCCAGCGTTCCGATCCCGTGACGGGCCCGTGACGAGCCCACCACCGCTTCGAGTTACCCATAGCCCAGCGGGCTCGGTACGTTCCGAGCCCGTGCGCGCGCCAGTGCGAGCACTGTGCTAGCGCCCGTGCCAAGCACTGTGCGAGCCCGCCGGGCCTAGCCCGCCGTGCCGGCTCTGGGACAGCTTTGGGCGGATTAGCAAGGGTGCGGGATTCGCGTCCTCATTTCGTGATAATACAAACACGGGTTGTTTCAGTAGTCAAAAACGCTAGATAAAAGATCAGTCTAGGCAGCAATCGTCCTCAAAAGTGTTTTTTCTTGCGTATACTAGGTGTAATTTGCATTATTCGACAGCATACATGTTACGAAAATGGCCTACAGGCGCAGTTGTACGCTTCCGAATAATTCAAATTACGACTCGTAAACGTAAAAATCGGACATCCGAGAGGGGTTGTGGCCTAGGTCAATCTTTTATCTAGCGTTATTGACTACTGTAAAATCAAATTTGTGCATTATCGAGAAACGAGAACGCGAATCCCGCACCCTTAAAATCCTGGAGAAAGGAATCTACATCTGCAAGGGTGCGGGATTCGCGTTCTCGTTTCTCGATAATGCACAAATTTGATTTTACAGTAGTCAATAACGCTAGATAAAAGATTGATCTAGGCCACGACCCCCCTCGGATGTCCGATTTTTACGTTTACGAGTCGTAATTTGCATTATTCGGAAGCGTACAACTGCGCCTGTAGGCCATTTTCGTAACATGTATGCTGTCGAATAATGAAAATTACACCTAGTA
Organism: Lasioglossum villosulum; assembly: GCA_963971365.1. NCBI lineage: Eukaryota > Metazoa > Arthropoda > Insecta > Hymenoptera > Halictidae > Lasioglossum > Lasioglossum villosulum. The sequence goes on from OZ020504.1 coordinate 15,792,884, forward strand.
TACGCAAGAAAAAACACTTTTGAGGACGATTGCTGCCTAGACTGATCTTTTATCTAGCGTTTTTGACTACTGAAACAACCCGTGTTTGTATTATCACGAAATGAGGACGCGAATCCCGCACCCTTGCTAATCCGCCCAAAGCTGTCCCAGAGCCGGCACGGCGGGCTAGGCCCGGCGGGCTCGCACAGTGCTCGCACTGGCGCGCGCACGGGCTCGGAACGTACCGAGCCCGCGTGCTATCTGGGTATGTTGCGTGAAATGAAACTTAGAACATAGACTATAAAAATATTGTATCCTCAGAAAAGAAACCGGCCAACCGAATATAATCTCGTTTGAGGCACGCGTACATTCTTTGTGGTTGCGGTGTCGAGGTCGGCGATGGCCTTGGCGTCACAATCCGCAATATGAACTCTTTACACGAAGGTTCGGGGAATGTTTTCAATTTGCCATCTCCGACTCCATCTGTTTCTATGTTGCTGTTAACGGAAGTCATCACCAAAGCAGCCTGGAACATGGGAGATATTACTACTAATCGCTGTACAGTTTTAAACAAATCCTATTTAAATAAAAATGAGTTAATTTTGTCACCTTTTGAGCGTCTCTGAACATGGTGGTTATACGCGAAGCAATGTTTCCTCTGCAGCCACCTGGCACTTCAACTTCTTTTCCACGCATCAACTGAATGATGAACGAAGTAAACTCTTTGGATTCATCATTTCCCCCTAATTTGTGTTGCAAGGAATTCACTTGAGCAACCAAAGCTTCCACGCCTTCTATATCTCGAATGATTTCCTATTCAAATGATTTTTAACAATGTATTAGTTGTCTATACGTAAAAAGGTCAGAGTTTTCGAAATGTTTTCTTCAAAATATTGGGGCATATGGAATTGTTTTTTTGAATGAGTTTAAACTAAATAACTAGTATCTAGTGTACGTGTTTTTACAATTATTATTTATATTTAACCTCTTATAGCTGCACTATATCTTAATCATTAATCATCAAAACAGTTACTTAGATTCTTAATTAAATATAAGCGTTGTAGATTTATATATTTGCGCAATTCCAGCCATGCAACACTTTATAGTAAACACTACAGTCCACCATTAGTATTATTTCTGTTTCTAAAAAATTCTTTTTAGATTGTTTGCTGAACATTAATTTGTCACTCTTGTATACTCATTTTAATAACTTGTGCCCACGCTATAAACAATAGAAATTATGCACTTATTGACAGTTTCTGATGCACCAACCTATAGTCTTCTGAAGATGATGCCTCTATAAAATTTTTGAATTTTTCTACTTTCTGTGAATTATAAAAGACACAAGTAGAAACTGACCACTTTTGGTTCGAACTGGTAATGATATTTTTTTACAGCATGTGATTATCCCAGAGACTATAAGAAAGTTATAAAAGATAAACGTAAACTTTAAAAGAATTACTCAACAAATAAATTCAGTAGATTAATGTCGATCATATATAAAAAAGATCATAAAATTGTTGTTACATATTCATTTTTTTTGGATTGGTAAATTCTGAATAAAAAAAGGTGTAAGATACATTTGTTTTATAACATATCGTTTCTGAGATTATTTGACTTTACTCATTTTCTGACTTTTGTTACGAATGTTATGAAACATGTTCGAAATGTCGTCTTTTCTTATCTCAGAGCGCTACAAAGATTTTTCAGGTGGACAGAGTTCATAGATCGCACTGTATGTCTTTGAATTCTACAATATTTAAAAATGTTCAACAATTTGATTGAAGATTCAAGACACTCCTTTATTGGTAAAAAAGACTCAAGGTATTAGGCATGTCTAATATAACAGAACTTTAGATATTATATGTTGACTACATCCATAAAAATTGTGATTTTGAATTATAGATAGCGTATCTATTTCGATGTAACAATCACTGGAATTATCAGGATTTCAAATATATCAAATCTAACTCAAAGACCACCAGTGCTCTCATTTGCGGGAAATGAATCCTCAACAACCAATTGAGCCGGTGAATTTCTCCCGAAGACCGGATCACAAAGACAATGGCGATTAATTAGATATGTGTATTTATAAAATTCTGAAGAGTAAAAACTTTCATTGCCAGCCAATTCCAACATTAGGCAATTTGTATAATGATCCTCGATTAGGTAGTAACTGCTTCTAGAGCTCACCTCGTATACGTGTAGCTTTTGGTGAATAGGCTTTGTAGCATACTGTAGTTTATTGAGTATGCTGTGCGTGACATCTGGTAAATTCGGCAGAGCATCTTGCTTCTGTTGATTGAGTGTATAGAGCGCAGCATGAGTCAATGATGGCAATAGAAGCTGAGCAACTTGACCCAGCCGTTTCGAGCTCAGGAAGCACAATGCTTTTTCAGCTTCTCTGGTGTCGTCGAACAATCTCTTTTGCCGATGTGCAGGGACAGGTTGCGCCGAACTCCAGGTAGAAGACCAAGGATTATTCGGTATCAGCATTCTTGCTGACAAGTGTCCTGCATCAAAAGATAGCATGTATGTACCATTAGTAGTTTGTAAAACTTTAGTTGCTTGCGCATTTTAAAGTGTAAACTTAGAGGACCTGTAGCTTGACCCCAACTGTTAGTTCCGCCATCTTCGATCCAATCCCTCGGAGAGTACCATCTAATGAAATCTTCCAATACTGCTCCAGGATTTGCAGCCTAGGTTCGTAAAATTTCAGTTGGATTAGATTGCTATTATTGTATTAAGGGTGTCGGCGTGCCTAAGCGAGAGTGTGGTGGCACACACACACACACACATTGCTAGATCCGCATATACATATATGAAATTACAAGGATTTTTTTATGAATCCATTTTACTGAATTTATAACAATTATAACAATAGATGAATCAATTATGTATTCTCCGTCATCGTTTATAATCTTCTCTCATTTCTCGACCATTTTCTTGATGCCGTTTTGCCAAACTTTGCCGGGCCTGGACTCAAAGAAGTTTTTGAGTCAGTTTTTGAAGACTTCCTTGTTGACGAAAGTACCCGTCTACAATTTTAGTTAGGCATGGCTAAACACGAATGTGGGCCTAAAGCGGAAAGAATGGTGTATGCCTAAGTTACTCTATTTATAACAGTTGCCATACATGGTCCAAATGGGGATAGCCGAATGCACGCCTAAGTTAGGCATTCCTAACAGTTGCCACACATGGTCCAAATGGTGATGGACGAACGCACGCCTAAGTTGGACATCCCCAACAGTTGCCACACATGGTCCAAATGGGGATGGCCGAGCAAACGCCTAAGTTGGACATTCCTAACAGTTGCAATACATGGTCCAAATGGTGATGGCCGAGCAAACGCCTAAGTTGGACATTCCTAACAGTTGCCACGCATGGTCCAAATGGGGATGGTCGAGCAAACGCCTAAGTTAGGCATTCCTAACAGTTGCAATACATGGTCCAAATGGTGATGGCCGAATGCACGCCTAAGTTGGACATTCCTAACAGTTGCCACACAAGGTCCAAATGGTGATGGCCGAACGCACGCCTAAGTTGGACATTCCTAACAGTTGCCACACAAGGTCCAAATGGTGATGGCCGAACGCACGCCTAAGTTGGACATTTCTAACAGTTGCCACGCATGGTCCAAATTGGGATGGCCGAGCAAACGCCTAGTAGTAGTAGTAGTAGTAGTAGTAAATTATGACCGGGGAGTAGGTGATCGGCACCATCCCCTATTCCATTTAGGAGAGGGGTGGTGCCGTTAGGCACCAGCCCCTCTCCGATACGCACACCATCAGCATAGTCAGTATCATGTGGCGACCGGTCCTCGGCCCCGTAGGGTTGCGAATACCCCTGCTTTCAACCGCCACCCTGCTTTTTATAGCCCGGGAAACTTGCAGGGCGACGATCTACTAATCAGGGAGCGATCATCATCGATGAGAGGCCATTCTACCTAACACGTTTGAGTTTTTGAGCGTTTTACGGCTCGGAGCGTACGTCGGGCCTTGCTCACCTTCAGATCATACAGGCTTGCCACACCTGCCCATTTGGCCCCACCCTCTTCACCATAGAACCATATTGTGCACCTTTGAGTATTACATCCCTTATCCTACTCTATCCCGGTTGCCCAGGATTCACCCACTCCCTCCCCAGGATTGGGATAGGCTACTCTATGCTTCTGCGGGTTACTCAATGTCAAGGGGCCGCGCCTTCATGATCGTTGGGGAGAAGTTGTATACTAATGTGTCCAGCCCCCTTGGGTTTGATCCGACTTCGGTGAAATTCTGGTTACGACCCGAATATCGCTTTCATACGGTCTTCACCCTCAAGGACCTTCCACCCTATCTATCATGTATACAGAGCAAACGCCTAAGTTGGACATTCCTAACAGTTGCCACACATGGTCCAAATAGGGATGGTCGAGTAAACGCCTAAGTTAGGCATTCCTAACAGTTGCCATACATGGTCCAAATGGTGATGGCCGAATGCACGCCTAAGTTAGGCATTCCTACATACTCTTGTATTTAGATACTGCCCAACTCTGCCTTACAGGAATGATTGGATCAGTGACTGTATTATCCGTGGAACTTGGACTTATTATATGCGATTTGGAACTAAAATGTTGGGCAGTGCGAACCATTTTCTGGGAAATAAATTAATGATGTTATAGAAACTAATCACCTTAAAAGATTCCATGTCAGACAGGAGCGAAGCGCTCATCAGTCTTGCTCGCATCTCTGAGGCGTACTTATCAGTTCCAAGTTGCATCATTACTTGTGCATCTTCTTCGATCTGATCTTCTGTTTTCGGAACAGGATCTTGTGTAATCGGCAAATAAAGATTATCTCCGGTTTGGATTAGTCTAAAGAGACAAAGAGAAAAAAAGACGGAGTTTTTGTGATAACAGTTTTCGAAAACGAAAGAGTATGGCTCTGTAGTTTTTACTTAAGTGAAGGATGTTTGGCCGATCTTCCCGCGGGTTTATTCCATAACAGATACTTTGCTTTCTGTTGCGTCTTCGCCGTCAGATCGTCCTCGTTTGTTGGTTCCTCACTGGTGCATTCGAAAAACTCCTCTTCTTCCGACTCTGCTGAAGCCAAAGAAAAGTAAGCATTGTGTGGTGTAGATTAATCAACCTATCTAACGTTGAATCAGTATAAATGAACGAAGTATTCGTTCATTCAGCTCAAGTTCATTATCTCTTTAATACTGCCACTGTCACGTGCGTCTCATACAGGTGACGTTATTTTTTTATCAAGTATAGAAACAAAGAGGAGTTAGAGCATGCTGGATGATTAAAAAACCAAATACTATAATTTCATAAACTGCTTCTTTTTAAGCTGTTAATCGGTCGCATATTTTCTGGAAATATTAATCATATATGTACACATTAATCGCTTTTGTTACACGGGGTGATTCTGGAAATTGGACAAGTTACAGTTTTTTAAAAAAGTGGAAATAGCAAAAAATGATAGAGGAAGAAAACCAATTGATAATACATCCTTTGCTCCCAGATAGCACAATTGTCATCTTATTTTTTATGTGGATGCACCGACGCACCCGCCAAATGCAATTGCACTTTATTCCTGCGTACAAGACAATTGTTTTGTTAAACCAATGGTTTTGTCGTGCACTTGTCCGGTTGTTCGAACTTGTGCAGCGTGTGCAAGGACGCTCTCGTGCGCGCCGATTACACTATCGACTCTGACGCTAACGGAGTCGATGTAAAAATATGTCTCTTGTGTATGGTATGAGCCTGGTTGCTTGACTGACTTGACTGACTCTTTTAGCTCGAGTCCGTTTGGAGCTACCCTCGATGTGAGTGGGGAGTAAGTAAGAATCCTATCTCCTAATTGGTTGGCGTCTTTTCGCGAACTCACCCCTTGAGTATAGGGGTGGTTCGAGGTGACCGCGCGGTCCCTCATTTGGTGGAAACATTGGTGTGCCCACTCTACGAAGAACCCACACCAATGTTTCCTAGGTCATTGATGTTTTTATCAGCCAAGAACAGGATTGTAGATTTGCGCACATAAAAACGCTAACCTTTGAATGCGAAAAGCGGGTCAAGGGGGACGCGTGTGCTTGGGAGGTGGAGAAGGTCTCGGGAGAGACCTGGGCGGTGAGGGTTTAGTCGGTATGGTATTGGCAAAAGGCCTCATAATTCCTCTAAACGTCATCCTGAGGGGAAACCGAGCTCGACACTAGTAGTAGTAGTAGTAGTAGTAGTAGTAGTAGTACAGACTGGCCGGGGAGTGGGTGATCGGCACCTCTCCTTTCCATTTAGGAGAGGGATGGTGCCGTCTCCCGATCGCACACCGACAGCATAGTCAGTATCATATGGCGACCGGCCCTCGGCCCCTTAGGGTTGCAAATACCACTGCTTTCAATCGCCACCCTGTTTTTTATAGCCCGGGCAACTTACAGGGCGAACGATCTACTAATTGTTAGGTATAAAAAGATAATTTCAAATTTGGCGCCCCACAATACATTGCATTGGCATCACTGCCTACCAAAGACATATATAGCACCGGCACTGCCCTATATCTTCCTTCCGCTTTCGACCTCCGTTTTGTAACGTATATTCTCTACTGTGTCTACAATAAACATTACACAATACTTTGTACAAGCGCATATTCTTAATCCATTCCCATCACTAATCAGGGAGCGATCATCATCGATGAGCAGGCCATTCTACCTAATTATTGGATGTTTGAGCGTTTTACGGCTCGGAGCGTACGTCGGGCCTTGCTCACCTTCAGATCATGCAGGTTTGCCACACCTGCCTATCTGGCCCCCCCTTACTTCACCACAGAACCGGGTCGTGCGTCTTTGAGTATGATAGCCCAATTCCTAATCTGACCTGGCTGTCCAGGACTTACCCACTCCCTCCCCAGATTAGGATAAGCCCTACTCTGTGAATCAACATGGTGTCAAATGTAGGGATCCGTGTCTTATTTCGCTGGGATGAATTTGTATACTATGTGTTCAGAGATCTTGGGTTGCGATCCGACATCTACGAAATTTTGATTTAGACCAGAATATCATACCCATACGGTCTTCACCCTCGACCTCTGTTCACCCTACTATGTATACATCAACTTGGGGTCCGATCCGACTTCTACGAAATTCCGGTTTATGCCGAAATATCATGTCCATACGGTCATTCCTTGCCGAGCCTGCCGCGTGTTAGGGTGATGGAGGGCTCAAGACGCACGGGTTCTGTGGGTTGTCGTTTTGGACGTGACCATCGTCCTCAGGTTCCGGGAGGAAGACAGCTCCTGGCTGTATCCTACCGTTACCCATTCAGGTGTGTCTCCTGTTTGTATATATTTCTCTTTGGTACATTTGTTTATGTTTTGAGCTCGACACTACCCCCCAAACTACTTCTGCGGGGATGTGCATAAGTAGCATTCCCCTACCGCCTTAAAAAAAGGTCATTGATGTCTTAAAAGAGAGCTATCGGTAGTTTTCCTGGGGGACCCCCTGGAACGTTACGCACCGCTCCGTCCTGCCAACCAGCGCTCGAAATTTACGATTCTCGGCAACGTCGCATGGAATCTGCGCCCATATGAGTCTGCCTTAAGGGCGGCGGAAGTAAGGATAGGAGGAGGGAAGGGTAAGCGACGCGCTTCGACGGTGACGTAGTCTGGCGCGCCGAGCAGGTGTGACAAGGTGGGACGCTCACCTGTGTCGTTTATAACAACCTACGAAGTTACAACACAAATATATGTACAAGTGCCGCCTGCTGGGGTCGTATGGTGCGCCTTCTGCCGGTTAATTGCCTCTAGGAGGCAATCCGGCGACGAACTGTCGCAACTTAAGTCTCGAGCCTCGGTCACTTAGTGACTCACGAAGGAGCTCGAGCTTCATCGCCCCAGACGTATTAACAATATCGCAGTACTGCTCCGAGACCACGGTGCCAGCCATGCAGCTGACACTCACGTAAGAGTCCCGTAGGCATTTCCCTCTATAGCATGCACTCTATAGAGGTACCTATGTTTGTGAGATTACTATCGCAACGTTAATAGGTCGTCGTTGAGATCGCTTTGACGAGTCTCTGCCACACTTCTGTTGCCGCAAGCGGCATCCGTTGCCCTGTGTTCACGCATAGGGATTGGGTAGCTCACAACAAGCAGCTTTATGGGTAAACGTCGTGTGGTCTGCCGTTTATCCGAAACAATGGTTCAGGAGTTATGCTTGCTCAAAGTTGAAGCATTCTTTAGTATTTTTGACGGGTAAGGGCGTCGCCATATTGATTTGTAGTGACGATTGCGCGCCGCTTGCCGAGCAGGACCACTAAAATGTTTCAGAGGAAATATGGTGTGAAAATATTTACAGAAACCAAATCCAAACCTTTTTTTCTGTGTGAGAATGCATGACGCATACCCTAGCCTCCTGGGGGGAAGTCGAGATTATGTGGGGATCTCCTCGGAAAGGAGGATCCCCTTCCAGAGAAATACCCACTAAAAGTCCCCACCCACCTAAGCTAAATGGGAGGTGCCTGGATCTTGCGAGAGCTCAACAGGACATCACCCAACCGGGAGGGATCTGCCCAGTTTCCCTATCCCTGGAGCTTTAGGATTGGACTTCTCAAGCCCCAGCTCGGTCCACCCACAGCTCCCAGCACCCTTGTGCCCCACTCGAAGCGGGTGACTCGAAGGTCCCCGCCCCGACCAGGGCAAGAGGACGCCGCCACCGGCAAGGGAGGGTCGTCGAAGGCGCATCCGGAATGCGACACTGCGCCGATTGGCCTTGAGCGAACGGTGCCACACGATGGTCCCATATAGGACAATGAACTGCACCAGCTCCATATAAAGGTGGACACATACAGGCGACAATTCCAGGCAATATCGCCGAGAAACGTAAATTTCGAGCGCTGGTTGACAGATCGGAGCGGTGCATACAGTTCCAGGGGGTCCCCCAGGGTCCTTTGGGGAAACTACCGATAGCTCTCCTTTAAGACATCATGGACCTAGGAAACGTTGTTGTGGGTTCTTCGTAGAATGGGTACCAAATAACTTTGTTTAGGCCCCAGGGATGGGGACACCGCTGCGCGCAACGACCCCCACCCCAGGAGAGCCCCACATCACCTCGGTTCCTCCCCTGGGGGCCCGGATATGCATACTGCATTCCTCCACAGGAAAAAAAAGAAAGATCAGCCTCGGTTTAGCCTTCAATACTTAAAATAACTGCTATATTTGGAAACATTCTTCAGTTTATATCTTCTTAATAAACAACGAGTACCGGGAAAAACCTCTTAGAGGTTACTCAGAAAGATGACCTTAAATCACGTAGGAATCACCCGTTTCTAAAAAGTACAATATTTTTGGGACATTTACCCTTTATAACAACTGCTTAAAACTTAAAATGTGGAACAAGTTTGCTCGTGCAAGACTTTCACAATGTGTGCTGTATCTTATTACATTATTGCAAATATGTCAGTTTATCTTCATTCAAAGCTGAATAAAGCGATTAGAAAAATTTGTTATAAAGGGGAAAAAAATGTTCAAACAATTCAATTTGTTATATACTGGACCAAACTAAATAAGAATTATGTGAAAATATTTGCAATAAAAATGAACGATGGATTGTAAAATTATAATTTGTAAGCTTCAGTGCAGTTATACTGTTTTTGTATTAGGTTCTTTAATTATCACAATTCAAATATCATCAATTTCTCGAGAATCGGACATTTAGTGTTGAATAATTTTTGGGATCTACTGCAAATCTGTTTAGTTGTACGATGCGTTCGAATCAATGAGATCCTATTGTATATGTGTCAATTACGATATAATAAATATAACAGTACCTGTTTCGAAATCATCGGTGTCTACGCTTTGAGATTTATGAGCGGATTTCTCCCTAGCCTTTTTCTTTTCGATGCAGCAATTCATCATCTATAACAGAATAAAACACTCAAAGAATAGTGTGTCTGGCTCATAAATGTCCCTTGGCAGACCCGTGCTAGGGATTTATATCGATAAAATACTGTATATCAGCGAAGTTTTCGTTTACGTCCATTCTCACAATTCGATGAAATTTTGAAAATAAGTTCTTTTTTTACTAAAATAACGATTGCCAGAAGGATTTTCGGCGATTCGAAAAAAATTATTTCTTTCAATTTTTAAAGACTACTCCTGGATTTTCGTATGCGTGGCCGGGCCGGCCCTCTCCATCCCCACCTACGACCTAGTAGTAGTAGTAGTAGTAGTAGTAATTACATTGCCGGGGAGGAGTAGCGGGTCGTCCGCCCCTCACTTCCTTAAGGCACACCGGTATACACCAGTATCATAAACGGCGCTGCCGGCAGCTCGGCCCACTAAGGGGTTGCAGTTTTCCCATCGTTCCGCCGTTCCTCCGTTTTATTCGGCCCGGGCCATTTTCGGAGTCTGCGACTTACTATGATGGGTCCGGTCGTCATCGATGAAAAGGGCCATGCTACCTAGTTTTCGGATTTTTGAGCGGTTTTAAGGCTCGGAGTGAACGTCGGGCCCTCTCACCTTCGGACCTGCAGGGTGCCTCGCCTGCCCGTGTTTTGGCTCCCCCCACCTTCGCCATATTCCTTGGTTGAATGTGTCAAGTTCGAATCCCGTCCCTACTCTGTCGCTGCTATCCAGCGACTTACCCACTCCCTCCCCAAGGTTAGGATAGGCTAAGCTGTGACTCTACGGGCTTTGCAAAGAACAATGGACGCGATGAGTTTCGTGGGGGTGATTCTAGTATATGTCTGTACATATATTGCAAACTTGGGATCCGATCCGACTTCGGCGAAATTCCCGCTCGCGCGGGAACATCACCTCCATTCGGTCATCACTTGCCGTCCTACTAAACGCGATGGGGTGACGGAGGTCGGTCGCTCCAACTTCGCCGAAATCTTTCTCCTTCGGAGCATAGATATCAGTTCCATCGTGCTCCCTCCTCATTGGGTGGGCTTGACACATTCTCGGAATAATGACTGATTGTTTGGATGTGACCATCATCCCCGGGTCCGGTCGATGTTCAGCAAATAGCTCCGTCCATCTGACCTTTCCCTTAGAGGTTTGTTGTTCCGTTTTTTTTTTTTTTTTTTTTTACGTCGCATCGCAACGGGACCTACAGTTTTTATAAAGGTGGGTTCCGAACCACCTGGGGGCACCACAGTTTATAGAGCACATGGAGTATTTCCAGAGGTGCCGCGTCGGGGATCGAACCCGCGACCACGGGGTCCGTAGGCGCGCGCTCTACCCACTGAGCCACTGCGCCCCTCACCTACGACCTAACCACAACTCATTCTGATCACATAATCTTTGCATTGTAACTATCATCCAGGATTATCGAGCACAGCATGGACATAAAGTAGAAAGATGGTAAGTCGGTAAGGTAGAGAGCGACATTGAAATGACAAAAAATGATTTTCGAGTCGCCAAAGATCGTTCTGGCAATCGTCATTTTAGATAAAAAAGAACCTATTTTCAAAATTTCATCGAAGTATGAGAATGGACGTAAACGGAAACACTGCCAGTATACCCGACTAGAAATTTAGTTAGGCATGCCTAACGACGAGTGTGGGCCTAATGCGGAAATCATTGGGGTACGCCTAAGTTGGGCATTCCTAACAGTTGCCATACATGGGCCTAATGCGGAAAGAGTGGTGTACGTCTAAGTTAGGCATTCCTAACAGGTGCTGTACGTGGCCCTAATGGGGATGGTCGAGTGCACGCCTAATTAGGCATTCCTAACAGTTGCCATACATGGGCCTAATGCGGAAAGAGTGGTGTACGCCTAAGTTACGCATTCCTAACACGTGCCATACGTGGTCCAAATGGGGATTGCCGAGTGCACGCCTAGGTTGGGCATTCCTAACAGGTGCCATAGCATATATAGGGTATTTCGTTTATCTTTGAACGGAAATATCTCGATCGTGACGCACTGAAGTTACATAAAAAATTTATTTACAAAAATTGTTCGGCATGGAGGGAACAATCATATGATGTCATTTTTTTCGGGACTATCCCTTGAGATTTCCCTTTATGTCTCCTAATGAGGGTCTAATAAGGCTATCCTAATGTTGCCTAATGCGGTTTGCCGCATTGGATAGTCATTAGGAAAACCTAATGTGGCCCTATACGCGGGTTTCCTAATGCGGGCCTCGTACGGCTTTCCCAATTAGGCAGTGATCAAATACTGCGTTACATTCCGCATGCCTGCCCAATGGGGCTGCCCCACTAGAGCCTAACGCGAAATTAGGCTAGCCTAATGTGGACCTAACGGCCTGCCTAACTAAATTTCTAATCAGGTATCTATCAATCCAAAGCAATGTAATCTCGTAACTAAGTGAAAGTTTGGAAAGCTTTTTCCCTCTCCTGAAAAATATGAGATTTGGCACTTGCATTCTGTTTCCTACAAGGACTTTTCAATTTTGTTTAATATTATACCTGAAGTTTTTGATGTAATATGCAACTTCTCACGGTATCTGGAAAGCCTGGACCGACTCTGAAAAAGAAAAAATGGACTAAACAATCATTTTGTGGATACAATTGCGTGTAACAGAATAATATTTTAATATTCAATAGGGTTTATTTTAGTGTTTATAAAAAATCGGGTTTTAAAAGTCAGTGTTTTATATCATTTTGCAGGTTAGCACCGTCAGCGAGAGTAGGTCGCACTAATGTGCCAGATATCGGTGAAATAAATTTCGATCGTAACCAATATACAGCACTTGTCCCTTTTACTCGTATTCATTCTCGACAATTCGAAAAAATTGCATTGCCGCACAATTTTCTACCGTTGCTAACGGTGCTAACCTGCAAAATATTCGCCAGCCACATCTATGCGACGGTGCTGCCATTCGGTATGCGTAACATCAGTGTACCACAACGGCAGATTTAGCGTCCAGGGGACGGCTTCGTGCCGTCCTCCTGCCCATGTCCAAATCCTTGTCCTACGGACGGCACTGGCGCGGCATATGCGCACACAGGGGGACGGTCAAAATTGAGCCAATCCAGCCGTGAGCAGTGCCGAGCGTAGATTGGACAATGATTTGCCGATCTCTGCCCTCGACCGGTCTTGGCTCAAGTTTCGCCTGGTTAGCTGGGAAGTTTTGGTTGATCGATGTGAAGGGAAAGCTTCAATCTTCAAGTTCAAAATTAGATTCGATATTAAAAAAACATTACAATGTTTTTAACAACGTTTTAGTTGGAACCATTTTTTATAAAAATGTGTCGTTAGTTTCCTACTCGCTATATCATAGAGAACTATCTTAAATTAATGATGGGCTGCAAAAGTAGAGGTTTCTAGCTTTAGAATAAGCCAACATTTACTGTAGTAGTGTATAACAACCCCGGCTTTTAGAGAGTCACAATTAAGAAGGATCTGATTTTGGAGCACCGGAATGTTACATTCTAAGGGTTCTTGTTTATTGGTATGTGCTTCCCACTGACTGCTCACCGAGCCAGGGTTCGTTCTGAGGAAGCGACCGGGATGGTGATGACGAGGTGCGTTCGGCAAATAATAAGGCGTCGGATCGCATAAAGTGAGTCTCGCTGTATGTCGCGGTAAGGGCGGCGGTCGCGGTGTGCGGTCTCGGCGTACGGAAGACGTCGTTGTTTTCTAGGGGAAGTCTGAGTGTTCGTGGTCCCGGCGAAGGGGTTTTGGGAGTTTCGGTGGAGAGATATCGCCTTTCAGCGATGGGTACGGTCGAGCGGGGCGGGGTTTGTGCAAGTGTCGCCCTTAGCGATAGGAGCGAGGGACGGTCGGATGGAGTGACGGTTGCGAGAGTGTCGCTTTCCGGCGACAGGAGCGAGGTACGGTTGAACGGAGCGGTGGTTGCGAGAGTGTCGCTTCCCAGCGACCGGGATGAGGAACGGTTGAGCGGAGCAGGCAGGCTACGGGGCAGGCGACGGTTAAGGGGAGGCGGGACTAGATAAGTCCTTCCCGCCGCCCCCAGAAAAAGGGCACCCAAGTCGGGTAGTTTCTTTGCACGGGGGACTATTTCCGCCCCCTTGCCTCTGTCCCCCGTGGGGGGCATATAGATCGTTGGGACGGGGGGTGGGAGTGGGGGAGGGGCGAACGCAAGCGGGGTGCCCGCCTTCGTCCCTCCTTGTCGCGCGCGCAGACCTCATCCCTCGGCCGAGACCCCTTTTAAGGGCTCCTCGAGCGAGGAACGGGGTCACCGGGGGTCGTTGGGCGGAGCGAGCTGGAGACTCACGAAGCCCACCGAACGGCCCAGGGAAGGGGGGTGCAAGTGGGTACCCTGCTTGCGCCCTGATAGATTAGGTATTGCTGGGGGGAGCTTCTCTCCCCCGGGACGGGGCCCCGTAGGGGCCAAGGGCGAAGGGGGATGGCTGGTTGTGTTCTTCGGAGATCCCAGCCGCCCCCGATTAGCTTAGGGAAGGTTATCATGAGGTTTTTAGTGGGTACTGTGAGCCCTTCTGGCCACGTAAGCCCTACATAACCCTGTATCTCTCCCAGGGGGTACAGGGTCTGGAATGTGTCACTTCCCAGTGACAGGAAAGTATGGTACGGTGGAGCGGAGCGGTGTCTAGAGTGTGTCGCTTCTCAGCGATGGGATAGTATCGCCTCTTAGCGAAGGGAATGTTTGACAGGGATCTCGTGTTCCCGACGAAAGGAGTGAAAATGGTAAGAGTTCTCCGAAGAGTATACCTAGGCTCTGGAGTAACAGCTAGAGCTTCGTTGTCTCAACGAAAGGTTTATCAGCGGCTAGTTCACTGTTCCAGTAGACGAGCTGCAGGTAGTTATCACTGTCTCAGTGATTGGACTGGAGTGTTAGATGGTGATTTTGATGGGGTTTTTATAAGGTTTATTTGGTGGTGAGGAGCGGTGGTGCGGCAGGGTGTTGAGGGTAGTTTTTGTGTATTTGGGTTTTTGGTAAATGTACTGTTTTCGGCGCGGAAAGGTTAAGGGGACGGAGTGTCGGTTACTCCTTTAAATCGGCGCGCTCTGTGGCATCTTCGGCCTTCTTCGGTATCGGTCGGCGAGGTTCGCGGCGCATTGTACTTAGTAACGTCCTGCTTGTTGCAGGAAAAGATGGTACAAGCAAGAAGAACTGCATCTACAATATTTATATATTTGTCACTGAATTCACATAAAAGATCGTCGATAATGACAACAATGTAATGAACAGATGTATGGAGAATAAACTGAATTGAACTGTACAATTTGAAATATCTGATTGTTTTGCAGATAGATTCGCAGAGAGAGCGAGTCGACGGTTGACTCGCCCTTGTATTGGCTCTAACGTTCTGGAGTGTTCGAGAGCCTTCCAGAAGTATCGAGGCATAGTTTTAATTGCGTGCCCGCACAGATTTCGACGTCGCTGATTGATCGCGACTTCGGCGGGATCGCGCCGGTTTTGGCCGGGACTCGCTCTAGTCATGGCGGGGTCGCGCGGTGCCGGTTAGGCAACATGGCGCTCGAGCGTGCCAATCTCGAACAAGTAGAATTCCTTTTTATAAAATCAGCATGTATGAAATTGTAGCATGCCCTTTAATCGATCCATTATGTACATATTAATATTTTCGAAAAACGTTACTATTATACAAATATACAGCATCTTAGCAAAAAATTAGAATTTTCAAAATTACAAGAGGTTGCTGATTGCTTCAATCTGTATACTGCTCTATGTAAGTATACCTTGACTTCCGACGTCTCTTGAGTTTGTTTGTCTTTAAGTACGTCGGAAGTTCCTCTGGGAGCTCCACATGGATTTCTTCCTCGATATTGCCATTTAAGTAGACACTGATGAAATCAAGTTGATGAATTTCTAGTCCAAAATTCTGCTCCAAGTCCCATTCTTGCTACCGGCGCAAACGAGTGATTATTGTCGAATTGATGGTTGATCCCTTTCTTTTTTAGGTAGTTTTCAAGTTCGTTGCTTCAATATTCTCCTCCAATGTCTGATCTTATGGTTTTAATGTATCTGTAGCGACGTCGTCGCTGCCAGGTCTCGGGGAATTCGACATCCCATTTGTATGAAAAGAACTTTACAGAGTTTTTACCTGGGCCCCCAACACATCTGGCAACCAGACTCGCCTGGGGCCATAACGTTCCGCCAACGAGTGTCCTTGGCCCGTGACGAGTCCAGCTACCTCAGATACATGAATATACCTGATAGCTGGCCTCGCACGACCAAGGGATTTTTCATAGCACGTTTTCTCGACAAGCGATTTCATCCCTACCATTTTGGCGTGACACTCTCCCTTTCGAGAACTAAATAAATAGCCCTCCGAAGGTGTCGGAGGCACACTCTCTCTTGTCCAATTATCACTAGCAAGTTTATCTGCGTTCTTTCAGTACCTCCGTGCGGAAGATTCGTTTCTTCGAGTCTTAATTCGCATCTCTGCGTACATTACCTTGCTAGGCTCAAATAAAGCTTCGCGATCTAACGCAAGAAGGTGGTTATATCACTTATCCTACATCCCTACCGTTATCACCTCATGTCTTCCCGTTTGTTTTTCAACTTTGGTCTTGAATTGTAGGAATTTTTGGAAAAACTCACTCTTCCTTTTTAGAAAGTGCACTTCGCACCATTTTGAATTGTCGTTGATGAGAGTTAGGAAGTACCATGAACCAGCAAGAGATCCTACCTTCATTGGACCGCAGAGATCAGTATGGACCAATTCCAAGATTTCTTTCGAGAGATTGATCTCGTGAATGGAGTTTGCATTTGCTTTCTTCTTATACAGATTTCAAAGATTGGCAACTTTTCACGGCAGTCAGCTGTGACTCCATGTATCCTACCGTTCTGGATCAGATACTTTAGGTCCTTTGCGTTCAAATGTCCAAATTTCTCATGTAATTCCTGAAGGTTTGATGTGTTGCTTTGTGAGATGTTGGTTTCTTCAGTCTTTTCTTTTAGAAAATATAATGTCCTTCTCTCGCTCAGCTTTGAAGATTTCTTTCCCAGTTTCTTGGTTGATAATTATGGCACACCCTTTTTAGAATAATATGTCAAAATCATTGTCTGTATTATTGGCAACAGACAATAAATTTTATCGGAGGACTGGAACAAATATTGTCTTTTGAAGTTTTGCCAAAAAATTTTCATCTATTTTTAGTTTTACTAGCCCAACTCCTTAGACAGGAGTCGATTTGGAGCTTGCTCAATTTAGTATGCCTCCATTCCTTTTCCTAATGCCTTCAAATTTTTCTACATAGGAGCACACATGCGGCGAAGCACCAGAATCCAGACACCATATGTTTTTTAAATTAGGTGTAGCTTTATTGGCTACCTCAGCTTCTGCTATTGTTTCATTGTTCATAGCCACTTTTGCTCTTTCTGATGTTTCTTTTACATCTGGCTTCCTGTTGTTTTCAGGTTGTTGTGACCTACAGTCTTTTGAAATGTGCTTAGACTCCTTACACTTTTGAAATTAAATTTTGATTTATCGCTTCCCCTTTCAGATGATTGATTGTCAAAATTACTACTTCCTAAATTACATGATGATGGTTTCCATACTACCATGGCATTGGATCTTCGTTTTCCTTCCTCATCTGATATACTGTCTATCTCACCCAAGATCATACTTGGGTAAAAACCGGTTTTCATTGTTTACTGCGCATGCTCGCCTTGATTGGTAGAACTCCCACTGCACAACGCATGCGCGTAGTGGCACTGAAGTGACGCCACGCGCTGCAACTGCCTCATTCGCTGTATACAGGGTGTATAATTGAGACGCTATTATCGCTTTGCTACTTTTTACCACGTTTTTATTCTTTTTTTCGTTACGTTTTATTCTTGTTTTTGTTACTTTTTATTCTCGTTTTTGTTACTTTTTATTCTCGTTTTTGTTACTTTTTATTCTCGTGTTTGTTACTTTTTATTCTCGTTTTTGTTACTTTTTATTCTCGTTTTTGTTACTTTTTATTCTCGTGTTTGTTACTTTTTATTCTCGTTTTTGTTACTTTTTATTCTCGTTTTTGTTACTTTTTATTCTCGTTTTCGCGTTGTCTCAATTGTACAGAGGAAAATGGATGAAGAGCAGTTATCTCCAATGAAGCGGAATCCGCAGGGAAAGGTACGTCCATTTCGCAATATTCGCACACTCTTAAAAAGACGATAATATTTTTACTATTGTTTTATATTTAAAATTTAAAAATTGTATTTGGGCTGTTAATTAATTCATTTCAATTTGTTTTCTGTTGTTAGTACGTTTTGTCTGGGCAGAAGGAGGTAGTAATAAACCTCTACAAAGAATTGAAGCAGAAGAACCCCGACATCACCTACATAGCAGCAGTTAATTCCCTGTCGAAAAGTACGGGGATTGGGGTGGTCACCATTAAAAAGACCATTGCGGAATGGAGAAGATCAGGCACCGTAACGTTGCCTAACATGAAGAGGCGCTGTTTGAATATATTGGAGAAAACCTCAGATGAGGACATCTTGGGCATCAGGAGGAAGGTGCACGAATTTCGGATGCGGCGCGAGGTGCCAAATTTAGACAAAATATTGGCGGCAGTAAATGCAGATGAGGGACTGCCAACGTTTAGCCGACCAACTCTGCATCGGCTGCTCAAAAGGATGGAGTTTAGATTCATGCGGCGTAAGCGCAACAGCGCATTAATTGAAAAAGATAACATTATCGCCTGGAGGCAGCAGTACATTAGGAAAATAAGGAGCCTCCGCGAGGAAGGACGCCCAGTGTACTATTTAGACGAGACGTGGTATAACGCTGGGGATTGCGGACAAAGAGCGTGGATCGATACCTCCGTCGGCAGCTCGAAGGATGCCACAGAAAAGCAGCTGACGACAGGGATGCAGGCTCCTACGAGCAGAGGGAAACGGCTGATAATATGCCACATTGGTTCCGAGAATGGATTCTTGCCTGGCGGACTACTTTGTTTCGAGTCAAAAAAGGATACAGGCGACTACCATGATGAGATGAACGGTAGGACGTTTTATGATTGGGTGGAAAAGATTTCGCAGAACCTGCCAGCTGGAGCAGTGATTGTAATGGATAACGCTCCATATCATAGCGTTTTGAAGGAGCGTTATCCAACAAAAGCGTGGAAGAAGGCGGACATTGTGGAGTGGCTGGAGAGTAAGGGCGAGGGCGACCTGGAAGATTATTATAAATGTGAACTACTAAATATAGCTGAAAAATATAAAGACAAAGACAATAATTATGTTGTCGATGAATTTTTAAAAAGCAAAGGTTTTTTTGTATTGCGGCTCCCACCGTATCATTGCGAATTAAACCCAATTGAACTTGTGTGGTCCCAAGTCAAACGATTTATACGTCAACGAAACACAACATTCAAGTTGACGGATGTTCGCAAACTTGTGGACGAAGCAATAGCAGATGTGTCCTCAACACACTGGGCAAATTATGTGTCACACACAAAAAAGGAAGAAGAAAGATTTAGACAACTAGACAGGACCGTCGATGAAATTGTGGAGGAAGATGGTTGGCTATCTGTGTCTGATAATTCAGACGCAGATGAATAATTCTGTAAATACTTAGCTTTTAAATAGTTTTAAGTTGTAATTATGTAAATAGCTTTTAAATAGTTTTAAGTTGTAATTATGTAAATAGCTTTTAAATAGTTTTAAGTTGTAATTATGTAAATAGCTTTTAAATAGTTTTAAGTTGTAATTATGTAAATAGCTTTTAAATAGTTTTAAGTTGTAATTATGTAAATAGCTTTTAAATAGTTTTAAATAAAGTATACATTTTGTTTAAAATTAAATATAAAGTAAAATTATTAATACACTAAGCCACTGCGCGCCTTGACACCTGGAAATATGTACTTAGTCGCAATTTTCTATCCCGTTGAATTCCATGCTAATCCGTTTCATTCTAGTACACCGCGTACGTGAAGATGCGCGCCGAGACAGTGGGGAGTGGGTGGTAGAGTGGGAGTTGGGAGGCTCGCTGCGTCGTCTGCGAGCAGTCAAGCTGCGCGAAACGAGTATGATCTTGGGTGAGATAGACAGTATGTCTAATAATTTTATTTTTAGTTCTTCAGGGGTAAGTAGTTTCTGTCGTAACTTGATGGCCACTCTCAATGATGCGTAGCACTTCGGAATGCTAGAAAGTAAGAGAATGACTGTCATTTCTTAGGGAATTTGTATCTGCTTGGCTTCCAGTTTATTTACGGTATCGAAGAAGTTTGACACATGGTCTCGCATATCCTGAGATTCCTTCATCTTGTGGTGAATTTGTTCCTTTAGCAACATTGCTTTTCGCGTAGGTCCTTCCGACTCGTAAATGGTTCTAAATTCTTGCCAAACTTCTCTGGATGTATTACATCTACTCACATGTTTCAATTCTTCTGGACTTATTGGAAGAATAATGTCAGACATGGCCTTCTCGTCAACGATTTCCCAAGCTGTAATATCAGCTGCGTTGTCACCTGGGGTAATGGGATTCTATCTAATTCCGTTAACGAATCCACACGCGTCGTTCTTCACAAGCAGTATCCTCATGTGGATCTTCCAAGTGTTGTAATTTTCTTTCTGAAGAAGTGGAATTTTAATCGTTAGTTGACTCATTTTCGTTTTGTATGAACCGAGAAAATAAAACAAAAAGTATATTCCAATTTTCTTCGAATGATTGATTATTTGTTGTCGATTCGAGTATAACAAAAATTTCCGTTTCTCGCTTTCCTTTCTCGGCGCGGGCACGTGGCGAGGAGAGCGATTTAGATTTTTCCTTTTTTTACAATCTTCACTTTCAGCACAGTTTGTGGTGAACCTACCACTAGTTTTGTTAATAATAATGGTTTAATCACAGATCGCAGATGCATGTGTCACATGGACGATAACGTGTACAGAAGTAAGGTCAAGTAAGGTTATATAGTAGACGAAAGTACATTTAAGATAGAACAGATGGCGCAAGCTGTGCGACCTTAGGGCAATCTCCAACAGTTTTCTATTATTTGAACTGTACACTATAATTTTTTCAAGTTAATATACTTAAAATTGTGGAGGTAATGCCATGAACCTAAAGAAATACATTCTGAATATTGAATTTCAATTCCTTAGACCTTTATACCAAGCCTTGTTAAAGTTTCCCTAAGTTCATCTAAGATTTTTTAGATACATCAGTCATGTCAGAAAATAAGGTTTCTAGTGAAACGCGTTGAATCTTTTGCTATCGGTAGACTGTGGATGTTATGCATTTATGGCTAAACTTGGTAGGCGCAATTTTAAATAGCAGAAGAGTTAAAACAATTTTAGAATATCAATATATCATTTTCAACTTTTTAAAATTATTAAAAAAAGACAAGAATTTTTATTTATCTTCGGTGTCTTGGAATTAATGTACATAATTTTTATTTTGCACCAAGATCCGCAGTCTAACTAACAGCTACATACAGTAAGAGCTGCGTTCTTCAAACATCCATAACACCGTTATTCTTACGAATTTAAATAAATCCCTCTGTCAGACATATTTTTTAAAGACCTGTACTTTAGGAAAATCTGAAAAAGCAAAGAAGGATCGATTCTTTCAAGATTCTGGACCAAACGATTCCATTAAAAAAACATTGTGTAAACTTTCAAATGTCTACCCCTACCGATAGGGTTGATATTGGGGTAAATTCCCCCACACTAAAATGCAATTTGCTTAAAAACGAGAAAAGATATCGACATGGGATAAACGGCAAACAAAAGATATAGATACACTCTGTATTTCAGATTTTTTCAGAACTTTTTGCTAATTATTTATAGTTGAAAATAGAAAAATTAATCTTCTGGGAATTTTTTTTAACTATCTTCCCCGGGGTTGACACCTACCAAAAAATTCTAAAATATTGCTACGACGCTAACCTATTTTGTATAGAAACCTCAGAAGTGTCCATTTGTTGGAACAGTGTCACAAAAAGTCCCCTTGCGGTGGCTAGTGATGGGAGCGAACGGAAAGTCGGCACGGGTACGGAAAAGCTGATACAGTATATTATCGTTATAAATCCCTAGTACGGGTCTGCCGAGGGAGATTTATGAGCCGGAGACACTATTTTTTGAGTTTTGCCGAACGTAGAGAAGGACAGCCGAGCTCGAGAGGCCTCAGTCGTCGAGAAATGTAAACATAGCTAATCCAAATTTTCAACTTCCTTATTTATCATTATTTTTTTATGAGACTGCGATTACGATATTAGTGGCATTTTTCTAAGAACAATGATACCACATGTGATATAATTCCGACGATATTTAGGTGTGTAATAGACAGTCAATGTTTTGGATGCAAGGAAGGACAGTTATATACGCTATCCTACGCGCCCGAAACTTTAACTGTCTATTACACAAGTAAATATAATCGGAATTATATCATATGTGGTATCATTGTTCTTAGAAAAATGCCACAAATATGGTAATCGCAGTCTCATAAAAAAACAAAGACCTTCCCGATTAGTTAGTTGCAGTATATTATTATCATTATTTAGTGTACGTTCTAATAAAATTATACGTTCTTTGGGAATTTGAATAGTTTTCTACTTATCAAAATGTTTGCTATATGGCATCGCATTAAACCAACACCGTATGCTCGTTGCTCGCTTGGTTACTTTACTGGCTTACTTTCACTCCCACAATCACAGTATTGACGGAATTTTAGTATTTTTTTGAGAAGTAATAAATTTTAATATTCCGCACGCTCCGTTAACCAGCCCGTCTTCAACATCAATGTTATTAATTATCATATATTTTATATTAATTTTCAATTTAATCTCAGTTAATAATTCGTTTTGAACTGATTGTTTTTTCAAAGATTGTAATATAAATTTCTTTTTTATACATCGATATTCTTTGAAAATGTATTCTCGACATTAGAGATCATTAACTCACTCTTGCATTAGGATAATTTTCGATTATTTTAAGCGGTAACATTAGCATTAATTGCATAATTAAAAAAAAATAAAATAAAATATATATAATTATTACGTTTGTTTCTTCGGTGGAAAATTTCCGTCCTCTCGTATAAATTACATTGTTGAATCAACTTCTTTCGAAATTACAGTAACTTCCCTATGAATCGGGAAGTTAAAAAACTAAAAAAACTACTTGACCAATATGGACCAAAATCTAATCAGCTCTAAGTTCCAACGGGGCACATCGATTGCGTCATTCATTATTCTGATCGCGTTGTTACTTTTTCAGAAAACGTTAACGAAAAATTTGATACCATACAAATATACATACTAGCACACACACACACACACACAAACATGCTGCTGAAAATAGTCTAAATGACTCTAATAACCATGAAACGTGAAGATCTGCTAAAAATCGATTTTTGGGGTAACTACAATAACTTCCCTATAAATCGGGAAGTTAAAGAAATTAAAAACAAAATTTTTTTAAATGTATTTACGTTTGTTTCTTCGGTGAAAAATTTCCGTCCTCTCGTATAATTTGCATTGTTGAATGAACTTCTTTCAAAATTACAGTAACTTCCCTATGAATCGGGAAGTTAAAAAACTAAAAAAACTACTTGACCAATATGGACCAAAATCTAATCAGCTCTAAGTTCCAACGGGGCACATCGATTGCATCATTCATTATTCTGATCGCGTTGTTACTTGTTCAGAAAACGTTAACGAAAAATTTGATACCATACATACGGACATACGTACACACACACACACAAACATTTTGATAAAAATAGTCTACAATGACTCCAATGACCATGAAATGCCAAGATCTGCTAAAAAATCGATTTTCGATTTTCGGGGTAACTACAGTAACTTCCCTATGAATCGGGAAGTTAAAAAAAAATTCGTTTTAAATACTGTAATTACCCCGAAAATCGAAAATCGATTTTTTAGCAGATCTTCACGTTTCATGGTCATTGGAGTCATTTTAGACTATTTTTATCAAATTGTTAGTATGTGTGTGTGTGCGTGTGTGCGTATGGCCGTTTGTATGTTATCAAAGTTTTCGTTAACGTTTTCTGAAAAAGTAACAACGCGATCAGAATGATGAATGATGCAATCGATGGGCCCCGTCGTAACTTAGAGTTGATTAGATTTTGGTCCATATTGGTCAAGTAGTTTTTTAGATTTTTTAGTTTTTTTCGAAAGAAGTTCATTCAACAATGCAATTTATACGAGAGGATGGAAATTTTCCACCTAATAAACAAACGTAATTATATATATTTCATTTTTATTAAAAAAAAATTTTTTTTTTAATTATGCAACTAATGCTAATGTTACCGCTTACAATAATCAAAAAATATCCCAATGCAAGAGTGAGTTATTAGTTATTATTAGTTATTATAATGATAATAATGTACTGCAACTAACGAATCGGAAAGTTCTTTGTGTGGCTCGTGGAGAGTCACACACAAAATAAAAAAAAACCATTAATAGCTGTATGCCCCACTAGCAATGCGTACTAGGGCTGTAACTTTCCTTCGAAGGTCGAACATTTCGAAGCTTCGAAGCTTTGAATGTCGAAGCTTCGAAGGTCGAAGATTTCGAAGCTTCGAAGCTTCGATTGCAGAACCTTCGAAGCTTCGAAACTTCGATTGCAGAACCTTCGAAGCTTCGAAATTTCGATTGCAGAACCTTCGAAGCTCCGAAACTTCGAAATTTCAAAGACTGAAGACTTCGAAGACTACGAAGACTTCGAAACTTTGAAACTTCGAAGACTTTGAAGACTTCGAAGACTACGAAGACTTCGAAGCTTCGAAGTCTTCGAAGCTTCGGAAAAGTTACAGCCCTAATGCGTACCACTAACCCTCTCGCAAGAGCAGTCCTACCCGCGAGTGAGCAACAATAACCAGCTAGTTAACTTCCCGATTCATAGGGAAGTTACTGTAATTTTATATACCAATCGACTCGTCGCTGTATTTTATTTAAAAACTATTAAGGTACTTTACTCGAAAATTACACAATTTAAGAGTTATGAGAAATTTGAGACAGTGGTTCGCTTTTTCACAGTCGGAAAAATGATCGGTAACTTGTTCGACCGACGCACAGTGGTCGGAAATCGCCAAAACGTGGTCAAAATAGGAAGGAGTACTCCAATTTAGTTGAAAATTCATACTCATAGGTTTTTCGGGTCCCTGATTATAAATCTGAAGTCAAAATTACGAAAAACAAAATGGCGGATTCAATATGGCGGAATCGTAACCCAACAAATTATCGGACTCTCTTGAAAATTAGTATTCCCATATTTCTCGTGTCGTTGAATATGAATTTGAAGTCAAAATTACAAAAAACAAAATGGCAGAAGCGTAACCCAACAAATTATTGGACTCTTTGAAATTAGTATTCCCATATTTCTCGTGCCGTTGAATATGAATCTGAAGTCAAACTTATAAAAAAAAATGGCGGCCGGTTATGTGAGATAATTATTTATTTCCACAAATATTAAATTATTATCAGGTGACTTCAGATAGCAAAAAATGTAAGATTTTAGTGTTAAATATTGCATGCGAGGTAATTCTTTAGTACTAAAATGTAATAGAAGTTTCTCAGTTCTGTTTCGTTCCAATATTTCACTCACCTCTAGTAAAATAGAGATATGTATACTGTGGGAGAAAAAGTTGAAAGTGCCAGAAGAAACAATTGGCTGTTGACAATCTGAAGCATTTTATTATAATATATAAGAATAATGTACCTTACATTTGCGAAAATTAGTTTTGTCTACGATTTAGGGCAAATTCGCCATTTCGGAACGTTACCGGTCGCGAAGGAAATGGCGATAATTCATAAGGTCGCAATAGGTCGCAGGAAAATGAAACGTACACTTGTTTAATAGCCTTAACAGCTTCTTTTCCAACAAAAATGATTGCTTGATCGCGATTGATAAGCAACTTTTTCGTTAACGAAATGTACCAGACGTGTAGATTTCTATTTTTCATCTCCCAGAGCTTTAAAAAATTAAATAAAGCAATAAAATCAGAATATTATATTAAATTAGGACATGCCCAATAATAGCAAGAATGATAAACCAGCGTTACAGCGCTATAATAAGTCGTAGAGGTAATTTCAATTATGGTTGAAAATGCCGGCCTTCTAGAACTACTAACTTTGAACTTACGTATCTCCGACGTAAGTACGTATTAAATATTGGCTGTAACAAAAAACGTGCTCTGGAACCTTATAAATAGAGTAGTATTACATAGATTGTTAAAGAACGGAAACAAATTTTGGACTTTTGACCACGATTTGGCGATTTCCGACCACTGTGCGACGACGAAGCTGTGCTTCGCCCGTATTTGTGCTAAGGTGAATTGCCATAAGTCTGGACAGTCCAAAAGTGATACCTAAATCTGGACAATTGAATTTTTATAGTAAAATCAATAATTAAGAGATTCAATAATTATATTATATATTCTGAGGCCATAGCTACAAGTAGGTGTGAATATTATTTTATTAAGACATCAATTGAAATTTAAAAATAAATTCAAAGTTCATCTGAAAACAGTATACAAAATTGTCTATTTACATGCGAATCATGTGCATTTATAGTTCGAACTTTTATTAGAAAAAAGTATATAATTTAAGCCCTCTGACAAAAATATGGGACAAATTTCGTACCGTAATTTTTCACATATTCTGCAAAGTTTCAGCTTTAATTTAAAAAAAAATTCATCACTCTAAGGTGAAGTTCCCTAAGTCTGGACAGTCCAAAAGTGATACCCAAATATGGACAATTGAATTTTTATAGTAAAATCAATAATTAAGAGATTCAATAATTATATTATATATTCTCAGGCTTTAGCTAGAAGTAGGTGTGAATATTATTTTATTAAGACATCAATTGAAATTTAAAAATAAATTCAAAGTTCATGTGAAAACAGTATACAAAATTGTCTATTTACATGCGAATCATGTGCATTTATAGTTCGAACTTTTGTTAGAAAAGAAGATATAATTTAAGCCCTCAAACAAAAACTATTTATCACGCATAATAATATTGATATTTTAAAATAAATTGGCAATCAAACTTATCGTAAATAATAATTATTAATCCAAATATTAGATGTCCAAGTTTAGGACTGTTTTGAAATATAAGTACTCCATACCGGGACGCGATGCCAGTAGCTGTCCCACTCTAAGCTTATACACAATGTGCATACGCCTAAAACCGGACACGTGTTTGCGACTAAAATCAACCCGTTGTTTGCAAATTATTTAAATAAATGTACGTATAATTAGTCTTCTATTAGCTTGTATAACGTATGTATAGAAAATGTGTACCGCCTGTAACGTGAATAATACTTAATTTTTTATGTTAATAACAAGAGAGAAACAAAATTAAAAAAGAACTAGACAATAATAATTTACATGAAAAAAGAAAAATAATTACACAACAATTTAAAGATATAAAGTTAAAAATCAATGACGAATCTAAAAAAATAAGGTCTGGAATTAAAGAAGAGAAAGCAAAATTGTGCATTCAATTAGAGAATATGGAGAACGAAGGAGTATTGTCTATTGAAATGCTTGCTATGCAACAGAAAATGATAATTGAATATAGAATAATAATATTTTCATACCATATGTATATCATTAAATCTGTGTGTGTAACTCTGAGAGTGAAACTCTCAACCATGTTATTTGGCAGTGTGAATTATACAATACCCAAAGATCTTTACTTTTAGAAAAGCTCCATAAACTGGGATTTCAATTGCCCTTAGATGTCTCTATGTTCCTCTCTGGCCCTAATATTGGGGCTTGCCACCATATTGTGTCCTTTCTAAATAGCTGTAATTTGCGTGTGTAGGTGTCATCCAAAAGGGAAAAAATAATGTTAATTTGTTCACCTATATGTTTATATTGAAAATACCTCTCAATATGTATATAATATTCTGTTTGTATATCATTACCTAACGTTGTAATAAATCTTGCATAAGATTTAATAATAAAAAAAAAAGTATATCATTAAAGATTTAATAAAAATCGGAGGCATTCTCAAGGAATACCCCCACTTCTCCCGGCCGTGCGTCTCGCTCCCCGTAGCGGTCATAGTGCTCGGAGCACTATAGTGTCTGTTATACAGATTATACATAATTTCAATTTATCCCGGTATAGGCTTTACTTCTGTCCAGGTACTAGCTTAGATTGGATCTAATATGTCCAACTATAGGTTTGAATTATTCTTGTTAATACGAACAAAATATTAATCTGAACAATAATTTTGGGACTTTAAATTACTTTACAAAATCTGAATTTTATGATACTATTCTTAAAAAATTGTTTTTGTTTATCTAAAGTGATAAAATTAACGGTAGCAAAAAATGCTGTCCAGGCATAGGGTATTTCACCTTACCTTGGCTGGTACCAGGACGAGTGCCCAGTCGAGATCAGACAGGACGAGACGAGACGAGACGGGACGGGTACGGGACGGGACGGGCCTGGACTCTAGAGGGGGTCGAGCGCCAGCGAATTCTTGCACAGTCTAGTCCGAGTCAGAGTCAGAGGCAGAGGCAGAGTCCGAGTCTGAGTCCCGAGTCCGAGTCCGAGTCGGTGATGTCGATGCCACCGAGACCAAGTTAAC
This sequence comes from Lasioglossum villosulum, assembly GCA_963971365.1. Classification (NCBI taxonomy): domain Eukaryota; kingdom Metazoa; phylum Arthropoda; class Insecta; order Hymenoptera; family Halictidae; genus Lasioglossum; species Lasioglossum villosulum. The sequence continues at coordinate 15,821,304 of OZ020504.1, forward strand.
GGTTCCGTTCCCAGTTACGAAGGTGCCGTCGACTGTTCTCTGTCGATCTCCTCGATCATTTCCACGTAATCTTTCGAAGTGTTCACGCGACCGGCCACCGACCGGGCCGGGCCGGGCCGTATCCGTGCTTCTCTTCTCTTCTCGCTTTCAGTTTTTCATTTCCGCTGGTAGGAACAACAGGTGGGCACCAACCGTCCTGTCCTCAACCGCCGACATTCCGAGGAAAGGAGCGCCTTTCGTGCGCGATACGCCGAAACGATTTCGAGTAACAAACGGGCCGCGTGTCGATTATCTCGTGCTTCGATTTTCATCGTGATATATCCTTGTTCCGAGAGCTAACAGCGAGTTTCGTTATTGGAACGCGGCATGTCTCCAAACTGGCTCTAAACAAACCTCCGCAAATATGAGTAAGTAATCTTCTCCGACTTGGGAATGAGTCGGTCGTCATGCGATTCTTCTTCTTCTCTTTCTTCATCTTTCTCGACTACTCCTAGCTTTCAAGCGAACGTTCAAGCAAAGGTACCAGACGGATTAACTCCTTGCTAGTCCGACAGACACATCTGTCCTTCTCGAAATGTAGTACCGAATAATCGAATAGAATGACAAGCATCACCTTTTCTGTCAAGTTTACTAAAATCCTCCATTATCATTTGTGTCTCAAAGATATGCAAACTGTCAGATAGACATGTGAAACGAACACAGGGTGCAACAGTTGTACAACTTAAAGGATTATTTTTCGCGATTTTCACCGGTTCGATCATGATTCTACATAATTTGAATAGTACTAAGAATAATACTACAAACGTGGATTCGGGGTTTGAATCTATTTATTGGTCTTAAAAATTTTTGACCGCACGTTTGAGCTATTCCGAATGTCTGGAATAGATAATAAGGAAACAGGAAGGTGTTGTTGTTGTACAACTTCTCCAGTTGCAATGAGATGCTGCACTTTATTTTTATTTCACGATAGTTGTAAAACTAGGGCCGACATAATCATTGAAAATGTATTGAAATTACTTTCCCAGGAAAGAAGGAGAGTTCGTAACGCTTTTAAATTAAAATGCAGAGACAAAATTAAGATATTTATATAGTATCATGCTTTCCATCCTGCTCGATTACTCTGAGCCATTTCTGAGGTAACTTATCATGTTATCGAATAAGCTGACGAATAAATATCTTAATTTTGCACTAAGTACTGAAATGGTGATCGTGAAAATAACTCGTGATTTTGCAATAGCAAGAAGCTCATCAGAGGATATTCAGCTAACGTGTTTTTATTGAGCACACTCATAGCTTTTCTGCACTCTATGAGAAGTAAGCTTTTAGGCACTGAACTCTGGATCTTTGGACACTTGTAACCCATAAACATTTTCAAACGTAAATAATACATTTTCCTGTAAATATTTTGCTATATTTCTTGGTCATTTTTTATTTCACTGAAGTATAGCTTTAACATGAGTTTGGATTCTCAAAATGTACCTATAAGGTTAATTTACAAGGACATCCGATTTTGTACTGACAATGAAGTAATGCGTGATAATTAGAAATCATAATGACTACTGTCTTTTCTAATAAACTTGTCCTACATTACATACCGAGAAAAGAAAAAATCCAGCAAATATCTTATCAACGGAAGGTTTATTAATCAGTAATTAACGATCACTAATCTGATACTCTACACAAGGATAAAGGAAAAAAAATATGCATGAAATAATAAGGAAATTACGTTGCAAAAGCAAATCGTAATTACTTATTACATCAGAATTTGGGAAACTAGAGAAACCAAATGAAAAACCACAGAAAAAAAAATTGTTCGTATAATCTTCTATATAATAAAAATGAAGTGCTGTTCGTTGGTCACGACATCACGTGAGAACGGCTGGACCGATTTGGCTAATTTTTTTTGTTAAATGTTCGTTGTAGTCCGAATCAGGTTTTTAGAGTACAAAAAATTGGAAAAGTTGCCCGGAAACATGAAAATTCGGGAAAAACTAGAAGTGCTTTTTGAATCATATTTCAATACAACAAAAAACGAACGTCGCAGCTTTTAATCAATATTTCAATAGGAATTTACATTATCCACGTCTGTTTGCTACAATGATCACTGCGAAATACGTTTTTTTCTCATTTTTACTTTGTTTACGTATACCCTACAGCTTTTCACGAATTCACAAAATGATCACAACCAAATTTATTGAAATTTGGATAGGACAACGTCTGTGGTCAGCTAGTGAATTAATAAAAAGACTGCAGGCGTTGCAAAAACAAGGAAAAATTTATTTTTGAAACGAAGTTTTCATTCGAGTATGTTTCGCACCCTTATATTTGCTATTAATACACGTTTATAGAATTCAGCAACGATATAAATGTACATAATAATTTTAGACTTACTGCATGTGCTGATTATCTTTGATGCAAATCATTCATTTGCAATTAGATTACTGAAAAAATCAAAATAATTGAATGTAAAAAAAAATATTTGAATGCACTCTACAGTAAATATTTGATGAAGAAATACCTCAATGCAAAAATAATTCATTGACTCTGTCTATAAATCTATTGTCCTATCTCAGATAATCTAGACCTAGATCGTTTATAGATAAATCCTCAATTATTTTGTCGATTTTGGATCATTCATCTTTGCTGATCGAATTATTTTGTTCCACAATTTGTTGATTAGATAGATCTTGCGATTGTAGCGGCTATTGTATAACTTCAAGTTCGTGGCTATCCTCTAGCTGCTTCAAATAATTGAATACACTTTACCACTACGTTTAAGATTGCTCACACGAAAGCATCGTTCTAGTTTATAATTATCTCATATTTCTGTAAGTAGGTAAAATGTTGTTCGTTTCACGAAACCGATTAATTTTCTATTACCAAAGCATTTTAAATTCGCAAGAACCACCTGATACCTACCCATGTTTGATTGCTGGTTCGTCATTAAAATCATTGATTATTGTTTTGTTCTTTCAAAAATTTTTCCAATCAAATTTCTAACGCACTTTCGGAAACTGTCGTGCACCTGTGCACCTCCTCTTAAAAGTTTGTACTACTATACAAGGTGTCCGATTTTAGAACAGAATTAATTAATTTTTACTCGGCAACGAAATGCAATGGAAAAAAATTTAGGAAAAAATTTGTTCCTGAAAAACTGAAGGTCATAATCAATTTAAAAAAAATAGTATTTCATAATACATATACATAATATTATTTCTCATGTCAAAACAATCTATGACCTTGACATGACCTTAACAGTGAGGTCATACAACAAGGCAGGCTGAAGTTGTTGATTTTTCTTTCGTGAAATCAATGTCTTGATCAATATCAACAACTCAAGTCTGCCTTAGTGTTAAGACCTTACTGTTAATGTCAACGTGATGTCAAGGTCATAGTATACTATGGCGTTGAACTCGTCCTAAAAAACTTTTGTCTCGTGCAAAAAAGTGTCCCGAACAAAAATGAAAGAAATTGTTTAATTGTCTAGCAATCAGAAAATCAACAATCTGAACTGTCACGGGTCTAAAAGTACCGAACGATACGCAACTGAAATGTTCTATTCTTGAAGATGGTCTAAACTGAGACCGAAATATTGAATTAAATTTACTGTAATATTTTTGCAAACTTGTTTATTGTCTAATTGATCGAACCAGTGCGCCGATAACATTAAATTTAGATACACAACTATCTTTTGAAACTATTGTCATATTATTTTCAAGCTGTAGGACCTGATAATCCAGTTTATTGTAATCAAGGTAGATCAGTATACGAGCCGCTCACTTGCCAAATCGATTAACTCCACGAAACGGAACATACATTGTTTTTTAAAATTCTCTTTAAAATGAAAATTGAAATAAACATTTATAACGTTTACAGATGTAGCTGTCATACAAACACATGTAGAATGAATAAGATAGAGAATAGTCTTAGCGTAACCATAATAAACTTCAAATTTCAATAATTCTATTTCCGCAAGATATACATACATATGTATGTATATGAACCGTTCACAGTTCGATTAACTCTACTTTTTGAAATATTTCAGATTCAAGTGTCAAAGCACTTGGTTCAGTCATAACTTTTTATCTATGATAAATTGCTCAAATAATACAGATTAACACCATTAAGCGACAACATTTTTTTAGTCGCCGAATAATAAATAATTTATTTCAGGTATTTCTATTCTGACTAACTCCGTGCTCTAATGTAAATCGTTCCAATAGTGAAATCTGCGTTCAATAATTTGTCTCGTTTAATGGCGTTAATCTGTATTATTTGGGAAATATTAATAAAAAATGTTATGACTGAACAAAGCGTTGACACTTGAATCTAAAATATTTCAAAAAGTGGAGTTCATCGAACTGTGAACGGTTCATTTACATACATATGTATTGTATATCTTGCGGAAATAGAATGATTGAAATTTGAAGTTTATTATGGTTACGCTAAGACTATTCTCTATCTTATTCATTCTACATGTGTTTATTAATATTTCCCAAATAATACAGATTAACGCCATTAAACGAGACAAATTTTTGAACGCAGATTTTATTATTGGAACGATTTACATTAGAGCGGCGACTAAAAAAATGTTGTCCCTTAATGGTGTTAATCTGTATTATTTGGGTAATTTACCATAGATAAAAAGTTATGACTGAACCAAGTGCTTTGACACTTAAATTGGAAATATTTCAATAAGTGGAGTTAAGCGATTTGGCCTATGAATGGTTCATACAGTGACTCTTACTAATATTCGGACACTCTTACACAGATGATAATATTTTTAATATTGTACTATACGATTTGAAATTTTTGGGAAGCTATAGCAATTAGTCTGCCACAGGATGCGAAAAAAATTTTTGTCAAAACTTGCAATTGATCGGAATTGTAGAAAAAATATTAAAAGTTGCATTTTACAACTTTTTTATGGTGGCCTATATTGAAAATTTAAAAAATATGTTTTGTAGATCTGTGTCAGTTTTATGCAATGCTAAAGTTTCATCGAAATAGGTCGATGCGGAAAAAAACGACAGGCATTGAAGGATGCAAGAATCCTTAGATTTACTGTAGTTATAGCTCGAAAATCGTGAAAATCTGAAATTTTTACCATCGTTAAATGTTTGTAGCTCATTGCAACGTCGAACAATATTGACGAAATTTTCAGAATATGTTTAATTGATACAGATTTACAAAACGTATTTTTTAAATTTTCAATATAGACCCACATAACAAAGTTGTAAAATGCAACTTTTAGTATTTTTCCTACAATTCCGATTTTTCACAAAATATTTTTTCGCATACTGTGGTAATCTAATTGCTCTAGCTTCCCAAAACAATTCAAATCGTATAGTACAATATCAAAAATATTATCGTCTTTTTAAGCGTGTCCGAATATGAGTAAGAGCCACTATATATGTACAGTGGTGTGCAATAATATTCGACCGCTCAAAAAAAGACAACAACTTTTTTAATATTGTACTATACTATTTTAATTTTTTTGGGAAGCTAGAGCAATTAGATTACCACAGTATGCGAAAAAAATTTTGTCAAAAATTACAATTCATTGGAATTTTAGCAAAAATACTAAAAGTTGCATTTTACAACTTTTTTATCTGGGCCTGTATTGAAAATTTAAAAACTACATTTTGTAGACCTGTGTCAATTAAACGTATTCTGAAAATTTCGCCAAAATCGGTCGACGTTGCAATGAGCTGCAACCGTTTAAAGATGGTAATCATTGCAGATTTTCACGATTTTCACGATTCTTACATCTTTCAATGCCTGACGTTTCTTTCTGCATCAACCGATTTTGATGAAACTTTCACAGTGCATACAATTCACACAGATCTACAAAACGTATTTTTTAAATTTTCAATATAGGCTCAGATAAAAAAGTAGAAAATGCAACTTTTTAGTATTTCTTCAACAATTCCGAACAATTGCAATTTTTGACAAAATTTTTTTTCACATCCTGTGGCAAACTAATTGCTCCAGCTTTCCAAAAAGATTCAAATAGTATAGTACAATATTAAAAACGTTATCGTTTTTTTTAGAGCGGCCGAATATTATTGCACACCACTGTATACATACAGAGTGTCCCAAAATTCCTTCAGCATCCGGAAATGGGAGGTTCGTTAGATCAGTTGCACAAACATTTCTCTTTGCAGAAATGTCGCCCGCGGCTTTGTTTAGAAGTTATTAACGAAAAGTACGGACCAATCAGAGCGCAGCTACAGCGAACAGAGTCCGACACAAGGACAGGTCCCACTTATCGCGGTGTTGCCGTTGGTCGAGCCAGAATCAATCCGCTGTAGACGCACTGTGATTGGTCCTGGTTTTTCGTTAATAACTCCTAAACAAAGCTGCGTGCACTATTTTTACAAAGGAAAATATCGCTTCAAATGATCTCAGGAACCTCCCATTTCCGGATGTTGAAGGAATTTTGGGACACCTTGTATATCTCTCTCTCTCGTTTCGTGTGTATTAGCAATTACAACTAAATGCCTACAGGCAAACACGCATAAAAATCATCTACGTAGGTATCGTGCAGAAGAAAGAAAGGTATGTTAAAAACGATGCGTGCAGTCGCCGAGAAACTATTTCGAAAAAATGGCGCCGGTGAACGTAGCGAGTGTTCATCGACCTCGGCATAACCGTAAGCTGCGTGCTTAAAACCCCAGTTTCCTACGAACGCGTAGAAATTTTCTCTTCGTGGTTAATTATTGTAGTTCCTCGTGTCGGGTTTCCCGCAGAAATGATCAACCATGGTAGATTAACTACTGGCACAATTTTACTCGCGTTTACTTTCCGCGTCACGGGAAAACGACGCGAGGCGACGCGACAGTCCCTATTGTCAGGGCCGCCTGCTCGTTAGAAAAAGAAAAGGACCGATGATCGGTCGGCTTCGTCCAAGAGGATCCACGATCCACGGTCGAAGCGCGTCCGTGCGCCTGTGCGTGCACACAGGTACACACACGCACAGAGTTCAGTGAGCAGCGAGGTCCGTGGAAGATCCTCCAGACGTCTCTGTTGCACCTGGGATGAGCATAGTTATTATAGCAGCGAGTTCCAAAGGGTGAATGCTCCTACGCGCGCACATCATGGATACCGTCTTCGGCGTATACTGTCCGACCTTGAACCTTGTACTACACGGGGCCAATATACATGGTGTGCTCTTCGTATAGTCGTATAGCCGATGTCGAGATTTTACAGTTAACACGTCTACTCGAAGATACGGATGCATCAGAACAAGCAGAAAATGCCACGCGAACGCCACTCTTCGAAAGTATTAGATGTCGCTTACGATCATCGAAACCTTCAGCAAACAAGCATTTCCGAACACGTCGCTCGGTATAGTTTTTTAACCCCTTGCTTGCGTTACAAAATATTTTACGGTTTCAGTGATTAGGACTTCTTTGTAGTTCGTATACATTCCTAAAAATTGAGAAAATTTATATCTTTTGCATGCTTATATTAAAATTTTACAAATCAAATTCTATTAACAAAATTATTTTATATGAAAGGGTTTAGCCGGATAAGATAGTCAAAAATGCCCTTGAACTGAATTTTATCGACGATGTGCCATTCGATAGAGCACCAAGAAAAAACATACTGTGCAAAGTTTCAACCCTGTATCTCGATCCGAAGGGTAGTTATGGGGTAAAATCGAAAAATCAGTTTTTGGCCTATTTTCCCCAGTTAATGATGTTTAGAAAATCTGAAAAAAATGTGACACATGTCAAGAACCCAAATACATACTTTGCAATTGGTTGTTGTAAATATTTAAATATTGCTAATAAAAGAAATCTACAAAAATACCATTGATTATTATATAGTGAGAAATAAAAAAAAGAATTAATCTTAAGAATTAGTATAACCGTGTCAACAGACGAACGCTTAACGCGTTGAGCCAACCGAGTTGTTGGGAACCTGTTTAATACTTTCAGATATAATAGACTGACATAATAAAAATACTAATCAAGCCGATTTCATTGTTTAAATATTTTTGATAAATGTTCACGGTTTATCAGTGCCTGATAGACTTACAGAATAAATATAACGTAATAATTTTAAGGTTAGCTTAGTTCTTCGCAGAGAAAACGTCGAAAAAATCGGTTTTTATTTTTTTTAACAACGGCGCACCAAACCAAAAAATCTGAAAAAATTCATGAACAATAACTATAACAATATACTGCTACTGTAAAAATATAAATGTGGACACTCTAGAACTTCCATGTGAAATCTGCATTTTTTCGATTTTTTTCAGGTTTTTGATTTTTTACAAGCAGGATTTTCACTTTAAAAATCTGAAACCAATTGCAAAGTATGTATTTGGGTTCTTGACATGTGTCACAGTTTTTTCAGATTTTCTAAACATCATTAACTGGGGAAAATAGGCCAAAAACTGATTTTTCGATTTTACCCCATAACTACCCTTCGGATCGAGATACAGGGTTGAAACTTTGCACAGTATGTTTTTTCTTGGTGCTCTATCGAATGGCACATCGTCGATAAAATTCGGTTCAAGGGCATTTTTGACTATCTTATCCGGCTATACCCTTTATTCCTCCATTGAAATTTCACAAATCAAATACTATATTCTACAGTAGCTGTAGATTAACGAAACCGAAGTAAAATTTGATTTCGGTTTAAAGAAAATTAGGAGCATATTTATTAGACTCTGTTCAGAATAACAGTTAACGTGTAGCGATCGTAATAAGCTTTAAGCAAAATTAAAATGTTATCGGCGCACTGGTTCGATCAAATAAATGTTTTAAACACTATTTGCAAATTATCACAACATTTTAGCCCAACGTTTCGATCTAGATTCAGATCATTTTCAAGAGATTGACATAAATAACATTGTGTCTGTAACGAAACAAAAATTTCCTTTAATAATTTTAACTTAATATAACTTAATATAAGTTTATTAGGCTTGCATAATGTATAGTAGAATGTTATTCCCCAGAATTAACATGTTTTGTTCCAGTTACATTAGAACGAAATAAAACTTAAAGAAATAAAGATCTGTTCCAGATACTACATATTCTTTTAATCTCATAGATCGAAATAAACGAGAAACACATTATGTTATAATTAACAGAATTACTCAGTACCTGTGTGTTTAGTGCGATTTTTTTGTGTATAAGTGAAGAAACATTGTTGTGAAATTAGTTGCTTGATAAATCTGTTACGAAAGTATCTGTTAAAACGAAAACTGTGAAGAGCTGAACGCAACTTTGTTTCCTACAACTCTATGGAAATTAATACTACGAATCAGGTTTTGATATCATTCATGAATCATTTTGGGGAAAGTATACAAAACTTGTTCTCTGTGTATGCAACTACGAATAGCACAGTGACTCTTACTAATATTCGGACAGGATGTTTTTGTTGGGATTTCATCAATTTTTGTTTAAATTTCATCAATTATCAAGTAGGTATTACTCTTATCCCTGATTCATTAAATCCTAAACATTTTTTATATTTAAGGCGGACATTAAGTAAATAAAAAATTTTGAAAACATTTTTTTTCTTGAAAAATTCAAAAGACTACATAAACTTGTGTTTCTCGATCGTATTATTGTTAAAAACAATTGCAAAATGATCTCGGCGCTACGGTTCGATCACTAAACTACTTTAAGCAATTTTGCTAATTATAAATTAATTCGACGTTTCGGTTCTGGTTTGAACCATTTTCAAGAAATTAATTGAAATTGCGTCTGTAATCAAAATATTTTAAATAAGACATACAATTTTCAAATTTCAAAGAACAAAAAGAAACTATTTTTTAAAAGAAAACTAATAAATGTTTAAAGTACAGGAAAACAATTTGTACTCACTTGCTTAGGTGTGATTAAATATTAAAATTTGAGAGTCGTGAGACACGTGAAACGCGTGCGTTCCCCATGTCTGTTTGCACGACACTGATCATTCTTGTACGCGATCTAGGTTAAATAGATCGATACAGAGCGGTAAATTCAAAAATCATAATACATCTTTAACCTCACAATGGTGAGAATATCAAACTGGTAAACCACAATTTATTAACACTCAATTTGAAATGATATCAGAACGACAACAAAGGTTGTGCGTGTTTCAGATTTTGCAATTGTTTTCAAAAGACTACATACGTCATGTGGTTGGGCATACCCTATATGCCTTGGGTTAAGCCTTTTGAAAATTTCGTTATTTTTGCGGTAGGAAGAACCGTTACCGAGATACAGCCATTTTGTAAGACTAGCTCAGCTGACCATCCCCACCATTTAGGTTACGCTTTTTTTGAGGTGCAAAATTTCAAAGTTCATTATTTCAAACTTAAGGTGGTTCGGAACTCACCGTAATAAAAAGTAGGTCCCGCTGAAAATTTGGTTGCAATAGGCTGAAATTTGGCGATAGAGAGAGTGGAAAGAAGGGGGAGATTGGTAAATGGATTTGAAACCCTGAGGGGACCAAATATCATATACATAGGTGTTACATTGATTTAAGAGTACAAATCTATTTTTCTCAGCTTGTTAAAATGATTAAAGTAAGAATAAACTGATTATGTGGCTCCAGTCACTTACAATTGGTTCAAGCAATTTTTATTTTGCATAAAGATCCGCAGTCTGCTTATAATTCATTGACAGAATATGTCGATTAGAATGCTGCTTACTTTGACGCATAAGTTTATTTAAAAGATTGTGGTTGTTTAAGGTCTCTGTTCAAAATCGGACATCTGATGTGCAACAACATAATACGATCTCCTCCTAGCGTTTCTACAGAATTATTTGACCGTACAATACAAATTATTGTTCATTATGATTATGATTCGTATTCGACGGAGCAACCTGTTATGAAAGAAATAGAGTATGATAATTCCGTCTTATCTAGCAGCTATTACAAAGAAATTTCTACGATTTCCTCGCACAGACTCCAACGAGCGTGGCGGTACTGGTTACTGGTTCGTTTGCCCAGTTGTCCGCTCGCCATGACTATCGAACCATAGTGGTCTCCCCTCCTGCCTTAATTCTTCTCTTTCTATTTTTCTATACCCTATATTCGGTTGTGTCTTTACACTTGTCCTTGTCTATGCGATAAGGACCCTCGAATCGAGTAGATTTGTCAGAAAACACAAATACACACAGTCAGTCGTATATATAATAGTTTATAATTTTTCTCGATCGTCATATTGGTTAATTAGAATTTATTCGCGGCACTAGGTTCGATCATTATTACTTTTTGTACTTGCTCTACTTGTAACTTTTCTATTCAAATTTGAATAGCACATGTATGATAATTCTTACATATTTGTTACAAGTAGAGCAAGTACAAAAAGTAATGATCGAATCTAGCGCCGCGAATAAATTCTAATTAGTCAGTGGTATAATTGAAGACTTAAACAATGACCATGAAACGTGAAGACCTGCTAAAAACTCGATTTTCGATTTTCGGGGTAATTACAGTAACTTCGCTATGCATCGGGAAGTTAATTAAATATAAAATATATATAAGAAAACTCTTTAAAAACCACGCTTATATTAAAATTACACTGGAAAGGAGAAAATAATTTCTTTGGACATTAGTGACTATAAATAAAAGCGTGGAGCGCCCACAAAGATTACGTCAATGCAGTTTACCGCTTCACGCTTTTATTTACAGTCAGTAATGTTTAAAAAAATGATTTTCTCCTTTCTGGTGCAATTTTAATAAAAGCGTGGTTTTTAAAGAGTTTTTTTATATATATTTTTATTTTCTTAGTCTTTTAGACTAATTAACTAAAAAAAAAATAATATTTTTATTTTCTTATACTTTTTAGTCTTTTCGAAATGGAACGCAAGATATAGTAATACCGATATGAAATAGTAAGATATAAAAACGCAAGATATGGAAATACACGAGATAGAATGAGGGAATGACTCCCAGAGACGATTTTTCTTCATAGAGTCCGAAATTTTCCAAAATAGAACTGAATGAACAGAACACCACACTGAACTCCTTCGGTGCGAAGTGGGTCAGTGGAGAGGGGATGAGTCTGAGTGGGAACGCATAGTGGGGTACCGAGCGCTATTGCGCCGAGTGGGGATCGCTGAACGCGATGACATACTACCGAGTATATTTAGTGAGGTTCGGGTTCGATTGCCGCTGAGATCCTACATTTAGTATATTAAAAAGGATGAAGAATATTATCATGATAATATCCTTAATTATACATGGTCTTCAAGCTGTTACTAGCCAGCATTTTTTTTAAATAGTAAAAATTAGAAAAAAATGATAGAGGAAAAGGTAGTATTGTTTTTTATGAGAAACACAATGACATATGCATTTTTGTTTTATTTACATTATTTTGATAGAAATGTATAGCATTCCATTAAAAAATTGAAGATCATTTTCATGTCGTATGAAAGCATGTGTCAAGACACAATGACCTTCAAGGTCGTGCAACGTCAGAAATGGAAGAAATGGAGGAAACAATTTGAATTAGTTTATGAGGCACTGCCCAGCGATATGAACTACTTGAAAACCAAAATAACACAAGCTTGTGGATTAATAAGTCGGATCACATTACAAAAACAAATGTCGGCTAGTTTAGATATGTTAATTTTAATTTGTTGACATATTTAGTAACCCTAATCATAGCATCTACGAACAACAATCATCTGTAGGTTCAGCGATAGGTCATGTACTAACTACGCAAGCGGGTCCGGGTTCGACTCCGACGTGGGTATTATTTTAGTTTTTTCCTTTTTTCCCAAAATTTTACCGTGAAAATACATTTTTAATATGTATATTATTCATGATATATCATAAAAAGAGAAAATCAGAATGTGAGCTCTATGGGTTCGTCTTGTAGTAACGTTGGTTCTAGGTTGGGTGTGATCGTTGGCCCAACGTTGGTTCTGATTGTTGGCCCAACTGCAAAAAAGAGCGACATTTTTCAAGAGGAGGGCCAACAAAACGCCAACCATAAATGCCACTAGGGTACACTTCTACATGAAATCTCGATTTTTTCTATTTTTTTATGTTTATCATTTTTCACAATCAGGGTTTGCAACGGAAAAATCTGAAAATGATAGCTAATACGTGGCTTGGTATTTGAAATGTGTCAGATTTTTTTGAGAATTCTTAATTGTCAATAAATAGTGAAAATATGCCAAAAATAGGTTTTTCTATTTTTCTCAATAACTTCCCTTACGGATAAGATATTGGGCTGAAACTTGGCAGGAAGGGGTCTGTTTGGGTAGGTTATCGAATGGTCCAAGCTCGATTAAAATCGATATCGTATAGCCTTTCTATCTTTGTGTTCGCTATCGCCTATTCATATACAGTAAAATATCTATAAATGTTTTAAAAGTGTGGCCCTTAATGGTCCCGGAGCTATCCCCACTACTGCGGGGTATACCCTCTTGAGGGACCATGAAACACGAGAGGCCTCGGTCGCCGAGAAGTATGACATCATGCGGCACGGGTGTCTCGGTGAGACCACCTAATCCAAATTTCCAACTTCCTTATTTTTCATTATTTGTTTATGCGACTGCGATTACCATATTTGTGGCATTTTTCTAAGAACAATGATACCACATATGCTATAATTCTGATGATATTTACTTGTGTAATAGACAGTTAAAGTTTCGGGCGCGTAGGATAGCGTATGGGAAAGAGACGTAGAGAGTCGTAGTCGCCAGCACATTTCAAAGGCTCGCCAGTAACTGTCCTTCCTTGCACCCAAAACATTGACTGTCTAGTGTATTACACACCTAAACATCGTCGGAATTATATCATGTGTGGTATCATTTTGCATTAGAAAAATGCCACAAATATGGTAATCGAAGTCTCATAAAACATACATACAGAGAAATTATTATATCTAATAAGCAATAAGTTTCACTTCTGCCGTGCGTGGTTTCCACGCACACGATTTTTTTTTAAATTTTAAATGTAATTTTGTAATTTATATACATACCTCTTATTTTTTAATATATATCTAATACATGTGTAAAACACTTCAAAACACTTCAATAATCAAATACTGAAAATATCACTTCAAATGTACTGCGCGGCCTTCTCTCTCACTCTTTATACCCCACGCCGACACGCTTGATCCTACTAACGAGCATTTTATTCGTTGCGATATATACCAAAATGTTCGATATATACAAAAATTTTCATTCTAATTGTAAGATCGTTGGTTGTCCAAGCGGTTAAGGGGGTAGAGTACCCACGTGACATTACTAGAATCTAACCAGAATATTACCAGAAAACAAGTGAAAACAGGGGTTTACGGGAACACACCTCACGTCGTCATATGATTATATTTTAGCTCAATGAGGGCTCATTCTAAAGAGGAAGGTTAAACGAAGCGCGCGTGGGTCCAACTTCAGTTACATTATGTTTATATCCAGTAATGTGACTGTCCAAAGTAGGGAAAACAAATGAAGAAAAATTCCGGATTTTCTAATGTATTTTCCGATCACAAAAAGATTTTTCCTGCTTATTTAGGGACCCACGCGCGCTTCGTTTAACCTTCCTCTTTCAAATGAGCCCTCATTGAGCTCAATATAAAATCGTATGAGGATGTGAGGTGTGTTCCCGTGATCGCATTCAATTGTTTCCCAGATTCCCTTCATGAAGGGTGAGTAGAAGCAATTTTAGTTCAGCTACTTGGACGAGATGGCGCTTTGTCAGGAGAATTATCAGCGTAGTTTCATAACAACAAAAGTGTAAAGGGCATGAAGCCACTCGGATGCATTAATAGCAATAAAGATATTGATGAAAAGAAAAAAACCTGTAATTATAGCGAAATTGAAGCGTTAGATAGATGCAAATCAATGCACATGTATGTTCATCACTGTTGCCAAATTGGTTTTTCGCGCGGGGGTTGGTCACACTGAAAAATACCATGGTCACGTGGGTACTCTACCCCCTTAAGGAATTGGACTACCAATCGGTGGACCGGTGTTCGAATCCCGCCGGGGTAAGAAATTATTTTTCTCCGTTCATTCTCAGTTTAAATTTTCGCGCTCGACTTTCGACTTCCGTCACATCGACTTCCGTTTCATCAGAAAATTGTTACCCTCAGCAAAGAAGTTTCACTTCAAAAATAATGAAAAATAAGTAAGTTGGCAATTTGAATTAGCTATGTTTACATTTCTCGGCGACGGACGCCTCTCGAGCTCGGCTGTCCTTTTCTACGTTCGGCAACACTCAAATAATGGTGTCTGCGGTGCATAAATGTCCCTCGGCAGACCCGTGTTAGGGACTTATATCGATAAAACACTGTCACTTGAATTCAGTACTATACAACCTTTAAAACGTGTAAAGTACGTTATGAGAATAACAATACATTTTTAAAATTTTTCAAACGAAATATTTAACATCTTTTAAGGAGACTTTTTAAAAATGTAGGAAAGAGGAAAAAGTACCTCCCTCGTTTTTTGTATACCACATTAAACTTTACATTACAATTAGTTTAATTCTTGCGAATCATTTCAAAATGCCACAAATATGGTACCCGTGTTAGGGACTTATGTACATCGATAATTTACTGTAACGTGTTGCGTGGTTATAAATTGCCGAATCTGCAGCCAATGACTAAACAAATCCGCAAAAACACGCAAAAACCTTCCGCGAAAACTGACTGTTTCGAATTTGTAGCTAATTGACGAAGGTTGAGCGAGTTTATTGCGTCGAATGATCGAGACCGACAAAAAGTTGGCAATCGGTTTTTCGGAGCAGATCCGAGTTCCGTTGCGGTTGAAAATATAAAGAAAATAACCGTTTATCCCATATAGCATCGGCAAGCTCCAGGGGAAATCGTGCGAGTGGAACCAGCGAGTGGAATGCATGCGGATTTTACCCACTTGTCCGATGCGATTCGAACCGGACCCGGTTCGACCCGGTCGGGCTGGTCGAGCCCAATCGCCGCTGAAACTGCATGGTATCGCGTTTAGAGAAAGGTGTGCGCGCGGCCGCGCCACCGAGCCGCTGCACGATCGTTCCGTGGTCGAGTTTTTCGCATACTCCGGAAAATAAACCGCAGAAGTGAATGTTAATAAACGAAGGATTTCTCTTTTACGCCGCGAAACCCTGAAACGGGTGAACAAACTGGAATACCGTTTCATGGACACTGGGTCGATCGACGTAAATCACTACCAAGTGTTCGCGTTAACAATAGGTTCAACAGTGCACCCCGCGACAAATAATACAACCATAACACCCTGTACAAAACCATATATGTTTAATTTACACTAAGCGAGTAAGTTACAATGAGTTTATCGTTAAAACCTTTAATTAAAAAAATCATATACAGTTCTTTAACATTAAATGTCGGTTACTTTACAGACGCAAAATTTTATTATTTTCTTGAAAATGATCTATATCTAGATCGAAACGTTGAAAAAATGATTTTGTGATATTTTGCAAATAGTGTTTTAAGTAAAATCAGATCGAACCTGTGCGCTGAAATCATTATACTTTAGGTGGAAACTAATTGCGATCGATATTACGTATTTATTATCATAGATGTCTATATTATGAACAAATATTTATCACTCCCGTAAATACAGTGGGATCGTTTACTTCATACGAAGTATTTTAGTAATTTTCGGTAAGCTATAATTTATAACCATGGCAATTGTGAGAATAACACTAGAAACACCTGTTTGTGTTGTAGCCTGGGCAACACTGTAAGTCAGTGAAAATTTTTTGTAAAAACTGAATACGAATACTTTCTTTTCATTGTTCATTGTCAACATGTACGTACTATAGCTACTTTTATTTATGAACTTTCAACAGTCTCTTTGATATAGAATTATTGTTGTCAGTTTGAAGCACTTGTACTTTTTTATGTCTTGCAACGTTTTATTAAAGAAGGTCCCGAATACGAATAACGAACTAACTCGTATCCTCGCTTCAAACATTTATTAGTGTCAACAGGAACGAGGTTTTCAACTATTTTCATGGGACTTCTCAGAAAACTATGGTGTTAGTAAATGATACCTTTACGATTAATTTTCTGTTTATTTCGAAGTCTGCAGTGAAATAATTTTGCATCGAAAAACAAATTGATTATAAAAATCATCAAATTTAGATATAAAAAATAACGTACGCAACATTTAAGATAATCTTTGTTTAATTTTCAAAATGATTTTTGTTAATTTAATACAACAATTTCTTATTTTTTAATAATCAGAATATTAAAATAAAACTAAAATGTTGCTTAATGTACCCCAAAGTCTTCAGTCTGCAGTGAAATAATTTTGCGTTGAAAAACAAATTGATTATAAAAATCATCAAATTTAGATATAAAAAAAATCGTACGCAACATTCAAGATAATCTTTGTTTAATTTTCAAGATGATTTTTGTTAATTTAATACAACAATTTCTTAGTTTTTAATAATCAGAATATTAAAATAAAACTAAAATGTTGTCCAATGTACCCTAAAGAAAGTTAGCGGTATCATTATATGTGAGAAGGAACGTCAGATTTACGCCATTTTATTAGGCTTACAGGGTTGCATACCTCCTTAATAGTTGAACAGTCGTCCAGATCGCCGCGTGAAAAAATGATACAATTTGTACTATAAGACTGAAGGGAAATTTTCAACGAACGAAATTGTCGTAGAGCACGAACCAAGCCACTAGTCGCTAACCCACATCCCAGGAAGGTCGAGGGAAACTGAGTTTAGCCGGAACGTCGGAGCTCTCATTTCCGGAACCGCTTCTTAACTTCCGTCAGGGGACCGGTGGCATAATTGCGGCTGCATTCGGACCAGCCCGATTACAGTCTCTCGCGCTAGATCGATATAAATTCATCGATTTTATGTTACTTCGCGTGCAATCACCCAATTCGCTAGGCCGTAGACGACTTTATAAGACACGAAATTGAAGTACAAGTTACCATGTGCACTGCGGAAAGGAAATATGTGCGAAAATCTGGGTATCGGCGAAAATTAGTGTATTTATCGTTAGTCAAATAAATAATGATATCTTATATTTGATAACTTTATATTAATAATATTGGTAATTATTTAGAAGGAGGTGCTGGTTTCCGATTTTGATTAAATTTAAATATGTTATACAGCTACACATATTGAACAACTCTTTCCTCTTCACATATAAGGGGGTTTCTTTTTTAGTTTTCGAGACATTCACAAAAGCTCTTGCTACTACTGAATTGAATTTTTCGATTCGTGCACGATCCGTGGCAGCGCACAGTGATCCAGAAGCCCGGTTTTTGTGGCCAAAATTCAATTTTTCAAGGTTAATAGATTAAAACATTTTTTTTGCTATAAACTGATAACTCTTCAAAGCTCTTAAATCCAAAATATTATTGATTTTAGGTAATTGTATAATAAGATACAGCGTTCTAAAAACAAAATCATAAAATTGAACATTCTATTAAACGTTTTAAATACCAATTATAGGATATCAGAAAACAAGTTATAATTATGATTTTTTAGTTGTGCTAGGCTAGCACAACTCAGATATACGATGTGACGGTTAGCGAACAGATTCCGTTGACTTTCCCACCGGAATCTCTTCAAAGTCGTCTCTGGCAGGAAACGTCCTAGATAACCTTTTCATATCTTAGTTGATCCCTTTTAACGAAGACCGACTTCTGGCTCGACTTAATGGAAATCGACAAAAAACTAGAGTCTGGTCCTAAGCGGCGATTAGGTTATGAACAGTCCACCCCCTTCAATTTTGGGGTATATAAACCCGTACATTTTTACTCTCAGGGGGCAGTACTTCCATAGTCACGAATCGTGTCGCGTCGTGCTGTATTTTCGTAAGTCGATTTCCAGTAAGATCGGGCTAAAGTTCCCCTTCGGACCAACCTTTGAACCGTATAGATTCCGTAGTCCGGTAACAAATCTATTAAGGCATTTAGTAAAATCACTTCGAAACCCCCGCATCTTGCCAGTGCGTCAACATCGAGCAACCTAGGTAATATTCTTTTATTCTCGCACACACTATCTCGCGACACATACACATATATTTCAATGTAAACTATAACGATTTGAATATATCCGAATTTTACCTAATCACTTCTAAATTCTTTCAACCCTTAATTATTGTTATACCAATCCTAATTTAGTAGTTGAACGTTCCCACATGATACAATCTTACCGCTCGGATTGTATCAATTAAATTATACTTGTTACGAGGCTCACTAACAACCCCATCACCTATCAAACTCTTAGACGACATTCCAATCGCCTAATCGGGATATTTTCCAACCTAGTACCTACCTGATTTCATATTGGGATCATCCACATTACCTATACGTCCACACACAAATTAAACGGCAACCTGACAATCGTATCAAGGATCGTCCGTTTTTCCCTTGAATCCAACCTACTAGCGGCTCCCTGACAATCGCATCAAGGTGCGTCCGCTAAACTCTATAACCTCCTTAATAATCTTTCAAGTCAGAGTTCCCCATTCACACGTAGGTTCATCCCTGAAACTTCACTCATACTAGCGGCAACCTGACAATCGTATCAAGGATCGTCCGCTTTAACTAACAGTTTTTAACCATACTCCCAGGGTAATAACCCTTCGCCGGCCACTCGTGCTGCTCGCGGCCCTGGCTCGTAACAACGATTATATGCTGTTTGGATAACTGTTTCTTACTTTAACGTTAATTACATGTCGAAATCGATTTTTCACTATAACTTCTTTATTTATAATTTTTTTAAAATAATACTTTAGCACAATCTTAGCACAATTGAGAAAATTGAAAAAAATGAAAAGTGGGAGGCTACTCAAAAAATCGATTTTTTCAATTTTTCATCTTATTTTTTATATTACAGTTATAATATTCGAGCACAATATAGCACAAACATAGCACAATTCAGCACAACTGTTGAAATTGTTTAATTCTACAAGTGGGGGGCTAACTTCTAGTAGGCGCTAAACTGGCCAAATACCTCACTGTGCGTCACGCCGGAGCAGGCTTACGCGACCACGGATCGTGCACGAATCGAAAAATTCAATTCAGTAGTAGCAATAGCTTTTTGCGAATGTCTCGAAAATTAAAAGAGACTCCCTTATATGTGAAGAGGAAAAAGTTGTTGACAATATGTAGCTGCGTAACATATAAATAAAAATCGGAAAGAAGCACCTTTTTCTAAATAATTACGGGACTTAATATTCTGTTTCGTCATGCATTCTTGATCATCGAGTTCTACAATAATCTGAAATTCGAAACGAGACCGTAAGCTACAATGGAATTCACTAAACCAAGACGTAGTCAAGTGCGCGTATACATACAATGAAAAAATGGTATGCCACATTTTGTACATGCAAAAACATCCCCTTTCCGGTTGTACCACGAGTGAACCACCACCCTGTAGAATTCGTATTGTAGTGTCGTAATGAAGTGAAACAGAGGGAAATAGAAAGGAAGGTAAGGATCAACGAGAAAGATCGTGAATCAAATCGCGAAAAGGTTTGCGTAATGTCAACGACTACCGGTCGGTGTCGAGAAAGAGAGTCGCGTGCGTCAGTTACAGGAGAAGGAGGAGTCGTTCTGATTCACAGTTACGGAGGAACGAATGCTATACACTATGTATACTCTCTACTTTATGTATACTCTATACCGTACACCCATATCGTCCCAAGCTCTGGCTTGGGCTCAGGCTCAGGTTAAGGCCCGGCACGGCTCACATTTTTTTCCCGTTTCTGAAGCCGGTAATTAGTACGACGATCCTCGCGTTTCCTCGTTATTGTGTCACGAGGTTTTTCTTCGGTGGGTTTCTACGTTCCGTCGCGTTCGGTTTTCCTTTGTCCTCGCGTCGCGACGGTTCACACGACGCGCAATGAAACAAACCGTTTCGTTCTTGGGACGTAATTTGCTCGATTTTCTTTTCCGGGGTTAAGGAATTTCGCAATTTATCCGACGTCCGACACACTTTTTTAAAACTAGGCTCACATGTAGGAACCACCGCGTCGTCTTTATATGATTAATTATTATCTCTCCCTCTCTCTCTCTCCTCTCTCTCTCTCTCTCTCTCTCTCTCTCTCTCTCTCTCTCTCTCTTTGTAGTTTTAACAATGTATGTGAAAACGAATTAAGGAGGTAGACTCGTTTTTCCAGAATTTCAAGGGTGCGGAATGCGACTTCTCATTTCTCAATAATACATACAGGGTGTCCCACTGTATCGAGAACGGCAGGATATCTCGGAAGACGGTGTCGTTATCAAGAAAGTGTTCCTACAAAAGTTGTTTGGTATGACGGGCTAAGTTACGTGGTATTAATTGTTTTTTTGTGGGTTGAGGACATTTCAAGGTCAACTTGATTTTCTTAAATGGAATAGTATATTTTCTCCTTTAGAAAATAATAGCGGGTAGTGAGACGAATCCAAAGATGTGCTACATGATATTATTCTGATTTTTATGAAGGTAAATTGTTAGCTCGTGTTTACATACTGCATCGGTCGACGCCACTTACAATTAGCAGCGGCTGTTGGCTGTTGGCCGATGCAATATGTAAACACAAGCTAACAATTTACCTTCATAAAAATCAGAATAATATCATGTAGCACATCTTTGGATTCGTCTCACTACCCGCTATTATTTTCTAAAGAAAAAAATATACTATTCCATTTTAAAAAATCAAGTTGACCTTGAAATGTCCTCAACCCACAAAAAAACAATTAATACCACGTAACTTAGCCCGTCATACCAAACAACTTTTGTAGGAACACATTTTTGATAACGACACCGTCTTCCGAGATATCCTGCCGTTCTCGATACAGTGGGACACCCTGTAGATGGGATTTTCAGTAGTGAGAAGCACTAGATAAAACATCAATCTAAGCCACGATCGCCCTTAAAAGTCCAATTTTTCTACCCCTTTAACCTTTTAATTATGGACCACGAGTCAACTGGTTATTTGTGTGTGCTATCACCTGTTGAAAATTATTTTCTTCTTAATTTCAACAAATAATTCTTTTATTCTATCGTGTCATAGTATTCACATTAGTGCAAACTATATCGCATTTGTGTTGGTGTGGTAAAATTTTGATAATGTCAATGTCATTTGTCTCAGTTTACGTCTCCCTAAATGTTCATGATACAAAAGTCATTCAGTCGAAAGGTTAAAAATCTATAAGTTATGTAAATACTATTGTACGTACAAATTTACAGAAATAAATCTCCCTAATGATGAAGCTAAAACGAGCTAGGGTATAAAGTATAAGAAAGTGCCCTTTATGTAGGTCGTTGAATTCATCTCAATAAATGCCGTCACAATATGTGGTACGTGACAGTAACCTGGGCCATTAGGGATGTAACAGAGGAATTCACGTGAAGCTGGTCAACAGTTCTTGTATTTAGGACATGACAAGTGTGAAAGGAATGTTGTGATATTACTGTAACAGATTCGTGGCATGGCGAACAGGTGATTGTTGTCGTTACTAAAGATCAAGAGAAGGATCAAGTACCCCCAAAAACGTTGTTACAAAAATGTTACCGGTTCCGTGAAGCCATGCCTCGATCGCGTTGCGGTAAAAACCGTAATTAACCAGTGTAGCATAGATGCTTTGAACAAATACAGAGCACAACGCTCACGGAAAAGATCGTTAGCGACTAAAAAGTCCATTGCTTTCTAACGACGGGAAACAGTGAAGTTGTTCGTTAGGTTCGTTCTGAATGGTCCGTGTGAATTTCTGTCGGCAATCTGATTCTCGCAATCCCAGATTTCGGTGATCGCTGTTTCATTACTCGACCATTGCCACTGATTCAATCGCATTTCTAATTTCTACCAACATTGCAACGGGATCAAGTATGCCATTATACTGCCAGTATACTGGGTGTCCAAAAAATATTGTACTCCATCAAAACGGGTGATTCCTGACGTTATTTGGATTGCAAAATATCCCCTCCACTGAAGCAATCTGATCTCGACTCGGGTATATTGGTGTGAACCATAACTAATTCAATTGCAGAACTTCTTTATTTGTCATTATTTTTTTATGGGACTTTCGCCAATTTATTTGTGGCATTTTTTATTAAAATGACACTAAACGAAATATAATTAACTTCCCGATTTATAGGGAAGTTATTGTAATTACCCCGAAAATCGATTTTTTAGCAGATCTTCACGTTTCATGGTCATTGGAGTCATTTTAGACTATTTTTATCAAATTGTTAGTATGTGTTGTGTGCGTATGGCCGTTTGTATGTTATCAAATTTTTCGTTAACGTTTTCTGGAAAAGTAACAACGCGATCAGAATGATGAATGATGCAATCGATGGGACCCATCGTAAGTTAGAGTTGATTAGATTTTGGTCCATATTGGTCAAGTAGTTTTTTTAGATTTTTTAGTTATTTTCGAAAGAAGTTCATTCAACGATGCAATTTATACGAGAGGATGGAAATTTTCCACCGAACAAACAAACGTAATTAAGGTAAAGATACTAGTAGTTGACCAGTTAAGAGAAGTTTTCCACGCGAACAACAGTAACCATTTACTCTGTCATCAAACAGCGAGAGTCGATATGTGAAGACACTCTTTAAGTCTTCTAAATTATGTACCAAGGCCACTTTTTTAAAAAAGTTTACTTATACAAATTCAAGAAACATATTTAGGAAATCAGTAATTGCTTCAGAAGTTGACCACTCATGAAAATGAAAAATCTAGTAATTGACCTCCTACTAGTTTCAACAATTTCCAGCACAAATTACAATTAAAGAATGAAATAAGAAATAAAACAAATCAATTCCATAAAAAGTTTAATTGAGGAACATAGTAGACGTTGCAAGTTCATAGAGAATAGTATTAGAGAAATTTAACCACAGATGGTATGGCATCCGAGGTTCACTTTCATCAAATGTGTACAGCTTATAAAAATCTTATTTTTTATGTTTTTCTATAAAATGGTCAATTACTCGTTCATGGTCAACTACTGGTACCTTTACCTTATATATATTTCATTTTTATTAAAAAAAAATTTTTTTTTTAATTATAAACCAATGCTAATGTTACCGCTTACAATAATCAAAAAATATCCCAATGAAAGAGTGAGTTATTAGTTATTATTAGTTATTATAATGATAATCATGTACTGCAACTTACGAATCGGGAAGTTCTTTGTGTGGCTCGTGGAGAGTCACACACAAAATAAAAAAAAACCATTAATAGCTGTATGCCCCACTAGTTTCAACTGTATTTAGTGGTTTACGGAACAAGAAAGAGACGCGGAGAGTCGGCCTCGTGAGGCCTCTCTTTACGCGCGTTGTCCTTTTTAGTCCAATCGCCAGGTACTTTTACCTGGAAAGTATTCCGAACTCAATGAAATTTTGACACGTCATTTAGGGGTACACTGGGGTGTCGAATGTGAGTTTTCGACCTCGAGGACACTGTGCTAACTTGGGGAGGGGAAAAAACCACAGTTTTAATTACCTTTTTTTGGCTTTTCGTCTATTACCCAAAACTATGAGTCCTAAGAACTTTTTGTTTTCATTTTTGGCAAGAGCATTAAATTTCTTTCAAATTTCACTGTTCAAACGTATTTTTTGATCCAATAGACACCGAGTAACAGGCGTTCAAAATTAGGAAATACATTTTTAAAAGTTATGAAAATACTTAAGATTTAAAACGAAAAACGTGGGGCGAAAGATAGTAGTAAAGAGTTTAGAGAGTAGCTATCGTTAAGAAAACTCGCACAACTATCCATATCATTTGCAGTGCAATAAAATTGTTACTGATTTAAGTGAACTATTCGTGCATCTATTGCACGTGCCCCACGTTTTTCGTTTTACCACACATTAACAAATAGGATTTCTATTGTAATATTATGTATGTAATACTGATTGCAGAATAACCTCTTATTTGAGGTTTCTATTGCACAAATAAAAAAAAAATCTTACAAGTATTTTCATAGCTTGTAAAAATGCACAATCACAAATTTTCAAGACTATTTGTATGGAGTTAGACATCCTGTATGAGGCTAGGGAAAATTTCATTTCATATTTTTTAGTGCATTTTAAATTATACTTTTTTATCCGCCTTAATTGTACTTCTTAGTCCGTATATTAAAATTTATTCATTACTTTTTTTTATTTTAATAATTTAAATAATTATTTTTAGTTCGTTATAACTTTTACTTAAATTATTTTTAGTCCGTCTTAAAAACGTGGTTTAAAAAATTTTTTTTCATTTAATCTTACGTTCGGCTTTCTTTACACTTTCAGCGCGGACGGAGTGGTAGACTCAGTCATAAAAAAATATTGTCCCTACACGATATTGCTCCGTGCAGAACACAGCCGTTTACAAAATAACGCGACTTTTTTTTTTATTTGTGCAATAGAAACCTCAAATAAGAGGTTATTCTGCAATCAGTATTACATACATAATATTACAATAGAAATCTTATTTGCTAATGTGTGGTTAAAGTAATAATTACATGACATGAATCGTTACAGTACATGGCGTATTAACAGTACGTGACGTTATATACATAATCCGCAATTTTTCAGGAAGGAACATAAGATCTTACATATAGTGTTCGTAGATCTGTGGAGTAAAACATTGCATGACATGGGAAGAGAAAAACCCTGTAATCTTAGGTTATATATAAATTTTAATCTATGAGTATCATAGATAGGACATTGCCATAATACATGATCAATATCCTGTGCCTCATATCCACATGGACAGCCAGGGTTGTTTACCACATTGATTTTCGCTAAGGAGAAGTTAAGACTGTAATGGCCAGATCGAATTCTGTTTATGATCACAATGGTTTTTCGAGATAAATTTTTCCCCGAGTACCAGGGTTTTCTTCTACCGTCATGGGGTTCAAAACATCCTGTAGTTTTTGTTTTTTCGTAATTAGTAGACATTATACTTCAATTTCCCACAAGTTTTTCCTGCTGCAAACTGCTACACTCGAAGTTATTCAACGCTACCCTCGGCGAATGCTACGTCCGACACCGTGCAGCATGCAATGGACACGAACCAAAATAATCATAGTTCGATTCCACTCTAATTATCCGATAAAATCATCAGTTGGTAAATAAGAAATGTGTATGTAAAAATTAGTATTCAAGACAATAGTAATTGAAAGTTTCGATTTACATATACATGTAGACCTTCTTTCGGAAGAAGCATTAGAAACGACTCACAAAAAAATTATGAAAACCCGATTAAATCATACTTGCAAAACAAGTAGGAAATTTAGTAATGAAGATTTTATGAAAAGACTTCAACACTTTCATCGGATCCCTTCATATCAAGCTGTATGTAAACTGCTTCAAAACAGAGAACTTGTGGACATAAGACAGAGTATTGATATCTAATAAACAACGGAAGATATCCCGCAAAAATTTGATTTTTTTTATTCAGAGTTAGGAAACGAATTCTTATACGAACTATCATTAACGTGATTTATCTGTTATTTAACGTTATTTATCTGTGTCCTATACGTAATATATGTACTATATAGCCATATTACATTTTTACATTATACATAAAGTATTTAAAGTTACATATCTGCCACCATGAGGTTTAAATAGTTTTCATACAACCTTCAATATTTGTTATAATGTATTGTCCATTTTTACACAACATACGCAATAATGATTCTTTGAAACAGATCCACATCGGGATCGAAACGTTAGAAACATGTATTAATTGCGCAATTGTTGTTTTTGTTCTAAAAATGATCGAACCTGGCGCCGATAACATTTAAAACTTTAATTATCAAAATTTTCGATCGAGAAGAATTCACCTTTTATACATAAATTATGCCTCTTATTGTTTCTTTCAAATTTATGTAGTGTAAAAGAATGAAAAATTCTAAGATAGTATTCCAAATGTTCAATTAGTGCATTTAAAACAATTCAAAACAAAAAATTTTAATTATTGCTACGCCATGCGAATTTTTTTATTTTTGTCCTAAATTCCTATCAAGGTACCGCACTGTGCAACGCGCCGATAATATTTAATTTATGCTTAATGCTCATTACGATCGCTATACATTCAACTCTTGCATATAGTGTTTGTAGATCTATAGAGTAAAACATTGCATGACATGGGAAGAGAAAAACCCCGTAATCTTAGGTTATATATAAATTTTAATCTATGAGTATCATAGATAGGACATTATCATAATACATGATCAATATCCTGTGCCTCATATCCACATGGACAGCCAGGGTTGTTTACCACATTGATTTTCGCTAAAGAGAAGTTAAGACTGTAATGGCCAGATCGAATTCTGTTTATAATCACAATGGTTTTTCGAGATAAATTTTCCCCCGAGTACCAGGGTTTTCTTCTACCGTCATGGAATTGTTCAAAATAATGTTTGCCCTTGTATCGACCTTCATTAATTATGTATTCATTGGTGTTAATGAAAGCACGTAATTTGAAGATTTCCCTGAAATCAGTATGCGGTATTTTAAGAGAGCTGTCTGGAACAGCACTGTTTCTGGCAATATTAGCTAACTCATCAGCTTTTTCATTACCATGAATACCCAGATGGGACGGTACCCAGTAAAGTAGAATTTTATTGGATTCGGGATATTTAATGCTGTGTTCATAAATTTTATTCCTGACATTGAGTATGTAAGGGTTAAGGCTAATATTAAAGGAGGGATATGTAAGAGAAGTTAGACAGCTTAAAGAGTCAGAAAATATAACGAAACATTTGTCTTTGTTATTAATAGCAATGTCTACGGCGTTCATAAGTGCAATGCACTCCGCTGTAAATATGGATGCATTACGATTTATACTACTTACTACTTGTAAATTAAGATTTTGACATATGGAGGTTGTTCCGACCACGGTGGCGTCCTTACTTTTACTACCATCTGTGAATATAGAGATTGTACCCTTTTCACGCGAGAGATAGTCAATTAAGAGGTTGGGATTCCTGGATTTAGCCACAGTTCGACCAAAGTCAACATCAATGTGGATTTCATGAAGTAGGGCGGAATAGTTATAATTATAAACACTATAACAGTTTGAAGAGTGTATACAAATAACGCTGTTGTATACCCGATAACCCTAGGCTCTAGTTAAACACCAACGCATTACGATAATCATGCCATAGACACGTCAGCCAAAATCCTTGAATCATCAGGAACAAACAGACCCTTAGACTTTGTCTCTTCCACGTCATCCTTTCCGCAACAAGCCTTTTCTACTCCCTTCCACATTTTCCTCTCAAAAACTACATATATATAGCAGCCCGTCGAAACAAGAGAGCACTTCTTCTTGCCTATTTCAGTACAGAAGGTGACATTGCTGTATCTTAAACTCACCACCGTGTATTCACTTAAATAAAACTCTTCTCGATTTTATTATAAACTGTTGTACTCGATTTCCAAACCCGGAATCCAACAACGCAACTTTACTATACTTCGATGACGTTACATGCTATGTAGCATTATTGACAAATGCGATGTAAATCAGTGAAGTGAGGAACCATTGCATCGGTGCAAAAGTTAATGTCGAGTCTGACTCGACATCGGGTCGGAAAGAGTTAAGAAACTTGAAAGTCGTTGTTTTGGCGAGTCTGATAGTTGCAGCGTTAAAAAGGTTGAAATGGCACTTGAATCGGTCTCCCAACAGCACTATCCGTTACTATTACTACTGCCGCGATATTGTGTTGCAAGGTTCTCGCTCGTTGGGAAATTTGATATGTATTCCGCGGTTGATTTCTCACTGAATGAATGACCGCATGCCGAGCGGAGACAAGCGGAACCAATGAAACGCTGCGTCGCGCGCCAGTCGCTGATCGCTGGTCGCTGGAATGTCGCGACGCATTACCAGCAATATCCTGTCCCGGTGCATCCGCGCCTTCGGAAACTCAATGGAAACGCGTTCTATTTATCCTGTGGCAGGTTTCAGCAATTTAATTGCGAGTTGCGAAATATCTCTTTGAATCGCGCGCGCCCGCGGCTTCGATCTCACCCGACCGCTTTTCCTCGGTCTTGCGAAGCGGTCCAACAGAAGCATTTACGCTCCACGCGCAACACTATATGTAGCATACATGGTGATTCAGCCAAGTATACCGCCTGAATTGTCCGTCAACTGTTTGGTATATGAAAAAAATGGATGCAATGAAAGTTATTAGTCCAGTCGACAGGTACTTTTACCTGGAAAGTACTCCGAAGTCAATGAAATTTTGACACGTCATTTAGGGGTACTCTGGGGTGTCGTATCTGAGTTTTCGACTTCGAGGACCCTGTGCTAACTTGGGGAGGGTGAAAAAACCCACGATTTTTATTACCTTTTTTTGGTTTTTTGCCTATTACCCAAAACTACGAGTCCTAAGAACTTTTTGTTTTCATTTTTGGAAAGCGCATTAAATTTCCTTCAAATTTCATTGCTCAAATGTATTTTTTGACCCAATAGGCACCGAGAGACAGGCGTTCAAAATTAGGAAATGTTTCTCGAAATAACATTTTGAGCCACGCATTGTGACATTTAACTGGAAATTGCAAAGTTTTATTTTATGAGCAAGTTTTTGGCTCTTAACTTTAGTTTTTCAACGTATCTATATATAATCTTCTTACTACGTATAAATATATACTCCTTACATTTTCACTTTTAACTGGGGAGAGCAGCACAATTTATTTACTTCAACCGAGGAGGTTCAAGCTTTTTTATATTTTTGTTGCTGTTCTGTGATGTTTCGTGTTATTATTAATATATTTATTACTATTAAACAAAACAGATATAGATACAGATAAATTATTATACCTAATAAGTAATAAGTTTCACTTCTAGCGCGCGTGGTTTCCACGCACACGTTTTTTTTTCTGTTCTACACACGGTAGTTTAAAATATATATAATATATATATAAATATATATAATAGATATATAAATATAAATATATATATATATATATATATATGAATATATATAATAGATATATATATATATATATATATATATATATATATATATATGAATATATATAATAGATATATATATATATATATATATATATATAATATATTTTATATATAATTATATATTTTATATATGTCTATAATATATTTAATTATATTACTTTAATTCTACACTATAAAGTTGAAAACATGTTTTTTTTCCATCTCAAATTTCTCAAAAACTGGGCATGTAGGAGAAAAATTAAGGGCAGATTCGGAATCAGCGTCAAAAACAGTATAAGATACACCCAATAGTTATATGGAAACATTTTTGTTATTGGACAGTATAATTGCTTTGTCTTTTCCTATATTCGTCAGCTGCCACTTAATTTCCTAATTTTTAACGCCTGTCTCTCGGTGCCTGTTGGACCGAAAATTACAATTGGACAGTAAAATTTGAAGGAAATTTAATGCTCTTTCCAAAAATGAAAACAAAAAGTTCTTAGGACCCATAGTTTTTGAGTAATAAGCGAAAAACCAAAGCAAGGTAATAAAAATCGTGGTTTTTACCCCCTCCCGAAGTTAGCACAGGGTCCTCGAGGTCGAAAAACTCAGATACGACACCCCAGACATCATACGATACCCCTAAATGCAGTGTCAAATTTTCATTGAGTTCAGAATACTTTCCAGGTAGACGCCTTTTTTTCGACCTGCTGACTAAACTGTACAGGGTGTCCCAAAACTAGTGTAGGAGCGGAAAATGGGAGGTTCCTTGGGTTATTTGAAGCAACATCTTCCTTTTCAAATATGGCGTCCGCGGCTTTGTCTAGGAGTTATCATAACAATGCCGCGAACGTCATGTTTTCAGAGGAAAAGGTTCCATCAAATCATCTCAGGAAATACCATTCTTTTCAAGGAAGTACAACATTTTTGGATCACCCCGAAAGTTAATTCAATAGTAATAATGTTAGCAGGTACATAGTATACATTTGTCAATAATTCTCTTCGTTTTTATTAGATTGACTTTAAGCTTCTCTGTGTGTGTATGAAATTGTTCTTACCATATTGTTTACATTCTGTCATTTCATATCTTTTATTCTGTCATTAATAAAAGTCACTTAATTTAGGTTTAGAGAATCAAAGTGAAAAGAAATTTTTGATTTCTTATTGATTTCTTTTGATTTATTATTTGATAAATTATTTCAAATGAAATGTGCCTAACCCTGGTTTCAACATTTCCAACCTATTTCTTGTGATCCAGTTCAATCACCTTGTATTATGTGCATGTTTTGACATTCGTTCATTGACAATGTTCCGCTATTCATTTTTGTGTGAATAAACACTTAAATTAGTGTTTCCCTGGTTGAAAGAAAGAGGAAATCGCAATTCGCATGAGACAAACAGGTGGCGACGCGACGGTGTTCTGATGTACACGACAATAGGGCACCAATTATGAGAACACGATTACATCTTTCTATCAACCAGGCACGCAATGGTTTCAGTCATTGGGTACATCTAAATTAAAACGTTTCTCGTCAAAAAGATTACTCTTTCCCGTTTCTTACGCGAATGAGTCCGTTCCTCTGCAAATCGTATTCCTGCTTGCTTATGACAGCTAGTTATTAGTGTAGTTTTTAAAAACAATTTACCACATATCAAAACATTTTTACTGTTAACTGATATTTGTGATGCTACCAATACAGAATTCAATACGTGCATTAAAATGTTTTTATCTTCCAATTTGTTATAACACAAATAGCATTAAGGATGTTCAATGATCAAATTTTTGAAAATTTGACAAGATATAATTCTTACTAAATTAATGCAATTACCAAAGTTTGAGTTAGATTCACTACACCGTTTAATATTTATAGCAACTTAAAGTTGGCACATTTTAACACGTCTTCTTATGGAGAATTCATAAAATTCCACTTCAAACTCTATTTAAACTTTGAAAAAACGCAACTAGAAACTCCAGTTTTTTTATGTATAGTAAAAATTATGTAATTAATTATGTTCAAAATTTATTAGGATTTAATAAACTGTTCCGAAGCAAAAAAAATTATAAACTGTTACAAAACGTCAAATTTAGATATATTTTTGTATATTATGTATATTATGTATTTTTTGTTATTATCAGATCATAATTTTACGCAAATTTCACACGTTTATTTCCAATAATAACCATGAATATTGGTTTCGGAAATTTCCTGTTACAAATGATGACGCTGAAAGGACTGTGAGCTTAACACAGCAATATTTAGGTGAATTAAAAAGTGACGGAACCTTTCAGAATCTTCTCTTGGTCAGTCAGCATGCACGGAGAGTTATGCCTATGAAAACATTGACCAAAAATTCATTTTCAACCAACCTTTTTTCCGTTTAAAAATTGTACTATGTAAATAAATTGTGTGATTATATTCTGTTATTGTGATACTTATCTATTGTAAGCAGTTTTTCACTCAAAACGACAAAAGTACTAAATATTTTTTAATTTTACAGAATATCCTAACTTTAAGCTGCTTGAGGCAGGGTTCAGAATAATCTGATTGGGCTAATATTTTGCACACTTACTTAGGACATAAAAATTAATAAAACTAGCTGGTTATTGTTGCTCGCTCGCTTCGCGAGCTCGCGGGTGGGGTTATTGTTGCTCGCTCACTTCGCGAGCTCGCGGGTAGGACTGCTCTTGCGAAAGGGTTAGTGGTACGCATTGCTAGTGGGGCATACAGCTCTTAATGGTTTTTTTATTTAGTTTGTGTGTGACTCTCCACGAGCCA
The DNA here is from genome assembly GCA_963971365.1 of Lasioglossum villosulum. NCBI lineage: Eukaryota > Metazoa > Arthropoda > Insecta > Hymenoptera > Halictidae > Lasioglossum > Lasioglossum villosulum. The sequence goes on from OZ020504.1 coordinate 15,853,918, forward strand.
CACAAAGAACTTCCCGATTCGTTAGTTGTAAGTGGTAACATTAGCATTAGTTGCATAATTAAAAAAAAAATGAAATATATATAATTACGTTCGTTTATTCGGTGGAAAATTTCCATCCTCTCGTATAAATTGCATTCTTGAATGAACTTCTTTCGAAAAAAACTAAAAAGACTAAAAAACTACTTGCCCAATATGGACCAAAATCTAATCAGCTCTAAGTTACGACGGGGCACATCGATTGCATCATTCATCATTCAGATCGCGTTATTACTTTTTCAGAAAACGTTAACGAAAAATTTGATAACATAAAAACGGCCATACGCGCGCGCGCACGCACACACACACACACACACACACACTAACAATTTGATAAAAATAGTCTAAAGTGACTTCAATAACCATGAAACGTGAAGATCTACTAAAAAATCGATTTTCGATTTTCGGGGTAATTACAGTAACTTCCCTATGAATCGGGAAGTAATTAGAGGGCGTCCTAACATTTTATCGCTCCTTCGTTTGTTAAGGGACACCCTACCCTGTTTACGCATCAGGTTGGTTCTCGCTGTCTATAATTCCAGCGCTTCCCCAATCTCGCATTGGGTTCGTCCGCGTACCTAAACTAACAAATTGAGACCATATTTCTAGGGTAACAACCCTTCGACGGCCACAAGTGCTGCTGGCGGCCTTGGCTCGTATCAATACCAACATAAAATCACAACATAAATCAGTTATATGTTCTCGGCGCATAGTTTCGATCAAAAATAAAGCAAAAACAAAGCAAATTACCAATATTTAAATGTAACTCAACGTTTCGATCCAGGTGTGGATCATTTTCAAGAGCAATTGCGTCTGAAAATATATATTCAAATATATTCAAATAAATATATATTCAAATATAAAATTCAAATAAATAAATGAATATATATTCAAATACAAAATTCAAATAAATATATATTCAAATAAATAAATGAATATATATTCAAATACAAAATTCAAATAAATATATATTCAAATAAATAAATGAATATATATTCAAATACAAAATTCAAATATATATTTTCAGCCGCAATTGCTCTTGAAAATGATCCACACCTGGATCGAAACGTTGAGTTACATTTAAATATTGCTAATTTGCTTTGTTTTTGCTTTATTTTTGATCGAAACTGTGCGCCCAGAACATATAATTGATTTATATTAAAATTTACGATCGAGAAACACGTAACTATTATAAAATCACAACGTTTATTTGTTAAATAATCAGTTCATGGCGACAAACATTTTGTTTTGTTTACTAACGCTAATGGCGCAAGCAATAAAAGGCTATGTGATTCGCATTCCTTTAAATTCGTTTACAAAAATACAGGGAGTCTCAAAAATATTGTACTTCCTTGAAACTGGTGATTTCTCAAGTGATTGAAATTTGATTTAATATTAACTCTGTATTCTCCGGTGAGATTAACGATAATGAGGATATGATCCGAAGAACAGTGTGTTCGTTGGGTTGAAAGAAAACCGATCCGCAGGTTGCGCGTGTTCTTCGATGCGAGATGGAGCGAGTAACAGTACTTGGACGGTCAGATTATTCGCATACTGTCCGGACTGGTAACGTAGACCGTTACTAGAATACCGAAAGTCCGACGAATCGCGAATCGCGACTTCTCGGACATATGCTATAAACGAGAGAAGATCAAGTCGGCTAATTAATGAATTTACTCGTGTACAGTGGAACACGTGATAATTTCACTGTCGCGTCCACTAAGGTGAAATGTCCTATAATAAGTCTGGACAACATTTTCTGCTACCTTTAATTTTATCCGTTTAGATTTAGAAAAACAAACATAATTTTTTAAGAATTTTAACATAAAATTCAGATTTTTTTAAGTATTTTAAAATCCTAAAGTCATTGTTTAGATTAATATTCTAATTGTATTAACAAGAATAATTCTTCTAACCTATAGTTGGGCATATTAAATTCAATCTAAGCTAGTACCTGGACAGAAGTAATGCATATACCGGCACAAATTGAATTTACATGTAATTATACCTATAACATCGAATTTTATCAAAACTTTAATCATTCACATATATATACATTAATATATTAAATTCGATCCTGTTTAACTGTCCATTTTTGAAGTGAAACTTCTTTGCTGAGGGTAACAATTTTCTGATGTAGCGGAAGTCGATGCGACGGAAGTCGAATGTCGAGTGGCGCGAAAATTTAAACTGAGAATGAACGGAGAAAAATAATTTCTTACCCCGACGGGATTCGAACCCCGGTCTACCGATTGGTAGTCCAACTCTTTAATCGTTTGGACAACCAATGATCTTATAATGACAGCGAAGATTTTGGTAGTAATATCAAACGAAATGGTTAGAAATACATGGTTATGTTACGCCTATAGACTCATAGAGATAGACTGCACCGTTTTACTGTATATAAATTACAAAATTACATGTAAAATAAAAAAATAAAAAATACATGGTTATCTTACGATACCACGCGCAACTGCTTTAAAATTAAATATATAATTTATTTTACAGAGATATATAGCTTATCTATTGCTAATTGCTAAAAAAATCTACCGTGTGTGGAACAGAATAAAAAAAATCATGTGCGTGGAAACCACGCTCGGCAGAAGTAAAACTTATTGCTTATTAAGTATAGATACAGATAAATTATTATACCTAATAAGCAATAAGTTTAACTTCTGCCGCGCGTGGTTTCCACGCACATGTTTCTTTTTGTTGTAAAGCAAGCATTTCAAGAAACAATACTTCTTTCTCCATATTTTTATTTTCATTAGTTGCTTTAAACCTTATCTTTTTAGATTCATCCTTGATTTTTTAACTTCGTATCTTTAATTTGTTATATAATTATCTGTTTCTTTCGTGTCAATTTTTATCGATTTCTTGATCTTTTTCTTTTTTAATTTTGTTTTATTGCTTTTACAAGCTAATACAAAATTAATTATACGTCCATTTAGAAAAATAATTCTCACAATTTATGCGGGATTTTATTTATTTTCTGCCTAAGGACGTAAATTATATCTTTTTTTCTAATAATAGTTCAAACTATAAATAAACATGATTCGCATGAAAATAGGCTATTTTATATAGTGTTTTCAAATAAATTTTGAATTTATTTTTAAATTTCAACTGACATCTTAATCTAATACTCTGATATCTTAATCTAATAATATTCTCAGAATATACAAAACCACTATTTAACCTCTTAATTATTGGTTTTACTATGAAAATTCAATTGTCCAGATTTAGGTATCACTTCTGGACTTTCCAGATTTAGGGCACTTCACCTTATATGTACGAGAAGAGTGAGACCTTGTTTTCTTTCTTATCGCCACATTGCCACGGAACATGCAAGAATACGGAAAATTCAATACAGTATTAGCAATAGTTTTTTGCGAATATCTCGAAAACTAATAGCGATCCCCCTATATTGGAAAAAAAGTTGTTCAAAATGTGTAGCTGCATGACATATTTAAATTTCATCAAAATCGGAGATGAGTGGTACATTCTAAATAATTACTAATTTTTTACCAATATTCTATACTGCGGAAATGACAAATTTTTAATGTTTTATAACTAAAACGCTCAGGAAACACTGCACATGTGACGCCAAGCGATTAAATGATACTTCCAAAGTAATGGATGAGATCATTTAAGTACACAATTAGAAAATGAATAGAGAGATAAACAAAAGTTAAACTGGTGAAACTGGGTTTCACAATGACCCAACTGCCCGAGCGGATACTTTTCGAAATATTGATTTCTTTATTGTTCAATACATTAAATGAGTCACTACAATCAATTTTATTCCTGATACGGTAATAGCGGGTCAGGTAGATTAGAAAGTAATCTTTATGCGAAATAAAACCATTCTACCATAATTGCAACAGACTGGGTTCAAATACAAAAATCTCTTTCTAATACTTATGTCTCGTAGGTTGGAAATGATATAACAGTATCTTTAAATTCTTCTAATGTTTTTACTGTTTTAAATTACACCTATCCATTTTTGTCGTAGATGCATAAAGTCTGCAGTCTAGTGATTATGCATACAGCGAACCACGAAAGTATTTGAATGCGTAATTGAACGCACTTTAAAACAGTATAATTTTTTTATGACCGTATCAAAGGACCTGATGTTTCGTAAGCAATTAAAAGCATTGGTTTACTAAATGATTTGCAAAAAAGATTTCACGAAAATTACAATTTACAAGGTAGCATGAAAAAATAAAAAAGGCATTTTTTAAAACTTTTTATATGAGCCCTTAATAAAAATTTAAAATGTATGTTTTGTAAATCTATGTTAGTTATACACATGCTGAAAATTTCATCAAAATCGATTACATATCCAAGAGCTGCAAGTGGTTAAATGTGGTAAATGGTCAACCATTTTCGATGAAATTTTTGCATATGTATAACTAACAGACAACTACAAAATGCATATTTTAAATTTTCATTTCGGCCTCTACTAGAAAAGTTGTAATTTAATGTAATTCTTAGCAATTGCAATTTTTTCAAAACCTTCTTTGTATATGAGAAGTATCGTACAGTTCCAGATCTACATACATAATATACATTCAATCTCATAAAATGGATTGCATATACTTTAAATCAAAATAACTTTCTCATAAATGGACATAAAAGGGTAGAATAGACTTTAATGTCGTTTCTCTTTGTTACAGGTAGGATAAAGTAATGTACATAATAGGAGACATAAGTTACAAATAAATTAATCTCCTTGTTACAGAAACTCAATATTGTTTATTGGACCGTGTCAATCCCTACAATAGCACTATTATCATTATATATGTAGGAAATGTATGATTTGTATAATGTTACTTGTGTAGGAAATGTATGATTTGTATAATGTTACTTGTGTAGGAAATGTATGATTTGTATAATGTTACTTGTTGTATGAATGTGAGAATCGCGATGAAAGCATCTGAGGCCATATGCTTTTTCAGGACGGCCGAGTGTAGGAAATGTATGATTTGTATGATGTTACTTGTTGTATGAATGTGAGAATCGAGTATCGTGTATGTGTGCGTGTGCGCCGTGATATTGCGATTGCGACGCATCTTGTTAAATCAATATTTGTTCTAGAAAATTTATAAACATTAGAAAAAGTAGGATATAAAAGGACGTGTTCACGTAGCGATTCGACTTTTTCTCGAGATACGAAACACGTCACGTTTGATTTAAATACGATACGATTACGTTAATTTTTATTCATACATCAATTGTGTATTTTCTTTTCGGATTAAAACAGTTATACAGTTATTTAATATCTTTTCTCTTATATACAGGGTGGGGCAGTAACTATTAGCACCTCAGATATCTTCGAAATTATAAGTTTCACAGAAATATTTGCTGAAATAAAATTGTACAGTACGAAGGGGGCCATCCAGTGGCTGCAAAAAAACTACTATCGCCACCGGATGGCCTCCTTCGTACTGTGCAATTTTATTTCAGCAAATATTTCTGTGAGACTTATAGTTTCGAAGATATCTGAGGTGCTAATAGCTTCTGCCCCACCCTGTATATAAAACAAATCGCAACAACAAATCCGAAAGTACACGTAAGTACGGCATAGCTATATAACAATATAAACGTGGTCATCTGCCACAATATAAAATCAGAAATTCAAGTTTTTGGAATTTTCTAAAAACCGATTTTGCAGTAAAAAAAATTCCAATAATTCGACAATGGTGTGTGCTATCGGATATAATGTTCATGAACGTTCTCGTAATTTTCTGTTAAGTCGAATAGAAGAAATAGAGCATAATTCGTTAAACAGTGTTCATCCTATAATCTATAACTACGTTTGTGTTACGAGTACCAACTTGCCACAGAGGGTCTTCTTTGAGGATCCTATCAAATAATGTATGAAGATAGATCAATTTAGTTTGGTGGCACATTTGACACCCCCTCCCCCGCCCCAATCTGGTTATAAGTTTATGCAGATATGCTTCGGCCACGTGATCCGTGTTTACATGTTGTCCTTTTCTACGATCGCAATCGGCTTCATAACAAAATAGTGTTCCTACATGATTTTTCTGCCTGCTTGGAACTGGCGATGGTAGTTGCGAGCGTAGTACGAGCGAGACGTCTCGACTGTGGTCTTGAATAGAATAGATAGCCAGAATGACACGCATCTTTCAGATCATTAAGACCGAGTGTAATAGCTAGACTGGAAAAATATGTAACGCAGGCGGCACAAACTCATTCTGCTTTCACAAGGAACGAAAACGAACGACACGTGAGAAAAAGGCCATGCAACAAAGGCTCGTCTTGGCAAGGCGCGTTTGCGTTTACACGCTATCTATTTGCATTCTAGCCTTCCTCTATACTCTATATGTACTTCTGTACTATGTAGGGTGTCCCAAAAATGTTGCACTTCCTTGGAAGGGGTGATCTTTTCCTTTGCAAAAACGTTCTGCGCGACTTTGTGAAGGAATTATTAAGGGGGTACCGTACCCATGGATATGACTAGCATGTTACTAGAATATTACTAGAAAAACAAGTGAAAACCGTGTTTGCGGGAAACCATTTTTTGTTTTTATACAAGCATGTTACGAGCTGTGTGAAGGCTCATTCTAAAGAGGAAAGTTGATCGCAGGTCGCTCAGCTCATGATTTTGTTAAATTATATTTATATCTAATAATATGAGCGTTCAAAGTAGGGGGAAAAAATGAAGAAAAATTCCGCAGATTCTAATGTATTTTTCTAATACAAAACGATTTTTTCGACTTGAATCATGAGCTGAGCGACCTACAATCGACCTTCCTCTGTCAAAAGAACCTTTATGCAGGTAAAAATATGTTCATATGAGGACAAAAAATGTTTTCCCGCAAACACTAATTTCATCAACAAAACAGTGTTTGCGGGAAAACATTTTTTGTCCTCATATGAGCATATTTTGAGCTGCATAAAGGTTCTTTTGACAGAGGAAGGTCGATCGCAGGTCGCTCAGCTCATGATTTAGTTAGACTATGTTTATATCTAATAATATGAGTGCCCAAAGTAGGGAAAACAAATGAAGAAAAATTCCGCAGATTCTAATCTATTTTTCTAATACAAAATGATTTTTTCAACTTGAATCATGAGCTGAGCGACCTGCGACGAACCTTCCTCTTTACAATGAGCCCTCACACAGCTCGTAATATGCTAATATGAGGACAAAAAATGTTTTCCCGTGATCGCATTCAATTGTTCCCCAGATTCCGTTCATGAAGGGCAATGAAGGGCAAGTAGAACTAATTTTAGTTCAGCTACTCAAACGAGATGGCGCTTAGACAGGAGAATTATCGGCGTATATTCGTAACAACAAAAATATAAAGGGCTTGAAGCCACTCGGATCCATTAATAGCAATAAAGATATTGATTAAAAGAAAAAAACCTGTATTTATAGCGAAATTGAAGTGTTAGATCGATACAAATGTATGTTCATCACTGTTGCCAAATTGGTTTCTCGCGCAGGGGTTGGTCACAATGAAAAATACCATGGTCACGTGGGTACCCTACCCTCTTAAGGGGGTAGAGTACCCACGTGACCATGGTATTTTTCAGTGTGACCAACCCCCGCGCGAAAAACCAATTTGGCAACAGTGATGAACATACATGTGCATTGATTTGCATCTATCTAACGCTTCAATTTCGCTATAATTACAGGTTTTTTTCTTTTAAGCATTATCTTCATTGCTATTAATGGATCCGAGTGGCTTCATGCCCTTTACACTTTTGTTGTTATGAAACTACGCTGATAATTCTCCTGACAAAGCGCCATCTCGTCCAAGTAGCTGAACTAAAATTGCTTCTACTCACCCTTCATGAAGGGAATCTGGGAAACAATTGAATGCGATCACGGGAACACACCTCACATCCTCATACGATTTTATATTGAGCTGAGTGAGGGCTCATTTGAAAGAGGAAGGTTAAACGAAGCGCGCGTGGGTCCCTAAATAAGCAGGAAAAATCTTTTTGTGATCGAAAAATACATTAGAAAATCCGGAATTTTTCTTCATTTGTTTTCCCAACTTTGGACAGTCACATTACTGGATATAAACATAATGTAACTGAAGTTGGACCCACGCGCGCTTCGTTTATCCTTCCTCTTTAGAATGAGCCCTCACTCAGCTCAAAATATAATGATATGACGACGTGAGGTGTGTTCCCGCAAACCCCTGTTTTCACTTGTTTTCTGGTAATATTCTGGTTAGATTCTAGTAATGTCACGTGGGTACTCTACCCCCTTAACGAAAAACATGAATCAATCAGAGGGCGGCTACAGCTGAGCGTAGTGTTGTCATTGGCCATACCGGAATTCGTCCGCTGTAGCTCTCTGATTGTAGCGCTTGGAGTGGTCCTTGTGTTTCATTGATAACTCGAAAAGAAAGCCGCGCAGGAGATTTTCGCAAAGGAAATAGTGACTTGGAATCACCTCTTTCAAGGAAGTACAACAGCTTTGGCACAGCCTGTATACCGTACGCCGCATGCCGCACCGTATGCAGTATGCTATGCTCCCCCGCTTTCTATTCCATTCGAGTTTAGGACAAATTTTCCTCGTGGTAAAAACTCGCGAACGGTGCGACTCGGTGTTTCAAGCATGGCTGACCGGTGCGTGGGAGGCCGTTCGAAAAAATCACGCGGAACATGACCGTGGGAACCGATTACGTATATGCAGAGCGAGAGATAAACATTGACACTTGAGCAACCTTTATTGCCAACAGCAACGTTGTATCGACATTCTAATCGGCGCTTTATCTCCCGTAAATCTTCGTTAATAACGTGGCCCGATATTTCGCGCACGGGACTAAGATGGAAAACCCAAAGAGAACGAAAGTGAAAGGTGCACCGTGGAACGCCGCGAATTCCATGTTTGCTCTGCTTGCAAGCCGGCCACGTGCCTCCTACCCTATACGTATATGCGAATTCTATGTATACGTATTTCTCCTATCCGCGTATCCTTCGATAGTGGAAATAATGGATCGCAAATTCTATCCCACGAATAGTTTCGTTAGCCGCATGTTTGCACTCATTACCGACAGTCCTCGTGTTTCTGCCTGTGCCATGTTTTTCTCTGCGTCTCTAACCTACAGAATAGTTTTGCTCATTTATTCGAAAGTACAGGGCCGTCGAGATAAATCCAGAATTTTGAAGTGAAACTTCTTTGCTGGGGGTAACCATTTTCTGATGTAACGGAAGTCGAAAGTCGAGTGGCGTGAAAATTTAAACTGAGAATGAACGGAGAAAAATAATTTCTTACCCCAACGGGATTCGAGAACCCAGGTCTACCGATTGGTAGTCCAACTTATTAATCGCTTGGACAACCAACGATCTCACAATGATAGCGAATGGTTAGAACAGCATATGTAACCACGTTTTTTATTTTTATTTACATGAATTAAAGTAATATAATTAAATATATTATAGACATTATATATATAATATATATAACATATTATAAATATATATAAATATATATACAGTGACTCGCATTAATATTCGGACGCTCTAAAAAAAACGATAACTGGTTTAACATTGAACTATACGACCTGAATTTTATTGGGAAGCTAGAGCAAATAGTTTGCTGCAGAATGTTGAAAAACATTTTTTCAAAAATTGCAATTGATCGGAGTTGTTGAAAAAATACTAAAAGTTGCATTTCACAACTTTTTTATGTGGACCTATATTGAAAATTTTAAAAACAAGTTTTGTAGATCTGTGTCAATTATATGCACTGTGAAAGTTTCATTGAAATCGAAAGATGTGTGAATCTATAGATTTACTGCAGTTATAGCCCGAAAATCGAGAAAATCTGCAATTTTTAACATATTTAAACGTTTATTTTTATTGTTAAATTTTCAGAATATGTTTAATTGACACAGATCTACAAAACGTATTTTTAAAATTTTCAATATAGGTCCACATAAAAAAGTTGTGAAATGCAACTTTTAGTTTTTTTTCTACAACTCCGATCAATTGCAATTTTTTAAAAAATGTTTTTTCACATCCTGTAGCAAACTATTTGCTCTAGCTTCTCCAAAAAATTCAAGTCGTATAGTTCAACGTTTAACCAGTTATCGTTTTTTTTAGAGCGTCCGAATATTAATGGGAGTCACTGTATATATATTTTAAACTACCGTGTGTGGAACAGAAAAAAAAATCGTGTGCGTGGAAACCACGCGCGATAGAAGTGAAACTTATTGCTTATTAGGTATAATAATTTATCTGTATCTATATCTAATAAGCAATAAGTTTCACTTCTATCGCGCGTGGTTTCCACGCACACGATTTTTTTCAGGCAGTCCCACAAACAAGACGTAGGCAAGGCAAATATAAGCAAAGCGATTGTTGACAAGGTTACTCGTTACACCAGTTCCTGAACTTGTGGGAAAATGTCAACCACGAACCGAGGAAAATCGTCCAGGGATGGATATCGTTGCCTGGTTTCGTTAAGAGACAACGCAGGTTTATGACTTAATCCAGAAATTCCGAGCAACTGCATCCAAAAAATGAATTAGGCTTTAATCCTATACCCTGCGGCAGGATCAGGTACAAGCTCAAGAAGCTCGTGGCAGCTAGTGGTAGATATAACTATGTACCATTATTATAGTAATACAAACTGGCGACAGCCCATACGAGGTTTGTCCGGAAAGTATGCTTTTCGTGGATATATCTGTATACCTGTGTGTACCAGTGACAAAACTGGGTATTCGACATTTAGTGAGAACCTTTATAAGTGAGCCTGATAAGAAGTACGGCCTAGGTGATCTTCAGTCAACAATCATAAGCAACTACCCTAGTAGCACAAAAATATTGGGTAAATGTTTTTTTCAAATATTGAAAAAATATTTTTTAAGCCACACTTTTTCATATGAGAAAAATATTAGATCTGAATATTCTATACATATACAGAAATGTAAATTCAATGTTCAGAAAATATAAGCTAAATATTCAGAGAATATAAATTACACATTTAAAAAACATAAAGTAAATATTTAAAAAACGTGAAACTCATATTTAGATAACGTTCAATTAAATCATCAAATTTAAGAAAAAGTTATAACAAAAATTCGAAACTATAATACAATAACACTACTTTCTGTGCACTGCTCGAGGGAATATTTATCTTCGTCTTCGAAAGGGGTTTATTGAAAATACAGAATTTTTTTATGCAGTTAGAAAGATTAATGGTTCGGGGAATGCTACATTCGTAGGCCCATAGATTTTTTTTTGTGCAACTGTGCATGTGCAATTAACAATTGCATCATTTCTTTAAGTAGAAATGCATATTTTTTGTTGTACTAATCGATTTCACTGTTTATTCTGTGTAAAAAATGATTACCATAGCAAAAAATTATTAAATTATCTTGTTTTCAAGATACTTAAAAATTTCTATTTCTAATATTACATAAAGATTTATTTTATGAGAAAAAATATTTTTTTCATGGTATGAAATAGAAATATTATTTGTATATTAGGAAAAACTATTCTATTTTTAATATTAAATAGAGATTCGTTTTATAATGAGAAGAAATATTTTTTTCATAATATGAAATAAATATTATATGTATATTAGGAAAGAATATTCTATTTCTAACATGAAATATAGATTCATTTAATATTTAGAAAAAGATATTTCCTCCATATTTATAAAATAATATTTGTTATTTAATATAAAATAAATATTGTATGAATATTTGAATATTAAAAAAAGATTGAATCTCTTTTTAATATTACATGAATGTGTATACAATGTTTTGTGCTACTAGGGTATGTGAACAATCCAAACTTCTGAGCGTCGCATTTCAGAATGATCGAACCTGACGAGCAAAGAATCACTGTCTACAGGATACCATTAATCGAAAGTTATTCGTACATTCCTGAGATAGCTCCCTACGATCTTTGACTGTTCTCGAAATTAAAAGATTCGCTGAAAGGACAAAAATGCGAGTAGATAGAAGACATTCAACGAAATGCGACGAAGCGGCTATTGACAACTCCGAAAGATGAATTTCAGAAGCATTTTAGCAAGTGGGAAGGTGACTGGAAAAAGATTGGGGGGTCACGTTATCAAGTTACTATCTTTTTACCATCGATGAAATAGTACGTTCATTTGTCACAACATTTTGACAAAACCCGTATAAAAAGAATACACTTCGTTTAAAAAATAAAATTAGATATTAGCTGAAAATAGAAGCTTAAAGATCAACTTTGTACCTGAAAATACAATGCTACAGTGGTCAAAATACTAATAGTTATCGAGATATTTGAAGAAAATGTCTTCAGGCCTTTCTGTGATTAATTGTGGAGATGGTCAGTGTTAATAGCAAGGTTGTACGTATGTACTTATTTCTGTTTAGTTGCAAGCGACCTGAAAAGAAACTGTATTGGTATGAACGCAATAATCTCGCGAATCAAACATTTCTGTTATTAGACAAATAGGAAATGATGTTATCGGCGCATAGGTTCGATCATGATTCTACAAACTTTCCTTTTCCTTTTCATCTATTATTCCTACAGTAGAGCCAAGTATAGTAAATAATGATCGAACCATGGCGCCGCGAAAGATTAATTCTTATATTATTCCAAACATTCGGAATAGCTCAAACGTGTGGTCTTAAGACCAGGAAATAGATTCAAACCCGAATCAACGTTTTTATTACCATTCAAATTATGTTTGTAGAATCATGATCGAACCTGTGCGCCGATAACATAATTTTCTATTTGCCTAAAAACAATTTACGATCGCGAAAAATATTCACTTATTTCTGTTATTGTTTGGAAAAACACGATTTAGATATTTTCTTTCACTTCAACTTGATTACCCAGTATAAATGCTAATAAGTGTATAATGCATAAAAGCATTATGAACTAAGTGGGATCAAGAGTGGTAATTCGTACAAGGAGAGAAAGCACAAGGGAAATTAAAACATTGTATGGTAATGCGTATTTATTTCTTTTTCTCACTTAATAATTGCGATTTACCATAGCATTAGGTTGTAAACTAACAAAGAAAGTAGTAACCGACACGTGTCAATTGTTATATAAGTCTACCGTTCTTTGTTGCACCTAATTAAAATCTTGACCATGATATTGATATATTTTTATGTGTACGTTTGTATTGTACACATGCATACATATACCTAGAGTAAGTCACTTAACTACACCACTGGAATTTACTCGTAACCTACTTGTTGCATCACATAATGTTTCAAACAAAAGATGCTAGACATTAACTGGTACATAATACAATGTGATAATTTGTAGATAAACAATCGTGCAAAGTTGAATAAAAATCTGTGTATATCATTTATTTGTCTTCTTTCGTGAGTTCTTAGATCAACCTAGACGATCCTTTACATTCAAGAATTACAAAGAAATTATATATTTAAAAATAAAAAAGGAAACAATCGAAAAAGTGGTATAATTCATTGCCAGTGGAAAATTATTGTACATTAATCCTCATCCCAGGCAATACAATTGTGAAAGAAGAGCGCGTGTCTTCTAATTACATATTCGTTGCTTTGTTGCAATCATAACAAGTAAAAATAAAACATACAATTCCATAGCCATATGGATTTTAAAAACAGGAAAACACTTCTTGATACCCAGTCAAACAAACATTTATGCATTACTAAAAAAGTGGTTGTTCTATCGCATTACAGTTTAACTATAAATTCAAATGTAAGATAACGGACAGGGTGTAAAGAAACGTTTGGTCTTGGCTGCCATAGCGGTATTCTACGTCTTCGAATCGGTGAAGATCTGTAAAAAAAAGTTGCCGCAAAATTGTCCTTGAACTTGAATTTCAAGGGCAAATTTTTGTGTTTTTGCATTCTACGCATCATGGGAACAAAAAGTGTTAAGGGCCATGTCGTTTGAGTAGCTGAACTAAAATTAGTTCTACTTGCCCTTCATTGCCCTTCATGAACGGAATCTGGGGAACAATTGAATGCGATCACGGGAAAACATTTTTTGTCCTGATATTAGCATGTTATGAGCTGTGTGAGGGCTCATTGTAAAGAGGAAGGTTCGTCGCAGGTCGTTCAGCTCATGATTCAAGTCGAAAAAATCATTTTGTATTAGAAAAATACATTAGAATCTGCGGAATTTTTCTTCATTTGTTTTCTCTACTTTGGGCACTCATATTATTAGATAGAAACATAGTCTAACTAAATCATGAGCTGAGCGACCTGCGATCGACCTTCCTCTGTCAAAAGAACCTTTATGCAGCTCAAAATATGGTCATATGAGGACAAAAAATGGTTTCCCGCAAACACTGATTTTATCAACAAAACTGTGTTTGCGGGAAACCATTTTTCGTCCTCATATGAGCATATTTTGAACTGCATAAAGGTTCTTTTGACAGAGGAAGGTCGATCGTAGGTCGTTCAGCTCATGATTCAAGTCGAAAAAATCGTTTTTTATTAGAAAAATACATTAGAATCTGCGGAATTTTTCTTCATTTTTTCCCCCTACTTTGGACGCTCATATTATTAGATATAAACATAATCTAACAAAATCATGAGCTGAGCGACCTGCGATCAACTTTCCTCTTTAGAACGAGCCTTCTTTACAGCTCGTAACATGCTTCTATAAAAACAAAAAATGGTTTCCCGTAAACACGGTTTTCACTTGTTTTTCTAGTAATATTCTAGTAATATGCTAGTCATATCCATGGGTTTGGGACCCCCTTAAGGGAACCATGGGTCAAAACTCAACTCACCCATGGTTCCCTTAACACTTTTTGTCCCCATAATGCGTAGAATGCAAAAACACAAAAATTTGACCTTGAAATTCAAGCTCAAGGACAATTTTGCGGCAACTTTTTTTCACAGATCTTCACCGATCCGAAGATGTAGAATACGCCTACGGCAGCCAGGACCAAACATTTCGTTACACCCTGTACTTTAGATTAGGAAATTTGTTGATGTCTTGCCACGCGTACGAACGCGTATAATAGCGTTGTAGCATGGATTTCTAGGTTACCTAATCGCGCGCTTAATGGCGAACGAAACACGGTGCCCCACGCTTTGGCTATGGGTCCGGTATCCAGCGAAACTACATTAAAAATAATCGTGAATCATCGTCGTCGAGGTAAAATGTCGAATACATCCTTGATTTCGCCATGAGCGATCATTTCTTGCTAGTTGAATTCCTCGCGGAAAGGTCAACCGGTCAAGTACACCGATGGAATGTCGTCACACCAAATCATCATGTGCAAATTTATCTCCGCTACATAACGAACAATATATAACTTTCGCTCGGCGACTATTTTTAAATTGGACTTGAAAATTAAAACACTGTTATACATACTTTCGTATCTCAAGATGGATCGCAATGGACAAAAATGTATAATGCATGTTCTTATTTGCAATTAATATATTTATGTTACTATATTTTTGCATTTTTTCTAGTAATTCACTGTTTATTAGTAATTTTCACAGTTGGTTTATTTTTAATTTGCGATTCTAGAGGTTGTAAAGGTGCATCGGTGCGGAATTATTCAATAAAATGTCTTTCCTTATATTCTATCAAAGAATGGCTAAAAATTTGGATGTATGATATACATGTTAATTTTATACAGTAATGTAAAATAATCACTTTCAGGCTTCGTGAACGCAATGATAAATATGCGATGATATTTTAATTAAATGGCCGTTTTAAGGATGTTCTGGAGGTACAATAGAAGACAAAAGTACAAGAAATTCGAAATCCATTGATATATTGGCAATGAAAGCCATTTATGAGTATATTTTGCATTAGAAAATAGATTAATTTAAAAAGCTTTCGTTTAATTAGTGAATTTCACGTTATATTTATTTTCTACTCAAATTGTCTTCATATTATAAAAAATTGTAAGTGACTTTTGTGAATGATTTGAACATTAAGATTATAGTAACTTCCCTGTGAATCGAGAAGTTAATAATAAATTTGTGATATTCAATACATACAATTACGCAATAATAATAAAAAATAAATAGTGTAGGATTTAAAGTATAAGTAAAGTAACACGTCCGTAAAATATTAACAATTTATGATTTAATTTTTAAAATATCAGATACAATATTAAAACACGTCTTTACTTTTTCACACGTCAAACGAATCTCAATCAAACAACATAAATTATAAAACATGAAGAACGAAAATAAATCAATAGGTAACAAACATCAAATCGTCGCGTCGTTACAATTACTATCAACGCGAGATTCGATGAAACTCTCGCCGATTATATGTAGACGACTTCTTCCTACAATAGTTAAATAAATTAAAAATATCTCAGAAAGCAATATTCATGGTTATTACTGAAAATAAACATGTGAAATTTGAGTAAAATGATGTTCTGATAATAACAAAAATCGTGACAACACTGTACTCAGCTGTCTGTTTCTGGTAGTATTGTATACATTTGACAACTATCGTGATTTTGACAAGTATAAATCAATTACGACGCATAGTAGATCTGAAATTACTTGGTGAAGTGACATGTTAAAATGTGCAAACATTAAGTTGCTATAAATATTAAACGATGCAGTGAATCGAACCCAAACTTTGGTAATTGCATTAATTTAGTAAGAATTTTGTTTTGTCAAATTTTCAAAAATTGTATTGCGTTTTTATATACCTCCAGAACATCCTTAAGGGATTTTAGCTAAACAATCGGTGTAATCAGATGATATATTCGCGTAATAAATAATGATTTTAACGCGTTTATCAAAAAAAGTCTGGATCCATCGAAATATCTGCGATAAAAGTTGAAGTTTTAATACTTTCCTCTATTGAAGTAATTAAAACTGGACTATCTTAATAGCTCCAATCAACTACATTTTTTTAATAATCTATTAAAATTTATAATTAATTATATAAATTTAAAATAAAAAATTATAATAATTAACTTAAAGATTATCCCTTAAATTATTTATATATATATTTAAAATATATGAATTAAATTCATTTCTAAAAAAACTAGATATCTAAAAATTCGAATATTGCATAACCTCTCCTTCTCTCCCTTTGATTATTTCTTTTCTTTTTCTGCCCATACTCCTAAGCCCCAGTCTATTATTTCTACCACACTTTTATATCTTGTCTTATTAATTATTCTTTCCATACTTATATTTATTCTCTCTCCACCTTCACAGCCATCTGTCAGATGTTTCTTAGAAGATCTCCACGTGTCTCTAACATATCATGCACGTTCTCTCTTCAATATGTCTTCCCTTCTTCCATATTCCTATATCTTTCTCTAGCTGTCAGACTTTCATAATATATATTGAGATAGTTTTGCGATCGAAAAGAATTGATAATAGATAAATGGTTTCGGCGCACAGGTTTATCAAAAATAAACTAAAAATTCCATGTTTTATAACAAATTTGCAAGTTGAAATCCCGACGTTTCGATCCTGATGAGGATCAATTTCAAGAGATTTTTGCGTCTGAAACCAAATGTAACATTGCAAAAATATCCGTATTTTAAAAGAAAAGGAAAAACAATGTTTTAAACTCGAAAATAAACTTATTTTTCTTACATGTTATATAGGAAAGAAATTTATCTTTATGAATAATGTGTTACTTCCATGCTGGTAGATAATGGACTGAATCCTTGTTGAATTTGTTATAAAACATGGAATTTTTAGTTTATTTTTGATCGAACCTGTGCGCCAAAACCATCTACAGTGACTCGCACTAATATTCGGACACTCTTACAAAGACGATAACTTTTTTAATATTGTACTATACGATTTGAATTTTTTTGGCAAGCTAGTGCAATTAGTTTGCCACAGGATGCGAAAAAATATTTTGTGAAAAATCGCAATTCATCTGAATTATAAAAAAAATAAAAAATAAAAGTTGCATTTTACAACTTTTTTATGTGGACCTATATCGAAAATTTTAAAAATACGTGTTGTAGATCTGTGTCAATTATATGCCCTGTGAAAGTTTCATCGCAATCGGCTGATGTGGAAAACAACGACAACGATTGAAAGATGCAAGAATCATTATATTTACTGCAGTTGAAGGCCGAAAATCGTGAAAATCTGCAATTTTTACCATATTTAAACGTTTGTAGCTCATTGCAACGTCGACCGATTTTGACGAAATTTTCAGAATATGTTTAATTGACACAGGTCTATAAAACGTATTTTTTAAATTTTCAACGTGGGTCCACACAAAAAAGTTGTAAAATGCAACTTTTGGTATTTTTAACTTCCCGATTCACAGGGAAGTGTGTGTGTGTGTGTGTGTGTGTGTGTGTGTGTGTGTGTGTGTGTGTGTGTGTGTGTGTGTGTGTGTGTGTGTGCGCGCGCGCGCGCGTATGTCCGTTTGTATGGTATCAAATTTTTCGTTAACGTTTTCTGAAAAAATAATAATGCGATCAGAATAATGAATGATGCAATCGATGCGCCCCACTGGAACTTAGAGCTGATTAGATTTTGGTCCATATTGGTCAAGTAGTTTTTTAGTTTTTTTCGAAAGAAGTTCATTCAACAATGCAAATTATACGAGAGGACGGAAATTTTCCACCGCAGAAACAAACGTAACAATTATATATAATTTTTTTTTATTTTTAAAAAAATTTTTAAATTATGCAACTAACGCAAATGTTACCGCTTACAATAATCGAGAATTATCCCAATGCAAGAGTGAGTTAATCGTTTCTTCTGTTGAGAATACATTTTCAAAGAATATCGGAAGTACCAAAAAAAAATGTATATTACAATCTTTTAAAAAACAATCAGTCAAAATGAATTATTAATTGAGAATAAATTGATAATTAATATAAAAAACAAGCAGTTCAATACGAATTATTAAGTGAGATGAAATTGAAAGTTAATATAAAAAAATGGTTAATGGAGCATGCGAGCAACGAGCATACGATGTCGGATTGATGCGACGCCATACAGCAAACATTTTGATAAGTAGAAAACTATTGAGCTTCACTGAGAACGTATAATCTTCTTAAAACGTACACTAAATAATGATAATAATATACTGCAACTAACGAATCGGGAAGTTCTTCGTGTGTCTCGTGGAGAGTCACACATCAAATAACATCCGTACTACTAACCCTCTCGCGAACTCACAAACCGAGCAACAATAACCAGCTAGTTTTATAATTCCGATCAATTGCAATTTTTGACAAAATTCTTTTTTCGCATCCTGTCGCAAACTAATTGCTCTAGCTTCTAAAAAAATGTTCAAATCGTATAGTACAATATTAAACAGTTATCGTCTTTTTAACAGTGTCCGAATAATAGTGGGAGTCACTGTATCTATTGTCAGACTTTGTCTGTCTCCCTCTTCCTTCTTAACTGTATACTGCAGTACCTTTGCTGCATATTATTATACTTGTATCAACAACAGAACCTAGATGCCATTATTCTGTTATATTGCCACTGTACTTGAATTTGTCTACTCCTCTCCGTTAGAGTCTCAATAATTTACATTCCTTCACTTCTTTCTGGTTCTATTCCCGCTTGACTGTATCCCTTTCCATTCAGGTATTCCGTCCTCTCTTTGCTGTTCCTTGTTATCTCCCACACATTTTCCCTTTCCCTCAGACATTCCTTTACTAACACTCTTCCCTCCATGTTACGAGTAGGGTATATGGAACAAAATTAAGTGATACACCACAGTAAAGATTTAATCAATTTCGAAAAACTTTCCATTATAATTTCATCTGCTATAATACGGATCTATTTATTCAAATACTTTCTAACATGTAACAGCACATTTTCAAGACCGTGAAATAGGTTGCCCGTTACGCTTGACCATGATCTTCGAATCGCATTCGATCTCGATCGGTTTGCAGATCGAGCGGTCTTCCTCGACAGAGCGAGGTCTTTGGCAAGGTGAAGACTCCTTACTAAAGAGGCTTCGCGCGCGTTGCACAGTGTGGTATCTGGCTTGAAAAAGTAGAAAAAGTTATTGCAGCGTTATTTATAGGCTCAAGGTTATAATATTATGTATCGTTGGATTCGTTTCAAGATCAGCTACAACATTATGAAATCCAAAATATATTTTTAGCAATATATTGATAGCTGTACTAATTTAGATGATAACAAAATGAAATCTGTTCAAAAGTGCTGTGTACGCCTACCTGAAAAATTTTTGTAATATAAGAATTTACACAATTTTCCTTAAAACACTTGAAAATCTCCAATGAACGGACGCTGTTTTAGAAATTGTTTAAGAACGCAAAGCGCACCTTAAGGATGTTCTGGAGGTCCAATGGGAGACAAAAGTACAAGAAATTCGAAATCCATCAATATATTGGCAATGAAAGCCATTCACGAGTATATTTTGCATGAAAAAATAGATTAATTTAAAAGCTCTCGTTTAATTAGTGAATTTTATGTTATATTTATTTTTTAATCAAATTGTAAGTGACTTTTGTGAATGATTTCCAAGAATTATTCATTATTTTTGTATTCATTGAATATATATTCATAAATATTCATAAATATTTAAATAAATTGAAAATACTTTAGAAACCAATATTCATGGTTATTATTGAAAATAAACGTGTGAAGTTTGCGTAAAATTATGATCTGATAATAACAAAAATATATAATATACAAAAATATATATAAATTTGACGTTGTGTAACAGTTTATCATTTTTTTTGCTCTGGAACAGTTTATTGAATCCTAATAAAGTTTGAACATAATTTTTACTATTCTCCATAAGAAGACGTGTTAAAATTTGCAAACTTTAAGTTGCTATAAATATTAAACGGTGTAGTGAATCTAACTAAAACTTTGGTGATTGCATTAATTCAGTAAGAATTACATCTTGTCAAATTTTCAAAAATTTTGTTGCGTTTTTATATAGCTCCAGTACATCCTTAAAATATCTCGGCTATCGATGAACATTACTACTTCACGGGTGTACAAATAGAAAAAACAATATTGCAGCCTTATTCGTCAGATCTTTAACTACAACGGACAGCAATACTTTTATGCCATACACAAAAATGTAGAAATCGACTTTTTCCATTTTTTCAGTCCAAGTACTCCACTTTGCGTCGGCTCATAGGAATTAGCCCAGGAATTGCGGTCCGTTCACAGTCTGATTCACAGTTGGCGAGTTATACGCGATGACGAGCAACAACATCTCTGATAATTAACAACTAAATTGCTTCAAATTTACGTAGATTCGATGTAGAGGTTATTCGCCGCGAGATAAATTTTTTAATTGTTCTCTTATAGGGTTTGAGAACTATGATAATTATTTCGAAAGAGGTATTCCTCTCCGATTTTGATGAAATTTCAGTATGTTACAGATTTCGACATTTTGAACAACTTTTTGCTTTTCACACATGAGGCGGTGTCTTTTAGTTTTCGAGATAATCGCGTTTGTTTACTGTTTTTGTAAATACGTTGTGAACTTTAGAAAGAAACCAGGATCTGTCTCTGGTTATACAGGGTGTTCGACTACAGGTAGGAGAAAATTTAAGAGGTGGTTCTTAACGATGATATAAGACGAAAATGAAGAACAAAAAAATTGCGATTTCGGCTTCGTTATTTAGTTAAATAACTAATTTTATATAATAAATATAATAAATAATTTTATTAACTATTAACAACGCGACAGTCACGTATCAAGTGAGAGATGCACGCATAACTTGGTTCTCATTTGGGGCCCCAGCGAGGTGAAAATTATTTATTATATTTATTATATAAAATTAGTTATTTAACTAAATAACGAAGCCGAAATCGCAATTTTTCTATTCTTCATTTTTGTCTTATATCATCGTTAAAAACCAACCCTTAAATTTTCTCCACCTGTAGTCGAACACCCTGTATGTATTGTTACGTATGCGGACGTTGTTGGTGACTATTGCCCCTTCCGAAGATATGCATCGACACAAATGGCCTATTCAGAAAAACAGAGAGTTTACTAGAAATCAATTACGATTAGGGCACTTGTAGACGATGCAGTAAGCAGCAATCGTTTTTTGCAGGAACCCAGTTTTGTATGTAGTCCCCACCCTCGTCTAGATCGATTTGAGCAGTATACAGGGTGTCCCAAAATAAGTGTAACTCCAGGAAATGGGAGGTTCCTTGGGTCATTTGAAGCGACAGTTTCCTTTACAAAAAAAGGCGTCCGTGTCTTTGTTCAGGACTTATTAACGAGAAACACGGACCAATCAGAGCGCGGCTACAGCGGATTGATTTTGGTTCGGCTAATAGCGACACCGCGTTAAGCGGGATCTGTCGCCGAACCCGACTCCGTTTGCTATAGCCGGACTCTGATTGGTCCGTGTTTTTAATAATAATTCCTAAACAAAGCCACGGACACCATTTTTGTAAAGGAAAATGTCGCTTCAAATAACCCAAGGAACCTCCCATTTCCGGGAGTTACACTTATTTTGGCACACCCTGTATACGTATTATACTAACAAGGAGAGTGCAAGGACCACGTCACACCGATTTAGTTGAGACTTTGTATACTTATAGATCTCGATCTCCCATTTACGAATATATACGATTATAGGCGCTCAATAGTTTTTGAGATATTAATAAACAAAGTTCTTACATTACTGCTTATATCTGCTTTGTAGAGGAGGTATACAAATAAACTCAAAGACTGATAAGGGGGTTTTTAATCAAACTTTTTCCCCCATACGCCATTCCTCTATCCATTAAGTTCTCTATCCTACTGATGTTAGCCTAGTCGCGAAATAGTTCTTAATTATACAACCACCTTCCAAACATCTGTTTAACTTAAAGTTTCGCATGCGAACTAGAGCTGTGACTTATGAGATACCCGCGTAAACAAAAATTACTCGGGTACCCGGGGACTCAGGTAAACAGCGTTACCCAGGTACCCAGGTAAACAAATCTTACCCGAGTACCTGGGTATCTCATGAATAAACTGCGGATCTTTATGCAAAATAAAAATCGTTTGCATCGTTTACAAAGCAATTCGTGAGTTTTTAGGGGGAATAATTAAAAAGTCAATTATTTAATTATGAAATTAGGCATTTTTATTTTTATGTAAAAATACCAACATCGGCCTTCAACTGCAGTAAATCTAAGGATTCTTGCATCTTTCAATGCCTATCGTTTTTTCCCGCATCAACCGATTTCGATGAGCTACAACGTTTAAAGATGGTAAAAATTGCAGATTTTCACGATTTTCGGCAATAAATCATGAAAATCTGCAATTTTTACCATCTTTAAACGTTTGTAGCTCATTGCAACGTCGACCGATTTTGAAGAAATTTTCAGGATATATTTAATTGACACAGATATACAAAACGTATTTTTTAAATTTTCAATATAGGCCCACATAAAATAGTTGAAAAATCAAGTTTTAGTATTTTTCCAACAATTCCGATGAATTGCAATTTTTGAAAAAGTTTCTTTTCACATCCTTTAGTAAACTAATCAGTTTACTAATCAGCAATCGCTCTAGCTTCCGAAAAAAGTTCAAATCGAATAGTACAATATTAAAAAAGTTATCGTCTTCTTTAGAGCGGTCTTGAACTTTTGTCCGCTACTGTATATTCGTAAATGGAAGATCGAGATCTATAAGTATACAAAGTCTCAACTAAATCGGTGTGACGTGGTCCTTGCACTCTCCATGTAAAACAAATAATGTAACAAATATTCGTAATCGCACACCGAATAAACGATGGCGAATGTACTGATCGCGGAAGTACAGATTTATCGACTATTTGTAGATTTATTTTCATAGCGACGCGGTTACAGTGTGTTACGTACTTTATTCACGTTTGTGGTCGAATATACACGTTACCTTTCCGGACTCTCGTGGTTACAGCTACAGGTTAACTCAACTCGCTTTATTAGACTTCTTAGCCAATTTCATTATTATTAATAGATTGTGGATATTTATGCAAAATAAAATATGTTCGCATTGATTACAGGACACAGAAGCCAAATAGAAATTGTATTCCTCTGTTAATCATCTTATCAACCTGCATCCGATACATTGATGTTCTTAAATATTTATATCATGTCCATTGCTTTAAATTGTGCGTGCCCATTTTTGGCATAAATGCATAAAATCGGCAGTCTAATTATTAATATTATCGGTGGAAATTAATTATATTTACGTACCTAGAGCACATAACCGATCCATGAAAAATTAATGGTTTTAAGGAAAGCTCCCATCTGATGGGAGATTATTGACATTCCAAAAAATATGTTTTCCGATCTATACAGGTTCTTTTACACAGTCACCTTGCTTTAACTTCTGCCAAAATAAAGGAACATCGTCTTACAATATAGTTCATAACACAATTTTTCGATGGAAATAAGTTACCCTCTTTCTTGTTATTCTTTTAGCATACTTTAGCGAACCTAGGACCTGTTATTCACATTCACACATACTTTTACGTAGGACTGCTCTTGCGAGAGGGTTAGTGGTACGCATTGCTAGTGGGGCATACAGCTATTAATGGTTTTTTTATTTATTTTGTGTGTGACTCTCCACGAGCCACACAAAGAACTTCCCGATTCGTTAGTTGTGAGCGGTAACATTAGCATTAGTTGCATAATTAAAAAAAATAAATATAAAATATATACAATTAAGTTTGTTTATTCGGTGGAAAATTTCCATCCTCTCGTATAAATTGCATTCTTGAATGAACTTCTTTCGAAAAAAACTAAAAAACTACTTGACCAATATGGACCAAAATCTAATCAGCTCTAAGTTACGACGGGGCACATCGATTGCATCATTCGTCATTCTGATCGCGTTGTTACTTTTTCAGAAAACGTTAACGAAAAATTTGATAACATACAAACGCCCATACGCACACACAAACATTTTGATAAAAATAGTCTAAAATGACTCCAATGACCATGAAACGTGAAGATCTGCTAAAAAATCGATTTTCGATTTTCGGAGTAATAATCATCTGCGTGATGCTGTACGAACAAGTACCTATCTGTGAAAAATAAACATCATCAGGGCTTAGGTTGGCGCGTGTTTAACGAGATAAGAACAGGTGTGGAAACGCCAGTTATTCTGGATGTTATACGGATAGTGGGTTCCCGCGGAACACATAACAGGCCATGGAAGATAGAGGGGCAACCCGTCGGTTATCCCGGCAGGTGGATGTTCTAAACTTTACCACCTTCCTTAACAAAAAAAAAAACAAAAAAAAAACAAAAAAAAAGGCTGGCGCGTGTTTGAATTGTTGATATGATATTTTATAATCAACAACATTCATTGACTTAATATCCGCTTTGGTATCAACGACAGTTTGCTTTGGACTTCTGGTTGTCAGTTGAACGTTATGCGTATGGTTTCTGGTTAAGGATGTTCTGTAGTTATATAAAAACGCAATAAAATTTTTGAAAATTTGACAAGATATAATTCTTACTAAATTAATGCAATCACCAAAGTTTGGGTTCGATTCACTGCATCGTTTAATATTTATAGCTACTTAAAGTTTGCTCATTTTAACATGTCACTTCACCAAGTAATTTCAGATCTACTATGCGTCTTAATTTATTTATACTTGTCAAAATCACGATAGTTGTCAAACGTATACAATACTATCAGAAACAGACAGCTGAGTACAGTGTTGTCACGATTTTTGTTATTATCAGAACATCATGTTACTCAAATTTCACATGTTTATTTTCAGTAATAACCATGAATATTGTTTTCTGAGGTATTTTTAATTTATTTAACTATTTACTTTTAACTTCTTATTGCGTAATTACATATATTGAATATCACAAATTTATTATCTTCAAGTTCAAATCAGGGGGCACAATCATTCACAAAAGTCACATACAATTTTTTATAATATGAAGACAATTTGATTAAAAAATAAATATAACGTGAAATTCACTAATTAAACGAAAGCTTTTTAAATTAATCTATTTTTTTAATGCAAAATATACTCATGAATGGCTTTTATTGCCAATATATCGATGGGTTTCGAATTTCTTGTACTTTTGTCTCCCATTGTACCTTCAGAACATCCTTAAAGTTAAAAGTTGCAAATGGACCGCAGGGATTGAAACACTTTCGTGAGCTACAGTAATTCGATTTCGCGAGGATTTCAAGAGCAATTACATCGGTGAAATGTCTACGCGAATCGTTCGTGACACCGGTTGCTAATGATTATATCGGGTAAATTGGCGCACCGCAACAAGCGATGAGGATAATGCATAGAGCCCGCTAACTAGCCTTGTGCTCCCATTAACAAGTATTCCGCGATCCACGGCCGTGACGAGTAGATTAATTAATTAGGTATTCCAATCTGTCCTTATTCTTTTTCCCCGGCTCATAACGAGACTCGAATCGTTGACTCCGCTCTAGAAATTCGACGATCGTTCCTGGCCGTAGGACTTCCGGAATCTCTGGCACACGTATCGAAGCTTTATTAAACCTGCTAAAATGTTAACGCTCCGCGCTTACGCGTTTTCAGAGCATCGACCGTTTCACAGTCTCGTGAAAGAACCTGTTGCGTGTTATCTATCAAGGAAA
Source organism: Lasioglossum villosulum (assembly GCA_963971365.1). Classification (NCBI taxonomy): domain Eukaryota; kingdom Metazoa; phylum Arthropoda; class Insecta; order Hymenoptera; family Halictidae; genus Lasioglossum; species Lasioglossum villosulum. The sequence continues at coordinate 15,880,432 of OZ020504.1, forward strand.
TACAGAAATCGATAGTTTATTGATCACCGTAAGCACGGAACCTGTACCAGTTTCAAAACCTGACTGCAACCTTTATTACCTGTGGTTATCGCATATGGTTGTCTAACGTTTACATAATTAAACAAACAAAATACGAAACTTAATAGAATACGGTACATACTGATTTTAATTTTTCTTCTTTCGAAAATACACTCCTACTTGGCACACGATACTTTCGTAGAAAAATGTGAGAGTATAGAGTGTAGGTGTAGAGGGTGGACCAATATGTAACTACAATCGCCTTCAATATTTCCGTTATTCGTAATAGTAATATGAGAAAATGATATATTGGGTTGTTCGAAAAGTTTCCGCCGATTTCCAAGAGATGGCACAAAAACACTCTAGGAACATTGAACTATGTTTGTAAACCTTTACTATTATACATTTTCTGATAGATAGCGCTTTCACCAATGTTTTCATGTATTACCCATGATCATAGCTTCAATTGTTTTCGTTTGGTATTTTTATTATAGAAAAGGCAAGAATGCCGTTCAAGTGGCAAAAAAGATACGTGCCGGAGACGATGCTGTAAGTGACCGGACTGTGCGAGAGTGGTTTGCGAAATTTAAAGATGGCGATTTTAACATAAAAGATCGGCAACGCTCCGGTAGGCCATCCGCGGTTGATGACGACCAAATCAAGGCCCTAGTCACCAATAATCATCGAATTACCACTCGTGAAATGCCAGAGTGTCTAAAAGTATCAAATTCGACCATTCATTCGCATTTGGTGCGGCTTGGCTTCGTTAGCCGCCTCGATGTTTGGATACCGCACAAATTGACGGAGAAAAATTTAATGGACTGTATTTCAACGTGCGTTTTGTTGCTTAAACGCAACGAAAACGATCCATTCTCGAAGCGTATAATAACGGGCGATGAGAAGTGGATCTTTTACAGTAATGTTGAGCGAAAACGATCATGGGGTCATTCGAGTGAGCCGCCAACAACCACTCCAAAGGCTGACATCCATGCTAAGAAAGTGATGCTCTGTTGCTGGTGGGATTGACAGGGAATTGTGTATTACGAGTTGCTACCGCACAATCAAACCATCAATTCCGATAAATGTTGTAATCAGCTGGAGAATTTAATGAAAGAAATTGAGAAGAAGCGCCCAGCACTAGCGAATCGCAAAGGTGTGGTCTTTCACCAAGACAACGCTAGACCACATGTGTCTTTAGCTACCCGACAAAAGTTGTTGCAGTTTGGCAGGGATGTCTTACCGCACCCTCCATATAGTCCTGATATAGCACCTTCGGACTACCATCTTTTCCGCTCCTTGCAAAATTCGCTTGACGGAAAAAATTTTAATTCTTTGGAGGACTGCAAAAAGTATCTGCAGAAGTTTTTCGACGAGAAACCAAGAACGTTTTATGAGAGGGGAATTATGAAACTTACCAAAAGATGGCAAAAGGTCATCGAACAAAATGGAACATATGTCATTGAATAAACTAAATTATAAGTACAATTTTTTTCGATTTTTATTTAAGCTAAAAATCGGCGGGAACTTTCCGAACGACCCAATACATATAGAAAAGTTGCCTGGTACAGAGTGGGAAATATTGTGATGCAAACATTTTTTTTCTATAGTTGAAGGCTTTCAAATTGATCCACCTTTTCTATCGTAAATCGGCACACACATCTTCGTATTCAAGTGGAACAGCACCTACTATATTTGAGGTATTTATTTTGATAATATTATTATTTTGATAATATCTCCTTAACTGTCAAGTGTAGTTTTTGATACTCCATCAATTCGCCATACAAAAAGAAGGTCAGTTGATTTAAAGAGATCAAGGTGATCTTGAAATCTCCGAAGCGCTTTCACCCATATTAAACATGGTCGAATCAAAATATATCCCCCTCTGTACCAAGCAAGTTTTATGTATATAGTTTTTTCATGGCATCACAAATAACGAAAATATTGAATGAAATATTGACTCTCTACGAGCACAATCATCTGGAACTTTGTTGACAAACACCGAAGTTGATGCAGACTGGACTCACAATCAGCGCCGGATTAAGAGGGTACCGTACCCATGGATATGACTAGCATATTACTAGAATATTACTAGAAAAACAAGTGAAAACCGTGTTTACGGGAAACCATTTTTTGTTTTTATACAAGCATGTTATGAGCTGTGTGAGGGCTTGTTCTAAAGAGGAAGGTTCATCATAGCCCGCTCTGCTCAGGATTTAACAAGATTATGTTTATATTTAATAATATGAGCGTCCAAAGTAGGGCAAACAAGTCGAGACAACCACCCTCAGGTTCCCATGTATTTTTCTAATACAAAATGATTTTTTCGACTTAAATCATGAGCAGAGCGGGCTATGATGAACCTTCGTCTTTACAATGAGTCCTCACACAGCTCATAACATGCTAATATCAGGACAAAAAATGTTTTCCCCTGATCGCATTCAATTGTTCCCCAGATTCCGTTCATGAAGGGCAATGAAGGGCAAGTAGAACTAATTTTAGTTCAGCTACTCAAACGAGATGGTGCTTAGACAGGAGAATTATCGGCGTATATTCGTAACAACAAAAATATAAAGGGCTTGAAGCCACTCGGATCCATTAATAGCAATAAAGATATTGATAACAAGAAAAAAACCTGTATTGATAGCGAAATTAAAGCGTTAGATTGATACAAATGTACGTTCGTCACTGTTGCCAAACTGTTTTTCATATTTCAATACCCCCTTAAGGGGGTACCGTAACCCCTGATCTGGGTATTTATCAGTGTAAGCAACCTCCACGCTGAAAAACATAATACATAATGCGGAATAACACATACATATATTTTTAGAACTACTCAATTAAACAGCGGCATCATTTTTCAAAACTGTGTTCTTATTTGACTTTTTACGCTTTCAAGGGATTTTAAATTACGCTTTCAATTTAGGAAAATTTCATTCGGAATTCAGGGAAATTTCAAGATTAAATTGAGGGAAATTTTAAGATTAAATTAAAGGAAATTGCAAGATTTTAATCAATTTATTGAGGGAAACTTCAAGTTCAAATTTAGGGATATTTCCAGTTTAGATTTAGGGAAATTTCAAGTTTTGAGTACGGAGAAATTTCAAATTTAAAATGAAGGAAATTTCAAGTTTTTAATTAAGGGAAAAACTTCAAGTTTAGAATTAGTGGAAATTTTATGTTGAAGTTTAGGGAAATTTCTCAAGTTAGAATCGTTTTCTAAAACTTACTGTCTTTTTATTTGATTTTTTACACTTTCCCATTAAATATGACAGAGTGCTTCTTTAATTTGCGAAGTAGGGTAGATTTCGTATATTCGGCCTGTGTTCCACCCCGCGTAATCCACAACCTCGTAAGTACACATAGACGCATAAAAGAGAAGATCAGCGGTGAGCAAGACTGTAAGACGCTTATACCACAATTAAGAAATTCACGCACTATTTTAATCCGGAAACTAATCGCTAGGCAATGTGAGAATGAACCGCACGCGCACGTGCAACGAAATGATCATTTCCACGGATGCGCACGAGCGTAATTCTACACTATAATTACCGATACGGGACAAGTTTAATAAATCCACAACTCTCCTACTTGTAATCATGAAACATTTACATTTCTTGCCGTTTCGAAACTGTTCCGTTCGTAACGCCAAGACCTGTGAAGCAAATCATAATAAAAGCTGGCCAGTTGAAAATAAATTCCTAACCGAAACATTCCGGCAACGTTTGAAATTTGAAAGGGAACGGAATCTAGCAGAGCAATTTGTCAATCGGGGTTTTTGCCTACTAGAAGTTAGCCCCCACTTGTGGAATTAAACAATTTCAACAGTTGTGCTGAATTGTGCTCGAATATTATAACTGTAATATAAAAAATAAGATGAAAAATTGAAAAAATCGATTTTTTGAGTAGCCCCCCACTTTTCATTCTTTTCAATTTTCTCAATTGTGCTAAGTTGTGCTAGGTTGTGCTAAGATTGTGCTAAAGTATTATTTAAAAAAAATTATACATAAAGAAGTTATAGTGAAAAATCACATGTAATTAACGTTAAAGTAAGAAACAGTTATCTAAACAGCATATAATCGTATATCTGAGTTGTGCTATCCTAGCACAACTCAGATATGCAAATTTCTATGTTCGGATGATCAGAAAGACTAAAAATGATATAGTACCTTAGCGCGAAGGGCAGCGCGCAAGAGTAAAGTGCCCTTTATATCGTTGTGCTGGGGAAATTAAAAGTTGTGCTGACTTGTGCTAGGATAGCACAACTCAGATATACGATTATATGCTGTTTGGATAACTGTTTCTTACTTTAACGTTAATTACATGTCGAAATCGATTTTTCACTATAACTTCTTTATTTATAATTTTTTTTAAATAATACTTTAGCACAATCTTAGCACAACCTAGCACAACTTAGCACAATTGAGAAAATTGAAAAAATGAAAAGTGGGGGGCTACTCAAAAAATCGATTTTTTCAATTTTGCATCTTATTTTTTATATTACAGTTATAATATTCGAGCACAATATAGCACAAACATAGCACAATTCAGCACAACTGTTGAAATTGTTTAATTCCACAAGTGGGGGGCTAACTTCTAGCAGGCGGGGCTTTTTTACTTTGAAGAAAACTGAAATGCAATCCAGAAATTCCTTTGAAATCCACTGTACCTAACAAACGCGATCCTTATGTCGATGCCTAAAGATTTCTAAGACATTCAATGACATTATATTCGTTGGACCCCATAGTTTTAATACCAGTGATGTGCAGCATCGAATGCTTTTGTAAACATATACAGACGCTCACGAAAGTATTCGAACGCTTACATTTACAAATTTTAATGAATAAAATCAGATGTACTAAACTAATCTGTATAAAAGAATTTCGTATCTATAGTTAGGGAGAAGTCTCAAGATTACGTCAGTAAAATTTAGAAAGGATTCAACAACGTAGACAGAAGTTGTGATATATTTATTAGAAACACGTATAATAAGTGACTCATACAAGTATTCGAAAGCTACATATATTATTACATTATTTAATGTTAATATTTTTTTTTTATATTATGGTTTAACGTCGCATCAACGTCTAGGTCATTAGCGAACGAACTATTGTGTTTTGCTTTTTTTTCCTTATATATTGTTGAGGTAGTTAATGTCTTTAAGAAATTCAATGGTGTTTGTTACATGCTTGTTGGATGTCAGGGCCGTGTTCTGGTTGATTCCGAATTTGAGTCGCTGGGTGGAGAATTTTTGGCAGTCGTATAAGATGTGGTGGACTGTGAGCGGGGTGTTACAGCACAAGGGAGGATCTGTGTTTTTTATAAGGAATTCATGTGTTATCTTACAGTGACCAGTTCTCAGGCGGGAAAGAACGATTCTTTCTTTTCTGCTCATGTGGTCACGTGGTATGTCTTGGAAAAAATTTGTGATTGTGTTGTGTATCTTGGTTGGTTTCGACTTCCATATGTTATTCCATTCTTCTTTGATTTCTTCTCTTACGTAATTGATAACTTCTTGGAGCGGGATTTGGGTTGTTTGTTGTTCTGTCTGTAGGATGGTTGCCTCTTTGGCTCTCAGGTCTGCTTCTGTGTTTCCAGTTATTCCTTGATGCGAGGGGATCCATGTGATGTATATCTGTTTGTTGGTGGCGACAAGTTCCGTATATAATGTTAAAGTGTCTCTTATAATATCATTTTTGTTGTGTTTCGTGGTGCTCCCTAAGGCTTGGGTAACACTCATAGAGTCAGTATATATTACGTGGTCTTGGAAATCGGAGGTGTATACAGGGTGTCCCAAAACTAGTGTAGGAGCGGGAAATGGGAGGTTCCTAGGGTCATTTGAAGCGACATTTTCCTTTACAAAAATGGTGTCTGCGGCTTTGTTTAGCAGTTATTAACGAAAAACACGGACTAATCAGAGCGCGATCTAGACATACGATGGCACGTTCGGCCAATTGACAGTTGGCGCGTCAGGTAGACTGTGCTGACTCGCGTCTAGGTCGCACTCTGATTGGTCCGTGTTTTTCGTTAATAACTCCTAAACAAAGCAGCAGACGCCATTTTTGTAACGGAAATTGTCGCCTCAAATGACCCAAGGAACCTCCCATTTCTCGCTCCTACACTAGTTTTGGGACACCCTGTATATGTTTAAGAGCGTCGTGTATTGCATAGGCTTCAGCGGAAAAAATGGATGTTTGTATAGGTAGTCGTTTTTTGATGATGCCATCCTCTGTTATAATAGCGTATCCTACGCCTTGTTTCGTCTTGGATGCATCAGTAAAAAGTTTTTTGCATGAATCGTATTTGTTATCGAGTTCTAGGAACCTAGTCCTATGTTCAAGACTTGATTTTAAGTTCTTGTTGCGGTCTGCGAGGGATGTATCTATTTCCGGAGTTTTGATGTGCCAGAAGGGGATTTTATCTTGCTTTCGTTCTATGATCATTTCTTTTCGTGTCATGATAGAGGGAAGGTATTTTTTGATTGTAACATATAGTGGTGATGGTCGCTTTGGATTTTTTTCGTATAATTCGTAATATCTGTTGTTGAATATGTATTGATAGGTCGGATTTCTAGGAGTGGAAGATATTTTGAGTGCGTATTTTATACTTAGGAATTTCCTCCTCTGGTCAAGTGGCAATTCGCCGGCTTCAAATAAGATTCCATTAATAGGGTATGTGCGGTATAATCCTATCGCTAGTCGTAGTGCTGCATTATGAATGGGATCAATAATTTTTAGAATGCGTGGTTTTGCTGAGTTGTACAAGATGCAGCCGTAGTCTATCTTGGACCTGATTAATCCATGGTATGTTTTTAGTAGGACTTCTTGGTCTGAGCCCCATTTATGGCTGGCTAGCACTTTTATAATGTTTAACCTTTTTATGCAGGAGTTTCTTAAGAGTTTTATTTGGGAGATCCAGGTTAACCGACTATCAAAAATTAATCCAAGGAGTCTGATGTTGTCGACGAATTTGATTTCATTATTTCCCATTGTTAATGTTGGTGTTTCTTGACCGGGCTTGTTAGAGAACAAGTTAATATTTTGTCAGACCACCTTTAACAGTAACGATGTGTCTTAATTGACGTTCCATACTATAAACCAATGAATTTATAAAAGTACACTCAACGGAATTCCATTTTTGTTTCAATATCTCCTTTGAAGTTATTTCATATTTATTTAATCTTTTTCCGATCTAAGCCCACAAATTTTTCAATTGGATTTATATCTGGACTTTGCGTTGGAATAGTATACATATGTGGTGTGTTATACATATATTTATATAATTACTATAGATAGCAAATCGTTTTATACAGATTAGTTTAGTACATCTTCTTTTATTCATTAAAATTTGTAAATGTAAGCGTTCGAATACTTTTGTGAGTCACTGTAAGTACTGAAATACTACTTGTAGAATCTCGATTAATCCTATTGAATGCATCAATCTGTTGACGAATACTTTGATACTTTTTTTAGACAAATAGGAATCGATGTTATCGGCGCACAGGTTCGATCATGATTCTACAAACATTAACCTTGAAAGGGTGGTTCCTCAAGTTTTAAAAGTCTGCTCTATCGCGTGGTATATATCGATTCTCCACTGGACCCTTATTTTTTGAGATAAATTAAAAAATATCATTAAAATTTGGTGCAAAAGTGGTGTCTCTCCGTCTTTAATGATTATTTAATCATGTTTAAATAATCATAACGTATTAATAATGGATATCACTGTATTCAGGAAAGTCTACAGAATCTTTTGCTGCAAAGAACAATTCAATATCTTTTATAATAACGTCACAATATTTGTTTAAATTTAAAAGATAGGTTTTTTTTCAAAGTCATGTTTTTTTAAATCTGTGAGTGTAGGAGAAAAACTAAGGGCAGATTCGGAATCAGCGCAAAAAACTCTACAAGAACCATCCGACAGTAATTAGGAAACATTTTTGGTGTTGGACAGTGTAATTCTCGAATTGAAAAACTACTAAACGTAATAAATCGTAACTCCACGGTTGTTTTATTTGATAAGTTGGTTTGAGTTTGCACAACTTTTGTACTTGACATATTACTTTATAATTATTATTCAAGAAAATAGAATTTACATGTACATTTGAACATTTCAACAAAAACTATTGAAATAAGTAGACTGCAAATCTCTGTGCAAGATGAAAATGGCCTTCGTGAATTACGAAGAACAGGGGTTCGATAAAAACGTATTTCTACTCTGAATAGTTTCAAAAAATTGAAAACAGTACGACAATATTCGTCGATTGTTCTGATATTTTCTGTTTTCTATTTCACCCTCCCACGCTTGCCATAAAAAAGTTAACTATACACATCCAAACAACAAACAAGTTCATCGTAGATTGTCAATGTTTATACGAACTCATAGATTTGTAAACTAAATTTTGAAAATATCGATTATATAGAAAGTTATTATGTAAACGGTTATATGGTTCTGTTGGGAACGGAAAAAGATCTCGCCTGCATAGGAATTCATTCAACATGTTATTTCATTATAACCTGTACGAGTGTGGATAAAGGATACTATGGATGCATAAAATATGCGAGATTCATTATACCGCGCCGGTACAAGTTCCGTTAGATCCACAGTTCTTTTATGATTCATTCATTAATTATACGGTGCGTATATTCTGAATGATAAATACTCACGGAATATGCACGTTTCTATGTTAAAAAGAAAATATCAATAAAGTTTTTGAAAACCACCCTTACATTAAAATGCACTAAAAATGAGAAAATAATTTATTTAGATATTAGTGACTATAAATAGAAGCGTGGAGCGCCTACAAAGATTACGTCAATATAGTTCAGCGCAACACGCTTTTATTTATCGTCACTAATGTCTAAAGGAATTACTTTCTCCTTGTTAGTGCATTTTAATATCAGCATGATTTTTAAAAAGCTTTTTTATATATATTTTCTACTTTTTAGTCTTTTTTAAATGGAATGCAACAGATACTAATGCTGGTGTGCAATAGTGAGATATAGAAACTCAAGATTTGGAAATACGCGAGATAGAATGACAGAATGACTCCGAGAGATGACGTCTTTCGAGTCCGAAATGGAATTGAATGAACGGAAAACCACACTGAGCTCCTTCGGTGTGAAGTCGGTCAGTGAACTGAGGATGAGTCGGAGTAGGAACGCGTAGTGTAGTAGGGAGTAGGGAGCGCTGGTTCGCGGAGTGGGGATCACTAAACGCGATGACGTACAACCGAGCGTCATGCCATATATTTTTTTTCCTAGACGCACAATTTTTAAAAAATTATAGGGTTTAAGTACGGATGATGTATGTATGCGTGTTAATAGGCTGCCTTATATATGACCAAATTTATAATAACAAAGAAGAGTTGTAGAAATACGATTGCCAATGAATCGCAAAAAGAAGATCAGACGCCTTTTACAATTAAATACGCTTTTTCCTTACGACGGCTTGGCTTTTTCCTTACAAAATTTATTTTTAATATTTACTTTAATGCATTGTCATTCAGTTCTGAGCTTTGTTTATGATTTCAAGTTTCTAGCTCATAGGGAAGTGGTTTAAAATTCTATTATAAGATTTTACGCATACAACAACAACAATAACATCGACACGGCAAGTTAATATAAGCGTGGTAAAGAAGGTTTTTTGTGACTCTGTAGAATATAGATCATTACGATAAATTGTTCCACATAGGATGTCTCAGAAATGTACTTCCTTCAAGGGTTGATTTCTGAGGTTATTTCAAGTTACTTTTCCCCTTGCAACATTGTTCTTCGCGGCTTTTTAAACAAGTTATTAACGAATAATACGGACTAATCAGGCTGCAGCAACAGTAGACGAATTCATAAATATTCGTCAATTCTGCAGTATCAAAAATTCTGAAAAATATTAAGAACAACAGTTTCAAAAATATCACATTACTGAATTCTTTACACGTATCTCCAAAACTTCAATATTAAATGTGCATATTTTTAACTAATTATTGCAAATTTCCAATTTCTCTAAACTGTTCGCTAAATTCGAAAAATACACTTTAATTATCACAATGAGACACAACTAACGAAATAATATAAACGTGGTATATCTAAAAACTGCAATATAAAATCGGCAATTTTATGATTCCGATTTCACAACTAATCTCTGTAATTTTCCAAAGTATGACATTGTTCAAAACAATTACCGATATGAATTTGAGAAAATGTAAACTACAAATTTGATTTGGTGCAGTATGTACTGGATAAGTGTAAATGTGTAAAATATGTACTGTGTTGTGTTATCATATTTTCATCATAATGTTTCTTGTACTTTCAATTTTCTACAATGTAAAAATTTTTTTTTTCATCTGTTTGTAATTTTCGCATTGTATTCTTCATCATGTTGAAATAAATCTCGTATGAGATTTTCTGTAATAAAAAAAAAATTACCGATATGAAGACCTGGCTTCCGCATACAGGTATCACAGTACGTGCGTGTTTCTCGTCTTTCTCCTGGAGTTTTCCTATTTCTACATACTGCACAGTCTTTTTTTGTTCCTCAACGAATAATATGGAGCTAATTATTTAGTCTATTGTCTTCGAAAGATGTTGAACGTTGCTAACTAAGTCACTAAGTAATTAAGCAACTCAGTCGAAACTGACTGTCCGGCAATTTCTCCTCTCCGAAGAGATCGATAAACTATGATAATGATCGATGAACATTGCAAGTTGATCCAAACATTTGAATCTGGCATCGGGATGGTAGTCTTTCATTATCGCTAGCTTTGTAAGTCGTGCCGCGCGCCAGGTGATCAGGAAAGACATCATGTTCGAAACGTCATGATCGAAACGTAGGAAGTTTAAAATTTATCTGTAAAATTGCTTTATGTTTGTCTTATTTGATCGAACCGTTGCGCCGAAATCATTTTCTCTCTATCTGTTTTACCAATATTTAACCCTTTGGTTAACCAGGACGAGATATCTCGCGCCCCGATACTTCCCGATAAACGCCTTTTGCGAGATATCTCGCGCCCCGATACTTCCCGATAAACGCTCTTGACGAGATATCTCGCATCCCCACCTAGACACTATAGACAAATATATTTTATAAGTAACTATATACTGATTTGTAAAAGGGAAAAATCCGAGATGAGTGGTGCTTTCTAAAAAATTACCAGAAAATGTAACATGAAGTAGGAATATCAGAATGAAATCGTAAAACCGGTCATTTTGACTGGTAGATCTATAAGATTATAAGATTTTACGCATACAACAACAACAACATCGACACGGCAAGTTAATATAAGCGTGGTAAAGAAGTTTTTTTGTGACTCTCTAGAATATAGATCATTACGATAAATTGTTCCACATAAGATGTCTCAGAAATTTACTTCCTTCAAGGGTTGATTTCTGAGGTTATTTCAAGTTACTTTTCCCCTTGCAACATTGTTCTTCGCGGCTTTTTAAACAAGTTATTAACGAATAACACGGACTAATCAGGCTGCAGCAACAGTAGACGGATTCACAAATATTCGTCAATTCTGCAGTATCAAAAATTCTGAAAAATATTAAGAACAACGGTTTCAACAATATCACATTACTGAATTCTTTACACGTATCTCCAAAACTTCAATATTAAATGTGCATATTTTTAACTAATTATTGCAAATTTCCAAGTTTTCTAAATTGTTCGTAAAATCCGAAATATACACTTTAATTATCACAATGAGACACAACTAACAAAATAATATAAACGTGGTGTATCTGTGAATTTCAGAATGAAATCGTAAAACCGGTCATTTTGACTGGTAGATCTAGTGTTAATGCAAAATTTAAAACAATGTGATGACTCCCCACGAAGATATGTATGGAACAGTTCTTTCGAAAGAAATTCCTAATAATTGGTAAAATGAAGAAGAAAAACAGCCTCGAAAGCTAGAATACCCCATGATACTGACTCGTGTTGACTAGAACCAACACGAGACGAGCCGAGCCGAGCCGAGTAGAGTCGATCTAATGTTGTTCGCGTTCTAATAACGTCTAGGTCGAACGAAAACGCCACGGTTGGAATTTGTGCACCGTTCTTCGCTTACCATCGCGCGTCGATAGAAGCGAGGAAGAAAGAAAGAAAGATCGAGGCGAGGACATGCGTTTACTCCGGCCATTGACTCGTAACGGGCTCGGTCTATGGAGCCTGGTTTGTCGCGGTTCGTTTAGGCTTCGCGACTTTAAACCGTTTGTACGTCACGGTTCTTGGCGACCGATGTAGCCCAGGCCTACATTCAACTTCCACCATTTCATTTTTTCGACCGAGAAATCGTCGATCGTCGCGCGATCGATCGACCGAAAAATCCCGATGAAAAGTTCGACTACGGACTTGCGGTGGAAAAGTAGTCGTAACTTTCGTCGCAATGTCGGAAACTATTCAAATGCCACGTTATCGGCTTGCTGCACACGAAACAACCGTTTCGGATGAGAAAGTCACAAATTAAAACATAGAAAACGTTTACCATTAACCGAGCCAATTACACCGAACTATTAAGCGTGCGCGAAAGTAATGGTCATCGCCAGAACACGAAGTTTCATCCCTTGCTTTTTCTATTGGGTTGATGTCGGAAAAAGTATATTAACGTACCAAGTTTTCTTAAATCTAACGCAACGGACTTACAGTGGGTAAAAACAGTATTGGCACACTCTTAAGGAGGTACCAGACCCATGGATATGACTAGCATATCACTAGAATATTACTAGAAAAACAAGTGAAAACCGTGTTTACGGGAAACCATTTTTTGTTTTTATACAAGCATGTTACGAGCTGTGTGAGGGCTCATTGTAAAGAGGAAGGTTCATCATAGCCCGCTCTGCTCATGATTTAGATAGATTATGTTTATTTCTAATACATTTTACATTAATGTATTTTTCTAATACAAAATTATTTTTTCGACTTAAATTATGAGCAGAGCGGACTATGATGAACCTTCCTCTTTACAATGAGCCCTCACACAGCTCATAACATGCTAATATGAGGACAAAAAATGTTTTCCCGTGATCGCATTCAATTGTTCCCCAAAAATATAAAGGGTTTTAAGCCAATTGGATCCATTAATAGCAATAAAGATATTGATTAAAAAAAAAAACCTGTATTGATAGCGAAATTGAAGCGTTAGATTGATACAAATGTATGTTCATCACTGTTGCCAAATTGGTTTTTCGCGCAGGGGTTGGTCACAATGAAAAATACCATGGTCACGTGGGTACCCTACCCTCTTAAAAAGGCGGTAAAGGATGTTCTGGAGATATATAAAAACGCAATAAAATTTTTGAAAACTTGACAAAATATAATTCTTACTAAATTAACGCAATTACCAAAGATCGTTTAATATTTATAGCAACTTAAAGTTTGCACATTTTAACACGTCTTCTTATGGAGAATTCATCAAATTCCACTTCAAACCCTATTTAAACCTTGAAAAAACGCAACTAGAACTCCAGTTTTTTATATATATATAGTAAAAATGATGTAATTAATTATGTTCAAAATTTATTAGGATTCACTAAATAGTTACAGAGCAAAAAATTATAAACTGTTACAAAACGTGAAATTTATCATGTTGTCATCTCACTAGCATGGAAACGCGACAACAGTGTAGAGCACTGAATATAGCTACTATATCATCGACATATAATGTAGACGATGATTGCGCGGGACGTTTGAATACTTGCTGGTATATACTTGGTTCATAACCAAATATTTATGGCATCGTATTGAGAGTTGTGACTCCAGACATTATAGATAAAGATAATGCTTCTTTACAAGATGTACACCATAACTTTTCACCAAGTAATTTTAGATCTACTATGCATCGTAATTGCTTTATACTTGTCAAAATCACGATAGTTTTCAAACGTACACAATACTACCAACTCTCAAATACACAAACAGACTGAGTCCAGTGTTGCCACGATTTTTGTTATTATCAGAACATCATTTTACGCAAATTTTACATGGTTATTTTCAGTAACAAGCATGAATATTGCTTTCTGAAGTATTTTTAATTTATTTAACTATTTACTTTTAACTTTTTATTGCGTAATTACATATATTGAATATCACAAATTTATTATCTTGAAGTTCAAATCAGGGGGCATAATCATTCACAAAAGTCACTTACAATTTTTTATAATAGGAACTAATTCGATTAAAAAATAAATATAACGTGAAATTCACTAATTAAACGAAAGCTTTTTTAATTAATCTATTTTTTCAATGCAATGATTTCGAATTTCTTGTACTTTTGTCTCCCATTGTACCTCCAGAACATCCGTAAGTATCGTATTATACGATTTGAATTTTTTTGAGAAGCTAGAGCAATTAGGTTGAAGAAAATTTTGTCAAAAATTGCAATTCATCGAAATTGTAGCAAAAATACTAAAAGTTGCATTTTACAACTTTTTTATGTGGGCTAATAATGAACATTTAAAATTTTTGTTTTGTAGATCTGTGTCAGTTATATGCACTGGTAAAGTTTCATCGAAATCGGTTGATGCGAAAAAAACGACAGGCATTGAAAAATGTAAGAATCTGCAGTTGTAGGTTGAGAATCGTGAAAATCTGCAATTTTTAACATATTTAAACGTTTATAGCTCATTGCAACGTCGACCGATTTTGACGAAATTTTCAGAATATGTTTAATTGACACAGGTCTACAAAACGCATTGTTAAAACTTTCAATATTGGCCCACATAAAAAAGTTGTAAAATGCAATTTTAATATTTTTGCTACAATTCCGATGAATTGCAATTTTTGACAACATTTTTTTCAAACTAATTGCTCTGGCTTCCCAAAACAATTCAAATCGTATAATACGTTACTTAAAAAGTTACCGCCTTTTTAAGTGTGCCAATACTTTTTTTACCCTCTGTATATGTTACGTGTAATAGGTCAGCCAAATATTCACAACTTCATCTACAATACTATTATTTTAATCAATGATAAATGCCATTACTTTTTCGATCCGCAAACCTAAAATCTCTATTTTAACTTTTGAATGATCTCCGTATCGATAACAGTATCAAGATAACACTACAAATTTTGCTTCGATAAATCCCAAGAAATAGTTTCTCCTCTGCAAAGTGCACTTCACTCAATCAAGACAGGACGAAAACTGACTCATGTCACAGCTACAGCACATCTGGACCATACTTAATTTAATACCCATAAACTATAAGCATTGCAGTTAAAACTTGCAACTTGTCTCGTTAGTTATTCTAAAAAACAATTCATCACTTACAGTGTTCACAAATTGCAGAAAAGAAAAATATGGTAAAGCCTCGTATATAATAAATTAGACTATTTTTCTCTTTGCTAATGTGTATTATCTTTAGCCACAAAATATCTGGAAGGTCCAGTTATATGTTGCTCCATTCAAAAAGTTTCTTTCATTAATATTATCGAACGAACAAAAAGGTATTTATGTACAGTAGGGAGACTCTTATTTGCTCTTGACGAAATTTATTTACTTTTGTCAAAATTTTTGTATGGCTTATCCGAGGATTATTCCAAATGATTAAAAAAAATCTATGCAAAGTTTGGATGCTCACAGATAACGAGAAAACGTGCCCCAAGCCAATTAATAATAAAAATAATTTAATGCTCATAAAATCGTTTTTCTCGAATATTACACGAAACTTGTAGATCTGGACAGACTGCGTATTGTATGTCGTACTACTTTATTATTTTCGTAAAATTAACGATTCTCCAGAAAATTGAGAAAAACGTCACACCAAAATCTAAACATTTTCTCTGAAATTTGAAAATTTAAGTGTGGTTTCATTATCTTTTATCAATAAACATGAGTGTATGTATATGATATTTGGTCCCCTCAGGGTTTCAAATCCATTTACCAATCTCCCCTTCTTTCCACTCTCTCTATCGCCAAATTTCAGCCTAATTTTCGGCGGGACCTACTTTTTATTACGGTGGGTTCCAAACCACCTTAATAAACATGAGTGAAAAAAGTGTATTGTTTTAACTGGCAGAACGTAGTTTTTCTTAATTGTACATTATTTTGCAGAAAATTGTATATATTTCTTCTGCTAAAAGTCGAAAAATTTTTTTGATTCCACTTAAATAAATATAAGCGAACCCGTAGGACGTTTTCCCGTTATCCGATCGAGCTAAAACTTCATACAGATTTTTTCTTAATTGTATGGAAAAATCCTGGGGAGGGCTGCCGTAAAAGAAATTCAAAAGTTGAAAATAAGAGATTAATGACCATGCCACAGTGTAGAAGTGTAGACGCATACACCAATTACTGTTGTACACTTGTAATAGTATAAAAATGTAGCAATAATATGTTTTCCCAATGTCTGTTTTCACTTTCGTCCTCATAACAATAAAATACATATGTATCTAATATCCACAACCCAATGTATGCGATAGTCTCTCCTGTTTCTAATCCTATATGTATACATACCTTCACATTTACGGAATACAATAGCAATTTCCGACTCAGTAAATTCTATAGCAAACGATCTGCATTCTTCCAGCCAGTTTCTACCGTGCATTCTAACTTATCGTAGTTCTTTCCCATACTCAGTTCCTCGTTATTTCAATAGTTTGCACAAGAATATTCGCTCAACTTATACTTACTCTTCCTCTTCCTTTAAACTTTAAGCGATCAATCAAATCAGTATTCTGCAATTCAACTATATTCCATACATCATTTGAAATAGCTATGCATAATGCAGTCGAAGTTTCTGACGTTATTTATCGAATTTTTGATTCGCCTTTCTCCGTCTTTGCTTCACACATTTTAACAACATCTATTTTCATTTTTATTCCACTTATTTCTATTCTGTATAATTCTCTTGTTTTCTATTATATTTTAAATGTATTTAAAATGTATTTAATAATAGCTGTAGAACATCAATAGAATGCATTCAAGTTGCTTATGTTTTTCATTGTATATTTTGTTGTTCTGGAAAGCCTAATCGCGACGGCACGACGCAACGGCGCATAGTGGAAACCACGCATATGATTTTTTTATTTTACATGTAATTTTGTAATTTATATGTGGGATGTCTAAATTCCCGCCGAAAGCAAGCGAAACGCGCGTTCCACGAAAAATAGAAGAACGGATGAATTCGCCAGTCGTTTGAAAAAAATATTTTTTAAGCCACACTTTTTCATATGAGAAAAATATTAGATCTGAATATTGTATACATATCCAAGAAATGTAAATTGAATGTTTAGAAAATATAAGCTAAATATTCAGAGAATATAAATTACATGTTTAAAAAATATAAAGTAAATGTTTAAAAAACGTGAAACCCATATTTAGAAAACGTTCAATTAAATCTTCAAATTTAAGAAAAAGTTATAAAAAAATTAGGAACTATATACAATAACACCACTTTCTGTGCACTGCTTGAGGGAATATTTATCTTCGTCTTTGGAAGGGGCTTATTAAAAATACAGAAATTTTTTATGCAGTTAGAAAGATTAATGGCTCGAACAAATGCTACATTCGTAGGCCCACAGATTTTTTTTATTATATTAGTATATTAGGAAAAAATATTCTATTTCTAATATGAAATAAAGATTCATTTAATATTTAGAAAAAAATATTTTTCTCGTAACATGAAATAGATATTCTCTGCATATTTAAAAAATAATATTTGTTACTTAATATTAAACAAATATTATATGAGTAATTGAATATTTAAAAAAGATTGAATCTCTTTTTAATATTATATGGATGTGTATACAATATTTTGTGCTACTAGGGTACATGTATATGTCGAATACAATACATATATATGCTATATATATCCATTTTTATCAAATGATGGACTTGTAAAATATACTTCTGTACTGTGCACTCGCTTCGTCTCATACACTATCCACCATTTTGAATTATCTCGAATCAAGGCTTGTGGGCACCAGATACTTTTGGATCTCGTCACACAGCATCGTATGCACATACTATACCTATGCCGCGTCTATGGGTATATATGGTCTAAGATCGAAACAAACGATAGGCGAAGATCGTTGGAAAAAGCGTGGAAGAAGCGAGAACAAGGAGTCTCTCGCCGGTCGTCGCCTTGTAAAGTTGTCTTACTAACGTTGTACTAAATCTTTGTCCTACCTTTTTTTAATTATTCTATTAAATTTAGTGATCGTAAGAATCGATTCCTTTACTAACCCGCCCGCGTAGATCAATTAGCTAACTCGATCATCACCGAAATAAACATAAAATAGGGAAATCGTACATATATACATACCTCTCGTTTTTTAAATATACAGGGTGTCCCAAAATTCCTCCGACACCCGAAAATGGTAGGTTCCCTGGGTTATTTGAAGCGACATTTTCCTTAAAAATAATGGCGTCCGCAGCTTTGTTTAGGAATTATTAACGAAAAACACGGACCAATCAGAGCGCGACCTAGACGCGAGTTAGCACAGTGGGCCCGACGCGCCAACTGTCAGTTGGCCGAACGTGTCGTCGCATGTCTAGATCGCGCTTTGATTGGTCCGTGTTGTTCGTTAATAACTCTTAAACAAAGCCGCGGACGCAATTTTTGTAAACGAAAATGTCGTTTCCAATGACCCAAGGAACCTCCCATTTTCGGGTGTCGGAGGAATTTTGGGACACCCTGTATATCTAATATATATAATAAAAACACACATTAGTATAATAATAAAATAATCACTACAATAAAATAAAAATAAAAACGTGGTTGCACGTGCTGTCGTACGAGTGAGAGAGAGCGCTATAGATCCTGGCTAATGCTTTCTTTCTTTCCGTAAGACGGTGCAGTCTATCTCTATGAGTCTATAGGCGTAACATAACCATGTATTTATAACCATTTCGTTTGATACTACTACCAAAATCTTCGCTGTCATTCTAAGATCATTGGTTGTCCAAGCGGTTAAGGAGTTGGACTACCAATCGGTAAACTGGGGTTCGAATCCCGCCGGGGTAAGAAATTATTTTTCTCAGTTCATTCTCAGTTTAAATTTTCGCGCCACTCGAAATTCGACTTCCGTCACATCGACTTCCGTTACATCAGAAAATTGTTACTCTCAGCAAAGAAGTTTCGCTTCGATAATGAAGGATAATCGATCCGTGTTCTCAATCGGCTTAAAGCCTGTTCACACACGGCGGAAACCGCGCGTTTTCGACATAGACATATAGAGATAGACTGCGCCGCCTGTACAAAGCGCTGAAGCACACAATGGCGGCGCGGGTTACAAAGAGTGAGAGAGAGAGAGAGAATTAGCCGGGGTGTATAGCGTTCTCTTTCTAATTTAATCAATTAGAATTATCTCTATACGTCTATGGTTTTCGATCAAACGATTTTTGTTTTTGATTGTTCAACCGCGCTGTCGCGTGTGAACGATTGCATTGACGCTAATGTAATAAGATCCGCGTGATTTGAACCGCGCGGTTGAAAACGCGCGGTTTCCGCCGTGTCTGAACAAATTCTCCCGATATAAAAATTTAATCGACATACAATTGTGTATAGAATCGCTGTTCGGCCGATCACTTCGTAGTTTGCAATGGTCATCCGCAATACGTTGGAAACTGTGTCGAGCCATCGTCGTCTATCGAAAGAAAACTGTATAAAAGTAAATGAAATGTGTTGTAGTTTTGCCCAGCGCTGTAGTATCGTCGCAAAGTGCAAATGTTTGTCCACCAGTGTATAATGTAGACATCGTTGAATGTTTTCAGGTGTGTTCCCGAAGGAAGTATTGTTGGTGCTGACGATCGTCGTCGCTACCGCAGCAACAACCTCGAACTGCCCGTGGGCGCAACAGGTGCCCGACCTCGAGAGCTCCTGCATTTGCGACTACAATTTGGCGAAGGAACTCTCGGTGCAATGCGACTTCGTCGACTACGAGCAGCTCGTGTCCGCCATGCGACGTTACGCCTCGAAAACTACTGTCGACTTGTTCTACGTGAATAACACCATGGTCGGAACTCTGAAAAACGGCTCGTTCGCCGCGTTCAAAGTGAACAACATGCAACTGTCCAGTTGCCAGATAAAGACCATCGAGCCGGACGCTTTCGAGGGTCAGGAGAACTCCTTGAAAAGCCTGAATCTAAAAGACAACGACATATCGGATATTCCTAGCAGTACTCTGAAAACTCTGCGGAATTTGACGGTGCTGGATCTGTCGATGAACAAGATCACAAGAGTGAACGAGAACGCATTCGCAGCCCTAAAATTAGTTACATTGAAGTTAAGCGACAACGAGGTCACGCTCGCGCCTACCGCGTTCCACAGCTTGGAGAGGACGCTAAAAAACCTGAATCTAAAGGGCACTAGACAGAAGAAGGTTCCGGAAGCGCTCAGAGGTTTGAAGACCTTGGCCTTCCTGGATCTATCGCAGAATAGTATACGGGAGCTTCCTGGATCAGCTGGAACAAAGGCTTTCGAAGGGCTAGAATCTCTGACCGGACTGAACCTCGAAAGGAACTTGATTCAAAACATCGGATCGGATGCTTTTTACGGGGTCAAGAATACGCTGAGCTCGCTGAGCTTGCTTAACAATCTTATTCCGGACTTTCCCACCGCCGCTATAAACAGCATTCAAGATCTCCGGGTATGTTCAAAAGCGTGTTCGGCTCATTTAACCGTTTCTTATAATTTTAAATATGTTACTACAGTAATCTCGCGATCTATGACCGAAGATGCCTTTACGATCTATGACAAGAGCTTACCCATTCCACTGCCGGCCAACGCCGCACAGTGGGCCAGAATCGCTCGCTAGCTGTTCATGAGCTAAAAAATGAAAGTCGTCATATCGATTTTTAACCAATGCACAGTGATTCTTAAATGTCCATTACATTCGAAAACGATAATATTAATTAAAGTTATTAAAAACTCTCGTTACTATAAGCGTTCAAAGATCAAACTTTTTCAGATACGATTTATCACCGAAAAAATTCCGTTTCTTCATGACGATGTCCTGGAAAACCTACTGAGGATTAAGTGCCCACATTTTTTTTTTATGAATAATGTATATCTATGTTGAGAACGCCCCAGGAACTAAACGTTAATGTTCATAATTTATTATTTAAAAAAATGTTTAGTCAGCTAAGGAAAATTGTCATAGTCTTTCACCTTTGACAAGGAATAAGTTAAAAGTTTGGAAGAATTTGGTGCTCTAACAAAGTGGAGCATTTTCAGCAAAGTTTCCTCTAAAAGATCCCGTAAAATTCACGTCCCCCCTCGGCCCACCCCGGAAATTATGACGGTTTGAAGCGTCGCGTGACACGCGCTCAGTGATGAGTTCGATCGAAATCGTGGCCAAAATAGGAAGGAGTACGGTGGTGTGACAAAAAAATGTTTCCTACAAAAAATAATCAGTAATCTGTACTCTACAAATCTCAATACAAAAAATTTAAAGAATTTTTTTTTTTAAATAAAAAATTGAGGTCGCGTTGATTATTTATTTATCACGATATATTTTTTATTTAATAACATTATAGCTGACGTCAAGACGAATCCAACGACCTATTTATTGTGGCCTTTAAGTTTTGAAATAATGGTGAAATAGGTGTGAACAGCCAGTTTTCAATTATTATTTATTATTCACACGATTTTTCAGACATTTCCGGTGGTGTGACAAAAAAATGTTTCGTACAAAAAGTAATCAGTAGTTAGTTTTCTACAAATTCCAATATAAAAAATTTAAAGAATTTTTTTTTTTAAATAAAAAATGGAGGTCGCGTTGATTATTTATTTATCACGATATATTTTTTATTTAATAACATTATAGCTGACGTCAAGACGAATCCAACGACCTATTTATTGTGGCCTTTAAGTTTTGAAATAATGGTGAAATAGGCGTGAACAGCTACCGAGCCATTCTGGCCCACTGTGCGCCGTGCCGCGTCGCAGAGCGGCGATGATTGATCTCGGCTCGGAGTATATCGGTGTGAGCACCACACATTGACTCGAATGAATCGAATTTTCAAGGTCCTTAATTTTCATTATTTTGTTAGGGTAACTGCACCAGTGGATGAACATTTAAGAAATTGTTCAGGAAAATATTTTATTTAAAAAAAAAACTATGTGAATTAAAGGAATCTCATATATGCCAAATAGCTCCCTATACTTCATTTGTCAAAAATAAATGAACACAAATACAATGAAATTATTATTATTCTTCTTTATTAAACGTTAAATCAAAAATATGAAAAATACCAGTCAATGAACACTACATTCTAGTAATTGAATAATGCTAGTCCAATCAATGAACAAAATTACTTAACAATATTCTCCTATTTATTTAACTCTTTAATCACAATTTTATCGCTAGTATGCTGTCCGGGTTAAAATTTGTTGAAATATACAAAAGCGTTCATTTACTGGTGCCCGTTCATTCACTGGTGCAGTTACCCTATAGGACTTTCACTATCTTATTTCTGGTGTTTCTCTGATTACGACAATACCAAACACGATATAATTCCAACTGTATTTAGTGGTTTAATCGACAATGAAAGTTTTGCTTACAAGGAAGGACAGCGTGTTTGATCTATGCTAGGGCTGTAAGTTTCCTTCGAAGGTCGAACATTTCGAAGCTTCGAAGCTTCGAATGTCGAAGCTTCGATTTCAGAACCTTCGAAGGTCGAACATTTCGAAGCTTCGAAGATTCGAAGCTTCGGTTACAGAACCTTCGAAGCTTCGAAACTTCGAAATTTCAAAGGTTCGCTTTCTGGAAATTCGAAGGCGATGGAGAATCAAAATTTCTAATTTCGAACTTCTCTCCGTAGTAAATTATTATGACGGCCACGGTAGATACGTCATCAATTATTTTTTAAGTACATTCGTGATATGATCCCGAAAATTAATAGAATGGAATTTTTTAAATATAATTTAATTACGAAAAGTTCAAACGGAATGTTCAATGTCAGTCACCGGTGACTGACAGTTAATATTTTTATTTATCAAAAATCGTGACACGGTATAAGATTGCGAAATTTTGAAACTTTGAAACTTCGAAGACTTTGAAGACTTCGAAGACTACGAAGACTTCGAAACTTCGAAGCTCCCTTCGTTCCTTCGAAGACTTTGAAGCTTCGAAGTCTTGGAAGCTTCGGAAAAGTTACAGCCCTAATCTATGCCGGCGACGGCAACTCTTCGCGTCTCTTTCTTTCCAACACGCTGTCCTTCCTTGTAAGTGAAACATTAATCGTCGATGAAACCACTAAATAAAGTTGGAATTATATCGTGTTTGGTATTGTTGTAATCAGAAAAATGCCAGGAACAAGGTAGGGTAACTGCGCCAGTGAATAAACGGGCACCATTAAATGAACAATTTTGTATATTTCAACAAATTTTAACCCGCACGGCATAATAGCGATAAAATTGTGATTAAAGAGTTAAATAGATAGGAGAATATTGTTTAGTAATTTTGTTCATTCATTGGACTATCATTGTTCAATTACTAGAATGTAGTGTTCATTGACTGGTATTTTTTATATTTTTTATCTAACGTTTAATGAAGAAAAATAATAATAATTTCAATTTGTTTGTGATTCATTCATTTTTGACAAATGAAGTATAGGGAGCCATTTGGCATATATGAGATTCCTTTAATTCACACGTGCTTTTTACATAAAATATCTTCTTGAACAATTTCTTAAATGTTCATTCACTGGTGCAGTTACCCTAGTAAAACTCCCATAGAAAAATATGTAATTAAACATGTAATGAATTTGAAATTCGAAATGAAAGCATTTTGAAATGCCGTTACATTGTGAGCACACGCGGGCATTTAAACTGCGTCGACGACGGCGGCACGCTCGGTCATCCGATCTGTGTATCATTCTGTCCTTCTCTTTGTTCGTCACTTTTCTGAAGTCACGGCGCGATCGATTCCGAGAAAAAAAATAACATACCCTTTACGATCTATGACATTTAAAACCCCCGTTTTCTGGTCATAGATCGCGAGATTACTGTATTTACTTTTAAATATTGTTCCTTGATCACTACTAATTTCAAACCATTTCCGTTACTAATTATATTGAAAATGGCTAAATACATGTACGTTGCACATCTAATTCCAAGTAAGAAGAAACGATAATTATTTTAGAAAGGGTACTCCTCTCTTCATCAGTTATGGAATACAGATTATTTTTTGTGGTTATCGGTACGCTCCATTGTTATACAGAATGTCTCTGCTGATTTTAACATTTGATTTACGTCACTAATTTAGTTGATAAAAGTTTAACTGTTTAACAATAATTCGACATTTTGGAAAATTTTGAAACCAGATTTGGAAACAACATGAAAAAATCTACGTGAAATGATGTCGAGCGTGTTCCAAAAAAATTTTTCTCGCGCGTGGTATTGGAAACGACACAATTTTCTCGAAATTGCGCAACTTTGACGAATTTTTTCGAGGTTAAAAAACATTCGTACCATAATCTCCCTATTTTTCCCATATTCTGTGAAGTTTCAGCTGTACGTTAAAAAATTGTCATTGCTCTATCTCATTTCTATCGAAAGTTATTCCTTTTTTAATCGAGTTAGGTCAAGTTTCCCTACTGTATACAGGGTGTCCAAAAACTACCCTAGGAGCCGAAAATGGGAGTTTCCTTGGGTCATTTGAAGCAACATTTTCCTTTACAAAAATGGTGTTCGTGACTTTGTTTCGGTGTTATTAACGAAAAACACGGACCAATCAGAGCGCGGCTACTGCGGATTGATTCGGAGTCAACCAATGGCGACTCGCGGAACCTGTCGCAGAGTCGGACTCCATTCGGTATAGCTGCGCTCTGATTGGTCCGTGTTTTTAGTTAATAACTGCTAAACAAAGTCACGGACACCATTTTTGTAAAGGAAAATGTCGCTTCAAATGACCCAAGGAACCTCCCATTTTCGGCTCCTAGGGTAGTTTTGGGACACCCTGTATACATATACATATTTATAGACTTCAAAAAGAGGAGGACGTTTCCAATGTACGATTAAAGATGATTATTTTATTAAGTAAAATTTGTTTCTTTATTAAATGAACATATATTAGATTGAAGAACTAAACCCTCAGTCCCGCGGGATTGAAAATGGCGCGGGATTGCAATCCCTACTCCCGTCTTATCATAACGATGATGTAACTAATCTTGAGTTTCGATTTTCATTTTGATTCCCTGTTGCATTTCAGGTACTGGACATTGGGTTCAATCTAATAACGGAGTTACCACTGAACGCATTCCAAAAGAACCCGTCGATAACACTCCTGGCGATCGACGGAAATCCGCTGTCGACCGTTCCGGAAGAAGCTCTCGCCCGATTAAATGGAACTCTTCGTGGTCTTAGCTTGGGAGGTCGTTTCCTGGTCTGCGACTGCAAGCTGCGCTGGATCGTCGACTGGATAAAAACCAGAGACTTGCAAGTTACCAGCAGAGAACGGAAGCCTCAGTTTTGCGGAAGCCCGCAAATGTTGCAGGATAAAAGCTTTTACAACATTGATCCAGACGGTAATACAACTATGCCATCATAATATTTGTTCGAATAGTTTGTTTGTCGGTGATATTCGGTTTTCATCCGAAATTGCAATCATACGAAGTGTAGACGACGCCGTTCTCGCACATTGTCAACGTAATTCTGGCCCTTTGAACGTCTAAAATCATTATGCATACGTCGAATTGTCTTTATTGTTCGTTTACGACGAGGAAGTAATCGCAGAAAATTCAAACGGGGGAATACACGAAACAACCGGTTGTACGACTTCCTTCGAGGTAAAAAATGGCACATGGTGATGAGTTGCAAAGTTAATTCCTCCTCTCAATGTTTGAGTTCTATCGTTTCTATTTTAGGATTCATATGAATCACGAATCTATAACAATCCACTTCAAATATATATATATATATATATATATATATATATATATATATATATATATATATATAAATGGATGTTTGTATATACAGGGTCATCCGTTTTTAAACGGACAAACGTAAACCAGCTATAAAGAACCTCAAATGGAACAAGTTTTACCCCTGCCACTTTTTTTGTTTCGGCCTTGATTTCTAGAAAATTGCAAAAAACCATAATTTTTTTAGTTCACATAAATTTGAATATCTCGGGACTCCAGTGATGAATCTTGATGATTTTTTTTGTTGTGTTGAAAATAAACAGGAGCATCTTTTTTTTGTTCCCAAAATTTTTTTGTATGACCTTCGAATCTTGGTTTTTTCTGGATCGGACTGTAGCTATCTGAACGGTTCCAGGATGCGTGACTTCAATGGATGATATTTTCTTGGAATAAACGTGCTAAAAAAACAAAAATATTTTGTTAACAAAAAAGATGCCCCTATTTATTTTAAACCAAACAAAGGAAAAATCATCAAGATTCATCACTGGAGTCCCGAGATATTCAAGTTTATGTGAACTAAAAAAATTATGGTTTTTTGCAATTTTCTAGAAATCAAGGCCGAAACAAAAAAAGTGGCAGGGGTAAAACTTGTTCCATTTGGGGTTCTTTATAGCTGGTTTACGTTTGTCCGTTTAAAAACGGATGACCCTGTATATATGATTGTACTTAAGATCAAAAATCTAAATTCTTCTCACATTTAGCACGGGCGAAGCCGTGTTGGGGGCTGCTAGTATTGTAATAAAAATGATTATAACGAATCCTCGTTATGCCGCAGAAATGGTTTGCGACAGAACGCCGGAAATCATCGGAATCGGTACAGTGGAAAGTGTGGACACGAGAGAGCCGACAGGTCCAGGAGCAACGGGGACCGGTTATAGTCCACCTACTCGACCTTCGATCACTGCATCGACATCGGTAACAAGTACAACAACTACTACGACCACAGAACATGTATCCACCACCAGCACCACCACCGAGGAAAAGAAGATCGAAACACCTTTTACGACTACTCCGCGTACCATCACCAGCAGACCAACGGTCGCACGAACAGCCAACGTGGTAATAACGAGGACTACGCCAACTCCTCCTAAACACGTCCAGGACCATTTGCAACAACACCAACCAAGGCCACCGTTGGTGCTCGGCTCACCCCTCTATAAGTCAAAGTCAAACGAGAAGGACATCATAGTGAAGGACGTGCTCAGACAAGACAACACCGTGATCATCTACTGGGACACGGAAGCAACTAATATTTTGGGTTTCAAAGTAATCTATCGGCTGTTTGGCGACAACAGTTTCAAACAAGCGCCACCTTTGGAAGCAAGCGAAAGAGAATTCAAGATAAAGAACGTACCTTCACAGGTAATGTTTTCTCAGATTTACAAGAGTTTCGCCTAGCTTCTCGGTTTATAACGCCTCACTTGTATTCTTACAACGTACAACATATTACATAAACAAACAAAAAATAGTATATTATACGACGTAAAAACATATTATACGACGAATGATCAAACGATCAGTTGTTCAGGCCCGCTACACGCATTCGTTTTTCTAACGTGCGGTACCGGAATTGCGGTCTGAAATATTATGAATTCAATTAGGCGTTCTGCATATTTGTTCGGGCCGTAATTGCGGCGTCGCAATGCAATATTTACCGCAATTTCAGTCCCGCACGGTCCCTGCACCTTATAAAAGCGGATGTGTGCAGCGGGTCTTAAAGTAGATCACGTAGCCGAAAAAATTGAATCGAAAAGATTGAAAATCGAGCTAATAAATTCAGGTTGATTTTTGTCGTTTGATCGTAGGAGTGTCTGGTAGTCTGTGTGGTGTCTTTAGAGGAAACCAACCTAACCCCGGCGAACGTTCCCTACAACCAGTGCAAGGAAGTAAGAACGGAAAATTCCCCTACATCCAACATGGACAAGATCACGATCGCCGCTAGCGCAGCCATATGCGCTACGATAGTGGTCGCTGTGATAATATTCATTGTAGCGAATCGACGAAGAGCTAGGAAGCTTCACACGCTGCATAGCATAGATCAGACGAAAATGGGTGGACCTATTGCTGGATTACCTGTCAACTGTTGTTCGAACGTGGGTCCAACTCCCAGTCCTGGTGGCCCGTTGTCCTCGATGGCGACACTAAGCGCGTACAATGCTCAGAAAGAATGGGACCAAGTATCTGCATACAGCAACAGAAGCATACCACGACCAAGAATATTTCCAATAGACCGGCAAGGTATGTGTGCTTGTACAATACAGGGTGTCCCAAAACTACCCTAGGAGCCGAAAATGGGAGGTTCCTTGGGTCATTTGAAGCGACATTTTCCTTTACAAAAATGGTGTTCGTGGCTTTGCTTAGGAGTTATTAACAAAAAACGCGGATCAATCAAAGCGTGGCTACAGTGGATTGATTCTGAGTCGACCAATAGCGACACCACGCCTCGCGGGACCTGTCGCAGAGTCGGACTCCGTTCGCTATAGCTGCGCTCTGATTGGTCCGTGTTTTTCGTTAATAATCCGCGGACGCCATTTTTGCAAAGGAAACTGTCGCTTCAAATGAACCAAGGAACCTCCCATTTTCGACTCCTAGGGTAGTTTTGGGACACCCTGTATACAAGATGGGCCAATAATTCTGACCACTTGGAATATCTCCGCTATTTCTAATGGTACAAAAGAATCTAGGTGCACGGTAATGAAACAGCTAAGTTCTGGCACTACTTCCTTTTACACGAAACAACTTGGCCGTTTTTTAGAGGCTTGTAACTTGGAACTGGGAGCAGATGGAGAGATGTAATTTCGTACATTTGTTAAGTGCTATGTCTCCATATTGGCAAAACATTAATCTTCCAACATTAGTAGGTTCCGAGATACAGGACCACAAAAATCGCTAAATTTGTCACTGACAGATCATCAAAACCTTTTGGGTACCTCCCATTGACCTACAAACTTGATAGGGTATAGCCGGATAAGATAGTCAAAAATGCCCTTGAACCGAATTTTAGCGACGATGTGCCATTCGATAGAGCACCAAGAAAAAACATACTGTGCAAAGTTTCAACCCTACATACAGGGTGTTCGACTACAGGTGGGAGAAAATTTAAGGGTTGGTTCTTAACGATGATATAAGACGAAAATGAAGAATAAAAAATTGCGATTTCGGCTTCGTTATTAAGCTATTAACAACGCGACAATCACGTATCAAGTGACAGATGTATGCATACCTTGGTTCTCATTTGGGGCCCCAGCGAGGTGACAATGTTTAATAAATCGTTGGACAACATTGAGCTCTTTGACGCACACAAAGTACATTTTTGTTAGATGCGTTGTTGATTTTTAATTGTTAATAGCTAAATAATGAAGCCCAAATACCAATTTTTTTATTCTTCATTTTAGTCTTATATCATCGTTAAGAACCACCCCTTAAATTTTCTCCCACCTGTAGTCGAACACCCTGTATATCTCGATCCGGAGGGTAGTTATGGGGTAAAATCGAAAAATCAGTTTTTGGCCTATTTTCCCCAGTTAATGATGTTTAGATATTCTGAAAAAATGTGATTACATGTCAAGAACCCAAATACATACTTTGCAATTGGTTTCAGATTTTTGAAGTTAAAATCCTGCTTGTAAAAATCAAGAACCTGAAAAAAAATCGATAAAATTCGGTTCAAGGGCATTTTTGATTATCTTATCCGGCTATACCCTTTGGTATAGGTCCACCATAACAAACATCCAAAGGAGTAATTACACGGTCCAACAAATTGAAACTTTTTTTGATGTTTCGATTCTCACTACGCAATTCTTATAGAGTTTTCCGCGCTGATTCCGAATCTGGTTTTAGTTTTTTTCCTAGACGCACAGTGTTTGAGATATTTGAATGTGAAAAAAACATATTTTTCGATTTTGAACAAAGATTGTGATGTTTTTATAAAAGATATTGTATTGTTCTTTACAGCAAAAGATTCTCTAGACTTTCCCGAATCCAGCGATGTGCAATAGTAACACATGTTCAAACAATCATAATGTATTACTATCGCACATCGCTGGATTCGGGAAAGTCTAGAGAATCTTTTGCTGTAAAGAACAGTACAATATCTTTTATAATAACATCACAATCTTTTTTGAAAGTCGAAAAATATGTTTTTTTTTATTCAAATTTTTCAAAAACTGTGCGTCTAGGGAAAAAAACTAAAACCAGATTCGGAATCAGCGCGGAAAACTCTAAAAATTGCATAGTGAGAATTGAAACCATTTTTGGCTGTTGGACCGTGTTATCAAAGTTTGAAATTTTACTTTTCTTTTATTTAAAAAAAGTTTTTCTTTTTAAATTGAATTCAACCATGGACTCTTGTACGAATTAGAACTTGTAAAAACAAAGTTCTAAATAATGAACTTTGAAATTTTACACCTTAAAAAAAGCGTAACTTAAGTGGTGGGGATGGTCAGCTCAGCTAGTCTTAAAAAATTGCTGTGTCTCGGTAACGATTCTTCCTACCGCAAAAATAACGAAATTTCCAAAAAGCTTAACTGAAAAAATATAGGGTATGCACAACCACATGAAGTATGTAGTCTTTTGAATTTTTCAAGAAAAAAAATTTCTTATTTATTTACTTAATGTTAGCTTTAAATATAAGAAATGATTAGGATTTAATGAATTAGAGATAAGAGTAATACCTACTTGATAATTGATGAAATTTAAACAAAAATTGATGAAATCCCAACAAAAACATGTTCGTTAGCTTAGAAATACCTGTTGCAATACTGAAAAAAGCGTTTGTAAAAATTAGTTTAAAAGAACGCTATTTATTTTTTAAAGAGTTACATGGAGGGTTAAATTATTCAAACTTGGCCGCTACCAAACAGCTTTTATGGCCGTTGGTTTAAAAAGTAACGGCCAAGTTGAATAATTTAGCTCCATGTAAATCTTTAAAAATTAAATAGCGTTCTTTTAAACTGATTTTTACAAACTCTTTTTTGATCTCGCAACTTTTTACGGCCACAGAGAACTTGGCTCCTGTTTACAGGATGTTTTTGTTGGGTTTATTCTACTACACAAGCTGAGTTACTTAACTGTACCACCTAAATCAGTCTCATAGCCGTAACTTAACGTTACATCAAAAAATGTTTTAAACAAAAATTCTTAGACATCAACCGGTGCATCCAATACATGTAATAATTGCTTTCTTTTACATTCCACTTTTTTATCGAAATACGAAGACAGTCTTGAGTTTTTTTTGTTCGCAGTGTGTAACATTTAAATATGCAATTTGAAATAACATCGAATTCCGAGTGAAAGGGTATTAAAATATTTACGGTGGACATGTAATAAGTACCGAGATATTCTTTAGTCAACTTTTAATGGAAGTATGACCACTGAACTTTTCTATTATTAATTATTCGTATAAATTATAATTATGATATCGGCGCCAGGTTCGATCCTTTTTAGATACAACAAATGTGCAAGTTAAATATTTAAATTTCTCAACGTTTCGATCCCAATGCGGATCATTATCAAGAGACCAAAATTTT
Organism: Lasioglossum villosulum; assembly: GCA_963971365.1. Taxonomy (NCBI): domain Eukaryota; kingdom Metazoa; phylum Arthropoda; class Insecta; order Hymenoptera; family Halictidae; genus Lasioglossum; species Lasioglossum villosulum. The sequence goes on from OZ020504.1 coordinate 15,911,842, forward strand.
TGCGTCTGAAAAAGAAATTAATATTAAAGATTTTGAAATTAATATAAAGAATTTTTTCAACAAGTAGGCAAACAAAAAAGATACAGAAAGCTGGTAAACCATAACGGAATGAAAAAAAATTCAAACTGTTAGATAGGTAAAACGCTAATTATTCGATTACAGGATCGATAACTAGAGCTTCTTGTATCGACGATGTCAGATCTCAGACAGGACATTACAGCGGGAAAATATCGACAAGGTCGGTGGTCGACGGTCAGTCACAACACAGCTTCACCAATACTTCTACGAGATACTTCGCAAACAACACCTTATCATCGAATCTGGCGAACACTAGACCAGGTAAGTGATTGTAGATATATTTTATTTATTTCTTGGTAAATACATATACAGGGTGTCCACAGTTTCCATGATTTTTTAAGTACTTACGACATTCTGACAAAAATATTTTCAATAAAAGTTGACCAGTTTTCGATTGGCTATGTATTGCAATAAAAAAAGTTCGAGAAATATTTTTTTTGTCGTATCGTCAAGAACACCTTCATTTTTTTAAATGGCACTTTGTATTTTTGACTTAACAGTATTATAGCCCGTGTCAAGACGAATTCAACGATCTCATATACTATGACCTTGGGATGACCTTGAAGGCGAAGAAATTAAAATTTCAACAAAATGTGACAATCTATTTGAATCGATAATAACGTGTTTATTATTAAGATTCGAAATTGCATTAAATTCAGAAACCTTGACTAAATGAACGCATTCAAGTTGATTGTCACGTTTTGTTGAAATTTTCATTTCTTTGGCTTCAAGGTCATCCCAAGTTCATGGTATACAAGGTCGTTGAATTCGTCTTGACACGGGCTACAACACTGTTAAGTCAAAAATACAAAGTGCCATTTTAAAAAATGAAGATGTCCTTGACGATACCACAAAAAAAATATTTTTCTAACTTTTTTTATTACAATATAGAGCCAATCGAAAACTGATCAACTTTTGTTGAAAATATTTTTGTCAGATTATCGCAAGTACTTAAAAACTCTTGAAAACTGTTACATGGGACACCCTGTATATGGCCGCCACTGTATATGTTTCCAAAAGCTTTAAAAAATATTGTGGTTCGATACCGTCCCACCATTTAGCAGCGTCCAAAAATATCAAAGTCAAAATGTCTCCTAAAAAAAAACAATTTTTATATGTATACAATGCTGTTTAAAGTTTTTTACATGGAGAGCAAGAACGGGATTCACCAGCTAAGATGGTAAAAAATGTCCTTCGACCACATTAAACGATCCATGTATAAACCACTCGATAGGAAATTGAGGAAAACGTGTTGAGTAAAATTTTAACCCTTTAAAATGGAGACAATACCCTAGTAGCACAAAATATTGTATATACATTCATATAATATTAACAAGAGATTCAATGTTTTTTTAATATTCAAATATTCATAAAATATCTATTTTATATTAAGTAACAAATATTTTTTTTAAATATGCAGTAAATATCTATTTCATGTTACGAGAAAAATATTTTTTTCTAAATGTTACATTAATTTTTATTTCATATTATGAACAAAATTTTTTTTTCTTATTATAAAATAAATCTTTCTGTAATATTACAAACGGAATATTTATTTAATATGAAGAAAATATTTTATGTTTATCATGGAAAAATATTTATTCCAGCTATTTTTTTGCTATGGTACCCTAATAATTGTTTACGCAGAATAAACAGAGAAATTGATTAGTAGTAAGAAAATTGTTAATTGCATATTCACAGTTGCACCTAAAAAAAATCTGTGGCCCTACAAATGTAGCGTTCTCCGAACCATTAATCTTTCTAACTGCATAACAAATTTCTGGATTTTTAATAAGATCCTTCCAAAGTCGAAGATAAATATTCCCTCGAGCAGTGCACAGAGAGTAGTGTTATTATGTATAGTTTCCAATTTTTGTTATAACTTTTTCTTAAATTTCAAGATTTAATTGAACATTATTTAAATATGGGTTTCACGTTTTTTAAATATTTACTTTATATTTTTTAAATATGTAATTTATATTCTCTGAATATTTAGCTTATATTTTCTAAACATTCAATTTACATTTCTCGTATATGTATACAATATTCAGATCTAATATTTTTCTCATATAAAAAAGTGTGGCTTAAAAAATATTTTTTCAATATTTAAAAAATACATTTACCCAATATTTTTGTGCTACTAGGGTATTTAGTGTTTGGCGTATTTTTCCGGTCCAGTCACACATTGATTTGGATTTCCAAGTTGAAAATCCTGGTTGTAAAAATTCAAAATCCTCAATAAAAGAGGCGGCAAAATGTAAAATTTGCATTGTGGTTTAAGATTGACATCATTCATATTTTTCCATTATCAGTGTATAGGTACAGGCATTGTTCATGAATCTATTCAGAAAATTATTGGTCAGGTGATCCGTGATGAAAGAAAATAAAAACACTTTCTTCTTCGACGTTTTTCCCGCTAGAACCCACTGTAAAATTGAAGTTTCTACATTTGATGTATTCTGTATGTATATTAGGTCCGTGTGTTAGAACTTCCCCTATTTAGTTTGAAATATTCTAAAATGATCGACTGCAATTATTTAGGAAGCTGTCCGTAACCATCTATATTTTCTTTTACAGAATTGAGGCAATCCCGACAGTCTCTGGCAGCAGCTTCCGACAGAATGTCACGAGCAAACTTCTCACCGAGTCATATGCCAACTCATACTTCGTCCAGAAGACAGAGACCGCGATCCTGTAACCGCACACTGGAGCAAAACCCGCCGCGTCCGGGTAGCCGATACAGCATTGCCGACTCGACGCATACTCTCAACAATTATGAAGAGAACAATTGGACTGATCACGACATGGACATATATATGGCGCGTAATCCGACCACAAGAGGTGGTCTAATGCCACTCTAGCGCGACGCGCCATGTGCGTACAGTTTTGCTCAAACGTGTTCAGTGACATTATCTCGAGCGGTTCAACCGCTATTTAGCCTAGCCTAGTGCGGCGTCATAGTTTTAAAAAGATATAGAGTTCAAGTAAAGATCACAGTTTGGCGTCAATTCGCCAAGCCGGTAATTCTTCACAATAGGGCATTCCTCACAGATTCCAATGACCTTGAAATATCATCAATCGGAACAACTTTTCCCTGTTTGCGAGTTATTTGCGGAAAACTGATGCGTCGACTGTAGCAAATTATCGTTTTCCAATGACAAACTTTCCCCTTTGGTGTAGGAGAGGGTCTCGACCTCTCCAGCCTGACCTCCAGTCCAGACCTAACCAAAATTCGTTCGAAATAGCTATACAAACTTTAGTTAGATTAAGTATTTTAATTTTTCTTGGAGTTGCCAAAGACCATGGAGGGTTAGATTTCTATAGCTATTTATTTGAAAAGCATCTTGGTCAGGTTTGGCTTTGTCCCTTCAGACTAACTTAAAAGACAGTTCCACTGTTCTTCGAGATACATTGAAGATGTATATCTTGCAGAGTCGCTAGATGATGGGAGGGAGCACAAATTAAAGGGTCCCGTCTAATCGTTCTTTGTAAGTGTTTCGGTAACCAAGCTCGTCCAGTAGTAAGGCATAAGAAAAAGTTGTTCAGAATGGTGACCTTAAGAACATATTGCAAAGTCATTGAAATCGCTGTGTTAAGTCGTGTTGTGGGTCAGAAAATGAACTCTGTGCAGTAGCAACAGTTTTTTGCACATATCTCAGAAACAAAGGACGTCTGACGGTAACGCGTATAAGAAAAAGTTGTACAGAATTATTTCCCCAACAACATATTTTAAAATCATTGAAATCGACGAGTAATGCCCTATTGTAAATAATTACCGCCAAGTCTAACGATAGAAATTCAAAGTTGATAGTCAAGATACAGTGAACTTGTAAACCCGTTCCCAAGGTGAGACACATGTGCAACGCACAAGCGTTCTTCGCGCCTCATAGCGACCTTAGCATACGTCAGAAACATTTCAGACGCAAAAGTTTGAGTAGAAATCGGAGTACCTAAAACAAGGTGACATGTAGGTACAGACATGAAATCTCTCCGCTTACCACTTTATCTAATGATCTCCGGGGAGAATATTATTTCAAAGAGGAATGATTAAACTTTTTTTAAATACAGCAAAGTCATTAAAAAGCCTAACAATAGGCTTTTGGTAGTTAGAGTGTTAACTAAATTTAATTAAATAAGAACAGGCAACAGGTTGCATATTGTAAAGTGAGTGTTGCTTAAAATCATACACTGTCGTATACATAAGCTTTTCGTTTGTATATCACTTTTATTATATAGTCCATGTCAAAATAATTTGCATGCAGATTCATTGATATGCGTTCTCTATCTATCATCTATATGCAAAAGTAAATGAAGCTTACAGAAAATAATGCACGAAATTCATTGATCGACAACCATTTAAGTGGTATTTTATTTTTTACAGGACAACTGTGACCATTTTTAATAATTTGTACATAATAAACCTTTATTTTTATTATAGTAAATGAGCCTTGTAGTTGATCTGACTATATTTTTAAAAAGTTCTTTGGAAATGTAATTCTATTTCGTTTGCAATGCATTTTTAACTCTCTCTATTTGAAAGATTATGTAACCTAATTTTTTAAAGGAAAAGGTAGTGTTCTACTAATTTAATATCTAGATGCTACGTTAGTATTTCTATTACTTTTGGACAGTCACAGAATAACAAACTCTTTATCACGTAGGAAATATGTTCAATTTAGTTCCTATTTTTTAAAAATAGATCTTTTAGTGTGCAACTGTCGTCATAACTATATAATAAAAACAATTCACATATAAACAAAAATTTTGTAAGTACTATAGTGTATAATTTGGAGATATACACACTGTATGTATTTTACTGCTACTACTAAAATGTTTTGCTACTATGTTTTGTTACTTCTATCTGATTAAATATAAATATGATATAAATACTTATAAAAGTACCAATACAAGTACTAATATAAATACATTAATTTTGCTGTACTTTTTTTAGTCAAAATTTACTAATGATTAGTTGTAAGAATTAAAATGATCCTTTACGAGTTTACTATATTTTGTCTATCCACTGCATACTGTCGCGAGTGTTACCATGTAATACTCGCGTGAACATAGTATCACGAACAAAGACGTTTTAAATCCATAGCTTTAAGGGTTAACGTAAAGTATTTTAAGGGACACGTTAAGAATATGTACATCATGTGTGCTTGAATCAAACGCTGAGAACTCGATTAGCTCGGACACACGATCTCTAGAAGCAATTTTACAAATAAGTTGTAAACGAGTCGGGATCAATGCGTGCGAGTGATGGATGTGTTCTTATCCAAAGACTGTATCATAAAGAAGCCGTCTACAGAGATCGTGCTTTTACACACATGTTTAAGAGAAATGTACTTGCATACAAAGTATTTCACAACATGTGATATATGTATCTTGGTAATGAAATTTTTTAAGAATAAAATGTTTTTGTATATTTTTACATAGCAACTATTTTGTAAGTATAGTGTTAGAATAAATAATTAAAGCCGAACGCATAGAAATATTGTACCATACGTTCTTATAAATTTCAATTGAATAAAGAAAAGTTAATAAAGTGTCTTATTCCCCATTGTGTCACGTTTTCTTCAAATCTACTTTACCACACTAGAATTATTTATATTGGGAAATGAATTTATAAAGCGTGCAGTACTTACCCAGGTATGAGGATACTTTTTTCCCAGCGGAATCTGATCTCCTGCACAAATTCGTACCACAGTTGCGCTAAAGCGGCACCACCACCGATATTGTATGTACAATGGGCTGCAACAATAGCGAGACGCCAGACTAAGCTATCCATCGCACATGTTTTTAATCCTCGCCACTGATCTTCATCCACATTACAGGTACTCACGTCACCATATACAGCTTTCTAGAATATTAGGCAGTTAATTCCGTTGCTTCGTGGCTATTGTCCTTATGTTTTTAAGAAAGCAACAATCCAATATTACTCACAGAATTGTCATCAGCATCAGGGAAAAGAAAATATAGTATAGACAATAATATTTCCTCTTGGATTGGCCCTTCTACGCTTTTATTTTTTCTAGCAGTTGCTTTGCTAACTACTGTCGAAATTGTAGGTATTCTAGATTCTGTTAGTATGTTGAAAACCGAACTTAGCGATTGATCTTCGTTTTGAGGAAACATTACTACGTCTCCTTGCATATCTGCTATACTTTTAAAATTTGACAAATACTCTCCGAGCAGACAAACTGGCGAAGACATCACTTTTACTTGCACAGACCATTCGGGTGCCAGCTGTGGTTCCAAGTCTGTAAAACCTTCGCTATCGACTACCACGTTTTCTGACATTTCAGGCCAAGTAGTATATAAATGAAGCTCCCTGAAACAAATAATTAATCAGTCTAACTAAACCGAGTTTACTGATTTCTCCTTTTTTTAATAAAATATAAAAGATACTCACGCTATAGGATCATGTGTAGCCCCAAACGGCAATTTTCCTAGATCAGCTACACCTAATGTTTCTCCTTGCATAAAATCAAAATCTGGAGGTTCTTGAGTCCATGTACTAGTGGTCCAATCCTTTAGTAAATATGAAAACCTAACGGTTATCATTACCGAATCGAGTCTGACGCCGCAACCTTCTCCAACTTTCTGCTTGAACAATGCTAACAAACCTGAAAGAAATCATTATCTATAAAACAGTTATCTTAAATTTTGTTATATTACTATTACATTGTTGTATTTATAAAAGTATTATAATTACTTCTATGCTTCTGTTTTACAAACTATATTCATACCAGTAAGGTATTTGCAGTGCGGAGGTATCTTTTTCAAATGCACCATGTCGAAATGAGTAGAAGTCCCTTTCCCAATACTGGTTCCCAGATACATTTTTTGCCATGGTTCTTGCACTTGTAACATTGTAGGTATATCGCTAAAAATATTTACTGAACGTTACCAATGGATTTTTACTACATGCTTTCAACTCAGAATCATGAACATTAGTATCAATAACACAACATTAATATAACAATCATTGAGCTAATCAAAATAGTTCACAATTAGATTATAGTAACGGCAAAAAATAAAATTACTTTTCTAAGAATGCGTAAGCATTAAGATATTTCTAGATGACTAGTTTTCAATGGTTTTTAACTTTTTTACTATTTAACAAACAGTAAATTTACTTCTCCCCATTAATTGAGTATTTCACCATAGCTTTTGCCTTCATTATGCCACTTAATTATCAATTTCATATCAGTGATGCTTGTTTCTGATTTTTTTGTGCACATTATTAATATAACTTTTACAATCTTATTAATACTCGCAACACTGAACACGAAAAGTGTATAATGCCAACTGATAAAGCCAATCTTCACAGTTTGTGACATTCAAGGTTTGTTTTGTATTACAAGTTTCATCATTTGAATACTTTTTGGGCATTCGTTTAGCCGATGTTACTAAGAAATATTTTATATGTACTGTTTATGTTATGAGAGAGACTTTAAATTTAATATGTATAATCATGATACTTATACGTTACTGTAGAAATAAAAGTATTTTATAAGTCGTAATACGACACGTGTTATTTCAGCGTGAAACTTTTCATTTTACAGCATTTTAATACTTTTGTGACTCACTACATATGGCTTTTATCATTAAAGGATTACAAAAAAAATGTTGAAATTACCAATTAGCATTAGTAGCTGCGATTGCTAACGAGCTGAGTAAGATTCTAATTTTAGTTTCGTCAGTAACAGATTCTTTTTTAGCAGATTGTAAGACAAGAAACTCTCTGATTCCATAGTAGCGTGCTATTTCCAAATGATTTTCATCTACTCTGGTAAAGTCGTTTGAAGCGTTCATCGCATCCTTGTGACACTGTACTTTCTCCTCCTCGCTTTCTTCCAGATAATTATATTCATCTTTGTCCTCTAACTTCAATCGAAAATATTTCAATACAAATTCTGCATCTGAAGTGAAAAGGTGTAAAATGTTTACATTAATTTCCATAATTCATACATCTCAGAAAACATATGGTTATCTGATACACGTTATATTTTCATTTGATTGAAACAACATTTAAATGTGTATGTATACAAACCAGCAAAATGAAGTTTTTCGGAATTTTCTTCCCACTGACAGTTGACAAAGTCACCGGAGTTTAAACAACGACCAATTTTCTTATTGGGTAGTTTCCATTCGTGTATAATTTCTTCGAGACGTGCTATAAACACCTCCCATTCTGAAGCTGTAGTAAAGTCGTGATGATAAAAGTCCTCAATTTCAACGTTATTCATTTTAATAAACGTTGAGATAGATTAAAATCCTTCGTTTATGAACGAATCTAATGGCTCACTCAGTTATTGAAACTTATTCGATTGACACACGCTCGTTACCTTCCGAGTTAGATAAATTTATGTAGCTACTTGTAGAGTGCGCGGTAGTACAGTTCTAAACAGCAAATTCGGTCAAGTTTGTTCGATGCAAAGTGATTCAAAGAAATGATAAAAGAAATTCATAAATAAGCGCGATGCAGGTTTACGATCGATATTCTTGTTTATTTAAGAAATGCCTAACCCAACTCAAGAATATACTCTGCGTATACGGAGTACAGAGAGTGTGTCCCATTCGAGTATACACTCAGATAGCACAAACACATCTGCTAGTTGTCTGTCACAAGACGTAAGTACGTCTGGCAGACGTCTTTTACGTCTTTAACACGTCGTTGTCATGTCGTTATTACATCTTTGAAGGTCTTTAAGGAGTTGGACAAACAATCGGTAGACCGGGGTTCGAATCCCGTCGGGGTAAAAAATTATTTTTCTCCGTTCATTCTCAGTTTAAATTTTCGCGCCACTCGAAATTCGACTTCCGTCGCATCGACTTCCGCTACATCAGAAAATTGTTACCCTCAGCAAAGAAGTTTCACTTCAATAAGATTAAGTATAATATTTTACAGAGTTACTAACTATAATCAATTGATCATACGGTCTTGTTTTAATCAGAATAATGCCAGAAACAAGCCAGTAAAAGTTCCTTAAAAAAATAATGAAAAATAAAGCATTTTGAATTGGCATTACATTGTGAGAACACGTGGGCCTTTAAACTGTGTCGGCGACGGCGATACACTGCAGCCACTCGCTGCGCGTAGCGTGTCAATGTCAAGTTTACCTTATATATGTATTACTTTAAACTAAAGAGGATTCGTTTATAGATGATTGAACCTATTTTCAAAATTTCATCGAATTCTGATTTGTACCATAAACGGAAGTTTCGCCCCAAATTCTCTCACCCATTCTAGTGTCGAATCAAAATCTTTCATTTTTTTACAATATAAAACAAATTTAAATGACTCATTGTTAACCTATACGACTTATACAACTCTAAAAGCATTTGACAAACTCTCACATCACACAGACGCATGTGTACAGCAGAAACATAAAGTACAAAGTCGGTAAGTCAGTAGTCGGTAAGCTAGAGCGCAACATTGAAATGATAACAAATTTTTTTTCGAAACGGGAGAAATCCTTTTGGCACTCGTCATTTTAGTCAAAAATGAACCTATTTTCAACATTTCATCGAATTTTGATTTTTGCTATAAACGGAAGTTTCGCCGGCAAATGTCTAAATGTTACATTTTATCTTCACCGAATCTTACATTGTGTTAAACAGTGTCGCCTTTGCACATTGCTGGAAGGCACCTTTATTTTTTATATTGTTACAATATAATGTAACAATATTTTTTATATTGTTTTTGTTTAATTATTATCTTCTATCTTTTTTCCTTTTTCCATTTTCATGTAGTTGGCGTAATTTTTTTACTTTTTTGTAGAAAATATGCGTTCGCGTTAACAGACTTTGATTGTTTAGCTCGTGAACAGCTACCAAGTCCGGATTGGAAAATCGTGACACATTTGTAAGAGTAGAGATGTTTGAACAATTCTTATTAATTAAAAGAAAGCATACGACTATAAATACCAATTTACATGTGCCTCGGACACAGAATAAACATAAAACTCTTTAGCCGCAATTCGCGTTCGTATTTCGTATTCGTGATTGTATCGTATCGTATTTAGTGAACCGCGGTCACAATACCGCGGCTCTCGCGCATACTCACATACAATTCACACATACATACCCAATTGAACGCATGTAAGAGACTTAGAATCTCGCTCCTACACATTTTGTTATAACTTTTGAACTAGTAGAGATATTGTAATAAAATTTTCACTAAAAATATTTAAAAACCAGCCATTTTTGACTATAGGTAATTAAAAATTTTTTGCATTTGTTGAACAATAATTTATTATTAATTTTCATTGATATTTTTGATTTAAGAAAACAGTTTTAAAAGATCGTCTTACAAATTATTTTTTACTTTCTAACTATGTATTTTTATATTTATGTTTTATAGATGTAACGTTTTATGGAATACGTAAAATATAAATTCGTGGTATCTTGTTGCAATCAACACATACTAAAATTACCGAACAGGTAAAAACGCATCACAAACGTGTCAAAGATATTGTTTACAATAATTTATAATAATTATAATTTTTTTACTGTAGAATCGTGAACCACTGCGCGGCGCGGCGGTGGTAACGTACATAGGGAAAAGTTGTTCAGAATGATAATCTTGGGAACATATTTCAAGGTCATTGAAATCGACGAGGTGTCCCCAACGCACCTAAATATGCAGCTACTTTTAATTGCTGTTATCACACTACATACTTATTCTTTATTTGTGTTTCAACAACGTGATAACGGGTTATGAAGTTTGTCCTGGTTTTAGGAATGAAGATGTATGTACCAAAATTTGTGCACGTAAAAATGCTATCGCATGAGTGGAGCACAAATCCGGCACACACCTGTATCAGTGTGTCTTTCGATACCCTGATTAAGCTAGCTGCAATATTTGCGAAATGTTGGGAAATTTCTTCCTTTAGAACACGACTTACACCCGAAATTCTCAACAGAAGCAACTGTATTTATTTATTAGGTCATTATTTGACACAAAAAAACATTGTTCACTCAATTAACTCACCGGCTTAATCGTCTGATTCACTTTCACAATGTTTGCATGTGAAATAGTTTGCATATTAGCGCATTTCAAGTGCACACTTCTCTTGCAGGTGTTGCGTTTGATGGAATTCTAGCGACTCAACTACTTTAGCATGTTCTTCATATAGATAATGCAAAAAACTATGTACAGGGTGTAAAGAAATTGTAATTCCCGGCTACTATAGCATGATTCTACATCCTCGATTTGGTTGAAATTGAACTGAGGAAGGTGTCGCAAAATTGACCTTCACGTTGAATTTTAAAGTTAAAAGATCAACAATTTTTTAAAAATTGCATGTATTTTAGTCGTCGCGAGGGTCAAAAGTGCAAAAGGTACCGTAGTTCACAACTTAACCGCGACGAGTAAAATACGATGCAATTAAAAAAAAATTGCTAACTTTTTGATCTTAAAATTGAAAGTCAAGATCAAGGACATTTTCCTCTACAAAAATGGCTTCCGCAGCTTTGTTTAGGAGTTACGGACCAATCAGAGCGCGGCTACAGTAAACGGGGTCCGATTCGGCGACAGGGGGTAGGGTACCCATAGATCCTACTAGAATATTACTAGAAAAACAAGTAAAAACAGTGTTTGCGGGGAAACATTGTTTGTCCTTATATGAGCATGTTACGAGCTGTGTGCGGTTAAATAGCAATAAAGATATTGATAAAAAGAAAAAAATCAGTATTGATAGCGAAATTGAAGCGTTAGATTGATACAAATGTTGTATGTTCATCACTGTTGCCAAACTGTTTTTCAGTGTGGAGGTTGGTTACACTGATAAATACCCAGATCAGGGGTTACCGTACCCCCTTAAGGGGGTAGAAGCCCCACGTGACCATGGTATTTTTCATTGTGACCAACCTCCGCGCGGAAAACCAATTTGGCAACAGTGATGAACATACATCTGTATGAATCTAACGCTTCAATTTCGCTATAATTACAGGTTTTTTTCTTTTAATCATTATCTTCATTGCTATTAATGGATCCGAGTGGCTTCATGCCCTTTACACTTTTGTTGTTACGAATCTACGCTGATAGTTCACCTGAGTTCACCTGACTAAGCGCCATCTCGTCTAAGTAGCTGAACTAAAATGGCTTCTACTCGCCCTTCATGAAGGGAATCTGGGGAACAATTGAATGCGATCACGCGGGAACGTTTCACGTCCTCATACGATTATATTTTGAGCTGAGTGAGGGCTCATTCGAAAGAGGAAGGTTGCACGCAGTGCGGTCTTCTCGATTTTTTCGCGAGAAAAATCTTTTTGTGCACGAAAAATACATTAGAATCTCCGGAATTTTTCTTCATTTGTTTCGCCTACTTTGGACACTCGTATTACTTCATATAAACATCATCTAAAGAAAACATGAGAAGAGCGCACTGCGTGCAACCTTCCTCTTTCGAATGAGCCCTCACTCACCTCAAAATATAATCGTATTAGGATGTGAAACGTTCCCGCGTAAACCCCTGTTTTCACTTGTTTTCTAGTAATATTCTGGTTAGATTCTAGTAATGTCACGTGGGTATTCTACCCCCTTAAGGGGGTAGAGTACCCACGTGACCATGGTATTTTTCAGTGTGACCAACCCCCGCGCGAAAAACCAATTTGGCAACAGTGATGAACATACATGTGCATTGATTTGCATCTATCTAACGCTTCAATTTCGCTATAATTACAGGTTTTTTTCTTTTAAGCATTATCTTCATTGCTATTAATGGATCCGAGTGGCTTCATGCCCTTTACACTTTTGTTGTTATGAAACTACGCTGATAATTCTCCTGACAAAGCGCCATCTCGTCCAAGTAGCTGAACTAAAATTGCTTCTACTCACCCTTCATGAAGGGAATCTGGGAAACAATTGAATGCGATCACGGGAACACACCTCACATCCTCATACGATTTTATATTGAGCTGAGTGAGGGCTCATTTGAAAGAGGAAGGTTAAACGAAGCGCGCGTGGGTCCCTAAATAAGCAGGAAAAATCTTTTTGTGATCGAAAAATACATTAGAAAATCCGGAATTTTTCTTCATTTGTTTTCCCTACTTTGGACAGTCACATTACTGGATATAAACATAATGTAACTGAAGTTGGACCCACGCGCGCTTCGTTTATCCTTTCTCTTTAGAATGGCCCTCACTCAGCTCAAAATATAATGATATGACGACGTGAGGTGTGTTCCCGTAAACCCCTGTTTTCACTTGTTTTCTAGTTAGATTCTGGTTAGATTCTAGTAATGTCACGTGGGTACTCTACCCCCTTAAGAACTGTCTTGTGCTTCAGCTTTTACTAACCAGTGATGCCAGAATCGTGGGTCGTGGGTTTTTTCCCCTCCGCTCACTCAGCCGGCTCGACCCCCCACTCTGACGCACCGTAGTCGCTACGTTGCTTCTACTGCGCACGCACTACACACGAACGTACCTCTACTGTGCCCGTGTGAGTGCCTGTCAGTGTGGCCAGACGAGTCCGACCTTGGGACTCGCGAGGGGAGTACAGTACCCCTTCTCTGATGACCAGCAATATGCGCAAGCGCGACGGGGACAGTGATGCCAGATTCGTGGGTCTTGGGATTTTTCCCCTCCGCTCGCTCAGCCAGCTCGACCCCCCACTCTGACGCACCGTAGTCGCTACGTTGCTTCTACTGCGCACGCTCTAGGTACATACGAACGTACCTCTACTCTGCCCGTCGAGTGCCTGTTCGATTGCACGCGCGCTACACTAGCGTATCTCTACTATGTCGACAATTAATATATGTGTATGAAAGCATGTGAAAGAATTTAAGGATTTTCGTAATTTCTAGTGTCGGAAATTTTAAATTTTGCGCCGCCTCCGAAAAGATTGTATTGTATTTAATATGTATTTCATTTTAATCAATTGTATTAACAGTTGGTGTGTATTCATAGAAATCAAAAGGAAATTATTTCATACTTTTTAGTGAATTTTTGTAATGCATTTCTAAGTCGATTTAATTTTTTTTCTCGATCTTGCGACACACTGGTCTCAACATGTGCATACATTTTCCCAACCATTACGACACTTCGTTACCTTATTTTGTTGTTTACTAGTCACAGTTCGAACAGAAATGGTTTCTGTAACAATTGACAATAAGATCAAATGAAACAGTGTGTAACGTCAAACGTGTAACGAAGTTAAATCGCATGTTAAATGAATGCTTGAATAGATTCGAGAATATTAGTTGCAAACACTAATTAAATTTCGAAACTTCAACACATCTAAAGAAGTTGTATACGACATAAAATATTGCAATTGCATTACGGAAAATGTTTCCCTACTATTTTACGTTACATTCCGAATTAAGAAAAGACTTATTTTGAATTTTATTCTAAAATATTTACGATAACGTTAATTAATTTTTTTATGCTAATTTAGCGACATGGTTTAGTCCTCGAGGACTGAAGTTCCAAACGAAAAATTTGATGATTTATTTTTCTTCTCCCGGTATTTAAAACTTGGACACATAATCTATGCATGCGGTATTATGATACTCGTGATTTCATTCCGCCGATACATGTCAACGTGAAGAGTAATTTAAGCCGCTCCGTATCTCAATTTGCAATAAAGTTGATCAACTGTTCGCATTTATCATTTGATACTTAAGTCAACATACAACCGTATGTCTACCCATTATTAGCTACAATGAACAAATTTAATGCAAACTCTAAAGTCACAGGAGAAATACGTTCATTGAATATGCTACAATTGGTAAAAACAAAATCTACAAAGACAAAATCATTTGGAAAAAATGGAAACCAGTAAATTTTACAGAAAACCGTTGTACACATACAACGTGCTTTGGTCGTGTTCCAAACAATCCGTTGATGTGCTATTTTTGACCAAAATTATTCAATCAAACAATTCGAGTGTCTATCATTGTAATTATTCGTATTTTCCACAAGCAAAATGTTTTTATTCGCAATACAGGCAAACGGAATGATAAAGTTGGTCATATTTAAAGAAAATATTAATACAAATGTGAATATGTTTGTTTTCTTCATTAATGTTCGCAAACTGCAAATGTATGTTTAGCAACACTATAGGCAGAATTATCCGTCACATTGACAATAAATATATTTCTGTACAGTGGTGCTAATCATTTATTTATTGACTGTAAGTGTATTTCACCCTTGACTTCTGAAACTATACAGGGTGTTCACGCTATTACTAGCCAGCATTTTTTTTGTAAATAGTAAATATTAGAAAAAAATGATAGAGGAAAAAATAGTACTGTTTTTTATGCGCAACACAATGACATATGCATTTTTGTTTTATTTACATTATTTTGATAGAAATGAAGGTGACCTTCAATTTTTTAAATGGAATGCATTTTTTTATGTCGTATGAAAGCGTGTGTCAAGACGAATTCATCCATGTACTATACAATGACCTTCAAGGTCATGCAAGGTCAGAAATGGAAGAAACAATTTGAATATTGCGTACCAATGTGTTAACAAGTATTCTTTATTAATGAGGCTACAACAAATGTTCAAAATGACTTCCTTGCGCACGAATGCACATTTCGGCTCTGTTAATTACGTTTTTGGTAGCTTCTTCTAATGCGGTCCCAGTTATTAATCCACATGTTTGTGTTATTTTAGTTTGTTTGTTATTTTAGTTATTTGTTGTAGCCTCATTAATAAAGAATACTTGTTAACACATTGGTACGCAATATTCAGATTGTTTCTTCCATTTCTGACCTTGCATGACCTTGAAGGTCATTGTATAGTAGATGGATGAATTCGTCTTGACACACGCTTTCATACGACATAAAAAAATGTATAGCATTCTATTTAAAAAATTGAAGGTCATCTTCATTTCTATCAAAATAATGTAAATAAAACAAAAATGCATATGTCATTGTGTTGCGCATAAAAAACAGTACTATTTTTTCCTCTATCATTTTTTTCTAATATTTACTATTTACAAAAAAAATGCTGGCTAGTAATAGCGTGAACACCCTGTATGTGTAATAATTATTTTCGAGTAAATGACATGCATTATATTTTCTATATCAACGCAACTGAAGGACACCGAAGGCATGCAGTACTACTTTTCGTATTTAATTTACACAGAAACAATGTTGGTCGAATATTTTCTGCCAAGGATAGTAGCCTACGAATTTGATCTACTGTCACAAAATGTAAATCCATCTCGATCTAAAATTTTATTTTGTTTAAATAACTTACAGAAAGACAAACATTAAACCGAAATTTAACGACGCAGTTGCAAATTGATCGTTAAGTTAACACGTTACTGTCATGCCAATGCACATAAATTTCACACAAAAACAAATCAACTGATGAAAAACTAGAACCTAATCTCTGCTAGAAACTACTACATATTAAGTCTCAATAGGTGACAGCATATCATTATTATGTATAGAATAGTTGAATGCATTATACGGTAGTATAATGTATAATTTGATGTATTTATTACGAAAATGAATAAGACAGTGATAACTAGACAGCAGATCTTTCTGCAAACCAAAAATTTTCCACCCGAATTGCAATAAAACGAAGTGACATATTATTTTCCCTCTTAATATCTTCAATAGGATGAAAATAATATAAAGGTATTTTCAAATTCGTCTAATGTTTTCAATGTTTGAAATTACACCAACTGACTTTCATCATAAATGCATAAAATCCGCTGTCTAGTGATACCAAAACTGTGAAATCATTAGACGAATTTAAGCATGTTGCTAAATTATTTTCGATTTATTCACGTAACTATTCCACGTGTTTATTCCACGCAATTGAATCGATAAGTTTTATTTTGCATAAACGCCATGCAGTCCATTAACTATAGAAGAATAGAAAAAACAAAGTGTAGCATAACGATAATTTTTGAAAGATTTTCACAGCTCACAGAGCCCAATAGAATATGGTGTATATAAAATAGATAGTAGGATAAATTGATTTTGAAGTTTGCAAAAAAGAGTGTGCCAGTTGCATATAAGCGATGCACAGTGGCCGAAATCCGGCTGAAATGGACAAAATTCGATAACTCAGTGAATTCTGCAGTAAATTTTTTGAAAATTGGTATCTCTAGGTAGTTTTGGACGTAGATTTCAAATTTTCAATCAAAATTATAAAATTCAAAATGGTCGATTCAATATGGCGGACCCAAAAATTAAAACTGAATGGATTTTTTTGAACATTGATATATACGAGTTATTGGAGATGCTGATTTTGAATTTGTATTCGAAATCAGGTTTTTTGTGTTTTTTAATTTTTTTGTTTTAAATTTTTATCTTTTCTTTTTATCTATATTAATGCGAGAATATTTAATTTTATGTTTTATGTAGTGAACACAATTTTATTCTGCCTCTATCTAAATAGTAATAATATGTTCTTCAAGATTTTCACAAGTTTTGTTCAATTTCAATTGCGAGTTTTAAGGTTATCCTATATTCCATCTAACGGACAAAATGTAAAGTTCAAATGTAAAAACGAGTACATTATATGTCAACTTCTGTCAACGAGCACATATCAACTGGTATATTTATTTTTAAATATATTTATCTGTTAATAACAATTCGTTATTAACTTAAAAATGTTATTAACGCATTAAATAAACTTAATTCAAGCTAATCTTTTTACAACAGATTCACATAAATAGTCTTTCTTGATTCTGGGCATTCGCACTTAACTGTCTTCATGAAAATACATACAGTATTATAAAGGTGAATTCTTCTCGATCGGAAATTTGGATAATTAAAGTTTAAATGATATCGGCGCCAAGTTCGATCATTTTAGAAAGAAAAAACAAAAGAAAAAACAACAAATTTAGCTTAAAATTTGTGTTACAATGTTATGTCCTTTTTCTATACAACAAGTAAATTTCCATAAAACATTAAATTTTATTTTATGGTTTTTCTATATTACAAATTGTGAAAATTTGCATCCTGACATATTTTGTGTTTTCAAATATTTTCAGACGCAATACTTGTTCTTTGAAAAAGATCCACATCGGGATCGAAACGTCAGAAACATTTACTAATTGCACATTTGTTGTTTTTTCTTTCTAAAATGATCGAACCTGGCGCCGATATCATTTAAACTTTAATTATACAGTATTATATTATTAATATCTTTTCAATGGGCAAAAATCGGCAAACGGGGTTTGTTTCATAACTTGAAGGATACTTTAAGAAAAATATTTATCCTAGTTCCGTTTGGGCATTATGAGGCAAACATATAAAATTACGGTTATAAGTATAGCGATCGTAATAAGCTTTAAGCAAAGATTAAATGTTGTCGGCGCATTGGTTCGATCAATTAAATACTTTGAAACACTATTTGCAAAATATCACGACATTTTATCTCGACGTTTCGATCCAAATTCCGATCATTTTCAAGAGATTAACAAAAACAACATTGTATCTGTAACGAAACAAAAGAAAATTATTTCAATTTAAATAAGAAACCCCAAAACGATGAACCATATTATAATAAGCAAAATGTTACTCGCTTGCGTAGTGTCACAAAACAAACTTTAAATTAGAAAAATTAATATATGTATGACATACATGTTGCTGCCTGCACTGTCACCATGGTAGTGAAGAGATTTAAATGTAAGGAAAACGTATAGACATTCGGGAGCCAATGGTCTATCAGATATCGATCTACAGATTCATTCATTACAGATACAATGTTGTTTTTGTTAATCTCTTGAAAATGATCTGAATTTGGATCGAAACGTCGAGATAAAATGTTGTGATATTTTGCAAATAGTGTTTCAAAGTATTTAATTGATCGAACCAATGCACAGTGCGGCATGTAAGTGGACAATCGAGACAAAAATCATAACTTCTAAACTAATCAATTTTTGACCTAAGTACCTTAATAATTTTTTAAAGGGAATACAAAGATGCATCGATTAATGCACCAAAAATATTAGGTTCCATTAGTAAAAGAGTTTATTTTAATTTTCTTTTTAACGAAGTGCTTTGATTAGTTGTTATTGCAATTTGTTGTCAACTGTATACTGTACAACTTTTGTTCGAAATATTTTTTAATTATACGGTTAAATTTAATAATATCTACTATAGTGCATAATTATTTGACAACTAGCTGACCTGACAGACGTTGTCCTGTCCAAATTTCAATAAATTTGGTTGTGATCATTTTGTGAATTTGTGAAAAGCTATGGGATATGCGTAAACAAAGTAAAAATGAGAAAAATACGTATTTCGCAGTAATCATTATAGAAAATAGACATGGATAATGTAAATTCCTATTGAAATATTGGTTAAAAGCTGCAACGTTCATTTTTTTGTTGTACTGAAATATGATTCAAAAAGCACTCTTAGTTTTTCCAGAATTTTCATGTTTCCGGGCAACTTTTCCAATATTTTTTACCCTAAAAACCTGATTCGTACTACAACGAACATTAAAAAAAAACAATTAGCCAAATCGGTTCAGCCGTTCTCACGTGATGTCGTGACCAACGAACAGCATTTGATTTTTATTATATAGATACACAACACCGTATTTTTTACTAGTATTAAGTAATGGTTAATACAAACTGCTAGATAAATCCAGAAATAAACTAAACGGCATATTACTCAGGAATCATAATACTTTTAATATAAATGTAATATGTACATGTAAATAAAAAGTTTAAGTACATAAACAAAAACTATTAAAACATTAAATTATTCGCTACAGTTTTCGTCTAACTTTTGATAATTTCTGGGAATAAGTGTGTTTGGACATTGAAGCTTCAACCAAATCGCAATTACGAATGCAATTCTCTAACAAAAATTAAATAACATCGAGTCTTGCAATTTATCGCAGAAAAAAATTATATATAGCAATATACTACAACATCTTGTTGATACAGAACAGCCAAAATGATAGGATGTTTTGAACCGTTTTCTTGTCAATTGCATTTTAAGGAAAAAACGCAATTCCTAAATTGTCAGTTAAAATTATGTATACCTCTGGTCAAATTCTCCATACCTAAGTTGTAACAAATAGTTTAAAACAAAAACGAATCTAAACGAGCAAGTATGGCAGGAGTAATCTAACTTTTTAGTATTTATACTACAATAAACTCTTGGTTGTTACTGATCCCTTATTAATTTGCTTGGATGCTACTTTTTACATACACATTCCTTACTTACTGACTGATGATTTTGTTGGATAATTAAATTAGAATCGAACCATGATTATTTTGATTTTTGTCCATTGCATGCCGCACTGTGCAATGCGCCGATAACATTTAATCTTTGCATATAAAATGACGCATCGGAAATTTACTTCTTTAATTCAAAATCGAGTTAATACGCTGCCACAGTGTGTCGAGTATATGGGAATTCGGGAAAAAGTCGTAACTCTTAAACTATGCAATTTTCGAGTAAAGTACCTTAATACTTTTTGAAATAAAATGCAAAACCGAATCGAATGATGTAAAAAAAAATTTTTTTTTAATTATTTAAACAAAAATTTTATTTTTTAGTTGCGATGATCTTGTTTTTTATGACTTTTTATTGAATAAAAAGTGGTTTACAATTTTAACGAAAATTTTTTAAAAAAGTACTATACTATATACATTGTTTATCTAATTGTAAATCTTCGCAACGAGGAATTAAAACTTAGGAGTCCTTAAGAATTCCGTTTGTTTACCTAGAAAGAAGTCTAATGTGCTTTAAATTAATATAATGCAAAATCTCAAAGGAACCTTTTGGTACTTTCTGTAATACTGAATTGGAAGATTGTAAATATTTAAACAATTTTAAAACTAAATATATAATTTATAAGAATAAAATTGACCAAATATGTAACTACTTATCAAATGGCATGCGTTTAAAAATAATTGCAACAAATTTCTTCGAAAGACTACGCAGAAAGCCGCCGAGCGCGAGCGTCTTTATATGGTTTTTTATTATTTTCTCCCCTTGAGCAAATGTGAGCAGATTTAAACCAACGCGAAATTAAAGTTTAATATGCCACCAATTACTGTAAAAAAATTTACGGATGTACTTTGATGTACTTTTTTTTAAACTCTAATCAAAGTTGACAAATGTTAAACATAAAAAATTAGGACAAATTGCGATTATTTTAAAAAATTTTGTGGGAGATTGAAGGTCTTATAATGCTAAACACACCCTCTAAAAATCAAATTAAAAAACCAAATGGCTTGCGAGGGACGCATGTTTAAAATAATGCACGGAATTTGACAGTAAAGTTTCAGCCACAATTTTAATAATAAATTGATTTATTCAGTTAAAATTTAATGCAGTTTCAGAAACTACGTTTTGTTACGAACATTTTAGCATACATAAATTTTTTGGTCTTACACTTTGATTTCCGGACTTTTTTCCATTGGACGACACACTGTGCGCTGGTCGAATAAGAAACTCGAAAATAATTATTAAACATATTCAAAAAAATTTCAAAGATTTTTTATCGATACAATGTATAAAGAGCCATATAAGCAAATTTTTTTATAGTTTTACATGCAACTGTAGCTGTCTAAGAGGAGCTTGAACAGACACAAATATTATTAAATTAAAACGATGAGCAAATAACGACGATACTTAAATATAAATATCTACTCCTACTTAATAACTTTGAACTCAATTTTACTTGTATTTCATAAACTTCAGGGTATTGTTACTGACGTAACATAATTGATGTCGGTCGTTTAAACAAAAGTTAAAAATCGATTTTTGTCCAGGTTTTGGCCACCGTGCGACGTGGCACTGAAATTGTTGATAGCGAAAATAATAATTGAATATTTTTGGTGAAACGATTCCGTTTGATAGGAAATCAGTAATCGTGTATAGTATGTAATAAATGTATAAAGTCTGCAGTCTGGTCACGATCGAGGAGCCAGCAGAACACAGCGTTTCCTCTCCAGGCAGAGCCGACGCTAATGCGATAGAACGTTCGTTCCCAGGGTTTTGACGCGATGCATTAGCACACGCAGTATGGGTGGCGTTAACGCACGGTGCGGTCGCGTACAACGAAACTCTGCTTTTTATTTACTCGATTGACAACGCTCCCGTTGCTAGAACTCGTGCGACAACAACGGGACAAATGTTGGCAGCAGAAGCTCAGGAATCGGTAAAAAGATTGTCGAACTCGTCCGAACCGTGCGGCTTTTGGACAGAATCCCTTCGGTTGCATAATTGTTAGAAACGTGTACGATGTTCGACGAAGTGGAAAATTTCGGACTGCGGGGATCGGAATAAGACTTTGATCCACGCGAACGCGAGGCGCACTTCGTCGCGGACGAACACGATATCGTGTCATCACGACGATGAAATTGTTTCGTGAAGTTTCACAGTGTCGGATGCGGCTGCGAAATTACGGCAATAGAAATATAGAGATACACGACGATTAATAACGGCTCGACCCGACGGTGGGCTAAATTTCAAGTTGTTCTTCCTGTAATATACAGGGTGTTCGACTACAGGTGGGAGAAAATTTAAGGGTTGGTTCTTAACGATGATATAAGACGAAAATGAAGAATTAAAAAATTGCGATTTCGGCTTCGTTATTTAGCTATTAACAACACGACAATCGCGTATCAAGTGACAGATGCATGCATACTTTGGTTCTCATTTGGGGCCCCAGCAAGGTGACAATGTTTAATAAATCGTTGGACAACATTGAGCTCTTTGACGTACACAAAGTACACTTTTGTTAGACGCGTTGTTGATTTTTAATTGTTAATAGTTAAATAATGAAGCCGAAATACCAATTTTTTAACTTCCCGATTCATAGGGAAGTTATTTATTCTTCATTTTCGTCTTATATCATCGTTAAGAACCACCCCTTAAATTTTCTCCCACCTGTAGTCGAACACCCTGTATACATAACATTCCTACGTTTGCTTTGGACGGGTTGTAGACCTCTCGTGCTTCTGGTATACAGGGTGTTCGACTACAGGTGGGAGAAAATTTAAGGGTTGGTTCTTAACGATGATACAAGACGAAAATGAAGAATAAAAAAATTGCGATTTCGGCTTCGTTATTTAGCTATTAACAACACGACAATCGCGTATCAAGTGACAGATGCATGCATACTTTGGTTCTCATTTGGGGGCCCAGCAAGGTGACAATGTTTAATAAATCGTTGGGCAACATTGAGCTCTTTGACGTACACAAAGTACACTTTTGTTAGACGCGTTGTTGATTTTAATTGTTAATAGTTAAATAATGAAACCGAAATACCAATTTTTTAACTTCCCGATTCATAGGGAAGTTTTTTTTTTTTTTTTATTAAGCATTGAAACCCTTTTGGGTTTATTATGCTTTACATGAATAGTATTAGTAAATACAGTAGTTTCGAATACAGGAGTAATACAATGAGAATTCTATAATAATTAAATGAATATAACAACAATGTCTATTAACGCTAAATATATAAGTTACAGTTTAGGAAAAAGCAGTGGATGCTAGTACAAGCTTTGATATTTGGCTTTGCTATAATTGTATCTATATTGAGGGGCAGCTGAAGGCCCATACTAAGCAAAGAACTTATTAAGTTTCTTCTTTGTGCATTGTACAATTCACATTGCCATATCACATGATCGAGGGTTTCCCGACCCTTATTGCATTTACACTGGTTGTCATTAATAATACCAACTCTCTCTAGTGAAACAGCTAGATTATAATGATCAGAACGCATTCTGTTAACCGTGACAACTAGACTTCTCTTGAGTTTTAAGTGAGCATACCAGGGTACTGAGCTTTCGCTAAAGAAGTTTTGAAAGTATTTTTTCCCCTTGAAAAGACCTTGATTTTTTATGATTTTGACTGTACGATCTTTAGCTTGCTTTTTAAAACTCTCAAACAAATCAGTGTAAGGGATCGCAGAGATATTAACAGTATCCATTTATTCTTCATTTTCGTCTTATATCATCGTTAAGAACCACCCCTTAAATTTTCTCCCACCTGTAGTCGAACACCCTGTATACATAACATTCCTACGTTTGCTTTGGACGGGTTGTAGATCTCTCGTGCTTCTGGTATACAGGGTGTTCGGCTACAGGTGGGAGAAAATTTAAGGGTTGCTTCGTAACGACGATGTAAGACGAAAATGAAGAATTAAAAAATTACGATTTCGGCTTCGTTATTTAGCTAGTAACAATCAAAAATCAACAACGCGTCTAACAAAAGTGTACGTTGTGTGCGTCAAAGAGTTCAATGTTTTTTTTTTTTAATCTTATACAAGATTTATTACAACGTTAGGTAATGATATACAAACAGAATATTATATACATAGCGAGAGGTATTTTCAATATAAACATATAGGTGAACAAATGAAGATTATTTTTTAACTTCCCGATTCATAGGGAAGTTATGGTAATTACCCCGAAAATCGAGAATCGATTTTTTAGCAGATCTTCACGTTTCATGGTCTTTGGAGTCATTTTAGACTATTTTTATCAAAATGGTGTGTGTGTGTGTGTGTGTGTGTGTGTGCGTGCGCGCGCGCGCGTATGTCCGTTTCTATGGTATCAAATTTTTCGTTAACGTTTTCTGAAAAAGTAACAATGCGATCTGAATGATGAATGATGCAATCGATGTGCCCCGTCGTAACTTAGAGCTGAATAGATTTTGGTCCATATTGGTCAAGTAGTTTTTTAGATTTTTTAGTTTTTTTAGTTTTTTTAGTTTTTTTCGAAAGAAGTTCATTCAAGAATGCAATTTATATGAGAGGATGGAAATTTTCCACCGAATAAACAAACGTTATTATATATATTTCATTTTTATTTAAAAAAAATTTTTTTTAATTTAAAAAAAAAATTTTTTTAATTTAAAAAAAAATTGTTAACTTCCCGATTCATAGGGAAGTTACTGTAATTACTCCGAAAATCGAAAATCGATTTTTTAGCAGATCTTCACTATCATGGTTATTGAAGTCATTTTGGACTATTTTTTATCAAATTCTTAGTGTGTGTGTGTGTGTGTGTGTGTGTGTGTGTGTGTGTGTGTGCGCGCGTGCGTATGGCCGTTTTTATGTTATCAAATTTTTCGTTAACGTTTTCTGAAAAAGTAACAATGCGATCTGAATGATGAATGATGCAATCGATGTGACCCGTCGTAACTTAGAGCTGATTAGATTTTGGTCCATATTGGTCAAGCAGTTTTTTAGATTTTTTAGTTTTTTTCGAAAGAAGTTCCTTCAACAATGCAATTTATAAGAGAGGATGGAAATTTTCCACCAAATAAACAAACGTAATTATATATATTTCATTTTTTTTTTAATTATGCAGTTAATGCTAATGTTACCGCTTACAACTAACGAATCGGGAAGTTCTTTGTGTGGCTCGTGGAGAGTCACACACAAAATAAAAAAAAACCATTAATAGCTGTATGCCTCACTAGCAATGCGTACCACTAACCCTCTCGCAAGAGCAGTCCTACCCGCGAGCTCGCGAAGCGAGCGAGCCGCAATAACACCATCCGCGAGCTCGCGAAGCGAGCTAGCAACAATAACCAGCTAGTTTTTATTTTGCATTGACAGCATGTACAGCGACCTCTATCTTCTATAACCTCTAAAAATCTTTCTGATATAGATTTATGCTGTTTTTTAATTGTTTTTAAATTTAAAATAATTAAATTTAAATTTAAATACTTCAGACTCTAGAGTATACAACTTTATTAGCTGGAATCTATAAAATTTAAGTCGGCAAATCTTACGGACTACTTTACTTTGATTAACTCTTTATTGTTTACTAAACTGTTCTAACCTCAACTTTTGACATCGACTTCTTCCTGTTATCTGTCAGGCTGTTAGTACAGAATTGCATGTATATGCTAACTTTTAGACAATTAAACAAAACAACGATTCCTGCTATATATGTACCTTGGAAATTTTCTCTAAAAATGATATCGGCCCTTTACAATATCAAAATGGCGGTCTCTTCGATTTCATTTAACCTGCAGAATTTGCACAAATAAAAGATACGACAAGTTTACTATTATTTCTAATAGTAACATAATACCCGTTGAATAATCAACAGCTGGCTTCATTCTAGAGTTACAGTTACTTAAATTAATATTTGAACGCTCTAAACAAGATAACTTTTTAAATATAGTATTATAATATTTGAACATTTTTGGGAAGCTAGAGCAATTAGTTTACTACAGGATGTGAAAAGAAACTTTTTCAAAAATTCCAATTAATCGGAATTGTAGAAAAAATATTAAAAGTTGCATTTTACAACTCTTTTAGGTGGTCATATTGATAATTTAAAAAAATATGTTTTGTAGATCCATGTCAATTAAACTTATTCTGAAAATTTCGTTAGAATTGGTCGACGTTGCAATGGGCTACAAAAGTTTAGAGATGGTAAAATTTGCAGACTTTCACGATTTTCGACCTATATCTAAGAATTCTTATATCTTTCAATATCTTTCAATGTCTGTAGTTTTTTCTCCACATCAACCGATATTGACGAAACTTTCACAGTGCATACAATTGACACAGACCTACAGAACGTACTTTTTAAATTTTCAATATCGGCTCACATAAAAAAGTTATAAAATACTTTTAGTATTTTTTCTACAATTCCGATGAATTGCTATTTTTGAAAAAAAATCACATCCGGTAGTAAATTAATTGGTTTAGCTTCCCAAAAAAGTTCACATTGTATAGTATAATATTAAAAAAGTTATGGTCTTCTTCAGAGTGTCAGAATATTAATTCGAGTAACTGTACGCCACTATTTTAAACTATACATAGAGACTACGTTCAATGACATGTGTCTGTAGTTGTCAGGAAGAACGCCCCATGTAACATACTTTCACTTTCGAAATATTGCCGCTTAAAGTTTTGATCAGTAATGCTTTGGCATAGGACATCGGTTAAATTGAAAATAAATAGAATCAGATTTATTACATTTTCGGCTATACATATTTTTATTTGTCTCCTGTTTTTGAAAAAGATTCGTTCACTTAGAATAGGTGTGTCAGGCACTAATAAATATTTTATGGCTATTGGATATACAATATTTTCGGAAAATATAAATTATTTAATTTCGAATGGTTTGAAAGAGGAGAGAGAGAGAGGGGAGAGGAAGAGGGAGAGAAAATTAATGGTACAAATAGAAATACCGATGCTATTTATGTTTATAAGTACAACCGAGAACGAAGCTTGCCCGACAGGATTCTAAACAAAATAATTATCGATATATTATTGATATACAGGGTCATCCGTTATTAAACGGACAAACGTAAACCAGCTATAAAGAACCCCAAATGGAACAAGTTTTACCCCTGCCACTTTTTTTTGTTTTGGCCTTGATTTCTAGAAAATTGCAAAAAACCATAATTTTTTTAGTTCACATAAACTTGAATATCTCGGGACTCCAGTGATGAATCTTGATGATTTTTCCTTTGTTTGGTTTAAAATAAATAGGGGCATCTTTTTTTTGTTCCCAAAATTTTTTTGTATGACCTTCGAATCTTGGTTTTTTCTGGATCGGACTGTAGCTATCTGAACGGTTTCAGGATGCGTGACTTCAATGGATGATATTTTCTTGGAATAAACGTGCTAAAAAAACAAAAATATTTTGTTAACAAAAAAGATGCCCCTATTTATTTTAAACCAAACAAAGAAAAAATCATCAAGATTCGTCACTGATGTCCCGAGATATTCAAGTTTATGTGAACTAAAAAAATTATGGTTTTTTGCAATTTTCTAGAAATCAAGGCCGAAACAAAACTAGTGGGACATACAGATTTTAATGGTTTTTTTATTTACTTTGTGTGTGACTCTCCACGAGCCACACAAGGAACTTCCCGATTCGTTAGTTGTAAGCGGTAACATTAGCATTAGTTGCATAATTAAAAAAAAAAATTTTTTTTTTAAATTAAAAAAAAATTTTTTTTAAATAAAAATGAAATATATATAATTACGTTTGTTTATTCGGTGGAAAATTTCCATCCTCTCGTATAAATTGCATTCTTGAATGAACTTCTTTCGAAAAAAACTAAAAAAACTAAAGAATCTAAAAAACTACTTGACCAATATGGACCAAAATCTAATCAGCTCTAAGTTACGACGGGGCACATCGATTGCATGATTCATCATTCAGATCGCATTGTTACTTTTTCAGAAAACGTTAACGAACAATTTGATAACATAAAAACGGCCATACGCGCGCACGCACGCACGCACGCACGCACGCACACACACTAACTATTTGATAAAAATAGTCTAAAATGACTTCAATAACCATGAAACGTGAAGATCTGCCAAAAAATCGATTTTCGATTTTCGGGGTAATTACAGTAATTTCCCTGTGAATCGGGAAGTTAAAAAAATTTTTTTTTTAAATAAAAAATAATTTTTAAATTAAAAAAAAATTTTTTTAAATAAAAATGAAATATATATAATTACGTTTGTTTATTCGGTGGAAAATTTCCATCCTCTCGTATAAATTGCATTCTTGAATGAACTTCTTTCGAAAAAAACTAAAGAATCTAAAAAACTACTTGACCAATATGGACCAAAATCTAATCAGCTCTAAGTTACGACGGGGCACATCGATTGCATGATTCATCATTCAGATCGCATTGTTACTTTTTCAGAAAACGTTAACGAAAAATTTGATAACATAAAAACGGCCATACGCACACACACACACATACTAACAATTTGATAAAAATAGTCTAAAATGACCAACAACCATGAAACGTGAAGATCTGCTAAAAAATCGATTTTCGGGGTAATTACAGTAACTTCCCTATGAATCGGGAAGTTAAAAAGTGGCAGGGGAAAAACTTGTTCCATTTGGGGTTCTTTATAGCAGGTTTACGTTTGTCCGTTTAAAACCGGATGACCCTGTATATTGATAAATATAGTATAGAATTGTATATGTTGATAAATATAGTTTATCTATATCTTGCATACCTTACTTATCGTGCACCGCTACGTTTTCTGTTTCGAGATGTTGTTGACCGTTACAGAGGACAGAGGAACTGGCTATGTATTATAATATGTATGTATATAGACTGCACGTTCACTATTACAAACTCTTTCAACCAAAACTGTCTTCCGATACCGTTCAGATTGCCTATGTACTTAATAAAAGTTGTCTTACAGTTTCGTCCTAGTCGATATTAAGAGGAAATGTTATCTAGCTTCGCAATTGTTGGAAATATTAATGACAACATGGTGTTGAAGAAAGTGTTCTCGAGTAATCTATGACACGCGGTACGCAAGGAAAAAGAAATTCCTTTTCGTAATATAGATTCGTACGATTTCGTACAGTGTGTTATACATACGTACTATTGTTGCGGGGTGTAATTGAGAATTGGATGAACACAGGCAAAGTGCGTGGAACGGTGAACCGAACGAGAACGAACAAGCGCGGGCAAATTCGGATTAGAGGTTATGTTGTCCGCGAGACGGCGACTCCGTCGTAGTTGCAGACGGGATTGCAGTAGTCGCGCACGTGTATCCGTTGAGTAACGACGCCACGCGGTCCTCTTTGTCCCTCTCCCTCTCTCCCTTCCCTCTCTTTCTGTCGCTGTCTATCTTTTTTCGTTTTCACACGTGTATATCGCAAGTTTGTACCTCGCGGCATGGTCGTCGGACTGGACCGTTCACGTTCACGTTCAGTAGTTTTTCGTCGGTGCACCGGCAAGTATCTCGACAACAGTGGTCAGGCTTGAACCGAGGAAACGCGAGAGAGGGCCAAAGAAAAGACACGCACGATGCCGGACAAAGTTGCGCCAGCCGAGAAGCAGGTCTTCAGAACCGTCAAATCCGACTCTGTAGCCAACACCGTCAAATTGAAAAAGGAACTCGGATTATGGGACGGCGTGGCGATTATCGTTGGCATCATCGTCGGCGCCGGAATTTTCGTCGCGCCGAAAGGTGTTCTGATGAACAGCAACAGCGTGGGACAGGCGTTACTCATATGGATATTTTCTGGATTGCTGTCGCTGATTGGAGCCCTGTGCTACGCGGAACTCGGTAAGCATCTTCAAAACCGATCGGTTCTTTCTCTTTTCCCGGAACGAACGAGTTTCTTAACGCGTTTTTTCAAATAGAATTTGCCATGTGGTCAAGTTCGCGCGTGAACCTCGTGTTGTGATCCGCGTTCGATGAATACCGCGCGTTGCTACGTACAGTTACTCCCACTAATATTCGGACACTCTTAAAACGACGGTAACTGTTTTAATATTGTACTATACGATTTGAACATTTTTTAGAAGCTAGTGCAATTAGTTTGCCACAGGATGCGAAACAAAATTTTGTGAAAAATCGCAATTCCTCTGAATTATAAAAAAAATACTAAAAGTTGCATTTTACAACTTTTTTATGTGGACCTACGTTGAAAATTTAAAAAATACGTTTTATAGACCTGTGCCAATTAAACATATTCTGAAACTTTCGTGAAAATCGGTCGACGTTGCAATGAGCTACGAACGTTTAAATATGGTAATAATTGCAGATTTTCACGATTTTCGGCCATAAACTGCTGTAAATCTAATGATTCTTGCATCTTTCAATCGTTGTCGTTGCTTTCCACATCAGCCGATTGCGATGAAACTTTCACAGGGCATATAATTGACATAGATCTACAAAACGCATTTTTAAAATTTTCAATATTGGCCCACATAAAAAAGTTGTAAAATGCAACTTTTAGTATTTTTTTTATAATTCAGAGGAATTGCGATTTTTCACAAAATTTTTTTTTGCATCCTGTGGCAAACTAATTGCACTAGCTTGTCAAAAATGTTCAAATCGTATAGTACAATATTAAAAAAGTTATCGTCTTTGTAAGAGTGTCCGAATATTAGTGGGATTCACTGTATATGCAGTTTGCGTTTGCGCCAACAACATTTCCAACAGATCAAATAACAATTTTCAATGAACATTTTGAGCGTTGAGAATCCGGATATAGCCGGGAACTTTTGCCTCAGTCGAAACACAGAAATCAAAGCATAAATACTTATTCTACCTTATTGACTGTTCATTTAAGTGCATTATTAGGTTTAAGAAATTTAAAAAATTTCCTTTTTTAGAAGTATTGTATGTAATTGTACATAAACACCCCGGTCAGATTATTGTTTAAAATTTACAATTAAACTGTAACTTTTATGCGAATATGATGGACACGATTATATTTAAACTATAACCAAATAGAAACATTTATAATATTTCTAGTAATTACTGTTTATTCGAATTGCAAATTTGTTGAAACGTTTCCAGTTTTTCTCAAATATTTAATATTGCTTATGAATAAACGATGTAGTATTCTCCGAGTTTTTACAATTGATTTTAAAATAATTTATAATTAAATATATAGCACACTGCTATTCCTATATACATGGATAAGCTGTTACCTTTTTCGTTTCTTACATGGCGCGCGTCTATGGACAGACCTAGCAACTCTTGCATCACTTTCTTGGCGCGTGTCGCCAGGTGCAGGCGCTTGTTTAGTTATTTGACTGTTTGTAATTCGTACATCGATCTCGACGAAATCTTCAATGCAAATTTGCATGGAGCGCGTTCTTACATATCAAAATAAGATGAAATTAGAATTAGAAGTGACGAAATTGTGACTTTGATTTCACTTTGAAATTATTAAGAAATTAAAACTTGTCTAATATAAAACATAACGGGTCGTGTTGTATTATGCGAGACATAGACATTTTCTTTTAAAACTCCCGAATGTTGTATATCATAATTTCGGGCGTTTATGTCATATATTTTTATTGTTTCACGACGAGTATAATAATCGTGCAGAAACAAAATTTACTCTTGCTATTTAAAATAAAATGTATTGGATCGGCAAGAAAATAATTTCGATATTTTAAGGTGAAATAAAACTGAATTTCTTTACACAAGTGATGAACTTTAAATCAATAAAATATTTTCTTATTTATTCTTTTTGGCAAAAGATCATCGAACAAAAGAGGAAAAACTTATTTATTATAGTTAATTGCTTGAATAAAAAAATTAGGCTCTATTTCACCTTAAAATACCAAAATTACTTTCTTACAAACCTAATGGATTATACAAGTAAAATATTCATAATTTTAATACATTTTTAGGGTATGTCATTAGGGTGATTCTTATTTCCAAGTAATGAATTTCTTTTACGGGACCCCCAGAACTGTTCAAAATAATTATAAAAAATCTGTATACTGTTTCAGCTTCCTCAAATAACAAAAAAAGCTTGCCGCAAGGCCTGTAAACAATAAAATAATTAAATGCTCATAAAATCGTTGTTCTCGAATATTTCTAAAGTATTTACCGCATAGAAAAATATATTAGTCAAAGCTTGTAGATCTGTCGAAAATGTCGGACCAAAATTAA
Source organism: Lasioglossum villosulum (assembly GCA_963971365.1). Taxonomy (NCBI): domain Eukaryota; kingdom Metazoa; phylum Arthropoda; class Insecta; order Hymenoptera; family Halictidae; genus Lasioglossum; species Lasioglossum villosulum. The sequence goes on from OZ020504.1 coordinate 15,944,254, forward strand.
ACAATTTTTCCTGAAATTAAAAAAATTGAACCATGTGTTCATCATCTTTTATCAATAAACATTAACAAGAAATGCATATTCTTTCAACTCGCGGGATTTACTTTTCTTTTACAATTAGAAGTCAAAATTTTTGGTTCTACATTATCAAGGGTCGAAAGGTCTTCTAAATAGAACAATGAGAAATTTAAACAAATCCGTGGGACGTGTCTTTGAACCGGACGGGGCAAACAATGCGATAACGCGTTGGTCGGCGCGGCGGTTGAGCATCGTGTTGTTTTGCCGTCTAACGCATTACATATCGTATTGCTTGCCTCGCCCAAATAACTCATATTTATTTAACGGTTCATTTTAGAGTTTTCGAAACGCAGTCCACTTTATAAGATGTTGACCCCTGAGAAAATGGAACTAAAAAATTTTGTTGATTTCTACTTTCCTGCAAAATAACTTGCAATTAAAAACGTCGATTATTTTGAAAATTAGCAAAATTTTTGTTATTCTTATTAAAGATTAAACCGTAGCGCCGATATCATTCAGCAGTTGTTTGTTAACAATAATACGATCGATATAAATAAGTTTAATTAAAAAAGAAATAACTTCCGTAAGTTACAAAGAATACACATTTTTCGCTAATGTTTAATAATAAATGATCATGAAAACACACTTGAATTTGCAGATATCAAAACATTAAGCATTATAATTAGACATTTTTCTCGATTTTTTCGAAAATAGGTTATCTCACGAAAAAAAGTAATACGACGTATAAGACGTAGCCCGTCCAGATCTATAGGTTTGTCTAACATATTTTTCGACGCGGTAAATAATTTACAAAGTATTCGAGAACAACGATTTCATGAGCATTTAATTATTTTAATGTTTAAAGGCCTGGAGTACGTTTTTTTGTTATTCGAGGGAGCTTAAACTTTACATCGATTTTTTAAAATTATTTTGAACAATTATGTAGGGTCTCGTAAAAGAAAGTTTGGAAAAATTTTCGACAAGAATAAATAAGAGCCACCCTAGAATGTTATAGTTTCAAAAAATAAAAACCAACTTGGTATGTATCACAGTATGATACGGTATTCATTTGATACTAACAATTTAATCTACTTTGGGTAAAAACATTAGTCAATGATAGAAGTAGCAATTTTAACAATACTTTTTGCGTTTATTACATAATTCATTTAATTTAACGATATGATATCATTATCAATGGTCATGTTTCATATAAGATGTGTATTTATGAAAATGTATACCAAAAGTTTCTTTCGCAATGTGTTCCTCTAATATTGCTAAGTAAATATTAGGTTGTCCCAAAAGCTGGTTTTCAAATGTTTTTAAATATAATTTTCTAAAGAAGTATATTTTTAAATAATTTCATGTAACTCTTCGAGGTCTACCGACCAAGGTAGAGCGCATTTTATCTAAAATAAGATAGCTAATAATAATTATTGTATAAATAATTAATTGTTTGCAACTCCTACTTGTTCTTATTTTAAAAACAACATAAAAGGTTTACAATTTTATTTGGCGTTTCAATCAAATGAATGATTTAAAAATAATATACTATTTGAATAATTTTTTGTCAGTCACTTTGTTCGAAAAAATTAATAAATAATTTCAGCTGAATAAGAGGCTATTGAAGTAGTCAAATTAAGTATTAAATTTAGATATGGTAATTTTTATAGATTACTGATAAACGTTTAGGTGCAGTTAGTTTTAAAATTGTTCTTGCTATTTTAATTAATTAATTGGAAAGACGTTTATATTGTGGTAAATTTTTGCAAAAGAAACACCTCTCTGCATTTGAATAATTAAAAAAGAAGAAATAAAAAGTGATTTGGTTATACAAATAAATAATATGTAGCCAGATAAAACTAATAGAATATTTTATCTTCAGAGTATCCAATCCTTTTATCGACTAAAAGTAAAAATCATCTTTCGGAATACATTGAATTATTTGTCTACTTTGCGAAGCTAGAGTAATTAGTTTACTACAGTATAAGAAAAGAAATTTTTTTTTTAATTGCAATGAATCAGAATTGTAAAAAAAATACTAAAAATTGCATTTTACAACTTTTTTATGTGGATTTATTTTGAAAATTTAAAAAAATACGTTTTGTAGATCTGTGTCAACTAAATGTATGTATTCTGAAAATTTCGTCAAAATCGGTCGACATTCCAACAAGCTACAAACATTTACAGATGGTAAAAATGATGACAGATTTTCATGATTTTCGGCCTACAACTGCAATAAATCTAAAGATTCTTACATCTTTTAATGCCCGTTGCTTTTTCCGCATCAACCTATTTCGATGAAATTTTCACAATGCATTATAATTAACACGGATCTACAAAACGTATTTTTCAAAATTTTCAATATGGGCCTACATAAAAAAGTTGTAAAATGGAATTTTTAGTAAGTTCTCTGTAATTTCGACAACTTGCAATTTTTCTAAAAAAAATGTAGTCACTGTGCAGCAAACCAATTATTTTAATTTTCCAATCAATTTCAAATCGTATGGTTCAATATTAAAAATGTTGTATTTTTAAAATTGTCTGTATATTAGTGGTGCAATAAATCTTTCCAATACTATTGAATATTTTAGAGTTTATTTGGCTTAGAAAATAAATAGGATATATAATTTCAGAAATAAAATTATTTTTATTTTAATAATCTAAACCACTAAATGCAATAAAATATTTTTATTTTAAAATTTTCGATCACATAGAAAAATATTTGCATTTTAACAATCAATAATAATAAGCAAACAATTTGTATTAATTTTAATGAAATTTAAGAACTTAAATATAGATTACTATGTAGCCTATTTCACGCTCACTCTCTCTTTCGCTCTCTCTCTCTTTCGCTCTCTCTCTCACTCTCACTCTCTCCCGCTCTCTGAAAAATACACACTACCATGGCGCTCAATTTTCTGTTTCCCTTCGGAAGGTAACCCGCTCTTCAATTTTCGGTTCCCCTTTGGAAGGCAACCCGCTCCTCATTTAAGTTCCCCTTCGGAAGGCAACCCGCTCGGCGTTTTAGCGTGACAGAATCTACAGAACTATTTTATATAATAGAGAAAGAAAGATTGAATTTTTAAAAGTTTTAGTAAATATTAATAAGGCTTACCGCATACAGTCGCCAAACAACTAAGAATTGAGACTATGACGTGTTTTTCCCCTAACAATTAAAACATATCGGTATACAGCGGTGTTCGCGATAATAATTTGTACCAGCGTTTTTTTTTCGTAAACGGTAAACATTAGAAAAAACCAAATAGGAGGAAGTTGTAGTATATTTTACTAGCAATGTTATAGCGTATCGATATTTTTTGTATTTGTAATATTTTTCTAAAAACACAAAGATGTCCTCCAATTTTTTAAAATGAAATGTCCTATTTTTTACATTATAAATTGATAAAGTATCTTATCCCAATCAAAACTTCAAAAAAGTAAAAAAAATTACGCCAAGTACATGAAAGTGGAAAAAGGAAAAAAGATAGAAGATAATAAACAAAAACAATATAAAAAATATGTGAAATCGAAACGAGCTGCAAGTGCGTAAAGGTGCTTTCCAGTAATGTGCAAAGGCGACACTGTGTAACACAATGTAAGATTCGGTGAAGATAAAATGTAACATTTAGACATTTGCCTAGATGTCTGCGTCCTGGAAGTCAAATATTTGGCGTGGCCAGAAAGGTCAAGGTGTCGATGAATGAAAATTATTTGAAAACCGCAAAATAATGAAGGAATACGCAATGTGTAAAAACTTTATTTAAATTTGTGAATTAGCTACACGCCTACGAAAGGCAAGGTATTGGTGTCGGTAAATTATCTTAGAATTATTTAAAAACGCAAAATAATGAAACTGTACCCGTATTGTCAGTTTTATTTAAATTGACAAATTATTTTTACATTGCCTGGCTACGCCAAGTATTTGACTTCCAAGCCGCGGACATCAAGGCAAATGTCTAAATGTTACATTGTATCGTCACCGAATCTTACATTGTGTTACACAGTGTTAACTTTGCACATTACTGAAAAGCACCTTTATGTACTTGCAGCTCATTTCGATTTTGTTTTTGTTTATTATCTTCTATCTTTTTTTCCTTTTTCCACTTTCATGTACTTGGCGTAATTTTTTAAAGTGAAACTCCTTTGCTGAGGTTAAGAATTTTCTGATGTAACGGAAGTCGATGCGACGGAAGTCGAATGTCGATTGGCGCGAAAATTTAAACTGAGAATGAACAGATAAAAATAATTTCTTACCCCGACGGAATTCGAACCCCGGTCTGCCGATTGGTAGTCCAACAACCAATGATCTTCGAATGACAGCGAAGATTTTGGTAGTGTTGTATACCAACGATAAGATTCTCTCTAGCATTAGTAATCACTCATGTAATCTAAACGTTTCAGTTCGTCTCTCTATCTTCAGTTCGACATTCCATCTACCATTGCTCATCTTTGAACCTTATCCCCATGATTCATCCCTTACTGACCATTAGACCTAAAACAACCCCCACTTTACAGAACCCAAAACCTATATTTCCCGCTGATTTCTTCCTCTCGGAGCATTCTTTTCTCAGTCTTCATTCGCTTCCGATCAGTCTCTTACCGAGTCTTGTCTAGACTACTAAGATCTTTTGTATATCGTCCGTAGTTTGTGTTTCGTTTAGAAATTGTACTTAATAAATATACTTAGGGTAACTGCACCAGTGAATGAACATTTAAGAAATTGTTCAGGAAAATATTTTATTTAAAAAAAAACTATGTGAATTAAAGGAATCTCATATATGCCAAATAGCTCCCTATACTTCATTTGTCAAAAATAAATGAACACAAATACAATGAAATTATTATTATTCTTCTTTATTAAACGTTAAATCAAAAATATGAAAAATACCAGTCAATGAACACTACATTCTAGTAATTGAATAATGCTAGTCCAATCAATGAACAAAATTACTAAACAATATTCTCCTATTTATTTAACTCTTTAATCACAATTTTATCGCTAGTATGCCGTCCGGGTTAAAATTTGTTGAAATTTACAAAAGCGTTCATTTACTGGTGCCCGTTCATTCACTGGTGCAGTTACCCTATATTGAGTATCCGGAATACAACAGTACAGTAATTTCTCAATCGTAGTCCTCGGTCGCCTCTGCAATCGTAGTCCAGTGCCTACCCATTCCACCGCCTGTCAACGCTGCGCCGGGCAGCAGGACGGCGATGTTTGATGTCGGCTCGGGTATATCGGTGTGAACACCACTACATTGACTCGAGTGAATCGAATTTTCAAACTACTTAATTTTCATTATTTTTTTATGAGATTTTACTGGCTTATTCCTGGCATTTTTCTGATTACAACAATACCTAACACGATATAATTCCAACTTTATTTAGTGGTTTAATCGACGATGAAAGTTTTACTTACAAGAAGGACAACGTGTTTGATCTATGCCGGCGACGGCGATTCTTCGCGTCTCTTTCTTTCCAATACGCTCTTCTTCGTTGCGTTCGAAACTTTCATCGTCGATTAAACCACTAAATATTGGCCAAATTATATCGTGTTTGATATGATTTTAAGCAGAAAAATGCCACGAATATGTTGGTGAAAGTTCCATAATGATATCATCGAAAATAAAGAAGCTAAGGTCTTGGTGTTTTATTGTGATGACGCACGGGCCTTTAAACTGTGCCGGCGACGGGGACACGCTTCGGCCACGCGATCCTATTTCATTCTGTCCTTCTCTACGTTCGGCTTGTCGTTTGAAGTCTCAGCGCGGTAGGGTAGACGCAGTCATAAATCAAAAAATAGCCACCCTACTTGATCGTAGTCCGTTCATAACACCGGTGTTGGGACTACGATTGAGAAATTACTGTAGTAGTATCAAACGAAATGGTTAGAAATCCATACATGGTTATGTTACGCCTATAGACTCATAGAGATAGACTGCAACATCTTACGGAAAGAAAGAAAGAAAGCACTAGCCGGGATCTATAGCGCTCTCTCTCACTCTTTGTAACCCGCGCCGCCATTGATGGCTTCAGCGCTTCGTACAGGCCGACGACAGAACGTGTAGCCACGTTTTTATTTTATTCAAGTGATTATTTTATTATTATACAAATGTGTGTTTTTATTATATATATTAGATATATATTTAAAAACCAAGAGGTATGTGTATAAATTACAAAATTACATGTAAAATAAAAAAATAATGTGCGTGGAAACCACACGCGGCAGAATTGAAACTTATTGCTTATTAAGTATAGATACAGATAAATTATTATACCTAATAAGCAATAAGTTTCACTTCTGCCGCGCGTGGTTTCCACGCACATGATTTTTATTAAGCTCCAAGGTTTCGCGAAAACTACCGTGGTTTATGATTTGTAAGAAGAAAAAAGGTATTGATCTGTAACCGTTGAGTCAGTCTTTTCTCGTATAGTATTATAGCAGCGGTGGTACGGAAGCTTAGAAAGCGTAGCAAGCGAGTACTACGTACTTTGACGTTTTCCGAACATAGAGAAGAACAAAGTTAATGTGATCGGCGCCCGATTCGATCAATTTCGCAATTTTTGCAATTTCGCTAGTAACTAATCTGTCACCAATCAATATATTTACAGTCCTCAACCGCCTTTCGACATCCCTGTATCTAAGGCAGGGCCCGCTAGATAGCCTCATTGATGAGTCCTCTAGCGGGTCTAGACCGAAACACCTCTTTCCTTTTTCCTCTTCTATTAAAATATTAATAGCAAACGCGGATTTATCATGTAGGTTCAAACCAGAACCGAAACGTTTGAGAATACATATTTGAAGTAGAAATTGATCAAACCAAGCGCCGAAACCATTAACTTTAACAATTGTTTAATAATTGCGGTCAATAAAAATCAATCATTTATAGAGAAGGATAACACCTGAAAGACAAAGAGGGACTGAGGCTCGAGCAGGTACAGTTGAAAAGGCTACGTATCGAAAACAATGTGAACGTAAATAGGAAAGTGTTTTATTTTTCATTATTTTTTACAGAACTTTTACCAACGCATTTGTGAGATTTTTCTAATTAAAATAAGTCTAAATACGGCATAATTTGGACCATATTTACCGATTTAAAGTCTGATCATAACTCGCTATAGTATAGGTAAATATGATTGACATTATGTCGAATTCGGTCTTTTTTTAACCATGCAAATCCTACAAATATGTTAGTAAAAGTTCTGGAAATAAAGAATAAAAAAGCGTTGTATTTGCGTTACCGTTGTAATCGATACGTGTGCCTTTGATCTATGCCGATTACTACGACTCTGCGCGTCTGTTTTGTTACGAGTCAGGGCCTGAATTTCCTACTCAATATTCATTATTTTTTAATGAGATTTTACTGGCTTATTCCTGGCAAAAAACACTAGTAGGCACTACGGCAACTTTCGCGTACAGCCCTTCGACAGCTTTCAAGTTATGTATTATTGATGGGTCAAATTATATCGTGTTTGGTCTTGCTTTAATCAGAATTTTGCCAGGAATAAGCCAGTAAAATCTAATTCAAAAACTAGCTGGTTATTGTTGCTCGCTCGCTTCGCGAGCTCGCGGGTAGGACTGCTTTTGCGAAAGGGTTAGTGGTACGCATTGCTAGTGAGGCATACAGCTATTAATGGTTTTTTTTAAATTTTGTGTGTGACTCTCCACGAGCCACACAAAGAACTTCCCGATTCGTTAGTTGTAAGCGGTAACATTAGCATTAACTGCATAATTTTAAAAAAATGAAATATATATAATTACGTTTGTTTATTCGGTGGAAAATTTCTATCCTCTCGTATAAATTGCATTCTTGAATGAACTTCTTTCGAAAAAAACTAAAAAATCTAAAAAACTACTTGACCAATATGGACCAAAATCTAATCAGCTCTAAGTTACGACGGGGCACATCGATTGCATCATTTATCATTCTGATCGCATTGTTACTTTTTCAGAAAACGTTAACGAAAAATTTGATAACATAAAAACGGCCATACGCACGCGCGCGCGCACACACACACACACACACACTAACAATTTGATAAAAATAGTCTAAAATGACTTCAATAACCATGAAACGTGAAGATCTGCTAAAAAATCGATTTTCGATTTTCGGGGTAATTACAGTAACTTCCCTATGAATCGGGAAGTTAATAATGAATATTGAGTAGGAAATTTACTAATAGACACTACGGCAACTTGCGCGTACAGCCGTCCGACAACTTTCAAGACATTACTGATGGGCCAAATTATACCGTGTTCGGTCTTGCTTTAATCAGAATTTTGCCAGGAATAAGCCAGTGAAATCTCATTAAAAAATAATGGAGAATAAAAGATTTTTAATTGTCATTACATTGTGCGAACACGTGGGCCTTTAAATTGTGTCGGCGACGCCGACACGCTCGGCCACGCGATCATTATGTCCTTCTCTACGTTCGGCTTTCGATTGATGTCTCGGCGCGGTAGACTGTAGAGGCCAGTCATAAATCAAAAGACGAGCAGTTGTCCTGGAAGTTGTCGCTTCAGAGAACAGCTCCTGCGGCAACTATCGCGACATTACTGTAATTTCAATTGCATTTAGCGGTTTAATCGATGAAGAAAGTAACGGTCGCAAGGAAGGAAAGCGCATGTGCACGAAAGACACGCGGACAGTCGCCGTAAATAAATATGAGCCAAATGATATCGTGTTTGGTCTTATTTTAATCAGAAAAATCCCAGAAATAAGTTAGTCTTAAGTAAAAGTTCCATAAAAAATGAATGCAAAATAAAGCATTTTTAATTAGCATGACATTGTGCTAACATGCGGGCCTTTGAACTGTGCCGGCGACGGCGACACGCTTCGGCCACGCGATCCGTATTTCATTCTATCCTAATTATATTCGGCTTTCGTTTGAATTTTCGGCACGGTTGATGCGGTAGACGCAGTCATAAAAAAAAATTTGTCTTTATACGATCACTCTCCGTACAGAACACGGCTGTGGGAGATTAAGTGCGACTTTGCTGCACGTTTTGACCTTTCAATCGAAATGATAATGTGTTAGCTAACTGTGAACGGTTCGAGATGTTTCCAAGTTCTAATTTTCTGTATCGTATCACGTATGAATAATATGAATAAAATATAAATGCATTCATTCATAATGAATTCATAAAATGAATTCTAATTGGTGAGTGTGCTGAAGTAAAACTGTATTTTGGATAGAATAAATTAGGTGAGAAAGATCAAAAGTGCTGTTTGCTAAGGGCTTTGCTCACGGAGATTTCGAAGTTGTGTCCGATGACACCCAACTAATTGCGGGCCTGTCGCGCGTCGCACAGTGGGGTATTTGTCCGAAAAACGGGAATAAAATATTATAGCGTTATTTATTGACCCAGGCTCATAAAAAAGTAGGTCGTTTTGACCTAGATTCGTCTTGACGCCTGTTATGAGATTATGAAATAAAAAATGTACTTCAACATTTCAAAAATCAAAATAATTTTTATTTTTTGTCGAAAACAAACTGCTTTTGAAATTTTAAATATATAATTCTATACATGTTTCAATACTGCTCAACTTTTATTGGAACCATCTTGTCGTCAAATTATCCGAACACTTGAAAAGTAGTGATAATGATTACGGCGATGCTTTGATTACGATGATGTACAGAGTTGAGATAGGTGTATAAACTCTTCACAGATTACATTCTGTTATCATCTAAATTAGTATTGTTATTAATATTTCAACATTACCAATCATTCTATAAGTTTTTTTTCAATTTCAAAACTTTATTGACGATTTTGGTATACTATTCAACTAAATTGAGCACTTTTGCTTGTATTATATATATATATATATATATATATATATATATATATATATATATATATATATATATATATATATATATATATATATATATATATATATATATATATATATATATATATATATATATATATATATATATATATATATATATATAATACAAGCAAAAGTGCTCAATTTAGTTGAATAGTATACCAAAATCGTCAATAAAGTTATATATATATATAATTTTACACACACACACACACACACACACACACACACACACACACACACACACACACACACACACACACACACACACACACACACACACACTCTTACAGTGACGAGGCAAATTGAATGAGGTAGAAAAATGTCATTATCTAAAAATTGGTTAATCCGAGAATATTTTCACATTAAAACAATTAATATTGATTCTTGAAAAAACCCGAGAAAATGCTATAAAAAGTTAAACGCCTGACGCATGAAGGCAAAAGCATTAAAACACCTGAAATTGATAAAAGAAATGTAAAATGATGTATTTTACCAGCAAAATCGATAACTAATTGATGTAATTGATTATTAATCGGGGTAAACATTTGTTAATTTTAGTTATTATAAATCAACGGCATGTTATTGCTAAAGGCTTGAAAAGATATGTTTTGTACTGTAAATAAAAATCAATATAAATTAATCTGAAAATAGGAGCAGCATTTTTGCTATTTATCAACAGAAATTCAAGAATAATTACGAACGCAAATGAAAAATTCTAGTACTCGATCATTTTCGCAAAGGATAAAGAAATACCAATTAGTTCTAAAAGTACAAATGCCATCTGCCTATACATACAGTTTAATGTAACACTTCATAAATTAGATGTAATTGAAAATTTTATCACGATTCCGTTTGTGCTCAATTCGCAAAGTTTGGAGTTAACAATCACGAGTGGGATAATCTTGAGACGTGCAATTCACATTGACATTTACCAACAGGATAATCGCAGTGTAAGTGTACGTGATGCCATAAACACTTACGAACAGGATAATTGCAGTTGACACGCGCATTGTCACTCGGCGTATGTGTATAAATGTGCATGCGAGTCTTTTTCAGGACATAGTGGAGACCTCATAAAGTAATACCGTTCGGCGATAATATACAACTCGATACGCGATTTCTGTAGAAAAATATAGTAAAACATATTAAGAATTGTACAGGGTGATTCAGCTAACAATGTAACAGTAGATAGATATGTACAATACAATACAAAAAAAGTACTCCAGTAGCACAAAACATTGTATACACATTCATATAATATTAAAAAGCGATTCAATCTTTTTTTAATATTCAAATATTCATACAATATTTATTTTATATTAAGTAACGAATATTATTTTATAAATATGGAGGAAATATCTATTTCATGTTACGAGAAAAATATCTTTCTCTAAATATTAAATGAATCTATATTTCATGTTAGAAATAGAATATTCTTTCCTAATATACATATAATATTTATTTCATATTATGAAAAAAATATTTCTTCTCATTATACAACGAATCTCTATTTAATATTAAAAATAGAATAGTTTTTCCTAATATACAAATAATATTTCTATTTCATACCATGAAAAAAATATTTTTTTCATAAAATAAATCTTTATGTAATATTAGAAATAGAAATTTTTAAGTATCTTGAAAACAAGATAATTTAATAATTTTTTGCTATGGTAATCATTTTTTACACAGAATAAACAGTGAAATCGATTAGTACAACAAAAAATATGCATTTCTACTTAAAGAAATGATGCAATTGTTAATTGCACATGCACAGTTGCACAAAGAAAAATCTATGGGCCTACGAATGTAGCATTCCCCGAACCATTAATCTTTCTAACTGCATAAAAAAATTCTGTATTTTCAATAAACCCCTTTCGAAGACGAAGATAAATATTCCCTCGAGTAGTGCACAACAAGTAGTGTTATTATATTATATTTTCCAATTTTTGTTATAACTTTTTCTTAAATTTGAAGATTTAATTGAACGTTATCTAAATATGAGTTTCACATTTTTTAAATATTTACTTTATGTTTTTTAAATATGTAATTTATATTCTCTGAATATTTAGCTTATATTTTCTGAACATTGAATTTACATTTCTTGTATATGTATAGAATATTCGGATCTAATATTTTTCTCATATGAAAAAGTGTGGCTTAAAAAATATTTTTTCAATATTTGAAAAAAACATTTACCCAATATTTTTGTGCTACTAGGGTATGGTCAGAAATATTGATTATACGCAAAAATGTTTCAGATGAAAGTTGTTTAGTATCGAGGGGGACATCATGTGATGGGATTATTATTTTTCTCAATGGACACTCCAATTGAGGAGAAGGTCAACTTTCTTCTTTTAATGGAATGATCTATTTTTTTATCTACCATCAAATAGTGATTTTTAAGATGAGTTCAGTGACCTATGACTCAAGGTCAAACTTAGAGGGAAATACAGAAAAGATGTGATCGTTTTATTTGTATTTTAGTTCGTGCCTTCGAAAATTTCACATCAAAACAATAACATATGTTCAATATCAGCATTACTCAGGACACCATCAAAGTCATTACCAATGAAATGAAAACAAACGTATTTATTATGTATTACATACTGTCCTTTTTTGCAAGTTGATCAGTTTAGTTTCATTACTGTTTGTGCTAAGGTACCCTTCGCTGAACGATAGTACTTGAATAAGTGGTGAAAATGGAAATGTATCCAAATTGTTTTGACATTTTTATGTTACTAGAATACAGGAAAAATTATAAAATAGCTGTTAATTTGCGTTTTTTATGACACCTGAAAACAGGAAAGTCAGAATACGCGAAGCTTGTGCTAAGATAAATGTTGAAATCAAAGTATCATTCAAATTATGTTTGTAGAATCATGATCGAACCTGGGCGCCGATAACATCAATTTCTATTTGTCTAACAACAATGTGCGATTGCGAAAAATAATCTTTAAATGTTGAAATGTTGAGCAAGGTTAGAGAATCATTTAAACAAAGAATTGTTAAGTCCATTGAAGAAAGTGGTAATCATTTTGAACAAATACTATGTATTAAAGTACAAATGAAACGATCATACTTTTTATGCATTTCCCTGCAAGTTTGACCTTGAACGACCTTGAGTCATAAGTCATTGTATTCATATTAAAATGCACTATTTGATGGTGATAAAAAACATATCATTCCATTTAAAGAAAGAAAGTTGACCTTCACCTCACCTTGGAGTGCCCACCGGGAAAAATAAAAGTCCCATCACTTGATGTACCTCTCAGTACTGAACAACTTTCATCTGTAACATTTTTGCGTATAATCAATATTTTTGGAGATATTCGTCTGCAATGCTTTATAATTGTCACGCTGAATAAATGGCTGGAACGAAAATGGTACACTATCAAAAATAGCAGACAATGTAACAACAACAACTAGATTTGTCATATTTTGCTTTTTTATCGAGATATAAAAGTATACCTTGAGATTTTTCTTATCCCTAACAGGTGCCTAACAGCATTTGCCATAGTTATTATATATTGCCAAGTGTTGGACGTGGTGCAATTCCGAGATAATTATTTTTTTTTGTCATTGCTAAACGAGGAGTCTTTAATTATTGAAAAAAATTTCTTAAGTTACTTCTAACTGTGATAAAAATAATTATTATATTGATTTTTTGTTATTTTTCTATACAGGGTCATCCGTTTTTAAACGAACAAACGTAAACCAGCTATAAAGAACCCCAAATGGAACAAGTTTTACCCCTGCCACTTTTTTTGTTTCGGCCTTGATTTCTAGAAAATTGGAAAAAAACCATAATTTTTTTAGTTCACATAAACTTGAATATCTCGGGACTCCTGATGAATCTTGATGATTTTTTCTTTGTTGTGTTGAAAATAAACAGGAGCATCTTTTTTTGTTCCCAAAATTTTTTTGTATGACCTTCGAATCTTGGTTTTTTCTGGATCGGACTGTAGCTATCTGAACGGTTCCAGGATGCGTGACTTCAATGGATGATATTTTCTTGGAATAAACGTGCTAAAAAAAACAAAAATATTTTGTTAACAAAAAAGATGCCCCTATTTATTTTAAACCAAACAAAGGAAAAATCATCAAGATTCATCACTGGAGTCCCGAGATATTCAAGTTTATGTGAACTAAAAAAATTATGGTTTTTTTCCAATTTTCTAGAAATCAAGGCCGAAACAAAAAAAGTGGAAGGGGTAAAACTTGTTCCATTTGGGGTTCTTTATAGCTGGTTTACGTTTGTCCGTTTAAAAACGGATGACCCTGTATATTGCCAAGTGTTGGACGTGGTGCAGTTCCGAGATAATTAATTTTTTTGTCATTGCTAAACGAGGAGTCATTAATTATCGAAAAAAAATTTCTTAAGTTACTTCTAACTGTGATAAAAATAATGATTATATTGATTTTTTGTTATTTTTCTATATACCTATCAATAAATAATGATTTACAAAAGATTCGTGGTTATTGGTTCAGTTATGCTCCTTACTGTAAATAATGTGAAGATAAAACAATAAATACAATCAATGAAACAAAAAGTTATATTAGAAAAAAGAAGGATTTGTTTTGAAAAACACAAACATGTTAAAGGTGAATTCTTCTCGATCGGAAATTTGGATAATTAAAGTTTAAATGATATCGGCGCCAGGTTCGATCATTTTAGAAAGAAAAAACAACAAATGTGCAATTAGTAAATGTTTCTGACGTTTCGATCCCGATGTGGATCTTTTTCAAAGAACAAGTATTGCGTCTGAAAATATTTGAAAACACAAAATATGTCAGAATGCAAATTTTCACAATTTGTAATATAGAAAAACCATAAAATAAAATTTAATGTTTAATGGAAACTTACTTGTTGTATAGAAAAAGGACATAACATTGTAACACAAATTTTAAGCTAATATGTATACTATTTAACTACATGGTGGCAAATACACAACTGGACACGTGCTGTTCAAAGGCAAAGGTAACAAACATGTTAGTAGTACATTTAAAAATTGCAGTATTCAATCCGCTGGTGTTGATTTCACCTTATCCGGTCCACGGAGGGTTAACCGGAGGCATAGCTTCCCACGGAAGGTAGTGAATGGAAAGCTGCGGGTTCATAGTGAGTACGCAGCATCTAACAATAAAAGAGACGACGAGACGAATCGGCGGAATTACATCACAATTAGCGATTCGTATAATTTAATAAAGCATTGGCCGACCCCTTTTCAGAGTTCAAAGATCAGGTCAGATTGGCCGCGCGCCTCGACACGATTCAATTACGGTAGATTGCTTGTCCCAGGAACTGAGTCACGAGTATTTCAATATCCGACGAAGAAAACACTAACGCGCACACTGGTCGTTTCTTTGTCGAAGCCTCGCGCCTTTGTTGAATCATTGTTCCACAGAGTACATTTTTGAGCAAAATTAAAGAATTTTACTTTCGAAGCCGAAACCGATTTTCCGTTTGAAAGCTCGTCTTCTGCCACCCGCCTGATCATTCGATCACGCTTGATGTGATCATCGAACTGTGATCTTTTCCTGTGATTTAAAACAATTTTTTATTCTGAACGTATTCATTTTTTCTCATTTAGTTTCGATAAAAGTAGAATTCCTTCGATGGTGGCAAATATTACGTTTAGCCGACTCAGCTAGGATGACCCTGACCTTGTCATATGTTACTCTCGCGAGTAACCTTGAAAAGTTATTAGCCGTAGCTCGATGTTTATCAAAAAGTTATTAATAAAAATATATCAATGCTATGAATCTGTGCGTATGTACGCGAGAGTCTTCACAGATAGTTGCGTAGGGTTAGTATTGTATAGGATTAACTTGTTGAAAAGCTACAATTTTACCGTTCTTGTATTGGTTGGGGTTAGTGAGGTGAGGAGCAGGGAAGTAGTCCAGTCGGCAGGTCGAAAAATAGGCGTCTACCTGGAAAGTATTGCGAACTCAATGAAATTTTGACACGTCATTTAGGGGTACTCTGGGGTGTCGCATCTGAGTTTTTGACCTCGAGGAACCTGAGCTAACTTGGGGAGGGAGTAAAAACCACGATTTTTATTACCTAAGTTAGCACAGGGTCCTCGAGGTGGAAAGCTCAGATACGACACTCCAGAGTACCCCTAAATGACTTGTCAAAATTTCATTGAGTTCGGAATACTTTCCAGGTAAAAGTACCTGGCGACTGGACTAAAGACGCCGATCATACATAGAAAAATTCGTGCGAAATGTGGAAGAATGCAAGCGCAGTCGGGGCCGGTCGACCCTCTCTGCCCCCTCACCTCGCTGACCCCAACCAAATCCAAGTATACCTTCTTTCTGAAATCTTGTACATTACTTCCAACCTTTATATTTATGTTTTCGAAACTGGATATCCGAATATCCCCACACTCCCCGTTCTAATAATTAAAGGGGTAAGGTACCCACGTGGCATCACTAGAATCTAACTAGAATCTAACTAGAATCTAACTAGAATCCAACTAGAATCCAACTAGAATCCAACTAGAATCCAACTAGAATCCAACTAGAATCCAACTAGAATCCAACTAGAATCCAACTAGAATCCAACTAGAATCCAACTAGAATCCAACTAGAATCCAACTAGAATCCAACTAGAATCCAACTAGAATCCAACTAGAATCCAACTAGAATCCAACTAGAATCCAACTAGAATCCAACTAGAATCCAACTAGAATCCAACTAGAATCCAACTAGAATCCAACTAGAATCCAACTAGAATCCAACTAGAATCCAACTAGAATCCAACTAGAATCCAACTAGAATCCAACTAGAATCCAACTAGATTTTGGGCCAAAACAGGGGTTTACGCGGGAACACTTCACGTTCTCATACGATTATATTTTGAGCAGAGTTTGGGCTCATTCGAAAGAGGAAGGTTAGACGCAGTGCGCTCTTCTCATGTTTTTTTTTAGATGATGTTTATATGAAGTAATACGAGAGTCCAAAGTAGGCGAAACAAATGAAGAACAATTCCGGAGATTCTAATGTATTTTTCGTTCACAAAAAGATTTTTCTCGCAAAAATATGACGTGAAGTGTTCCCGCGTGATCGCATTCAATTGTTCCCCAGATTCCGTTCATGAAAGGTGAGTAGAAGCAATTTTAGTTCAGCTACTTAGATGAGATGGCGCTTAGTCAGGTGAACTCAGGTGAACTATCAGCGTAGTTTCGTAATAACAAAAGTGTAAAGGGCATGAAGCCACTCGGATCCATTAATAGCAATAAAGATAATGATTAAAAGAAAAAAATCTGTAATTATAGCGAAATTGAAGCGTTAGATTGATGCAAATGTATGTTCATCACTGTTGCCAAATTGGTTTTCCGCGCGGAGGTTGGTCACAATGAAAAATACCAGTCACGTGATTACCCTACCCCCTTAAGACGAGCGAGTTTCCCTAAACCGGACGCTTAAGATTTTCCTGAAATAAATAAGGGAACATAATGTTAAATCTTTCTATTCTACATTATTTATAAGATAATATTATATATAAGATATTATATTATAATGTATTATATTATATTATAAGATATTATATTATATTATATTATAGATATTACATTATATTATATTACAGATATTATATTATATTATAAGATATTATATATATTATTTATAAGATAATATTATAATTATTTATGAGATAATATAATACGCAAGTGCGTATTTAATTTTTATATTTTACCAATTTTTGGTAATTTACGTGGCTGTGTCACATTCAAAACAGTATATTTAATTTCAAAATTTTAATATTAATTTCTTTTTCAGACGCAAAAATTTGGGTCTCTTGATAATGATCCGCATTGGGATCGAAACGTTGAGGAATTTAAATATTTAACTTGCATTATATATATTATTCGAAATCCAATTAAAAGGAGAAAATAATCATTATTATAATAAGAGTAAAATTAAATAAACGTTAAACTTCGGTATACGATTTTGAAAGATTCAATCGCTGACGTCTAGTACCGGACATAGTAAAACTTACTAACAATAAGTTAAAAGGGGATAGACTCGTTTCCAGGACTGCAAGAGTTCGGGACGCGCTTTCTCATTTCTGCATAATATAGACGATGGGGTTTTGAGGGCGATCTCGACCTAGATTGATCTTTTATCTAGCCCTTTTGACTACTGAGAACCCCATCATGGCATTATCGGGCAATTAGAACGCTCACCCCGCACCCTTACAATTCTGGAATAACGAGTCTATTCCCGTAATTGTTCTAACGGGTACAGCGATCTCATAATATTAAAAAAAATGTCAATACAAAAATTTTGCGTGGTAATATGGGTGATATGATAGTCATGAATATCATAACGAGGAATATTCTCCGATGTATCTCAAATTTTCACGATTTACGGCCTATAACTGCCATTTTTGCCACTTTTGTTTATAACTCATAAACCAATTAACCAATTTCAACGAAATTTTCAGAATGAAGGAAGAAATGTTTGGTCTTGACTGCCATAGGTATATTCAACATTTTTGAATCGATGAAAATTTATGAAAAGAATTGCCGCAAAATTGTTCTTGTCTTTGAATTTCAAGGTCAATTTTTTTCCTCTGTTGCATTGTATTGTACCCAACATGGGTAAAATAAATTTTATTCATAAAGCATCTAGATTTTAAAATGAAACGCTACTTTGCTACTATGTTTGCATGCATAAACACAGTCATGACGAGAATGTAAACACACCGCTACAACGTTACAGATCAGATAAACATAGCTCGAGCAGTCCCTGCTATCGTGATCTTGTTTGCTTTGCATTGACTGATATGCGTAGTATTTATAATGGTGCGAAAATATGCATAAGTATCCGGCAAATGCTTCGTGCGATAGATCAATCATTTGGAAGCTATGGCGGATCACGCGAAATATACGTCTTCTTTTTCTTAATATATAAAAATGAAAAGTTTGTATGTTTGTATCATCCGATCAATATTATTCGGTATGAGGATCGCGGCGCCGACTACCGAGCAGAACCGCCTAGATGATTGTACGAACATAGGGTGTGTTCCGTTTCACGCATCAAGCGCATGGATCGCATTGAATATGATGCGCGCATTGGTATCGTTCTGTTTCGTTAATGCACATGACGTGTGATGATGCGCGCTTGGAAACGGAACGCTTTTCCATGCATTTGATGCGAATCAAAAATGGTTGCTTACATGGATGATACAACGATTTCTGCATTAACTTTATTTTTATTAAATAGAAAAGATAAAATGAAGAATTGAACAATTGTAGTGATTGGAGTGATACTACCGATATCCATGGCAGCGAAGATAAATTGGAAGATATTTTTACAAATTTTGATTTGAAGTTAATTTATTCAATATTAATGGTTGACGAAACGCGAGGAGAAATTGTTTTAACCGAAACAGTAGAAGATTATGTCGTGCGAGTTATCCCTGAAGATTCAGCTGTATGTAAAGAAATTTCATCATTCTATCTCATTTCTATCGGAAGTTATTCCTTTTTGAATCGAGTTAGGTCAAGTTTCCCCACTGTGCGTCGCCCGCCAGTGCAAACCGCCCCGAAGGTCCAGGCACGAGGGCGTGCCGTAGGTACGCCACGAGCAGCTAGTGTACTATGAAGCGTGGTTTAATGAATCTGCTTTGATGAATCTTCGATTAACTTTTTTATCGTATGTTTAGAACAATTTGAACAATTATTAATACTACTACAACTATTCATATATGGCATTGCAGAGCAAGAATTTTTAGCCTTGATTGTACTCGTGAAGTGTACTCGTAGGAGTAGCTTTTACAAACGGGTCGCCTCGTTTAGAGCACAGGAGTGGACCAGCCGGTGTCTATTTCACCATCGGGTCGCCACTATAAATGTTGGAATCTAATCTATAGTTAGCTTCGTAGATTTGAATAACTATATATTTTCGTATGTAATAATAATCATTTATTTTATTTCGACTTCGCGACCAAGAAATTGGACTTGGTCTTACAGATCTACTGTATCACTCATCCCATCATCCATCCATCCATCAATATCTAATGCCATTTATTAATCTAATCTAATCTAATCTATCTTAATCCATCCTAGTATCTTATATCTAATATTGCCTCTCCCTCTTTCCTTTCGGTTATTTCTTTCGTTTTTGCTTCGATACTCCCGATCCAGTCTACTGTTTATTTCACTCTTTTATTTCGTACTTATCTTTTCTTTACTTAAATTTGTTCGGTCTATCTCTTCACAATCTTCTTCCAGATTCTTTAGCGTCCCTAGTTGTCTCTCGCATATAGTAATGTCGCGATAGTTGCCGCAGTGCCTACCCATTCCACCAGATGTCAATGCTGCGCCGGGCCGCAAGGCGGCGATGTTTGATGTCGGCTCGGGTATATCGGTGTAAACGCCACTACATTGACACCATGAATCGAATTTTCAAACTGCTTAATTTTCATTATATTTTTATGAGATTTTACTGGCTTATTCCTAGCAAAATTCTGATTAAAACAAGACCAAAAACGGTATAATTTGGCCCATTAGTAATGTCTTGAAAGTTGTCGGAGGGCTGTATGCAAAAGTTGCCGTAGTGCCTACTAGTGAATTTCCTACTCAACGTTCATTATTTTTAATGAGATTTTACTGGTTTTTTCCTGGCAAAATTCACTAGTAGGCACTACGACAACTTTCAAGACATTACTGATGGGCCAAATTATACCGTGTTTGGTCTTGTTTTAATCAGAATTTTGCCAGGAACAAGCCAGTAAAATCTCATTAAAAAATAATGGAGAATAAAGCATTTTTAATTGGCATTACATTGTGGGAACACGCGGGCCTTTAAACTGTGCCGGCGACAACAACACGCTCGGCCACGCGATTATTCTGTCCTTCTCTACGTTCGGCTTTCGATTGATGTCTCGGCGCGGTAGACTGTAGAGGCCAGTCATAAATCAAAATATGAGCAGTTGTCTTGGAAGTTGTCGCTCCAGAGAACAGCTCCTGCGGCAACTATCGCGACATTACTGTACCATAATGCAGGTTTTGCAGTCCACCAGTTCATGTAGCGTCTCCTTAGGAATGTTCATGTCTTCTCATATCGTCATCAGCTTCTGCATTCCTGTGGCGCTCAGGTGTCCCAGTTTTCTGTGTCAATCTTTTCTTGTATCAAGTACTTTTTAAAGCACTGCATATGTCTTCCCTGTCACCGGTCTCTGACTTCAAATCTATCGTATTTAGACTTTGTTCTGTTTTTGCTCCTGCTAAAACTTCGTTTTCATTCACAGAAACTGTTATCTTTTACTTAGTGATCAATACGTCACCTCCTTTCTCTGTGATTGCATTTACTGACAGTAAGTTCGTGCTCAGATTTGGAACATGCATGATTTCAGTCAGCGTACATGCATCGAATGTTATGCTTCCCACTTTTTCTGCTTTTATAAACTCTGATTTCTTGGCGGTCCCTACCTCCATGTTTATAGCCTTCACAGAGCGGAGATGTTCTCCGCAGTTGGTCATGTGTGAGGTTGTTCCTGAGTCAACTACCCATGTCATACTACGGCCGTGCCGACCTCGCAAGCGCCCTGTCCTTGTACAGGACGTGTCGGGACGGCCAGTGGTGGAGACACCACTAAACTCTCGCAAACCCTTTTGAAATGCGAGCCTGCATGAGACCGAGCTCTGAGCTAGTAACTCTGCCTCCTCGTGGCCCCCGTTGGTAACGTTTCACCGGCGGTGCAACCTCTCGAGATCGCACCGACGGAGAAGCGGCTAAATGAGTTATCTCCCGTATGCACTGTGGGACGGATGGCCATTTTAGGTGGAAAAAAATCATGTCAGAAGATAGATATAACATTCATATATACTTCTTTGGGAATGTTCACTGACCCTAATTATACCAAAAATAATTCATTTAACAGCGATATAAGCATAGAAATCAATGCGTGAAAACTTCGAACCGTAATACGGCGAAATCGTACGTTTATATTCGTTACAAAGAAAGTTGTGTCAGAGCAATAAATAAGAATCTTTAAGCTTCTATGCACGATTTCCTATATTATTATAAATAAATGTTTACGTTAATGTTCAAAAATTTCGTTAGTAAAGTCCTTTACAATAATTTTTAGACATTGTTTAAGTACCAGTTTACTACGTCATTTAGTTGACTTTAGCAGAGAAGAACGAAAAATCGCGGGAAAACGCGGGCGTGAGACTTTTTTTATTTATAAGTTCAAACTATTCTAAAGAGATTCTGACAAAAAAAACTTGCGGAATGTTGCGGATCCGCCTGCTACAATTTTTTAAATTTCACCGTGCGTACCGTATCACCGTGCGTACGGTGTGAAAGTGGCTCAACAAATGACGGTAACACAACTAGACGTTTTTTCAAAAATTATAAAAAAACCTCGGAAATAACTGGAATTAATGTGGAATTCCTTGAACGGTTCTTTTACATATTATCTGCTCTTTCTTCAGGTTACCATATTAATTTAGTAAATTTCAAGAAATTTGTTTGTGAAACAAAAGATCTATATTTAACATTATATTCTTGGTATTATATGCCCGTCACAGTTCATAAATTATTATACCACAGTTTAGAAATATATGTATAAATCATGCCTATTGCCCATTGGGATGATGTCTGAAGAGGCTCAAGAAGCTCGCAACAAAGATGTAAGATGGTTTAGGATTGGCCACACAAGGAAGAATTCACGTGTAAATACAAATTACGATTTAATGGCAATGCTGTTAATAACTTCAGATCCAGTTATAAATGAATATAGAGTGATACCACAAAAAAAGGAAATTACCATAAGGTATATTAGACTTTATTATATTGACCGGAATTCCGTATTGACCGGAATTCCGTATTGACCGGAATTAAGAAATCAGTATTGACCGGAACTTCCGTCTAATACCACAAATATTTTTAGTTTACAGCGACAGTGATATTACCAAAGAACCATTGTTATGTTGTTTTGTAGTTATGTTTATGGTGTTATACTTATTTAATACTACTGTTACATTTTTTATTTATTATTTAATATTATTATTGCATTTTTTATTTCTTTTTATGTTTGTTTATGTAATTTATATAATATTTTTTACATAAATACTATTTTTAAAGGCTGTATATATGTTAAATCTAATTTCTTGACCTAATACAACATTTGAATCGGTTTCAAAAATCGTGATCTATGATTTTTTCCCATAAATTTCAATTTTCTTAAAATTTCCTTTATATTAACAATCGAGTGCTGAATTGATGATACTTTATGTGTAAGAAATTACATGTAATTAAAAAATTTTGTTCAAAAAATAAAAAAAAAATTTTTTTTGCAATTAAAATTACCATAAACTTAAAGATTGAGATCTCCTCTTTACAACGACACCACACACGTTAATATTACTAGCCGCATCTGATGCGTAGGATTTTTTTCCACCTAAAATGGCCATCCGTCCCACTGTGGTATGGGACGGTCTACCCTCCTGATGATCCTTAAGGGTGTAGATCCGCTCTCTAGTGTGCATGACTCACACAGCGTAGATCCATATACATGCACGAGGATTGCAAGGGTCCGGCAAATTACAAACTATGCCCTTTTACTGCATATTTGCGACCCGTACGACGTCACAATCGTTAGATGAAAGATGAGTCTAGCGCGCTATGAAGCTACAATTTTGAAATTATGCGCTATAGAGGCGTAATCGACTTTATTAGACAGCAAACAGCTGAGCATCGAGTTGAGAGGCATGCAATATGGCGGTACTACGACTCCCTACGAACGCTTATGTCTATTTCAGCTAAGTCAGTCCCCAACGAGCCGAGTTGTCGGGGTTGTATCGGTAAAACAGAGGGAGGCTCTGCGAAGAGGCCCGACTAGCCGTCCCACGATGCGCTCGCACGGGGCGAATGAGAGGTTCGGTATTTGAGAAAACACAAGTTTGCTATGCACATTTCGGTGCTCTGCGTAGTCGCTATCGCTAGATGAAGGATCAATCTAGCGCGCTATGTCCCTACAATTTCGATATTATGCTTTACAGAACGGCAATCGACGATATTCGAAAGGATTTTCGGGATTTGCGCGTCTGTGTGCCTCAAGACGGTCAGTCGAGCCTGCTTGCGGAGCCTCCCGAAAATGCTGTCGAATATCGTCGATTGCCGTTCTGTAAAGCATAATATCGAAATTGTAGGGACATAGCGCGCTAGATGGATCCTTCATCTAGCGATCGCGACCACGCAGAGCACCGAAATGTGCATAGCAAACTTGTATTTTCGCAAATACCGAACCTCTCATTCGCCCCGTGCGAGTGCATCGTGGGACGGCTAGTCGGGCCTCTTCGCTGAGCCTCCCTCTGTTTTACCGATACAACCCCGACAACTCGGCTCGTTGGGGACTGACTTAGCTGAAATAGACATAAGCGTTCGTAGGGAGTCGTAGTACCGCCATATTGCATGCCTCTCAACTCGATGCTCAGCTGTTTGCTGTCTAATAAAGTCGATTACGCCTCTATAGCGCATAATTTCAAAATTGTAGCTTCATAGCGCGCTAGACTCATCTTTCATCTAACGATTGTGACGTCGTACGGGTCGCAAATATGCAGTAAAAGGGCATAGTTTGTAATTTGCCGGACCCTTGCAATCCTCGTGCATGTATATGGATCTACGCTGTGTGAGTCATGCACACTAGAGAGCGGATCTACACCCTTAACTGGTGAAGGAGGGGTTTTTCCAAGTCCCAATCCACAACATCTCGGACTTCCCTTCGTAGTTGTTTCAAAAGCTAGACTCAACATCGACTAGTATAAGTCGCGATAAGCGACTTCGGCCCAGTCCAGAGCCGGCTTTGGCCCCCAAAGCTCTCTCACGTAGTAGACAATAACCCTGAAGAAGCTAGGGTATGTGTAAATTATGAGGTGCACAAGTTTTAAAGGAAACGGAGTTTATTCAACGTTCATACACAGTCGTGTAGCTTCTCATCCTTTTTCTGCTCTCGCCAGCTTTTATAAAATCTATGCGAGAGGCGTATCTTATTTTGGCTACGCTGATTGGGCAACTTCTAAACAATTGCTGCCAGTCAGGTAGCCGTCTTCTTAGGTACACCCCCAACTTCCCTTGCGTCCGAAGCGCGCTTTTTGGGGAAGTTAAGAGTTACCGTTATTTTTATGACGTAGCGGGTTTTTTCTTCCGGGTCCGCGAGGGACCGAGTCGTGGCCTTGCCTGGGCCTCTGGAACCTCGGTCAGCGTGACTCTTCGGTAACTCGGGGGTTTATGATGTCGGCATTCGCTATTGAGGCTGAGACGGAAAGTATTACGGGCAATATACAAATTGTACGCGTTAAAATTAATGTTAAGAGATTGAAGCATGGACCGAAGTATACAAATGGAGGAAACCGTATCGTTAGATAATTGGTTCCTTTTTTTATTTTTCACATCGGTGACTATTGAAAATATCCGCTCGGCCTCGGCATTTGAATGGTGCAAAGAAAAAACTACTTCAACTAATAATTCTAAATTTGGAAACATTCTTTCCCCATCTATATCCGTAAATTTAAAAATTCTATACCACATTTCAACAATTTCTAAGGAAGCTAATTCTTTTTTCTGCTCGTCATCATAACAGGATGGCAAAATTCACCATTCAAAAGCTAATTGATTTATATCTAAATTTCCTATCCGGTTGGCAATATAAGTTAAGTCTCTAATTTTTAGTCTACCTTTATCATGCAACGCTACTTCAGGGTCTAAAAAAGTTAATTCTTGAAACAATTTGTCGTTTAAAGGTAGACGTTTAAGCATTTCTCGAACTGCAGTGGTATAAAAATTCATGCAATTAGACCAAATATTACGTGAACACTCAACATCTAAAGTTCCCAATAAGCATTCACATTCTGGACCAACATATATATCTTCTACATCCATTAAATTATCTTTAACATTAATATTTATCTTGGCAAAATCTTTTAAAGCGTTAGGCTTCATAAAATTTTGCCCTATTCGATTAACTATCTGCCGACTGTTCTCAAATAATTTATGAATTAAAATATCTCTCGATTGAAAGAGAGCATCGAAACTATTAAAAAAATTTAACGCGTATTTTAAAAATAATATGTAAGCTTTAATGCTGTCGTCATTTAAATACTCTAAAATAATTTTGGCAGATTTTGACTTATCATCTTCGACAACAGCTAAAATGAAATAATTTTTTAAAACTTCCCAATTTTTAATTAATTTAATAATACATTGGTGCATACAATGCCACCTCGTGTTTGCTAATTTCAAAAGTTTATTGCGTTTTACGCCAAAAAAATCCTGAAATTCAGTAAAAATTGCGCATCTCTTTGCACTGGCCGAAACATAAGTGGCAACTTTTCTAGTTAGCCTTTCACATTCATACGGTAACTCGTCACACGCATTACTAGATATAATCGCGGACGTGTGACATATGCAATTCAACAATATTAAATTTGGTATTTCTTGTTTTAAACGTGAAGCAAAAGAATTATTACAACCAACCATTACAGCCGCGTTGTCACAGGCCAATGAAACTATATTCTTGAGAGAAATTTCGATCTTTTCAAGAAAGCTTTTAAAAATTTGGAACATTTTATCCGCGGAACAATCAGCGCTATCTAAAAGTAATAAATCTAACAATTGAGTAATTACTTTTTTATTGGTTGGTGAAACGTACTGTACGAGAATGCACATTACTTTCATATTTGAAATGTCTGTGCTCTCGTCTACTAAAATAGAAAATCTAATGGTTCTAAAACATTCAATAAGTTTTTCCGATTCGCGTTTGGCTATAAGGTTCTTAACAATACGGGTGCACTTATGCCGAGCAAGTGAAAAATATCTTTCAAGATCGGAACTAAATGGTCAACTGTGCAAAAAGCTACATTGTGCTCTGCAAAAAGGGCAGACAATTTTATTTCCGCGCGCTTTACCTTATCCTCATGTGATAAATGAAAACTACTATCATTGTCGTTATTGTTGTTACTATTACTATTAATTATTGTCATACTCGGTAGCTTTGTATTACCATTTCTCATATTTTTTATATGTATGTTTCTTTGTCTGTGAATGCCTATGTAAATCTGTTTTATGACATCTCGTAGTCTGATTACATGCAATGCAGTACACTTTACAGTAGTTTCTCAATCGTAGTCCTCGGTCGCCTCTGCAATCGTAGTCCAGTGCCTACCCATTCCACCGCCTGTCAACGCTGCGCCGGGTAGCAGGACGGCGATGTTTGATGTCGGCTCGGGTATATCGGTGTGAACACCACTACATTGACTCGAGTGAATCGAATTTTCAAACTACTTAATTTTCATTATTTTTTTATGAGATTTTACTGGCTTATTCCTGGCATTTTTCTGATTAAAATCATACCAAACACGATATAATTTGGCCAATATTTAGTGGTTTAATCGACGATGAAAATTTTACTTACAAGAAGGACAACGTGTTTGATCTATGCCGGCGACGGCGACTCTTTGCGTCTCTTTCTTTCCAATACGCTCTTCTTCGTTGCGTTCGAAACTTTCATCGTCGATTAAACCACTAAATATTGGCCAAATTATATCGTGTTTGGTATGATTTGAATCAGAGAAATGCCACGAATATGTCGGTGAAAGTTCCATAATGATATCATCGAAAATAAAGAAGCTAAGGTCTTGGTGTTTTATTGTGACGACGCACGGGCCTTTAAACTGTGCCGGCGACGGGGACACGCTTCGGCCACGCGATCCTATTTCATTCTGTCCTTCTCTACGTTCGGCTTGTCGTTTGAAGTCTCAGCGTGGTAGGGTAGACGCAGTCATAAATCAAAAAATAGCCACCCTACTTGATCGTAGTCCGTTCATAACACGGGTGTTGGGACTACGATTGAGAAATTACTGTATCTTCTACTGGAGAAGGAGCTATCCACAATTTAAATTGGTCATCCTCTATCCAAGAATTTCGGCAAACCCTACTCCTCTTTGTAGCTCCTTTTCCAGTATTAGTTGCCATTATTTAATAAAATGTTAACAATAACTTACCTGAATTTCCGTCAGCCGTCAGCCCGCTCACTTCTTGCGCCTTATGCCTCGTACCGTAACGGTCGTAACGGACTCCGCTGGACGTTCCCGCCAATAATAGTCTCCCACTACTTTCCCCCCAATAGTCCCCCACAAACTTCGGACGCAGATACGTTCCTGACGAACTCGCGCATGCGCGAAAAAAAGCGCCCCACGGCTCATCACTGGTCCGACCTTGGAACTCGCGAGGGGAATACAGTACCCCTTCTCTGATGACCAGCAATATGCACAAGCGCCACCTGATCCCTGTCGCGCTTGCGCAACGTGTCTCCCATGCGCCTTATTCGATTCCCGTCAGGGGGTGTCGACTTCCATATAAAAAAGTGGACACTAATTTAGTTGCAATTCAGTACCCTTGGGTATGGTGGCAGCACTAGGGCGGACCTTATTTTCCGACCATAAAATTTTGGGCAGTACGCCCCCTAATATTGTTCCATTTCATGAAAAAATGATATATCCAACGTTTTAGATCAATCGAACGTCGGGAAGGGGTGGCGCATTAGGGTGGGCCTTAGGTACTGTGACGTTGCAAATCAGCGACGTCACTTCGCCGTTAATTGCGAGCACATTTTTAATAGTGCGAAGGACCGGACCGTGCAATAACGAGACGCGAGACCGGGAAAAACAGGATTCGAGAGCGTTCCGCGAGGAATTTCCATAAATTAGAGCGCGCACTGACACCTAGCGTGCGCGCCGAGAACGGCAAGTTTCAGGGCCGAGCAGCGGACCCGGAAACGGAGCCCCGACCTTCGACAATTTCGTAGGCAAACGATTTCGAGGCAGGAGGACGTCCGACGAAACACAAATGGCATGAATCAAAGCCCCGTGCACGGGCCATCTGCGGACTATCGAGGGCACCCGGTCAATCGACTTGGAGGCGCCGAAGGGACAGGAACCCCTATCGACCACCCTATCATTTCGCGGTCCCGACGCCGCCTCATCCCGCCATAAATAGGGTTCCAGCGAGGATGGTGCCACCGAGAAGCCAGTACGAGGCACGAGCCTCCTCCCACGTCTCCCGAAAAGTGAGACGGTTTCGCGAAGGGGTCCAGGAGCCAAGGACCCCGTCGAGACGCCCCTGTTACGCGAACGTCGCGCGCGAAAGGGCGCCCTAGGAAATTCGGCAAGGAGGTCGGGTGGGGGGAACGAGAATCGATGCGGCACGCGCCCGGAAATCGATGATCACTGTTGCGTTAGCCTCTCGCGAGACGATAAGAATTTGTTGCGACATCGCGAACGCGATGTTGTTGCGCCTCAACATCTTAATAGCGCACGCCGGTCTCGCGGCCGTCTCGCGTCCGAAGTGGTGCCTCGGCGGACTTCTCGTTCGCCCCCGAAGAATAGCGAGAGCGAAGCCCGAATTACCGTGTGGCGGAAAGAGGCCCACAGGAAGGGACTAGCGGCGGTGAAAGAACGGTGAGTCGCACAGTGATCCTCTCGAATATTCGGTTAGCGTGTTGGCTCGATTATCGCGCGAGGACGACCATTTGTCGTTTCGTCCTCGATATTTCGCGCAGGCCGAGACGCCAAGCGTCTCGTGCCGTCGGCTCGGGCCGTAGCGACGGTCCTTTGAGCGGTATTTCGCGTAGAGAGTTCCCCCAAAATCTCGCGCTCGGAAGTTTCCTCGGAGGAATCGCGTCTCGCGAATATTTCGTCCGACGCCTCGCAAGCATCTCGAATCCTGTGTCGTATTGCGTAGCGAACGCGTTTCAACTCCGTCGCCGTTCGTATCGTCCGTCGTGTGCCTTGCGTACGCGTGCTATCGCGACAGTCTCGTATCGCGCCGTCCACCCGCGCTTCGCGCGATCCCGTCCGTCGGGAAATCGTATCGTCGGTACCGATCATCCGTACCCTTTCGCGCGATCTTAACCAACGACAACCGCGCTGCGACCGACCAACCGTCCGCAATTCTGTATGAAGAGCGCGGGCTCTCGGGTTGCGGTCACGTGACCGCTCAATTGTACAACTTGACGAAGGAATAAAACACCCACTCGAGGCCAATTACGTTGTCGTTCATTCCCCGTGAGATCCGTCCTGCCGTAAGGGCTGTCCTCGTCCTTCCGTGTTCGAACCACCGGACCCCATCGCGTCCTCGTTACGATCCGCGTGCTTCGAAGGTTCGATCTCCGAGTCCGAAATTCGTGTCGTGTTTCGCGTGACACTTTTCACGGTGTCTGGCGCCCGAACAATCTCGCGGAAATTTCGAACCTTCGGACGTCTTTTGTCTCGGGCGGACCACGGGCATACGGCGGCCCGCGGCCCGGCCTAAAGGCCTGTAAAAGCCCGAAAGTCGCTCGATCGGAGGTTTTCTAGCCTCCGCTCGCGAGCGACGTGACAGTACATATACCACGTGAAATTTTTTTTACGACACCCCCTAAAATTCTGCCATTGGGTAAGAAAATAATTCCTGCAGAAGATGAAGTTGATCGGATAAGAGGAAGACGTGCCACATTTACATTGAATGTGCGAAAAACATGAAATTCTATAGGACAGGGGAATATTTGTTGTTTTTCGCAACTGCAACGTCATTGTGGCACGTCTTCCCCTTATCCGATCAACCTCATCTTCTGCAGAAATTATTTTCTTACCCAATGGCAGAATTATAGGGCGTGTCGTAAAAAAAATCTCGCAAAAAATATCTCACGTGGTATACCTAAGGCCTCGTACAGACTAGAACATTTCGACGAACTGCGCCGCGAACCGCGCATTTCGACGAACATTTCGACGAACGCTGCCGCGCTCATTTCGGCGCGTACGAACGCGAACGGGTGGCGCAACGATGCTGCTACTGTCAAGAGACATACATTTTCTTAAATATCAAGAGATATAGGGTTCTTATTAAAAAAGTTGGAAGCAACCCTGCTAAAAACCCGAGAATTCTCGAATCCCGATGCCGGGAACAGGATAGGCAGCCTCGTATCATGTCGGGATGGGATCACAAAAATCCTGAGTATTTCCCGAGAATATTCGGGATTCCCGGTGGTGTTCGGGTTTCCCGTGAATTTTTTCGGGATTTCTGCAGGGCTGTGCGAGATTCCCGAAAATGTTCAGAATTCCCGTAAAATATCCGGGAAAAAATGCAATGCTTTCATAGCAAGGGCCTCTTTAATAATTTGAGACAAATTATGAAGTAGAAATGTAATTTTTCCAGATAATTTAAATCACCGATATATTTGTTTCTAAATTTCTGTCTATTTCTTGACATTTATTATGAATATTTAGGATATGCTATCTATCCTGCAAACAGATTTGTAAGTGCCACCCGTTTGCGTTCGTGCGCGCCGAAATACGCGCGGCGGCGTTCGTGGCACCGTTCGTCGAAATGTTCGTCGAAATGTGCGGTTCGCGGCGCAGTTCGTCGAAATGTTCTAGTCTGTACGAGTCCTAAGGTCCACCCTAATACCCATGCGGTCACCCATCCAAGCACCGGCCACGTCCAACGCTGTTTAACTTCGGTGATCGTACGAGAACCCGTTTTTTGAAGCGAGGCAATGGTCGTTGACTATTCAGACAAATAATGTACAAACTTTAAACTGCAATATAAAATATTTTATTTGCGCTATATTTTAATACATCAGCATGGCTTTCAACAGTTTGGGTTGATGCAGGCATGCAAGTATAGGGCCCTGCCTTCCTTATACATATTAAACCACATAAACCATACTAATTACTATAATTTAACAACAATATATATATACGTTTAGTAATAAAAGCAATACTTACACCCGAGTTTTTAGTCTTAAGTTTCTATAAGGTAAGTTTAAAAGAAGAAAAAGCGTTGATGCAGGCGGTAAGGTCTCCTTTTTTTTTCGTTGCCCATTATAGGACTTTCTAGTTCCTGTCCTTCGACTCGGACAAAGGGGAAGGGTCCTGTACGAGATTCACTCCCCTGCTTTCATCTGCTTTCCTACGATTAAAAAGGAAATAAACACATGGTTTTTCTGATTTCGAGACTCGGAATAAAATAGTAATGTAATCGCAAACTAATCTTTTTCGTCAAATGATCCTTTCGGCTGTTGGTCGTTGGTTCACGTTACCGAAAAATTGCGTTGTAGTTATCGACAGATACGGTGCGCGAATAGATGCGCGGATTGTCTTATTTATCCCGCAGTTTTTTACGCACCCGAGTAAACGCAGCATCTGAGGATGTAAACAAATAATCCGGTTGCGTATTAATACTTTGCGCAGACAATATCCCGCGCGATCTCGGAATGTCAATATTGAAGAGAGCCGAGAGCAAAGCCAGCGAGTTTGTTTTGTGTTTGGTGGATGTGGTGCGTATTCGTGATATTTATTGCGTTTTTATTATTTAGTCATTGGCGGGTAAAAGAATAGTGGTTGTTGAAGACGATGGAAAATGTACCCATCAAAAAATTTAAAAGCTTTCGGCATCAGTGGTATGATGTTCATCAATCTTTCAAGGTGTGGGTGCAAGCAGTTTCTTCGGACGAAACCAAATGTTTCTGTAAAGTGCAATTAGATCTTCGCTTGTGGGCTTTCACAAATACAGAAGCATTCGTCCTCGCAGGCTCACATGATTAATATGAAGCAATTGCTTCCTAATATACTCAATATACATAATAATACTCAAGAAAATCTATGAATCTTGAGGAGCCTACGGCTGAATGTAACCAACCTGAAGAGGTAGGCAGCTCTTCGTTAATCGATAATATCAAAATCGCCGTAATCAAGTACGCGGCTTTCTTCGCCGAACATAATATTCCGCTGTCGGTAGCTTCAAATCTCCTCGCCTTTATGCAAGACATAGGCAAAGAGCCTCAAGTCTTGCAGGGCATGCAAATTGGCCGCACAAAGTGCAGCAAAATTATCTCAAACGTGTTGTGCGTTCGAGAAACGCATTATCGATGACGCACGGCATTGCAAATTTTCTATTCATGAGGATGAAACCTCTGATTCTACAAACGACAAGTGGTTATCACTAGCGATTCGCTATGTTGAGCCACGTCGTTTGGGTGTAAGGACAGAATTATTACAACTAATTCATCTAGATGCTAGCGATTGTTCAGCGGGGAAGATTTTCGCCGCTTTCGAAAATGTAATGCACAAATATGCAGATTCCCACGAGCAATCTCGCGGCCCTTGGTTTTGCGATAATGCGTCCGTTATGACGGGTAAATTTTCTTCGTTCAAGACAATGTTGCTTGAACAAAATTCTCATATTATTATATTGCCGTGCGTTTGCCATTCCCTAGCATTGGCGACCAGTGCTGCTTGTGCTAGTATTCCAAAAGAGTGCGATGAATTACTTCGAGGCGGTGCTTTTCGTCAATTTCAAGAAAATTTTGGAAACTCTTCTTTAAAAATATTAAAGTTGTCAGGCACATAGTGGCTTGCCAGATACCGATGTGTGAAACGACTTTTGGATCGTTGGGACGACCTAATTCGTTTTATTTGTTTTTCAATATTTAACTATGTTCCACCCCTCCGACCATCTTGAAACTTTTGTACATAATAGATAGAAAACAGAACATTGTTGTTGAATTTTTTGAAAGTGGTCACTCGAAGGGTTGTTTGCAATTTCCAACCCTAAAAAATTTAATGATTTTTTTCTACCTCCAATAATATGATCACAATTGTGAAAAAATATATGATATGAAGGACGTAATTACGAGTATTTTCGTATTTTTTTATCTGAATATCTTAATTAACAATCGAGAAAAAAAATGATATGGTTAAGGGTATTTACCCTCATATAATCCTTATATGAAGGGTTAGCGACTTGAAATTTTGGGGGGTTATCTTTCAACCTAAAACCAATGTTTTCCACACAATTTCAATAAAAATCCAGGGGGGGCCGATTCAGTATTCTTAGTCTGCTAGATCCTTTCTGATGTATTTTCTGATGAAAATTAATGGTACATATCTTTTGAGTTCCAAATTGCATCGCATGAATACAAATTGTACTATGTTCAGTACACTTTCCCTACATGATTATGCTTGATTTACTACCAACATCGTCCATCCACGCAAGTTATTAATGTTTAAAGTGTATCCATCGCGTTGTTATATATGCAATGCAAAACCAACGGAGATGAATCATTTAGAATTCGTAAAAATCAAACCAACAAATAAATAATAATAATTATTCGTTTGGGATTTCTTCGCTGCATGCTTGGATAAGATGCTTTGAATGGAATATTGCATGCATCGTATAATATACCTTTCCCAAAATGGACTGCTAACGCACCCTACTTAAAAGACATTCGAAGCGAAAGAAAGAAGATTCAAGATCAATTCAAAGAAAAATTGGGAGTAGTTGTCGATTACGTAAAACAAGGGTGGGGTTCATCAAACGATGGGAATGCCGCTAGAAGGTTTTCTCAAAATGCTAAAATTTCTGCAGAAATAACAGATTTAACGTTGTTTTAAACAATAATCTTATCATTAACTTCGGAGCATCCCCCTATGGAACATAATCTATCTTTCATTGACCAATATTGTTTAATCTCATCACAGACTTTATGTCTCACTTTAGGCCTCCCTTCTACATATACTCGTCGAGCGCGTAGGGAACCGTCTGTAGGGTGAGCGTTTCCGCCTTCGAATTGAAGGTATTGTAAATGTCAAGAGCGTCTTCACCGACATAGTTTAATTAATAGAATCGCAGCCTTGCGTTTATCTGGAACTCCGGTATTATTAGACGCCTCTAAGTATAATATATTTCAATACGTTGTTTGAAGCTTTTCAGATTGTTTACAGCATGTTTTTCCCATTGGTAAGGGAGATTACGAATCACTCGGACCTAAGAAGTCCGTTAAACTATAACTTTATTTTCCCGACGTGGGTTCGTCCACTTACAACGGAAACTATGTACAAACTGTAAACTGTGACAATAAACAATTGCTTGAAGCAAAAGAATTCTCTAGAGTTAATTCTCTGAAGTGCAGAGAACCCGATTTTAGATAAAAGAAAGATGTACGTTACTAGTGAAACCGGTCAAAAGACGCTCGCCGTTCACGTTAGTACCAGAGAGAGGTGAATTCGCTAGCTAGATCGTTAGAGAACTGGAGATCGATCGATCAGTTGGCCGTTAGCCGTCACCGTCGATCGAGTAATTATCGGATCGATAGCGCGATCCACCAATGTGAGTAGCGCTCCGCGGTAGATAATCGATCGTAATCGATATCGACGGTGCAGGCCAATGACTCGAGTTGACGATCGATCCCAGATCTTGTAGCGACTAGTTGACTAGCCAATGGGTACGTCGACGCTGCTGACACAACCAACCAATCCCAAACACAGCATTTTCTTGTAAATTGAACTCTAGCAGGAGCTTAAGGGGGTACCGTAACCCCTGATCTGGGTATTTATCAGTGTAAGCAACCTCCACGCTGAAAAACAGTTTGGCAACAGTGACGAACATACATTTCTATCAATCTAACGCTTCAATTTCGCTATCAATACAGGTTTTTTTCTTGTTATCAATATCTTTATTGTTATTAATGGATCCGAGTGGCTTCAAGCTCTTTATATTTTTGTTGTTACGAATATACGCCGATAATTCTCCTGTCCAAGCGCCATCTCGTTTGAGTAGCTGAACTAAAAGTAGTTCTACTTGCCCTTCATTGCCCTTCATGAACGAAATCTGGGGAACAATTGAATGCGATCACGGGAAAACATTTTTTTCCTCATATTAGCATATTACGAGCTGTGTGAGGGCTCATTGTAAAGAGGAAGGTTCGTCACAGGTCGCTCAGCTCATGATTCAAGTCGAAAAAATCATTTTGTATTAGAAAAATACATTAGAATCTGCGGAATTTTTCTTCATTTGTTTTCCCTACTTTGGGCACTCATATTATTAGATATAAACATAGTCTAACTAAATCATGAGCTGAGCGACCTACGATCGACCTTCCTCTGTCAAAAGAACCTTTATGCAGCTAAAAATATGTTCATATGAGGACAAAAAATGGTTTCCCGCAAACACTGATTTCATCAACAAAACAGTGTTTGCGGAAAACCATTTTTTGTCCTCATATGAACATATTTTTAGCTGCATAAAGGTTCTTTTGACAGAGGAAGATCGATCGTAGGTCGCTCAGCTCATGATTCAAGTCGAAAAAATCGTTTTGTATTAGAAAAATACATTAGAACCTGCGAAATTTTTCTTCATTTTTCCCCCCTACTTTGGACGCTCATATTATTAGATATAAACATAATTTAACAAAATCATGAGCTGAGCGACCTGCGATCAACTTTCCTCTTTAGAATGAGCCTTCACACAGCTCGTAACATGCTTGTATAAAAACAAAAAATGGTTTCCCGTAAACACGGTTTTCACTTGTTTCTCTAGTAATATTCTAGTAATATGCTAGTAATTATCCATGGGTACCCTACCCCCTTAGGGGGTAGGGTACCCACGTGACATTACTAGAATCTAACTAGAATATTACTAGAAAAACAAGTGAAAACCGTATTTACGGGAACACACCTCACGTCCTCATACGATTATATTTTGAGCTGAGTGAGGGCTCATTCTAAAGGGGAAGGTTAAATGAAGCGCGCGTGGGTCCAACTTCAGTTACATTATGTTTATATCCAGTAATGTAAGTGTCCAAAGTAGGGAAAACAAATGAAGAAAAATTCCGGAAATTCTAATGTATTTTTCGATCACAAAAAGGTTTTTCCTGCTAATTTAGGGACCCACGCGCGCTTCGTTTAACCTTCCTCTTTAGAATAAGCCCTCATTGAGCTCAATATATAATCGTATGAGGACTTGAGGTGTGTTCCCGTAATCGCATTCAATTGTCCCCAGATTCCGTTCACGAAGGCAGAGTCTAGAGCAAGCCTAGAGGCAATTTTAGTTCAGCTACTTCGACCAGATGGCGCTTAGTCAGGAGAATTATCAGCGTAGATTCGTAACAACAAAAGTGTAAAGGGCATGAAGCCAGTCGGATCCATTAATAGCAATAAAGGTAATGATTAAAAGAAAAAAACCTGTAATTACAGCGAAATTGAAGCGTTAGATTGATACAGATGTATGTTCATCACTGTTGCCAAATTGGTTTTTCGCGCGGGGGTTGGTCACAATGAAAAATTCCATGGTCACGTGAGTGCCCTACCCTCTTAAACGGCTCCATGGCAACCGACGTTTGTACTCGTTAGGAGCACGTGGCACGTTGAGGTTGTGCTAGTAAAATGCCCATTCTGAAGACACTTCCCGTATTTGAACCTCAACATACAGGGAAACTTTACTGCTGCCACCGTGTTACGTTCTGTTAAATATACGGGGTGGTCATTTTACCTGAAGACATTGACATATCTCGAGAACTATGCATCGGATCAAAGAAAGTGGGAAATGAAAGTTGTTCGTCGCGATTAGGAACATCCAATGATACCAAACTGGACCTAACTGCAGATAAAAAACATATATGGAAACCCCCATTTTCATTGCAAATTTGGATTCTCCAGAAAAAAATACACAAATTTAACCTAGGAGTTTTTACATTTTGGTTTACAGATGGCGCTGTAATGGACAAAAATCAAAATTGGGAAAAAATCTTTGAAAATTGGGAATATCTCGAGAAATACACATCAAATCAGAAAAATAAAAATAGACGTATTTGATATTTTTAAAAATGCTATTCGATAACACCATAGGAGAGGGAATTATTACAAAATCTTCAATTCGTCCGATTACTTCATGAAGAAATGTACCCCGAACGAAACACTCCTTCTAGACAGGCTTTCATTAATACGTACAGGTTGTTCCGAAGTGTACATACAAGACAGCACAAACGGAACCTTCATCTTTGCAAGAAGATCTGCCAATTGTGTTAGAAGATATGATACGTGGTACCAACATGACGGTTGTCCTGCTCATTATGCACGAGTAGCAAGAGAAACGTTGGATTCTCGATTTCCAAACCGATGGATTGGACGAGGCGGAACTGTTTCATGGCCAGCACGTTCGCCTGATTTGGTTTTTCTTTGCATTCAAACTTTCATCGTTTATTAAACAAGTAATTTTAATCACAATTCTATCGCATTTGCTCTCGGTTTAATAAAAAAAATTTCATCAATTTGTTGGTAAAGGTTCTGTAATGAAATAACTAAAAGTAATACTGTTTCGTCATTGCATTAGTATTTTCTAACCGATATTAGGCCTCGTATCGTGTTAGATTGTAGCGCGACCGACCGCCCAAAGGGAAACCTGTAGCGTGGATGAAGGAGTATCATTATCCGTAGGGATGTAAGTCACACTATACGAGGGAAGACTGTAGTCCGATAAAATGATGAAAAGTGCCTCAAAACCCACAACTATCATAATATAAACGTGAACAACTGAAAACTTCAATATAAAATCGGCAGTTTCATGTTACCGTAGTATTTTGAAAATTGATTTTACAACCACAAATTCTGAAGTAGTTTACTATGTATCATGTGTGCCATTAGGTAGGAGGTTCATAAATTTTGGTGTACATTTTTCTTGAGCAAAACAGAAGAAATAAACTAGCTGGTTATTGTTGTTGCTCGCTCGCTTCGCGAGCTCGCGGGTAGGACTGCTCTTGCGAAAGGGTTAGTGGTACGCATTGCTAGTGAGGCATACAGCTATTAATGGTTTTTTTTAAATTTTGTGTGTGACTCTCCACGAGCCACACAAAGAACTTCCCGATTCGTTAGTTGTAAGCGGTAACATTAGCATTAACTGCATAATTAAAAAAAAATGAAATATATATAATTAAGTTTGTTTATTTGGTGGAAAATTTCCATCCTCTCGTATAAATTGCATTGTTGAATGAACTTCTTTCGAAAAAAACTAAAAAATCTAAAAAACTACTTGACCAATATGGACCAAAATCTAATCAGCTCTAAGTTACGACGGGGCACATCGATTGCATCATTCATCATTCTGATCGCATTGTTACTTTTTCAGAAAACGGTAACGAAAAATTTGATACCATACAAACGGACATACGCGCGCGCGAACGCGCACACACACACAAACATTTTGATAAAAATAGTCTAAAATGAATCCAATGACCATGAAACGTGAAGATCTGTTAAAAATTCGATTTTCGATTTTCGGGGTAATTACCATAACTTCCCTATGAATCGGGAAGTTAATAAAACATAATTCGCTAAAACGAAGTCTACACTTTTTTTAAGGATGTGGGGGAAAATACGTAATGGTATTTTCATACAACTACCCTTGTAGTAGGGGTACTAACTTGAAATTTGTCACAGTGGGTTCGTTTCTGGGAGCCCTATCGAATGGTGTGGCAAAAAATTAATAATTATCCGGCTATGATCTTGGCCACTGTGCGTCGTTGCGAGGGATGCTTCATTATTTTTAATGGTGAACAATATTTGGATTTCAGGTACGATGATTCCGAAGTCTGGAGGTGATTACGCGTACATTAGTGACGCGTTCGGACCGTTTCCTGCGTTTCTCTACCTTTGGGTAGCGTTCTTTATCTTGGTTCCAACGGGAAACGCAATTACCGCCCTCACATTCGCCGAGTACATTTTGCAACCCGTTTGGCCGGGGTGCGTGCCGCCTTACGAAGCAGTGCGTCTACTTGCTGCAGTCATCACTTGTAAGATTCTTTATTATTTTATAAACAGTCGTGAAGGTTTTATAGATTTATCTACTTAATTTTCTGACATGTCCAAATTATTGACTATCGTTTCATCGACATAAACAATTAAAGATAAGAATCTCAAGACACTGTTCTGGATAAAAAGACGATGTCAGTAGAATATTTGTCGTTGTAATGATTGTCGATGATTTCAACATGTCGGTAAATAAATAATGTTGCCGAAGTCGGTGTAACACATTGAATTGTATTATAACTAGGCTGAAGATTGCCTGTGCTTACAATTCACAGTTAACGGTATTTCAAGTTTTATGAAACTTGTTGGAGCACAGTGCTTGTTCGATGACGTTTACTTTTTTGCGATATAGTAGGACTTTCGATAGATTAACACGTATCACGTGTACCACTTATCGTATATGCGTTCAAAACAAATAATGTGATAACGCATATGTTCAAGATTGTATACATAACACCAAAAGGGACAAGATGATAACATGATGTGATCATTAGAAGGTATAAGATTATTTTGTTATTGTAATAGTTTACGGAACGTGTTAAATACCTCTTGGTACAATTTCACATGCTTTAAATGAATCCACGGAAATCTATGTGCGCATGAACATCTATAGTCAAGTCATAACATATACTGTGACGTTGCAAATCTGCGACGTCACTTTTCCGTTAATTCTGATCACAATTTAAATGTAACGAAGAAGCGGACCATTAAATAACGAGACGCGAGACCGGAAGACACAAGATTTGAAAACGTTCCCCGAGGAATTTCTCTAATTGCAAGAACGCGTGTTTTCCTAGGCTCGCATGAGCTTGGATAGCGGCGGGTTCCCGTTTCGAGAAATTAGTTGACGTACTCGGGGAGATTACGATAACCGTGGCCCCTACTTTGAAGGTTATATTTGTGTTTCTGGGATCATTTCAAGAAAAAAATGTGTATATAACAGGTGTCCAATGGGCTCCGTTTAGCCGGTAAAGTAGATTTCTTGTTTTTCATAAAACTCCAAATATCTTGCAAACTATGCGAGATATGGCAAAATATCAAGAGACCTTTTTTGTAGAAAATTAAATTTCCAATAGTTTATGTCCTATGACATTTTTCTATCAGCTGCGCAGTTTCCGAGTATATTTATATTTCGGTGAATTTGCAGAACAACTGCCTCTCCCCCGAAATAATAATCGGTGGAACGTAAAGGCTTCGTTCTGAAAAGATCAAATTCTGGAAAACATCTACAATGGGAAGATTATGTAAACAGAGTGAGTTAGGGTTAGGCCGTTAGAGAAGGGGGCGCAGTGGCTCAGTGGGGTAGAGCGCGCGCCTACGGACCCCGTGGTCGCGGGTTCGATCACCGACGCCGGCACCTCTGGAAATACTCCATGTGCTCTATAAACTGTGGTGCCCAGGTGGTTCGGAACCCACCTTTATAAAAACTGTAGGTCCCGTTGCGATGCGACGTAAAAAAAAAAAACGGAATAACGAACCTCAAAGGGAAAGGTCAGGCGGACGGAGCTATTTGCTGAACACCGACCGGACCCGAGGATGATGGTCACATCCAAGCAATCAGTCATTATTCCTAGAATGTGCCAAGCCCACCCAAAAAGAAAGGAGCACAATGGAACTGATATCTACGCTCCGAGGAGACAGATTTCGGTGAAGTTGGAGCGTCTGACCTCCGCTACCCCACCGCGAGTAGTAGGTAATCGGCAAGAGATAGCTTCTCCCCAACGACAAAAAATCGCGATCGCGTCCATTGATATTTGCAAGCCCGTAGAATCACAGAATAGCCTATCCTAACCTTGGGGAGGGAAGTGGGTAAGTCGCTGGATAGCAGCGACAGAGTAGAGACGGAATTCGAAACTTGACACATTCAATCTGGAATATGACGAAGTGGGGGGAGCCAAAACACGGGCAGGCGAGGCACCCTGCAGGTCCGAAGGTGAGAGGGCCCGACGTTCACTCCGAGCCTTAAAACCGCTCAAAAATCCAACAATTAGGTAGCATGGCTCTTCTCATCAATGACGACCGGACCCATCATAGTAAGCCGCAGAATCCGAAAATG
The DNA here is from genome assembly GCA_963971365.1 of Lasioglossum villosulum. NCBI lineage: Eukaryota > Metazoa > Arthropoda > Insecta > Hymenoptera > Halictidae > Lasioglossum > Lasioglossum villosulum. The sequence goes on from OZ020504.1 coordinate 15,985,800, forward strand.
GCCCGGGCCGAATAAAACGGAGGAACGGCGGAACGATGGGAAAACTGCAACAGTGGGCCGAGCTGCCGGAAGCGCCGATTATGATACTGGTGATGAAAGATCCGGTGTGCCTTAAGGAAGCGAGGGGCGGACGAGCCGCCATCCTCCCCGGCAGTACCATTATACTAGCTACTATACTAGGCCGTGAGAGGGGGCGGAGAGGCCCGGTCGTAAGGCCGGGCCGACCACGCATACAAAAATCCAGGGGTAGTCTGGTAGGGAGGGTCTGTGTGTGAGCGCTTTAGTCGGTCGGCTACTACCAGTGAAGCCCGGGTTCGATCCTTCGTTCGATTCCTGCGGCTGCGCTCATAGTGGTGCCGATAGACAAAACGCGCTCAAAAATCGAGAAATTGAAAAATCGAAACAATCCAACCAATTTTTTTTGGCTTGTTGTGTTCTTTGGAGATCCCAGCCGCCCCCGAATAGCTTAGGGAAGGTTGTCGTAAGGTTTTTAGTGGGTATTGTGAGCCCTTCTGGCCACGTAGCCCCACATAACCTCGGATCTCTCCCAGGGGGTACGGGGTATGCGTAAAAGCATTTCCCTCACGATAAAAAAAGGGGGGGTAGTCTGGTAGTAATTTTAATTGAATATTTTTCGCGAAAAATGGACTTTTAACATCATTTTAACGTTTCTGATAGGAAATTAGATTTCCTTCAAAAAGGTCTCTTGATATTTTACCATATCTCGCATAGTTTCCGAGATATTTGCAGTTTTATAAAAAACAAGAAATCTACTTTACCGGATAAACGAAGCCCCTTCGATAACTGTTATATACACATTTTTTTCTTAAAATGATCCCAGGAACACAACTATAACCTTCAAAGTAGGGGCCACGGTTATCGTAATCGTGCCACGTACTCTCTAAGAGGGCTAGATTCTGGTAACCCTTGCATAATATGATGTTACGAGCCGAGGTTTGGCAGCGTGCAGAAACCGAGAATTCTTTGGGATTTTTGACAGCTTTTGGTGTAGGTAGAAATCGTACACGCCGGACTAGCCAGTGTGTCTTTCATCACCGGGCAGCAGTGATGCCAAACGGAGGAACCTAGAGGAACTTCCCCTCCGGCTGGGACTCCCACTCTTACTTCTACTAGTTCTACTGCGCACGTGCCACGCACGAACGTACCTCTAAACGTGACTCACTCGGGCAGAGCAGAGGTACGTCGTGTGTGGTGCGTGCGCAGTAGAACTAGTAGAAGTAAGAGTGGGGGGCCCATCCGGAGGGGAAAGTTCCTCCAGGTTCCTCCATTTGGCACCTCTGTCGCAGACTAGCGTAACCGGAAGGCACGTGACTCAGGCTAGCCACACTGCCCTCGTCCGAGAACCCTGACAGCCCATGCGGGCGGTGTAACAGCACCGTGGCCACACGGGGTCGAGTGTAACGCTGGCGGCTCTACCTCCTCGTGGTTCCCGCTGGACAGCTCTGAGCGTTGCTCGCAGCGTCCAGGGCCGACTAAACGAGCCGCCACCCCACCAGGGGTAGATCCAACTTGCCCGATGATATTTCTGCGAAGAAATGGAGGACAGGGGTGTTCCAAGCCGAGCCCGGCACAACATCTACGTTGGGCTGTTCCTTTCGCAGGTGTGGAGCTAGAAAGTAAGGCCGAATAACATCAGGCCGGCGGAGCCGATATAGGGGAACCCCGAGGTAAAAGACAAGAACATGAGTGGCCTACTCCGATAATATGATCGGCGAGTAGAATCTGTGAATAGGGGCCTTGCCGACATACCGAAAAGTTATAGGAGAATTCTTCCTTTGTTAGAAAAAAAGGGGAACCCCGAGAACTTCGTCAATACTTAAGGGTGTAGATCCGCTCTCTAGTGTGCATGACTCACAGCGTAGACCCATATACATGCACGAGGATTGCAAGGGTCCGGCATATTACAAAGTATGACTTTTTACTGCATATTTGCGACCCGTACGACGTCACAATCGTTAGATGAAAGATGAGTCTAGCGCGCTATGAAGCTACAATTTTGAAATTATGCGCTATAGAGGCGTAATCGACTTTATTAGACAGCAAACAGCTGAGCATCGAGTTGAGAGGTATGCAATATGGCGGTACTACGACTCCCTACGAACGCTTATGTCTATTTCAGCTAAGTCAGTCCCCAACGAGCCGAGTTGTCGGGGATGTATCGGTAAAACAGAGGGAGACTCTGCGAACAGGCCCGACTAGCCGTCCCACGATGCGCTCGCATACAAGTACGCTCGGTCGGCGCGTCCGTGTGCCGGGGCGAATGAGAGGTTCGGTATTTGAGAAAACACAACTTTGCTATGCACATTTCGGTGCTCTGCGTAGTCGCTATCGCTAGATGAAGGATCAATCTAGCGCGCTATGTCCCTACAATTTCGATATTATGCTTTACAGAACGGCAATCGACGATATTCGACAGCATTTTCGGGAGGCTCCGCAAGCAGGCTCGACTGACCGTCTTGAGGCGCACAGACGCGCAAATCCCGAAAATCCTTTCGAATATCGTCGATTGCCGTTCTGTAAAGCATAATATCGAAATTGTAGGGACATAGCGCGCTAGATGGATCCTTCATCTAGCGATCGCGACCACGCAGAGCATCGTAATGTGCACGGCAGATTTGTATTTTCGCAAATACCGAACCTCTCATTCGCCCCGTGCGAGCGCATCGTGGGACGGCTAGTCGGGCCTCTTCGCAGAGCCTCCCTCTGTTTTACCGATACATCCCCGACAACTCGGCTCGTTGGGGACTGACTTAGCTGAAATAGACATAAGCGTTCGTAGGGAGTCGTAGTACCGCTATATTGCATATCTCTCAACTCGATGCTCTGCTGTTTGCTGTCTAATAAAGTCGATTATGCCTCTATAGCGCATAATTTCAAAATTGTAGCTTCATAGCGCGCTAGACTCATCTTTCATCTAACGATTGTGATACTTTGTAATATGCCGGACCCTTGCAATCCTCGTGCATGTATATGGGTCTACGCTGTGTGAGTCATGCACACTAGAGAGCGGATCTACACCCTTAACTGCCCTCGTCCGAGGTGTCGCCACATCCGCAACCTAGGGGAATATACGCAAAATTCCCCACATAAATATCGCGCACCAGGTATCTGCCAGCTAACCTCTAAGCGGATAGTCCACGTGTTCGTCTTTTTTTGGAACTTGTTATTTCAGACGTAGTCCCGTTCGGGCTGCATTTTTTAACTGGTCGTGATTCCGGATCGGTCGTGGTGGTATCTCCTCGTTGCTGGATAGCTCGCCGTGCCAGGTCCGAGGGCGGCGAGGAGAGAATCTTCGATGTAGGATGAGGTGTACGGGGCGCAAAATAGTCGGGGGCGGGGTCGGTTTCGCTCGGTCCTGTTGGGTATAGTTCGATTCGCGGTTCTTACAAGGGGAAGCCACGGTTGATAGGTCACGGATTTTCCTGAAACTTCCAGTATATGAAGATGACGTATCCAAATGTAATTTAGCAAAGCAGTAGCGCGCGCTTCTCAAAATTTTTCGAGAAAATTGCATTTGAAAATCTGTACCCGGTCATAAGGAGTTCGCGTTCACTTTTGAACAAGAATCGCAGTGGCAGAGGGCGCTGCGAGAAAGACTGTTAACCAGTAGGTCATCGGTTCGAGTCCTGCTGTCGAAACATTTTTTAAAATCTTTTTTTCAGTTTAAATCCTAAAATTTATGAAACCTGCCATTGAACAAATATTTTTTAAACAGAAAATGCATATTTTTTATTTGTGGGTATTGAAAAAAATATCGAACATAAAAATAATACAGTTATATTTACTTTATTATTGCACATTTTTTATTAATAACAAAAAAAACGTATTGAGTATCACTCTGGGTCGTGTCATACTAACACGTAATTTTTTTTCATTAATAAAAAATGTGCAATAATAAAGTAAATATAACTGTATTATTTTTATGTTCGATTTTTTTTTCAATACCCGTAAGTAAAAAACATGCATTTTCTGTTTAAAAAATATTTGTTCAATGGCAGGTTTCATAAATTTTAGGATTAAAACTGAAAAAAAGATTTTAAAAAATGTTTCGACAGCAGGACTCGAACCGATGACCTACTGGTTAACAGTCTTTCTCGCAGCGCCCTCTGCCACTACGGTTCTTGTTCAAAAGTTAACGCGAACTCCTTATGACCGGGTACAGATTTTCAATTGCAATTTTCTCGAAAAATCTTGAGAAGCGCGCGCTACTGCTTTGCCAAATTATATTTCGAGACGACATCTTCCACTACTGCAAGTTTCAGAAAAATCCGTGACCCATCAACCGTGGCTTCCCCTTGTTAGTAACAGGCCTGCGGATATAGGTCTGTTACAAAACGTACAAATGGACGGTTTAAAAACTGTGGAGTTCATGGAGAAGGAGCTTGTAGCTACTAGAAATTTCTTATTTTTGTAGGTTTAAAAAATTGATTTAAAATGTAACGGATTGGAAACTTCGAAAATATAACAATTTGTGTATCATGAAAGTGTGGAAAGTGGCAGCATTCGAAAATAAAAAATGTTAAAATATGAAATAATAGAAACATTGTAATTGTTACTACCATATCGCTTATTTACCACGGTTACGTACGAAAAATTGTCAATGTTGTGAAGTATTGTCAATATTTAATTGTACCTCATACCATAGATACTGTGGGAAGATGGATAAATGTTAAAGAGAGGAGGAAAAGGAATGGAGCGTTCCATCCTAGACCCGCTAGAGGACTCATCAGTAAGGCTATCTAGCGAACCCTGCCTTAGATGTTGGGATATCGGCTGGCAGTTGAGGACGGTATATACATATACAAATCGGTGACGGATCAGGTACTAGCGAGAAAGGATAGAGGGATAAACTTGATTGTCTGACCTTCTTGTGGCAAGCGTCAAAGTTAAGTGTCGCCACAGATACATTTAAATTTAACTAAGTACAGTAATGTCGCGATAGTTGCCGCAGGAGCTGTTCTCTGGAGCGACAACTTCCAAGACAACTGCTAGTATTTTGATTTATGTGCGTTTATAGTGAATTTCCTACTCAACACTCATTATTTTTTAATGAGATTTTACTGGCTTATTCCTAGCAATATTCTGATTCAAACAAGACCAAACACGGTATAATTTGGTCCATCAGTAATGTCTTGAAAGTTGTCGGAGGGCATATTTACTATACTTGTGAAGCATAATTTATAATTGATCATACATTTAACATATGCTATAGCATATTATACCGTGTTTGGTCTTGTTTTAATCAGAATATTGCCAGGAATAAGCCAGTAAAATCTCATTAAAAAATAATGAGTGTTGAGTAGGAAATTCACTAGTAGACACTACGGCAACTTACGCGTACAGCGTTCTGACAACTTCCAAGACATTACTGATGGGCCAAATTATACCGTGTTTGGTCTTGTTTTAATCAGAATTTTGCTAGGAATAAGCCAGTAAAATCTCATTAAAAAATAATGGAGAATAAGGCATTTTTAATTGGCATTAAACACGCGGGCCTTTGATCTGTGCCGGCGACGACGACTATGCACGTTTCTCTCTTTCCCATACGCTGTTATTCCTTGCAAATGAAACTTTCATCGTCGATTACACCACTAAATAAAATTTGAATTATATCGTGTTTGGTCTTGTATTATCAGAAAAATGCCAGGAATAAGCCAGTAAAATCTCATAAAAAAATAATGAAAATTAAACAGTTTGAAAATTCGATTCATGGTGTCAATGTAGTGGTGTTCACACCGATATACCCGAGCCGACATCAAACATCGCCGCCCTGCGGCCTGGCGTAGCATTGACAGCTGGTGGAATGGGTAGGCACTGCGGCAACTATCGTGTACAGCTCTTGCGGCAACTATCGCGCCATTACTGTACTTGGCGTGGCCAGGCGTACATAGTAATCAAAGCATTCCATTATCACTACTTCTCCAGAGTTCGGTTAATCTGACGACAAAATGGTTCTAATAAAAGTTGAACAGTATTGAAACATGTACAAAATTATATATTAAAAATTTCAAAAATATTTTTTGTTCGGCAAAAAATAAGAATTATTTTGTATAATCTTATAGCTGGCGTCAAGACGAATCCCACGACCTACTTGTTTGTGACCCTGAGCCCATAAATAACGCTACAATATTTTATTCCCGTTGTTAAGCGAAATACCCCACTGTGCGATGGCTAGTGATGGGAGTGAGTGAAGTAGCACTCGAATGAGTTCTCGCGTCTCGCGCAATTCGCGGCAAGCCGCCTGTGAACATGCCGCAAAGTCGGCATATTCCTTGATAGCTACCCGACGTTATAACGCACTGATATAAAAAGATGGATAGGAGATCCTCGAAACCAAATCAAAATCGCCATTGCTAGCATTGGCATGATGCGCCGCTATCGAAAACCAATGGTATTATGCACTTCCCTTCGCCCCACGATCACCCGTGAAGCTCTAAGCTTTGCCTCACTTCGCCACGCGCAGACGCACCACTGAAATAATATCAGTGCGCCGACGCTACACGAATGTTCAAATTTACTTTTTGCGAAGTTCATTAATCATTACTCAATTCACTTTGTTCTTATAAACCATATTTTTCAAGCTTCCCGCCATTTACTGTAGTACATTTGGTTTTCGATGGGGGCGGTTGCGTCTAAAGTCCTCCTTCAATTTGTATCAATCGCTGCACGGCTGGCTTATGGCAATACCGTATCCATAGTATATATATCAGTGTTATAACGTCATCTGGTCACACGTTCAATTGTTATCCCAGTCTTTTTTATGCAGCTATTTTTGTGGAGTGTGTATGAGGGTTAAAATGACAGAGTTCGCTATAGTGTATACGATAGCTGTTTTTACGAACATCGTGGGAACTAAGGCGTAGCTGATAAAAATTAGCGGTAACGCGGCGGTATCAATTAAAGAGAAAAGTAGTTCTAAGTCATACTCCAACAACATATTTCAAAGTCATGGAAATAGCTGTGGATCTCCTTATTCCGAACAATTACTCTAAATTGATTCAGGAATCAAATGTTTAATTACGCACATATTGAGATTTTTGGAACTCTGTCTTAATGAGTACATAAATAATGATTATTTGAAAAAATCGTTCCATTGGTTAAATTTTTGTTGACCGCAGGTATATTGACAGTGATCAACTGTTACAACGTGAAATGGGCTACTAGGGTGCAGGACATCTTCACCGCCACGAAAATCTTTGCGCTCGTGATTATCATCGTGGCTGGATTCTGGTGGCTGTGCATGGGCCACACGGAGAATTTCCACGCGCCCATGGCTGGCACCAACATGCAGCCTGGCTATATCGCCCTGGCCATTTACTCAGGCTTGTTTTCCTATTCAGGTTGGAACTATCTGAATTTCGTCACAGAGGAACTACAGGATCCATACAAGTAATTATGCCCACTTTACAAATCCGTCAATGATCATGCCGATTGTTGACACAAAATCTATTTCAGAGTTATCGATATACATAAACCCGGTAAAGTTATTGTACAGTAGGATTTACATACGTTGTCAAGGACAACATTCTGAACAACTTTTGTCATTATATGTATCTGTCGCTCGATCATAGTTTTCGAGAAAATTCCAAAAAACTACTGCTAGTACTGTATTGAATTTTCCTAACCTAACCCAATCCTAACCACACCACAACTCATTCTATTCGCATAATTTTTCCATTATTAGATCATATTCTGGATGACAGTTACAATGCAAAGATTATGCGAATAGAATGAGTTGTGGTTAGGTTTGCAAAGAGTTCAGTAAGGAAAGAGGACATATGATCAAACATCAAAGGTCGGCAATAAGGTAAGCAACGGGAACATATTAAAGGAATAGTTAGAAAGGAATTAACTATGGCAACAAGATATATACATAAAGATAAGGATTAAGCCATTAAATCAATAAGGTATAACAAGGTCGACAATAAGGAGGAGGAAAAAGAAGAGCAAAGGAATAATCAGTAAGGAACAGATCAAGACAGCAGAATCATAGAAGTTAGGAAAAGGGATAGTCAGGAGGGAACACGAACAGATAATCCATAAATAAGGTGACAATAAGGGATGAACAAAAGAAATCAATCATAGGGGAGACAAACCTGAATGGGGGACGTCTGAATGCAAATTTAAGATGCATTCTAGCCGAAACCTGGGGACGATGGTCACGTCCAAACATCAGCCATAGAACCTAGTGCGGCTTGAGCCCTCCACCACCCCAATACGCGGCAGGCTCGGCAAGGAATGACCGAATGGAAGTGATATTCCGGCATATACCGGAATTTCGCGGAAGTCGGATCGGACTCCAAGTTGATGTATACATGATAGATAGGGTGGAAGGTCCTTGAGGGTGAAGACCGTATGACAGCGATATTCGGGTCGTAACCAGAATTTCGCCGAAGTCGGATCAAACCCAAGGGGGCTGGACACATTAGTATACAACTTCTCCCCAACGTTCATGAAGGCGCGGCCCCTTGACATTGAGTAACCCGTAGAAGCATAGAGTAGCCTATCCTAATCCTGGGGAGGGAGTGGGTGAATCCTGGGCAGCCGGGATAGAGTAGGATAAGGGATGTAATACTCAAAGGTGCACAATATGGTTCTATGGTGAAGAGGGTGGGGCCAAATGGGCAGGTGTGGCAAGCCTGTATGATCTGAAGGTGAGCAAGGCCCGACGTACGCTCCGAGCCGTAAAACGCTCAAAAACTCAAACGTGTTAGGTAGAATGGCCTCTCATCGATGATGATCGCTCCCTGATTAGTAGATCGTCGCCCTGCAAGTTGCCCGGGCTATAGAAAGCAGGGTGGCGGTTGAAAGCAGGGGTATTCGCAACCCTACGGGGCCGAGGACCGGTCGCCACATGATACTGACTATGCTGTTGGTGTGCGTATCGGAGAGGGGCTGGTGCCTGACGGCACCACCCCTCTCCTAAATGGAATAGGAGATGGTGCCGATCACCTACTCCCCGGTCATAATTTACTACTACTACTACTACTACTAGGTTTGCAAAGGGGGCGGAGAGGCCCGGTCTAACGGCCGGCCCGACCACCCATACGAAAATCCAGGAGTATGTAGTAATTAACAAAGCTTTTTCGTAATTTTCTCGGAAACTAAGTCTGAGCGACGGATAGTTATATTGACAAAAGTTGTTCAGAATGTTGTCCTGGACAACATATGTGAAGGTCAAGGTCGTCCGAGTTGAATCCCCTCAACGATATACAGTAATTTCTCAATCGTAGTCCTCGGTCGCCTCTGCAATCGTAGTCCAGTGCCTACCAATTCCACCGCCTGTCAACGCTGCGCCGGGCAGCAGGACGGCGATGTTTGATGTCGGCTCGGGTATATCGGTGTGAACACCACTAAATTGACTCGAGTGAATCGAATTTTCAAACTACTTAATTTTCATTATTTTTTTATGAGATTTTACTGGCTTATTCCTGGCATTTTTCTGATTAAAATCATATCAAACACGATATAATTTGGCCAATATTTAGTGGTTTAATCGACGATGAAAGTTTCGAACGCAACGAAGAAGAGCGTATTGGAAAGAAAGAGACGCGAACAGTAGCCGCCGCCGGCACAGTTCAAAGGCCCGCGTGTTCTCGCAATGAATTGGCAATGACAGAATTGTTTAATTTCCATGATTGTTTTATGGGACTTTCACTACCTTATTTCTGGCATTTTTCTGATTAAAACAAGACCAAACACGATATAATTTGGCCAATATTTAGTGGTTTCATTGACGGTATGGAGTAACTTTAGGGAATGGAAGAAGACAGCGAGTGAAAAAAAATAAAAACTAAATATTGACCAAATTATATCGTGTTTGGTATGATTTTAATCAGAGAAATGCCACGAATATGTTGGTGAAAGTTCCATAATGATATCATCGAAAATAAAGAAGCTAAGGTCTTGGTGTTTTATTGTGATGACGCACGGGCCTCTAAACTGTGCCGGCGACGGGGACACGCTTCGGCCACGCGATCCTATTTCACTCTGTCCTTCTCTACGTTCGGCTTGTCGTTTGAAGTCTCAGCGCGGTATGGTAGACACAGTCATAAATAAAAAAATAGCCACCCTACTTGATCGTAGTCCGTTCATAACACGGGTGTTGGGACTACGATTGAGAAATTACTGTATTTACCAATTGTTTAACCAATGTAGGAATTCTAGGCCGTGTTCTTAAAAAAATTCGTTGGTCGAAAAATAAGGTTCACCCTGCACTATGTACAAGCACAAGCTACCAATGAATAAGCGTTCCGAAATAATAAGAAACAAAGACCTTTGTAGTATTTACGAAGCTATATTTAAGTAAATCGCTGGAAAAACAGTGGGTGAGTGTAGGATATTTCTACAGTTAAGAAGCTATATTTAAATATTCAAGAAAACTGGCACGCGTACTTATATCTATCTCGTACGGTTTGTGCCGCATAAACGTGTATCAATCTTCGCTTCTACTTTCGCAGGAACTTACCAAAGGCTATTTGCATATCGTTGCCGCTGGTTACGATAATTTATGTTCTGGTGAACGTCGCCTACTTCGCCGTGTTGAAACAGGATGAGATTCTTTCGTCGAATGCAGTGGCGGTGGTAAGTATCTCTCACTTTTATGCAATTAAGGTATCATTTTTAACAAAAATCTTCGGGAGTACACTTATGTATAACAAACATACAATAGAATGGAATTGATGTTTTAGCATAAACAGTTACATTAAAACATACACAATTCATTCATTATCGTATGTATTATTGGTGACTTGTAAACGTTACTGTATTTCCTATTTTTTAATTAAGCGTTACAAGTATTTCCAAACACCTTGCCATCGACATGTCCGCTGCATTTAAACTTAACCGGGTTCAAATTATTTATAACAAAATGTCCTTCTTCGATGATTTCTTCAGCGTTTTTAATTCCACTTCTAATTTTTCATGTGATGAACATGCCCGATATAAAAGTATATTTATGTGAGTAAAATTACGAGGTTACTGTATTTACTTATGCACCTTTTGTTAAGATACTCGTTTACACATAACATGACAGTGGCATAAGATTGCTTCATGGTCTCGCAGCTGGTCGGAATGAACCGTCGTTTTAAAATCACCAAGTGTCTGGTAATTTATGAGCAGGAACAAATCAACATTCATACACGAAGACAAGTTGCTTAATCTCGTCACTTAATCTTCCTAGTGACAATGTATGATATTGTGCATAGTTTGTCTCAGAATGTCACAAAATGTCGATGATGTTTACTATCTTTCTCGATCAGATAAACATTATTATGTGTATTTGTCAACTGTGCGAATGACAATCGGCAGAGAAGTAATGTATATCGATACAAGACTTTAAGAATACTAAAGAAGTAATGTGAAATGATATAAATAATTTCTTAAAAGGATCAAGTTACTAGATAATGTATAAAAGAAATTCATTAAAAATTACCATTGGTCAAAATTGCCAAGATAAAAGTAAAGGTCCTGATTTTTAGCTTTTTTATTTGAGCCTATAATGCAAATTAAAAATATACCTTTTGTAGATGTAGTAAATAATCGATATGCATGCACAAATTTCCCTAAAAAGCGATTAAGGTTGCTAAGAGCAATAAATAACTAGCTGGTTATTGTTGCTCGCTCGCTTCGCGAGCTTCGCAGATGGGGGTATTGTAGCTCGCTTTGCGATTTCGCGAGAGGGTTAGTGGTACGGATGTTATTTTGTGTGTGACTCTCCACGAGCCACACAAAGAACTTCCCGATTCGTTAGTTGCAGTATATTATTATCATTATTTAGTGTACGTTTTAAGAAGATTATACGTCCTCAGGGAAGTTCAATAGTTTTCTACTTATCAAAATGTTTTCTGTATGGCGTCGCATTAAACCAACATCGTATGTTCGTTGCTCGCATGCTCCCTTAACCATTTTTTTATATTAACTTTCAATTTCATCTCAGTTAATAATTCGTATTGAACTGCTTGTTTTTTTAATAGATTGTAATATAAATGTTTTTGTACTTTCATCGATATTCTTTGAAAATGTATTCTCGGCAGTAGCGATGAATAACTCACTCTTGCATTGGGATAATTTTCGATTATTCTAAGCGGTAACATTAGCATTAGTTGCATAATTAAAAAAGGAAAATAAAAAAAAATTTTTTTAAAATAAATTTGTTTAAATTATAAAAAAAAATATATGTAATTATTATGTTTGTTTCTTCGGTGGAAAATTTCCGTCCTCTCGTATAATTTGCATTGTTGAATGAACTTCTTTCGAAAAAAACTAAAAAACTACTTGACCAATATGGACCAAAATCTAATCAGCTCTAAGTTACAGCGGGGCACATCGATTGCATCATTCATCATTCTGATCGCATCGTTACTTTTTCAGAAAACGTTAACGAAAAATTTGATAACATAAAAACGGCCTTACGCGCGCGCGCGCGCACGCACACACACACACACACACACACACACACACACACACGCACGCACACACACACACACGCACGCACGCGCACACACACACACACACACACACACACACCATTTTGATAAAAGTAGTCTAAAATGACTCCAAAGACCATGAAACGTGAAGATCTGCTAAAAAATCGATTCTCGATTTTCGGGGTAATTACAGTAACTTCCCTATGAATCGGGAAGTTAAAAATAGTCTAAAATGACTCCAATGACCATGAAACGTGAAGATCTGCTAAAAAATCGATTTTCGATTTTCGGGGTAAAAAAACATTAATTGCTGTATGCCCCACTAGCAATGCGTACCACTAACCCTCTCGCAAGAGCAGTTCTACCCGCGAGCTCGCGAAGCGAGCGAGCAACAATAACCAGCTAGTTTTTATTTTGCTATTCGTACGTTTTAAGAAGATTATATGTTTTCAGGGAAAGTGATTATAACACTGTATTGGGCATATAGAGTATGCCCAACCACATGACGTATGTAGTCTTTTGAATTTTTCAAAAAAAAAAAAAAAATTTTTTTTTTTAAAAACTAAAAAACTACTTGACCAAACTTGACCAAAATCTTATCAGCTCTAAGTTGCAGCGGGGCACTTCCAATGCATCATTCATTATTCTGATCGCGTTATTACTTTTTCTGTTAACGAAAAATTTGATACCATAGAAACGGACACACACACACACACGCACACACACACACACACACACACACACACACACACACACACACCGACATTTTGATAAAAATAGTCTAAAATGAATCCAATGACCATGAAATGTGAAGATCTGTTAAAAATTCGATTTTCGATTTTTGGGGTAATTACCATAACTTCCCTATGAATCGGGAAGTTAATTATGATAAAAATGGCAAAAAATTGTGAATAACCCAGAACATTGGGTGTCAGTTCTGTTCCTATATTTCGTTTGTGGTACAACATAAACAGTGAAACATAACCAGTATTGCCAGACGGGGCGCTTTTTTCGCGCATGCGCGAGTTTCGGCAGGAACGTATCTACGTCCGAAGTTTATGGGGAACTATTGGGGGAAAGTAGTGGGAGACTATTATTAGCGGGAACGCACAGTGGGTAAACTTGACCTAACTCGATTCAAAAAGGAATAACTTTCGATAGAAATGAGATAGAGGGCTGACATTTTTTTTACATACAGCTGAAACTTTACAGAATATGGGAAAAATAGGGAGATTATGGTACGAATGTATTTTAACCTCGAAAAAATTCGTCAAAGTTGCGCAATTTCGAGAAAATTGTGGTTTTTAAAATACCACGCGCGGCAAAAATTTTTTTGGAACATGCTCTACATCATTTCGCGTAGATTTTTTCACGCTGATTTCGAATGTAGTCTCAAAATTTTTCTATGACCTCAGAATTTTCCAAAATGTCGTATTATTGTTAAACAGTTAAACTTTTATTTTTTCAAGGTTAGAAAACATTCGTACCATAATCTCATTATTTTTCACATATTCTACAATGTTTCAGCTTTAATTTACAAAAAATTTCATTGCTCTATCTCATTTCTATCGAAAGTACTTTGATTTTTACACAGATTTCATCGGTTTGTCCCATAGCGTGGCGTTAGCATTACCCCAGACGTCACCGTGGGACAAACCGACGAAATCTGTGTAAAAATTAAAGAACTTTCAACAAGATAGAAATGAGATAGAGCAATGAAATTTTTTGTAAATTAAAGCTGAAACATTGTAGAATATGTGAAAAACAATGAGATTATGGTACGAATGTTTTCTAACCTTGAAAAAATGATAGTTTAACTGTTTAACAATAATCCGATATTTTAGAAAATTCTGAGGTCGTAGAAAAATTTTGAGACCAGATTTGAAATCAGCGTGAGAAAATCTACGCGAAATGCTGTAGAGCATGTTCCAAAAAAATTTTTGCCGCGCGTGGTATTTTAAAAACCACAATTTTCTCGAAATTGCGCAACTTTGGCGAATTTTTTCGAGGTTAAAAAACATTCGTACCATAATCTCCCTATTTTTCCCATATTCTGTAAAGTTTCAGCTGTATGTAAAAAAAATTTCAGCCCTCTATCTCATTTCTATCGAAAGTTATTCCTTTTTGCATCGTATTTTGTCAAGTTTACCCACTGTGGAACGTCTAGCGGAGTCCGTTACGACCGTTACGACACGAGGCACGAAAGAACAGCGGGCTGCGAGAATTTCAGATAAGTTATTGTTAATATTTAATCAAATAATAAATTTTGCGAAATGAGTGGGGCGACTAAAGTACCTGATTTTCGTACTTGACTGAGGCCGTATGACGTCAAAATCGTCGCGCATGCGCGAAAAAAGCGCCCCGTCTGGCAAGACTGAACATAACCTTTCAAATGTGTATTCGATTTGCACAATAGCGCTGTCAAAAGAAAAGCCGATCCGAATTAACATACACTGGAACAAAAACCGAACGAACTTATTTGCCATCCCAATACTAATATCCTGACATTTAAATTTTAATCTTTCTTCTGCCCACCGCTGCACCTGTAATAAGTTTGTACTGATACAAAACAGGATAACCATCGATTATGTGTTCTACAGACATTCGGCGACAAGCTGCTGGGCGTGATGTCGTGGATAATGCCATTTTTTGTGGCCTGTTCAACTTTTGGCGCCCTGAATGGAGCGATATTCGCATCCTCGCGATTGTTCTTCGTGGGGGCAAGGAACGGACATTTGCCTGCTGCCATCGCTCTCATCAATGTTCAGAACTTAACGCCGATGCCGTCCCTCATCTTCCTTGTAAGTACATTTCTACTCTTGAGCCACTGTTTCCTTTCGATATAAGACGATGGCTTGAGACAGTTTTCTATGTATAGCGGGTTGACATTGTACTTGAGTGGACCGACAGTTTATGGGTCCTATAAGTCCGACAGACCATAAAGTGGTCGGCTGTGCGGCGGCATCTTTTGGAATTTTCCTGAAACGTGGAATAGTTGAAGATGACGTATCCAAAAGTAATACTAAGTACAAGCGCGCTTCTCAAGATTCTCCAAGAAAATTACATTTGAAAGTCTCTATACCACTGATATATATACTATGGATATACGGTATTGCCATAAGCCAGCCGTACAGCGATTGATACAAATTGAAGAAGGACTTTAGATGCCACCGCCCCCATCGAAAACCAAATGTATTACAGTAAATGGCGCGAAGCTTGAAAAACATGGTTTATAAGAACAAAGTGAATCGAGTAATGATTAATGAAGTTCGCAAAAAGTGAATTCGAACATTCGTATCGCGTCGGCGCACTGATATTATTTTAGTGATGCGTCTGCGCGTGGCGAAGTGAGGCAAAGCGTAGAGCTTCACGGGTGATAGCGAGGCGAAGGGAAGTACATAGTACCATTGGTTTTCGATAGCGGCGCATCATGCCAATGCTAGCAATGGCGATTTTGAATTGGTTTCAAGGATCGCCTATCCATCTTTTTCTATCAGTGCTCTATACCCAGTCATAAAGAGTTCGCTTTAACCTATGAATAAGAATCGCAGTGGCTGAGGCAGTGCGTGGATCCGGGGCACCAATTCGCACGCGATGGCCACCAGATGGCGGCGTCTTCAGCTTCAGTAACAGAAAAATGGGGTACCTTAAGTACCCCGCAGAATTTTACAAAATTATTAGTATATACATGTGATATATTGAAATGATAAATCACACAAAATTTTGTTCTAAAATCATGAGAACAATAATACCGGTACACTCCCGCTAATATAACTGCCTCGGGGCTCAGGGCTCTGGCCGCTCTGCTACCTTATTCTAGACACGGCACTGTTTTTGCGCCATCTGGTGGCCATCGCGTGCGAATTGGTGCCCCGGATCCACGCACTGGGCTGAGGGCGCTACGAGAAACACTGGGGCGAAACTTCTGTTTACGTCCTTTCTCAGAATTCGGTGAAATTTTGAAAATACTTTCTTTTTTTACTAAAATGAAGATTGCCAGAAGGATTTTTCCCGACTCGAAAAATTATTTTTTATTATTTCAATGTTGCTCTCTACCTTACCGACTTTCTATTTTATATAGAATATCTTCAATTAATTGTAAAAATGGATCATCACCAGCATAGTTCACCTCATAGCGCCATGAAAATTCACACATATGATCTATAAGCGAATCCTCTTTCATTTAAAATAATACATACATAAGGTAAACTTTCAATTTTCGCCACGACCTACCCACAACTCGTTCTAATCGCATAAATAATATAACTAAATAATAAATAAACAGTGTAAAACAAATTTAAATGACTCATTATTAAACTGTACGGTTTATACGACTCTAAAAGCAGTTGACGAACTGTCGCATCATACTGACGCATGCACACAGCACGAACATAAAGTAGAAAGTCGGTAAGTCAGTAAGTCGGTAAGGTAGAGCGCAACATTGAAATGATAACCAATTTTTTTCGAGTCCGGAAAAATCCTTCTGGCAATCGTCATTTTAGTAAAAATGAACCTATTTTCGAAATTTCATCGAATTCTGAGGTGAACGGTAAACGGAAGAACAGCCGAAAAAGAGGAGATAGAGATTTGACTTGTTACGAAAAGAATATCATCGTCTTATATCAAAAGAAATATATAAATTATAAATCTTGTTCACAATGACAAGTTTTGACAACATATTGTAAGGTGATTGACATTGGTGAGGATTTCGTTTTTATAGATATGTATTTATTTCAATTTTTCATAAATATAATGCACATGTTTTGTGATATATTGAAACATTATATATCACAATTTTTGTTTCGTTTTACTACTCGATCTCTCGTTCGTACTATAATACAATTTCCGTTTCTAGTGCATTATCACCCTGGCACTTCTCAGCATTGAGGATGTATACGTGCTAATCAATTATGTCAGCTTCGTTGAGGCACTGTTCACCACGCTGTCCGTATCTGGTCTTCTCTGGCTTCGCTACAAAAATCCAGATCGCGAACGTCCAATCAAAGTACGTATCCACATGTTTTTGAAGTGAAACTTCTTTGCCGAGGGTAACAATTTTCTGATGAAACGGAAGTCGATGTGACGGAAGTCGATAGTCGAGCGCGAAAATTTAAACTGAGAATGAACGGAGAAAAATAATTTCTTACCCCGGCGGGATTCGAACACCGGTCCACCGATTGGTAGTCCAACTCCTTAACCCCTTGGACAACCAACGATCTTACGATTAAAATGAAAGCGAACATTTTGGTATATATCGCAACGAATCAAACGTGTCGGCGTGGGGTACAAAGAGTGATAGAGAAGGCCGTGCAGTACATTTGAAGTGATATTTTCAATATTTAATTATTGAAGTGTATTTTCATTATTGAAGTGTTTTGAAGTGTTTTACACATGTATTAGATATATACTTAAAAAACAAGAGGTACATATATAAATTACAAAATTACATTTAAAATTTAAAATAAATAATAGCAATAAATAAAATAAAAATTAATAAGCAATAAGTTTCACTTCTGCCGCGCGTGGTTTCCACGCACCCGATTTTTAAACTAAATTGCTCGGTTCGTATTCGACGTATCGTTGACGTATCGGAGCAGCTTGCTCTCGAGAGATGAAGGAAACATCACATTGTCAAAAGCTACAGTTATGTAAAAGGGTTTTAAGTTATGATTATTAATATCGACTCGTTTCTTAAAAAAAAACATTATTCGACTAAAAACCATTTTCCAGTGAAATTATTAATGCTTACATATATTTATATGTAATCATCAGTGTCATTAATCTCTCAAATAATTTATGGCCTCTTTTGTTGGTAAATGTCGACATTAAGACGCAAGAACCTTATTCATTGCTAATTTCAAGCATTCGATACATCTGTTTTTGGCCAAAAATAATTCAGTAACATCACCTAGTGTATAGAATATGGTTCACTTCAACGACTTGAATGGACTCGAACAATCACGAAGGTCAATGTCCTGAGAAACATTTATAAATGCAATCGCTGGTCAGCTTTCGCATACATGTAAGTATGTTTCTACTTATTGTCACGTCGCCTATTTTTCCGCGGCCGAAAAAGAAGCTTCATCGGGTATTTACAGATTAATTTTATTCAGCAACAAAGCATATCGGCAGATCGTCGGTCGCTCGCGCGTACTGTTTCGGAATTTCTTCCCGTTCGCGTTGAGCTCGGTAGTCACAGGATTTCGCGTGATTTTACAAGTCTTGGCGACACAAATCTACCGAGCTCCGGTAGAATACGCGATTCTTTCGGTGACTGGTCGAAGAACAAAGTAAGGTTGGCAACAGTGTTCCGATTGAGTACGAAATTTCGCACGCATGCGCGGCAATTTCAGCCTCAGTAACGTAACCTTTTCGATGAAATCAGGTAGCTTGAGCACCACACAGACTTTTAAAAATTTACTAGTGTACATATGTGAAATATTGAAATGGTAAACCGAACAAAATATTGTTCTAAATCATGAGAACAATAATACCGGTACACTCCCGCCAATATAACTGCCACAGGCCGTCGGGGCCCTGGCCGCTCTGCTGCGTCATAGTAGATCACAACCAAAACTTCAGAAAAGTAAAAAAGTTACGCCAGGTACATGAATTGAATTAAGCCGCTAACACGGCATAATAATTATGAACACAAAAAAATAGAAGAAAGTATAACACAAAAAAATAGAAGAAAGTATAATTATGATATGAACACAAAAAAATAGAAGAAAGTAATATCACAAAAAAAGAAGATCACACAAAAATAGAAGAAAATAATACATCAAAAAGAAAAAAGATAGAAGATAATAAACAATATAAAAAAATATGTGAAATCGAAATGAGCTGCAAGTACATAAAGGTGCTTTCCAGCAATGTGCAAAGGCGACACTGTGTAACACAATGTAAGATTCGGTGCTTTCTAACTACGCTTAAGGTAACACAGCTATACACAGCTTAAATGCTATGTTGAACAGTAGCATATTTTCGTCGCAATATGCCAAAAATGCACTCAATACATTCCATTACTCATATCGCGGACATTTTAATAATGTGAAGATAAAATGTAACATCTAAACATTTGCCTAGATGTCCGCGGCCTGGAAGTCAAATACTTGGCGTGGCCAGGCAAGGTCAAGGTGTCGACCAATTTTATTGAATATGATCTTATTCGAAAGCTTATATGCGGTTTACATTAGCAAAATGCCTTTCAATTTAGAAAATATTGCAGACGTGATGAGATATTAACGAAAGAAGTTTCAGGTTAGGTTAGAATGCCCGGTTTACGAGTAAAGATACGCGGTAGGTAGCGACAGTTGACATCGATAATTTTTCATGTACTTGGCGTCGAGACGCTACCGCGTCTCTAGATACGCTCAGTGATGAGCCGTGGGGCGCTTTTCGCGCGCATGCGCGAGTTTCGTCAGGAACGTATCTGCGTCCGAAGTTTGTGGGGGACTATTGGGGGGAAAGTAGTGGGAGACTATTATTAGCGGGAACGTCTAGCGGAGTCCGTTACGACCGTTACGACACGAGGCGTGAAAGAACAGCGGGCTGCGAGAATTTCAGATAAGTTATTGTTAATATTTAAACAAACATTTTTCGAAATTAGCAGGGCGACCAAGGTACCCGATTTTTGTACTCGACTGAGGCCGTCTGACGTCAGAATTCTCGCGCATGCGTGCGAAAAGCGCCCCACGGCTCATCACTGGATACGCTACTGTTTTCACCGCGCATGCGTGCGAAATTTCGTACTCAATCGGAACACTGGTTGGCAAAGAACAAAACTGGCACGTTTCGAGGATGATCGTAAATTCTCGTACACGTCGAACGCCCTCTATTCACGCGCGAATTTATCCGGCGGCGTGTCGACCAACGGCCACCTCGACGTTCCGTGCGGGACTCTTTTCCCATTTTCCAGCAATGCAGACGGACGCGTGGTTCGTGACGCAAAATCGGTGACCCCGAGGAATGCCCCCAAGCTAATACGAATGAGTCTCCAAGAGAGAATACTAGCTACTGTCCAGCATTTACCAAATCGGCATTATCGGTGTCCCGTTCTCGGCAGACGCAAAATACTTGATTTTAAGCAACGTTTTAATGTTTCACCACTTTCTATTGCCAAGTCCTACGACCAGGGTTTGTCGACTCCCATAGCGACGAATTTAATCGTAATTCATACCCTTCGGGTATGGTGGCATCACAGTACTGCCTCGGTGGTGGGGAAATCCTATCTTTGCCAGTGATGCCAGATTCGTGGGTCTTGGGATTTTACCCCTCCGTTCGCTCAGCCGGCTCGGCCGCACTCTGCCGTACCATCGGCTCCTCGCACTGCTTCGACTGCGAGGCTAATATACAGGGTGGGGCAGTAACTATTAGCACCTCAAATATCTTCGAAATAATAAGTTTCACAGAAATATTTGCTCAAATAAAATTGTACAGTACGAAGGGGGCCATCCGGTGGCTATAATAGTTTTTTTGTAGGTGGAAGTACTTCGGACTTTTGAAGGTCACCTCAATTTTTTAAAATGGAATGAGGTATTTTTGAATACATCAACCGATGCAGCTGGACATTCGTTACAACAAAGTACAAACCTATGTATTTCGAAAAGTTAGTAGTTCAGGAGATATTACAATTTAAATAACTCAAAAATACCATTACTTTCCTGCTAAGACGTTACAACAGGAAGTAACACTAACGTCTTAGTACGATTGCAATGGTGTTTTAGAGTTATTTAAATTGTAATATCTCCTGAACTACTAACTTTTCGACATACATAGGTTAGTACTTTTTTGTAACGAATGTCCAGCTGCATCGGTTGATGTATTCAAAAATACTTCATTCCATTAAAAAAAATGGAGGTGACCTTCAAATGTCCGAAGTACGTCCACCTGCAACAAAACTACTATCGCCATCGGATGGCCACCTTCGTACTGTGTAATTTTATTTCAGCAAATATTTCTGTGAGACTTATAGTTTCGAAGATATCTGAGGTGCTAATAGTTACTGCCCCACCCTATACAGGGTGTCCCAAAATTCCTCCGACACCCAAAAATGGGAGGTTCCTTGGGTCATTTGAAGTGACATTTTCCTTTACAAAAATGGCGTCCGCGGCTTTGTTCAGGAGTTATTAACAAAAAACACGGACCAATCAGAGCGCGGATACAGCGGATTGATTCTGGTTCGACCAATTGACAGTTGGCGCGTCGGGCCGACTGTGCTAACTCGCGTCTAGGTCGCGCTCTGATTGGTCCGTGTTTTTCTTTAATAACTCTTAAACAAAGCCGCGGACGCCATTTTTGTAAAGGAAAATGTTGCTTCGAATGACCCAAGGAACCTCCCATTTTCGGGTGTCGGAGGAATTTTGGGACACCCCTGTATATATATATATATATATATATATATATATATATATATATATATATATATATATATAATAGTTTCGAAGATATATATGTACATACACGTGTATGTGTTATATAATAAATATTTTTTTCAACTGTTCACAGGTCTCAATCGTGTTGCCAATCATATTTTTTATTATCTGCGCGTTCTTGGTAACGGTTCCTTGCTATGTATCGCCCTGGGAAGTGGGTGTTGGGGTGATCATTATCTTATCTGGGATACCTGTCTACTTCATTTTCATCCATTGGAAAAAGAAGCCTAAATGGATCGTAAGGTCATCGCGTAAGTAACAGCCATTTATTATATCAAACGCTTGGTCTATGTCTCTAATACTTACCGACGGTAACGTACAGTTGTCTACACATTACCGTCGGTCGGTATAAGTTATTGACACCTAATCGCGATTACGTGAAATGCAATTAAAAATTTGACAAAGTTTGATGGTTGATCGAAACTTTGTTTTTTCTTACATCGAATATATACACGAATTTATATCTGGCTTAGATTTCTGTAGTCTAAATTAAAATTGAAAATGAATTTTCTGTACGTTCTTACGTCAATAAGACAAATAGCAAAATGGCTGCAGACTTTTACTGTCTTCGATACATAATTATAATTTGAAATCGATTTACAGTGGATATACAAATATACTGTGGCGAACAATAGAAAGTTTAATTAGTAATGTATACGATAACTACTACACGATTTGCAAACTGAAATTTTATTTTGAATCAACAATGACTTTCTTATAAGTCTCTGCATCTTACAAAGTTATGTTAGCAAGAAAATTACAAAAGAGGATATTAAATTGCTAATTTATTTAAAACTCACCGATGGAAATCTAAATATAATCTAAATCTAAACATTCCCATGAACCGTGGGTATTTTTCCCACAGTCTATAGTCAACCCCCACTCCCCACAACCATATATAAGGCCGCTGCAAACGACCAGTCGCTTTCAGTCGCGCCACATCAAGATAGCTAAAAAGCTATTCATTCAGCAAGTTTTTTGAAAATTTTCTTGCTCCTTACTATAAATTTGACTAAGATCAAACATTTTCCATGTGAAACATTAACAACTTCTCCGGATAAAAGTGTAGGGAGCAGTAGCTCCAGGAAACTTTTACTAAATACCTCTATGACTACAAACCCAGGTGTGAACCTGGAAAAAAAGTTCAGTCGCACCTCCACCACAGGGACAAACGTAAAAACCAACCATCAGCTAGTTAAAGCAAAGTACCACTTATGGTAAAAGGGTAGAGAGCACTTTGCTCTGGGCATTTTTTTCAAAAACCTTAAAGTTCAAAACACAGGCTAGTCCTGATAAAAAAAAGCAGTCGCTCTCAGTCGCGTCATTACTTTCGAGGATCGACGCCGTACCTGGCACGATTGCCCGTAGTAAGTATCCTGATTCTCTTACTCGTTCAGGATTCCCGTCCGGTGACTAACTACGTTCCACCATATCCGAGCACGGCGTACCACCACTCTCGTTAGCCACGGTGTACCGCCAGCATATAGTCACGGTGCACTACTGACTATCATGTAGTCAACATGTATTATAATAAAAGTCTAACGTTTGTACTGAGTACTCTCGCTTATATATTGAAGGAAATATTTTAGCCTGATGGCTCCTCTCAATTTACTTCCTTTATTTATTTATGACGTCGAAATTACAACTAACACAATAAAATTAGCAATCGGGGTGCGATACACGGAACGGTCTGAAAGATGCCCTCCGACGCCTTCGGGGGGCTATTTATCCAGTCCTGCACAAAGGACAGCATGCCCCTCGGGAGGGGGATGCAAGGTCGTCTCCGGACACTTTTAAGTACGTTCCGCGGGAAAATCCCTTGCCCGTGCGAGGGTGACTATCAGGTATGTTCGTATGTCTCCATTAGCCAGACCCGTCACGGACCAAGGTATATTACCGGTAGGGTAGTTCCGGCTTGGGCGAATCTGTTTACCAGATACGTTGCAGGCCTATCCTCGGCCGGCCCGTCCTGGCCTAGGTAGAAATTACCGTACTTCTTTGTACGTGGTAGCGATTAAGTCGCTACAATATTATACGCTTCTACGGTCATCATACCTACCTTCCAACATAGAGGAGATAGCTTGCAAAATGTTTATGTTCATTCGCGAATAGGCTGAGCGGAAAAGACAGCAAAGTCGGTGCCGTGCTGAACGTGTTAAAATGTTCGGTCCTCTGGCGTTGCAAGAAATATAGACTGAATTCTTAGTTTAATCCAATTTGCGTTGCTCTATTCTATTAGGAAAGTGACTGCGCGCAACCAGGTTTGGGAAAATTATTAGTTTTTTTTCTGTTGCAGATAACCTGAACATGGTGTGTGTGAAGCTGTTCATGTGCATGCAGGAGGAGAAGAGCGATTGAGGTTGTCGAATGAAGTTGTTCGGTCGCCGTGTCGTGCCGTAACGCGAGTGTAGTCGCTCATTTTATAAACGATTACAGTTAAACATTACGTAACTCAATACAACGGCCCACTACTCTGCAGTGAATCGGATGCAACATTCCAATGAGATGTATACCGCTTCGTTCAAAAACTGTGAACCTGGGAACTCTGAATGCGACGATGTTCGCTGCTACGTGCATTTTCTGCGCACCGTTTTCCACATACATATGATGGTACTATACCTTCGAGCGAATATAGCATTACTGAAGGTGACAGTTTGTCAATTATTAAATTAATTTATTGTAACGCAAATACCCAAACTTTGTACGGATCGAGGGGCTCTAGGGGATCGCATGGCATAATGCACAATCACAAGACGCTAAGATACACATTTAATCCTGAGAGTGATGTCCTCAGATGATGATCCTCAGAATGACCTACCAAAACAGATTGATTCGAAGTCCAGACACCAAGCATTGCAGGTGTGATATTGAGCTCTCGCTACAGTGAACCGCAAAGTGTCATGTTTGACTTGTTACGTTGTATATAATTGTGCAGGACAACGTTATAGCAGTTGAATGTTAAGGATTGAAAAGTCGAAGGAGTTTGTTTCTTTTTAAAGGTGATTCTAGCTGATTAGCGATCTCACAATAACATCGCTCGTTCCTTCGTAGTAAGGAAACCTTGCTACTCATAATTAGGGATCGGTGTCCTTCTCATCAATCTGTTGAATGCAACGGTAGATCATTTTATCGTGATTTGTAGTTAGTCGAGCGATATCGAAGAATCCGGATCTATCATGCAGGATATCGCATCTGACATAATGTGTCGTGTACGAGGATCGTATGCCAGGCCAGAAAAATTACTGAAAGTATTCGTCGAAACCAGTGATAAAATTCGGAATACTTCTATTGAATCGATAAATCAGTTGACGAATATGTTGGCATTTTATATTTAGTCATGTTATGGAATGTGAAATACTTCTGTAATTTGTATTTAAGTGCTCAATGAATACTGAATAAATTAGTATTTCATATTTTTGACCTGATAAAGATATAGAAGGTGTTTCTGAAAAGTTCGGTAATTGGTCTCAGAAAATAAAGTAAACAAGAGTTACAAACAAAGTGTCTTTACTGACCTTCAAAGTAATCACCATTAGCTACAATGCACTTCTAACATTGGTTGTAAAGTTGTCGGAAATCGTCAGCAAACGCTTCTTGTGGAAGTTTCAGAGTTAATTTAAGGCAGGAAAACAAAAGGAAGTCTGCCGGTACCAAATCTGGAGAATAAGGAGGGTGTTGAAGAACATTCACCTTGCGTTGAGCAAGAAAGTTGAGCACGTGGATCGCATTGTTCGGACGGGCGATCTCGTTGAGGAAATTCCGGTGCTTCGAGCAATTCCACGAGAAGCGTTTGCTCACAGTTTCCAACAGCTTTACAACCGATGTCAGAAATGAGTTATAGCTAATGGTGATTACTTTGAAAGCTAGTAAAGGTATTTTGTTTGCAACTCTTGTTTCCATTATTTGCTGAGACCATTCACCGAACTTTTCAGACACATCGTGTACTCTTAAATACAAATTACAGAAGTATTTCATATTCCATAGCATAAATTAAATACAAAATTCCAAGATATTTGTCAACTGATATATCTATTCAATAGAAGTATTCGTTAATGGCATAACAATCGAATGAAACTGATAATATGTTTGTCATTCGAATGCTTTTTCCAATGCTTTTGGCCCACGACTTGAAACGCATGAAAATAATCCATAAAACGCATAATATTGTATTATAAATGAAGTATAGGATACATATTTATATTATTTAATTGTACATACGACACGAGCAACTATAAATTATTTATCATTCTTCATATACCGATGAATTGCTGTTCAGTAAGTGGCTGGCTATTATTCAATAAGTGGCTGGCTATTGTTCAATAAGTGACCTATTGGTCCTGAATAAGTTCTCGTTAATGTATGCATAAGTAGAAATAACGTTTACGGTACTGAGTGTTTATGTCGCTAAATTATAAAATACCTGAATAACAATACCTGTTCGAGAACAACGAGATGAAATTTAAAAGTAGCTTCTATTCAAATTATACATTCTCCAGAATCAACGACAAAATACAGTGGTATTGGGATTTTGGAACTGTAATTCAGTAAAAAGTGATATTCTTCCTTAGACAAATATTTTCTGAGTCAATACGATGGAAAAACAGTCAATTTTTATTATCAATGATGACTAATGACGTGCCTTGTATGTCATGCGAAGGGAAACATAATTAAATTTACAGAAGTGTGTAAATGATAAATTCAGATCATAAAAAAATAACAGACATAAACGCTGTGATGATTGCAAAGTATCTCATATTTGCGAAATTTTTTAAAAATATTCTTTTTTCCATTGAATTAGTTTTCGTTTGAAATGTAACAACAACCTTGTTTTTTAAAAACAATTTTATGTTATAACTTTGTATAAACTACTTGCGAATTCAGGCCTGGACGCTGTACAAAATAAAATGGCCCCAAATTTAAACCTCGTCATTGTTATCTAAAATTTTGAAAACTAAAAGTTTTATTAAGCGTATAAAAGTAGTTAGTATGCGGAAAATTTATTATATTAATTATTTCCAAGATGACGCTGGTTTGAAGAAAAGGTTTCCAATGGTTGAAAAGAGTAATTTTAAGGAACTTTTGGAGGAAGAAAAAATTTGTTTTACAGAAGAGAATTAATTTTAGAGCAACGCGACGAAATTTCAATAAATTCCCTTACATTAATTGAGATACAATTCATACTATTGTCTGATTTATGTCAGTGGCTGATTGCAAAAAATAATTTCGACAAAATACATTTAAAGTTTTAGGTTTAGTTATTTTGTTAATAATTTATGTTTCTTTCAACTCTATCATATCTACTGCTATAATTTATGCTTCCGAAGTACGCGTGGGTTTATTATTATGTTTAACATTAAGTTAAATATATACCATAGACCTTTATAGTTTACAGTTTTATATATGTACCTTAAAGAATTATATTTTTCATATTTAAGACGCCCAAATAGCTGTCCGCATACACATTTCAAAATTATTATTTCATTAAATAATTTTGCCGTAATTGTTACGCAGTTCACACACATTATACATGACATAGTACATGATAGTATATAAGAGACTATCGGTATACAGGTATAAATTAGTTTCAAAGGCTACGAAAACTAAGGATTGATACATGCCCGGAAACCCGTAGGGCGTACAGCAAAAAGCATCGCAATCGTGATGTTTACCACCTTTAAAATATTTAGCTTTTATTTCGCAATAAATTGTACATTTTTTCGTGTTCAGTGAACAAACTATAATAATTCAATATACTTTTAGTCAGAAGTTACAACGTAAGGATAATGTTACGAACTTCTAACTGATATATTAACATAACAAATCCATACTGTAATGAGAAAATGTTATGAAACGATATTCTAAAATATTTGAAGTAATAGTTGCTAATTACTTGTAAGAATATAATTAGATTCACAAAAAAATATTTATACAATAAATTCATAAATGACACTATATTTTTGTCACAATCTATCAAAGTATTTAAAAACAACAGAATTAAATCATTTGTACACCTCTGTATACATAGAATTGTATTGTTTGATCTAAAATTTGGAATGCTGTCAAACATTTTGATTATGATTGAATATGATGGTCGTTAGTATAACGTTATAAAATGATAACGGTGGTCGAGGAAAATCTAATGCCGAGTACATACTGCTGTCTGCGGAAAGCGAAAACAGTTCACGGTTGGTTGCAAACTGTTATATTACACCAATCTTATGTACAGTTTGCGAACACCTGATCAGTGTAGATATGGCATTAGGAGAAACCAGCAAAAGTTCTAGACCCATTTAATAAAAAAATACATCATCGTCCTTCAACGTCAATGAAAGACGTTGAAGTCTTCTGCGAAACTTCCGTTTACCGTACACCTCAGAATTCGATGAAATTTTGAAAATAGGTTTTTTCTTACTAAAATGACGATAGCCAGAAGGATTTTTGGCGAGTCGAGAAAATTGTTTTATCATTTCAATGTAGCGCTCTACCTTACCGACTTACCGACTTTGTATTTTATATAGAATATCTTCAATTAATTGTAAAAATGAATTATCACCAGCCTAGTTCACCTCACAGCGACATAAAAATTCACACATATCATCTATAAACGAATCCTCTTTAATTTAAAGTATTACATATATAAGGTAGACTTGAAATTTTTAAAGACTACTCCTGGATTGTCGTGTGCGTGGTAGGCCCGCCCTGACGGCCGACCCTCTCCGCCCCCACTCTGACCTAACCATAACCACTGATATATATACTATGGATACGGTATTGCCATAAGCCAGCCGTACAGCGATTGATACAAATTGAAGGAGGACTTTAGACGCAACCGCCCCTATCGAAAACCAAATGTACTACAGTAAATGGCGGGAAGCTTGAAAAATATGGTTTATAAGAACAAAGTGAATTGAGTAATGATTAATGAAGTTTGCAAAAAGTGAATTTGAACATTCGTGTAGCGTCGGCGCACTGATATTATTTCAGTGGTGCGTCTGCGCGTGGCGAAGTGAGGCAAAGCGTAGAGCTTCACGGGTGATCGCGGGGCGAAGGGAAGTACATAGTACCATTGGTTTTCGATAGTGGCGCATCATGCCAATGCCAGCAATGGCGATTTTGAATTGGTTTCAAGGATCTCCTATCCATTCTTTTATATCAGTGACCATAACTCATTCTAATTGACGCATGCGCATAGCACGAACATAAAGTAGAAAGTCGGTAAGTCAGTGAGTCGGTAAGGTAGAGCGCGACATTGAAATGATAAAAAATTTATTTTCGACTCGCCAAAAATCTTTCTGGCAATCGTCATGTTAGTAAAAAAAGAACCTATTTTCATAATTTCATCAAATTCTTAGGTGAACGGTAAGCGGAAGAACAAAGAACTGCCAAGTCTTCTTAGGATCTACAATTATGTGCAAATTTAACCTCCTTGTTTTTATCATTGTTCGCAAAGAGTAGGACTTTTTATAAACTCTATGATAGTACAATATTCACAAAATAAGAAACCTGTAAAGGAACACCTAGTCTATAAGTAACGAATATTATTAGAAATATAGCAAATAATGTTCCAACACTACAAAATCATATTTTATTAAATTACTTTGTTATACACATTGTCAAGTAAAAGTAAGTGAACGAAAACAGTAACCTGTAAATGAAATGTCAAGGGGATGCCTTTTCATCCTTTCCGTAATAAATACAAAGTAACAAAGGAATATATTGATGATTGTACAGGGCGTGAAGAAATGTTTGGTCTTGGCTGCTATATGCTTATTTCACATCTTCGGATTGGTGAAGATCTGTTAAAAGTATATTGATTTATGCTATAAAAAATAGGACATTGAATTTAAAAAAGAAAATTGACCTTCACCTTACCTTGGAGTGTCCACCGGGAAAAATAAAAGTCCCATCACATGATATCCCCCGCGGTAGTCAATAACATTCATCTGAAACATTTTTGCATATAATCAATATTTTTGGAGATATTTGTTTGTAACGCTTTATAATTTTCAGTCTGTATATCCGATGCTGGCTCTTACATTGGCTCTTCAGCTACCGAAATCGGCAAATCTTCAAAGAACGTTTCGGTGTCTTTGGTGGCTGCCGCTTTACGATGGCGGGATCGGATCCTTTGTTCGACAAATCGGATCCTTTGATCCTTTGTTGCGTATCGAGGCGGTGCGTCTCTGCTGCGCTGTGTCACCGTCAAAACTTCTGCATAAATTTCTGGCGAAACAGTAAAGTTTTGACCCATGGTTCCTTTGGTACTATTTTATCCCTATGATGCGTAAAATACAATGCAATAATACAAGAATTTAATGTTTCAAATTCAGGGTCAAGGACAATTTTGCAGCAACATTTTCCATAGATCTTCACAGATCATCTATGGCAGCCAAGACCAAACATTTCTCTACGCCCTGTATATAGGATAGTTCTTATTTTCCCATTCTTTCTGGTGTAACTACCCTAAACTGTGACACTTGGTGCAACAAATGCTATTTCGAGCAATTACCCCCCCCCCCCCGCCCATAGTTATGAAAAACTCCAAAAATACGATGAGAAACGCTCAAGATTAAACACTTGTAATTTTTCTCTAATATACCTTCCATTTCTTAAGTATTTCCTCCTCCTTCCTTTTTACGCATAATTATGTTATGAGCCAGAGTCTCGAGAAGCACGAGTGG
The DNA here is from genome assembly GCA_963971365.1 of Lasioglossum villosulum. Lineage (NCBI taxonomy): Eukaryota > Metazoa > Arthropoda > Insecta > Hymenoptera > Halictidae > Lasioglossum > Lasioglossum villosulum. Next base: position 16,016,364 of record OZ020504.1, read on the forward strand.
CCGGCGAAGAATTATTACCCTTAGAATATGTTCTCAATTTGTTAGTCAAGCGTGGACGAACCCAATGCGTAATTGGGGAACCGCTAGGATTATAGACACAGAGGACGAACCTGATACGATTGTCAGGAAGCTTCTAGAAATGGAGTCCAACGAAGACGAACCTGATACGATTGTCAGGGAACCGCTAGAATCCCCTTGGGTAGGGGACCTGGGGGGCTCTGTGGCAATATGGCGCAATCAGCGCCAGGAGTTTCCCCCCGGCACCGTGGTCGAACGGGGCCGGGGGATGGTAGCAATATCACGGGGAAGGTTTCTGGTAGTGGGTTGCTACTATCACGTCCGGTGGTCCTATTATAAATAATAATTAATAAACTTAATCATATATTTCTTTTCTTATTTGTTTTATTAATTTTGTGCGAGAATTGTAACCAATTATTATATCAAATATTATATTGAATATTGAATTATTGTATTTTATACCGTACTGCGAGCGATGGAATTAAGAAAAGTTTATAAGATATATTTTGCAGCGAACTATATAGGATTGTTAACAAATGAAATAATTCGAAACATAATATGCGAGCGATTAACTAAAAGAAACTTCCGTTGACATTTATTCGTCATCGAAGAATATAAAAATTGATAAAAGATTGATGAACAATAGACCGGTGCAAATGAATCGAATATCAAGCGTCCGGTCAAGAGATAGACGATGGATTAAGAAGAAAAATGATTACAAAGAAATTGATGAGTATGCATCCACCATAAGAAGATTAAGCGAAGAACAATGGATTAACAAATCTATAAAGGGAGCCTCCTCATCAGGAGCAGGCAGTCGTCAATCAAAGTTAAAACGCATAAGTATTACTCTCTCTCAACAGTCTAAAATCGAAATTTCCCAGTAGCAGTTTCACTGTATCATTCATAAATTTTTTGCAAGTGAAGTTTAAGTGTTAAGTGAAAAGGCGTGTATACCCGCCGGATTATAAATCATTATATTATTAACATCTTCAACATCATCGTCGTCAGCACCGCATCATTTTCATCATCATCGTTACTGACAAAAGACAATTAACGAAACAAAGCGAGATACATCAATCGGTAAATACTAACATTTGTAATATTTAATCACAATTCTATGTATTCTGAATTTGTTCATTTATAAAATATATTTTGTTCAATTGTTACATTTAAAATCAATCTTTAAAATCATTAAAATACCCAACGTCGATTTCTTCGTTCCACATCCATATGTAAAGCCATTTTCATATAAAAGTACCCTCAATTACCCGAACCGAAGCCGGTGAATGCAGGTACCCAGATAGCCAAATGCCTCGAATCTGCCGAGGGGAAGTTATGACCGTAAGGGCTCGAGGACGTGCCCTCGGCAGGTATCGGGATTTTTACGGGCCGAACGTCGCTTGGACCTGCCGAGGGCAGCTCGTGCCGCGTTTCTGCCGAGGGCAGCTCGTGCCGCGTTTCTGCCGAGGGCAGCTCGTGCCGCGTTTCTGCCGAGGGCACGTCCTCGAGCCCTCACGGTCATAACTTCCCCTCGGCAGATTCGAGGCACGAGCTGCCCTCGGCAGGTCCAAGCGACGTTCGGCCCGTAAAAATCCCGATATCTGACCTCGGCACGCCCTGCTCGATTTCTGCCCGAGGCCCGCTTGGCTATCTGGGTAGGTTCAAAACTGCGTTATATCTCCTATTAAAATCTTTAACTCTTTAATTTCTCTAAAAACGTCCCAACAAGGACGTAACACTACCCAGATAGCCAAGCGTGCCTCGGGTAGAAATCCAGCACGGCGTGGCGAGGTCAGGTATCTGGAATTTTACGGGCCGAACGTCGCTTGGACGTGCCGAGGGTAGCTCGTGCCTCAAATCTACCGAGGGAAGTTATGACCGTGAGGGCTCGTAAAATGCCCTCGGTAGAAATTAGGAACGACGTACCGAGGCCAGGTCCTACCACGTTTCTGCCAAATTTAAAGTAGGTCCGAGATTGTAAGAGGACAGCACGGTCGCACTAATGTGGCAAACGTCGTTATAAAATTTTGGCAGAAACGAGGAACGACGTACCGAGGGCAGGTCCTACCGCGTTTCTACCGAGGGCAGATCCTACCGCGTTTCTACCGAGGGCATTTTACGAGCCCTCACGGTCATAACTGCCCTGGGTAGATTTGAGGCATTTGGCTATCTGGGTACATATCGCCCAGTCCTGCCAGACCGGGCGCTTTTTTCGCGCATGCGCGACGATTTTGACGTCATACGGCCTCAGTCAAGTACGACAATCGGGTACCTTGGTCGCCCTGCTAATTATATATGATTGAATACATACATACGTACACAGAATATACAAAATATATAATATTTATGTATGCACAACATAATATAACTTACCCTTTTCTTTATTTAGGGAATATGGAATGGAAGGGTACTAAAATAACTTTAAACAAAATATTTAATAATGAAATGAAATATTTTATTTGGCAGAAGCAATTAAAGAATACCAGCATTTGCTGTTAAGATAAGGAAAACTGCCAAAAACCTTATCAGTATTCACAAAACAAAAATACATTTGATCTATAAAATTACATTTAAACTAAATATTTCATTTTACGCATAAAGAGAATATATCAACATTTTTAATAACAATAACATTTTACATTATAACAAAAAATATTGCCCATATCTAAAATTACGAAAATAAAATAAATATTAGAATACAAATATTTCAAACATGCACATATTGCATAACAAAAAAATATTTTACATAAAATAAATAAATTTTGCACATATTTTTAAAGAAAATAAATAAATTTTGCACATATTTCTACGAATACAATTAATAATAATAAATAATAAGTAGAAATTGTATGTATGTATTATCAGATGCTATCAGATGTACATTTATCTGTGTATAGATTTCTGGAATTATGCAATTCGAGGTGACGTTTTTCAATTTCAAAATTAGTGCAATTAATATTTTTGGATTGAAACATGGACCGAATAATACAAAGCGAAGACACCATATCGTTGGATAATAGGTTTCTTTTTCTATTCTTAACGTCCGTAACTATAGAAAATATCCTTTCAGCCTCTGCATTCGAGTGGGGCAAACAAAAAATTATTTCAACTAATGATTCTAAATTTGGAAACATTTTTGCCCCATTGTAATCCGTAAATTTTAAAATTTCACTCCACATTATATCAATTTCTAATGAAGCTAATTCTTTCTTCTCCTCGTCATTATAACAAGATTGCAAAATTCGCCATTCAAAAGCTAATTGAGTAACATCTAAATTTGCTACCCGGTTGGCAATACAAGTTAAATCTGTAACTTTTAGCCTACCTTCGTCATGTAAAGCTACTTGAGGGTCTAAAAAAGTTAATTGCTGAAAAAATGTATCTTTTAAAGGTAGACGTGTAAGCATCTCCCGAACTGCAGTGGTATAGAAATTCATACACTCAAACCGAATATTACGAGCAAATTCTAAATCCATAGATGCCAAAAACCATTCACATTCCGGACCAACATATATAATTTCTACATCAATTAATTTATCTTTATTATCAATATTTTTGTTGGCAATATCTTTTAAAGCTGTAGGCTTGATAAAATTTTGCCCTATTTGACGAACTAGCTGCCGGCTGTTCTCAAATAATTTATGAATTAAAATATTACGCGATTGAAAAAGAGCATTGAAACAATTAAAAAAGTTTAACGAATATTTTAAAAATAATATATATGCTTTAATGCTGTCGTCATTAAAATATTCTAAAATAATTTCGGCAGATTTTGATTTATCTTCGACCACAGCTGATATGAAAAAATGTTTTAAAACATCCCAATTTTCAAGTAATCTAATAATACATCGGTGCAGACAAAGCCATCTCGTGTTTGATAATTTCAAAATTTTTTTGCGTTCTACGCCAAAATTATCTTGAAATTCATTCAAAATTGCGCATCTCTTTGCACTGCCCGAAATGTAAGTGGCAACTCCTCTAATTAAATTTTCACAAGCCGAAGGTAACGTCTCACACGCTTTAGAAGATATAAGCGCGGAAGTGTGACATAAGCAATTCATTAATATTAAATTCGGAATTTCAATTTTCAAACGTGAAGCGAAAGAATTGTTGCATCCAACCATCACGGCCGCATTATCGCAAGCCAGTCCAACTATGTCTGTAATGGGAATTTCGTTTTTTTCCAAAAAGTTTTTAAAAGATTGAAACATTTTACTCGCGGAACAATCGGTGCTATTTAATGGTAATAAATCTAATAATTGAGTAATTACTCTTTTATCAGATGGTGAGACATACCGTACGAGAATGCACATTACTTTCGTATCTGAAATGTCTGTGCTCTCATCAATTAAAATAGAAAATCGCGTTGTTCTTAAACATTCAATAATTTTTTCTAATTCGCATTTGGCTATTACATTCTGAACAATTTTGCTGCACTTTGTCCGAGCAAGTGAAAGATCCTGCACAACTTTTGACTCGATACAAATATCTTTAAAAACGGAAACTAAATGATTGGCTGTGCAAAACGCTACATTGTGCTCTGCAAACAAGGCAGCCAATTTTATTTCAGCGCGTTTTACTCTATCATTATGTGATAAATGAGATGAACTACTAGCATTAACATTCTCGGTGGCTTTGTTACTACAGTACATCATATTTCGTGTATGTTTGTCCGTCTCTGAATGTCTAACTAAATCTCTTTTATGACTTCTGACAGTCTGATTACATACAATACAATATACTCTATCTTCTACTGGAGAAGGAGCTATCCACAATTTAAGTTTATCATCATCCAGCCAAGAATAATTGAAAGTTCTACGCTTCTTTGTAGCTACTTCTCCAATATTAGCAATCATTATTTAATTCAATATTAACAGAACTTACCTGAAATTCTCGCAGCCCGCTATTGTTTCGCGCCTCGTAACGGTCGTAACGGACTCCGCTAGACGTTCCCGCTAATAATAGTCCCCCACTACTTTCCCCCCAATAGTTCCCCACAAACTTCGGACATAGATACGTTCCTATCGAAACTCGCGCATGCGCGAAAAAAGCGCCCGGTCTGGCAAGACTGATATCGCCCAATTGTAGCCTCGCCGAATACGGGGAATACTTGGACCGTTGGGGGGTGTTTCTTGCCCCCAGCATGAATGGTCCAGTCTTGGTCCTGGGGGACTTCAATGCGAAGTCCACTAGTTGGGGAAACCCCAGGACCACCCCACGCGGCGAGGCGACAAAAGATTGGGCGAGGGGCTTGGGGCTCCGGTTGGTGAACCGGGACTCCGTACCTAAGTGCCTGCGGTGGAACGGTTGGTCCATTGTCGACTTGACATGGGCCTCCCCGACCGTCGCCGCACGTGTGTCCGCCTGGCGGGTGGCTGAGGAGAGGAAACCCCTCTCCGACCATCTCCATATCACAATGGAGGTGGAGGCCGCCCAGCCCGCGGGCACCCCCCCCCCTCATCAGCAACCCACCCAGCGCCCATGAGATGGGCGCTGAAGAAACTTCACGGGGACGTCTTGAGGGCCGCTGCCCTTGCTTGCGTGTGGTCGGAGACCACAGAGCGCGGCACGGAAGAGGGGGTGGAGTGGTTCTGGGGCATCAGGGAAAGCGTATGCGACGCTTCGATGATCCGGATTAAGAGCCGCCCCCCGTTGAGGAAAGTGTACTGGTGGTCGGGCGAAATAGAGGATGCTAGAGTGGTTAGCATCCAGGCCCGACGCCAGTATACCCGCGCGCGAGATCCCCATGAGGATGACGACGATGCCGAGGTAAGGATGGCCTCTCTGTATGTTACATACAGGGAGGCCCAAGTGTCCCTGCAGCGACTTATCGCTGCCGCCAAGGCCAAGGCCTGGGACGACCCATGGGGGGCGCCCTTACAAAATGGTGTTGGGCAAATTACGCCCATGGGCGCCCCCGTTGACGGAGGGGCTGGAACCGGAGTTCCTAGGGCGGGTCATATCCACCCTCTTCCCTATTGAGGAGGAGAGGGAGTACCCGCCCATTCCGTCCCAAGAGTGGGACGAGGGACTCCGGATATCCGGCGCTGAGCTCTCCCAGGCGGTCCGGAGGATAAGGGAAGAAGGGGGTGTTGAGGCCCCCGGACCAGATGGTATCCCCGGACCAGTATTGGTCGCGGCGCTCGACGTCCTCGCCCCGGCTCTGATCGACGTACTGAACGCGTGTCTGAGCCGGGGAACCTTCCCCAGGGAATGGAAAGTCGCCAGGCTTGTTTTCCTCCAAAAGGCAGGCAAGTCCGCAGGGCTCCCCTCTGCGTACCGGCCGTTGTGTCTCCTCGACGAGGTGGCGAAAGTCTATGAAAAGATTATCGCACATCGGTCCACGAGTGGTCCCGATCTCAGCGATTGCCAGTTTGGGTTCCGAAGGGGGCGTTTTACGATCGATGCTATCGATCGGCTCGCCTCCGTCCGGACCAGGGCGGTCGCTGCGGGCTGGGTGTTGTTGGCGGTATCGCTTGATATCACCAACGCGTTTAACACTCTGCCCTGGGAGAGTGGAGTATCATAGAGTGCCCCCTACCTCCGAGAGGTCATTCGGGACTATCTCCGGGACAGGCTGTTTGAGTACCGTGGCCGGTACGGTGTAATGCAGAGAGAGAACATGCACCGTGGAGTTCCGCAGGGGTCGGTTGTAGGACTGTTCCTGTGGAACATAACATACGACTCGGTGCTGCGGGCTACTCTCCCCCGCGACGCCAGTGTGATTTGTTATGCGGACGATATACTGGTGGTCGTGGAGGGGTGACATGGAGGGGAACGATAGCCTTGGCGGCTGTAGTGGTGGACTCCGTGGTGGGTAGGATCCAGGAGTTGGGGCTCAAGATAGCCGCTGGCAAGACGGAGGCAATGTGGCTACACGCATTGTCTCCGAGACAGCGGCCGCTCCAACTCTGGATCCCAACGAGAGGTCGCCTCCAATCTCACTTCTCAGGACACGGCGCGGCGCCGACCACGCCGGACACTCTTCCAGCGTGTGCCGCTCCGTGTCCAAAGCCTCCGCACAGTGGTGGCACCGTTCGGTGGGTTCCCTCTTGATCCACGCCAGGTACCGGCCGAAACATCCATGGCCGGTTAACACCTTGGGGGATCTGTAGGTGAGCCTTACTCGCCTCTCGCACCATTCCTCCAAGATGGACAAGAGGGCCCGGACTATTGGCCGGTCCGTATTGGTGGCCAGAATTTCCGACCGCCACACGGCCAGCGACTCTTGCCGGGTCCGGCGCTTCAGCACTCCGATCCTGTCCTCCTCATCTGGGTCCGCGTCTCCCCCGCGCCTCCCCCGCGCAACGAGCGGACGGCCAAATACAAGGCCGCCCGCTCCCTTGCCAGATGGTGCAGGGGAACCAGACCCGCGAGTAGGCACGCCGCCTCGTTGGAGACGGTGCGATAGCCCCGTATGGCCCGCAAGGCCAGCCGGCGCTGCACCTTATTGCAAAGTGCTTTACTGCGCCGGCTGATCGACAATGCGCCGGACCACACGGGTGCTCCGTATAGGAGCTTGCTATGCACCACCCCCGTATATAGGCGGCGGATCCGTCCATTGGGCCCCCCAATATTGGGCAGCAGTCTTCCTAAGGAGGCCGTCACTGCTTGAGCCTGGGGGGCCAACCGATCGAAGTGCTTCTCGAAGCGCCAGCGACTGTCCAGAGTCAGGCCCAGATATCAGGCCTGACCTCAACAACGGCAACACCCACGGGGATCCAGAGCGTGTACCCACATTGTCCCCGTTTTGCAGGCGGCTATCTTGAGCTCGACGTCCAATGGACCAGGGATTTGAACCTGGGCAGAAAGACGGCCAAATTCCGGCCGCCGGCAATCAATTTCGTCCCATTTTGTTCTTATTTAAGAGGGCACCACGGTCGCACAGCTGTGGCGAATGCCGGTTTACTGGGCAGCACCGTCGGTGAGGATAGTTCTTACTAATGTGTCGGATGTCGTTTAAGTAAATTTCTATTGTACCAAATATACAGCAGTCCTTTTTACCGACAATTCGAAATACTTTGTGCGCATGCAAGGAGAGAAAACGAAATAATAAACGCCCATGTAATGTCAAAATTTTATTTATTCTGATATTTGTTATTTATACCTAAATAACAAGCATGGTACACAGATGGGAAAACGTAAGGTTTTCGCTGGCCATCCATGCCAGTTGCCTTGACGCAAAACATCATAAAGGTCGTAGTCCGTTAGCTTCACACCCAATGGGAATGGTTTCTCAGGTTCCCCTAGTGTAGATACGAATTTGACCTTCACCAGAAACTCTCGAGTGTGAGAGACACAGCACTAGACCCGTATGCGTACATGACGATTGTGAGGGTTCCGTATTTTTCAATTCCTGACTCTATAATGCACATTTCAGTGTTCTAGGTAATCACAATCGTTAGATAAAAGATTAATCTATGGGGGACGTATGCTAAGAATCACTTAATTTTACGTATTCGAGGCGCAATTTACATTTTTCGAGAACAAGTAGCGGAGCCACGAGAAGCAACGGGACACGCGACAGTGCTGCCGCCTATCGTGGCTGCCGAGAGACATTTTCATAAACCTGCGACCGCCCAATAATGTAAATTGCACCTTGATAACGTAAAATGAAGCCATTCTTAAGATACGTCCCCCATAGATTAATCTTTTATCTAGCGATTGTGACTACCTAGAACACTGAAATGTGCATTATACAGTCAGGAATCGAAAAATACATTTTTGACTAATGCCAGTTCCTCGTGCGATTTGCCTCGTACTAGCACGAGGGTTTGTATCCAGTGCTGCCAGAACATTCATTGTGTTTGCTTCACTCCTTACAGTCCTCACCTTTGTACATTTTTTTTAACACTACCAGTTTCATGTAATTTATTTATCAAATTGAAGTAAATGGAAACTGATGGACAATTACGATTAGGAAATTGGTCCTTGTTCAACCGCACTGCTTCTCTTAAACACTGTCGACTTCCTCCTAATTGACGCTGTATCATTGTCATCTGAAAATCCGCGATGGTTACGGACAGTCGACAAACAAAGACCGTGGTAGTCCGTCAATGTTTGGTGCGGAATTTTAAACAACCAAATAATTGGGCCTCACTCTATCACTGGAACATTAAATGCAGAAAAAGACATTGCATTTTTACGAGAATCAGTACCAATTCTCCTGGAAAATACACCCTTGGACATTAGTAAAGATAATTGGTATCAACATGGCGTATGTCCAGTCCATTCTTCACGTGTCGTAACACAATGCTTGAATAACAAGTTTCCAAATCGTTGGATTGGACGTAACGGACCCGTATTATGGCCAGCTCGCTCACCAGATCTTACAGCCCTTGATTTCTACCTATGAGAAAAACTGAAAGACGATGTTTATCATGAACTGCCAACCACTATAGACGACATGAAAGAAAGAATCATCATAGCTTGTGCGTCGATTTCCTCAGAAATCAATTACACAGCAGTATAAGTTCTGTAACTTGACGACTAAATGAATGTACAGCAGCTCAAAGGAATATTTTTGAACATTTCGCGTAACAGAAATAAAGCAAATGAATCTTACACGTTGAATTTTATTTATTCCATTTTTCTGGGTTGGAGGTCGTATTGTGTAACATGGATGAATTCGTTGTTTTGTCAGCTACAACATACGTTAACGAAGATATATCATTCCATTTAAAAAAAACATCGATGACCTTGAAATCTCGTAAGAAAATTACCCAGAAAATTTTTTCTCTTACACCGTTACATGTGGCTCTTCAAACAGTGTAACTTTGTCCTAAAGAAGTTTTTTTGTACAACGAAAAGTAACAGAGATATTTAAGTGTTCTGTTTCTTCGGACTCACCCTGTATATTTTATGTATAGTCTTTATAGTATTGGAAAATTTTGTTACATTTAACGTTCAAACATTATAAATAGAATGTCGGGAATAACGAATGGAGTTCATACACATACGCAATTGTTCGCTTGTGTCTGGTGAAAAGATATAGCACTTTATCCACGCGATATGCCGAGAAACTACAGTGTACAGAGAATACGTGGAACTGTCGCATTGTCTAATTCCGTTTAACACCTTTGATCCAACACTGGTGGAAACAATGCCTTTCAAATACCATAACGAGTCCTTTCTGAAAGCTAGTCCACCGCCGCTGTCACCTTCGCAAACCGCTGAACCTACAATTTTTACACTTTATAATAAACTTCCGAACAGACCGAAAGAAATACGTATAATACGCGAATGTACTTACCGTTAGTGTAACCCGCACAGAACTTGTCGGACGTGACATAGTTTAAAGTCTCGTAGGTGCTGCTAGCTTCTTTGCATTTTCTTTTGGAGATGTACGGTACTTCAATTGTTTGCAAGATGTAGCTAGACTCACCTGAAGCAGTTCTGCCAAACCCTGCTACTCTTCCGAACATTTCGGTATCTAAAAAGATGTTGTCGGAATAGTCCAAACATATCGGTTGCAACAATGCTGAAAACACAAAGGGTACAGTGACCTCTACTATAGCTATGTCTGCTTTGTAAGATCCGTGTATTCCGTAGTAGTCAGAAGAAATATAGATATCCTTTACCTAAAATCAAACATACGGTAAAGAAAGTATCGAACAGTAATTTTGAAAAAATCATTTAAAATATACGCACCGCAGTTTTCACCACAATAGCTGGATTATGGAAAGGGGAGTCATAATCCCTGTATACGTTGCCCGTTGCTACGAAATATTTCGAGGGATCGTCTTTACGGTTGGCATTGTCATCGTAAACACAATGCGCCGCGGTAATTAATAATCGCTCCTGAATAATAGATCCACCGCAAAGAAACTCTTTTTTCGCGTTGGGCTCCACCGCTTTATAAAGTGTAGCATGCCAAGGAAATTCGGCAATGTTAGCGGCAGTTCCATTTACGACAAGCGGAGTGGTTTGTATAAGAGCGCTACCGCACACTAAAACATACATTCAGTTATTGTATACATATAATGCAATGAACAAGTGTATATAATAAAGTAACGTAGAAGTAAAACAATAATCCAACATAGACGATTCGAGTTTATGTCCATACATGACACCACTTCGCAGGACATATATAGTCAATTTACAGATAAATAAATGCATCGCACATTTATTGTTCGTATGTACAAGTATAATATCCTGTTGGCAAAATAAATGAAACTTTTTTTTAACGTATGTGATTTATCCGAATGTATAAACAATAGTAAACTTCGTTATTTGGAAATGATTTGGACAATTTCAAATCTGAAATCACACATACGAGTATTTTTTATACTAATATTGGTTTCACAAATCTTCCCAGATAGCCACCCAGGTAGCCAAGCGGGCCTCGGGCAGAAATCGAGCAGGGCGTGCCGAGGTCAGATATCGGGATTTTTACGGGCCGAACGTCGCTTGGACCTGCCGAGGGCAGCTCGTGCCTCGAATCTGCCGAGGGGAAGTTATGACCGTGAGGGCTCGAGGACGTGCCCTCGGCAGAAACGCGGTACGAGCTGCCCTCGGCAGGTCCAAGCGACGTTCGGCCCGTAAAAATCCCGATACCTGCCGAGGGCAGCTCGTACCGCGTTTCAGCCGAGGGCACGTCCTCGAGCCCTCACGGTCATAACTTCCCCTCGGCAGATTCGAGGCATTTGGCTATCTGGGCAAATGCCTCAAATCTACCCAGGGCAGTTATGACCGTGAGGGCTCGTAAAATGCCCTCGGTAGAAACGCGGTAGGACCTACCCTCGGTAGAAACGCGGTAGGACCTGCCCTCGGCACGTTGTTCCTCGTTTCTGCCAAATTTTATAACGACGTTATAACGACGCTTGCCACATTAGTGCGACCGTGCTGCCCTCTTACAATCTCGGACCTACTTAAAATTTGGCAGAAACGAGGAACGACGTGCCGAGGGCAGGTCCTACTGCGTTGGGATGGCTGGTTGTGTTCTTTGGAGAGCCCAGCCGCCCCCGAATAGCTTAGGGAAGGTTGTCGTGAGGTTTTTAGTGGATATTGTGAGCCCTTCTGGCCACGTAGCCCCACATAACCTCGTATCTCTCCCAGGGGGTACGGGGTATGCGTAAAAGCATTTCCCTCACGCTAAAAAAAAAAAAAAGGTCCTACTGCGTTTCTACCGAGGGCATTTTACGAGCCCTCACGGTCATAACTGCCCTGGGTAGATTTGAGGCCCAAGCTGCCCTCGGCACGTCGTTCCTCGTTTCTACCAAATTTTATAACGACGTTATAACGACGCTTGCCACATTAGTGCGACCGTGCTGCCCTCTTACAATCTCGGACCTACTTAAAATTTGGCAGAAACGAGGAACGACGTGCCGAAGGCAGGTCATACTGCGTTTCTACCGAGGGCATTTTACGAACCCTCACGGTCATAACTGCCCTGGGTAGATTTGAGGCCCGAGCTGCCCTCGGCACGTCCAAGCGACGTTCGGTCCGTAAAATTCCCGATACCTGACCTCGGCACGCCGCACAGTGGGCCAGAATGGCTCGGTAGCTGTTCACGCCTATTTCACCATTATTTCAAAACTTAAAGGCCACAATAAATAGGTCGTTGGATTCGTCTTGACGTCAGCTATAATGTTATTAAATAAAAAATATATCGTGATAAATAAATAATCAACGCGACCTCCATTTTTTATTTAAAAAAAAAAATTCTTTAAATTTTTTATATTGGAATTTGTAGAAAACTAACTACTGATTACTTTTTGTACGAAACATTTTTTTGTCACACCACCGGAAATGTCTGAAAAATCGTGTTAATAATAAATAATAATTGAAAACTGGCTGTTCACGCCTATTTCACCATTATTTCAAAACTTAAAGGCCACAATAAATAGGTCGTTGGATTCGTCTTGACGTCAGCTATAATGTTATTAAATAAAAAATATATCGTGATAAATAAATAATCAACGCGACCTTAATTTTTTATTTAAAAAAAAAATTCTTTAAATTTTTTGTATTGAGATTTGTAGAGTACAGATTACTGATTATTTTTTGTAGGAAACATTTTTTTGTCACACCACCGTACTCCTTCCTATTTTGGCCACGATTTCGATCGAACTCATCACTGAGCGCGTGTCACGCGACGCTTCAAACCGTCATAATTTCCGGGGTGGGCCGAGGGGGGACGTGAATTTTACGGGATCTTTTAGAGGAAACTTTGCTGAAAATGCTCCACTTTGTTAGAGCACCAAATTCTTCCAAACTTTTAACTTATTCCTTGTCAAAGGTGAAAGACTATGACAATTTTCCTTAGCTGACTAAACATTTTTTTAAATAATAAATTATGAACATTAACGTTTAGTTCCTGGGGCGTTCTCAACATAGATATACATTATTCATAAAAAAAAAATGTGGGCACTTAATCCTCAGTAGGTTTTCCAGGACATCGTCATGAAGAAACGGAATTTTTTCGGTGATAAATCGTATCTGAAAAAGTTTGATCTTTGAACGCTTATTATAACAAGAGTTTTTAATAACTTTAATTAATATTATCGTTTTCGAATGTAATGGACATTTAAGAATCACTGTGCATTGGTTAAAAATCGATATGAGGACTTTCATTTTTTAGCTCATGAACAGCTACCGAGCCGATCTGGCCCACTGTGCGCCGGGCTCGATTTCTGCCCGAGGCACGCTTGGCTATCTGGGTTAATATTCTACTATAATAATTCTGAGCGTATTTGTTTCTATCATTTCATGTCGACGTCTAAGTGAAATAATACATCTTTGGTTTGTATATAATGATTTTGTCACCGAGAGTCCCTATCGCAAAGGACCCTGATAGCCAAATGGACTCCACGTGGAGTGTCGAAAATGAACGCAGCGACCCAGCATCTGGAACCGTCTGGATGCAGGCCACGCGGAGTGCAGCTTCTGCAGTCCAGGTGGAATCAGGTGGAATGCATCTCTATCCTCGATTCCGCTTCCCCGCAAGACGGCAGCACGGTTGCACTGATTAATACGGCCACCGACGAGATACTGTTAAAGACTGCCAGCCCCTGTGCTATTCCGCGGTCCGATAAATGGGCGCAATGGGCGAGGTGGTAACGGTGGAAATTACAGTGACCTGAAAGACCACATCACTAAAAGTTACTCCACCGACGAGTATAGTATCAAAATAGTGCCAAAACATTGTCTAAAATATGGCGGAGAATGCAATATTTAATAATAATATCTTCAGTGGTCTTCTGCACTAACGAAATGTCGTCAGAGGCTTTTTGTTTTTCTGGCTGGAGCCAGAATAAATCCTAGAGGGCGTAACAAAATATTGACATTTTCGCGGGACACGTAGTCCCGTAAGGCTGGCAGTCTTTAACAGTATCTCATCGGTGATACGGCGAATGTCGTTATACAGGGCGGCGCCGTCGGTAAAGGCAGATTTTTTGCCGCATCTGGCACGCACTACTTTTTTGAAAACGTTTACAAATAAAAAACATGCATTTCCTACTTAAAAAATATAAAAATAACTTATAAATAATAGATTTTAGGCTTAAAATTGTGGGAAGGGTATCAATTTCTAGAAAAAAATATCGCCAGCGAGACTCGAACCAGCAACCTCTCAATTAATAGCATTCCTCGCTATGCCCTCGGCTATTAATCTTCTTGTTCACCTATTAACGTGAACTCCTTATAAATGCGTAAACCGATTTTCAAATGTAATTTTCTCGGAAAATATTGAGAAGCGCGTGCCACTGCTTTGCCAAATTACGTTTCGAGAAGATATCTTCAAATACTTCAAGTTTCAGAAAAATCCATCACCCATCAACCGTGGCTTCCCCTGTTAGCTCCACCACCGACGAATACCTCCACCAACCTCCACCCTAATGTGCTCAGACTGAATATTCATTCAAAATCGGTATTTGGAATTGTCGGTAAAAATTAAGACTGCCTTATATTTGTACGATATGTAGGAATTCATTACACCGACATTACCAACAGAACCTCGCCGACGGTGCTGCCCTGTATAACGGCATCCGCCGCTCTACGCAGACTCCACGAGCAACATTCAATCTGGCCGGAAGTAGCTGCTGGCCAGATGCTGTGACCGCAGACTTTGTCCTGCTGCATTCATTTTTGGAGTTTCATTTCCCCTCCGGCTGGGCCTCCTACTCTTACTTCTACTAGTTCTACTGCGCAAGCGCCACACACGACGTACCTCTGCTCTGCCCGAGTGAGTCACGTTTAGAGGTACGTTCGTGTGTGGCGCGTGCGCAGTAGAAGTAGTAGAAGTAAGAGTGGGGGGCCTAGCCGGAGGGGAAAGTTCCTCCAGGTTCCTCCATTTGGCATCTCTGCTCCAGACTTTGCTCTCTTCCTGCTCGGAGCAGTGATGCGATTGTTGGTGCAATTCCTCGCGCATGCGCGGCAATTTCAGCCTCAGTAACATAACCTTTTCGATGAAATCGGGTAGCTTGAGCACCCCGCAGACTTTTAAAAATTTAGTAGTCTATACATATGGAAAGGTAAGGGGTTAAGCTACCCTTATAACGTTAGCAATTAATTTTCAAGACAGAACAGTCGTCTCATGAATATTACCAGTACACTTCCGCCAATATAACTGCTTCAGGGCGTCAGGGCTCTGCCCGCTCTGCTGCGTCATTGTAGATACGCTACTGTTTTGGTCGCGCATGCATGGGAAATTGCACCAACAATCGCATCATTGGCTCGGAGCAGACTTGCTATCAGGGAAGTTACTCTGTTCTATGTTCGATTGCAGCGAATGCGTAGCCCAAGTAATATAAGTATTTATTGGCGGACCTGGAACGCATCTCAGCGGTTCTGGAAACCATTGTCCAAATTCGTTACACGTAACGCGTGTAGACAACAGCAGTGTTCTGTCCTCGTGATAACTATCACGACATCTTACAGTTGCTACCGTACCAGGCCTAGGCGAGTCGCATGTCACGTAATCTGGTCCATGGTACTGACAATCAGCATGTATTGAAGCTGAGTTTAGATCTTTACAGAGTACCTCTGTAATAGAAAAAGTTAAAGAATGTGATTGCGCAATATCACAATCGTATATACTAACAAGGTAACATATTCATTTGATACAAACCGATTTTGATGAAACTTATGTCAGATATATAGTTCTTCGAAAAATATTTGACAGGTGTTCTTTTTATCGGCAACCATCAACTTTGAAGGGGTGAAAACAGACCTCAAAATTCGTGGTCAGAGTCATATTTTTTGAGATATCTCGGAAACCAAAGGTTGAAAAAAATTGAATTTCTTTTTTAAATTGTGTTTTTAATGGGAAACGTAGTTGTGTAAAAAAATTTTAACAAAAGACATTTGTTTAAATAATATGTTAAAAATAAACGCTTCTATTTCTGTAAAACAAGCCAGAATTCGCCCATCAATTTACAGTACCCCTTCGGAAGGCAACCCGCTCGTCAATTTAGTGTACCCCTTCGGAAGGCAACGCGCCCATCAATTTACTGTACCCCTTCGGAAGGCAACCCGCTCGACAATTTACTATACCCCTTCGGAAGGCAACCCGCCCATCAATTTTCAGTACCCCTTCGGAAGGCAACCCGCCCATCAATTTTCAGTACCCCTTCGGAAGGCAACCCGCCCATCAGGTTTCAGTACCCCTTCGGAAGGCAACGCGCCCATCAATTTACTGTACCCCTTCGGAAGGCAACCCGCTCGACAATTTACTATACCCCTTCGGAAGGCAACCCGCCCATCAATTTTCAGTACCCCTTCGGAAGGCAACTCGCTCGACAATTTACTATACACCTTCGGAAGGCAACCCGCCCATCAATTTTCAGTACCCCTTCGGAAGGCAACCCGCCCATCAATTTACTGTACCCCTTCGGAAGGCAACCCGCTCGACAATTTACTATACCCCTTCGGAAGGCAACCCGCCCATCAATTTTCAGTACCCCTTCGGAAGGCAACCCGCTCGTCAATTTACTGTACCCCTGCGGAAGGCAACGCGCCCATCAATTTACTGTACCCCTTCGGAAGGCAACCCGCTCGACAATTTACTATACCCCTTCGGAAGGCAACCCGCCCATCAGGTTTCAGTACCCATTCGGAAGGCAACCCGCCCATCAATTTACTGTACCCCTTCGGAAGGCAACCCGCTCGTCAATTTACTATACCCCTTCGGAAGGCAACCCGCCCATCAATTTTCAGTACCCCTTCGGAAGGCAACCCGCTCGTCAATTTACTGTACCCCTTCGGAAGGCAACCCGCTCGACAATTTACTATACCCCTTCGGAAGGCAACCCGCCCATCAATTTTCAGTACCCCTTCGGAAGGCAACCCGCTCGTCAATTTACTGTACCCCTGCGGAAGGCAACGCGCCCATCAATTTACTGTACCCCTTCGGAAGGCAACCCGCTCGACAATTTACTATACCCCTTCGGAAGGCAACCCGCCCATCAGGTTTCAGTACCCATTCGGAAGGCAACCCGCCCATCAATTTACTGTACCCCTTCGGAAGGCAACGCGCCCATCAATTTACTGTACCCCTTCGGAAGGCAACCCGCCCATCAATTTACTGTACCCCTTCGGACGGCAACCCGCTCGACAATTTACTATACCCCTTCGGAAGGCAACCCGCCCATCAATTTTCAGTACCCCTTCGGAAGGCAACCCGCTCGTCAATTTACTGTACCCCTGCGGAAGGCAACCCGCTCGTCAATTTACTGTACCCCTGCGGAAGGCAACACGCCCATCAGGTTTCAGTACCCCTTCGGAAGGCAACCCGCTCGACAATTTACTATACCCCTTCGGAAGGCAACCCGCCCATCAATTTTCAGTACCCCTTCGGAAGGCAACCCGCTCGTCAATTTACTGTACACCTGCGGAAGGCAACCCGCTCGACAATTTACTATACTCCTTCGGAAGGCAACCCGCCCATCAGGTTTCAGTACCCCTTCGGAAGGCAACCCGCCCATCAATTTACTGTACCCCTTCGGAAGGCAACCCGCTCGACAATTTACTATACCCCTTCGGAAGGCAACCCGCCCATCAATTTTCAGTACCCCTTCGGAAGGCAACCCGCCCAACAGGTTTCAGTACCCCTTCGGAAGGCAACCCGCCCATCAATTTTCAGTACCCCTTCGGACGGCAACCCGCTCGACAATTTACTATACCCCTTCGGAAGGCAACCTGCCCATCAGGTTTCAGTACCCCTTCGGAAGGCAACCCGCTCGACAATTTACTATACCCCTTCGGAAGGCAACCCTCCCATCAATTCTCAGTACCCCTTCGGAAGGCAACCCGCCCATCAGGTTTCAGTACCCCTTCGGAAGGCAACCCGCCCATCAGGTTTCAGTACCCCTTCGGAAGGCAACCCGCCCATCAATTTACTGTACCCCTTCGGAAGGCAACCCGCTCGACAATTTACTATACCCCTTCGGAAGGCAACCCGCCCATCAATTTTCAGTACCCCTTCGGAAGGCAACCCGCTCGTCAATTTACTGTACCCCTGCGGAAGGCAACCCGCTCGTCAATTTACTGTACCCCTGCGGAAGGCAACACGCCCATCAGGTTTCAGTACCCCTTCGGAAGGCAACCCGCTCGACAATTTACTATACCCCTTCGGAAGGCAACCCGCCCATCAATTTTCAGTACCCCTTCGGAAGGCAACCCGCCCATCAGGTTTCAGTACCCCTTCGGAAGGCAACCCGCCCATCAGGTTTCAGTACCCCTTCGGAAGGCAACCCGCCCATCAATTTACTGTACCCCTTCGGAAGGCAACCCGCTCGACAATTTACTATACCCCTTCGGAAGGCAACCCGCCCATCAATTTTCAGTACCCCTTCGGAAGGCAACCCGCCCATCAGGTTTCAGTACCCCTTCGGAAGGCAACCCGCTCGACAATTTACTATACCCCTTCGGAAGGCAACCCGCCCATCAATTTTCAGTACCCCTTCGGAAGGCAACCCGCCCATCAGGTTTCAGTACCCCTTCGGAAGGCAACCCGCCCATCAGGTTTCAGTACCCCTTCGGAAGGCAACCCGCCCATCAATTTTCAGTACCCCTTCGGAAGGCAACCCGCCCATCAATTTTCAGTACCCCTTCGGAAGGCAACCCGCTCGTCAATTTACTGTACCCCTGCGGAAGACAACCCGCTCGACAATTTACTATACTCCTTCGGAAGGCAACCCGCCCAACAGGTTTCAGTACCCCTTCGGAAGGCAACCCGCCCATCAATTTACTGTACCCCTTCGGAAGGCAACCCGCTCGACAATTTACTATACTCCTTCGGAAGGCAACCCGCCCATCGGTTTCAGTACCATTTCGGAAGGCAACCCGCCCATCAATTTACTGTACCCCTTCGGAAGGCAACCCGCTCGACAATTTACTATACTCCTTCGGAAGGCAACCCGCCCATCGGTTTCAGTACCATTTCGGAAGGCAACCCGCCCATCAATTTACTGTACCCCTTCGGAAGGCAACCCGCTCGACAATTTACTATACCCCTTCGGAAGGCAACCCGCCCATCAATTTTCAGTACCCCTTCGGAAGGCAAACCGCTCGACAATTTACTGTACCCCTTCGGAAGGCAACCCGTTCGTCAATTTACTGTACCCCTGCGGAAGGCAACCCGCTCGACAATTTACTATACCCCTTCGGAAGGCAACCCGCCCATCAATTTTCAGTACCCCTTCGGAAGGCAACCCGCCCAACAGGTTTCAGTACCCCTTCGGAAGGCAACCCGCCCATCAATTTTCAGTACCCCTTCGGACGGCAACCCGCTCGACAATTTACTATACCCCTTCGGAAGGCAACCTGCCCATCAATTTTCAGTACCCCTTCGGAAGGCAACCCGCTCGACAATTTACTATACCCCTTCGGAAGGCAACCCGCCCATCAATTTTCAGTACCCCTTCGGAAGGCAACCCGCCCAACAGGTTTCAGTACCCCTTCGGAAGGCAACCCGCCCATCAATTTTCAGTACCCCTTCGGACGGCAACCCGCTCGACAATTTACTATACCCCTTCGGAAGGCAACCCTCCCATCAATTCTCAGTACCCCTTCGGAAGGCAACCCGCCCATCAGGTTTCAGTACCCCTTCGGACGGCAACCCGCCCATCAGGTTTCAGTACCCCTTCGGAAGGCAACCCGCCCATCAATTTACTGTACCCCTTCGGAAGGCAACCCGCTCGACAATTTACTATACCCCTTCGGAAGGCAACCCGCCCATCAATTTTCAGTACCCCTTCGGAAGGCAACCCGCCCATCAGGTTTCAGTACCCCTTCGGAAGGCAACCCGCTCGACAATTTACTATACCCCTTCGGAAGGCAACCCGCCCATCAATTTTCAGTACCCCTTCGGAAGGCAACCCGCCCATCAGGTTTCAGTACCCCTTCGGAAGGCAACCCGCCCATCAGGTTTCAGTACCCCTTCGGAAGGCAACCCGCCCATCAATTTACTGTACCCCTTCGGAAGGCAACCCGCCCATCAATTTTCAGTACCCCTTCGGAAGGCAACCCGCTCGACAATTTACTGTACCCCTTCGGAAGGCAACCCGTTCGTCAATTTACTGTACCCCTGCGGAAGGCAACCCGCTCGACAATTTACTATACTCCTTCGGAAGGCAACCCGCTCGACAATTTACTATACCCCTTCGGAAGGCAACCCGCTCGACAATTTACTATACTCCTTCGGAAGGCAACCCGCCCATCAGGTTTCAGTACCCCTTCGGAAGGCAACCCGCTCGTCAATTTACTGTACCCCTGCGGAAGGCAACCCGCTCGTCAATTTACTGTACCCCTGCGGAGGGTCTTAAAGGGTTAGGGTACTATTCCCTAGCTAACCAACCCCCCCTCCACGTGGTGAGACCTGGACACTCTCGAGTGACTAAGTGGGCTCTGGTTTTTCGCGATGGGAGAGCTCCTGCGTGAGTGGTAACGTCCACCGCGGCTCTCTCATCGGGTAAACGGCGGACCACACGACGCTTACCCATAAAACTGCTTGTCGTGAGCTACCCAATCCCTATCCGCAGACATAGGGCAACGGATGCCGCTCGCAGTAACAGAAGTGTGGCAGAGACTCGCCAAAGCGATCTCAACGATGACCTATTGAACGTTGCGAGAGTAATCTCGCTAACATAGGTACCTCTTCGGAGGGAAATGCCTACGGGGACTCCTACGTGAGTGTCAGGTTATGGTTACTGGCACCGTGGTTCCCGAAGCTGCCGTACACAGTCGTATGCAGCCGCGGCCCTGAACTCTTCCGAGGTCACAGCCGAGATAACGCTGCGAGTCCCAATACGAGTCCCTAGTCCCTGCGTCGCGCCGTCATCGTCTCGAGGAACGAACCCCCCTGCCCCTGGTTATCCTGTGGCCGGGAGTTCAGTCGAGGCTCTTGCGGAGCTGCGCAAATACGACTGGGACGTTAAAGCTTCGAGCTCCTTCGTGAGTCATGAGTGGTCGCGGGTGACCGAGGCTCGAAGCTGAAGTACTCGGCGGCGATTGGGCCCCCTAGGGGTCTGGGAAATCTTTCGCCGTCGGCAGTAGGCGCACCCTACGACCCCAGCAGGCGGCACTTGTACGTGTACTTGTGCTGTAACTTCGTAGGGTGTTAGAAACGACGCAAGGTGAACGTCCCACCTAATGCGTCATACCTGCTCGGCGCGCCAAGACTAAATCCCCGTCGAAGCGCGTCGCTTACCCTTCCCTCCTCCCATCCTTACTTCCGTCGCCCTTAAGGGTCGGGTGTGCGTGCGAGCGGCACGCAGCGAGTTCGCCTTCCCGTGGTTCCCCGTGTGAGTTGACGTTTGGGCGATTCGGATACCATATCCTCCCACAAACGTCAGCGACCGAAGAACTCGTCCACCGCATACGTCTCGGTGGCACTGCTGGATTTTTCCATCGCCCGTTATTCTTGGCAGAGGAGCCGCCTCGCTAAAGTAGATGGAACTTTATTGTTGCGTATGCCCATAGAGGCGAGGTCGCATATCCGTCACCACAGAGGTGTCGGATGTTACACTAAACTGTACCCCTGCGGAAGGCAACCCGCTCGACAATTTACTATACTCCTTCGGAAGGCAACCCGCCCATCAGGTTTCAATACCCCTTCGGAAGGCAACCCGCCCATCAATTTACTGTACCCCTTCGGAAGGCAACCCGCTCGACAATTTACTATACCCCTTCGGAAGGCAACCCGCCCAACAGGTTTCAGTACCCCTTCGGAAGGCAACCCGCCCATCAATTTACTGTACCCCTTCGGAAGGCAACCCGCTCGACAATTTACTATACTCCTTCGGAAGGCAACCCGCCCATCAGGTTTCAGTACCCCTTCGGAAGGCAACCCGCCCATCAATTTACTGTACCCCTTCGGAAGGCAACCCGCTCGACAATTTACTATACCCCTTCGGAAGGCAACCCGCCCATCAATTTTCAGTACCCCTTCGGAAGGCAACCCGCTCGACAATTTACTATACCCCTTCGGAAGGCAACCCGCCCATCAGGTTTCAGTACCCCTTCGGAAGGCAACCCGCCCATCAATTTACTGTACCCCTTCGGACGGCAACCCGCTCGACAATTTACTATACCCCTTCGGAAGGCAACCTGCCCATCAATTTTCAGTACCCCTTCGGAAGGCAACCCGCTCGACAATTTACTATACCCCTTCGGAAGGCAACCCGCCCATCAATTTTCAGTACCCCTTCGGAAGGCAACCCGCCCATCAGGTTTCAGTACCCCTTCGGAAGGCAACCCGCCCATCAATTTACTGTACCCCTTCGGAAGGCAACCCGCTCGACAATTTACTATACCCCTTCGGAAGGCAACCCGCCCATCAATTTTCAGTACCCCTTCGGATGGCAACCCGCTCGACAATTTACTATACCCCTTCGGAAGGCAATCCGCCCATCAGGTTTCAGTACCCCTTCGGAAGGCAACCCGCTCGGCGTTTTAGCGTGACAGAACTATTTTATATAATAGAAAGATACGAACATTTCCGTATTGTAAAATAATCCTTGAAAATATATTCTATGTTCAGATATTCCTATTCCTGCCATTTTGCGAGTGAATCCAATTCCAACCTACATCCTACAGTGTTAAATACTTTTCGAAGAACTACATCTCGCATAAGTTTCATCAAGATTGGGTTGTTTCACCTGAATATGTTCCCTTGTAAGTTTCAATATTTTTCTTACCTTCGCATACAGGTATATGATTCCACCATAGACCATCCATACCGCAGAACACATGGGCAAAATCGTTAAGCTTAAAACCGCTATTACAACTATAGACCAAATGTGCTCCAGGTTGAAACGGGAACTCTTGTCCGACGTGACAGTGCTCTGGAGATGGGCATTGCGTTTGAACCAATTTCCAAACACCGTTTTCTGGTTGCGGCGGTGCGCTACAAGTTCGTTCGTCGATGATAGTGATAAAGCTGGTCGTCGAAAGTGGACGATACGTAGACGTAGATATATACTGCTCAGTAACATTGTTGCTACCGCCAGCAGGGACTGACACGGTTCTGAAAATATCTGTTTCAAACTGTTATATATCGGTTCTGATTGAAACAGTTATGAAAAACCGAAATGATGATATAACTGTTACGAGAATATCGGCTGTGGCTTATATCGGTTGCGGTTAAGATTCTGGAGAACCGATGATATTTCGGTTCCATAACTATTATTTTTCGGTTCTGGATTTCGGTGCTATCATTCTGTATTCTATATTGTGTTCGACCTTGTATATTGAATATTGAAGTAGTTATTTATTGTTATTTGTTAAGGTTAATCGTATAATAAACACTGTCATATAGTGTATAAAGAAAACAAATTTAATAGAAAGGATAGATAGTACAAAGTATTAATACTGAGGTTACTGCTAATAACATATCGCATGTCTACACACGGCTGTGCCCAAAGACGCAGTGCGCGAAAACGCACATTATGGACTGTTGCGGATGGCGCGCGCCACAGCACGCGTGTTAATATAATAAGTGTTCCTTAATCTTTATTCTAATCTAAACACATCCCTAATCTCGCAGGGGAGAGGAGGACCCAGGCGAGGGGGATGGGATCGAAGTGCGGAAGCGCCAGGCCAGAAATTCTGGCCGCCGACACTGGTCGGCCAATAGTCCGGGCCCTCTTGCTAATCATGGAAGATTGGTACGAGAGGCGAGTACGGGTCACCTACAGATCCACCCGGGTGCTGTCCGGCCATGGTTGTTTTGGCCGGTACCTGCGGTGGATCGGGAGAGAACCCACGTGTCACCACTGCGGGGAGGCTTTGGACACGGTGCGGCACACGCTGGAAGAATGTCCGGCGTGGTCGGCGCCGCGCCGTGTCCTGAGAAGCGTACTGGGAAGGGACCTTTCGCTGCCGGCTGTGGTCGACCACATGGTCGGCGGCGGAAGGTCGTACAAGGCCGTGGTCTCCTTCTGTGAGGAAATCATGGAGCCGAAGGAGGCGGGGGAGGAGACGGGGGAGGCGAGCCAAATTAAGTCCTTCCCGCCTCCCCAGAAGAGGCGCTCCAAATTGGGGAGGTCTTTTATGGGGGGGACCGCTCGAGTCACTCGCAACGATTAGTTGATTTGTGCCCTACTCTGGTTAGAACCGATATTCTCGTAACAGATATAACATCGTTTTGGTCCTTCATAACAGTTTCATTGGCTGTTCTTCCGTTTATAGCAAAAATCAGAATTCGATAAAATTTTGAAAATAGGTTCTTTTTTTACTAAAATGACGATTGCCAGAAAGATTTTTGGCGTGTCGAAAAAAAAATGTTTATCATTTCAATGTTGCGATCTACCTTAGCGACTACTGACTTACCAACTTTGTACTTTATGATCGTGCTGTACGCATGCGTCATATATATATTCTGGAAATTAATGTAAAATGTATAGAAAATTTCAATTGTTAAACCAAGTGAACCAATATCTACAATGGGAAGATTATGCGATGAGAATTAATTTGGATTAGGTTAACCCAAAAAGTTTATTTATTATTTATGTGATTAGAACGAGTTGTGGTTAGGTCGCGGCGAGGGCCGACCACGCATACGAAAATCCAGGAGTAGTCTTTAAAAATTTCAAGTTTACCTTATATTTGTATTACTTTAAACTAAAGAGAATTCGTTTATAGATGATATGTGTGAATTTTATGGCGCTGTGAAGTGAACTAGGCTGGTGATGATCCCTTTTTTCAACTAATTATAGATATTCTATATAAAATAGAAAGTCGGTAAGTCGGTAAGGTAGAGCGCGACATTGAAATGATAAAAAAAATTTTTTGCGTTGCGCCAAAAATCCTTCTGGCAATCGTCATTTTAGTAAAAAAAGAACCTACTTTCAAAATTTCATCGAATTCTGATTTTTGCTACAAACGGAAGTTTCGCCTAAGTCGTTGAAGTAGTAATTTTCATTTGAGCCATCAGCGTAATTTACTATTCCCGTTGCACACTAGTCACCGTCTCGCGTCGATGCAGGCACTGAACCAACATTGAAAGAACAATAACAAGTATAATATCCTACTGGCAGAATAAATAAAACTTTTTTAACGTATGTGATTTATCCGAATGTATAAACAATAGTAAACTTCGTTATTTGGAAATGATTTGGACAATTTCAAATCTGAAATCACACATACGAGTATTCTTTATACTAATTCTGGTTTCACAAATCTCAATATTCTACTACAATAATCTGACTGAAATAATACATCTTTGGTTTGTATATAATGATTCTGTTAGCCAGAGTCTCTATCGCAAAAAAGTTACTCCGTTCCATGTTCAGTTGCAGCGAATGCATCGCCCAATTAATGTAAATATTTATTGGTGGACCTGGAACGCATCTCATC
This sequence comes from Lasioglossum villosulum, assembly GCA_963971365.1. Lineage (NCBI taxonomy): Eukaryota > Metazoa > Arthropoda > Insecta > Hymenoptera > Halictidae > Lasioglossum > Lasioglossum villosulum. The sequence continues at coordinate 16,042,182 of OZ020504.1, forward strand.
AGTTCTGGCTTCCATTGTCCGGCCCAGTCACATATAACGCTTGCGAGCAACGGATGTTTTTTGTCCTTGAGATAACCATCACGACATTTTAGAGTTGCTATCGTACCAGGCTTAGGTGAGTCGCACGTCACGTGATCTGATATAAGGTTTGTACAATCGGCGACTATTGAGTCTGAGTTTATATCTTTACAGCGTACCTCTGCAGTACAGAAAGTTAGTGAATGTGTTTGCGCAATCCTACAATCGCATGTGCTAAGTTTAAATATTTTTCTTACCTTCGCATACAGGGATCTTGCCACTCCATACGCCATCCTCACTGCAGATCAAACTGCCAAAGCTGTTAGCCTTAAAACCGTCAAAGCATCTAACCCTCATATGTGTTCCAAGTCGAAACTCGAAATCATGCTCGTCCCGACAGCGTTCCTGATGAAAGAGGCAATTCGTCGTTTGATCCACTTCCCAGAAACCGTTTTGCGGTTGCGGCGGTAAGCGACAACGTGGTCGGTACGTGGTACTGCTAGAGGTTGACGTCAAAAGTGGACCGTGCGTAGAAGTATAGTACGCAATCGTACTGCTACTACCTACTGCAGGGGCTGAAATGGTTCTGAAAATATCTGTTTCAAACTGTTATATAATATACATGGTGACCCAAAATAAGTGTAACTCCCGGAAATGGGAGGTTCCATGGGTCATTTGAAGCGACATTTTCCTTTACAAATAATCGTGTCCGCGGCTTTGTTTAGGAGTTATTATCTAAAAACACGGACCAATCAGAGCCCGGCTATAGCGAACGGAGTCCGCCTCGGCGATAGGTCCCGCTTAAGCGGGTACGGTCCCCATGGATTCTAGGATATTTATCAGTGTAATGACCCTCCACGCTGAAAAACAGTTTGGCAACAGTGATGAACATACATTTGTATCAATCTAACGCTAATTAAAATAAGTTTCGCTATCATTACAAGTTTTTTCTTTTTGTCAATATCTTTATTGCTATTAATGGATCCGAGTGGCTTCAAGCCCTTTATATTTTTGTTGTTACGAATCTCCGCTGACAGTTCTCCTGAGTAGGCGCCATCTGGTTTAACTAGCTGAACTAAAATTGGCTCTGGACTTGCTCTAGACTTTGTCTGTATGAACGAAATATGGGGAAGTTGAATGCAATCACGGGAAACCATTGTTTGTCGTTATACAAGCATGTTGCAAGCTGTGTGCGGGCTCATTCTAAAGAGGAAGGTTGATCGCGCTTCGCCCTGGTCATGATTTAACGAAATTATGTTTATATTTAATAATATGAGCGTCCAAAGTAGGGGAAAAAATCGAGACGATCACCCTGAGGTTCACATGTATTTTTATAATACAAAACGATTTTTCTGACATCAATCATGAGCAGAGCGAAGCGGGATCAACCTTCCTCTTTAGAATGAGCCCTCACACAACTTGCAACATGCTTGTATAACTACAAACAATGGTTTTCCGCAAACTGTTTTCACTTGTCTTTCAAGTAATATTCTAGTAAGATCCATGGATACCGTACCCCCTTAACATGGTGTCGCTATTGGCCGAACCAGAATCAATCCGCTGTAGCCGCTCTCTGATTGGTTCGTGTTTTTCGTTAATAACTCCTAAACAAAGCCGCGGATGCCATTTTTGTAAAGGAAAATGTCGCTTCGAATGTCCCAAGGAACATCCCATTTCCGGGAGTTATTTTGGGACTTCTTATGAGTTCTTATGAGGACTTCTTATGAGTTACACTTATCATGGACTTCAGTAGCGCCATTTCATTTATGTCCCTCAACTAAAACCTACATATATATATATATATACATGGGAGCAGTCTTGCCAGACAGGGCGCTTTTTTCGCGCATGCGCGACGATTCGGCCTCAGTCAAGTACGAAAATCAGGTACTTTGGTCGCCCCGCTAATTTCGCAAAATTTATTATTTGATTAAATATTAACAATAACTTATCTGAAATTCTCGCAGCCCGCTGTTCTTTCGTACCTCGTGTCGTAACGGTCGTAACGGACTCCGCTAGACGTTCCCGCTAATAATAGTCTCCCACTACTTCCCCCCCAATAGTTCCCCACAAACTTCGGACGTAGATACGTTCCTGCCGAAACTCGCGCATGCGCGAAAAAAGCGCCCCGTCTGGCAAGACTGACGCAAACAGCTCGGTCCTATATTCGGCTTGTTTTGAAGGAGGCAGCACGATCGCACAAATGTGGCGAATGTCGTTATACAGAGCTGCACCGTGAGTGAGGGCAGATCGCGCTAATGTGGCACATTTGCACATTCAAATGGTTAAAGTTTTCACTGTTTCAACTTTAAGGGGGTATGGTACCCATGGATCTAGTGTATATATCAGTGTAACCAACCTCCACGCTGAAAAAGTTTGGCACCAGTGATGAACATATATTTGTATCAATCTAACGCTAATTAAACTAAGTTTCGCTATCATTACAAGTTTTTTCTTTTTGTCAACATCTTTATTGCTATCAATGGATCCGAGTGGCTTCAAGCCCTTTATATTTTTGTTGTTACGAATCTCCGCTGACAGTTCTCCTGACTAGGCGCCATCTGGTCTAACTAGCTGAACTAAAATTGGCTTCTGGACTTGCTCTAGACTATGTCTGTATGAACGAAATATGGAGAAGTTGAATGCAATCACGGGAAACCATTGTTTGTAGTTATACAAGCATGTTACGAGCTGTGTGAGTGCTCATTGTAAAGAGGAAGGTTGATCCCGCTTCGCTCTGGTCATGATGTAAAGAGATTATGTTTATATTTAATAATATGAGCGTCCAAAGTAGGGGAAAAAATCGAGACGATCACCCTGAGGTTCCTATGTACTTTTCTAATACAAAACGATTTTTCCGACATAAATCATGACCAGAGCGAAGCGGGATCAACCTTCCTCTTTAGAATGAGCACTCACACAGCTCGTAACATGCTTGTATAACTACAAACAATGGTTTCCCGCAAATACTGTTTTTACTTGTTTTTCTAGTAATATTCTAGTGATATCCATGGGTGCCCGTACCCCCTTAAGCCCATTTTTCAGTTTACTCCCCCTGGTGCAGTGTTCCGATTGAGTACGAAATTTCGCACGCATGCGCGGTGAAAACAGTAGCGTATCTACTATGACGCAGCAGAGCGGCCAGGGCCCCGACGGCCTATGGCAGTTATATTGGCGGGAGTGTACCGGTATTATTGTTCTGATGATTTTAGAACAATATTTTGTTCGATTTATCATTTCAATATTTCATATGTATACACTAATAAATTTTTAAAAGTCTGTAGGATGCTCAAGCTACCCGATTTCATCGAAAAGGTTACGTTACTGAGGCTGAAATTGCCGCGCATGCGTGCGAAATTTCGTACTCAATCGGAACACTGCCCTGGTGTAGCCTGAACTGCTGCTGAGTATCAACACGTGTCTGTACTTGAAAAACCTTTATATTGTATTGTATTGCAACATGCAAGTAACATTCGAGTTTGTAATTGCTCCCCGCTTTCTTGATTATAACAATATTTTCAAGAACCGGAACCGATATCACAACCGTTTTCAAGGTCACAGGTAAACTAGTTTTTCAACATCACTGTACATTTGCTTCCACTGACTTACATTTCAATATTGCAACACTGAGACGTAATATTCATCTTTTTCAGTAGAAGTAGCAGAAGTGAATCAGAGAGGAACAAGTTTCTCTTACATGCTAAACTGGAATGTTTAGACTACGCAATACAATAAAACTATGTCTTAAAAATTTAAACAGAATTTTCTTTATTCATTTATTCAATGTAAATCAATTTTAGTCATTCTAAACTGAAATCTAGGTGCCCGGTACTGCACCAGCCAAGTTCTCGCACTACCTCCTCTTACATGAAACAACGTAGCCGTTTATTAGAGGCTTATAACTCGGCACTGGAGGCAGATGGAGAGATGTAATTTCGTACACTTGTTAAATGCTATCATGTCTCAATATTGACAAAACAATAATCTTCCAACATTATCTAGGTTTCGAGATATAGGACCTCAAAAATCGCTAATTTTGTCACTAACTGACTGACAGATCATTAAAACCTACTGGGTACTTCCCATTGAACTACAAGCTTGAAATTTGGTACATAGGTTCACCATAACAAATACTCAAAGGAATAATTATGAAAGTTTGAAATTGTACACCTTCAAGGAGTTGTATTGAAAAAAACATTACGAAATAGGTACGTAGGATAGAGCATAGCAGCATAACGTATTCAACAAAAATTGATGAAATCCCAACAAAAACATCCTGTAAACATGAACCAAGTTCCTACGGCCGTCAAAAGTTGTGAGATCAAACAAGATACAGCCAAGTTCGTTATCTCAGAAATATGTTTTGCAATACTGAAAAAAGCATTTGTAAAAATTAGTTTTAAAGAACGCTATTTAATTTTTGAACAGTTACATGCAGGGCTAAATCATACGAACTTGGCAGCTACCTAACACCTTTTATGGCCATTGGTTCAAAAAGTAACAACCAAGTTTGAATAATTTAGCCCTCCATGTAAGTCTTTAAAAATAAATAGCGTTTTTTAAAACTAATTTTTACAAATGCCTTTTCAGTATTGCAAGAGATATTTCTAAGCTAACGAACTTGGCAGTATTTTGTTTGATCTCACAACTTTTCACGGTCGTGGAACTTGGCTCGTATTTACAGGATGTTTTTATTGGGATAATGTCTTATTGTTAATGTATATAATCTTAAAATTATTTAAAATTGGTGACTGTCTACTATTCATAAATAATCAATGAATTTATTCAGTTTATACTTACTGTTTATTAAAAACAGTGCAATCACAGTATTTTTCATACTAACAGAATAAACGTTTTCAAATTCACGGTTCAGTTCTTCGGCTGGTACACGCCGATCGTTTACTGATCTTGTATAAATCCGAAATTACCGAACTGGAGCTAAAACATAGTGAGGTCAAACAGACACACACGTAGAACATATTCTCCCCCAAATATTATGCGTGGAAAAGAGAAGTAAATAGCATATAGTGGATATTTTACAGTATCCAACAGAAAAAGAATAAGAAATAAAGAATGCTTATCTTGTCAATAATGATAATTTTGATACTCTTTAACCTTCCAGCGGGCGCGCCTGAATTTATTATGACGACGGCCTCGCCGTGCACACAATGCACGGAGGGAGCAGAAAGAAGAGTGAGTTTTAAAGAATTCAGCATTCTAACATTAAATAACTATTGCATACAGGATGTTAGACATGTACAAATGTGTATGTTATATTGACTTATTACAATAAAGCATACAAATTACAATCGCATTACCTAAATTTTAGGAATCATTATTAGATTCTAGAGTTTGACAATCTTGACATATCACGCAGTTTAGAGAATGTTTCTTACAAGCAAATCGGTCCATTTAAGGATTTTTGAATGTAAAAACCAAATTTCATTTGAAATTATGAACTCATTGCAAGCTTATACATATACCCTTAGCTTTAAATTGTAGATAAATGAAAACAAGATGAAAGAATACCCAAAAGTCTCGAAACTGCTAGATGGAGGTTTACTTGCTTTATCTCCATAAAACAGACCGGTACTTGCTTTATCTCCAAAAATCGATTTTATAAATTTCCAATTTAAAAAAAAAGGAAGATTTTTGTATTACCAAATAGTGACTGTATAATGTGCCAAAGTCTGATTTAAAAAAAAACTTTTTACGAAGATATAGCCATGGCAAGTAACCTATTTTTCTCTCTTGGGAATTCACCAGTTTTCAGCGTCACAATTACTTCATTATTGCATCTGTAATTGAATACTTACAGATCTGCAATTTGTAGGGGTTATTACACATGCTTTAAACTATTAACAAATAATTTTTCAATAAAGTTGTTTAACATTAACTAATATGGATTAATCGGAAGCCTCTTTGCGTTGCGCTCATTGTTTATTTATGGAAGCAAATCTTAAAAGTGTTGAGAATTGAAGCTTTGGTTTGGCACTAATTGTATTGGTAAGGTTTTATATTGAAATAACTTTGTGTAAAAAATCTCGGGAAACTTCGAACAACCTTCGTCGCAATTTAAGTTTATTCCTTAGGTCTTACTTAGGTTTAAACTAAGGTCTTACAGTGGCTCGACCTGAGGGTCCGGCCCCGTCGAAGCTACCCTCGCTGCTCCCCCTTTCGCCCAGGAACGGAAGGAGGGGCATGCCTTAGTGCCGGACTTATGTCCGGCGGCAAACCCAAGTCCCCGCAAAGAGGACCCACAGCTTTAACACTGCCCGACCTGACTCGGCTCCCCTTGGTGGGTACATTGCGCCCACGTGTGGCCCCGGCGCAGGCAGCGGAAGCAGTGATGAGCCGTGGGGCGCTTTTTTTCGCGCATGCGCGAGAATTCTGACGTCAGACGGCCTCAGTCAAGTACGAAAATCGGGTACCTTGGTCGCCCTGCTAATTTCGAAAAATTTATTATTTGTTTAAATATTAACAATAACTTATCTGAAATTCTCGCAGTACGCTGTTCTTTCGCGCCTCGTGTTGTAACGATCGTAACGGACTCCGCTAGACGTTCCCGCTAATAATAGTCTCCCACTACTTTCCCCCCAATAGTCCCCCACAAACTTCGGACGCAGATACGTTCCTGACGAAACTCGCGCATGCGCGAAAAAAAGCGCCCACGGCTCATCACTGAGCGGAAGCAGTGCAGCGGACGCTGCTCCAACACTCCCACCCGCGCCGAAGCCGACCCCACCTGTATGCGGCCGATCCCGGCCAGCTTCCACGACGCCGCGCCGCCAACGGCAATCGGGCCCAGCACGTGCCGGGCCCATTCCCTCCCCCCGTGTGCAAGCGGTGAATCACCCTTACGCGGATCTCCTCGGAAGGACAACAAGTTGCCCTCTCGAGGAAGGCCCGAACCGTCTCCGGGGTTGAACTAATGTCCAATCCTCGGAGCCGGATCTCGGCCCTCCGCGCGGGTGTGCTCAACATCACCCCCGTCCCCGCCAAGGCGCCACTCATACGCCCGTCCAGCTCATTGGCCTTCTCCCGGCCACCCTCCCCGCGGACTCTCAACATGAGGGCCCCGGTTCGGGCACGACCGAAGGCCAATTCCGTTCCGCATAGCCTGGGCGTACGTCACCTTACAACCCACAGGGACGGTCAGGAAGGCGGCCGCCGACCTGTCGCTCTAGCCTGGGTAAGATCGCAGGATTTCAGGTGGAAACCGTTTGTGGCGTATAGAGTGGCCGAGATCCAGCATCTGCTGCCTGACATTGAGTGGCGACACACAAAGACGCACGAAAACCCTGCTGACCTTGCCACGCGTGGAATTACGTCGCAGGCATTGATCGACGATGATCTCAGGTAGACGGGTCTCACGTGGTTGTTAGGGCCTCAGGAGGACTTGCCTTCCCCCCGCGGGGGACGAACAGACAGTTGGGTCAGAGGAGGGAGTGGGGGTGGGAGAGGAGTCTTACATGGGCGGGGTGCCTGCCTTCATCTGCTCCTTGTCGCGCGCGGAGACCTGTCCCTCGGTCGAGAGTTCTTTGGGCTCCTCGAGCGAGCTGGTGACTCGCGAAGCTCACCGAACGGCGCAGGGAAGGGGGGTGCAAGTGGGCAACCTGCTTGCACCCGGATAGATTAGGTATTGCTGGGGGGAGCTTCTTTCCCCCCGGGATGGGGCCCACAAGGGGCCTAGGGCGAGGGGGGCGGCTGGTTGTGTTCTTTGGAGATCCCAGTCGCCCCCGAATAGCCTAGGGTAGGTTATTATGAGGTTTTTAGAGCGGGACTGTGAGCCCTTCTGGCTCTCGTAAGTTCCACATACCCCCATGTCCCTCCCAGGGGGCATGGGAAGTCCGTAAAAGGATTCTTCCTCACGCTAAAAAAAGGGGGGGGGGTAAAAACCACGATTTTCATTACCTTGTTTTGGTTTTTCGCTTATTACTTAAAAACTATGGGTCCTAAGAACTTTTTGTTTTCATTTTTAGAAAGAGCATTAAATTTCCTTCAAATTTCACTGTTCAAACATATTTTTCGGCCTAATAGGCACCGAGAGACAGGCGTTGTAAATTAGGAAATTAAGAGGCAACTGACGTAAATACCCAGATAGCCAAAATGCTCGATTCTGACCAGGGCACTTATGACCGTGTGTGCTCGTAACGTTCCCTCGGCCCAAATCCGGCCCACACCCGGCAACAAGTTGCCCTCGGCTCGTTTCTGCCATGGCAGAAATGATGATTGCACAAAGACCGACGGGCCGAGGGCAGCTTGTGCCGCGTTTCTGCCGAGGGAACCTTACGAACCCTCACGGTCATAAGTGCCTGGGTCAGATTCGAGGCATTGTGTGCCTTGAGCATATCCAAGCGACGTTCGGCCCGTAAAAATCCCGATATCTGACCTCGGAACGCCGTGCTCGATTTCTGCCCGAGGTTCGCCTGGCTATCTGGGTAGGAAAAGGCTAGAGCAAATTATACTATCCAACAACAAAAATGTTTTCATATAATTATTGGGTGTATCTTATACAGTTTTTGACGCTGATTCCGAATCTGACCTTAATTTTCCTCCTACAAGCACAGTTTTTGAAAAACATGGCTTTGAAAAAAACTATTTTTAAACGTTAAACAAATGTTATGTTATTATAATAGATATTGAATAGTGCTTTACTAGGAGAAAGATTATGTAGACTTTCCTGAATCCAGTGATATCCGTTATTAATACGTTATGATTGTTTAAACATGTTTAAAATGTCATTAAAGACGAAGAGACGCCACTTTTGTACACATTTTTGAGGATATTTTTCAATTTGTCTATGTTTTAATTCCCTTTAATAAAGTGTTGTGTTGGACGAAACGGGAGTTCAAATTTCTCGCCTCCAACTTTAATCACGTCCTCAACGCTCAATTCTGAGTGGTCCCGGCATCAGGCTGTCGAACATCGTTCAAGCCGAAACAACAACAGGAGTAAATAATGCATTAATACAATTTTTAAAAAACATATATTGTATACAATTCTTACCTAATAATACAATAATTGAAAAAATCTCTGTTGCATTTATAAGCTAAAATTATGGTGATAGAGTTACATACAATCTTCCCTTCCATAGTGTGAGAACCTCGGGGTTATGACGTCTCACAAAACGTAGAGGTACTACGTTATTTGAAGTGCGTAAATAACAAAGAGGGACTGCAGGTCGAGGCGCCGGCACAATTTAAAAGGCTGTGTATCGATTACAATGTTATTGCAAATAGAAAAGCTTTTTATTTTTAATTCTTTTTTACAGAACTTTTACCAATGTATTTATGAGATTTTTCTGATTCCCGCTATGATTTGAGTAAATATGATTAAAACTCCGTGGAGTTTGGTCATCTTTCAACCAGGGAAATCTCACAAATCTATTGATATATATATATATATATATATAATAGTGGAGATAAAATTTTAATATTTTCGGTAGCGACGATTTTCTCGCTATGGAAGGGAAGACTGTAGCTGTAAAAACGTGTAATATTATAATTACATTATATATAAGATCGTCACAGAGGTAATGATAATTATTCCAGTAATAAAATTTGTTAATGACACAATAACAGTTTATGATGGATAAAATGTTCGCAGTTTTCGTAGCTTTTATATGAAATTATTCTAATAAACTATTTCGTTATTGTCCCTAACAATATAATATAATAGCATTAAAATTCCTATTTATAAAATATGATAAATATTTACAATTTGTTATCTGGATAAATATGGACGGATATATACGCTTTCTTGCAGTGAACTTTCTTATTTTTAAACTCTCAAGTAATGCAAAATATTTTCATTTTCTTTTCTATTTTCAATCATTTGTATGAGATTCGTATTAAAATGTAATATAATAAAATCGAAGAACACAGTTATAACAATATATGCGAAAGAACTGACATCATGCATTAACAAGAACATTATGAAAATATTCAAGTTAGGACAAAGTTCTAGTTGAAAATTTGAGGGATTAAAGATCAAGGTAAACATTATTTCAAATTAATTTGTAGGAAGTATAAATTTCACTGCTTTTGTGCGAATTATATTGAAACTACAGTTTTTTTATTGACAAACCTATCTTTTTTACGTTCGATAATCTCATTGTATAAAATAAATCTACAGGGTGTCTCGAAATTCCTTTAACTTCCGGAAATAGAAGTTTCCTGAGATCATTTCAAGCGACATTTTCTCTTGCAAAAATGGCGTCCGCGGCTTTGTTTAGCAGTTATAAAAGAAAAACACGAACCAATCAGTGCGCGGCTACAACAGATTGATTACGGCTAGGCCATGGCGACGCCACGCTAAGCGAGATCGGTCGCCGAGTCGGACTTCGTTCGCTGTAGTCGCGCTCTCATTAGTCCGTGTTTTTCGTTAATAACTCCTTAACAAAGCCGCGGACGCCATTTTTGCAAAGTAAAATATCGCTTCAAGTGATCTCAGAAACCTCTCGATTCGGGATATTAAAGGAATTTTGAGGCACCCTGTATTTTTACCTCTAAGCAAATGAATGAATCATAAATGTTCTTCATCATCTTAATTTCAGTTATAATACATATAATATTTTCTAATTATAAAAATTTAATGTGTTCTTTCTATTTGCAGTTGTAGCGATAAAATTGTTATTACGTATACGAGATACAAACGATCATACATACACGAAATAACAGAATTATATGATAATATAATTATTGTCCACTTATAGAAAACTTACTCTCCTAAGCTTACTCTTTTAAACGTTTGTTGTTAGTTGTTATATTACATCCGTTGAGTGTACATAGTATAAAAAGTATTCATATATATGTTATATGAATTCATAAACGCGTAGAAGTAGTAATAAAGATATGCCAAGAGCGGTATCCAAGATTTTGTTACTGGCAGTACTTCTAAAAGCTGTTGCATCTCCCATTTGGAATGTATATGTTGGGCTTGACATACGTCCATCGCCACCATTAGAATATGCAAGTACACGTAAATGGTATGCTTTACCAGGACTGAGATTGATAATATCCGCTTCTAATTTTGAACCACCTCTTATAATAGTATCATTTGCTGTACTCATATCTTGATCTAATTCCCAAACACGTATTTTGTATCCTATTAATGGTTCCTCTTCTAAACTTGGTTGTACATAACGCCATACAACCCTAACTGTCGAAGGATTTACACCAAACACATTAACAGAAGATGGTGGTTTTTGTGGTGCTTTCCGATATGTTCTTTCCAAATATCGTTCACTTTCAGGTCCTTCTCCAGCAGAATTGTATGCCATTACTTTAACATAGTAGTAGGTGTCAGGCTGTAGACCAACTACAAGAGCCCAAGGTCTTGTACTTCGAGACAAATAATACACTGCATCTTCTTCTCGATTGCTTTCTTTCCAGTACTTTATTCTGTGACCTATTAACTTGCCTCGTACTTTTTCCCGAGTTTGTTCAATTGGTGACCAACTAACATTCAAACTAGTACTATTATAACTATGTCCAACCACTTGTTGCGGAGCGACTTGCGGCATGTCTTCTGCACTGAATATTGTAACTGCGTCAGAAATTGGCCCAAACCCTAAAGCATTGGCTGCTTGGACTTTAACTTCGTATTCTGTATAATAATATTGTTGTGGAATTTGTACAACACTTCTGCCAACATTGCCATATTCTTTTAAGGACAATGACTGAAACTCCGATTCGTGATATTTTCGTCGCCAAAAGATTTTGTAGTAAATTCCAGGACCATTTTGATCAGATGGTGGTAAAGGATCCCATTTAATGGTAAGATCTCCAATTTTCCCACCTCCTCCGCCTATATTTGATAGAACATTGCTTGGTTTATCCGATGGCGTGCTATACTGCGGAGAAGGCGATGATGGTAAACTATATCCTAATTCATTATATGCAGATACAGCAAATGAATAAGTAGTGTAAGGTTTTAAAATATTTTCTAAATATGCCTCTTTTCTACCATTGTATCTATCTACTTCAATGGCAGTAATATCTGAAAAAATGTATACATTAATGAATCTATATTATAGGAATTTGTAACAAACAAATAAATTTTTACATACTTTCTATAACATTGAACCATGTATGATTCCAGTTGGTTCTTGCGCTTACTGTATACATTGTAATTAGTCTACCATTAAGAGCACCATCTGTCCAACGTAAAGTTGTGGAAGTTTTTACAATATTTACAACTTGTACACCTCCAGGAGGTCCTGGCGGCCCTTCTATTGTTACTACTGTCTTGCTAGAAATTTCACCTACAGCACTTTTAATTATACATTCATACTCTCCAGCTTCAGCAAACGTGGCATTTATTATATTAAGCTCTTCGCCGTCTATATGCACTCGTGGATTATTCATTAGATCTTCATCTCTAATACGTAAACCATTGTGCTTCCAAATATAAGCAACATCTAGCATTTCATCTATATCTCCCATACATCGTAAAGTTTGATTTTGCATGACTGCTAGAGTTATGTGTTGTGGTAATCTTTCCAAAAATTGTGGGCCATCTTCATATAAAAAATAAACATTTTTAATACACTCCTCTTATTTAAATCCAGTAAGCAATCTGCCGGTAGATTGGCGGCAGATTCTACTAGCAGATGTAGAACATAGCAAAATACATAGGAAGGTCAGTGTCCTATATTAAACTATACATATAAAGCAAATACAAAAAAGAAATAAAAATATGTCAAACAACCCAAAACTAATATTCTGGACCTTTAGAACCATCAAGAACAAAAAAGAAAACTATTCTAATTTTCAAATACAGCTGATATCATTAACCTCGTGAAAACGTAACTTAAAACAGCGCTCGGATTTACTTACGGCCCTAGTTCGGAACTCCTCAGGCTAGAGATGCCAAAAGGAGGAACCTGCAAGAACTTTCCCCTCCGGCTGGGCCCCCACTCTTACTTCTACTAGTTATACTGCGCACGCGCCACGCACGAACGTACCTCTGCTCTGCCCGAGTGAATCACGTTTAGAGGTACGTTCGTGTGTGGCGCGTGCGCAGTAGAACTAGTAGAAGTAAGAGTGGGGGGCCCATCCGGAGGGGAAAGTTCCTCCAGGTTCCTCCATTTGGCATCTCTGCCTTAGGCGCGTTCCGTAGTGGCTATTCGTGGCCCCTAGGAGAACTAGAGCCATCACAGGGTAACGAGACGCGCGTGACCAAATCGAAGGGAAGTAGCCTTCGATATTCTGCCGTCGTGAGTAAGTAAATCCGAGCGCCGGCTTAAAGGGATAGACTCGTTTCCAGGATGCACGGCTGCAGGATGCGCTTCCTCATTTCTTGCTAATGCAAAGATAGGGTTTTTCAATAGTCAACAACGCTAGATAAGAGATCAATCTAGGCCGCGATCGCCCTCAAAAGTTCTATTTTTACGTTTACGAGGCATAATTTGCACTATTCGGAAGCATACAGCTGCGCATTTTTATAAAGCTGCAACGGTTACAGTGAGCCACGAAAGTATTCGAACTCCCTTTAAAACAGAATAACTTTAATACAATGTAATTCTACCAAACGACATGATTTTTATAATCAATTAGAAGCATTGGTTTACGGAATGGTAAGAAAATAATTTTCCGAAAATTATAATTTACAAGATTACATGCAAAAATAAAGAGGATATTTTTTTTAACTTTTTTATTTGGGCTCTTAATGAAAATTTAAAATATATGCCCAGTAAGACATCTATGCGTGCATGAGTATCGGTTTCTGTTGGTAGAAAGACGAAGCATCTGTCCGACAGAAGCTGTGGACTGTACGCAAACCAGTCTTGCCAGATGGGGCGCTTTTTTCACGCAAGCGCGACGATTTTGACGTCATACGGCCTCAGTCAAGTACGAAAATCGGGTACTTTGGTCGCCCCGCTAATTTCGCAAAATTTATTATCTGATTAAATATTAACAATAACTTATCTGAAATTCTCGCAGCCCGCCGTTCTTTCGTGCCTCGTGTCGTAACGGTCGTAACGGACTCCACTAGACGTTCCCGCTAATAATAGTCTCCCACTACTTTCCCCCCAAAAGTTCCCCACAAACTTCGGACGTAGATACGTTCCTGCCGAAACTCACGCATGCGCGAAAAAAGCGCCCCGTCTGGCAAGACTGACGCAAACAGCTCGGTCCTATATTCGGCTTGTTTTGAAGGAGGCAGCACGATCGCACAAATGTGGCGAATGTCGTTATACAGAGCTGCACCGCGAGTGAGGGCAGATCGCACTAATGTGGCACATTTGCACATTCAAATGGTTAAAGTTTTCACTGTTTCAACTTTAAGCCTATTTTTCATATCTGTCCACAGTGCATGTATGATGTCTATTTACTAATGAAAAATCACGTTCAACGGTTGTATTCAGTATTAAAAATTGTAAAAAACTATTGCTAGTACTGAATTAAATTTTATGTATTCGTGCACGCTCTGTGTAGCCCGCACACGTCCGCCCAGCCCGATTTCTCGACGCCCCATCCTCGGACGTAACACATCCATCGTTCAACGCTTGTCGTATTTTTCCGCATCAACCGATTTCGATCTAACGCTCACAATGCATATGATTTATATAGATCTACAAAACGTATTCTTTAAATTTTCAATATAGGCCCATATAAAAAAATTGTAAAACACAACTTTTAGTATATTTTCTCTAAAATCCCGACAAATTGCTATTTTTTGTATAAACTTCGTTTCACATCGTGTAGTAAACCAATTGCTCTAATTTTTCAAAAACGTTCAAATATAGTCCAATATTAAAATAGTTATCGGTTGTTTTAGAGGGTCCGAATATTAATGGGTGTCACTGTACGTCCGAGCTCCAAAGATGGCTGTTTTCACCCTTTTTTTCTAAGAACGTTTTCCCAAGATTTCATAAAAATCGCTGTTACCTTACTAGTCTCGAAATTGTTAAAACATCACCCGGTTTGAACGTGTAAATTTTTTATTATAATTAATATTAACTTACGTAAAACTATTAGTCGCCCACGAGTTTCATCATTTCCATATTGGTTTGTTGCAGTACAAACGTAAGTACCTTCATCATCTCTGGATACTGGGCTAATTATAAGGCTACCAGTTTCTAAGATTCGTCGTCTACCACCTGAACCAATTACATTTCCATCTTTTTTCCAAACAAATTTTGGTTTAGGTGCAGCTTCAGGATTACAAACAATTGTAACGTTGCCTTTTTCAGCCGCATATGTCTCAGGTTCCATAGGTCGTTTTTTAAACGATGGCTTTAAAGCTACAATGTGAAAAATGTATTTATATCGAGGCTTAATTAAACTTAAACGGAAGATTTGAATAAGGGTATTTACATAAAACTCGAAGTTGTGCAGACGAATATTTTGTTTTTAATTGATTTTTGGCGCGACACTGGTACATAGCTGGATCTCTTTCTGGATCCAAAAGTTTTATACTTAGAACGTTATCTTGTATAGAATAACGGCCTTTATCTTCAGGGTACAATGTTTCCATATCCAATAGTTCACCGTTTTTAAACCAACTATAAGTTACATCTGGTATTCCAAATGCTTCGCATGTCCAAGTTAATTCTCCTCTATTATCCATGTGTTTATCAACTAATGGAATTGTGAAATTTGGAGCTGCTTGTATAGTTAATCTAACAGAATTATCAATTGAAAATCTGTCATTGTGAACTCTGCAGATATATTCCCCTTGATCATCAACGTGTACTTTTGGTATTATTAATACACGATTGTAACTAGTTGTATGTGCTCCACGTGGTAATGGCGCACCTCTTCGCGTCCAGTTGTAAGATGGAACAGGGCTAAATAAAATTAAAGAATGTTTATGTTTCAATAACTTTTCAATATTTTTAGTGCAGTTAACATGCAGTTAAAATCAAGTTACAGAATCGACGCGATTTTGAGAAGAGAACGTGGCAAAAATCGAAAAAATTCGCTGACTACATGCTTGACAAGGTCACATTAGCAAACCTGGTGCCAATAGACCAATACAAGAGCTAGTGGATTACGTGACTGCAGGAATCCCAGACTCGAATTTGCACACAAGCATACTTAGAGCAGTTTAAAACACCAGCATCGTTACTAGGATCGTTCGCGAAAATTACGTTAAGTAAAAATACGTTCAGCGAAGATTCAGTCGTGAGGCACACGGGCCGGACTCAAGGAGTCGCTACGCCGACGGCGAAGAAATCGAGAGGGGCGTACAGATCGCAGGATGGAGAGCAAGGCGCAGTACGCTGCTACAATTGTTCAGACCACGGACATTTCTCAGCGGACTGTGAACAGCCAAGGGGAGAGAAAGGATCCTGGTTCCAGTGTGGAGAATTAGGCCACCACGTCCAGAATTGTACGAAGAGGGAAAACGTCAAGTACGTCATTTGTCCCTTGGAAAATAACGTCCAGAGCGAACTGGAGTTCCGTGTCGTTAAGGGAAGTAAAACATTTCGTACCAATGTGTGCAGTTTGTTAGATTTTGGTAGCCCCGTTAGCTTTATAAAAGCGAAATGCTTTCCGGTAGATTTTAGAGTTGACGTATTTCGGCGGAATTAATTGTTTTGCGGCGTAAATGGTAGCGAATTAGATACACTCGGTGAAACACAAGCGAAAATCATAGTCGACGGCGACGAAGTCTTCACCAGACGCATGGTATCAGACCGCACGATGTCCACCCCCGCAGTACTCGGACGTGATTTCTTAGAAGCTGCGAGATTTAAACTAGTTAAGGACTCGGACGTTCGCGAAATTATGAATATTGATAAACGAACATTTGCCGGCGAACGTAAAGGGTAGGGCCCGAGCATTGTTATTAGAGAAATACATGTATGTAAAGCCGCCGCGACCAGATAGTCTAGCAGTGGTAACAGAAAATTTTTGATAACTTACTATCCAAATGCAATACATTCAAATCTAACTTCCTCTCCAGCAACTGGTGCTTCTGGAAATGCTTTTGGAAAGTTATTGGGAAATTTTAACTGTTGAAAAGACGCTGAAAAGAAAAAGAAGAATCAATAAATATGTCAAATGGTTGTTTAGTATGTTGTATTGCTCAATAATTATAAGTAAAAAATAATTACAATGTGAATCAACTCTCAATGGGAAGAATGGTCCGTTGCGGCCAGTATCTGATGCGACACTTTGTACATTACAAGAATAATTTCCACGATCAATCATTTCCAACGCAGAAAAGTAAAGTGCCCCATCATGAGATACAAAAACACGTTTGTCTTCTTCGACGAAGTTTGGAAAGTAATCACGTGCCCAATAATATTTTACACCAGGAAAATGTTGTGGTGGATCACAGTATACAGCTTTTCCCCAATTTTGATCCCCACGCTCTTCTGAACGTTTTAAATTAAATTCCAATATATAGCCAAATGACAATTCAACACTTTCAGATATAATTGTGCCAAACTTATTCGTAGCTTTGCAATGGTATGAACCTCTATCTACTGTCTAAAAACAATTAATTGCTATTCTTAGTACTATTTATCTTCACTGTATTATGAAATAAATTTCGTAATACATAAAATATAATTACCTGATCAGGTTCATAAATAATTAAAGTACCTCCACTCACAGTGTATCTAACATTTGTTAATGGATCTATTTTTGTAGCAATTAATCTGTCGTTTTCGTAATCTTCCTTAAACCATTCATACATTGGAGCAGGATAACCACCTGCAAGACAGCTTAATGAAACGTCATTACTTATCTTCCTTGTTGACACATCGAATACTTTATCTACAGGCTGTTTTATAAAATATGGTCCTCTAGGTATTTGATTAGGATTATCAATTTCAACACCATATTGATAAGTGCGGTCATCTTCTACTAAATTATGCAAAGTAGAAATTGGAGCTTCGCAGATATATAGGAACTTCTCTCTGCCTGTTACTTTCTCTAGTCCCCAACGTTGCAAATTATTGTGGTAAGAATATACCAAATAATCTTTACTAATTATATTATCGTTTCGCTCAGGTAGGAATGCATTATCCATATTTAGTAACTGAGTATTATCGCCCTCATTAATCCAATTTCCATTCAGATATTTAATACCAGTATACCATTTTCGATGTTGAGGATCTTGCCACAACAATTGATACAATACAAATACATGTTCATCCAAAGAATTAATTGTAATAAGTTCACTCTGATAAGCTTGACAATTTTTTCTAGCTTCCTCTCTTTCTCTGATGGGACTTTTTATAAAACGGTAACAAAATTCTTGGTTTTTTATCCAATGCTGTGGACATTGATATGATATTTCCCCATCTAATACATTCTGAGACAGTACACTATTCAAAACAACCAGAATGAGTGCCCCGATTGTTGGTATATGAAACATTATTTCTCATGTATTTCAACCTGGGTGATGGATTATTACATTCCCTGCAAATAAATTAATAATATAATGTGTTAGTTTTCCATTGTTTTACATTATTCACTAAATCTAATACCAAATGTTACATATTAATTTATTTTTATTCATTTTAATTTTTAGTACCGCCATTCAAAATATATGCCAAAATTGTATGAAATTGGCTCGTTAGTCAATGAAAGAACTACTAAATATACCCGGTTAGCCAAACCCGCTTCGAGCAAATTTTTATCAATATTTGTAATGGTATTTTGCGAGCAAAAGACAATCATTTTGGTGCTAAGTCATGAAGCAGAATTTGGTCTGTATTTGCCACCAAAATTTTTAGACAAATTCCGAACCTAATGCGGAAACCTAATGGCTCGGTATTTGCGTGCAAAGTTTGCAAAGGCAACTTACTGAAAGCAATATATTTTCAATTATTTAACTTGAATAATGAAACGTCATCGACGCCCAAAGTCTTCAACTTGAATACAGAAAATAAGGACCAATTTTGGAGTGTTCAGTAACGATAAATATTGAAGATTAATAAATGACCATAAAAGAGTTCATGAATTAGGTCAATGAATTCATCATGGGCTACACTACACGTCTACCTCAATCAAAGCTCATCTTGAAGTCTTGGAGGCACATCTACTTATATCTATATGGTTTTTTATCATTACAAGATGATTGAAGATGGTCAAAACTGCCTTTACAGGTTTTTCAATCGTTATTGAACGATTCGAAAGCTGACCTAGAAAAACCTCTCTTAGTAAAATTTCAGCCCTCTAGCTTGCCCGTGAGGGTAGTTACAGGGTAAAACAGATTTTACGCTTTCTGCGCATTTTACGGTCTCAGATGCTTTCAAAAATTCGGAAAAAAATGTGAGACATTCCGGATCCTAAGGCACATTTTTGATCATTTCTTCAGATTTTTTTGTTGCAAACTGTGTCCGTTGAAAATAAAAAACCCCCAAAAAATCGGAAAAATGTTTTGTTCTCAAAAATATGAAAACATATTATTTTACTGTTTGGTTCCCTGATAAAGTACTATAACAGGCCATATCTTCAATTCTTTATTCTGCTGCATCATTGTCAAAAACAATAAAAACCGAATTTTTCGATGTTTCTACTGCGTGGAGGAAAGTTACACTTGTTGATTTTACCGTGGGTGTATATTAAGCTATTTTTAACGTACTTAAATCGAAAAAAGCAATTGTTTGACCTAAAAAATATGATTTGATAGAAATAAAAAATTGTATTCTGTGCGATATATACCTAAATGTTTGCAAAGCATACAACAACACCGATTGGCACAACGGTTAAGGCGTTGGACTACCTAGCGGATACACTGGTATTCGAATCCTGTCGAATTCGAAGTTTTTTTGCATACATCAAAGTTTATTTTTTCAATTTCTTATTATATGGTTTATTCATGTGATTTTCACGGTGTTTTTTTAATGTTTAAAAATATTTGTAAGTAACATTTTTAAGTAAAATAGATCAAAAATAGTTTTGGAGTCTGTTATTTCCTCGATTCTCTATTTCTATATGTTCATCATGGCGGTCCTGTTTAACATTCTTAACATTAAAATTCATGAATCTAGTTTCTAAGCCTTTCGGAATTTGTGAATACGGGTAAAATAGAAAAAAGTATACACACAGTGGGTGTAAATAGTGTTCGTACACTTTTTAAAATGGAATAACTTCTTTATAATTGTAACAAACGACCTGAGTTTTTATAATTAATTAGAAGCATTGGTTTATTAAATGATATGCAGAAAAGATTTCCCAAAAAATTATTATTTAAAAGGTTACATGCACAAATAAGAATAGCGTTTTTTAAAACTTTTTTATTTGGCCCCATAATGAAAATTTAAAATTTATGTATTGCAGATCTATGGTAGTTTTACACGTACTGAAAATTTTATCGAAATCTTTTGACGCAGGAAAAAATGACACGCATCGAAAGGCCACCAAAAATGGCCACCAGATGGCGGAGTCTTCAGCCTCAGTAACAAGAAAATGGAGTACCTTGAGTATCCCGTAGAATTTAAAAAACTTATTAGTATATACATATGAAAATGTAAAGGGTTAACCTACCCTTAAAACGTTAGCAATTATGTTTCAAGACAGAACACACTTCCCACCGATAACACCGGTACACACCCGCCAATATAACGGTCTCAGGGCTCCAGCAGTTCTGCTACCTTATTCTAGACACGGCACTGGTTTTACCCCATCTGGTGGCCTTCACGTGAGAATCGGTGCGCCATATCCGAACACTGAGTAGGCTCACGTTCGAAATACAGTAATCTCTTGATTTTTGTCCCAGGGGCTGTTCGTGGAGCGGACAAAAATCGCGATGTAAACTTGTTTTTCTGATTTATGGCTGGGTCTACCACTCCGATCGCGCCGAGCAAGACTACAATAGAGCAACGGTGCTAGAAACGGCTACGCGCAGCGTATGGCTGCAGTGTATCGCCGTCGCCGGCACAGTTTAAAGGCCCACATGTTCTCACAATGTAATGCCAATTCAAAATGTTTTATTTTTCATTATTTTTTATGAGACTTTTATTGACTTGTTTCTGGCAATATTCTGATTAAAACAAGACCAAACACTATATAATTTGGCCCATATTTACTCTACATGTGAGAAGCATAATTTATAATTTATCATACATTCAACATACACTATAGCCTATGTTTAAATAAACAAATAAACATCTCGAAAATATATTCTCAAAGAATTAAAGAATAAAAAATATTTAAAAGATTACATAAACGAATACCTAACCAGATAAATTTTCATTTAATAAGTTATTAATAAATGTGTTAATAGCATTGGTATTTTAAGGAATAGAGCATACAATGCAGTTTTTCTTTCCTCCTCACTCGCTATCCTCTTCAATATCTTACAGTTACACCATAAAGTCAATGAAACCAAAAAGTAATGAAAAATAAATCATTTTTAATTGGCAATACACATTGTGAGAATACGCGGGCCTTTGAATTGCCGGCAATGGCGACTGTTCGTGTCTCCTTCTTTCTCATACGAAACTTTCACAGTCGATTAAACCACCAAATACAATTAAAATTATATTGTGTTTGGTCTTGTTTTAATCAGAAAAATGCCAGAAATACGTTTTGAAAGTCCCATAAAAAAATAATTAAAATTAAGATGTTTGAACATTCGATTCGTTGTGTTACTGTAGTGGTGTTCACACCAATATACCCGGGCCGAGAACAATAGTCGCCGCCCTGCGGCGCGGGGCAGCGTTGACAGGCAGTGGAGTGAGTAGGCCTGGACAAAAATCGAGTCGTCGAATCTGGGACAAAAATCAAGTCTGTACTGTAGTCGCGTTACCACCGAATTTTGTAAACGCGTTTGCGTCGCTATCAGTCTTGCCAGA
This sequence comes from Lasioglossum villosulum, assembly GCA_963971365.1. Taxonomy (NCBI): domain Eukaryota; kingdom Metazoa; phylum Arthropoda; class Insecta; order Hymenoptera; family Halictidae; genus Lasioglossum; species Lasioglossum villosulum. Next base: position 16,063,966 of record OZ020504.1, read on the forward strand.
CGGGGCGCTTTTTTCGCGCATGCGCGAGTTTCGGCAGGAACGTATCTACGTCCAAAGTTTTTGGGGAACTATTGGGGGGAAAGTAGTGGGAGACTATTATTAGCGGGAACGTCTAGCGGAGTCCGTTACGATCGTTACGACACGAGGCACGAAAGATCAGCGGGCTGAAAGAATTTCAGATAAGTTATTGTTAATATTTAATCAAATAATAAATTTTGCGAAATTAGCGGGGCGACCAAATTACCCGATTTTCGTACTTGACTGAGGCTGTATGACGTCAAAATCGTCGCGCATGCGCGAAAAAAGCACCCCATCTGGCAAGACTGGTCGCAATTAGTAAAATAATTGTAAGCTGCCGTAGCTAGGTTACGAAATTCTATCGCTGCCGGTGATAAGTGCCGACCAGGTTTTTCTGCTTCAATCTTACGTCCGATTAATTCGCGATCTTTTCTAAGTGGCCCAAGCAGCGTTTTCGTGGATATTTCTCGGTTATTTGCGGTTCGTCCTTCAGACGCCCGCGTGTTTCGTAGGCCGTAGAGACGGCTGCCTCTGTTGCGTTCCTTAGGCGAATTTCCCAGTGAGAGCGACCAGTACGAGTTTCATTAGTGAAACAAATTCAGTTATAATGTTTATCTTTTTATATTACTGCAATTCGAGAGATACTTACACGTCTGTCTTTGCAAGATACATTTATTCAAAATTTAAATTTTTTGGATCCAGAAATAGCTCTAAAGGATGAAGGCTGACTTAAAATTAAAGCTCCTGATATTCGCGAAGAAATATTAAGAAACACGAAATATTAATAAATTTAATAAATTGAATGATTTATTTTAAACTTTAAATTGCATGAAATATCAAAATTAATATATAATATATGTAAATGAAATATTATTCTTAAATAGTTATGGGAATTTAATAACTAAAGTGCTTAAAACCTAATTTTAAAAATTCAGATACTACTTGTGAAAGATTTGATTCAATTCAACATCGAAGTACTTGTAAATATTTTTTCAAAACTTGTAAGTGCTCATTTAGAGGTTTGATCCCAGCTTATATAAAATAAATGCTTTTCAAATATAATCATGGAAACATTATTGCTTTTGAGTACTAATTGAAACTCACAAAATTAAATTTGGTTATTGAAATTCACTCAGACTCGTGAGTACATATTAAACTTGATCCCATCTCCAGGTTAGTTACATATGTGTAGACAGAATTTGATGTATCGTGCAGATAGTTTTTCACTAATATTCAGTGTTCTCTCCTTCCCTGCCACTCTTTCTCAAAATTGCAGCTCATAACTCTGTGCAGGTCATACCGCACTATATAAATTCATAATTTATTTCTGTATTCTTTATTAAGATATATTTCTTTTAATTACTTACTTTCTTACTTTCTTTTAATTCCTTCTATATACATTGAATACATTGGGCGTAAACGACTGTAATTGAAACTTTCAGAAAATACGATATAGGAAGTGATTTTGAAGATATACATTGTATAATAAAAAGTTGCCAAACAGTGTGATGAAAGCAATGTTTAGAAATATTTTGGTGATAAATTATAAGAAATCAAAGTTAGTTTTTATTGAAAACAAGTTTTGACAAAAACTAAAATCATGTTTTTAAAATGTTATAGTTTTTCTATCTTCCTTTATGTTTTATGTATTCTAATTTTCAATTCAAGATATACTGATACAAATAGAAAATCTATTTAGTATGTTTATATTAAGCAAGCACAACAACTGATTTTATTGTAATTAAAGGCATATATTTTTTTGTAAATCATTGTTCTGGTTTAACCACCTTGGACAAAGTCATCAAATTTTGTGACAAAATTTTCAGTTTCATTTTTAAAAAGTGTCAAAATATTACATCTTGATTTTGTTATGAAGGTACAGAATATTCTTATGAAGTAGTGTATGTTCTTTATAAAATATTATGTATAAGTATACCATAACATATTATACATGTAATTACATATAGATGTCAATACAGTATAACTTTTTAACAAATTTGCTATTTAGTTGAAAGCATTTTGTAATATTTTCATGATAAGATAATTTTACTTAAAAGTATTACAAAAATGTTCTTTAAAATGAAAAACATTCAGTCTGTAAAAATGAATAACACATCCTATAAATTTGTTAATTTTTATTTCATAAATTATGAGAATATAATTTTGAATAGCTTTTGTACATCACTTTCTTATAGAATAGAATAAAATTTGCTTTATTTTAGCCTTACAGTTAAGAAATGTGACTTGGTTTACATTAACTTATCTGTCCATACCTTCTCTCACTCTTTTCATTGTCTCACTCATTCCTGCCCTGATCTACTCTTTTAGTATCCTAATTATTACTAACCTACTTATTGTATCCTTCTCCACTCCCTAACATTTGTTTTTTAGTTTGCTATACTCTTTGGTATATTTACGCACTTTTTTCTCTCTTTCTCCTCAACTTCTCCAACCACTCTTTAACATTTCTAACTTTCTTCCCACTCACTATTTATATCCTCGATCCTGATCATCTCCCCCATTACCCTTCATTCTCTTGTTGATTTCTGCTATATAGATATAAAGATGTTAACGTTGAATTTGTTTTATCTATAAAAACATAAAAATCATAAAAAATTGATGCGAAAAAAGTGATATACTCTGTAAATTTCATAATATTTGTGAAAGAGCAGAGAACTATGTAGTTTCTAATTCAATTATTCTTTATATGTCGACTTCATCAACTTTGGCATGTAAACATTGCCCCTCAAATCTTAGAATTGTTTTAATTGGAAATTTCATGGAAAATCAGTCCAACAAAATAATAGTGCACATTACATGTTTTCAATTTACTTTCAGTTGAACATGAGCAAGTGACTGTGAATAATCTTTTGCGATATAGTGTAGTGTAATAATATTTCACTAGATATTATATGAAGTTTGTTGTATAAGATGGGTCATAAGAGAAAACTAACACATAAAGAAATACAGACAATTTTGACATTATCAAAAGAAAACTATTCTGTTTCAAAGCTGGTTAATAGAAGTTGGAAAGTATTTATCTATTTACTTATAACTTTAATAGAACTCAAAAAACATACTATTTTAACAGTTGCATTGAATGCGAGGCAATTTGCTGAAGCTTCTAATGTAAAAACAAATATTAGAAACGTGCAACGTATTCTACAACAATGCAAACATTTGCAGCATAAGAAACTGCAAAGAAAACCTCCTTTAACAGAGACACACAAAAAGATGAGATTGCAGTTCGTGAATGAGCATTAAAAGAAAATAAATTTAATATGGATGCACTGAATGGATGGAATTATTATTATCATAACTGACAAAAAGAAACCAAAATTTTGAGGCGTTATCAGATGGGTGGCAGAGAAATCATGAAACTGACCAGTATTGGTTTTCATGAGAAAACAGATATAAAATTTATTAGTGGTACTAACCTAATTAATAAAAAACATTTGGAATTGATTAATAAACAAATTGCAATGCTGTGGATCATACTACAAAAGTAGTTGGAACTTATTTTAAAATCAATAATATTACACTTTTAAAATAACCAGCACACTAAAAGAAGTCAGTTCAATAACATAAATAAACTAAAAGAATATATTTTATCAGAATGAAAAAAAATACATTAAAAATGATCTCAAAAACTTTATAAACCAATTCCAAAACAAATTCTTTCAATTATACAAAATTCCAAGAATCTATATAATATTAAATATCCATTTCTTCTGATCAGCAGCAACAAATTTGGATTATTTTTTTCATTATATTCATGTTTTTATAGATAGGACAAATTCAATACTAACTTCTTTATATCTACGTAGCAAAAGATGATGTACAAAACCATGTGCATATACAAACAGAAGTAAGAAAACAGGTTATTAATAAAGGACATTCCACAAGTTTGTTAAAAATTTAATTAACCTAATTATTTGATCTGAACATGTTATTTTAATTTTATTTGAACTTTTCTAGGTAACAGTGCATTGAATGTCAAAATATATTTTGTATAATAATTGTACTTTGTAATATTTTAGTAAATAAAGATTATGTTTTACTATGAAACTATTTGAATAAGTCAATTTTACAGACCCACTGATTAAATGTTTACACTACATATCTTCGTAAAGGAAAAATTAGGGAGTGGCAACATCATGTACGTAAATAATGAATACTAACACCATTCCAAACACACAAACACCATTCTAAATCTTTTTATAATTATAAAATTATAAAGATTGAATATCTCTTACCTTTAGTTAATTTTAGCTCAAATATACGTGCAAGAAATCAATATTTGGTAAATGTAAAACTCGGCGTCCTTTAGCTGGTGATGGACACAATCGACTAAATTCAACTGTCGATAACTTACTCACTATTTAGTCGTAATATACTATCGACTATTTAGTCGATAGTTTTCAGTCGACTGATTGCTTTACTGCTAATGTTCTCGATGTAAATACGACAAATACGAAACTTTTAGCTCTGCTTTTAGATTTTGCACATCTATTATTGCCTGGTTGTTAACTTTTATTTAGTTATTATTTAGTATTGTTAGGTTCCTAAAATCCTTATATAGGACACTGAGAAATGTTTAATTATAAGTTAATATTTAATTATAATTTTCTGTATTGAAATTAATGCTTGTTGCTGTACCTGTTCGTTATTTTCATTTGATTTAATTCTACGTATAAGTATTGGGTGTATCCTGTATAATAACTAATTAAATAAATAATGATACTGTAAATAGTACTAATAATGTTATCGATATTACACAATATGGAGATAGAATCATATAACGTTATATAGTACTATATATACTGGTTTCAACTTGACAATTATCTTTATCTTTTGACAAAATTGCTTTTCTTAACCCAAATCTTACTTTTGTTTGTCATTTGCCCAAATATATAGGTTTAGAAAGTCAGGATTCTATATTAAATAAATTAAACGTTGATTATACAGCGAAATTCTATTTAGAAGTAACAAAACTTACAAGGGAACATATTCAGTTGATACAAGCCGATTTTGATGAAACTTATGTGAGCATCTCACTGTATGTTTCATCAAAATCGGCTTGTATCAGTATCAACTGAATGCGTTCCGTTGTTAGAAGTGAAGGTTTTAATATGTGTTTTGAATGAATGACGTAAAATATATATTGTCATTGTATACTTAAAAGTTACGTAAATTTTATCTTACGTAAGATAGTATTAGTAAGGTTGCTAGTATCGTGGTACTAGTGCATATACTTATATCGTTTCATTTAAAGAACATACAGTAACCTTTATTTTATCTACCAATCGAAGAAGTCATGTGACATTTGTGTGATACATTATATTATCATGCGTTGCGAGTTCTTGAGAAGTTGCTGACTAGTTGACTAATGTATACTAAATAGCGTTGATTCAAAGTAGCAGAATTCGAAAAGCTAACTGTTTTTAGGTTAAATTTTTTGATACATACTTAATAAAGTATGCGTGCAACTATTGCAGTTTTGTGCGTTTTCCTCGGTTGTTGCAGTAATGTCGTGTTTTTGGAACTTCTTGTGAAGTAAATATATAATATTTAATTAGGCATATGTATACATCTAAATTTTTTTTTGTATAATATACGAAAAAGTTACATTTGATTAAAATATACTTACATATTACTAACGACAAAAGTAACAATATTACCATTTTTCAGAGATGATCCTGGCTGTGGAAATCTTATCACGTTTGTACAATTCCTTTTTATATCAATAGAGGGATTTTTATTTACTTCAAAATGTGGAAACGTAAAACCCCATATAGGAGTAAAGGACTACTTCGTATTGGTGACAATGTTTTTTATCACAAATGTTTGTAACAATTATGCATTTGATTTTAATATACCTATGACTCTACATATGATATTCAGAGCTGTAAGTACACAAAGTCAAATTACTGTGATATCTAATTATAAGATGTTTAAATTTAATTATTATTTCATATTTTCTTAGGGTTCTCTGATAGCAAATATGATCATGGGTGTTATTGTATTGAAGAAAAGGTATATATTTAGCAAATATTTATCAGTGATTATGATTACTCTTGGAATCGCAGTTTGTACAATTGTTAGTGGTCAACAAATTAAATCACTGCAAGCTAAGAACGTTGCAAAAGTACAGACAACTCCATTGGAAGATCTCTTTTGGTGGGTATTGGGAATATCACTAATGACCGTTGCATTACTTGTTTCTGCTAGAATGGGTATTTATCAAGAAGAGTTGCATAAAAAGTATGGAAAAAATCCAAGGGAAGCATTATATTATACAGTATGTCATATTCGCATTATTACTCCTCTGTTAAAGATCAAAGAATATCTAACGTATCTAATATTATCTTTTCAGCATTTATTGCCCTTACCATTCTTCTTGTTATTAGCACCTAATATTTGGGAACATTTAAACTATGCAGTTGCTTCAGAACCATTGGAAGTATCAATGCTAAATATACACGTGCCAAAATTAATTCTCTATCTTATAGGAAACATTCTTACACAGTATCCTTTTACAAATATGCAAATACTATTTAGTCAGTACAGAAATTAAAAAATCGAATTTACTATTTGTGATATAACCTTAATAATCAATTTAGATACGTGTGCATTAGTTCTGTTTATGTATTAACAGCAGAATGCACGTCTCTTACAGTGACTTTAGTAATAACATTAAGAAAATTTTTATCATTACTTTTCTCTATACTATACTTTCAAAATCCTTTTACAATCCATCACTGGATTGGTACGTTGCTAGTCTTTGTGGGTACCGTGATATTCACAGAAATAGTACCAAAGATTGCAGAAAGTTTACATCTCAAGGAAAAAAAGAAAGTACAGTAATAAATGATACTATAAATGGAATAAGTAAAACTTTTAAAAAACGTTTAAATTACAGTTTATTACAAATTAAATATTTTAATAAAAATCCATTTCGTATACATTCTACTTTTTACAAATACATTGCGCATTTACATGTATGTCTCTTATTTTTTATTCAGTTGTTGAAATAATAAAAGAATTACATGAAATATTCCAAACCACACTTGATTTCAGCCTTTAAGTTCACCCAGTTAACTAAACGTATTTCCAGTATATTTTGATTACTGTAATCGTACTTTTTGAGACAAAGGTGGACATTTAGGTGCCAAAACTATGCTTAGAGCAGATTTGCATTAAAACTTATTAACAAATTCCAAGTCCAATACGGAAACAGATGGCTTGGTATTTGAGTGCAAAGTTTGTAAACGCAATTCTATGCCCAACCCATGTTACAATTGCACGTGTACATTGTCTGTAGCCTGTTCGACTCATTATCAGTGATGAAATGTAGGACGGTTTCTCGCCCATGCATTTTCAAAAGCGGTACCGTACTAACGTATCTATATTGCGGAAAAAGTAGTGAGGTACTATTATTGGCGGGAAAGTACCGGAAGTGTCCGGGATGAAACAAGTATGCTACGAATTTTTGGTAACTTCCCAGATAGACAAGTGAACCTCGGGCAGAAATCGAGCACGGCGTGCCGAGGTCAGGTATCGGGATTTTTACGGGCCAAACGTCCCAGATAGCCAAATGCCTCAAATCTACCCAGGGCAGTTATGACCGTGAGGGCTCGTAAAATGCCCTCGGTAGAAACGCGGTAGGATCTGCCCTCGGTAGAAACGCGGTAGGACCTGCCCTCGGTACGTCGTTCCTCGTTTCTGCCAAAATTTTATAACGACGTTTGCCACATTAGTGCGACCGTGCTGTCCTCTTACAATCTCGGACCTACTTTAAATTTGGCAGAAACGTGGTAGGACCTGGCCTCGGTACGTCGTTCCTAGTTTCTACCGAGGGCATTTTACGAGCCCTCACGGTCATAACTTCCCTCGGTAGATTTGAGGCACGAGCTACCCTCGGCACGTCCAAGCGACGTTCGGCCCGTAAAATTCCAGATACCTGACCTCGCCACGCCGTGCTGGATTTCTACCCGAGGCACGCTTGGCTATCTGGGGTTGCTTGGACAATGGACAATGCCTCGAATCTGACCCAGGCTTATGACCATGACCCAGTGTTCCGATTGAGGTTGCAATTTTTCGCCAGACGGGGCGCTTTTTGCGCACATGCGCGACGATTCTGACGTCAGACGGCCTCAGTCAAGTACGAAAATCGGGTACCTTGGTCGCCCCACTAATTTCGCAAAATTCATTATTTGATTAAATATTAACAATAACTTATCTGAAATTCTCACAGCCCGCTGTTCTTTCGTGCCTCGTGTCGTAACGGTCGTAACGTACTCCGCTAGACGTTCCCGCTAATAATAGTCTCCCACTACTTTCCCCTCAATAGTTCCCCACAAACTTCGGACATAGATACGTTCCTGACAAAATTCGCGCATGTGCGAAAAAAGCGCCCGGTCTGGCAGCTCTGCCGTGAGGGCTCGTAACGTTCCCTCGGCAGAAACGCGGCACAAGCTGCCCTCGGCCCGTCGGTCTTTGTGTAATCATCATTTTTGCTATGGCAGAAACGAGGACCAACGGGCCGAGGACAGCTTGTTGCTGAGTTTGGGCCGGATTTGCGCAGAGGGCAGCTTATGCCGCGTTTCTGTCGAGGGAACGTTACGAGCCCCCACGGTCATAAGAGCCCTAGTCAGAATCGAGCATTTTGGCTATCTGGGTAGATTCTTGAAATAGTAAATGGACTATAAATTATCTTTATGACGTCAAATAACTCTTGAAATATAATATCCTTATAAATCACCAGCACGGGTCTACCGATTGACACTTATGCACTACAGTCACTATTCTTTGAGTTTTGCCAAACGCAGAGAAGGACAGCCGAGCTCGAGAGGCCTCGTCGCCGAGAAATGTAAACATAGCTAATCCAAATTTTCAACTTCCTTATTTTTCATTATTTTTTTATGGAACTTTCACCAACATATTCGTGGCATTTTTCTAATGCAAAATGATACGAAATATATAATTCCGATGATATTTACTTGTGTAATAGACAATTAAAGTTTCGGGCGCTGGGAAGGACAGTCGCTGGCAAACCTTTGAAATGTACCGGCGACTGTGACTTTCCGCGCCTCTTCATTACGCTAGAATCTTTAATTGTCCGTGCTGGTGACTTATATGGATATTTTACTGTAACATGAAATTCGACGGATTCTTCATCATGATAACATCACACAAAACAGTTTCTGACGAGTGGTAATATTATACGAAGCAGTTTCTAATGAACGGTAATGGCACACGAAACCAGTGTTCCGATCAGTTCCGATTGAGTACGAAATTTCGCACGCATGCGCGGTGAAAACAGTAGCGTATCTACTATGACGCAGCAGAGCGGCCAAGGCCCCGACCAGTGCGTGAATCCGGGCACAGCCTACTTTAATACTAGCCGTGCTGAAGGTAAAATGGCAACACTGTGAGAGTCCGGTTTTCCGATTGAGATATATCTGTATATATTGATATATATAGATATATCTCTAATAGGACTCTCGCAGTGTTGCCAAGTTGTTCAGCATGGCTAGTATTACAGTAGGCTGTGATCCGGGGCACCAATTCGCACGCGATGGCCACCAGATGGCGCAAAAACAGTGCCGTGTCTAGAATAAGGTAGCAGAGCGGCCAGAGCCCTGAGCCCCGAGGCAGTTATATTAGCAGGAGTGTACCGGTATTATTGTTCTCATGATTTTAGAACAAAATTTTGTGTGATTTATCATTTCAATATATCACATGTATATACTAATAATTTTGTAAAATTCTGCGGGGTACTTAAGTTACCCCATTTTTCTGTTACTGAAGCTGAAGACGCCGCCATCTGGTGGCCATCGCGTGCGAATTGGTGCCCCGGATCCACGCACTGGCCCCGACGGCCTGTGGCAGTTATATTGGCGGGAGTGTACCGGTATTATTGTTCTGATGATTTTAGAACAATATTTTGTTCGATTTATCCTTTCAATATTTCATATGTATACACTAATAAATTTTTAAAAGTCTGTAGGATGCTCAAGCTACCCGATTTCATCGAAAAGGTTACGTTACTGAGGCTGAAATTGCCGCGCATGCGTGCGAAATTTCGTTCTCAATCGGAACACTGCACGAAACTTTGCTTGAAACTATATAGGTCTGGTCCTAGTCACAGATGTAGTAAGTAGCAAAGTGGGTTCTGTGTCCTACTAAAGATGATGTAGGTTCTGTTCCACGCTAAAGATGATGTAGAAGCTGTTCCAGGCTAAACATTATGACAATGATGTGCAAACAAAAGTGGCACGGGCAAAACCCGGGCGTGAGCCACTGATATATATGGCGTGAGCACTCTCGTGTGAGCAATCGAGCTGAATCGAGCTGTGAGCAATCGTCCGTGCGCCATCTCGTTGTGCGTAAAAGATTTGTGTGCCAAGAAGGCCTCTCGAAGCTATCGAAGTTTCGTAATCTGTATAGTCAATTAGTCCGCGGCTCAGCGTTATTTTTCTCTTTCTCCGTCATTGGCCACGAGAGCAGCAACGTCGCAGTAACAAATCGTCAACCAATGAAGACACGCGAAGAAGTTATACTTCACTCTTCATCATCGCGTTTCGCTTCCTGAATTGCGCGACGCTATGGAGAAATACTGTAAATACGTTTTTTTTCTGCCATCAAATGAGACAGCACATCAAGAACAAATATAAAACAAAAGAATTGTTTTATATTCATCTAGATTTAAATCACCTAAGTGATATACATACATAAGTGCTGGATGACACAATTTCTTCAACTTCTTAATAATGATTGATAAACCCACATAGAAAACATATTGCAGATGCTGCCTATATGTTTAATATTACCTAAGTTAATTATGACTGACTTAAATATATATATAAGAAAATATACGTGTATCTCATTCCGTTACTTTTAAAGTACGTTACAACGAAATAGAAAATTGAATTATTTGGTATTTAGCGCCCCCTTCCTTCTTACCTCATTTAGATGGCGCTAAGGAGATGTTATGAAACACAAATTCGAGTATCCTATCTATTCCCTGTCAATTGTAACTTCTCCTCAGATTGATTCTCTTCGGTTTCCCTGATCTCGAGTACTCAAAATCCTCTTTAAGATATTTCTTATTGCCTTTATTCACCTGGAAAAGGGTAGTTCTACAGTTGCACGTGCATTTATGTAAGTCAAAGAACAAATATCTTTAATAACTATTCAATTAGTTCTCATTTTCGAAACAACTGGAACCGTCGCACAGAGTATAACAATTTCATAGATTTCAGCCATCGTGGTCTCATTACATGACCTTAACCTTAGAAATAATAGACTACTTAAAATATACGTGTTTTATACGAATCTCAAATGATCGACAGAATTTCCAAGTATTTAACAATCATACATTATGATATTGGACGGTATATTTAATAAAAGGCGCCATTTGATAGTGAACTGCCAACAGCAGCTCTAAAGTTACATGTTACGTGCCTTGTTTCGTATTCCACTCCGCCTGACCCTATAAAATCTACAATTCCGAAGAAAAATATTTTCAAGTATCATTCACGACGGAATAAATTTGTTTTTGCAACTTAAATATCAATATTTTACCATCGCAAATGTTTCTTAATGTGTGAATAATTATAATGTTAATCATAGATATAGCACAATGGATATAGCGGAAATTTGTTTAAACGTATTTTTAATATGACCTTGTTTCTCGGTTAAAACAAATTTTAGGTTATTTTATATTAATAGTACTAACTACGTTACTAATAGTTACTGATATGAGTAACATATAATTATTTATGATTTATGAGGTATTTAACAGATTATATCTTTTAGAATACTAAAAAAGAAACATAAGTCCTTAGAAGAAGCATCACAAGCTGTTTCTTTTAAAATCATGGCATATGTAAACTTCAATTTTTCAATTAAATAACATAGAAAATTACTAATAGTTACTGATATAAGTAACTTATAATTATTTATGATTTATGAGGTATTGAACAGATTATATCTTTTAGAAAATAAAAAACAAAAATAAATCTTTAGAAGAAGCATCACAAGCTGTTTCTTTATATATGTTATATATATATGTTCAATTAATAACAAAAAGAGGAATAGAGAATCAAATGTGTGCAATCAATTTTTTGGGTTAATTTTGAAGTATACAAAATGGGTTCCTTCTCAATTCTATTTAAATGAATCAATAAATTCAATTGTTTGAAATTCATATTGAAATAAAAAGTATACAATGTTTTTGTAAAGTATTTGTTTAATTTTGCATAATAAGTTATAATGATTAAATAAACTTTACTGTAACAACAAGTATTTAATAGTAGATATAGCATAATTGCCAAAATATTAATGATTTTTTTATTAAACTTTGGAGTATACGTTATTAGAAATACTGTTGCATCAGGATATGTAAAATAATTGGAGATTGGAATTAAAAGAGGCTGCAAGTCCCAAAATTAAAATTTCGAAGGAAATCCATGTAAAACATGTAAGATCATCTAGTAACCAACTCAAAACTTGCGACCAATTGTCAGGGAACTTTCTGCCTTATTTAATTGCACTGGCGTCCGAACTTGCATTCTTCTTTGTGGAAAAAACAATTTTTGAAAAAATGGCATAGCCTTTTTTTTAGTTTTAACCCTTTGCACTCAGAACTATTTTAACACAAAAACTAAACATTTCTTCTGACCCAGAATATTTCCATTCCATAATATTTCATTCTTTGCATATTTAATTGATACCATCTACTCAAATGTTTCGTAATTCTATTTGTTATAAAATAATTTAATAACGTAACAATTATCTTACATTACTGATATAGCAATATTTAGCGGTGCCTCAGAGTTCCCACTCTAGTTCTAAAGGTTAATTTATCACTAAACCTACAGAGCCTTAAAAGTAACTGTTATATGTTCGTTTATAAAAATGACACAATTGATTTTATTATTATATTTTAAAGACTTTGTGCTGCTCCTATTGTAATATGTGTTCTACTAAAGATATCTATACAATCATTTTTAGTGTTTCAATAATTGTAAAATAAAAAAATCTGGAACCAGTCAAAACAATTTAGCACATCTACCGAATTTGCAATACGTGTAAATACTTAGAACATTGAGTTGTTAAGAAGTGGTATAGTTTTACTGTCTACTATCCTACATTTCAGGCTATTTTGAATCTGTGTAGAAATATGCTCATTCAGGTGTTTTCTCGATAACGTAAAGATATTTTGCCGGTATGTTTAATCAACAGTGTTAAGATAATTTAGATTGTCTTATGAGATGAATAGACAGTTTTAGCATTTCTCGGGTCTTCCTTATCGAGTAATTATTTCAAATAAGAAGCACTGATAGAAATTCTGCAATGTCAGTAGTGTTAGACTAATGCTTACATAAGCAAAGAACAAGTTGCTACATTATTTATCAATAGACTGTGGAAGTATATGCAATTTGAAACTTTTTAAATAAATTTTAGAGAAGTGAAAATAAAATAATATTTTCTGTGGTAGCAGCCATTATAGATGTGAATTAAATAAAAATTGTACTAAATTCTGTCAAATATTATATTCTACCATTTTTTGAAAATTATAAGAAGCCATAAACGCATGAAGATCCTTAGTCTATTTATCAAATATTTGCATATAAGGAAATGATGTACAACGTAATTACTTCATTAAAATCTGTTTGGAATACTTTTTAATATGAAGAAAGCTCATTTCTCTAATTGATTATTCTTACACAAAATGAGCAATTTTCATTATATTTAAATATTGCATTAATTTTTCAATAAGAATCACTTTCTATTCAAAATTGTTAGTAACATTTCAGTATATTTTGATATTAGAGACATGGTCATAGAGTTGATTACTTACACCTAATTACAGAAATGTTGTATAAAATTATTCTTACAACTAAACAGTGGATCTTTAGGCAAAATAAAAATTTTCCACCTGAACAACAAACCGGAATTACATAGAAATTAATTTTCTCTCTTAATATGTTCAATAGGTTGACAATAATATAACAACATCTAATAAAATTTCTAATATTTTTACTGTTTTCAATTACACTACTAATTTTTGTGATAAATGTATAAAATCCGCTGTCTATTTATTAGTAATAACATTGTGTACAGTAGAAATAACCATATCATTGTATTTTATCAACCAAGAACTTCTAATGACGATGGTTATTAAAATTTCAGAAAGGTATTGTATGAGTCAAAAAATAGAAAAACCAATATTGTCAGGTCAACGCATAAAGACCAGAAAAAGAGGTACGCTTCAGTAATAATAACATTGTTTTAAATAATATTTAAGAGCACAATTAAAGAAAAGTTACCTTTCAGATGAAAAAGAAAAGTATGATCCAAACGGATTTCGAGATGCTATTATACTGGGTTTGGAAAAAGCTGGTAACGACTTAGACGCGATTTCGAAGTACTTGGATGCAGCTGGTTCAAAATTAGATTACCGCCGGTACGGAGAAGACCTATTTGACATTTTAATAGCTGGGGGTCTTTTGGTTCCTGGCGGTTTTATTGTTCAAGATGGTGACAAACCTGTCAAAACTACTGCTTGCGTCTTCGAACAACCAGAAGATATGGAATCAATGCGGAACTTTGAACAAGTAAGTTAATTTTTACAACTGAACTGTGGATCTTTAAGGTTGGCGCTCACTAGACCACCGGCACGCCGCCTGACCGCCTTCGCCGTTTTGACTTCTGCGTAGAAAAAGTTCTATCTACTTTCAGAAAATGCAAAAACTTAAAAATCAATTTTTTGAATGGTCTAAACTAAAATACTCCCTTAATGTGGACCCATATTGAAAATTTAAAAAATACGTTTTGTAAATCCGTGTCAATTATGCATACTCTGAAAATTCATCAAAATTGATAGATACGGAGAAAAGCTGTAGGCATTTGAAAGACCCAAAAATCCTTACATTATTTATTATTTACTTATATATTTTATTATAGAAGCCCACATAAGAAAGTTGGAAAATACAACTTTTAATGTTTTCTCTCGAATTCCGACAACTAGCAATTTTTCTCAAAAATCATGGTCACGTTGTGTAGCAAACTAATTGTTCTAACTTCTAAAATAAATTCAAATCGTATGATCCTATATTAAAAATGTTATCGTCTTTTTAAGTGTTCGAATATTAGTGGAAGTCACTATATGTGCAAACCACTATTTTCAACGTTAAAAAATAATAAAACTCTGGAAAGGTCAAGATAAACAAACCAGCGTGTACAATAAATTTCAAAAATAATTACAGCTCAACAAATTCAATGAAATTTTGAAAATTTGGTTACTTAGTTCTTCGGTAACTAAAACGTTGTCAAGTTTCTTTGATACGAAAATGAAACAGTTTTATTCAAATAAAGTAAACTTGAAAAAAATACTTCATACGTATTTTTGTAATTTATACTAAACACAATTATTTGTGTATATGGCTTATGGAAACTTTCCAAAAGTTCTTGAATATAAAATTCAACAAAATTTAGTACTATTTTTATTTGTTTTGTATCTACAAAAACTGTTCTAATTAAAAATAGGATTTTATTTTATTGCACTTTTTATAAATTTGTCTATAAAAATTGCAAATTACATAAACATCCGTAGTCTATTTATAACATACCTTTGTACAATGTTGAATATAATTTGATTTGTAGGTATTCGTCAAACTTATGCGACGCTATAAATATTTGGAAAAAATGTTTGAAGATGAAATGAAAAAAGTATTGGTCTTTATGAAGGGATTTTCTACTACAGAAAGAATAAAATTAGCCAGAATGACAGCTTTATGGATTTCTAATGGTTCTGTACCACCGTCGGTTCTATCAGTTTTAATCAATGAACATCTTGTCAAGGATAATTTAGCACTAGACTTTTTACTGGAAGTCTTTGTTACTTGGAGAGATGAAAAGGGCTTATCCAGTTTAATGACAGCTTTGAAACGGGGCAATATTGAAAGAAGGTACAAAAAAGTTTTGAGCAGTCTGCTATTATATTATACTGCAAAATCCTAATCTAAGTCAATTCTCGGTTCTGTGTTGTGACATACATCGGGATAAAATATGTACAGTATTTTATAGATAATTGTCCGCAATACGGGTCTGTCCAGGGACAATTATCCGTCAGGATAATATATACTGTTTTTTGACTTTTGCCGAAGGTAGAAAAGGACAGCGAATCTCCAGAGGCCTCGGTCGCCGAGAAGTATAAGCATAACTAATCCAATAACAAAACTTCTTTATTTTTCATTATTTTTTAAATGGGATTCTGACCAACATATTTGTGGCATTTTTCTAATGAAAATGATACCAAATACGATATAATTCCAATTATATTTACTTTTGTGACGAACGATGAAAGTTTTCGATACCAAAGGACAGCGTATGAGAAAAAAAGAGAAGAGACACGGAGAGTCGAGGCGCGCTGGCACAGTTCGAAGTATTTCCAATACGCTGTTCTTCCTTGCATCCAAAACATCAATCGTTCATTACACAAATAAATACGAGAGCAGATCAAATATAAACGAGACTTCGTTTTTAAAATAATTCTATTCAGTGTAATCAAATAGCCAAGGACATATGATTTTTGAACACAATCTCCTGCTCTGGAAATGCATTTTTCCCAGCGGATTGATACGGTTTTAATCCCAACATCGTAAAACGTAGAGTATTGTGACGGAAGCCAATTGCGCACAAAGGCCTCCATCGCCGCATCGTTATCCTCCTAGTGCTTCTTTAAGGGGGTAAGGGCCCCCTTTTCTAAGGCATTTATCAGTGTACTCAACCCTTGCGTAGAAGAAAAGGTTTTTTTTATAACATTGATAAAGACAGTTATGCAATGATTACACGTTTTTTTCTTTTTATTATTATCTTTATTGCTATTAATGGATCCGAGTGTATTCAAGCCCTTTATATTTTTGTTGTTATGACTCACTCAAATAAGGACAAAAAGCGGTAAATTCTAAACCCATGTTTCGGCCCAAAATTTAGTAATTTTCTAGTAATGTTACGTGGGTACCCCCTCCTTAAGCGGTGCAAAGAGATGGAAATCGCAGGACGATAGGTTAGGGCTGTAGGAAGGATGGTCAAATGGAGTTCACCTAATTTCCTCTAATGTTGTGCAAGTTAGAACTGCAGTATGGGGCCGGGCGTTGTCGTGGGGGAGAATGACACTTTACGGAACCCTAGGTTCTTCGTCATGATTGTTTGACAGCTCCCATAACTTATTCCAACCTGTGCTGTCATTTCTAGTCATTTTTATGCCAGGTAAACACGTGAGCCCTTGACAGTGTTTGATCCCCGAACTGTGCAGTCAATTTTTGCAGAATTTCCACGGGTTGAACGCCTTCATGAGTGAGAAATTTCATTATCTGACATTGTGAATATTACCACCAAATTCCATTAAACTTAGGCGCTCAGAAACAAAGACTCGTTTATATTTGATCCGCCCTCGTATAATTGGAATTATATCATATTTGGTATGATTTCACGGTCCAACAGCCAAAACACGTTTCTATTCTCACAGTACAATATTTGTTCAAAGTCGAAAAATATATGTCTTGTTCTCAAACTCAAATTTCTCAAAAACTGTGCGTCTATGAGAAAAATGAAGGACAGATTCGGAATCAACGCGAAAAACTCTATAAGAATCACATAGTGAGAATCGAAACGTCAAAAAAAAGTTTCAATTTGTTGAAACTTATAACACGAATATGTTGGTCAGAGTCCCATTAAAAAATAATGAAAAATGAAAGTTTTGTAATTGGATTCGAATCGGAATCGGATTACGCAGCATGTTTACACTGTTCGGCGAACGAAGCAGCTCGAGCTTCTTGGTCCCTCGTGAAATATGCCTCCAGTGAAAGGGATGAGCGAATTGACTTAGAACGGTCTCCTTCGTCGGACTTAGATCGGGACTTTACTGTACAATGTAAACCGTGAATGTATATCTTATATGATTGTTTTGTTCTAATGAAATTGTACCACCCAAGGTTAATGGAGTTTGTACCACCCAATAAACGAACAGAGGAGTATTTTCGATCTGTATTTGAAGCAGTTGGTCTCGCAGATATTGTAAAATTACATAAAAATCAAGCAAGTCAGGAAGCAAAACGAGATTTACAACAACTTCTATTGGACGATTTAGCCGATAATCGTCCAATGAAAGATATCATAATTGATCTCAAAGAAATGGCACAAAGAAATGGCATTCCTGAGCATGAAGTGATTGGTCTGGTAAGTGTTATTATTTATTTATTATTCATTACATTAATTATCTATTATACATCCTGTCATTACACAAAACTTTTTGATAGAAATTTTCATGACCGTGTTGTTTAAATGTTCTTTTGAATAATATTTCCAAAAGAAATGACAGGACTTACCGCTATTGAAAGGAACTTCTTAGTACACTGTCCAAATTGTTACTGCAATTAAAAACTTTATTACAAGATCTTTGTCTGTGAATCGGACACTTTTAACAACTATGAAATACCTACCGGCAGATAATGTATTAAATCATGCTTAACACGTCCCGTATATTGCTATACAGGGTGAGTCCTCAGAAACAGAACACCTGAATAACGCGGCTGCTATTGGTGTCAGGAAGAGATGCATCAGATGGATCTTGCATGGTTTCGAGGGGACATCAATCTGATAGCTTTTTTGTAGGTGGACGTGTAAAGGATATATGAAGGTCAACTTCATTTTTTAAAATGGAATGAGGTATTTTTTAATACACCAATCGATGCAGCTAGACATTTGTTATAAAAAAGTACTAACCTATGTATGTCGTAAAGTTAGTAGTTCAGTTCAAATACAATTATTGTCGTACTAAGTCGTTAGCGTTTACTTACTAGTGTAACGTCTAGTATGACAGTAATGGTATTTTTGAGTTATTTAAATTGAAATATCTCCTGAACTACTAACTTTTCGACATACATAGGTTAGTACTTTTTTATAAGGAATGTCCAGCTGCATCGATTGATGTATTAAAAAATACCTCATTCCATTTAAAAAATGAAGTTGACTTCATATGTCCTTTACGCGTCTACCTACAAAATAGCTACTAACATCAGATTAATGCCCCCACGAAACCATGCAAGTTCCATCTGATGCATCTCTTCCTAACGCCAATAGCAGCCGCGTTATTCAGGTGTTCTGTTTCTGAGGACTCACCCTGTATAGTTGTAGAATCTGATTGAACCGTAGCGCCGATAATATCATTATTCTAGTTATGTAAAAACATTTACGATCGACATAAAAATATTATTAATACGATATAATTGTTTAAACATCTTTAAACAGTCATAAAAGACGGAGAAAGACATCACTTTTGCACCGTTGTTTGGTGATATTTTTTAATTTATCTCAAAAATAAGGGTCCAGCATAAAATCAAACTATGATGAGCGTCACTGGCAGCAACTCATGTCGGGTAAAGATATTGTGCTTTTTGGATCTGTTGTTCCTCATGATAAAAGTCTACTCTATCGCGTGGTGTAGTTCAATTATATGCTGCACCCTTATTTTTCAGATAAATTAAAAAATATCTTCAAAAAACGGTGCAAAAGTAGTGTCTCTCTCCGTCTGTTATGATTGTTTAAACATGTTTAAATTCGGGATTCTGTTTAAAGTCTACAGAATTTTTTTCTATAAAGAACAATTCAATATTTTTTCTAATAACATCACAATACTTGTTTAAAGTTGAAAATTACGTTTTTTTTTCAAAGTCATGTTTCTCAAAAACTGTTCGTGTAGGAGAAAAATTAAGGGCAGATTCGGAATCAGCGCAAAAAAACTCTATAAGATCCACTCAACAGTTATTTGCAAATATTTTTGGTGTTGGACAGTGTAATTTTTAAAAATTTATTTTTAATAATTTCGGCACAGCACTCGGGAAGTTAAACTATCCATTCAGGATGTGTATACTGATGATGATACAAGCTGACATATTTGTTTAGTGCAGTAGAAACATATATTTTATAACAAGTTTAATACTGCAGAATGTATTTCCACCAGAAGAATAAGGCATTACTAAAAAATACAGTGTAGAACAAAGTTTGTTGAGTTGTTGAGCGAAAACTGCTCAGCACGGAACGTGTTGAGAAGGGTGTACATTCTCGTTTCCATGATTGCAAGGTGCGGGATGCGTTTTCTCAGATGATTCTTAATCAGAAACGCTAGATGAAAGATGAATTTAGACCGCGATTACCCTCGGAAATCCTATTGTTACGTTTACGAGGCGTAATTTGTATTCTTCGGAAGCATACAACTGCGCAAGTAACTATTTTCATAAAGCTGAGACAATTAAATACACGCTGCCGAAATATGCAAATTACGTCTCGTAAAAGATAAAATACGACTTTTCAGGGCGATCGCGGCCTAGATAGATCTTTTATCTAGCACTTTTGACAACTGAGAAATCCCAAACTTCGCATAATTGAGAAATTAATAGGAGCATTTGTACCCTAGCAATTCTGGAAACGAGAATCTACCCTATTATGGCTTGTATGGACATCTTCAATACAAATGTAGTCTAATCCGCGTTTTTAAGTGTATTTAGTCTCGCAGTCAACAGGAAAATATCTTCAGTTGATAATAAATGTTTAATTTACCTAGGAAATGTTAGTAAAGCAAGCGTTTAAAGTATCATCTTCAATATTGATCGTAATCAAAGATAATTAAATTTTTCTTAAAACTTAGAGTTATGCTATGTTAATATTTCCAATCGATTTTATGTTTTTCTATTGAGAACCAGTCAAAATATTGTATACAGTAAACGCTCATTATTAGTCCGGAGTCGAGGGCGCGTTCCCTGTTCAGTGCCTACTCACGCCACTGCTGGCCAACGCCGCGCCGCGTCACAGAACGGCGATGATTGATCTCAGCTCAAGTATATCGGTGTGAACACCACTACATTGACACCACGAATCGATGTTCGAACTTCTTAATTTTCCTTAGTTTTTTATGGGACTTTCAAAAACGTATTTCTGGCATTTTTCTGATTAAAACAAGACAAAACGCGATATAGTTTCAATTGTAATTTAGTGGTTTAATCGATTGTGAAAGTTTTGGTTGTGAGGAAGGTCAGCGTATGGGAAAGAAAGAGACGCGGACAGAAAGAAACGTTTCGGCAACCCGATCTGTGTTTCATTTTGTCCGTCTCTATGTTCGGCTCTCTATTGAAGTCTCGGCGCGGTAGACGCAGTCATAAAATAATCAAGACAGGGCCACGATACAAGTCCGTGAAAAACACGGTTGTTGAACTAATAATGAACGTTTACTGTAATAACATTTTGAAAGCTTTTTAACAGATCGTGTTTCTAAAACTCTACGAATGCAATAGCTTAACATTGAATGATATTGTGTCTCGCTTGTTAAAGTTTATTACACGAACGTATGTTCTTAAGTTATAAATTCAATGGATACTGTTATGTGTATACTATATTGTTCTCATAACTAGTAATTAATTACTGTTACTTAACCCCTCCCCTTACAATATCGTGTCTGACTCGTTATGACGATAATGAACGATTCTAATAAAAATGTATGTCAATAATTTCTTCTATAACCGAAATAAAATTCTATTTTGGTTTTGTTAATGTACAGCTACTGGAGGACATATAGGCAAGGCATACAATAGATATCAGTTTTCTCCTTTTTTAGGAAATTACAATCTACAAAAAATTTTAATCACTGAAACCGTAAAATAAATCGTAGGGCAAGGGGTTAATAAATAGTTTTTTAGTAATTATATTAATATTAATTTCAATTTGCAGATTTGGGGTGTTGTAATGGGTCAAGCCGAATGGAACAAAAAAGAAGAACTGGTAGCTGATCAAGCACTGAAACATTTGAAAGTATACACTCCACTGTTTGATGCTTTCACAGTCACTGCCAGATCTGAGCTAGCACTTCTTCTCAAAATTCAGGAATTCTGTTATGAAAATATGAACTTCATGAAAGTCTTCCAAAAAATTGTTTTACTATTTTATAAAAGTAAGTTATATGAAAACGTAAATGAATTTATACAGGTCTCCTGAAAATTTCTTTATTTTAATCTTGATTTTCCATTTAGCTGATGTAATATCGGAAGAAGTGATTTTAAAGTGGTATAAGGAAGGCCATTCTGTCAAAGGAAAACTGCTTTTCCTACACCAAATGAAAAAATTCGTAGAATGGTTACAGATAGCCGAAGAAGAATCTGAATCAGGAGAAGAGGAAGATGGAGAAGAAGAAGAAGAAAAGCAACAAAAGTATTTGATTTTAATCCATAACAAGCTCTGCGAGAAAGCTATTTTTTGAAACTGTAGAGTATCTGTGATTCTTGCACATAAAGGGTGTATACACCCTGTATATCGAATAGCAATAAAAATAACGTCTAGCAAAACAACTTTTGTAACATTGGGTTGGTAAGAACAATTTTTTTATTCAAGCAATGAACTTTAATCAATAAAATATTTTCTATTTCATACGATGATCTTTTGCCATCTTTCTGGTAGCTTCACAATTCCGCGCTCATAAAACTTCTGGTACTTATCAGCAAAAAACTGATTCATGTGCGATTTCAGATCATCATCATTAGCGAATGTTTTGCCATTCAAAGAGTTTTTTAAACTTCGAAATAAATGGTAATCTGATGGTGCAATGCCCAGGCTGTATGGTGGATGTTATATCACTTCCCAACTAAGCCCCAATAATTTTTCACGTGTTACCAAAGATGTGTGTAGCGTACATTATCATAGTGGAACACGTGAAAAGTTATTGGAGCTTAGTTGGGAAGTGATATCACATCCACCATACAGCCTGGGCATTGCACCATCAGATTACCATTTATTTCGAAGTTTACAAAACTCTTTGAATGGCAAAACATTCGCTAATGATGATGATTTGAAATCGCACATGAATCAGTTTTTTGCTGATAATAGAAAATATTTTATTGATTAAAGTTCATTGCTTGAAATACCAAAATTACTTTGTTGCCAACCCAATA
Organism: Lasioglossum villosulum; assembly: GCA_963971365.1. Taxonomy (NCBI): domain Eukaryota; kingdom Metazoa; phylum Arthropoda; class Insecta; order Hymenoptera; family Halictidae; genus Lasioglossum; species Lasioglossum villosulum. The sequence continues at coordinate 16,086,993 of OZ020504.1, forward strand.
GAATCAAAAGATGAGGAAGGAGAAGAAAGTATCTTTCTCGTAGATCTTACTGTGTTAAGATTTCGTCTTGCTTATTTCATTGATTATATTTCTTTCGTGTTTCAGGATAACATAACCTTCATTATCAGAATCTAACTTTTGGACTTTATCCAAAATTTAAAAAATGAATTAGGCATAAACTACAATTGGATTGTACTGACAAATAGAAATTTTGAAAAACCAAAGTTTGTATTATTGCGAGGCACAGTATGACGAAGTACATAAAACTTTTTAATTGTTAATAAACAGGAATCGACATTACCGGCATCCAATTAGTGTGGGAGATAAAATGTAAATTTGCAATGTCCTTAAATTGTATTACTTTAAGAAGAAATATTTTGTGTTACATTTTTATAATACCGCAACAAAATATATACAGAATAACAAAAAAAGTAATTGAAGAATAGATCTTTATCCCTGTGTGTGCATAATTTTTAGACCCTCTTTCTTTGTATAAGAATATTGTATTAGTTTATAGAAAATATATTGTCAGGTGATGTTTAATATTTGAAGTTTTGGTAAATCCTAACTTCCTGTAATAATGTTAAACAATTTTAAGTTGTGTAATTGTGGAAATATATTTGCCTTTGCATTAAGTGCTATTTGGAATAAAATTTTGTACTTCAACGCCGTACCATAATTTACTATTAACTAGCATTTAATTACTGATACATTACTTTATTTGGTCAATAGATAAAAATTTGCACAAATTGTTGATAACATTTTAAACTCTACTTGCACATACAGTGACTCCATTAATATTCGGACGATCTCAAAAAACGATAACTTTATCAAAATTGGACTATACAATATGAACTTTTATGAGAATCTAGAACAATTCGTTTATTACAAGTTGTGAAAAGAAATTTTTTAAATAATTGCAATTGATCCGAATTGTATAGAAAATACTAAAAGTTGCATTGTACAACTTGTTAATGTGAGCTTTTATTGAAAATTTTTAAAATATGTTTTGTAGATCTGTATCAATTCTACATATTCTGAAAATTTCATAAAAATCGGTAGATGCGGGGAAAAGCTACAGGTATTGAACAAAAATACTTAGATTATTTCAATTATAGGCTGGAAATCGTGAAAAACTGCAATTTTTACCGTCTTTAAACGTTTGTAGCGCATTGCAACATCGACCGATTTTGATGAAATTTTCAGAATATGTTTAATTCATACAGATCCATAAAACATGTTTTCTAAGTTCTCCATATAAGCCTTCAAAAAAAAGTTGCAAAATACAGCTTTTAGTATTTTCTCTGCAATTCCGACCAATTGCAATTTTTGGAAAAATTTCTTTTTGTGCTGTGTAGCAAACCATGAATTATTTCAAAAAATTGCAACACATACTCATTTATATAATATATAATTAGTAATTTGATTTTTTTATTATATACAAATATAAAACAGAAATTTAATTTAAAAAATTGTGTTCGGAGTAATTTTTATTTTATCTTGAAACAAGAAATGGATACGATTATGTATAGGTATATATACATAGTAATTATGTATTAAACTTTGTGTTTATATTTATACGTTTTCGTATCCGGAATAGGTTGTTTCCTAATTAACGTTTTTTCTTTCATGTAAGGTAGTAAAACTTCAGGAATCCTAATACGAGAATGTTTTGTTTGATATGTTTCGCAGAGTGCAATTAACATACGCGGTATTGCACAAGCAGTTCCATTTAGGGTATGCACGTGTAAACATTCTCCATTGTGTGTTCTATATTTTATGTTAAGTCGTCGTGATTGATAATCTGTACAATTACTGCAACTAGATAATTCTCCATATAACTTTCTTCCAGGCATCCAACCTTCCATATCAACTTTCCTGAATTGTATAAAATAATAAATTCAAAGATTGCAGTCAAACATGTCTAATATACAGTAAACGTTCTTGCAAAGTCACATTTTTATATATAAATCTAAAAGAATTAAATTTAATGAAAATGAAATTGCATTAAGGGGACAATTCGCTTTCTTTTCTAAATGCTTAAAGTTGACTTTTTCAACGAATAAGGTTTTGTTGAAATTATATACTACATTGAACATAATCTATTTCTGGTAAATAGTTTAGAAGATATTCGAAAAAACGATTTTACGACCATTAAATTAATTATTTTTATGTTTAATCGTGTTGGGGCACGTTTTCCAGTTATCGGTGAACACTCAAACTTTGCACAGATTTTTTTTTAATTATTTGGAACTATTCTGAGGGGTGCCGTAAAAGAAATCCAAAAGCCGAAAATAAGAGCCACCCTATTCCACATGTTATAAAAATGTATAAAATTTTGTAGTGTAACAGTGCCACCTTTTACATACCTATATGCAGGAGCCCCTAAATCATGCGGCGGCATATCAATTATTTGAAAATTTAAATTTAAAGAAGAAAATAAATTTTCTTGAAGGTTTTGAAGTTCCTGGAACAGGTCCATAGACTTCTCTTGTGTGGAGCAAACGAACATTTCAACTTTTGTGAATTGATGAACCCTGGTAACATACAGAGAAATTGAAATAAAATGTCCGAATTATAATTTACGATTTATTTGTAAATTGGCAAAGTTTTAAGAATCGCATAATAATAAATTGCATCGACAATATTTCTTGTAACAAAGAAAACAAAGAAGTTACCTGTATATTCCTTTCTCTTCTAACAGTTGAGAAGTTTCTGCACGAAAGCACCTGCTTACAGCAGCTAATTTTAAAGGTAATTCTTCAGTAGAAAATATAGTATTCATAGCTTTATAAGCTAATGACATTTCAGCTGTTCCAGACAAACTGTAATTATCTCCATAGGATGGGCTTAAGTTATACACAAGAGTTCGTCCATTATCTGATATTAATCCACATCTTTCTATAATATTAGTAGGAATAATATCAGGTACAGAAACAAGTTTAAAGCCATTCTTCAATAATTGTTTAACTGTGTAGTGTACCAATGCTTCTTCTAATTCTGCTAAATCTCCCACAAACACATATCCCCTTTGTCCTATCAAAGGAGATAAAAATTTGCTTTTCAACAATTTCAATGGTGTAACTAACTCTGTAAATTCTTTTGGATCAAAATCAAATTCAGGTTTCTGTCCGCATACTTTCAGCACCTTCGGTTCACTACCGTAAGATAGTACAAGCGGGTCTGTCTGATTTGGTATTTTACTTAATTCGCTTAGAAAAGTTTCTTTTGATTCTGGTTTCTGTGATAACTCGAGAACCTTGTCAATATCTCCAACACCTTTTCTTGCCATTATATTATTAAAAATATCATCTCGATTAGCTGGATCGCATAAAAAGTTAATGTCGTATTCAGGCTCTGGGATTTGTTGCATTAAGCATGTATGGTTTTGTATAGACCGTTTCTGAGACTGTAATGGAACATACATAATAATTTATAAATTACGTATATATGTATACAGCATGTCCCACGAACTCTGTCCACTTCAATATCTTGGTTACTTCAAACAATATGAGAAAATGTTACGTATAGAAGTTGTAGGGTTTAAAAAACTACATAATATGGTATAAATGGTATTACTTTTACTATGGAACATATTCAATTTACATTTGATGTAATGTGTGTGCATGTATTCTCGTACGTTCCATAATGAAAGTAATAGAATCAAATGGTCAGATATCTCAGCAACAGTAAGCCATAGGACGAATACGCTTTAGTACTTTTATACCCAGAATACGCCAATCTATCAAAGTCGAGCAAACTGCCCATTGCTGAGATATTTGATTGTTTTCATTCTATTACTTTCATTGTGGAACATATTTGAGGATATGCTCACTGTGTCAAATACACTTGAGTACCTTTATACTCAGAATACTCCAATCTATTGAAATCAAGCATAAAAAATTAGACATTCCATTTAAAAAAACAAAGATGACCTTTATATCTTCTGTACACCTACACTTTCAAGTATATCATTTATACCATATTATGTGGTTTCACAAATCCTATAACTTCTGTAAGTAACATTTTCTCGTATTGTTTGAAATAACCAAGATATTCAAGTGGACAGCAATATTTAAAAAGTAAAATTGATAACATACCAAGATACCTGCATAAAATCGATGATTCTTAATAAAACGATGAAATCCTTGTTTAAACCACATTTTAACTATTGAAAGTTATCAATTGAAAACGTTCCAATATTTATTCCTGTACATATATTTAAATATGATAATATTTCATTAACCTAATATATACTATGCATTTGTAGGTAAGTAGGTTTTATATACGTATTAATAAATATCATGCTCTTATTACTATTATTACTATTTGCAAATGAAAAGATAATATTTCCTATAAGATTTATGTTTAAAATATTGTTATCAATAGTATGACCGGTTTGCGGTATAATATTATCTCTCCGGCTTCTTGTAATGTACAGAATCATTCTTACAATTTATAGCAGTATCATACAGCTTTGTCGATATTAAAAAACTTATATGCTTAGTGCTTAGTCTGTAAACAGTATTACATATTAAGTAAATACTATTTTAATATTATTTGAATCTATTCGTATGTATTCTATTTAGATATTCACATAAATTCGGCTATGTACATAATTACGATTTCTGCCAACAACGATTCTCGGATTATTAATTATATTACTATAAGTATTTGTTAGTGAAATAAAAAGCGGTAAGTATCATTAAGTATTTATACGACATAAGATACAAATAATTAAATTATTAACAGTGTGGCTTTAATGTAAAATAAAAGTTAACCTATTTCAGCCGTTTATTTTGAAAGTGGCCCAAGTCCACTTAAAGTTTAAATTGAGATATTTAAGCGTATCTAAGAGAGTTCAATTTACAATTCCTATGAAAATAATAGGAATTATTAAGTGAATGATATGCGTCTTCTTACCATTTAAAATTAACAACTAAATTTATCATAAAATTTGAAACAGCCCAAGTCCATTCGATATAATTTAAAATCTTTTAAATTGAAACAACAATATTAAATTTATTTTATATTTCATTACATAACTTGAAAAACACGATTTATGCAATTCAAGAAATCTTCTAACTATATAAATTACATAATATTTAACTCTTCCTTAACATTTTGTTTATGCGGGAGGGATTTGAAGAAGTCATGGTGCTCTGGTAGTACACATATTATGGTAAGTCCATCATATCCTTGTATTTCGCTGTTGTAATTTGTCCCATATTTTTATAAAGTGGTGTCAATACAATATTTTTGAATTTTCTTGGTCTACCCCGACGTGGTAGTAAATTCAATATTTTAAACTCTGCATTCTCATTCATTGATATCTTGTAAAAAATTTGATATAGTTCATTTTTCAAACAACGCACTCAGACTCTAGACAAACAACTGACAAATGGACTTGGGGTACCTTCAAAATAAAAATTTGTATCATTCTATTAACCAGCTAATTTCCTTTTTACAAAATTTTTGTGATTTTAAATATATTAGTTACAATTTGCTTCAGAATGAAAAGATAACGTAAAATTGTAAATATTAAAATTGCTAGCTTAATTTTTCTCAAAAATGGACTTTAGGCCACTTCCAAAATAAACGGCTCATTTAATTGTTCACTTTTTAAATGTAAAATGAAATAATACATTCAGTGACCCCCATGAATATACGGACTGTCTCAAAAAAACGATAACTTTTTAAGTATTGGAGTATACTTACGATTTGTACTTTTTTGAGAAGTTAGAGCAATTCGTTTATTACATCATGTGAAAAGAAATTTTTTCAAAAATTGGAATTAGTCGGAATTATATAGAAAATACTATACATTGCATTTTACAACTTTTTAATGTAGACTTATATTGAAAATTTAAAAAATATGTTTTGTAGATCTGTGTCAATTACATGCATTGCGAAAGTTTCATCGAGATCAGTTGATGTGGGGAAAACAGCAGACATTGCAAGATGTAAGAATCCTTAGAATTAGAAAATCGTGAAAAACTGAAATTTTTAGCATCTTTAAATGCTTGTTGCTCATTGTAACGTCGACCAATTTTAATGAAATTTTTAGAATATGTTTAATCTATACAGGTCTATGGAACATGTTTCCTAAATTTTCCAACAAGCCCACATACAAAAGTTGCAAAATACAACTTTTAGTATTTTCCCTGCATTCCAACAACTTGCAATTTTCTTTTTAAAATTTTATTCTCATCTAGAAAACCAATTTTTTTAACTTCTCGCAAAAGTTCAAATTGTATGGTTCAAGATTAAAAATGTTATCGTTTTTTAAAGAGTGTCCGAATGTTGTGGGAGTCACTGTATACTCTAATTGATGTTATAATGCTTAAACTTGCAAATAATAACCATTCCAGATCATTATGGGTCTCCGTATGATATTAAGGAAATGGTCTTCCCTGCATTATTTTCTCTCTAATCATAGCAAGCTGCCGAATAAGACTAGAAACTTAAAATATTTCGGAGTTAGTGTATTCGCAGCCGTTATGGTTTATAATACGTCTGGACGAACTGTTTTCACAGCGCAAAGCAAAGTAGATACTACAAAATTTATGGCGGAGCCTATCACTGATATTGAAGAGTTAAAAAAAAACAATAGTATGAGGAAGAAAATGGAATTATTGGTAATGAAAACACAAGCAGACTTTTGCAAAGCTTTAGAGTTGTTAGAAGATCCAGATTATCGTTTTAAAACCGATAGATGGACCAGAAAGGAAGGCGGCGGTGGAATTACATGCGTTTTACAAGATGGAACCATCTTTGAAAAAGCTGGTGTAAACGTGTCTGTTGTTACTGGCACGTTACCACCGAGTGCTATACAACAAATGAGAGCACGAGGAAAGAAAATGCAAGAAGGTCCTGTACCATTCTTTGCTGCCGGTGTAAGCGCCGTAATACATCCTCGTAGTCCCATGATTCCTACAATACATTTTAATTATCGTTACTTCGAAGTTGAAAACTCAGATGGTTCAGTTCAGTGGTGGTTCGGAGGTGGTACCGATTTAACACCCTATTATTTAGATGAAGATGATGTAAAACATTTTCATCGTACTCTAAAAGCTGCGTGCGATAAGCATAACTCATCGTATTACGCGAAATTTAAAAAGTGGTGCGATGATTATTTCTTCATTACACATAGGGGAGAGCGTAGAGGTGTGGGTGGCATCTTTTTCGATGACCTCGACGAACCAAGTCAAAACGAAGCATTTCAGTTTGTAAAGTCCTGTGCAGAAGCTGTAATTCCTTCTTACATTCCATTAGTCGATCAACACAAAGAAGATGCATATGGATATGCCGAGAGACAATGGCAATTATTGCGCAGAGGAAGATACGTTGAGTTTAATTTAATATACGATCGTGGTACAAAGTTTGGACTATACACTCCTGGTGCACGATACGAGAGTATATTAATGTCTCTACCTTTGTCTGCTAACTGGAAATACATGCACGAACCAGAACCTAATTCGAAAGAAGCAATACTTATGGAAGTGCTAAAGAATCCTAAAAACTGGTTGAATTTGTGAAGGTAGTTTTTATCCATTGAAAACAGTAATCAAAAATTACTTGAATTTAGTAAAAACGTGTTTATGTCTTGCGTTAGAGTAGTATATGATCATGGTACAAAGCTTGACTTTGTGAAATTTTAAGACTTCTAAAAACAGAGTTCTTGTAAAAAAATTTGGCTCTCAAAAGAAAACTAAATCGTTATATAGTAAAGTCGTGATCTAGCTTCCATCACCTGTTCCGAACAGGGACAGTGATCGTGTAGGGAAACTATTTTTTTATGACTGCGTCGACCGTGCCGAAAGTATTATAAGGTTGTCCCAAAAGTTTCTTTCGGAATGTGTTTCTTTAATATTTCTAAGTAAGTATTAGATTGTTTATATCTATATAGACTAGATTTATAATGTAAATTTATGTTAGAAAGTACTAAAACATTAACATAAAGATTATCGCATTGTTTGTATTTATTTAGCAACATTAAAGGAACACATTCTGAAAGAAACTTTTGTAATAACTTGATACAAAAGATACCGAACGTAGAAAAGGACAGCAAGTAAACACGACCGCGCAGCATTCTTCTTCGCGGGCGAAGGGACAGTGATCGTAGAGATCTTTGGGAATCTAGATCGCGACTTTACTGTATGTATTTGGCTCTTTTGACTAACGAGTTTTGCCGACCACTGGTCTAGAGTAACAACTAATTGTACAAATATACTGTATACAAACTAATTGTTTAAGGAACTGGGTGCTAAGCATGTGTAAAAATGAGTACATTTTATATGAAAATAATATTTACATACAACGAACATGTATAGCGTATGTATCATTTTGTAATGTACTTTTAAACATTACATAAAACAACTTTACTAGAATAAATGTTGATTGACAGAAGTACAGTTTAATATACATATTTATTTATATTAAAAGTAACACTGCAAACTATGTACAATATACAAGATTTAAAAGTAAATGCATAAATTATATACGGTCCTTGTACATATAAATATATAGTACACAATATAATTGTATTATAAATACGATATAATCTCAATGTATTTGTTAAAATATTCAGTCTTAAAAACACACTTTATTAGCGGCAGAAGGTATCAGTATTCCATGAGGATATTTTTGAAAGCGATATACAATGTTACATTACAGTTATAAATTACGTAAAATATTACAAATAGATCATCGGTATAAAAGTATGTATAAAAAGGAAACGAATGTTAATATTATTTCACTATATAATTATACAAATTTCGATTACTTCTGTCTATAATATATGTATAATGAAAAGATACGATTACAAAATTAGGGGAACTGGTTTTAAATAACAAATGTGTTTGTTAATGTTACAAAATTCGTTAACTATGTATATGTACACTTTCATGAATAAAAACATGTTCTAAGCCATTTAAGATGTATACACATCTCTTACGTTCTCCTATATATAAACAAAAATATATGGAAGATATTTGGTATTTTCGGAAAAGATATTAGTAGAAGATAGAATACTTTCTATACAAAGAATAATTTTAGTCATCATAGGAACTATACTTTGTAAAAGCAGTGACATAATATAATAAGTCGTCAAATTTCTTAGACTTAATAAAGTGTAACTATTGTCGTTAAATTATGCTTGTTCTTTTCTTGAATATTTTCACTAAAATAAATGCAAACAGACTTGATTAAACGCTTGTTTCCTTCTTGGCAGCTTGTAGATAATTATTTTGATTCTTCAAATAGAATTTGTTGATCTCAGTCTGTTGTATACTGTTTAAGTTTGTGTTTTTGTTCACACTTTCTATATCATTGTTCGAGTCAAAATTTTTAACAATATTGCAAGGATTTGATGTAAGTAATTTAGTGTCGGTTAGACAATTGATAGTCTTCTCTTTAGACTCTTGTGGCACATTAGTGTGATTTCTGTTGGATAATGTGATTTCTGCAGGGGAACAGGAATTGTATTCTTTTGTGCACGCATTAAGTTTCAATGCTTGTTCTAAATTGGGTGTACTTTCACTAATCAAGTTCTTCTTTGCAGAAAATAATTCAGCTTGATTAAGTGATATTCGTGAGACAGAAACCCGATTAAACAAGATTGGACTTGCGGTACGTTGTGGGTTGATTAATAACGACTTGGAGTGTTCACAGTTTTTTGAATTAATAAAAGACCCAATGTCATTCAGTGAGCTGCAATAATTATTTTTCAAAGGTTTTGCTGTGTCAATTGGAAGACAGAACATACTATTAGAGTGAAATAAATGTAAGTTACTTTTCGAGTGTCGTTGTCTTGCTTCGTGAGATTCATTCATGCTTTGGCATCTTTTCCTTACAAACTGTTCTTCTACAACCGTTTCTGCAATCTCATAAATTTCTGGTAAATTATGATCACTCTTTTCGCTGGTCATTTGCGTAGCTGATTCTATTTCAGAACTATATTCCAAGCTACATTGCTGTGAAACATTTCGCAAGTGTTTCTCTTCGTCACTTTTAGCGTCTACGTCTGAATCATGCGACGTAGTTTTCTGCAATCTGCAATTGTTGTTGATCTTACTGACATTTCTCAGAAGACTTTCTTGGCCGATAACAAACCGCATTGGGACGTTTCTTTCCTCCGACATACTGCCACCACTATCCGAGAGAATGTTAACGTTCTTAGTATCGTTTATGGGATTCAATTCGACGTGAATATTTGTATTATTTACTTTCGCACTAGTACTTAGAATAGTTTGACCTATATTACTTTCTAATTTTGCAGTAGATCGCGGTGCAGACATACAACTGCCAGCGTCACTAGTAGCACCGCCATCACCTTGTTTTCTAGGACCGAGATTATTGTTCTTTGTATGGCGGCGTTGCTTTCTAAAGAATTTCCTAGCAACGCCGCTTTGATGAGGGTTGTAAAACATTTCAACGCAAGTCGGTTCGGTATACGTTGTAACAGAGTTATTAGATCTATATTGTTGTCGGTGTAACACAACTAAATTTACATTAGCTACTTTCCTGACATCAGGTAGAGATTCTCGATTGCTCAAAGCATCTATAAATTTAAATGCGTTACACGTTTGCGATCTATTCGTGCACCTTGACGAGTTCATGGAATTGGAGTCAGACGTTACTTGGATTGCCTGAGAATTAGACAATGGTGGCACTAAATGCTGCGCTAGAGGGTGCGTTGGAATCACAGGATTCGTATCAGAAATGCTTCTTGTTCTACAACATCGGTTTTTTCGTTTCTGAAGCCAGCAACTCATCTTTAACCACTCCGACTTAACATCGTTTCGTAAAATTCCATAAAAAACAAGTACGAAAATACCAAACGAACTTGAGAAAAGTGAATACAGAACGGAGAATATGATTTCATCGAACCACATGTACGAGCTGAATGGTTTCGCGGTCGCTGCTGCTGCAGCGAACCATGACATTAGATATAAAATAAACATAACTATATGACCTTTCAATTGTCTTATTTGAGTATGTTCAGGATCTACAATATCAGAGGATATTTGCGCACTGTGTATGCTATTTCCGTTTATAGGCATACTAGTGCTTGGTTCCAATAATTCTAAATCCATGTTTTCTGTACCTTGTGTACCTTCAAATGATTGAGCAGTCACATCTTCATTTTGAATTGCACATTTAATAAGTAGATGGAAGATAATTAAGTATACAAGTAAGATTGCTGCTGGAAGGAATAGCGCAGCCAAAGCAGGACCTGATGTGAGAAAGCAATAAGAATGTCCTGCGTATTCCTGCAGATTTATTGCTCCGGATATACCACAAATTATCATGGCTATACCCCAGCCAACTAAATAAATGCCTAACAATGGTTTTGGTATTGGTTCATCCGACAATTCGTTATTTTGAATATCTTCGAGGTCTGGTTTTGAAAACTGATTGTACATATTACTGCAAATGGATTAAATTTTTAGATAACGTCGTTTAATATCAATTGTGACGTTGGCAAAAATGCCACGACGTAAAAGTTGTGACGTGGCATTTTTGCAAACGTCTCACAATGTAAATATGGTATATAGTATATAGGATTCATTAATAAGGACTTTGATCTGAAATCATTTCTTATACAGGGTGTTCAAACTAATCTGACAACTTTGAATCCTCGCGTTTTATTGTAGTCAAAATAAAATAAGATTATTAACCCTTTGCACACGATTATGTTCTGTCTCATCGACACGGACGCGTGAACTATAGTAGTAGTCTATACATATAATTCCACACAATCAAATTTTGCGAAAACTTGAACAGCTTATAGCTCAATAACTATTTGTTTGCGACATATGGCTACTTTCAAACTTTTTCTCTTCTCAATGAGTAGAAGGCGTTGATGTAAAAAAAACTTTAACAACAATTTTCTTTGTTATAAACAATTTTGCGGCAAGTTTCTGTTACAAATGTCCACCGATCCAGAGGTGTAGAGTCACCCCTAACACGGATGACCATTACTTTCTTTACACCCTGTACATATTGGACAGGAATAAACACTGAGTTAATATTATCAACGATATTCCAAATATCATAAATTTTCTAATTTTTTTTTATTTTATTAAAAATTCTAGGGAATTCTCGAGAAGTATAGTCTTATTTCTCATTTCTCGAGAAATTAAAAATGTTGAGAAATCGGGAACAGTTCTTACACTCAAGTGCTAAGGGTTAAGATTTAAAGGACAAATAACGTGGTAAGAAAAAAGTTCGTCTCAAGGTTACGTTTTTCGAGATTTCACGATCATCAATGTTTTATAAAGAAATTGAACTGTATGTTGTTATTATTGTTGAGTAATAATCAAGGCCAAACAAGTCTAAATAAGGACCCACAATTTCATGATCTTCATGTGACCTCAAGTACCGAAAATGAATGGAAATTAACATCATTTTAACAATACACAATATTTTAGCATATACTGAAAATGATATGCAGTTAGGAGCACAACTGATCACACACACACTTTAAACCAGAATAACTTTTTCATGAATGGACCAAACGACTTAAATTTCACTGTAAGGCTAAAAGAATTAGTTTAGTAAATGACGTCACAAAAATATGTTGAAAAAATGCAATTGGTCGGAAAAATGAAAAACAATAGTAAAAATTGATTTTTATAACTGTTTTAGCTGGGCTAATAACGAAAATTTAATACAAAATTAGTTAATTGGTTTACGAGTTACAAACGATCTAAAGTGGTAAAAAGGCCGAAAATCATGAAAAATTGCAATTTTTACCGATCGCGAGAGCGCCTGTATATTAATGAGAGCCATTGTACATTATATGTATAAAACATATGTATCAAAGTTCTTATTGACTCACTCTATATACAGGGTGAGAGATAGGTATTAAAGTTATCTAACTTTATCACCTCAAATATCTTTGTTGTTTTCAAAGATACATTAAATGTCTTAAGGACAAAGTTGAATGGTAAAATGAGGCTCATACGACACAAAAGAAACTTTTGTTCTAATGTAATTTTTTTTAGAGATATCAAGGTCACCTTCAATGTATCTTTGAAAACAACAAAGATATTTGAGGTGATAACATTAGGTGACTCACCTTGTATATTATATAATAAAGTAATATTGTTAGAATACGAAAAGTAATTACCTTGCAGTTGCTGCCATCCATAATAAACAGCACAAAGATAAGTAGTGAAGCGTCAAGCCAATTCCTTGACAAATTTGAATGTTTTCTGTCTGATGAATGCCAACGGTATAAGAGAATGTTAATAATGCTACGGCAAACCAAGTATTGATAATACAGTGTTTTGCTTTTTTCGGCATAGCGATCGACGCGTAACAAATAATGTATGTGACAAAAATTATAGTTAAACACGTTATTGTTACAGCACTTCCAATATATATTGCAGGATTTAAGTACCTAAATTTGGCTCCAAGTAAACTAAAAAAGAAATTATGTAGTAATTTGGAGAAAATGTCAAGATGTTATTGAATACATACCTACTGCTACTTCTATCCAGATAAGATATATCTTGCAGAAGCCCATAATATCCTAATCGATTGCAATGGAACAATATTAAGTTGTTTAATTCACTTCTCAAATAACAACCATCGCTCGTCCATCCACCTGATTTATCAAGTGTTTCATCCCAAACCATGGGCTGTAATCTCTTTCCAGAATAATAATAAGTTGGAATTCTTAACATGATGTACACAGGCTCAGTTAAATTTTTGACTGACATTCCAACTGAAAATTTCATCAATATTATACATTGTTTTACATAAGCCTCATGCATTTTTTCATGAATACGTATTACCCATACATACACAATTTACTCCCTATGATACACGATGTAATATCCATGTTACTATTATCAATATTATTGTTGATATTGTCATTGTTATTAGGGAAGTTACTGTCAATATTATCGCCAATAGGAAATAATTTGCTATTGCTATACACAGAAATCATTAATTGGTGAGTAATGACTTCTTGTGTGTGCTCTAATAACGATGCAGGCAAATGTATCGAAGCTTCGATTATGTCTTTCGTATTAAGTGGAGTAGTTCTATTGTTTGTGGTGCACTGCAAGAACTTTGATTCCGAATCACTAATGAAAGCAACGTTAGAGTACCATGTACACATTAATCCGGTAAAACTATTGCGTTTTATCTTAAATTCTTCTAGAGCCATGTTTTTTTTTAATGATTGTATTGACGGAGTAAGTTGCACAATCTTTTCCACTGTTTTTATTAATCTTGTGCATGATTTGAAAGAAACTTCGGCTCTTTTTAATATGGTTTTTGGTAAATTACTCACAGTACTGACAATATCGAGTAATATAGTACCAAGATCCTTTTCATCTACTAAAAAGTTCAAATACTTTTCAATAGTTTGTGTTATAAAATTTACTTCGATAGGATCAGTTACTTTTATGTCTTGTTCTGTGTAATTTTTAAATTTTTTCGCAGTTTCCAGTAAATTGATCTTTGCTAGAGAAAGATTAACCTTAGAAAATTGTTCTAAGCTTTTCGTTGTCTGGGATACATAAGGGCATAGTTCTGTGTTTAGGTCTTCCCAATATCCTGTGCTGTTGCAATGATAAAATGCTTTCGAAGGCATTTGCATTGAACCTAAGAAATGATTGCCTTCGCATGGCAATTCTGCTCTCCATCCCACTACCGTTTTTGGCCACGTGTACACACCTTTATTATTCTTAGTTACTGCAACACATTAATTTATTAAATACTTGTACCGATTGTGAGTATAACGATGATGATCGTTACTTTTAGAAACGTTTTATAAGAGTTGTATTCTAAAATCGGACATTTCATATGCAACAACCTAATAATTTAAATTACATTATAGTTACACATAGCCTAAACAGAATGCCAGTGACAATGATAGCATCAAGTGAATCCTTTTCATTTTCGTAAAGTAGATTATGTTAATACATAAAAAATAATTCGACATTGTCATTATTATTTCCTATAGATGTTCACTAATACAGCAGTATAAATTCATTCCTGAGAGTAGTAACCATCATTGTTTATATAATATATTCTGTATAATTGGATTATATATTCAGATTGTATCAAATTATAGTTCTGTGTATAATCTATCTTACCTGCTAGAGGACAGTAATGGGTTTGATCAGAAATGACAATCACGCTAATTGATTTTGTTCTATTGCCATTTACTGAAAGTAATAAACATCTCCACTGTCCATTATGTTCATCTTTAACTGAAATAATACTAAGTGAACTGAAAAAATAGTGATACAACTATATGAATGTACTCAAATGAGAAAGTCGATTTAGTGTTGTATTAAATATTAGAATACCTGTCTACTATTCCACTATTCTTAAGATATCTATTATCAATTTTAATATTAGATAAATTTTTCTGTGGATCAGAAAATGCATTTAAGTCCATAACGTTAGTAGTAGTATTAGGATACCATAGCCAACTTAATTTTGCATTTTTATCTTCTGTAATACTCGGAGCTCTACACTTCAGAGTTAAGGAATCTCCAGCAAAAACAACTTGGTTGTGAATAGGTCGAAGTTCGATTGTAGGAGGTGACCATTGGCATTGAATATTTTCTGAATATCTTAACTTTTTTAGAAATTCTCCTTTCATATTTTCAGGAGATGTACATTTTGGAGCATTACTGAAAACATTAAACACAGTTGATTGCATGTATTTCTGTGAAAAATATAGTAAAAGTAAGTTTGGTGAACAAATATACATTACATTAACTTTACAGAACTCTTATGAACCCAATCGCTAAACCAGTACAATTCGCAATCACATTTCCATGGGTTACCAGAAAGGTCTCTAAAACAGAATATAAAGTTGACCGTCGAATACATTTAAGTTAGAAGAGAGGTACTTATGCCTAAATCTTGTTGTTAGAATCACCTTATGTACTGTTTTCTTTACTTACAACTGTTTTAAAGATTTAAGTCGATAAAAGGTGCCTTCCTTTAAAGATATTAACTTATTTTCATTTAATTTCCTAAAATATATTTGAAAAAATTAATACTTTTCTGAGTATTCTTAAATGTAATTTAACGTTCATGAAAACATTTGTAATTAACAGAGTGTATACAGTCGAGTCAGAGAGTAAATTAACGATTGGCATAGGCAGGCAAATATGATATATCTTTAATAATGATAATTAGACTGAAGATCTTTATGCATGTATGAAGAAGTTGATTGGGTGGAACATAAAACAGTAAAAGATTTTAAAAATTCAAAAATGTTGTAATGTTGCTTTTAATGTAAGTCGTTAAGGGATGAAATCAATTTTTATGTTACTCCTGCTTTCCACAATCAATGCAAAACATTTTTATTTTACATAGAGATCCACAGTCTAAAGATAATATATGTTTTACTATCGTATTTGTTTATATCTTAATATAAAATCAAATTATTGTTTTGTTTTTATTTCGAAAATATAAGCAAATAAACAATATGTTAGTAAAACGTGTATTATCATTATTAACCCTTTACAATCTTTTGTCAAGTGTAACTCGACGTCAGAGAAAGAAAAATGAAAATAAAATGGGTCTTTTTTTTTGTATTTTATTTTTTTGTATCTTCAGTGCATCAAGAGACATTTCCATTCTTGAGATATCAGCAATAAGAATTATAATTAAAAGCAGAAGTCTGTTTTGAAATCAAATTAGCCCCAACTGTGCACAGAGTTTAAGAAAAGCAATGCAATGCAAGATATGTGAGTAGACATATGAATAATAAACTTACAGTCTTTTTAAATTGGATAATTTTTGAAATGCGTAAGTATCTATGGATAAAATTTGGTTTTCACTTAAATCTCTGAAATTAAGCATATATATAGGATTAGTAAGGTTTCTAACAAGATAATATACGAAAGCGGTAGATACCTAGTCATGAGATATTATAAAACTTTGATAGAAAGTATCCTAACAAAAAATTTGACATTTTCTTTTTTTAATTAGTCACTTTACATATTGAAAATGTGGTAACAGGTTTTCAACAATAATTGGCTCACTAATTGCGGTTGAGCACTGACAAAACAACACTAAAAATTAATTTGCCTTTAAAATCTTCCCCAATACTTGACTTATAAACAAATAATTTGTACTACATGACGTAGTCTACTTCTTACTACATGAAACGAGTCTACTGCCTTAAAACACAGTCATATCCACAATCATGAGATCCACATTTAAATCATTTCTGTAGCTCCAGTATTTTCTGATATACTAGTGTTGTAATCAGTGTTCCAACAGAGTTGGACAGTAATTAACTCTTTTGTAATCGATTATTTAATGTAATCATACATTATTCAGAATGAAGTTACTAAAATACGTTACTCAGAATGAAGTTGCTAAAATACGTTATTCAGAATAAAAACCACTTTCTATCAAAATTTCATTGTAAATAGCTGAAATCACTTTTAATTGCAAAAACAAGTTTTAATAGTAAGTATTCTCACAGTCTCTCTAAATTTCCAAGACCATTAAGACAACCTTCCCCAATATGCGTTATGTTGTTTTGCGATAGATCCAATCGTTTAAGGTTTGTTAAGTTCCTAAAAATATCAACGTCAATGGCAAAAATATTATTTTTGCTCAAATCCCTGCAAAACATTATACGATGAGCAGTGAAACAAATTCATATTGTACATTATAGTTTAGAAGTGTTTCGTATATATTTATTATGAAAATTACTCTTACAATTGCACCAATTCCAAACTGATGCTCTCGAAATTAATATTTTTAATATCCTGCAACTCGTTGCTGCATTTAACACGTAACCATTCAGCCTGTGCACCAAGTTTGCATGTACAATATTGTGGACATGTTTGTACTGTTTTTCCTCTTGCTTGGGTTAAAATTAAAAACACAAGTGCAGCTCTCATCATTAGGGAAGACTTTTATCTACATTACAACAACAATAATAAAACTCCTTTAAAAGGATAATATGAAATTATGTGTGTGTACAAATTTTCGTTTACAAAGTAATATTTTCAGCAACAAAAAGAAAGTAGACATTGAAAAGAGTAATTACATATAACTTCTTTTGTTTACACAGTACAAACTACATTGTCGTCGAATATACATATATAATTTTCAATCATAATCAAACTATGTTCGTCACATAAAAACAAAGATAAAGTAAATATACAGTACAGTTATAAATTGAAAATACTTACAACATTCACGATCGCGGTAATAATTGTATTTGTCACATTCTTGTAATGTCAAACTTTATACGTTTCTCTCACATATTGTCCGAAACTGTTTGCAAACATTCATTGTAAATAATCACAGAGGTACAAAAGCATTGTCACAGTAAGTACCGCGGTCTCTATGTTATAAACTATCGGCTACACATACATAAAACTTTCGATAGTAGGCCCAAGTAGGTCTGTCTCAGTCTGTCTCTCGACAGATTTGAAGCAAGCTGTGTTGCCAGTGTTGCGTGAGTTTTTAGGAATATCATGCAGTTCGTTCACGGTAAAGACATACACCAGACATACTAGACATACTGAGACATACACAGTCGAACATAATACCACATAATACCTGATTATACGAGAGAGGAAATGAGAATGTTCATCACTGATATACAAAATACTATGGATGCAGTATCCGATTTTTTCCATGTCCCGAATTGAAGGTAGTTCTTCTATAAGTCTATGGTAGAACTGGATGTCAGGGCCAGTCAGGGCTGCTGTGGTTCAACCCTTAGACCATATATACCTATAGACCTGGCATAGGTATAGTATGTGTATAGGAAAACAGAGTGGGCTGTGGCAAAGATCGTGGTAACAGCTGAGTCATAAGATACTTTTTAAGATAATTTCAAAATGGCTGACACGGCAAACCCATAGACAATGGGAAAATCGACGCCGACACTACCCATTACACGTTATACCATAATCTCATGCCAAAATTAATTGCAACAATTTTAAACAATGTTCGTATTTTTAGTAATTATATAGAACACATGTTTGATACAAGCATGCAAACTAATCATATTATATTATTGATTCAAATGATAGCGTTCAAATACCACATTGGAAAATGTACAATAGTAAATAGAACAAAAATACGCAGTAGATGAACTAAAGCAATATTATTTTGTAATCAATAAGTGTAGCCTTATAATACCTGTAAGTGTATATAACCTTTATTTAAATAAAAATTGTCTACATCGATTGCAATAAATATAAACTCAATTGAATGTTATCATATATTATAACGTTTTCAATTTTTAAAATTTTTTATAGAATAAACATTTGTATCTCAAATATACTTTACATAATGATTATTTCATGATAAAATGCCAAATTCTTTGAAATTATCCTGTCCATTCTTTTCGGGTATAACCCCCTCAACATCATAAGCCAAGCGTAGGCGCTGTCGATGAGCATAGCTTGTACATTTTTCGAGAATGTGACGTCACGTGGTACTTTATCTTTGCGGAGGGGAAAATTATCTGCGCCAGGTTTATAGGTACCCAGATAGCAAAAAATCCAATTTCGGCCGGTATTCTGCGCGCGCATTTGGACCTCTTTTTGCCGTCCAATGGACCAGGAATTTGGACCTGGGCCCAAAGTCGGCCGCCGGCCGTCCATTTCGTCCGATTTTGCTCTTATTTAAGAGGGCAGCACGGTCGCACAGATGTGGCGAATGCCGCTTTATACAGGGCAGCACCGTTGCACTGACATTGCGAATTGCCGCTATACAGTAGAAGTAAATTTCTTTTTTACTAAATATACAGCACTCGTCCTTTTTACTGCCAATTCGAAATACATTGTGCACATGAAAGGAGAGGAAACGATATAATAACCGCCCATGTAATGTCAAAATTTTTATCATTTGTTATTTTTACCTAGACTGCGGATCTTTATGCGAACTAAAAATTGTCTGAATCGATTGCAAGAGATAGAAACTCAAAATTGCATAGCCGTACCATTTTCCTTACAGTTAAATTTCATCTTACTGCCCTGTAAAGCGGCATTCGCTATATCTGTGCGACCGTGCTGCCCTCTTAAATAAGAGCAAAATCGGACGAAATGGACGGCCGGCGGCCGACTTTGGGCCCAGGTCCAAATCCCTGGTCCATTGGACGGCAAAAAGAGGTCCAAATGCGCGCGTAGAATACCGGCCAAAATTGAGCCAAGTCGGCCTTGAGCCGCTCGAAGCGTAGCTTGTCCTCGATTCGGCCCATTTTCAGCCGCGGACCGACTTGGCCCAGGAATCGCCTGGCTATCTGGGATATATAGTATCAAGAGTATCAAGATCAAGTATTTACTCTCATCGATGCAAGTAGCTCGCTTCGTGCGAGTACTCGACTCAGCTCGCATTTTTGAGCTTGACTGCAGTCCTATAAGAATTTATTAGCACGTAGAAAAAAATGTATACTTCATTCGTTTTACGGGGATTTAATATGATTTAGCGAGAGCAAACATACGTGATGCATCGGTTTAAATGATGAATATAACATTTATAAAGTCTTCTTTTACTTATCGGAAAATTACTTATTCTATGTGCATTGTTAACGAACAATTTAGTAATGTTACTTTTTACACCTTCTTAATCCTATTAACTAAATAAATAAGATGAAAAAGGTACTTCTTCTTATTTTGGTAACTTAATACGACTAATATTATTTATTTATATTTAAGTTCAATTTGTATTGTTTGCTAACCATTGTCAAATACAGGAATAAAAATAAATTTGATATGTAACAGAATGTGGTAAACTTTTTTTACTTGATTGTTAAATGTTACAATTTATAGGTACATCAATAAATCAGTATTGTTCTAGAGAGGAACAAGTGTACATATAATAGTCCACATATTTTTTATCAAATCGAGTAAGAAAGCCAAGGTCTCAATTCGAAGAATTTTATCACAGACGAGGTATAGTAGAAGACCAATCACCCAATATATTTTTTGTCACACGTTCATGAGACTCTAAAGCACCATTGCTATTTTTGTGTCAAATTACCGATAATTTACATTTGGGTCTGTTAGTCAGAATTGAATAGTCTGTATAATTAATGTAATGGGCGATTAATATAATTTGAAGGCCACAAATTTATACGGCGCGTATATTGACACGATGTTTAAATATATATCCGTAGTATAAAGGTCGTCGCACACTAGAACGCTGTTTTGGGTTTTTTCTATGTAATTCATAGTTTTATGTTTTACATCAAGTATGGGCAAATTTTTGCTCGATCGGAGGCATTTTCAAGGGATATGGCACTATGGCCGCCACTGGGAGAGAGACGCGCGGGCGGAAGAAGTGGGAGATCCCTTGAAAATGCATTCGATCAAGCAAAAATTTGCACATGCCTGATGTAAAATATAGAACTATGAACTACATAGAAGAAAGCCAAAATAGCGGTGCCGGTCAGGCGGCTGGGCGTTTTAGTGTGCGACGACCTTTATACGTAAATAGTATTTCCGAAATACAATATTAGAAAAATACAGTTTATTATAGGAGAACATACGTAATTATTTCCATGCATTACGTCATTAAATAAACTATAAATAATTGGTATACTTCTGTACCTCATCTATGGTTTTATGGCAGAGTTATAATCTGTGTGCATTCTTGAATAACAATTTTGAAACTAAACAAAATTGTTGCCAACCGGCTTGTACAAACATGATTGTTAGACAATGATAAATAAATGGTGAAAACAGGCCATAAACTGGAAAAGATAAAGGCACCGTTTGGTAAGAGAACTGTGTTAGACCATCCGACACTTACCTCAAAAAATCGAAAGAGCATCATATTCTTTTAAACTAAAATTTCTAACATACAATTACAATTTCTTAAAATGTTTACAATTTCGACCATTGTACTCCCCTTCTTGTTATATTATTAAAGGGCATCAATAATGGGTGCAATGACTGACTAGTTCTGAATGCCATAATGTCAGTTATCTTTATATAATCTTGAGTGTTTGTTTTTGAGTCATTCGATTCTGTATTTTTGTATTCATCCTTCTTCATTCCATCTTGATTCTGTGCCGTTGGGATTACGTGTACTGACAATTTATGTTGAATATCGCGTTGAAGGATTTTCTACAAATAATATACATTTCAATTGAATATAATTTGCAAAAGTATTAAAGTATATAATATGATTTTGATATATACCTTAAAGAACTGTACTATTTCTGTTTGTTTTATAGTTCTCAAATGTGCAACCTCAATATTTGCTCGATCAAAATTATATCGTTGCGTCAGAATTTCACTCAAAAAGATAGTAGTTAAGGTACTCATCAGTTTTGGTTTTTCTAGTCGTTTTACTGCCAATGACTCTTTGTGTCTATTAAATTCTTCGTCAGACATATTCGTGATCTTCTCCTAAAGTTATTTGTTACATTACAATAATTTATGCGTATAGTAACTTTGAGATTATGATCACTACATTTTTGATAACAGTTATAACAAAAATTATAAAAAGACAGAGTTAATAAAACTGTTTTGTAATGTATGAATATTCAACTTAAGCATAATATAAACAAATCTAATTGAATAAGAATGATTGTAGATACGATAAAATTACAAATTCTCTAATGTTAAAATATTATAAATTGTGGTAATTATTTGGAACAGAAGCGACCTCAGCGGTTTCAATGATACTGAAATATATTGTCAAGGTTACCATTCTGAAAAATGTTTTCCTACACATGTTACCGCCGTTCGACTTTCGTTTGACGATAGTCGCAAATACAGTAGGTCCTCGAATAAACGGATCCCAATTGTAAACAAATATGCAATTATCTTTTGTTAACACTTCTTTTTTCTTTTCTTGTTTTTGTTCTACAGAATTTTGTTCTAACAATACCCGTTCGACATCCGTTATTGAACTACAGTGGGTGTAGAAAGTATTAGAAAATTGATAAATTTCAAACAAAACTATGAAATTGTTGTTTATTATGACCCTGGTTTAGAATCCGTATATATTACCTACAATCTTGCAAACTATAGTCGAATGGCGGTAATATGTATAGGAAAAAGTTGTTCAAAATGACAAACTTGACGACATATTTCAAGGTCGCCGTCTGTTCCAAATATTTATCGAAATTGTATCTACTAACCAGCATATCTTGCAAAAATGCATCAATTCTTTGTTCAACATACATTGGATGCCTGTCACTTTGAACTACTATTCTTAAGCCTTGTACACTCTCTGTCCTTCGTACACCACTAAATACAATGTATCCCAATTGTTCCTTAGTTCTTAGTGTAGTAAAGCATGGCTCTGCAATAAGTTGTGCCAAGAGCTCAAGTAACATATTTGATTCTGTCGATTGCAAACCAGTTTGATAATACACTTCTGTGCACGAGTTTCTATGTGATTTATTTTCTACTTCGAACAAAAAATGACAACCTAAAAAGAAAATATAACACAAACATTATTTATCCAAAAATAAAACAATCAAATAATTACAAGAATTTCAGAGAACATTTTTTCATATTTTGTGGTTAGAGTCTTGGAAAATTTTAGAGTTTCTTGAGGCTGTGTCCAATATTTTTGAACGAGCGAATTAAAAAATTAAGAAAATTATCAATTATGAATTGTAGAAAGTTAATAAATGGTATACGAAATTTTTAGAAATGCTTTTACTGGATTAGATGGTATTTTCATGTGAAATAAGTTTTTTTGAGATTTGAAATAAATTTCTCATAAAATAGATTGTCTAGTAGAAGATGAATCGTGGGTCTTAAAGTATTATGCAATAATCAAATTTTTAAACACAATTTGCTCTTTGATCCACTATAAAGTTGGTTAATACTGACCTAGCATTCAAAACTGATTATGATAAACACAAATTTAAAATTTTACATTGCCACATTGTTACGTCCACTCAATTAAATAATGTTCACGATTTAATGGTTAAACATTGCTTCCATGATGACTAAAAACTAGTTTTTACGTACTACATCGGTTTACTTACCATCGTCCAATCGAATTTCACGATACGAAATCATGTGCCTGGGCAAGAGTGGTATTATTTGAGGAACTGCGCTTGTTAATTTTGTTTCTATTAACTTAGCTGTCTCTAAAGCTTCTGATTTTGTAACATTGCCATGTATCAAACACTCTATGTGTACTTTACTTAAAAATTGTGGAATGAATTCTTGCAATCTTTCAGCTGTTAAATCTGCATAGTAACATAATATTAGAAGAATATTTTTTTCTAAATTAATTAGAATCAGTTATACTCGTAATTTTCTAAATTGTTGGATTATCGTGTACTCACAAGGAGTTGCTTTTAAAAATTCATCCTTCGTCCAAACGTGTTCTGATAACAAAACGTTAAGGTAATAAACTGTGTGTGTAACTGGTTGATCTGTTTCAAAGTTTTTTAGGCTTCTGATATACTAAAATTCGTAAATATCTAAGTAAAAATAATCATTACATGTATCATATTGTCTGTAACCTATATAAAAATTCAGTAATACATACACTTTCTTTGAAAACTTCAAATCTCTTTGGATCAACCTTAAAGTTGACCAATTTATTCATAATTTCTTCTAATAATACATGCTGTTTGTCATCATATCCGTGAATTACTATCTGAAAAAAGTATGCATTACAGAAAAAATTATAAATTCATAACAATGAACAAATCGTAACTGTTTTGTACTTCTAACTTTCAATAGGTGTTTCTTATACAAATTTTTTCAACTGAATATGAAACCACGAACGAAATATTTAATTTGTTCCATAAGAAAACACGGAAATAACAGAGATACACACGAATTTGTGTTGAACCTATTGAAAAGTTTGAGTTAAATTTTCATATTACAGTATATAATGTTAATATTGTGAAAAAAACTCGTAAATGAATTCATACTCACTGTTATTCCATATTTGTAATTATTAGTTTCAAATTTGAGACATGCCAAATCAGCAGCGTATGCATATTCATTTGAAGCATCGCGAAGTAATTGCACAAACATGGAAGTTAAATTATAACTAAGAGGATCTATGTATGCCAATGGGCTGTAAAATGAATACTCAAATATAATGAGTTTAAATAATAAATATACATAAATACTCATTTGCTTTTCAGTCTGTAACAGATTGATCAAATTCTGTACATGTATTGTTTTTCTTTGTACTTTACCTGGCAAAGTCTATATACAATTTAGCCTTGGGTACAAGGAATTCATCGTCTTGTTTAAACCATAATCTCATTAATGGAGTGTCATCAATGATTACAGGAAATTTGGTTACCTATTAGATAAAATTAAATAATTAATTGTTCAATACATAATTAACGAATACATATCCAACATTTTTGTAATTTTTAGTTACATTCTCTGCTGGCTTGATATCAAATCGTTTTGGTATAAATTCATTCTTTGGTGGCAATTTAAGGTCTGAATTGCTACCAGCATTACTCCATTTGTCAATTATGCTTTTTGGTATTTTCTCTTTTTTAAATTTAGTGCCATACCATTTTTCAGTTTCGTTACATATATTTTCATGTAATTGACCCACAATGTGAATTCTTACTTTCTCCGGCACTAAATATTTCATAATTGATTCAATTAAGTCAGGCTCCCATGACATGAAAAGATTTTCTGCCACCAAAACTTCTTCCATTGGATAATCTTGTATACAGCATACTAATTCAAGGACATACTTTAGTGGTGATTCCTTTTCTTTAAATCGAAAATTCATATCGGCAATGTCTCTATATTCCTTTAATAAAAAGTAATACTAAATGTTGATTAACATTAACAACCTTTAGATTAATGGGTATGCTACCCAGATATATAGTAACTGGGTAAATTAATTATACAATTAACAAATGTATCTTCAAATAAATCGTGAAAATCTGACATTATTACCATCTATAAACGTTTGCAGCTCATTGCAACGTCGACCGATTTTGACGAAATTTTCAGAATATGTTCAATTGATACAGATATGCGAAACATGTTTTCTAAATTGTCTATATAGGCCCACATAAAAAAAAGTTGCAAAACAACTTTTAGTGTTTTCTCTGCAATTTCGACTGCTTTCAATTTTTTTTAATTTTTTCACATTATGTAACAAACCAATTGTTCGAACCTCTCAAAAAAGTTAAAATTATATGGTACAATATTTAAAAAGTTATGGTCTTTTTAAGATTGTCCGAATATTAGTGGGAGTCACTATATACTTATGCGGTTTCACTAACTGTATCAAATAGTTATTGTAATTTATGTGTAATTACGTTGTATATCCATTCAACTGGTCCATGTTCCTTTAACATATTAATATATTGGAAAGTCAGAAGAATGATAGCATCAACATGCTGTATACCTTCCTCTGTTAAATCTACAATAACATGAAAGAAGTTGTAACCTCTGGCAGTTGATCGTTTGCCTGACATAACTGCGTTACACCATCCATTTGCTTTCAATGCTGATATTAACGATCCTTTTCCTTCGTGTCCTAATAAATATGCAAGATAATGTGCTGGCTGGAAGAAAAGTATGAAAAATTAATCTCTATTAAATAATACCAAGAAATGGTAAAGTATATATAAAAATGTAATTATTACTGCAGATTTGTAATGATCTCGTAAATCAGGCAAAGGAAAAGCAATATTTAAACTTCTTGTATTTTTGATTGGAACAATGTACCATTTGGTTTGGTAATCTTCTTCGCTAAAAGGATGTTCCAACCAAACAGGTATTTCAATTTCCTTGTTTTTTACTTGTGAAAACAATTTTACTGTCATCTCTTCAAGTTCATCTAAACTTTCTAAATGTATAATAAAGTTTTTGTAACAATTAAAATACTATCTTAATATATAGGGTGAGTCAGTAAAAACTTCTGGTTGAAGTAACCTTTTTTTTTCATTTCACATGCCTCCTCCAATAAAATGTATAAAAAGTATGAAACATTTTTCAATGAAATAAATTAATAATGTTATTTCAGGTGGAAGTTTTTATTGATATATCTCATGTAGTATGAAGCAGACATGTCAAACACGTGGCCCGATCAGAAACTTTAAAACTGTTGATGACAATTTACAACTGGAATTAATCGAAATGCAGTGTGATTCCATATCGAAACTAAAATATATGGATGTTGGGATTCCCCAGTTCTACAATTATTTATCTATTCAGTAGCAGTGGTAGCACAAATACATCGGGGACAACATTAAATGGACACTTGAAAATCGTATAATTTTCTTAAAATTGGTCCAACGAAAAATGCAAGTCCTTTGGACGAATTTTAAAAAAGCTAAGTGATTTTTAAAAGTGTCCACTTAATATTGTCCTCTATTGTACCCAGTATGTACAATCAATTTCAAAGATAATTACAGCTCAACAAATTCAACCAAATTTTATAAATTTGGTTACTGAAAAACGTTGCCAAGTTTCTTCAAAACAAAAATGAACTAGTTTTATTTAAATAAAATAAACTTGAAAAGAAAAACAACTTTTTATAAACTTTTATACCTCTATATATTTTTGTAATATTGTTGTGTTTTAACTTTCTACGTAACTAAAAAAATTTCTTCATTATTTAGAGTCTGCTTTCTTTTGCAGCACTAAAATTAATTTATAATACTTAATGAGATCCTTGGTGGTAAAAAAGTTTGACATGCCTGGTAGAAAGTATGACAATTACTATACTAAAATATTATTCTTACCTTTTCCAAGTACACATAATGCCATTGCATTAGCCGAGTAATAAGTTTCATGAAATTCAAGTAATTTTTCTCTTACATTTATGTTCTTTTGCTTTGGTATGGTCTCCAATGTTTCTCTGTTTCCACAACCAAATTTTGAAAAAGGATGATTTGGATTTGCAGATGATCTTTCCACTTGATTAACACGCCAAGTATCATTTGTTGCATTTGCTTCATATTCTAAATGGATAGCATTTAACTCTAATTCTGTTAACACTTCTGTAAAAAGTGGTGCTATAAAAAACTGGACAAAACGATCTAATGCCCCTTCTAAGTGGTCTGAATGTACATTAAAATAGTAAGCAGTGTGATCCATATCGGTCACAGCATTACATGAACCACCGTGTTGCGATAAAAACGTATTATACTCATTGTTGTGGTACTTTTCAGTTCCTAAGAACAACATATGTTCGCAAAAATGTGCTAAACCTTGTACATCATCTGGATCACTTGAATGTCCTAGAAACAGTACAATATCATTAAACTAGTGACATGCGCCATACTATTAGGCTGGAATGAAACTTCATAGCATTTTTAAATTAAAACTCAAAAATAAAATTAGATTTGTACATAGATTTGTTCAATAACATATTTTCCATTTTTTCATCATCCTTTTTTTCATCATGTTATTCAATAAATCTATGAATAAATATCTCAATTTTATCTTTGAATTTTGATTTAAAAATGCTGCGAACTTCCATTCCAACCTAATACTTAAAACTGGGATTTTTAAATTTAATAGAAAAATTTGATTCAACATTACCAATATTTACATCTAAGGCAGCTGCACTTGTATCAGTTGTAGGATTACTAATAAGTAAAATTTTCATTTTATTTGTTAGCAACAAACCCCTATATTCTCTTACATCGTTCGCTGACTTAATAATATTATCGTATCGCTTTTCTATAAAATTTTGTGATGCCATATTTGGTGTAGATGATTTGATGTCAGACGATTTGTATCTGT
Organism: Lasioglossum villosulum; assembly: GCA_963971365.1. NCBI lineage: Eukaryota > Metazoa > Arthropoda > Insecta > Hymenoptera > Halictidae > Lasioglossum > Lasioglossum villosulum. The sequence continues at coordinate 16,115,675 of OZ020504.1, forward strand.
AAAAATAAGAATTTAATATTTAACTTAGGTAAGTACACACATTCTTTGTTTTCTATGTACAATATAATTTGCTCAACACTGTCACATTTGTTTGAAAACTTTTGATTATGGCGTAAAACGTTGATACCACAGCTTGCACTTTATCAAATACTCTTCAAATTTATATAAATTCTATGAAAATGTTTAATTTGTCTTTTTTATTTCCTCATAATTATAAAATTTGCTTAACTTACTTCGTTCAAATATACGAAAGAATTTTCTGTCAAGAAAAGCTTTAGTTTATATATTTTTTATAGTGTGCAATTTGTTTATAAACATTGGATCTTTAAATTGTATACATACGAAGCAAGTTGAAGATATGTTATTTATTAGAGTAGACGAACGTGTTCTTAGGTTATATATTGTACGAATAGAACGTGTTTATATAGCAGTAATTCTATGTTTTACCAGTGTAGTTTCTGTGGGTAACGAAATAATTTTAATGTTTTCGATCGTTATGTATATACACATATACGTCTATATGTACATATGTTTATTTTATGTGAGTAATATACATTATATAAATACATTGACGATCGAACAAACTGTAATACATACTCATGTACACATAAACTACGAGCTCAGTACGATTTAACTAATGATTACGTTTCTTTGATTGTTTCACGAACGTAAAGAATTCACTTGCATAGACCCCAAGGCCAAATTATACCAAACATCTACGGCATCCTATTTGAAATATTATCATACCTGCGAAATAATAAAGGCCGTAGCGATACATAAATAGTACGAGATCCTCGTATGCATGTTAAAACCATTCTTGTTGAATTTGTTTCTGCATTTTGTAAATGCTATTCATTTGTTACCGTATTTACTATTGTTGCGTTCACAATCACAATTCGGTGGATTGTACAATATATTTTTTAATTTAGGTTGGTGTCCATGAACTTAATCATTCTACTCAAATATGCGCGAACGTTCAAATAACGACTGTATTCAGTATATATGATATTTAATTGGGAATGTTTATATATATATAGATAATGTTATTGTTCGCTACAATTTCACGAATATCTAGCGATACTTCCCGTCACCAGAGTCTATAACCCAGGCTTCAAATCAATAACCATTTTTATTGAATTTGTTTCTGCATTTTGTAAATGTAATTCATAGTTTAATATCTTAATTGTTATTGTATTTGCTAGTGTTGCGTTCACAATATTTTTTACCACGTTTTTATTAGCTCGCTTTCTTGTCTGTCTGTTTAATTGCGTCTGTTCGGTACAAATTTTGCAATTGATTTTATATTAATCCAAATTAACCCAGATAACCAACTGCTCCAATCTGCAGCTACACTGCGCGACAGCTATGTCGTGTTTTGGATGTCTACCAATGTCTACAGATGTTTTGAGTTTTGAGATGTCTGCGATGTTATGATACAGCCAGTGATGCCATTCGGGACATCTTTTTTCGCGCATGCGCGACGATTTCAGTCTCAGTAAAGTACGATTATCGAGAAAATGTGGCACCTTGAGCGCTACGCAGAACTTTAAGAAATTTATATGATTTATGAAAAATGAATGTATGACAAGTGTATTTTCATATAGACCCGTATATACATATGAAATATTAAAATTAAATATATATATATTTATATAATAATATAATTTAGACTTATTTTGCATAAAGATCAGCAGTCTTATCCTTACTGTCTCCCACCAGAAATTTCAAAAATAAATTTCTTAATATTTCCCTGAGAAGCGTTATTTAAACAGTTCCTAAAAATATAGTTTCATTTTATTTTTATATCTTTCTAATGCTTCTGAACACAGCTATTCTAAACAATAAATTACAGTTGCAAAGGATGTCCTTTATTTCGATAAAATTTTTCATACTGCTACTTTCAACATTTGTTTTGAGAAGTAAAATTGTCGATGTTAACTTCTACGGACATGCGTGTTGATATAAAAAATGTGTAGCATGTATAGATAATTTTATAATTATGTCAGACCAGAGAGTAACTGAGAGTTCTCACGCCCGGGATTTGCCCGTGCCCATTATAGTGCTGCCCCCTAGTCTCAGTGCTTAGCCTGGATCAGCTCCTACATCGACTTTTCTACCCCGGACAAGAACCTACATCGACTTTTTGTTTCTGGCAAGAGCCTAAGCGAGTCGCTGTCAGCGACTCTCACACCGGACGAGATTCTACATCAACTTTGGCCATGATCAGAACGTTCAGTGTATATTCTTTGCTTCCATTTGCTTCGCAGCACCCGTATTATGTTCCCTTACGATCAAACAATTTTTACCTAAATGTTTTTTTCCAATTTTCGTCTCTCTCTCTCTCTCTCTTTCATGAAATGAAGGAAATATTCTATATTAAATTATTTATGCAGTTATCTGCAAAAAATAATTATTCAATTAGGGTCAAATAAAAGGAACAATTACAGAAGTAGACACGTTATACGGAATAAATAATTTTATTTAAACAAGAAAGATCAGACAACATTTTAGATCGACTTCCAACAAATTAGAAAATGTATAAGGTACTATTTAGTAATTATTGATAGGAATGCAATAACAATTAACTAGGCGAATGCCGATGAAGTATAAACCTTTTGGCAGGCAGCTATGACAGCGATGACTATGCAAATAGGAAAATGCATTTTATTATTCACTTTGAAGGTTTTTTTACTTTATTTAAATATAATCTATTTAAATCTACTAAAAAAACACGGATTATTTATGTTTGTTTAAACAATTTTATATGCCCAAAAAATTCGGTTTATCAATTGTTTATGGACATTTATACTTTGTTTCAAAAATTGTATTTGTTTAAATAATTTAATTTACAACCATTAGACGCAGCTCGAAAATCTATCGAGTTTGGTCTCATTCTAATCAGAAGAACGCCGCGAAATCTGCTGACATGATTCCGTGAAATTATTATGTGAAATAACAAAGTCCAGCAATTGCATTTTGGCCGTCTCATACTGATATACCTGGCTGGCTGTAGAGTTGCCCGGCCGTGTTTATTGCACCACTTGGCCGCGGCCACAAAGCCATTGTCGCCTAGGCACCTCGTCGCCCCAGTAGAAAATAAGGAAAAGGATCTTCTAGAAGTCTACGGATCCTTTCGCGAGTACATTCACGATTACAACAACCAAGCGCAGCTCGAAAGTCTATCGAGTTTGGTCTCATTCTAATCAGAAGAACGCCGCGAAATCTGCTGACATGACTCCGTGAAATAATTATGTGAAATAACAAAGTCCAGCAATTGCATTTTTGCCAACTCGTACCGATATACCTGACTGACCGTCGGGTTGCCCGGTCGTGTTTATTGCACCACTTGGCCGCGGCCACAGAGCGGTCAGTGCCGAGCTTGAGAGGTCTCGGTCGTCGAGAAATGTAAACATACCTAATCCAAATTTCCAACTTCCTTATTTTTCATTATTTTTTTAGGAGACTGCGATTACCATATTTGTGGAAATTTTCTAATGCAAAATGATACCAAACATGATATAATTCCGATGATATTTAGTTGTGTAATAGACAATCAAAGTTTCGGGCGCAAGGAAGGACAGTTGCCGGCGAGCCATTGAAATGTGCTGGCGACTAGGACTCTCTGCGTTTCTTTCTTTCCCATACGCTATCCTTGCTCGCGCCCGAAACTTTGATTGTCTATTACACAACTAAATATCATCGGAAATATATCATGTTTGGTATCATTTTGCATTAGAAAAATGCCACAAATATGGTAATCGCAGTCTCCTAAAAAAATAATGAAAAATAAGGAAGTTGGAAATTTGGATTAGGTATGTTTACATTTCTCGACGACCGAGACCTCTCAAGTTCGGCTCTGACCGCTCCGTGGCCGCGGCCAAGTGGTGCAATAAACACGACCGGGCAACCCGACGGTCAGTCAGGTATATCGGTACGAGTTGGCAAAAATGCAATTGCTGGACTTTGTTATTTCACATAATTATTTCACGGAGTCATGTCAGCAGATTTCGCGGCGTTCTTCTGATTAGAATGAGACCAAACTCGATAGACTTTCGAGCTGCGCTTGGTTGTTGTAATCGTGAATGTACTCGCGAAAGGATCCGTAGACTTCTAGAAGATCCTTTTCCTTATTTTCTACTGGGGCGACGAGGTGCCTAGGCGACAATGGCTTTGTGGCCGCGGCCAAGTGGTGCAATAAACACGGCCGGGCAACTCTACAGCCAGCCAGGTATATCAGTATGAGACGGCCAAAATGCAATTGCTGGACTTTGTTATTTCACATAATAATTTCACGGAGTCATGTCAGCAGATTTCGCGGCGTTCTTCTGATTAGAATGAGACCAAACTCGATAGACTTTCGAGCTGCGCTTGGTTGTTGTAATCGTGAATGTACTCGCGAAAGGATCCGTAGACTTCTAGAAGATCCTTTTCCTTATTTTCTACTGGGGCGACGAGGTGCCTAGGCGACAATGGCTTTGTGGCCGCGGCCAAGTGGTGCAATAAACACGGCCGGGCAACTCTACAGCCAGCCAGGTATATCAGTATGAGACGGCCAAAATGCAATTGCTGGACTTTGTTATTTCACATAATAATTTCACGGAATCATGTCAGCAGATTTCGCGGCGTTCTTCTGATTAGAATGAGACCAAACTCGATAGATTTTCGAGCTGCGTCTAATGGTTGTAAATTAAATTATTTAAACAAATACAATTTTTGAAACAAAGTATAAATGTCCATAAACAATTGATAAACCGAATTTTTTGGGCATATAAAATTGTTTAAACAAACATAAATAATCCGTGTTTTTTTAGTAGATTTAAATAGATTATATTTAAATAAAGTAAAAAAACCTTCAAAGTGAATAATAAAATGCATTTTCCTATTTGCATAGTCATCGCTGTCATAGCTGCCTGCCAAAAGGTTTATACTTCATCGGCATTCGCCTAGTTAATTGTTATTGGATTCCTATCAATAATTACTAAATAGTACCTTATACATTTTCTAATTTGTTGGAAGTCGATCTAAAATGTTGCCTGATCTTTCTTGTTTAAATAAAATTATTTATTCCGTATAACGTGTCTACTTCTGTAATTGTTCCTTTTATTTGACCCTAATTGAATAATTATTTTTTGCAGATAACTGCATAAATAATTTAATACAGAATATTTTCTTCATTTTATGAAGGAGAAAGAGAGAGAGAGAGAGACGAAAATTGGAAAAAAACATTTAAGTAAAAATTGTTTGATAGAAAGGGAATATAATACGGGTGCTGCGAAGCAAACAATATAAACTAAACGTTCTGATGATGGTCAAAGATCTTGTTCAATGTGAGAGTTGCTGACAGCGACTCGCTGTGGGCTCTTGCCAGAAACAAAAAGTCGATGTAGGTTCTTGTCCGAGCTAGAAAAGTCGATGTAGGAGCTGATCCGGACTAAACTCGATGTGCAGCCAAAAGTGGCACGGGCAAAACCCGGGCGTGAGAACTCTCATTTACTCTCTGGTCAGACGAAAAGCTTCTAAAAGCTTCTGGAATAATAGTTTGTGGACGACTGACGTGAAGTAGCGACGTAAGGGGAGCGCGCGAAAAGTCGAATCGCGCTTAACAACTGGGTTGTTGATTTTCACGTTTTCGGATAGTAACGAATGCGTATAAATAGAGGGTTCGCGGAGCGACTCGGCCTATTTGCTATTCCGAGAGAGAGGACGAGGTAAGGACCACGGCCGCTCTTGGTTAGCTTTAGCACACCGACAGGAGAGTACGGCGATAATACCTGGACGCCTGTCGGGAGTATCGGGAGAGGACGGGAGTCTGTTCCTGGTCGCTCGTTTGACATGGAGAGTTCGGCGATAATACCTGGACGCCTGTCGAACGAGAGAGAACGGGTCAACTCCTGGCCGCCCAGGGCTCGGCAGGAGAGTACGGCGAAAATACCTGGACGCCTGCCGAGAGGGAACGGGAGAGTGTTCCTGGCCGCTCGCTTCGACAAGGAGAGTACGGCGACAATACCTGGACGCCTTGTCAGGCGAGAGAGGACAGAGCACCTCCTGGTCGTTTGAACCACGGAGCCTAGCTAGAGTACACGTGTGAACTTTCTAGAAAATTGTATTTCGAATTACGCATAGTACATTGAATATGTTAATCGAAATTTTCCCAACACACTTCCTGTACCAAAAATCCTAATTCCACAATAAATCCATATTTTCCAGCATTTTCCTGATTTATTTCCTTGCGATGGCTACAAATGGTATTAAATGGCTACTCCATGTTTGGTTCTTTGACTTTTGCACTTCTAAGTCGTCCATTTGGACCATTGTGCATCCCGTCACTTATACCGGCATATCCCGTTGATACAGTAATCACTTGATTATTGTCCCAGGGGCTGTTCGTGGAGCGGACGAGAATCGCGACGTAGACTTGTTTTTCTGATTTATGGCTGGGTCTACCGCTCCGATCGCGCCGAGCGAGTCTACAATAGAGCAACGGTGTCGGCGACGGCTACACGTAGCGTGTGGCCGCAGCGTGTCGCCGTCGTCGGCACAGTTTAAAGGCCCACGTGTTCTCACAATGTAATGCCAATTCAAAATGCTTTATTTTTCATTATTTTTTTTATGAAACTTTTATTTGCTTGTTTCTGGCAATATTCTGATTAAAACAAGACCAAACACCATATAATTTGGTCCATATTTACTCTACATGTGGGAAGCATAATTTATAATTTATCATACATTCAACATACGCTATAGCATATGTTTAAATAAACAAATAAACATCTCGAAAATATGTTCTCAAAGAATTAAAGAATAAAAAATATTTAAATGATTACATAAACGAATACCTAACCAGATCAATTTTCATTTAATAAGTTATTAATAAATGTGTTAATCGCATTGGTATTTTAAAGAATAGAGCATACAATACAGTTTTTTTTTCTTGCTCACTCGCTATCCTCTTCCATATCCTACAGTTACACCATTAAGTCAATGAAACCAAGAAGTAATGAAAAATAAATCATTTTTAATTGGCAATACACATTTGAGAATACGCGGGCCTCTTTCTTTCTCATACGAAACTTTCAAAGTCGATTGAACGGCTAAATACAATTGAAATTATATCGTGTTTGGTCTTGTTTTAATCAGAAAAATGCCAGAAATACGTTTTGAAAGTCCCATACAAAAATAATGAAAATTAAGATGTTTGAACATTCGATTCGTTGTGTTAATGTAGTGGTGTTCACACCGATATACCCGGGCCGAGAACAATTAGTCGCTGCCCTGCGGCGCGGGACAGCGTTGACAGGCAGTAGAGTGAGTAGGCCTGGACAAGAATCGAGTCGTCGAATCTGGGACAAGAATCAAGTGGTTACTGTATAGCTGTCTCGGGGCTCTCAGGGTGTCTCAGGGGCTCTGTTATATAATCGCCCCATCATACATACGTTATTGGTTTGGACGCGCATGCGCGAAAAGAGATGTCCCCAATGGCATCACTGGCTGCAGCAGCCTACAGCCAGAGAGTAAACAAAGCTGCACGGAAAAAATGCATCGCCGTAAGAGGGCAACACGAATATGTCAAATGCACTGATCTGTATACTCTGGATAGTATACTTAGTATAGATAGTATAACTTAGTTTGTTTAATATTACATTTATATATTTATATTACTATTTTCATGATTTTCATTTGCTTTGGCTTTGATTAACTTTTCTGAATTTCAACTATCATACAAGCAATTCGTATTATATGGCGCTTCGCGCTATTTCCTTTAATACATCGGTTAAACGATGGTGGCGGTGGCATCGAAAGTGCCTTCTTCTATTTGTTTCAACTGCTGTACAGCTACCTTATGGGAATCTCCTATCTAGAGTATACAGATCAGTGGTCAAATGCCGTACAAAAGTAGGTCAGTTCTGGATTATGTCCAATTTATGTCCGATTCGCACGCGACGGCCACCAGATGGGGTAAAAACAGTGCCGTGTCTAGAATAAGGTAGCAGAGCGGCAAGAGCCTTGAGGCAATTATATTGCCAGGAATGTACTGGTATTATTGGCGGGACGAGTGTTTCATCTAGAAACTTAATTGCTAACGTTTTGAGGGTAGCTTGACACCTTGCCTTTTCATATGTATATACTAATAATTTTGTAAAATTCTGCGGGGTACTCAAGGTACCCCATTTTTGGTACGTTCCTGACAAAATTCGCGCATGCGCGAAAAAAGCGCCCGATCTGGCAGCTCTGGCTCTACCGGAAGTATCCATTTCCGTTTTTTTTTGTAACCAGGTACAGTTCTTTAGTTTTCATCTATTTATTTATAATTTCTAAATTTGTTTTTTATATTAAATTTTATCTTTTCCAGGTCCCTTCCGAAGGTCGTCATTGCAACGTCGTCGAAGCCATTTACAATAATAATTGTATTGTACTATCGAGTCAATGTGCGTGAAATTATTTTTCGTTATTAGAAGAATTAGATAAAAATAATTTGGTATTCTAAAAGGATTTCGTGAATTGGGGCAGAGGTCAAAGTTTTTTAGAATCACCTCAGCCTGCATATACAATATTTATACATGTTTATGTGTATGTATGTGTAAGTGCAAATCATATTATTAAAGACTAACGATTAACACATTTTGTAAAGTTAACAAAGCTTTTTAATGAAATGTACATTGATTTCCTTCATCAAGGGTCTTAGTAGGTTTGAAATATAAAAAAACTTAATGTGTATAATACAGTTTTTACTTTATTACATTTTGCACATTTATATGTATATACCCTAAATGCATAGAATTCACAGTCCAATCACAAGTTAACCAAATATAAAATACTATAACAATTATAGATTATAACTTTGTGAATGATTTACTACAAAAATATACAACAGCAATTGTGTCAAATGAATATTGCATAAATATTGGCAGTGAACGAGTCAATTTATTATAAAACCTTCGAGAGAGATCTTTGGTTCTGTAGTTATGCACTACATCAATTTATAGCATTATACATAAGCATTTTATCAAGTTACAAAATGGAAAAAGTAAAAGCTAAGTTGAATAAACATTTCATAATGTAATCAGTATTCAAAATACTCGTTTAAGTGATCTGAATAATATTTGCTCTTCATGCATAATGTACATGTACACGTGATTTTTAAATAGAGATTCCAAATGTGGCTTTATGCAATTCGAAAATAGGAGCTATTTAAATCGAAAAAATTGGTAACATTTGTATCCATAATTTTATCATACTCTAAGCAATTCCGAAAAAGACTGTATATGTTTTCTATAATATTATTAATGGCTGTTACTTATTTCATTTTACACGTTACTGTATAATCTTTACGCTTTGTCATTTCTTATGAGGCTTAAATGTTAAGTTGAGAAAATAATTTTTTTTTTATATAACAAGCAATGTGTTTAATTTGTTCCTTTATAAATATTTAATTTTTCTTAAGTCGTCTTTATAGATCAATGGTTCCCACGGAGATTTTTAATCTGCACACAATTTTTAAAGTATATCCGTTTTCAATGGTGTAACGAATAATTAGTACCTAATTTAAAAAAAAACTGTCCTTAACCACTGATCTGAGAATCATTGCATATTAATTGTTAATTATTGTATTGTGTTCATTAGTGAGCTTTTCTTGACGCTAAAAATTTTTCATACAGTATGAACAGCTAGAAAGCGTCAAGAATTTTATGATTTCGGTATGATTTATGTTGTACTAATTTTTCTAGCTTGCTTTGGTTTTAGCAAATTTTTTGAATACCACAAGTATACAATAAACTCTCTTACTTAACAAACACTGTTTTTGCACATCGTTCAATTTTGTTTAACTGTACATAAAACTTGTTTGTTCACGTGATTAAACGAGGACTATGTAAACCTTCAACTTGAGTGTCAATTTGAGGACAGTGCTGAGTATCTGGCGGACCCCAATCATGTAAGTTTCCGCTGTTAGCTAGTCTGTGCGTAAGTCGATGTGCTATTGAGAAACCTCCACTACCTTCCAACTGTGTTAAGACTATGATGACTTGTCTAAAATGATTAAATTAACATATATGGGTTTGCAATTGTTAGAATTCTACGTATGACATAGAAAAGACAGAGTTACAAATATTTTACCTGTGAAGTGGGGGGACACTATCGGCAGTTCTGAGTTGTCCTCTAGTGGACACAACGTTATAGCTTTCATGGCAGTCACATTTTACATGAATCCACTTATTTACATGACGATTTTCGACCATCACCACAAGCCCAGCCCAACCTTTAGTTAAGTAATAAGCAGTCATTCCTTCTCTTCCCTGTATAAATAAACAATTTTCAAAATACTTGAACTATAAAATAGTCATTAATTCGAGCATATTTAAGAATGTTTACTTCGTGTCGCTGTCCTTTTGCTAGAGTTAAACTTATGATGGCATCTGCCAAGACAAATGCTGGGGGAGAAATTTGTTCAACTAGAAGTCTCTTCGAGCTATGAATGGCAAGAACATATTCAGGGTAGCTGGAAGTATCTTCCATTCCTGTATGCCAATGATTGAAAGCCAAACATACAACGATATACAGATCTCTTTCTAGCATTTTGTGACATCCAACAAACCCACGTACTTGTCGTTTACTATGTTCTACTAGTCTTCCCACTTCTGGTGCTGCGGGAGAACGTGTACGAAACACAACTACACATAAGTCTAACTGAGAACGTTGTGATTTTTCAGAATTCCTAAACAATATTGATGAAGATATTACATTGTATTCTTTTATACTTTATTCATTGTGAATTAAAATAATGTAATAAAACTTACCTCTGACCTTCTTGGAATAACGTGAATTCTGTTTCAGTAGGTTCAAGCACAGTTAAAAGTACACAAGATAAATGTCGAAGAGAAGACAAAGGAGGAAGTGTTCCACGTAATCTCACTTCACTCCATCCAACTCTAGTTTTACAAATGTCAATGCAGTCAAAATATTTTAAAACATCGTCGAAAGAAATCCAAAAAACACCATCAGATGCACCATGTGGCATCAACATTTCACGCAATTCGAGTGTCCATATGGGACTATCGTCAGACCAATCGCCTTTCCAACTGTAATGACCCCAAGGATTTCGAAGTCTTAGCAATCGTATTCCCTGCAAGTCACAGTATTGTGTAATCAACATACATATTGGTATGTCTCCTAGAGTAAACTGAACCATAAGAGGATTGCTAGATTAGAAGTACTCTTTTAGGTTCAATTCATTTTGGAGAAAATCAACTAATTTGAATCCACACTCCTTTAACCGACAATTCCTTTCAATCAATTAAGTTATTCAGATTGAGGAGATGGTGATCTGAATTCAAATTTTATGACTATAATCGTCAATGGTGAATTATACATTAATTTTTTATTTTTACCTGTACATCTCTCACATCAAGCACAGAATATGCATGTCTAAAATTACAAAAGTACCAATTTACAAACATCCCAAAAGTAAATAACATATTAAATTTTTTCCAAATTATTATATTTAACTCACCTTGGTCTTAAGCCTTTACGTTGATATTCTTCTTCGTCGACTTTCATGTTTCCCCCGCCACAACTGGCACCCATCAAAAACATAGCTTGTCTAGAAGATAAAAGTTGTGCCCATATTAAATCCTTATCAAGTTCGTCTTCGCTTGGCAAAGCAGAAGGCTGCAAAGGCACGCTCTCGCAAGGGGCGCCTGTAAGTGTTGCTAAACCTTCTATAGCACGTCCAGACACTAATGCTTCATAGCAACCATGAATTTTTGCTACTGCTTTCTCAATTAATGGCACCCACAATTGCTTTCTCTTTGCCTATAAATGTATTTAATCATAGTTACACATAAATTCTTAAATATCCAATATTAAATAATTATTTAAGGCTAATTTAAAAAAAACTTCTAATTATTAATGTTAAAAATACGTCAACCTGAGAATATACTAAGTGGCCTCTTTTATCACAGGGTAACAAATCATCAACAAGTACAGTAGTCCATCTTCCATCTTTGCACAATCGTACTTGGTAGGCTCCTTCGGGACAAGTTTCCCTCATTACTAGAACTCTTTTCACTAATTCATCGCTTTCAGCTAAAACAGCTAAAGCTGAAAGTAACCAACAGTTTCCTAATACACCTTGCGAGATATCAGAAGGCAAAGGTGTTCTAAAAACAGCCCAAGGGAGTTTGGAATCAGCAGTAGAATCAACATTGATTTGATGAGGCCTTCTCCATTGAACGACATGGTTATCCTTCGTTTCAGCTGGATTATAATATAAAGATTTTGGAGCTGGTGGAAATGAATCGTCGACAAAAGGCTCATTTGTCTATAAGAAAAAATAAACAATTTAGTTACAGTAAATATATGAACTACAGAGAATTAATTGTGAACCAATCTTCAATATACAGATTTCAAATATTTCTGATAACTCTATGAAACAAGGTGGTTCAAATAAGATTTATTGGCATAAAAAAAAACTTCAAAAGCATCTATTCCCCCTATAAAAAAAATTTCTGCGACGTTTCCTCAAATAAAAGAAATATCTCATGTCTTTTTAAATACCATCATATATTTTCCTTTTCGTATTCTTCAATTATACGGGTAAAGCAATTTATCATTATAAAATTATATGACATTAACAAATTTGAAGTTTTTTTTATTGTATTACGGTAAAAATAAGATATTATCATCATTTAAAAGATTGTCATCTTGATTTTGTAGTTCTTCTTTATCATTAACGACTAGTAAGTTAATTAATCACCACATTTTGACCAAACATCACATAAAAGTTATTTTTCCAGATATATAAAAGAAATACACGACAGTGATGTTGGTTGACGTTGGAATAAACTTTATTTAAAGTAAAATTATACATTTAAATTAAAATTGAACACAGGATATTAAAACCGAGCTATAAAAGCAACAGGCACGTGGTTGCCTTATAAAAATGACAAGAATTAATGTATTTAGACTTTGCGTAGCTCTTGACCAGTCTTTAGTCTCTTTTTATCTATTAATTCATTTATGTTACATACTTACATTATTAAACTGTTGACAGATATCTATCACGGATCAATGAACTGATTACGATTCGTGACTAATTATATAGAAATTCTTTCCAAATTCAATTTCATACGACCAATACAACTATTTCAGTAGAGAGAAATATAACTATTGAAGTATTTTCCTTCTTTTTTATAGGACTTTTTACAGAACATCATCGTAACAATTAAGAAAATACAACCTAATATTGAAATTCCCTGGTACAATCATATGAACTTCAATGACAAAGAAGCATTTTAAATTAAATTGAATAGACTTGGACTGTTTCAGGTTTTATGACAAATAGAACTGTTAATTTTAAAAGTAGCTTAAGTTCATTCTTGGTAAGAAGACAGATATTATTCACTTAATAATTGCTATTATTTTAATAGGAATTGTAAATTTAACTTTCTTAGATACACTTAAGGAGTGTGATACATTGGTATACTATAAGTATATTTTTAATTTCATTGAAACGCAATCTCTTAAATATCTCAATTTAAACTTAAATGGTCTTAGGCCACTTTCAAAATAAACGGCTCATATATTTATTAACACATTGGCGCCGGGGCGTTTTAAGCCGCGGTTGACGTAGATACGGGGTGATTTCACGTTACTAATTTATTAATTAACTTAATATTATACTAATTAATATAACTTTAGTTATTAACTTATTTTGAGACGTTATATTGAAGATATGTGAAGATATCGATAATATATTTTCGCCTTATCCGTACCCGAGTAAAATCTTGAATGATGCATTTATGCGTCATCCGTCGCCAATATGTTAAGGGTATGTAAGTACGTCTGACTTCATCAACCATCATCTTTCAAAACATCAATAGTAATCCTTCAAAAAAAAAACGAAACTATGAAAGCAAATGTACAACTGTCAAAAATATCTGCAATGAACACTAATTCGTATAATCGAGAATACAACCCTGTATATAAGTTTTTAAAAAGACCTGAATATTTCGAAAAATTCGTAATAGAAATAAATTATTTACTTTAATAAAAATGTACGTAATAGATTCTTATTCTCATTATCTATGTACATTACATAAATAGACCACTCGGTTAAGAGTTAACTCTTTTTACATTTACATAGAAGGAAAAACCGAAATTGAAAAATGTGTTCGTCTAACTTTTTAATGTTATTTTATTAATTCTATTAGCCATTTTTTAACACTAAACCTACCGCGAGGGGTCAAGTGACCCATTGTAGATTTTTTATTTCACAATTATTAAAATGGTAAAGGTGTTTTCATGATAATTTATTGAATGTATTTTTCCATGTATTATGACTCCAGTATATATTAGAGTAAAAATCGCACAAAATATAAATAAATTTAATCTTGTTATTTTTATAATACTATACACATCGGTACCTTTTGATGGTTGATAGGTTTAGTGTTAAACAACACATATTTGGCCTTTGAGTACCAGAGGGTTAAATACGTAATAATCATTGGCGTGTCAGTTAGAAATGAAAAATTATTTAATTAAAATGCATAAAAAGAAACTATGTTTGAAATGTTAGCAGTAATTCTGCAGTAGAAACTGCTGTGTTAACCGTGGTATGATTTGGATTAGTTGACCTAATTTAGTTTCTTCATTTCGTATGTTATATACATTTGAAAAACGAGAAAGTCAACATATATCCTTCATGCACTGACGAGGTTAATTTGACTCGATAACGAATCTTTATCTACATATAAATATATATTATCTACATATAAATAATGATAGTACATATTTGATCTGAAAATATATTTATTAATTTACTGTCGACAGTGTTTTTTCTTGATTAAATGCTGACGTTAAAGTAATTTAATTTAGAAAATTTTAGTATAAGAATTATCTGGACAGTGCATAAGGGATATGTTGCTACATACTGTTTGCTGCTAGAAAGAAGTCACACAGGACGGCGTAGGGGCTAGAAGAAAGAGACCCTGCCTGTTCATAATTTGATTCGTAGACATTGTCACTTCAACCAATAGTAAAATTGTGTATGCCTAACAACCAATCGGGCTTGCATTCCTTACAGGTGACTTCTTTTCAGCCATGAAGAATATAGTGTGTCCATTATAACTCGACTCACTGGAATATCTCAGAGGAAACTGAAAATATTCAAAAAATGTTTTTACAAAAATTGTTTGGTATAAAGGGAAACATAATGTAGTACAAATATCGTTTTTCTTTAGAGATTTCAAGTCATAGGTCAAGTTAGCTCTTTTACACGAAACGGCGTATCTTTCTCGCCGTAATGTTGTTGTGGATTTTGAAACGAATTCAACAAAGTGCTTGTTACACGATGATGTTCTGTTTTAAGGAAGATTGTAAAATAATTAAAAACCCAGTTAACTAAATAACATGTACCACTTACATTGGTCAACTAAACTTTACTTGATCGCGTCGCTAATGCATAATGTGACCTTAAGATCACCAGATTTAGACTATCATGTAATTTCTTTCTGTGAGAATATTTCAAAAACAATGTCTTTAAAACACTTTACTGAAAATGTTTTTATATTATCAATCGCACAAAAAGTACTTGAAAATGTTGGAGTAGAATTCATAAGGCATTTGCTGTAAAACTGCATTTATCAAAATGGAGGATATGTTAAATGATTATCCAAAACAAATCAATGAATGATTCTAAATTAGACACATAAGTGTAATCGAAAATAATTAGTTTACAGCATTGCAGACATTTGCTGGCCACATAAATATTCATTGCTTTCTACTGATTACTACAAAGTACTTTCATTGGAGGAGAATTTTTCGAACAATTGAGTAGTCCGATTTGACTGTATGAGCTTAGTGATCAAGTAATTTGCCAAAGGCGAGGAACATCTAAACCACTTGATTCTTAATTATTTTACAACTGTCCAGAAAACAAAGTATAATTGGGTACCACCTTGTTGAATTTGTTTCAAAATACACTATAATGTCATAAGTAATCTGACCTTGACATCTTCCCCATTACTTCATCCACAACAAAAATATGTGCACCACATTATGTCCCCTTCACATCAAAGAACTTCTATAAAAACATATTTGAATACTTTCAATCCCTTCTAAGATATTCTAACGAATCGAATTAAAATGAACACACTGTATACACCACGATACTAACATACAAAAAGTGGGGTTTAACTTCTTTAATTGATATTTGGAAATAATTCAATGAAGAAACCTGCATTTTTTAACGTTTTCGTTTGTAGAATCGAGTATACTATACTAAACAGTTTAAAACTGCGTTTTAAACTCTCTCTCAATCAAGATAAATAGACATTTAATCGAATATTAATTAACGTGTTATTTCCAACAGCAGTTCAACTCAATTCAAAGGAATATTTAACACAATTAGTTGACTATACCCTTTATATATGTAGAGTATAGATTATAGAATATTATATATATATACCATTGTAGTGTAATTGTACAATATTTTTCTTTACTCTTTTCTTTTTATCCCCTCCAAAGAATGCGAAATGTACATTTTAATTACAAAAATTACCTACATAATTATTTGTTAATCAGTATTACCTCTTTACAATAACGGACAATTCGTTCCCACTTCTCCAATGCTTCTCTTTCTTCGATCTGCCTTAAATTTTCCATCACCACACTTTCCTGTCTTTGTATTGTAAGAGTATTTGTGCCAGGTTCAATAATTCTGGGCTTATCACCCGATAGTTGAGATAAGGTCTTTGAAATTTGGCACATTTCACATATTCCATTTGTACTCTTATTTTCATATGTGCACAACTTACACTGCCACTATAATAAAAGATATACATTATTTTGATTGACCTTGTACAAAGTGGACACACAATACCTACTTAGCAGTATATCAAAAAGTATTATATAGGGTGTTTTTTAAAGAGGTTTGTTATTCAAAATTTGACAACATTGGTTTTAGTGACAGTCAATTTGACAATTGACAGCTGATCGGTACGTTTTGCCATTTCACCATGAATAGACTTGCGCCAGTTGTGCAAATTTACTTCGAAAATCATAGTTCAGTTTAACAAATCCATTTTACGGTCGAAATAATCGTCCATCCAAACAAATTACTCAATCAATCACCAACGAGCGCATAATTTCGCGAAATGGGCCTGTGTATTGGCCTCCACGATCGTATAATATCACATGTCTGGATTATTTTCTGTTGGAATATGTAAAGTCGCTAAACTCTGCTGATATATCAGACTTTGAACCACTTGGAAGCCAACATTAGCCGCGTTATTTGCCTGCAAAAATTGGACCTCAAGATTGCGCTTCATTCAAATTATATTTTAAATAAAACCAATACCATGGCCATGACCATGATTATTATGTGTTTTATTTCATTTTAAAGTTTTATACCTCTTTAAAAAACACCCTTTATGTATTTCTTTTGAAATTAATAATAGCTATGTATATATAAAAAATTACGAAGCCTAAATCGTACTTGACCATGAGCAGAATCTTTTACTCTTGTATGCCTTTTATCACCAACCGAAGAACCATTTCTTCTTACAGAATTTCTATGCCTTGGCGTGACAACTTTCGAATTTACAGCAGTCGGACAGAGTCTTGGACTTGGACTTCTTGATCCAAAACTTCTGGTCTCTTTTGGTACCTCTAGAAAATCTGCTAGCGTCTTACAAGCATTACAAGTTTGTGCCGACAATGGATTTCTTAATGTACACGATGGACACACCCAGCTTTCTCCTTTTCTTAATGTAGCGTCTTCTAAACGCATAATACTTTTTAATTTTGAACCACCACATGCTTCGCAAGTAGTTCGTGAAGCAGCATTTAATAATGTGCACTTTTTACAGGTCCATACTGGAGAAGGTGGATCAACTTGATCATCTAAATCAGACTCTGCTGTAGCCAATGTGGCAGTTTTTTGTGGGATGTATCTTACACTATCTCTAGATACTACAATTGGAGACTGAGAATGCATCGCACAGCTAGTTCCATCCTTTGTAACAGTTATTAAATTACGTTGAGTTAATGAAGGAGAAGATCGAAAAGATCCGCATATATCACATCCAGTTGACCATAGTGGATTATATGCGTAAGAACACTTTTGACAAGTCCACATTCGTTTCAAGGAACTTACACCTGACACATTATCTCCGACAGGACTTGTTGCTTCACTGTGGGCTTTTACAGGTACTAGACCTAGTTTAGTATTTTGTTTCTTTGGCAATGGTGGTGGTATGTCTGGGCCAGTAATTCCAATATACGAGTACTTTGGTCTTGTACTAAAACCAGCAGAATGCGGTGGTACTGCAGGTGGTTCATCTTCGTTAAGACTTCTCCTATTGACTATTTTCTTTTGAGATACGTTTGTAACAGATTCAATGTCAGAAAAAGATCGCCTATAAGACAGTGGACCTGCTGAAGATAAAGCACGAGGTTCCCAAGTGGGTACGCTGATAACTACTCCGCTACAAGGAGCTGGACTTCTAGGAGCTTCGCAAGCTTCACACTGTTCTAGGCCAGGAGCATTATCAAGAGTACAATTATCGCAACTCCAAAGTGCATCATCTTGTCGTGCTTCTGAAACTACTAGACTTGTTGGTCTTGGTATAGCTTGTTCAGATAATTTATGCACCACAGAACCATTAGATAACGAGCGACTAACTTTAGATTTAACTCTTTCGTATATCGAGGGACTGTGTCTTTTTGGTGAACGCTCAGAGCCATCGTTAGTATTTGTATAAGAAAATGTAGTTGAATCCATTGTTTCTATTGATGGTAAGGTCCAATTGTCTCTATCAATTTGTCTCCTTTCATTACAACTTATACTTGTTAACTGTGCCATATCTGTAGAGTATAAAGTATAAATGAAATGTTAAATCTCAAATAATATAAGTATTATTTCAAATATTTTCAACTAAGTAGTGTATGTACCCTTACTAATAATCCTTGCATTGCTTGTAGAAGTACTTGTTTCATTAGACCCGTTCAAAATATTTGCTAAAAGCTCAGATGCACCTGTGACACGATTTATTTTGTGTATATTGAATTTTTTGCCTTTACGTGCTCCGATTTGCCTCTTGCCAGTTTCAAATAACGACAAGTTAGCATCACAGGCTGCACAAGTTAATGCAGAACTGCAATTATTCTTCAATAAACAACGAACACAAGTCCATTGTGTCACTAAGGAAGGTAAAGAAGAAGATCGTTCGATTGGTTCTTTTTTACAAGACCTTTCATTCCAAGAACCATGATGTAACTTCCTTGGATAATTATTGCGTGCAATTAAATTCTTCTCAAAGCTAGAAATGAATAAAAATAAAAATAATAGTTTGTACAAAAGTCTTAAAACAGTTAATGCAAACAAACACCATTATACATAAATATACAGTGTGTCCCCTATACATATTAACTTGTTCAAATAAATCATATGAAAGTCCAATCAATCTAACTGGAATGTTGTTATTATAAAACTTCTACGAAAAAGGACAAAACAAATTCGAGAAGGATGTACATTATATATACAATTACAACACCAGCTTACATTTATAAAATTTCTTCCAAATAGAAACAAGTTCACCTCAGGAAGTAAAATAAAGTATGGCTTTCTTTCTTTTATGTAGCTACAAGCAAACAAAATCAAACACACTGTTCACATATTGGTTATTTCAGACATTAGTATACATGTATATGTTATCAATTAGAGTTACTAATCATATTAAGTACTAGAAAAAGATCATAAGGTTTCTCTGTCAATTTTAAATTTAAACCAAGCGATACTAGCTTATCAATTTTAAATATAAAATTGGTAACTATGGAAAATTTGATATATAAGAACACAATATTTAATTATTGTACATGATATGAGCCTAAACTTGGAATTACAGTGGTACATTAATTTATAACAAGATGCATTTATGGTAAAGGTTTTGCGAGTGAAAGAATAACATAAAAATAGTTGGAACAAGTTAAGAAAGTCAATGAATCCCTAGAGAATCAACTACGTTTAGGATGTTTATTGGATGAAATTTTGTGAATACGTACGTCGAAGTTATAATAAACATAATATGTTAAAGTTACAATAGTTTTTATGAAATTTTATTATTGTACTTGTGAATACAGAAAGAGCACAAACATACATGCTCTCATGCTACTTTTCAGACTTCTGAAAAAATAAAGGACGTCAAATGAAAAGTTTTACCATGTCCTCCTTATACATAGTTTACATTCTATCTCATTGTGACTATTATTTGCTTCATATTCAAAATAGTATTTTCAAGTGAAATAAACATTTTTATACTGATAGAATTTATAAGCATATACACGAATGTTGAAATAATGTTTTCCAGAGAAATTAAAATCTTTTAATACTTGTATTTTAATTTTGCACAAACTTTTCCACTACCTAACACATCTGTGATACATTGTAACTACTATAAACATTTTTATACCAATAGAATATATAAGCATATACACCAATAGATAACACTATGTTTTTTTAACAAGTTTAAATGTTTTAATATGTGTATTTTAATTTGCACAAACTTTTTCCATTATCTAGCACATCTGTTATCAGATACATTATAAAAGCTGTACCAATGCATTGTACACATTCTAACTGCTGTATCAATACATTGTACACACTGTAACTACTGTATCAATACATTGTACACATTCTAACTGCCGTATCAATACATTATACACACGGTAACTGCTGTATCAGTACATTGTATACATTGTAACTGCTATATAAAAATTTAAATACATTTCCTTCATATGCATTGCCTATAACTTTGTCTATAATATAATTTAATTATATATAATATTGTAGTCTTTAAATCTATAAAGGTCAAATAAACTGTTTCTTCGACAATATAAATTATCTTTATTTTTATAAGTTATGAGGTAGCAACAATGTCCCTCAGCAATTATTATAGAATAGCATTCTCGTATAGATAATACATATAAAAGAGATTGGATTATAAGAGGAAGCTCGTAAATAAAATTAAAAAATGAGTTAATACACCGGGCGAGTGACATTTATAATATAAAACAGAACCATAGAAGTGAAGTGAATATGATAGAAATGTTGAATATGTGTGAGTTCATCGAACTTGTATATAAACAAAACATATGAGGAGCTTTTCGAAAGATAAATGGAGGGGATAGAGTAGAGGTGGTAAATCGAAAATTTAGCTTACCGGTGTGAATGCGAGAGACCTGTTTCGATGTGTTGACGAGTTGCCGGACGTGTGTTGTCTACTGTTAGGTTATCCAGACGAAGCCTTGGTAGAGGTGTTGGCGGGACGGATACCGAGAATGAATCAGCTTCCCTTTTCTTTCTTTTCGTTCCGTCTCCTTCTTGTTTTGGAATTTCTTCAGACCTAAAGTTTAGGTTGAGCCTGAAGTTTGCTTTCTCATCGCTTCTAAGTCGAGTTAGGCCGCACCTGGTGCATCGCGTGCTCTCTGTTGGATTTATCAGAGCGCACTCCGAGCAATGCCACTGCAGCACCGATGCAATTGAGCCCATTCTCTACACGTAGTCATGGCTCCTTTGCTCACAGGATCACTGACTTTTGTAGCCACGATCCCCAATGTAAAATATCACAACACTCTACGCGAACATGAAAATCAACGATACCGCGAAACACATTCCGTCAAACTTTTTTTCTGCCGTGACAGTCGTCCGCCGTTCATTGTCATATGTTCCGCGACGGCCATCTTTTTTTAATCCCTTCTCGTCTATCCAATCTTTTATTTTCTATCTCTCTCTCTTTCTCTCGTCTCCTTCTTCCCTCTTCTTTGCCCCCGTCCCGTTGTGTCGTTACTGTTATACAGTCAAAACAGAAATGTAGACTCGTAACTTCACTCTATCTACGTTTTCTTCTTGTGTATTATTACGTTCGAGTATAGTGTGTTTGTCTAATTTTACTCAAATTTCTTCGAACTTTATTAGTTAATTTATTGAATAATAGTTTCATGTTGGATATACTCCTATCTAAATATCAGTAATTTAACCCATTATTATCCTTTCACCTTTAGCGAACGGTTAGTTGAATAAAAACGTCAATCACAAACGGGATAGAGATCATACGTGTATAGTGTATACAACTGTATTCTGAATTGGTTGTGTTGACTACGTTAGTCGCAACACAGAACTGTCTAATTACTGTTTACCATTTTCAGCATAATGATTTATTATATATATATATATGTATATATATATATATATAAAATTATCTTTTTATGTACATTCCACATTTCAGATTCCACATGATTAAATGTTTCCTGCATTAGTAACGTACAATAGTTAGCAACAATTAATCAGGAGTTTATTAATATTTTTATTTCCATTCGAGAAATTTCGCATTTTATCCAATATCAATTTCGAGACATATTTTTAATAGATCAGCTTTTCAGCATGTATACATTGAAATTTCTTATTTTCTACAGATATATCATAAGGATAACACTACGTCGATAAAGAAGTACACATTAAAAAATAGAATGTAATCACAGCTGAAATTGATATTTGTCAAATCATCGTTTAATTTGCGAAAGTTTTTCTGAATATCCCTATCTCGTTGGATAAGCACAATATTTTTTAGATCTTGGTTATCTGTGTTTTGTATACGTTACTGAGTTACTGACTCACATAAATTATGGTACATATATCTACTTAAACGACATCTATCGGAAATCTATACTTGTACACACACATATATGTTGACTGTAAGAGCCGGTAATACGTCGAGTCCCTGTGGCGCAGAGGATAGCGCGTTGGACTTCTAATCCAAAGGTCGTGGGTTCGATCCCCACCAGGGATGATGATCACATTATGGGAGTTAAGGGTTTTTTCGTTCTGTCGTTTGAAACCCATTACTTCTTTTTTTTCAAACCATTTTATAAATTGTGCTCTAACCTTTGTTGTTTAATCCTTCGACATATCATTTTCTTTATTAGTTACAGCGATTACAACATTTTTATCCTGAAAAATGCCGTAGAAAAGAAAATTTATACTCTTATATTGATGATCATAATATTTGGTTATTTACAACATTTCGAATTTTGAAATTAATTATTATTATTTATACCCAATATAAGGATTAACTACCCAGATAGCACATTACGTCTTTCAATCGTCGTTCTCTATGTCTTCGCCTCATAAAGATGCCTATTTTACACGTCCAAATAGAAGTCGTTTGGAGACGTCCTTTTTTACAGCTGAATGCAGGCGACATTTATACCTCTCATTTCTGTCGCAAAAACGGCGGCTCCAAGGAGGCGTGTTTACACGTATTTCAGACGTTCTTGAGACGTCTTATTTTAGGACGACGTCTAGAAACAGGTGCCTCGAAAAAGACGTATTTAAGACTTCTTATTTCAGACGTAAAAACGACGTCTGGAAAAAGACATCGCGTGCTATCTGGGATATATAAAATAAGTAGTTATAAGCGGTAGATATAAGAGTTAGGAAATAACCTTCCTCTTTAGAATGAGCCCTCTCTCAACTCAAAATATACTCGTATGAGGACGTAATACGAGCGCCCATGATTGCATTCAATTTCCCCAGATTGAAGCATGAAGGCAGAGTCTAGAGCAAACCTAGAGCTAATTTTAGTTCAACTACTTAGATGAGATGGCGCCTGGTCAGGAGAACTGTCAGCGTAGAATCGTAAAAACATAAAATATTTGGATCCATTAATAGCATAAAAAGAAAACAACGTGTAATGATAGCGAAACTGAAGCGTTAGACTAATGCAAATGTATGTTTATCATGGAGTACACTGATAAATGCTCTAGCAACATCTAGCAAAAAGGTACCCTACTCTCTACCCTTCTAGAGCATTTATATGGTCTAAGGCTTCTTACACCGTGGTTTATATATAATCCATTCTTGAAATGGAAAGTGGTAAAAGTGTTGGAGAAATAAAGGTGGTGCTTTTGAATAGCTGTTCCAACTTCCAACGTGATTTCCTTTCGAGAACAGTTTAAAGATTAGAAGAAATCTTCACGATTTAGAAAGAAAAAAGTACTTGTATTTATTATAAGAATATGTTGCCGTTTAATCTTGGGACACCTGCAACGTCAAGCAATACAAACTACGGATTTGGTCAGAAGTAAATATATATAAATACATTTATATTTTCCTCTAACCTCTCAACACGATATTATAATATATATCGAGAAATTAAATTTATTATATAAAAAACAATTTTTTATAATTTTTCAGGCCGGCAACTGGTTTTAACTTAACTAGTACACCTTTCGGTGCCACTACATCAGCATCAACATTAACTTTTGGACCTACTTCAACACCAGCGACAACTGCTAATCTTAATTTTGGATTTAATAGTTCTCCTGCAGTGTCAAACACGCAAACGCAGTCTACCGGTTTAGTTTTAGGAGCTAATACAAGTACCACAACTACCACTAATAGTTTGTTTCCAACAACAACTATTTCTGCACCGTTATTCAGTGGACTTAGTTTTGGGGCTCCTGCGACAAGCAATAATTTGTCGTTTGGTGTTGCATCTAATATACCCACTACTGGAAACACTACTTTTTCTGCTCCATCTAGTACAAGTACATACTATTCTATTCTAGTACAAGTATACACTACTGTTCAAAAGTATCCATACGCTTGCGAAATGTGTAATAGCAACACATAAAAGTTATATAAGCATCTAAAATAGTGACTAAAATCGATCTTTATTACTTTCTTATGGAATATCTAACGTTTTAAGTTAAAAACTACCTATGTGGAAAGTTACTAATATTACACTAAGATTACATACAAGATTCATTGACGTATCCACTGTGATTAGATATTACCGTTTGCAGTAATTGTGGAAATCTTTCTATTAGTATAGTACAATTTTCTGAATTCGCTCTGCACCTTAGAAATGAAACAAAGTGAAACTTTAAATCCTTTCAAGCACCAAGACCACTCCACTAGATTTCATATTTGTGGATAGCAATTATATTATTGCACTTTCATTATATAATTTATACATAAAAATAAATTCTATTGTGTTATGATACCACAATGTATGTAATAATGATAATTACAAGTGACAGATTTGTTCTAAATATCTTTCATACTAACTTAAATTATTGGGTTGACAAGAAAGTAATTTCGGTATTTTAAGGTGACATAAAAACCGAATTTCTTTATTCAAACAATGAACTTTAATCAACAAAATATTTTCTTATTGTTTTTTGTAAGAGATCATTGAACAAAAGGGAAAATATCTTATTCACTAAAGTTCATTGCTCGAATAAAAAAATTAGGCTCTATTTCACATTAAACTACCGAAATTACTTTCTTGCTAGCCCAATACGTTTTGTAGAGAAAAAGGAAGTCTCCGGATACTTTTGAGTGGTAGTATATATTAGATAAATTGCAATATCTACATATTACTCATTTTTAGCTTCGCTTTTTGGTGCGCCTGCTACCAGTGATGGTTTATTGGGGTCAAAAACAGTTACTAGTACTGCAATTACTACAAACAAAGGATTGGGAGGCTTAGATGTATCTGCGAGCAATAAAGGCCTCTCGCAAGGAAACAGTAATCCAACAACTTGCAAGGAAAATGTTTGGCCACCAGAATTAATACAAACAATAGAAAAATTTAAGTAAGATTTACATCAAATATATTGAAGAAGATTAATATTATATATTAAAATGGAATAAAATTAATTCAACATAAACTTTTACTGTAGGGAATTTGTAAAAGAACAGAAAGTATTGTCTTCCGACATAGCTAGAGGTTCTGCAAGACCATTACATAGATGTGCAGAAGACACAGCATTACTGATGGAAATTTTAACTACATTAGCAGGTTCTGTCCAGCGAGATCGTTCTGCAGCTGATAAATTGAAACAGGATACAGCAAAAGCATTACAAAATGCTGAAATAGCACAAAGAACACACGACACTCCACCAGGATTACAATATGAAAATAATGCACCATTGTTGTTTTTCATGGAATTGGCTGATAATTTCGAACACGATTTAATGCTCTTTAGATCTCAAATTGAATCAACAGAAAAACATATACAAACGATGATGACACCAAAAACTCTAACACCGCAAGGTAATTTTGTTAATGTTTATTTTAATCCCTTGTCTTCCGATTTATTTAACTATTTCAGTGATTAAAACTTTTTTTGTAATTCTTAATTTTCTAAAAAAGGGAAAACGTTATATTTATTGTGCGCTTATATGTTTCCCAATAACTGTACATTAACAAAACCAAAATAGAATTTTATCGATTCTATTTTTTATCATTTTATTCGATTAAAGGAAATTAATAGCATACATATATACACATCTATCACATATACATCACAAATGTGTGCGCGCGCGCGCGCGCGTGTGTGTGATATATATATATATTCTTTTCATTTTATTTTAGAACTAACCATGGCTATGAGTAAACTTCACGAATCATTGGTAGCTGTTGCTGGTAAATTACAGGGAGTGCATTCAAAAGTACAACAGCACAAAGAACAATATCTTAATTTTAGAAAATACGTTCTAAAAGACAATACAAACGTTTTCGAAGATATTAAAATAGAGGGGAGAGCATCTCGAAGTAATATTGGAAAAATTACAAGTGGCCCAACTCCATTTGGACCAGGTATCTTTTTTATTTAAACTAATTAACTCTTTCACTACCGCAGTCGAAATATTTCGCTTCCACGATATCGAAGAAACGATGCTATAGACGAGATATGTCGTGTATCTTTATTATAGGCTTTGCACTCCAAATTCACTCTTTTGCATATCAATTTCAACCATTAAGAATATTTAAAATGAATTATTTATTTATTTAGATTAAATTCAATATTTACATGGACACGCGTGGTCAACGACCATTGCCTCGCTTCAAACACCGGTTCTCGTATGATCACCGAAGTTAGACAGCATTGGACATGACCGGTACTTGGATGGGTGACCGCATGGGTATACAGCATACGCTAGGCGGTGACTTCCTGGGTACCGGCCGCGTGTTGTTGGCAAAAAGGTGTTTCGGAACCCACTGTAATAAAAAGTAGGTCCCGCTGAAAATTAGGCTGAAATAGTCTAAAATTTGGCGATAGCCAAATTTGAAACCCCGAGGGAACCAAATATTATTATACATATAGATACACGTGAACGGTGTCATTACTGCAAGGGAAACATATAAGACTCGATACTACACAATACGCTTTAATAAATACATACACTACCGGTCGAATGTTTGGAATTACTTGCTGATTTTTGTTAAAATCAAATATAACGCTAAATTTTGAAATAATCCATCGTTATTATATCAAATATTAACTAGTTGAATAATATTTCTAAACAAATACCAGTATTTTCTTGTGTCCATAATGCTCTTGTATAGTATATACACCCAATGTAAGACAATGTTCGGAATGCACTTTTCTAAAGGGAGATCTTTGGCAACATTTACAAGAAGCATGGATAAATATCAACTTTGAAAAATTTGAAAAACTAATTGCCAGAATGCGCTGATATGTCAGGCTGTTATTAAAAACAACTGCGGTTTTTGATGAAAGAGCAATTTGAAGAAAAATACGCATTTCTTGATTAAAAAAAATAATACAAAATGTAAAACATACAGCTCGAAAGTTTTTTTACAAGTTAATCGTCCTTGGTTATTCTAATGGCATTCAGTACTTCTTATAAACCTTCTGTTTTTCTGAATTTACGCCGTGATTCCAAACTTTTGGCCGGTAGCGTATGTACTTTCATGTTTAAAATTTATTAATGAGAAAATGGCTACAATAAATATACATATCTACACACAATTTG
This sequence comes from Lasioglossum villosulum, assembly GCA_963971365.1. Lineage (NCBI taxonomy): Eukaryota > Metazoa > Arthropoda > Insecta > Hymenoptera > Halictidae > Lasioglossum > Lasioglossum villosulum. Next base: position 16,143,516 of record OZ020504.1, read on the forward strand.
CATACATTACAAAGTTAATGAATCTGATTCATTGACATTCGTTGACATTTGATTTAATTTTTTGTACAAAAACTTACTTAAAAATATTTATTTGTGAAAGGTTGAATTTGATTTGCAAAAGGGTGAATTTGGATTGCAAAACCTGTAGTGTTTTCGTTTTTATAAGTATTTTCATTGTAAGTTTGACACAAGTAATCGATTTTTCAGACAGCTCATCGTTGATGAAAAGTACTTAAAGAAGATAAATATTGAATACTTCATATTTGACACAAATATAGTTTTTATTGTTTATTTGTGACAGAACACTTTTTACAGAAATTATTGGTTTCCTTCCATGGCCATTTTTTTTTGCAAACACTTTCCATTGCTGGATCAGATTTTTTTTGTGAATTGTAGTTTTGTATATTAGATCTTCTACGTCGATTACGATTATCCCACTACATTCCTTACAAAACAAGAAATAAAAACTCTAATTGTGCAAAATATGGAGTATTTTATAGTTATCATCTTTAAGCACCTCCCACCAACGATGATATGTCTTAAAAATCGATTACTTGTGTTGAATTCTCAAATAGAACACTTTATATTAATATAGAAGATACACGAGATATCTTGTCCATAGCATCGTTTCTTCGACATTGTGGAAAGGTTAATAGTCAAAATATTGTATGTCTTATGTTTGTTCGATATATTATTTATACTTTATTTTTGCAGGAAATAAAAGTTTTCTCTCGTCAACAGCATTAAATTCTAACAGATCTGGAAGTTACGAAACACGAAATCTATTAGGTAAATAAAACGGTTGTGATTTGATGGTATTGATATATATCTATGTTGAAAAGAAAAGCCCCAAAAACAACGTATTTTCGTTGTTTCAACTACCCCATAAACATCTCCTACCTTCAGGTCTTGCGTGGATTTAGTATAAGGTAGATTTACTAACATATAACACCCTTTAGTAGCTAGTAAACTTGTCTATTAATAATGTTTGTAAACTTAATTTACAAATATTGTTTTTTATTTCTAGCCTTGTTTCTCTTATTTGATTTTGACTTTGATTTTGCCTTTCCAGGAAAAATGTAGAGGATCTATTTTAATTTGAGGTATTAAATTTTTACTTCAGTTCTTTTGTGTATTGTCATTTATGGGAAGGAATGTAAATCTTGTGCATCTAACATATTTCTAGTTATACAAAATCATATATATCTTTACTCGTATAATAATAAAAATACGTATATTGTTTTGTACATGGCATCAAGAAACGGAAGTGTATGTAGAGACAATGAATGTTATGCTTGTTATGTAACGGCTATGTCTTTTATACAGGCTGCCCCGCAGTTTCGGGAAATCACCACTTCAGCAGTGGATTTTGCACACGGAAACAAAACAACAAAATTCATAAATATTTGACATTGTTTTCGAGTTATAGCAAGTTTAATTTTTTTTTTAAATTTTTCGATACAATTATTTCAACATAATTCACGTTTTAACTAGAAGAAAAGATCAAATATGACAGTATTTTTTGAACCCTTTCTATTATTTACATGTGCAGATTTCATCGCTGAAACCCTTACGATACACTGCATATGCTTTGGTGCATCTATTTATTTTGTGGTAATGAAGAAACATTTACATTAACTAAAAAGTATAACATTATTCTTTTAATATGTGACATCAAATACAAAAGTTCTTTCGATACTTTATGTAGCTATCATTTTTGTCAATATTCGTAAACACCCACGTGAACGTAATTAAAACAAAATAAAAAAACGGTCTAAAGAATTTTGTTACTTTACAAGTATAATCCTCGCGTAATTTGTATACATAAATGAACGTATGTTTATATCGTGAAACATTTAATAGAAGTATTTCCAATGCAAACAAGTATTGACTTGAGTGAAAAGTTCAATAATCAAAGACGAATTATGAGTTTAAATATTCAGTGAATATACTTAGTTTTTGATGATAAAAAGATCATAATTTTTAAAAATCGTGAGTAAAACCGGCATGTTCGCATTTAAAAAGACACTCAAACAACCATTGAAATGTAAACTGTCTACTGCTATTGTTATTGTAAATAATATATTTCAATAATAATTAATTTATTGGGATTTGTGCACAGCTTTAATTATAGTATGCTAGCTAAACTATCATTTTAAGTAGATTCAAAATAATTCGGTATACATGTTGTTACAGTTTGGAGAAATACAATACCAACATCGTCTGCTACTAACATTAATCTAGGCCCATCATTGAAACCACCAACTGCAAGTTTGACTTTTAATACCCCATCAAATCTTACCGCACCTTTGCCAACAAGTGAATCAAGTTCAAGTTTCCAACTTCAAAAACCTCCTATTGGTAATAAAAGAGGGAAACATTGAATTGCGTCTACATTTATTTTTGTACTACTCTGAATTATACTTAATATATTGTTTTCTACTTTATTTCTTTATTATTATGTAGCATTAATTTTTTCTTATACGGTAACTACCAAGTCTTTTTAATGCCAAGAAAGTGTTTGCGTTTTATTTTTCTATATAATTATATACAAAGAAGCTTTTCACACTTGTATCTACAGTAAGACAATGAATATCTTATGTTAGAAACATAATGTTAAATCGCACAATATTATTTAAAAAATTTTATTTTGCAAATTATTTCATTAATTAGTAAGTTATCGCAAGGTATTTATATTATTTTTATATAATAACCTTATTATAAATATAAAATTATGTTATGTTTACATAAGATGTATTCTAATACGTATATATACATAGAACCTTATCAGGTATAAACAGTATAAACTTTTAAGATTTAGAGCATGGTTGTGGTTTTAGCCTTCTATAACGGTAGAGAGCTATGAGTTTTGATCTTGACGCGTGCTCTCTATACTCTACAGTTACGTACATAATTGATCGCACACACTAACACTAAACCTACCACCACTGGTTAAAATGACTGGTTCTAAATTTTTTATTTTACAGTTATTGAAATAATAGAAATGATTTCATAAGAAATTATTATATAGATACCTTTAAGACCACGTATTACAATAGGAGCCGCACAAAGTCTAAATAAAAGCAGTCTAATTTTCATAAGGGAACATATTACAGTTACTTTTAAGACTCAGTAGGTTTAGTGTTAAATCAGAATAACTTCTTTATCTAAAAATTGAAAACAATGAGAATGTAGCTCCAAGTGCCCCCTTTACGAACCTCTTTTAAACGAGCTGTACATTTGAAAATTGACGAAATTAAAATGATTTGAAGTGGACCACTTGTTGCCAATATGTGTGCTCGTCTGCCACCAATCTGCTGGCAGATTGCTTAATGGAAGTAAACATATTTGTCAATTTCTATAATTTATTCAAAAAATTATAGATTGATGAAATGTAAAATGTTAAAGAATTTCACAAAACTATTTCAGTCACTAAAAATACTTCAAATTATAGAAAGGTACGTGTTTCACTATGCAAATATATTATTTCAATTAAACAGAGATTATTGCATGAAAGAAATTATGCTTGTGTTGATAAGATGACACGAAATACAAATATAAATTCACTCAACATTTACACTTACCTCAGAGACAAGTTATCCACGATTCATTAAAAAAATTGAATGGTTATACAACATGAATTTATTAACAATGCGAATATAACTATAATTTAAGAACAATACCAGATATTTAATACAGTTTATTTTCCTTACACATAGTTTTAATAAATTTTCTGGAATTTATGACATGCTTCAAAACATATTTTTTACGTGTAATATGCAAGGTGGTTCACCTAATTTTAACACCCCTTATATCTTGTTATTAATAATAGAAAAGCATGATTTGGCTTGAGTGCACAAATAGTGTGATAAGCAAAAGATTTTTCTCAAGATCACAGTTTTCGAAATTTCATACTCGACTTTGTTTCTAAATCAGACAATATATTTTTATTATTGTAGGTCAACGACCTATAGAGTATAGAGTGTATCAACACATATCGCCATCTTCATATGATTTTAAATACAAAAAATAAATAATTACGTTAATAAAATAGGTAAAGAAAATTAAATTTAGTAAATGCTTAAAACAATGTTCTTTAACTGTAAGACATTGATGTAGAGTATACTAGAGCCAGGCAACTTCTTCCCCGATATGTACATGGCTGTATACGAATTTCGTTACTAGTGTTTGTTAAAGTTGCCTTGACCTCGGTTATTAAGGGATAGTATTAAAAATACAGTTATATTAGTGTTTAAAGTACAGTGTCATTAAAAAAACATTGATACCCTTGAAATTTCTAAAATTGTATCTTCGACGAGAATATTTTGTTTATCACAATGTTTGCCCTCTAAAACTTAATCATGTCTTGCTTTAACATTTTTTTTCTATTATCAGTAATAAATGAGATATTTATGGTGTTTGAGTTGGGAGGACCAACCTAGATTTATATAATTGATTACATTACTAATAATAGTACTCAATATTGATGGTTTGTGTTACACGATTTTAAAGTATGTATATGTATTGAAATTTTCTATGCCGAAATAACTTTGCACCTAACAACTAAAAATATGACCATTACGAATATGTACAATAACATGTGTAATACTTATGTCTTTCACTTGGTCCCCGTAGCAAAAGAATCTTAAAAAATGAACGTAAAAAATTCATCCTTTTCTTTCATAGTTAACGCGTTACTATAAAATGATTTCCTTGATGATTAAATTGCACCAACTTGTATTATGGGAGTTAACAGATTAAAAGCATCCTGGATATATGAACTTGCATTTGAAGCCTGTACAAAATGAAAATAAAACAGTTTTGTTTGTACACAATTTACACATTAAACTAATATGTACACAATATGGAATATCTTCTTACCTCCATAAAAATTGTTGTTGTTACATTAGCTTTAATACTATTCGGTGTTTCCTTAAGTTTAGAAAGTGTATTCAAGGAATTATAATAAGCATTGGCTAATATTCCAATTTGATTACAAAGAACACGTGTTAATTGGACTAATGCATCGGCTTCATTAACTGTACTTCTATGTTCCTTGATTAAAAGTAGTTCTGCAGTTTTATGAAACCTCTCCACGGAAAAGGCTGTAAATTGTGCCAAAACGGAAATGGATTTTTCAAATATTTCTTCTTCCGTATGCGTTACAGGTGGGGCAAGGTAAACTTCAGATTCCTGGCATACCTAGAAGCAATAGCTAATTTTATATGTTGTACTAACAAACTATTAGGTTATTGCATATGGAATGTCCGATTTTTAACGACATTAAACAAACGCAATTTTGTATACCCAACATATTCTATTTATAAATTTCAAGTATCTTGATTGTATTACGGTAAAAATAAGATATTATGGTCATTCAGATTTTTCATTTACAAGATTGATAGCTTGATTTTGTAGGTCTTTTTTACCATCAACAATTAATTCAACAGTTAATTAATCACCACATTTTGACCAAAATTCACATAAATGTTATTTTTCCAGACATATAAAAGGAATGCACGACAGTCGCGATGGTTGACGTTGAAATAAACTATATTTGAAAGTAAAAATATACATCTAAATTAAAATTAAACATAGAATATTAACACTAAACGTACTGAGCTATAGAAGTAACAGGCACGTGGTTGCCTTATAAAAATGACAAGAATTAATTAATTTAGACTTTGCACGGTTCTTATTTTAATATGTGCTGTAATAAAGATATTTATTAAATCATTTCTTATGAAAGCATCTTTAAAATTGTATTAATTGTGAAATAAAAATATAATTATTATATAAAAGTTTTATATATTAAACCTATAGACTGTAACACAGCATTTCTAGTTCGAAACGTTTTATAAGAGTCGGATTCTAAAATTGGACATTTCATAAGTAACAACCTAATATTATAGTAGCGTAGCACAAGCAAGGAGATTGTAAGCATGTTTGCAAATATGCAATTTTATTTGCATAAAATCAGTTTCGGAAAACATGTTACCACATAGAAAGAAGGTATTTTCAATTATTATGTATCATTGGCATGCATAATTACTTACAGTATGTATTTTGTCATATGTAATGTTAACTCCAAGATCATTAGATATTTCTTGTAGTCTGAATTTCAAATGATTTATATCGCCGTTCTTTTCATTTTCATCATCATCTTCGCCTATATTGCATAATTCTAGAACATCCTGTAACGTTTCTTGAACAGAAGTTAATTCAGTAGTATTCAAGCCAATCAAATGCTCTTGTATTTTAATATTACTTTGCTTCGATAACATTTCAAGTGCTTCTAAATGAACAAGACCTTGGTAATCGTCGAATAAGCTTTCAAAATGTATTTTCCTCATCTTTTGCTTTTCTTCGATTGTTCTCTCAGTTGTGTCAGCTTTTTCTTTAGCTTCTCGGAGAACTTGAGACAAATTTGGTTTCTCTGAATCACTTATAAAAATGGCTCTTTTCTTCTTCAGTCCTGGATCACCTTCCTGTAATACTTCCATGGTCTTTTTACCAATTGCTTCTAATGTGTCCAATCCACCAGACATTACTTTACTTCCAGTTGTTTCAACTAATTTTGTTATCGTAGAAACACCAGATAAGAAATTTCCAAATCCAAAAGAAGAATATTGCTGAGGTTCCTCTTTTGGTTTATCAGCTGCAAATAATTCAAAGTTTATAATATAAAGATACAATAAGAAATTTATTAAAGAGTTAAATGTTTTTAAATTTACTGATCGTAATGATAACATATACACTATAGATCTATCTGAAAAGAATACAGCCACATGTTATCGTTATTCAAATGATTTGCTATATTGATCTTTAATTATAAATATTATTCATTTTCTTTCATATGCACTGTCAATCATAACTTATATGCAATAAAGATTCTTTTCATTGAAGTTCTTTTCATTGTTATTGTAATTTTTTTGTATCAGTATATTTAAAATATTTATATTGGTTTGGAACGGAAGTTCGTAGCGCTTTCAAATTAAGAATCAAAGATAAAATTAAGGTGCTTATTCATATGTTTATTCAATAACACGAGAAGTTATCTTGAAAATGGCAAAAAGTAAAAAAACAGAATAGAAAATATGTTATTGAATAAATCTATAAATAAATATCTAAAATTCAGCTGTCAACTTTCGTTCCAACCCAATAAATATGGAAAAGTTGTTACCAGCAACTACAGAATTTTCTTTATCCTCAGTCTCATTATTCTCAGGTTCCTCCGTTACAGCAATACTTTCTTCTAAAAGTGTAAGTCCATGTGATACATGATTAGTTATCGCAGAAACTCCAACTGTGGCTGTATTTATTAATGAACTGACACCCCAGGTATCCCAGCCCCATCCTGTATATGAAGTTTGCATTTCTTGTCCTGCTAACGACAGTTTTTTTAATATTGGTTGCAATTTTTCTTCTGTTAATTCCTCGGGCAATTCAATTTCATTCCCAAGTCCTTCCCAACCTTCAGGTTTAAATACTTCTTTAAACGTTTTGTCTGATTTCATTTCTTCCGGCATTTCTAATTCAGACAATTCATCTTGTGCCGTAGATGTGGGTGCGTCTGGCTTCTCTGTAGTTACTACATTTTCCTTGTCAATATTTGTTGTTACATTATCTGTGTTCTCTGGAGGATTATTTATACTACTGCCACGTGCAGTAATCTCATCTACACTATTTCCCTTATCGTTTTTATCCACTTTTAAGGTCATAGTGTTTGAGTCTATTGAGTCTTTTACACATTCCTTTGTCTGTGGATTCGACAATGTACACTCGTTCTCAGTTATCTCTATATTATTTACCAGCTGTTCTCCTTCCTCATTATTAAATGCACTTCTAACGTTGTCATCTTCACTCTTTTGAATTGCAACTTCATCGATCGTGTTTTTATTCATTGTATAAACAGTCTTTGATGAACATTTTTTGCTTTCCTCACTGTAGACTATATTTCTGTAGTCGTATGGCGCACGAGGTACAAATTCCGTATCGTCATCAGATTCTGAATCTATCGCTGTCGGTGGAGACCATATTCGTGTTTGATTATTCCTTCTTGCGGATATGTCATGGTTCATCTCCTCGTCAGCACTTTCAAAATCATCGCTTTCAGATGTTGCCATGGTAATTTCACCTTACTGTAGAAATTTTTCTTTTCGATTGAGAAATAACTAGCAGAAACATAAAGTTCCAATATCAGCATCAAAAATTGATGCTGAAACAATTATTTTGAAGAAAATCTTTTCCTAAAAATATTATATAACCTCTAGTGAACACTTGTGCATACGTAGTACAGATCTACGTCATCTCTCGTATGCACAATGAAATGTATCTATATGTATCTATATATGTTAACGTTCACGAACCTTTTAAAACATATATCGTTTAAATACTCGACGAATTTCAAGTAAACCTCTTATTTCTACTTTTTCCATACATTCGTGATAAAACAGCAAGATATTTTTTTGTCAATGTAACAAACAATTTTAAGAGAAATTTAATTTTTATTTTAAATTCTGAGAAACTAGTCGATCGAGTTGTTCTATAATAAAAAGAAATAATGAATCTTTTGCATGTTAGATAAACATTATCGTAGATAATTTAACGGAAAGGCAGATTCTGATCGTACAGAACAACAAGACCGTAAGATCTAATGCGAATAAAGAATTAACAAATAGAAAAAGAATTTCTCGACCTAGTTTGACTAGCATGGAAAATAAATTGGTGAGAGCAATAAAGAACAATTAATTATTCTGTGGGTGCATGTGATATATAGACTGCAGATGTTAATGCATTTATACCAGAAAGGAGCTAGTGCAATTTAAAACAGTGGAAATATTAAAAGACTTTAAGAGTATTAATATATCATTTTGATCACATTAAAATTATTCATGAGAAATATATAAATTTCTATTTAGCTCCTGTGTATTGCAATTGATGTACAAACATTTCATTTTACATAAACATCCGGAGTCTACTTGTAATTATACTCTGTGCATTTTTCTTTTGCACAGTAGTGTATTTTAGAAGAGGCAACCGACGGATCGCAATTACATTATTTAATTCGCCCCGAGCCCCGAATGTTGAACGGTTTCGAGTGCACCTGCGTTTAGACGTTGTGCGATGGCGCCATCAGTGCAGTATGACGGAAAGCATGCGAACTATTGGAAGAGCATCGCGTTCGTTTGTTCCCGTCGCTGTTCGTACACAGCGGTCAGAGACACTGGAGCTATTGCCAAGTGGAGGGGGTAGTTTGTGTGAAAGAGGAAGGAGGGTATAAAGCTGAGAGGGGATTATGTTTGGTTCTCATCGCTATACGCTATACGCTATATGAGTTGTGGCTGTGGCGGAGAGGAAGAGAGAGTGAGCGAGAAGCATTGCCAAGCGCTCACAGTATGAACGTCCAGTGGCATGTTTCAAACACTCAAAATGCTTGTAGTTGGCGCGAGGTTGTAGTATCGTCGAAACGACAGAATAGTTTCCACGTATTCTTGGCATTTTAACCGACGCAACGGTTTTGACACAGCGTGCAGTTTCCTGTTCAGTCATATTCGCTCGAATCCACGAACAACTAAAAGTGTCTTGCGATAACTATAAAACAGTGTCCTATTTTGTGTGCCTAAGTAAAAGTGGAGTGAAGTAGTGTGTAGAGGAAAGAACGCGAGATAAATTGGAACATTTTTCTTTCTTTCCCCGAATTGAACGCTATGCTCGTTTTCAATGGTTGTTGCACAACCAACGGAAATTTTCATGTGAGAAGAAAATGAGAGCACGGTGAAATGTATTGAACAATACACCGGCATATTAACGTGCATTCCTTCGAACGGATTGCGGAATACGATTTCTTGAAACGGATCGCGCGAGTCCTCTGACAAGAGTCTGGACAAAAACTCTTGCGAAGACTGAACGATAGAAAAAGAAAATGTAACGAATCGTCGTGGAGACTGGAAATTTCTTCGGGAACATAATCGATGAGATGCACACCCGATGGCACGATGCTGAAAACGATTTTTTAAAAGGCCACGCTACGTTCGCTGCCGAGGAATCAACGATAAATATGTAAAAAGCAAAACGATAACAGACCGAGTCAAAAAATATGTTTCTATAAAAAGAAGTGATCAAGCGTAATGTGAAATTAAGGCTTTTTGGCGAGCAGGAGACAAGAATGTAAAAGGAAGTGAACCAAAAGTGACACGACAAAAGGGGTGAAAGTGTGGATTATTGCGAATTCGATTGGTTTGTTTTTTTTTTTTTTGGTGCCAGGAAAAACAGTGTAAGAACTGTGTGTTGTTCGCATATAATTTTCTTTTGAAATTTTCGAGTGACCAGTGTTATGTTGGAAAGAAAGTGTTACGATAATGTAACGGGCATCGAAACGCGCTCTGATACAAATGTACGGCCACGATACAGTCTCAAGGCAAGATATCAACAGTAGAATTTTCTTCAACGGCCAGCTATGTTAACGGTGGAATTCCGCTTGAGAGGAATCTGAAGGCGGGGACTCTGACGTCACTCCGCTCATGATAATGAGGTATTCATGATGGCGGAGTAGCGCGCGCGCGCGCGCCCAAGCCCGCAAGTATGTGTCTGTGAGAGTGAATCGAGTGTGCGTGTGTGTTTATTTGCTAGCCGTGTGCGTGTGAGTCCGTACGAGTCCATATTATACCTACGTATTGCACGAGTGAACGTGCGTATGTGTGCGTGAGTGTGTTGGCTGTACGTATGTATGCGTGTACGTATGTACGGTACGCGTGTGTGCATGTTTGTATGTACGTTTGGTATGTGTACACACACAGACACACGCGAATACACAGATACACAGAGTGCCCGTGCATGCATACTTGTTACGCGCCTTTCGTTTCTATATGTGCACATGTGGTGCGCGCGCGCGCGCGTAGCGCATGTGTATAATCAGTGATGTGCAATACATCCCTTCTATTTCCATTCCACTGTAAAGTCCGTGTGTATCACCGCTGCGTTCCTTCTCTTTTACCCGAGTCGAACCAACCTCTTTATCTTTCTCAAGGCATCTGTCTTTGTTTTTTCGTCTATCGATACAGAGTGTATATGGCACGAATAAAGTGTGTTCGTGCGCGTAGATATGTGCTTCTGTTGACTGGTCGGTGATAGAGAATTTTGGATGGATTTAGAGCGCAGTGAAATATGCCAAGGAGACGAAATGGGGAGATACCGCTTCCGGACGGGTGGGACGTCGCGCAAGACTTCGATGGAAAAGTGTATTTCATCGATCACAATACAAGGAAGACAACGTGGATCGATCCAAGAGACAGGTATGTCAGATTTATACGCTCACGTTCGCCGTGTACACGTGTGCACGTGCCAACTAAATATACTCGCACGTACTGCCTGCGAATTTTCTACGTTCACCACCGGAACCTACAGGAGGTCTTTTAAAATCGTGGTTTATTAGGATTTTTGTGGATCGGAACCCGGCACGGTGCAACACAGCGCGTCTGAGTCATAGGAACATAGATGTCGAAATGCAAAATACTTCTGACATTAGATTACCCTCGTCAGAGCGCCCCTTGGGTTTTTCGCGTGTGTGTTGTACTACGTGTACGTGTATATTCATACAGCGAGGACTCGCCGCGCCCGCATTCCAGTCGCCAGGGCCGCTACGCTGCCGGTGAAAAACTTGAGATATCTGGTGATCAGGGTCGAGCTGTAAACAGAATTATTATTTGCCTCTCTTGTATCTTTATTTTTGCATTTGGACAATTCTGATTTTTTTCTTTCTGTTCTACCTAACAAGATGCCGCAGTTACAAATGAAACGACAGAACAACGAAGAATCAATTTTATATTTTATACGGGGGAATTTTCAAAAAGTATCACACACTCTTTTTTTTCTGTGATACCATATCAGATTTATTTCGTTATGCGTACTGTACACGGCACGTACCTTGTACACTATATCCATCATATATGAAAGCTTTGCACAGGTGAAATTCGCAAACTGAAAATAATTTATACATTAACGTAAGAAAATGCGAATTAACAGTCGATTAACAGTTGTTACATAGCGTAATTGCCGATGTTACTGTAAGTTGACTTACTAATGTGAAACTATTTTTAATGTCGTTATCATCTAAATTCAATGGTATCGCTGTGATAGGATCCACGTGGCCGTACTGTCTAAATTAATGTGTACATTCGAGGTGGTAGATTGTAGTGTACATGAACCATCTGACAGAGCGAATCGATGTACAGGAGCTGTGTCGCCATACATGTTACTATACATGCTGTTCCTAACACATACACTCCTGCTCATAAGCTCAAGACACCTCTGGCTTTTAGTAAAACTCAGATATTAACTATGCGTGTAGTTAAAAATTAAAATATGTAAAAACTATTTGGATCAACTTCATGCAATAATTCATTAAAAATTATGAAACGGCCACCCCAATCACCAGATTTGAACTCCGTAGAAAAATTATGGGATTAACTTCGGAAACACATTTATGGGATATTTTAAAACGAGAATGGAATAATATAACAACAGAAAGTACGAAAAAAGTGATCACGCGAGGCCCAGAATAGTGGTGAAAATGTAAATATTTTTTCACTCGTTGGTAAGATTGTTGATATATGAGTGCAGCATCTCTTCAACGATTATTTAATTTTTACAGAATTCGATACAAATACGATCACTGTCCTATTCAAGACTTGCGAGCGGGAGTGTACATACGAACATAACCCAAAAATAACGTTCAGATGATTTTTTTTTCAAATTGCATTGTATGAGAATCTTTAGCCATATGCGAACAAGAAAATTTAATTCGAATATCATTCCAAGAGGAGTACGCAGGAATGATTTCAATTATTTTTTCACGTATAGGTTATAGGTCTATTCACATACATAATAACTTTCACCGGTTCACATCACCGAGCCAAGTAACTTCAACTCGAAACGTTTCACAAAATTTTACACGTATCACAGGCTCTACCGATCCGACTTGTTCACACTATACTATATGTATTGTATTATTGCCTGTCTGGCGGAAACGCCTGACATGCTTACGCACCTGGCATGCGTTAACGCCGTACCAGCATTCCTAGTACGGACAATCCAAACCGGTATAACTTTAGATGCGCGCAAAATTTCGATAAGCGGTCAGAGGAGAAAGAAACAAATAATCAATTATTAAGAAGAAAATTAATATAAAATATATATGATACATAACGTACACCTCGCGTTCTCTTTAAAACATGTCTGGTTACTTTTTGTTCCTACCCTAGTAGCACAAGAATATTGTATAAATATTTTTTTCAAATATTGAAAAAATATTTTTTAAGCCACATTTTTTAATATGAGATAAATATTGGATCTGAATATTGTATACATATACAAGGAATATGAATTGAATATTTGAAAAATATAAGCTAAATATTCAGAGAATATAAACTAGATATTTAAAAAATATAAAGTAAATGTTAAAAAAATGTGAATCCAATATTTTAAAAATATATATTGAATATTTAAGTAACATTCAATAAAATCATCTAATTTAAAAAAAAAAGTAAAAATTTTACTTCCAATATTCAATGACGATTTATTTTATATTTGCAACCAACACTTAATTTGTAATATGAAAGGTGTGTATGTCTTCCAGCATATTCCGGAATACATAATAATATTTTTCCATGATAAACATAAAATATTTCCTGTACATTAAAAAAAAATTCTCTTTCTAATATTACATAAAAATTCATTTCATAATAAGAAAAAATATTGTTGTATATTAGAAAAAAATATTCTATTTCCAATATTAAATAAAGATTCATTTTATAATGAGAAAAAAATATTTTTTTCATAATATGAAATAAAGATTCATTTAATGCTTGGAAAAAAATATTTTTCTCGTAATATGAAATAAAGATTCTTTTAATATTTAGAAAAAAATATTTTTTTCATAATATGAAATAAATATTTCCTGAATATTACGAAGAAAACATTTTTTCCATAATATGAAATAAATATTTCCTGAATATTAAAAAAAAATATGTTTTTCGTAATATGAAATAAATATTGTATGTATATTTGAATATTAAAAAAAGATTGAATCTCTTTTTAATATTATATGAATATGTATACAATATTTTGTGCTACTAGGGTATGGTACAACGCCACGTACTTCGGTAAAACGTATATTTATTTTCTCTTTTATTTATAGTTTTATGTCGCATCAACTGCTAGGTTATTAGCGATATCATACAATAAGTAAGAATAAACTACATTATTTGTTTGATGGGTATTAACCATTTGCACTCGGAATTATTTTTCAATTTTTTGCCAACAACTCTCTACTACTTTAAGCGTTTTATTTGAAACTAGCTGACCTGACAGACGTTGTCCTGTCGAAATTTCAATATATTTGGTTGTGATCATTTTGTGAATTTGTGAAAAGCTGTAGGATATGTGTAAACAAAGTAAAAATGAGAAAATAAAGTATTTCGCAGTGATCATTATAGCAAACAGACATGGATAATGTAAATTCCTATTGAAATATTGATTAAAAACTGCGACGTTCGTTTTTTTGTTGTAGTAATATTGTAGTAATGTAAAACTAAAAGCACTTTTAGTTTTTCCCGAATTTTTATGTTTCCGGGCAACTTTTCCAATTTTTTGTACTCTAAAAACCTGATTCGGACTACACCGAACATTTGAAAAAAAATTTAGCCAAATCGGTCCAGCCGTTCTCACGTGATGTCGCGACCAACGAACAGCATTTCATTTTTATTATATAGAATTACTTTAAAGGAGAGGTCCTTGACTGTTACTTATTTCAAATAATTTTGTTCATTAATTATTAGACTGCGGATGCGCATGCAATTTGCAGTTTTTGTAGATAAATTTTAAGAAACTCGGATCAAATAAGATCTTATTTTCCGTGGTAGATGCCTTCTTAGATCTTAAATAAATTTAAATCGTTCTAAATTCTGCCGTATTTTATATCCTAGCATTTTTTGAAAATTTTCAAAAGCTATAGAGATCCGCAGTCTAGTGATCACGCTTTACACATACAACCCTAGTAGCACAAAAATATTGAATGTTTTTTTCAAATATTGAAAAAATATTTTTTAAGCCACACTTTTTCACATGAGAAAAATATTAGATCTGAATATTCTATACATATAGAAGAAATGTAAATTCTATGTTCAGAAAATATAAGCTAAATATTCAGAGAATATAAATTACATATTTAAAAAACATAAAGTAAATATTTAAAAAACGTGAAACTCATATTTAGATAACGTTCAATTAAATCTTCAAATTTAAGAAAAAGTTATAACAAAAATTAGATACTATAATATAATAACACTACTTTCTGTGCACTGCTCGAGGGAATATTTATATTTATATTTATCTTCGTCTTCGAAAGGGGTTTATTGAAAATACAGAATTATTGTATGCAGTTAGAAAGATTAATGGTTCGGGGAATGCTAAATTCGTAGGCCCATACATTTTTTTTGTGCAACTGTGCATGTGCAATTAACAATTGCATCATTTCTTTAAGTAGAAATGCATATTTTTTGTTGTACTAATCGATTTCACTGTTTATTCTGTGTAAAAAATGATTACCATAGCAAAAAATTATTAAATTATCTTGTTTTCAAGATACTTAAAAATTTCTATTTCTAATATTACATAAAGATTTATTTTATGAGAAAAAATATTTTTTTCATGGTATGAAATAGAAATATTATTTGTATATTAGGAAAAACTATTCTATTTTTAATATTAAATAGAGATTCGTTTTATAATGAGAAGAAATATTTTTTTCATAATATGAAATAAATATTATATGTATATTAGGAAAGAATATTCAATTTCTAACATGAAATATAGATTCATTTAATATTTAGAAAAAGATATTTTTCTCGTAACATGAAATAGATATTTCCTCCATATTTATAAAATAATATTCGTTACTTAATATAAACTAAATATTGTATGAATATTTGAATATTAAAAAAAGATTGAATCTCTTTTTAATATTATACGAATGTGTATACAATGTTTTGTGCTACTAGGGAAAATGATGGATTTCTACGAAATTACATAGCCCCGTGGAACTCGATCACGGCAAGATATTCGATTCGTTAATATTGTTTAAATTATCTCAGCTATAAGTGTAAAAATTTAAGTTAGTAAAGATGTTTTTCTTTAAAATTGTAATTCGAACAACATTGTAGATATGGACATGGGCCAAACCTCTATTTATATATGAAACTTTAAGTTTAATCTAAACAATACTGGTTTTACTAATGTAGCTTTTATTAAATTGTTGCAATTAATGTTCTCAATTTTCGAACTGACAAATGGCTACTTAGAACTGAATGGATAGGCTGGA
The DNA here is from genome assembly GCA_963971365.1 of Lasioglossum villosulum. Lineage (NCBI taxonomy): Eukaryota > Metazoa > Arthropoda > Insecta > Hymenoptera > Halictidae > Lasioglossum > Lasioglossum villosulum. The sequence goes on from OZ020504.1 coordinate 16,159,894, forward strand.
TATTTTTTCTGCAATAAGTTGAAGTGGGATAAGTGCAGACTAGTGTTTGTAAAGTTGGATTTTAAACTTGTGTATTTTCAGTCTGGTATGTAAATACTTACCGCTGTTGGTATCAAACGCTTTGTACAAATATTTCAGGTAAATTTTTTTTGATAATTTTAAAAATTCTTGAAAAATTTTATGTACAATTATTATCAAATGTTTTGCATAATTTTTCTTGAAAATTTTCATTTTGATAGGATCTTGTACAAAATGTCAACTACTCTGCACTTTCCTCCGAAAATGGGCAAGAGCGTAACTTATTGTTATAGTTAGAAATTCTTTAAAACCTTGTTTCATATGCAACAGGGCAAGAGCAGAATTAATAACAAGTCTGCTATAAAATGCTTCCTATTGCATTAAATTATATGGTTCTTTTTATATTTATCCATTTTCAAACAAACAAGTACTTTTTGCTGAAATATGAAAGGGGATGTGAAATTATTAGAATAATTTTGTCGCTACAAATATAGTAAATAAATATACAGGGTCATCCGTTTTTAAACGGACAAACGTAAACCAGCTATAAAGAACCCCAAATGGAACAAGTTTTACCCCTGCCACTTTTTTTGTTTCGGCCTTGATTTCTAGAAAATTGCAAAAAACCATAATTTTTTTAGTTCACATTAACTTGAATATCTCGGGACTCCAGTGATGAATCTTGATGATTCTTGATGATGAGAAAAACTTCGAAAAACTTGGATTTATGCGTAATCAACCGTTTAAGTCAAGACAAAAAATAACAAAAAACTATTAACAAAATTCAAAATTTTAAGATTTTTCAAAAATTAACATAAACTATTTTTTCGAAAACTGAACGTTTTTACTAACTAAAGTTAGTAAACAAAGAAAAAATCATCAAGATTCATCACTGGAGTCCCGAGATATTCAAGTTTATGTGAACTAAAAAAATTATGGTTTTTTGCAATTTTCTAGAAATCAAGGCCGAAACAAAAAAAGTGGCAGGGGTAAAACTTGTTCCATTTGGGGTTCTTTATAGCTGGTTTACGTTTGTCCGTTTAAAAACGGATGACCCTGTATAGTAAATAAATATCGCTACAATACAAAAAATAAACTGAAATGGTGAACATGAACTGTCTAATACGCATTTACCTATGCATTTACCCCACCGTGGATAGTCAGCACATGCCCCATGTACTAATATTTAAAAATAAATTAATAAAAATTGTCTATTGAATGTAAATTTACATCAATATTTTTTGCACTTTCCTAAAATAACAACAAAGGATATATAATTAAAAAACTAATAAAAATATAATAAATAAAGAACTTATGAACTATTGTTTCACGACTATTTAGCACGAGGAAATCACCATTATTCTTCGGCGACATCTATGTCGAATAGTTTATATTAACTTATAGTTCATTAATAAATACAAGCTAGAGAAATTTGATTCATATTACAATAAAAATAACCATATGAACTTGCCCTGTTTAATAACTTATCTGTTTACTTCGCCTTATCTGTGAAATGCCTTTTTGCATTTCTCACAAGTGTCGTAATGTAACATTCATAATTTGAGATAATTGCCAAAGTTACAAGCATCTACACCTTCTCATGACTTGCACTCCTTGATTCATCCGCTTATAAAAAAAACAGTCCGAGTAAGCAATAATCGCTAATGAATGTCTGATATCCCTCTTGCTTACCGTACTTTCTCTCATTGTCGACTAATGTGCATTGCATACAAGTACGCACTACCGTATCAACCTTATTATTCATTTTTGGGAACCAGAAATCTCGTTGAATCAAATTTTTGGTCTTATCCGGTGAAAAATGATCTTGATTGTGCGCCCGTCGAATTATACTGTCCTATAATTATCTAGGAACTCCCATTGAGGGAGTAGACTTTCTCATTTGTCGATAATGCAAAGATTGGGCTAAAAGATCAATCTAGCCTGAGATTGACCTCAAAAGTCCTATTTACGTTTACGAGGTGTAATATGTCTTATTCGGAAAAGTAATTGCCTCCTAGAATTTAGTCTCCCACTTGTTGAATTAAATAATTTCAACAGTTGTACTGAGTTGTGCTAAGTTTGTGCTACATTGTGCTCGAATATTATAACTACAATACAGAAAATGAGACTAAAAATTCACAAAAACGATTTTTTGATTAGCCCCTCGCTTTTCATTTTTTTCAATAATTCGTAGTTTATTAGTTTTCTTAAAAAAATAGTTTCTTTTTGTTCTTTGAAATTTGAAAATTTAATGTCTTATTTAAAATATTTTGATTACAGACGCAATTTCAATTAATTTTCTTGAAAATGGTTCAAATTAGAACCGAAACGTCGAATTAATTTATAATTAGCAAAATTGCTTAAAGTAGTTTAGTGATCTAACCGTAGCGCCGAGATCATTTTGCAATTGTTTTTAACAATAATACGATCGAGAAACACAAGTTTAATTGCAAGTAACACTGTAAACAATAATTTTTCGAAAATCTTTTTTGCATATCATTTCATAAACTAATGCTTCTAATTAATTATAAAAAATCAAGTCATTTGGTACAATTATAAAAAAGTTATTCCATTTTAAAAAGTGTACGAACACTTTGTACATCCACTGTCTGGTCCACGTAACTTGTTCTCACCCTCAATAACTTCCAAAGTATGCATTGTATGAAAAAACCTTTTTTTCAGAAAAGTTGTATGGTTTGGAGGGATACATTATGTAATTCATATACTTTTTTTGTAAGTGGAGGCGTTTCGGAGATTTGATGATCAGCTTTGTTTTTTAAAATGGAATGCTATATTTTTTTATGCCAAAATATCGAAGAGCGTTAAATTTTAAGTATAAAAGCACTGACCTTCATTAACCGTCAACCTAATTAGTTAACGAATAATTTCACTTCGTTTCTGACCCATATTTTATTTATGAAAGATTAACGGGACAAGAATATTCGAATTTTGTACGTGATATTTTACCAATTTTACTAGAAAATGTACCATTAAATATCCGCAGAGACATCTGGTACCAACATGATGGTTATTCTGCACATTATGCACATGCAGCAAGGCAAGTGCTGGACAGACAATTCCCAATCAATGAATTGGTCGTGGTGGACAATTTCTGTGGCCACCACGTTCGCCAGTTCTAACGCCGCACAGTGGGCTGGATGCCCAATTTGTGCGGTCAAAGCTATTTAAAAATTCGCTGAATATTTAAACTGCTGTAACTTTACTAAAATTTATCAAAATTGTACGAAGAAGCAACCATTTTAAAGCTTGAGATTTCTACTGTTTGTACTATATATCGTTTTTACTCAAATCGATGTTTCGAGTGCAAAATCTGTCCATAAACAGGAGTGTATCAGATTATAAGGTTTGTAGCTATTTTTCAATCAAGTATTGCGGATAATAATCAATATTTTAGCGTTATTCATCTAATTTATGTCCACTATCAACAAGTATAATCGTTTACAATTAAAATATCTTTTAAAAATAATTAGTACAGAGAATGATCAATATTTTTACGTTATTCATCTAATTTATGTCCACTATCAACAAGTATAATCGTTTACAATTAAAATATTTTTTAAAAATAGTTAGTACAGAGAATAATCAATATTTTTACGTTATGCATTTATTTTATGTATACTATTGAAAAGTATAATCACTTACATTTAAAATTTCTTTTTAAAATACTTATTATAAAGAATACTGTTTTTTTTAATATACAGTAATGGCGAAAAGTATGCATTTTCCAATAGGGAGTTCTACATATTTAAGAAATTGAAGGTGACCTTCACGTGATTTGCAAACGTCTATCCCAGGTCAAATCAATGACACAATTTTATGTCCCCCATGAAACCATACAACTTTTGTCTGAAACATTTTTCTCCAAAATGCTTCATTTCCGAAATATACATCTGTTACACTTTAACTGGCTCATCCTGTATATTATTTAAATTTCATGTGTGTACAGTTTTCTTATTTTAGTGTATATTCTATGTTTATTATTATTAGTTATCATTTATGATATACAGAGTATTCGACTACAGGTGGGAGAAAATTTAAGGGTTGGTTTTTAACGATGATATAAGACGAAAATAAAAAATTAAAAAATTGCGATTTCGGCTTCGTTATTTAGCTATTAACAACGCGACAGTCACGTATCAAGTGACAGATGCATGCATAACTTGGTTCTGATTTGGGGCCCCAGCGAGGTGAAAATGTTTAACAAATCGTTGGACAACATTGAACTCTTTGACGCACAAAACGTACACTTTTATTAGACGCGTTGTTGATTTTTAATTGTTACTGCTAAATAACGAAGCCGAAATCGCAATTTTTTTATTCTTCATTTTCGTCTTATATCGTTGTTAAGAACCAACCCTTAAATTTTCTCCCACCTGTAGTCGAACACCCTGTATGTGATATATGGTATGTGAGAAATTCTGCGATTTTCGATAGCCATTTTTTCATAGATCAACTATAAAACACGGAGTAGAACGTAGCAGGAATCAATTTTTCTAGCATCATAATCAGAAATCTTCAAAGGACACAATGGCACAGAAACGAACATTGGGACTCACTTTGAAGTATAACAAAATTATTACCAAAGTCTTAGAATCATAAAAAAATGACTGAATCGTTGGTAGCCTTTAAATATTAATAACTACAAAAATGAAAAAAAAACTGTAGGTCTCGTCGCGAAATAACCTTAGCTAAGAATTGAAGGCCACGTCAAATAAGAAAAAAAATTCAGAGTGCAGTTTCCTCGTTGATTAATAGATTACATCGGTGTATAAACGTGAATGGATAACATTTCGAGCATCTACGTTAGTATAAAATATGTTTATGATATCGGCGCCAGGTTCGACCATTTCAAGAAGAACAACAAATATGCAATTTAAGTATTTAAGTTTCTCAACGTTTCGATCTCAATGTGGATCGTTACCTGGCGCCGATATCATGAACATATTTTATATTTCAATTTTCGATCGATAAGAATTATTTCCTTTATCTACGTTAGTGAACGAAAGAAGTCCTACGGAAATATTTGCTGGCATTGAATCTCCTACTTGATATAATGCACAGACCCTTTTCAAGAAACAAAATTAAATAATTCGTGAACTATTATTTTATTAATGTTACGGCTAATGAAGGTCAGTACTTCTTTACTCAAAATTGAATGCTCTCCGATATTTTGGCATAAAAAATATAGAATTCCATTTTAAAATACGATGTTGATCTTCAAATCTCCGAAACAACTTCAGTTACAAAAAAATATATGAATTACATAATGTGTTCCTTCGAACAATACAACTTTTCTAGAAAAAGTTTTTTCATACAGTGCATACTTTGAAAGTTATTGATGGTGAGAACAAGTTACGTGGAGAATAACCATCGTGTTGGTACCAGATGTTTGTGCGGATATTTAATGGTACATTTTCTAGTAAAATTGGTAAAATATCACGTACAAAATTCGAATATTCTTGTCCCGTTAATCTTTCATTAATAAAATATGTGTGAGAAACAAAGTGCAATTATTTGCTAACTAATTAGGTTTACGGCTAATAAAGGTCAGTACTTCTTTACTCAAAATTGAATGCACTCCAATATTTTGGCATAAAAAATATAGAATTCCATTTTAAAAAACGATGTTGATCTTCAAGTCTCCGAAACCACTTCAGTTACAAAAAAATATATGAATAATATAATGTGTCTCTTAGAACAATACAACTTTTCTAGAAAAAGTTTTTTCATACAATGCATGCTTTGGAAGTATTAATATAATGGTTAATGTTTTCAGCGCAAGGTTTGATCGTTTGTTACTAAATTCTATAAAGCAATTTTGCAAATTAAATTAAATACTAGACGTTTTGATCTTTGATTAGATTGTTTTCAAGATTAATTATAATTGCGTCTGTAAAATATTGTATAATTTTAAGAACACTTGATGAAATTAGTTATAATATATTTAATTCAGAGAAATTACCTACTTGCTTTGTGATGAAATTTAATAAATTCTTTAATACTGTGAAGCACATGTTAAACACATGTTGGTTATCGAGACACTGAGATAGAACCTGAACATTCGGCAAGAACGTATCAAATCAGAGATTGAGGTCAGACCATTCAATATTTGGCGGTAAATTTGAAATATTTTCAACCGTAATTATGTTTTTAAAACCACTTTTAACTGCCTATATATCGTATTGATATACATTGACATTCAACTTTCTTTTCAATTATTACATACAGCTATCTCACATACAGTTGTATGTGAGAACAAAGCTGATATTAATTCACGTGTTAAAGCAACAAAATGGAAGTTTTTAATGGAAGTTTTTAATTAGAAAAATTCATCATAGAATGTTCCTGATTCAGTAAGATTTACGCTACGATGTTTAATCATATGAATTGTTTCCAACAACAATCTTTGGTGTACATTTGCTTCGTTATTTTTACATTCTTGAAATCAAATCTATGATCAAACTCAATTCAATGTCTCGTCAATGGAGTATGCTAAATTTGTTCACGTTTGCCCAATGTATATCCGACTACATCCCATACATGGTATTGAATATACTATATTGCAACTTTTTAACAGTGGTAACTTATATAAAATAGTTACTGCTATCGGCGCACAGGTTCGATCAAGAAAAAGACAAAGCAAATTTGCTTTGTCTTGTGGTAATTTATCTTTGACTGCTGGAAACAAAGTATTTAAAATAGTATGTATCCCTACTTTTCGAAGTATCCTTCTAATATCGTTGAAGATGTTATCATCATAAGGAACAACTGCGGTGTTTTTCCAATTAATTGGCCCCATTTTTCTAAATCTTTCTTCTTTTCGTTTTTCAATCAGTAGAGGGTGATATATGTATTTCAAAAATACGTTCCTTGATGATAATAGACTTAAAATTCATAGAGTACCCGTTATGTTTTAACACCTTCTTTATTAACAACAAATTATTGGATCTAAACTCAGGATCCGATAGCAGGATAGCACGATCTATTCAACCTTTGATTACCCACTTTATGTTGCATGGGATGGAACTAACAGAAATTAACATATCTACCTGACTAACTTGATTTAAGGTAAAGGTACTAGTAGTTGACCAGTTAAGAGAAGTTCTCCACGCGAACAATAGTATCTACTTACTCTGTAATCAAATAGCGAGAGTCGATGCCTGAAGACACTATTTAAGTCTTCTAAATTATGTACCAAGGCCACTATTTAAAAAAAGTTTACTTATACAAAGTTAAGAAATGTATTTAAAAATTCAGTAATTGCTTCAGAAGTTGACCACTTTTGAAAATGAAAAATCTAGTAATTGACCTCCTTTATTCGTTAGTAGTTGACCACTTATCATCATCATTTTCATTATCAACAGAATCATTTTACTATAATTTAGTTTCAACAATTACCAGCACAAATTACAATTAAAGAATGAAATAAGAAATAAAACAAATCAATTCCATAAAAAGTTTAATTGAGGAACAGAGTAGATGTTGCAATAGAGAATATTATTAGAGAAATTTAACCAACAGATGGTATGGCATCCGAGGTTCACTTTCATCAAAAGTATATAGCTTATAAAAATCTTATTTTTTATGTTTTCCTATAAAATGGTCAACTACTCGTACATGGTCAATTACAGGTACCTTTACCTTATGGAACCAGTCAGTTTTTAACTTTTTTCCTACTCTAATTGCACTGATGTCAAGAAAATTGAGACTTGAATTGTTTTCAATTTCATGTGTGAAACCTAGTCTTTGATGAAAACTATTGAATGTGTTCAACACAATTTAGAACTGCTCAGATCTTATAAAAAACAAATTCAAAAGGTAATTTCGAAATACAAATCTCTTCTAAAGTTTCCATTACAAGATTTGCAATCACTGTGGAAATTGGGGATCCCATAGCTGTTCCAAAAACTTGTTTGTAATATATTCCATTAAACATAAAAACATTTGCTTCTAATACAAACTTGACTGTCTGGACAAATTCACCACGTTGCATAAAGGAATAGTAGTATGTTGTTTTATTTTATCCCAGCGACAATCTAACACCTGTAAAGCTAAGTCAATTGGTACATTGGTAAACAAGGATGTTACTACCCTAGTAGCACAAAAATATTGGGTAAATGTATTTTTCAAATATTGAAAAAATATTTTTTAAGCCACACTTTTTCATATGAGAAAAATATTAGATCTGAATATTCTATACATATAGAAGAAATGTAAATTCAATGTTCAGAAAATATAAGCTAAATATTCAGAGCATATAAATTACATATTTAAAAAACATAAAGTAAATATTTAAAAAACGTGAAACTCGTATTTAGATAACGTTCAATTAAATCTTCAAATTTAAGAAAAAGTTATAACAAAAATTAAATACTATAATATAATAACACTACTTTCTGTGCACTGCTCGAGGGAATATTTATCTTCGTCTTCGAAAGGGGTTTATTGAAAATACAGAATATTTGTATGCAGTTAGAAAGATTAATGGTTCGGGGAATGCTACATTCGTAGGCCCATAGATTTTTTTTTGTGCAACTGTGCATGTGCAATTAACAGTTGCATCATTTCTTTAAGTAGAAGTACATATTTTTTGTTGTACTAATCGATTTCACTGTTTATTCTGTGTAAAAAATTATTACCATAGCAAAAAATTATTGAATTATCTTGTTTTCAAGATACTTAAAAATTTCTATTTCTAATATTACATAAAGATTAATTTTATGAGAAAAAATATTTTTTTCATGGTATGAAATAGAAATATTATTTGTATATTAGGAAAAACTATTCTATTTTTAATATTAAATAGAGATTCGTTTTATAATGAGAAGAAATATTTTTTTCATAATATGAAATAAATATTATATGTATATTAGGAATGAATATTCTATTTCTAACATGAAATATAGATTCATTTAATATTTACAAAAAGATATTTTTCTCGTAACATGAAATAGATATTTCCTCCACATTTATAAAATAATATTCGTTACTTAATATAAAATAAATATTGTATGAATATTTGAATATTAAAAAAAGATTGAATCTCTTTTTAGTATTATATGAATGTGTATACAATGTTTTGTGCTACTAGGGTAGTGTCCTTGATTTCTCAACATTTTGCATTTCTCGAGAAATAAGAAATAAGACTATATTCCGCGAGAATTCTTGAGAATTCTCTAGAATTGTCAATAAAATAAAAAATATTGGAATGCTTCCCTAGTAGCACAAATATATTGGGTAAATATTTTTTCCAAATATTGGAAAAATATTTTTTAAGCCACACTTTTTCATTAGAGAAAAATATTAGATCTGAATATTGTAAACATATACAAGAAATGTAAATTGAATGTTTAGAAAATACAAGCTAAATATTCAGAGAATATAAATTACATATTTAAAAAATATAAAGTAAATACTTCAAAACGTGAAATCCATATTTAAACAACGTTCTATTAAATCTTCAAATTTAGAAAAGTTATAACAAAAATTAAAAACTATGTATAATAAACACTATTTTCTGTGCACTGCTTGAGGGAATATTTATCTTCGACTTCGGAGGGAGCTTATTAAAAGTTCAAAAATTTTTTATGCAGTTAGAAAGATTAATGGTTCGATGAATGCTACATTCGTAGGCCCACAGATTTTTTTTAGGTGCAATTGTACATGTGCAATTAACAATTTCTTGTTGTACTAATCGATTTCTCTGTTTATTCTGCGTAAAAAGTTATTAGGGTAAGGTAAAGGTACCAGTAGTTGACCATTTTATAGAAAAACATAAAAAATAAGATTTTTATAAGCTGTACACATTTGATGAAAGTGAACCTCGGATGCCATACCATCTGTTGGTTAAATTTCTCTAATACTATTCTCTATGAACTTGCAACGTCTACTATGTTCCTCAATTAAACTTTTTATGAAATTGATTTATTTTATTTCTTATTTCATTCTTTAATTGTAATTTGTGCTCGAAATTGTTGAAACTAGTAGGACGTCAATTACTAGATTTTTCATTTTCATGAGTGGTCAACTTCTGAAGCAATTACTGAATTTTTAAATACATTTCTTAACTTTGTATAAGTAAACTTTTTTAAAAAAGTGGCCTTGGTACATAATTTAGAAGACTTAAAGAGTGTCTTTAGACATCGACTCTCGCTGTTTGATGACAGAGTAAATGGTTACTGTTGTTCGTGTGGAAAACTTCTCTTAACTGGTCAACTACTAGTACCTTTACCTTACTATAGCAAAAAATTATTAAATTATCTTGTTCTCAAGATATTTTCGAAACCTGTATTTATTGTGGTCCCGTTTATGTGGACCTATATTGAAAATTTAAAAAATACGTTTCGTGGATCTGGGTCAATTAAATATGTTTTGAAAATTTCGTAAAAATTAGTCGATGTTGCGATGAGCTACAAACGTTTAAAGATGGTAAAAATAAAGATTCTTACATCTTTTAACCGTTGTTTTTTTCGCATCAACCGATTTCGACGAAACCTTTACAGTGTACATAATGACACAGATATGTAAAATGAATTTTTAACATTTTCAATATACAATAGGAGTCAAAAGTGAGTATACACCGTGAGAACACAGCATTTATTTAACAATTATTGGATATGTGTTACATTAATGGCAAAGTTATTTGACGAGCATAAAGTTTAGATTGAAGACAATTAAATGTAGAAAACGTCATTCAATCTAATACATAATATTTCAGAAACAACATAAAATAGTTGTGGATCTGTAAAAATTTGAATGAAAAAAGTGAGTATACACTGTTAATTAAGAATGATTTATCTTCAATTATTAATAAAATTTCGTACATTTAATGTTTTGTTGGTCCACCTTTCGTTTCAATTGCGGCAGCTAATCGTCTTGGCACGAATTCAACCAAGTTACATCTTGTTGAAACAGAAATATCATTCCATACTTTTACTAGTTCGATTTTTTGATTGATCTCTTATCCAGCGCATTTGACTACTGAGAAACTCCGTCTTTGCATTATCGAGAAATAAAAACCCGCACTCTTGCAATCTTGAAAATGAGTCTACGCCTATAATAAGTGAAGCGATAAAATTCCATGCTGTGCAATTATCTATGAATGAAATAATTTCACGTTTTCCTTTTGTCATTTCTTTGTTGATCCGAATTGGACAGTTCGAAAATAATTCAGAGGTCATAACTTTTTATTTACCGCATAATCTAGTGGAAACGATTTATAAGTCGCAGAACATTGTGCTTTTTTTGATTTTCCAATGAGTAATGGCTCAAGTATTTCTGTCCCGAACGTATTCACTGCTGATAAAATTGTAATTCCATTTTGCAGCATTTATCTCGGTGACATTTTTCATCCTTGAACAAGCATTCTCACGTTGTCTCAGGAAGACATTTACAGCATCAAGCTGTTTCGTCTGGATTAATTACAATTCTTGGGCTAATAATCTGACAACAAGTTGTTCAAATCGGTTTGCCATTGGTTGCAAACCTCGCGATTCACGCTTACACTTTTGACAAGCATAATTTACGGGAGACGACGTTTCCTTTTATCCTAAACATTTATTTTTCTAACCAACTATGTATTGTTATCTCCAGAGATATCATGTCCCGGGGATTTGGCAAACGTATCAGCTTTCTTTTTTAATATTGATCCTTCTATAGTTGCAGTTTCGTCTCCGGATTGTTTAAATCATTGTAGTGATTTAAACAACTTTCAATATCAGAAAATCTTCTACATATTGTTCTTTTTCTAATTCTATCTAAGAAACTAGCTCCTGAGATCTTCTACACGATTTCTTCCCCGTTTTCATGGATTGTTGCTAGAATGTCAATAGGTATCTTAAGGTCAGTAACAATATCCTTCTCCTTTCTTGATCCAGTTTTTATTGCTTCGATCACTTTGATTTCGCCAGCCAATTAATGAACGTTTTCGGCTTGCGTTTAAAATTCATCTTGTTAGATTCAGAGAAAAGAATGAGAAACGACAGAACTGTGCTTGAACTTATTCATTCAATCTTTCACAGCCAACTGCATTTGTGATCAAGATGCACGCACTGCTTAAAGAAGTAAACAATTGACGATCGCGGAACCGTTGTACCTCTTGGATCGATTGACTGATACATATGTAGAAGGAAACTTGGACTTGTAGAGGTCGGAGTTCTTCTAAATTCGAGTTTCAGAGGTAAAGTGCATCATTTAACAATCTAATAGGCGATTAATGGTTCGGGTAGAGGAAGTTTTTTCGAGGTTCTAGGGTTTTTACAGTTGTGAGGAAAGAAATGATGATAACTATCGTCTTTTAGAGGTTTTCGAGTTATCGTTGTTCCACTGTATTACAACCAGTGGCAAAAGTTTCCGATCGGAGGCATTGATACGGATTTTACAGAAAACATTCATGTTTTAGTAGAAGGATTAAGTACCATTTTATGAAGTTAACTAATGGGAAATTAAAAGACTTATTGAAGAATGAAAAACAATAAAATAACACCAGCATCCATTTCTTATAACAAAGAAACGAGAAAAGAAGAAAGAAATTATGATAACTATCGTCTTTTAGAGGTTTTCTAGTTATCGTCGTTCCACTGTATTACAACCAGTGGCAAAAGTTTCCGATCGGAGGCATTGATACGGATTTTATAGAAAACATTCATGTTTTAGTAGAAGAATAAAATACTATTTTATGGAGTGGACTAATGGGAAATTAAAAGACTTATTGAAGAATGAAAAACAATAAAATAACACAAGCATCTATTTCTTATAACAAAGAAACGAGAAAATAAACAAAATGTTACACGGAAGAAAGTTTCCGACTGATAGAACTCCTGGAAGAAAGTATTCGATTCGATTTACGATGTCCAACACTTAAATCGTTCAACAATCATGGTTGGGTGATTCTTATAATTTTTTGCGCTGATTCCGAATCTACCCTTAATAATTCCCCTAGACGCATAGTCTTTGAGAAACATGATTTGAAAAAAACATTATAATTATAAAAGATATTAAATTGTTGTTTGCAGCAAAAGATTCTGTAGACTTTCCCGAATACAGTGATATCCAATATTAATACATTATGAATGTTTAAAAATGTTTAAACAATCGTTAAAGATGGAGAGACACCGCTTTTACACCAATTTGTGAGGATATTTTTCAGTTTATCTTATAAAATTAGCCCTAGTAGCACAAAATATTGTATATACATTCATATAATATTAACAAGAGATTCAATCTTTTTTTAATATTCAAATATTCATACAATATCTATTTTATATTAAGTAACAAATATTTTTTTTAAATCTGCAGAAAATATCTGTTTCATGTTACGAGAAAAATATTTTTTTCTAAATATTAAATTAATTTTTATTTCATATTATGAACAAAATTTTTTTTTCTTATTATAAAATAAATCCTTCTGTAATATTACAAACTGAATATTTATTTAATATGAAGAAAATATTTTATGTTTATCATGGAAAAATATTTATTCTGCGTAAATATAGTTTACGCAGAATAAACAGAGAAATTGATTAGTAGTAACAAAATCGTGAATTGCATATGCACAGTTGCACCTAAAAAAAATCTGTGGGCCTACAAATGTAGCGTTCTCCGAACCATTAATCTTTCTAACTGCATAACAAATTTCTGGATTTTTAATAAGCTCCTTCCGAAGTCGAAGATAAATATTCCCTCGAGCAGTGCACAGAGAGTAGTGTTATTATGTATAGTTCCCAATTTTTGTTATAACTTTTTCTTAAATTTCAAGATTTAATTGAACATTATTTAAATATGGGTTTCACGTTTTTTAAATATTTACTTTATATTTTTTAAATATGTAATTTATATTCTCTGAATATTTAGCTTATATTTTCTAAACATTCAATTTACATTTCTTGTATATGTATACAATATTCAGATCTAATATTTTTCTCATATAAAAAAGTGTGGCTTAAAAAACATTTTTCCAATATTAAAAAAAAACATTTACCTAATATTTTTGTGCTACTAGGGAGGGTCCAGCGTGAAATCGAACTATATCACGCGATAGAGCAGACTTTTCATCTCGAGAAATCACCCTTTGAAGTTAGCAACATCGACGTTTCCTCGAACCAGAAAGCAAAATACAGTAATGTCGCGATAGTTGCCGCAGGAGCTGTTCTCTGGAGCGACAACTTCCAAGACAACTGCTCGTATTTTGATTTATGCCTGGCCTGTACAGTCTACCGCGCCGAGACATCAATCGAAAGCCGAACGTAGAGAAGGACAGAATAATCGCGTGGCCGAGCGTGTTGTCGTCGCCGGCACAGTTTAAAGGCCCGCGTGTTCTCACAATGTAATGCCAATTAAAAATGCTTTATTCTCCATTATCTTTTTATGAGATTTTACTGGCTTGTTCCTGGCAAAATTCTGATTAAAACAAGACCAAACACGGTATAATTTGGCCCATCAGTAATGTACTTACAAGAAGGACAGCGTGTTTGATCTATGCCGGCGACGGCGACTCTTCGCGTCTCTTTCTTTCCAATACGCTCTTCTTCGTTGCGTTCGAAACTTTCATCGTCGATTAAACCACTAAATATTGGCCAAATTATATCGTGTTTGGTATGATTTTAATCAGAGAAATGCCACGAATATGTTGGTGAAAGTTCCATAATGATATCATCGAAAATAAAGAAGCTAAGGTCTTGGTGTTTTATTGTGATGACGCACGGGCCTTTAAACTGTGCCGGCGACGGGGACACGCTTCGGCCACGCGATCCTATTTCATTCTGTCCTGCTCTACGTTCGGCATGTCGTTTGAAGTCTCAGCGCGGTAGGGTAGACGCAGTCATAAATCAAAAAATAGCCACCCTACTTGATCGTAGTCCGTTCATAACACGGGTATTGGGACTACGATTGAGAAATTACTGTAGTTGGGCTATTGGATGGTTCATGAGAAAAGGGCCTGACTTTTCCACCTGAGCGATAAATTGAGTCTGAAAGTGACCATCGTTCAGGTAACAGCTACGCACAGTAAATTGGCGAGTGAGAAAAGTGTCCAGAAGTGAATTTATTTGTGTTACATCCTGCTAATTTTTATTCTTCAAAATGGAGGGTGTCCCTGGAGATAAAGTAAATCATGTTTATACATTATATAAAATGCAAGTAACAATGGATAATGTAATATATAAGATATAACAAAATTTCATACGAAAATTTTAGAAACCTTGGGAAATAGTTATGATTTTAAGCGATTTGTACTATCACCTAGTAAAATCAACAGACATTGGCTGCCCCGAAGTGCCACCGTAGTTGTTAAGGCAATTTTTGTACTGCATGGGCCGGAAGCCCGTTTTTGTTCTAAAACTATATTTCAAGGCTTAAAGTAATATTCTCAGAGTTCGTTGAATTCGTCTCGATACCAGTTACAATATTATGAAGTAAAAAATATATGTTAATATTTAAAAAATTGAATTGATTTGTTTTTATAATAAAACATTTTTTGTTTCAATTTTATATATTGACATTTGTACAAAAGTGAATACTGCTCAACTTTTATTGGAAACATGTTTTTGCCAAATCAAACATACTTGAAAAATCGTAAAAGTCGTATTTATATTGTGTATACTTGGCTAATGTAAGTGACCGTACTTCTTGGGGCATACTTTGTATTGGAAAAACCGAAATTGTAACGGTATTTATTACGATTTCGATAGAACATCGGTTATACCGAAACCGGTATTTTTACGATTTCAAGTATTTACAAAAAATTAAAAACACTATCTGAGGATCCTATACAATTATTAATTATTAATATGAATTTGGCAACAGAAAATGTAACAGATGACGATTCTGACTATTCAGATGTTGAATAAACAGCTTGATACATTCATAATTACAATGCTTCCTAATTTATAATCTTCCATTCTTCAAAACACATATTTCAAACAAAACAATTTCTTCTTCTATAATTTAATAATTAGCCGGCTACTTGTGTTCTTTGTATAATTAACTTCCCGATTCATAGGGAAGTTACTGTAATTACCCCGAAAATCGAAAATCGATTTTTTAGCAGATCTTCACGTTTCATGGTTATTGAAGTCATTTTAGACTATTTTTATCAAATTGTTAGTATGTGTGTGTGTGTGTGTGTGTGTGTGTGTGTGTGTGTGTGTGCGTATGGCCGTTTTTATGTTATCAAATTTTTCGTTAACGTTTTCTGAAAAAGTAACAATGCGATCAGAATGATGAATGATGCAATCGATGTGCCCCGTCGTAGCTTAGAGCTGATTAGATTTTGGTCCATATCGGTCAAGTAGTTTTTTAGATTTTTTAGTTTTTTTAGTTTTTTTCGAAAGAAGTTCATTCAAGAATGCAATTTATACGAGAGGATTGAAATTTTCCACCGAATAAACAAACGTAATTATATATATTTCATTTTTATGTAAAAAAAATTTTTTTAAATTTAACCCTTTGAACACGAGCGGCGCCGATACGGCGTCCGGCCGATGTTAAGTAGCAACTCGAGCGGTGCCGATACGGCGCCCGGCCGATGTGAAGTGGCAAGGATGCATCTTGGCTATTGTTTTACTAAGTATCACACCAAAACTAATTACAGAGTGTAATATTTATCAAAATTTGTTGTTTTCGACATATAAATGAATAAACTGGTGAAATTTTTTTTTTAATTTTTTTAAAATTAAATATTTTTGAAGTACCTGTAAAATGTTCACCTAATTTGGCCGAAATCGTCTCGAGTTGCTGGTTCGCGCAAGCGAAAACGGCCTCGAGTTCAAAGGGTTAAAAAAAATTTTTTTTAATTAAAATAAAATTTTTTTTTTCAATTATGCAACTAATGCTAATGTTACCGCTTACAATAATCAAACTAGCTGGTTATTGTTGCTCGCCCGCTTCGCGAGCTCGCGGGTAGGACTGCTCTTTCGAGAGGGTTAGTGGTACGCATTACTAGTGGGGCATACAGCTATTAATGTTTTTTTACCCCGAAAATCGAAAATCGAATTTTTAACAGATCTTCACGTTTCATGGTCATTGGATTCATTTTAGACTATTTTTATCAAAATGTCTGTATGTGTGTGTTTGTGTGTGTGTGTTTGCGTGTGCGTATGCGTGCGCGTGCGCGTGTGCGTGTGCGTGTGTGTGTGCGTTCGTGCGTGCGTGCGTGCGTGTGTGTGTGTGTGTGTGTGTGTCAAATTTTTCGTTAACATTTTCTGAAAAAGTAACAATGCGATCAGAATGATGAATGATGCAATGGATGTGCCTCGTCGTAACTTAGAGCTGATTAGATTTTGGTCCATATTGGTCAAGCAGTTTTTTAGATTTTTTAGTTTTTTTCGAAAGAAGTTCATTCAACAATGCAATTTATAAGAGAGGATGGAAATTTTCCACCAAATAAACAAACGTAATTATATATATTTCATTTTTTTTTTAATTATGCAGTTAATGCTAATGTTACCGCTTACAACTAACGAATCGGGAAGTTCTTTGTGTGGCTCGTGGAGAGTCACACACAAAATAAAAAAAACCATTAATAGCTGTATGCCTCACTAGCAATGCGTACCACTAACCCTCTCGCAAGAGCAGTCCTATCCGCGAGCTCGCGAAGCGAGCGAGCAACAATAACACCATCCGCGAGCTCGCGAAGCGAGCGAGCAACAATAACCAGCTAGTTTGATATTAAATTCACATTTAACAATACAAAAAATCTTGAGGTATTAAGTTTCACCTGTATTTAATACTTTCTTACTACGTACATCCGCCATATTGGTTCCGCCATTTTAACTTCAGATTCATAACTAACGACTTCAGGAACCCCAAAATACCAAGTTTTGTCCCATTCTGACAGTTTTCATAGGTTCAATCTCCAGTTTACAGTCGCCATTTTACTTGTTTTGCGATTTTTATTTTAGATTCGTAATCAGCGACCTCGAAAACCCCCAAATACCTTTTTTTTTTAAATAAGGAAAATGCTTTTACGCATACCCTGTACCCCCTGGGAGAGATACAGGGTTATGTGGGGCTTACGTGGCCAGAAAGGCTCACAGTACCCACTAAAAACCTCATGATAACCTTCCCTAAGCTAATCGGGGGGCGGCTGGGATCTCCGAAGAACACAACCAGCCATCCCCCTTCGCCCTTGTCCCCTATGGGACCCCGTCCCGGGTGGGAAAGAAGCTCCCCCCAGCAATACCTAATCTATCAGGGCGCAAGCAGGTTATCCTCTTGCACCCCCCTTCCCTGGGCCGTTCGGTGGGCTTCGCGAGTCTCCGGCACGCTCCGCCCAAAGACCCTAATACCCCAAGATACTTTTTTTTTTTGAGAGAGGAGGAGAAAATTCTCAAAAACTCACCCTCAGTGGACTTTAACCCGTTCTCCTCCTTACTTCCTAGTATTAGGCGCCTGTAGGGACCCGCTGCACGCATTTACACACTACAGACGCTTGACGCATCCTACTAGGCCTACGACTGGCGCTGAGGCCATATTCAATTCCAGAAACCCCAGGATACCTAGTTTCGTATAAGTCGAAGAAAGATTTGATTTTTGGCCACGTTTTGGAGTAAATCGACCACTGTGCGGTGGTCTGCGGAGCACCCCGACCCAAAAATTTACTGGAACATACTCCCTCCAGGAGGTCCAGCTCCCGGAGAGGGATCTCGGCCTGCCTAGTGGGGGTGCTCACCGGCAACCCCTTAAGGGGGTAGAGGCCCCACGTGACCATGGTATTTTTCATTGTGACCAACCCCCGCGCGGAAAACCAATTTGGCAACAGTGATGAACATACATCTGTATGAATCTAACGCTTCAATTTCGCTATAATTACAGGTTTTTTTCTTTTAATCATTATCTTTATTGCTATTAATGCATCCGAGTGGCTTCATGCCCTTTACACTTTTGTTGTTAAGAAACTACGCTGATAATTCTCCTGACTAAGCGCCATCTCGTCCAAGTAGCTGAACTAAAATTGCTTCTACTCACCCTTCATGAAGGGAATCTGGGAAACAATTGAATGCGATCACGGGAACACACCTCACATCCTCATACGATCAATGAGGGCTCATTCTAAAGAGGAAGGTTAAACGAAGCGCGCGTGGGTCCAACTTCAGTTACATTATGTTTATATACAGTAATGTGACTGTCCAAAGTAGGGAAAACAAATGAAGAAAAATTCCGGATATTCTAATGTATTTTTCGATCACAAAAAGATTTTTCCTGCTAATTTAGGGACCCAAGCGCGCTTCATTTAACCTTCCTCTTTAGAATGAGCCCTCACTCAACTCCATATATAATCGTATGAGGACTTGAGGTGTGTTCCCGTGATCGCATTCGATTGTTCCCCAGATTCCGTTCATGAAGGGTGAATAGAAGCAAATTTAGTTCAGCTACTTCGACCAGATGGCGCTTATTCAGGAGAACTATCAGCGTAGATTCGTAACAACAAAAGTTTAAAGGGCATGAAGCCACTCGGATGCATTAATAGCAATAAAGATATTGATGCAAAGAAAAAAACCTGTAATGATAGCGAAACTAAAGGGTTAGATTGATACAGATGTATGTTCATCACTGTTGCCAAATTGGTTTTTCGCGCGGAGGTTGGTCACAATGAAAATACCATAGTCACGTGGGGCCTCTACCCCCTTAATCTCGGAACAAGGCAGAACTATCTGTGCCGGGTCTATAGGTATATATGGTCTAAGATCCCGACAGTGTAATTTTCAACTCGCCCGTAAGACGGCGCAGTCTATCATTACACTTCCGTTCTATCGAAACGTCATATCCGTTCCATCAGAGAATCGTTACCCTCAGCAAAGAAGTTTCACTTAAAAACTCACTTATTCAGCCATAAATCCATTTGCTGCTTCGAAATGTGTGTCACTGGGTCACTCGGTGACGAACTGCACAGATGCATTCAGGTATACGGCAGTACCGAAAGCCAAGGGACGTACGGCCAGGTCGACGAACTGCACATCTGGTGGTAGATAGTTGGTATACTACATTTTAACAAGGGGAAGTCACGGTTGATGGGTGACGCATTTTTCTGAAACTTGCAGTATTTGAAGCTGTTTTCTTGAAATGTAATCTGGCAAAGCAGTAGCACCCGCTTCTCAATATTTTCCGAGAAAATTGCATTTGAAAATCGGTTTAGACGCTTATAAGGAGTTCGCGTTAAAAGGTCAATAAGAAGATGAATAGCCGATGGTGTAGCTAGGATTACTAGTAATCGGTAGGTTGCTAGTTCTAGTCTCGCTGGCGATATTTTTTTCTATAAATTTATACCCCTCCCACAATTTTATGCCTGAAATTTATTATTTATAAGTTATTTTTATTTTTTAAGTAGGAAATGCATGTTTTTTAACTTCCCGATTCATAGGGAAGTTACTGTAATTACCCCGAAAATCGAAAATCGATTTTTTAGCAGATCTTCACGTTTCATGGTTATTGAAGTCATTTTAGACTATTTTTATCAAATTGTTTGTGTGTGTGTGTGTGTGTGTGTGTGCGCGCGCGCGCGCGCGTATGGCCGTTTTTATGTTATCAAATTTTTCGTTAACGTTTTCTGAAAAAGTAACAATGCGATCAGAATTATGAATGATGCAATCGATGTGCCCCGTCGTAACTTAGAGCTGATTAGATTTTGGTCCATATTGGTCAAGTAGTTTTTTAGATTTTTTAGTTCCTTTAGTTTTTTTTTCGAAAGAAGTTCATTCAAGAATACAATTTATACGAGAGGATGGAAATTTTCCACCCTATAAACAAACGTAATTATATATATTTCATTTTTATTTTTAAAAAATTTTTAATTATGCAACTAATGCTAATGTTACCGCTTACAACTAACGAATCGGGAAGTTCTTTGTGTGGCTCGTGGAGAGTCACACACAAAATAAATAAAAAAACCATTAAGAGCTGTATGCCCCACTAGCAATGCGTACCACTAACCCTTTTGCAAAGTTTTGCAGCTAGTTATTTGTTGGCATTGGGAAATAATTCGAACATAAAAATAATACAGAATGTTATATTTACTTTATTATTGAATATTCTCTCTCTGTATTAATTCCATGCTAGCTTGACACGAGCCAGGATGATATTCGTCGTAAAAACATGGAAAACAATAATTTTTGCGGTATCTGGCACACACTACTTTTTTGAACACGTTTACAAATAAAACATATGCATTTCCTACTTAAAAAATAAAAATAACTTAGGAATAATAGATTTTAGGCTTAAAATTGTGGGAGGGGTATGAATTTCTAGAAAAAAATATAGCTAGCGACACCTGAACTAGCAATCTCCTCGCTATGCCTTCGGCTACTCATCTGCTTATTCACCTATTAACGCGAACTCCTTATGAATGCGTAAACCGATTTTCAAATGCAATTTTCTCGGAAAATATTGAGATGCGCGCGCTACTGCTTTGCCAAATTACATTTCGAGAAGACATCTTCAAATACTGCAAGTTTCAGGAACCGTGGCTTCCCCTTGTAAGACCTAAGGGATGCGCGGACGAGTTAAGGATCCAGACTTTTCACTTTCACTTCCAAATCGATAAGTAAATCGTTTGTTTGTTTCACACAGATGCCTTGAAATGTTTCCACACTCACGATCACTGTTCACATTTGTCAACGCATAGTTATGCACTAATAACAATTGAGGTATCCGTTGTAATGCAGCACAAATCACAACAATCCGGTAATGCGATCACTAGACTGCAGATTTCATGCATTTCTAGAAAAAAACGAGTAGGTGCATTTTAACACAGTAGAAAGATTAAAATAATTTAGGAACACCAATGTATTATTTCCAACTCGTTAAAATGATTACACTAAGATTCCAATATCTGTCTGGCTTCTGTCCCATGTAATAGCAGTAGCCGGTTTCCATTTTGCATAAATATCCACAGTCTAGTGACTAGTTTAAATATCGCTGTCAAACACACACTTAAGAGCAACCGTTAGCTTTGAATTGACAAGTCTTTGGAGACGTTCTTTCTACCGCGGCTCGAACGACACTGATTTTCCGCAAGATTTTTCTGAAGAATTTAGGTAGGACATTTTGCGTGCCGAAATTCGAAATGTATGCTGCAGCACGTTTACGAAAACGACGGGGCGGTTACACGAAAAACAGGATACGAGACACAGGGTACGCAGATTAGATAGGTAAAACGTAATCCGTCCTTTTACCCAGCAACAGGTAAAAATGTTTGATCAGCGTAGCATCCCTTTTGTCCTATACCTCCCTTAAGAAACTTTCTAAGAGAAGGACAGAAGACGTTTTATTGCGTGTGATTGCCGTAAATTATAGTTTTACAGCGGTCCTTCTCGTATCCTGTTTTTGGTTACAATGTGACGTCACAAGATAAGTCTTAAGATCATGTTAAAATGGCTGAGACAGCAGCCGACGCCGATTATTACATTAAAAATAATATGAAGTTCATGATATAGAATAATTGATTGTTTCATGATACAATGGCAAATTCTTTGAAATTATCCAGTTCATTCTTTCTTTTTTTCGGAGGGGTATTTGGGGCTTGGCTCTCTCGATGATTGGCGAGAGATCATTATTTAATTAATTAATTAATTAATCAATTGCCGCCATACCCATAAACCCCCGCCACTCTTCTTACCCTTCCTTCTTCCCGCATTCCTTAACACCACTATTCGCATTTCTCAAGGTGCCTGTATGCGCTCACCCACACCTGTTCTTGCCTGTCCCGTGTCCATTCTTTCTGTGTACTCTTTATACAGCGCACCCACTGATTCCCCTCACCCCCTATAGGCCAAGCGTAGACACTGCCAATGAGCATAGCTCATAATCTTTTGAAAATGTGACGTCGCACCGTTTCCGTCTTTGTCGCGGGGTAAATTATCTGTGCCGGGTGCATAGGTATATATGGTTTAATGGCAACCCCGATGCTCGGAGAGCATCTGCGCCAGGCGGTAGGAGAACCTTGTCTGTCTTCTGCATCAGAACTGTAGTGTTGAGGGTGGATACATAGGTTCCCCCCTTCTACTGTTAAAACATCTGTTATCTGGGTAATAAAATTAGTTTTATATGCGTATTGTGGGCGACTCTGTAGAATAATTCTTTCGAGGTGAGGGTGTGCGAATCTCGATGGCGGAAATGCAACAGCACAGGTGCCGTAATGCATGATCAAGCCGAGCGAGTAAAGGTCCATTTATACTACACGGACGGATCAGCCACGGACAGAAAGACAATACTTAAGGGGGTAGAGGCCCCACGTGACCATGGTATTTTTCATTGTGACCAACCCCCGCGCGAAAAACCAACTTGGCAACAGTGATGAACATACATTTGCATCAATCTAACGCTTCAATTTCGCTATAATTACAGGTTTTTTTCTTTTAATCATTATCTTCATTGCTATTAATGGATCCGAGTGGCTTCATGCCCTTTACACTTTTGTTGTTATGAATCTACGCTGATAGTTCACCTGAGTTCACCTGACTAAGCGCCATCTCGTCTAAGTAGCCGAACTAAAATGGCTTCTACTCACCCTTCATGAAGGGAATCTGGGGAACAATTGAATGCGACCACGCGGGAACGTTTCACGTCCTCATACGATTATATTTTGAGCTGAGTGAGGGTTCATTCGAAAGAGGAAGGTTGCACGCAGTGCGGTCTTCTCGATTTTTTCGCGAGAAAAATCTTTTTGTGCACGAAAAATACATTAGAATCTCCGGAATTTTTCTTCATTTGTTTCGCCTACTTTGGACACTCATATTACTTCATATAAACATCATCTAAAGAAAACATGAGAAGAGCGCACTGCGTGCAACCTTCCTCTTTCGAATGAGCCCTCACTCAGCTCAAAATATAATCGTATGAGGATGTGAAACGTTCCCGCGTAAACCCCTGTTTTCACTTGTTTTCTAGTAATATTCTGGTTAGATTCTAGTAATGTCACGTGGGTACTCTACCCCCTTAAGGAATAGGGACTCTGAGGGCCAGAGTCCCTATCCCTTAAACATTGTCTTTCTGTCCGTGGCTGATCCGTCCGTGTAGTATAAATGGACCTTAAAGATAAATGCTCCGCATCCATCTTAGGCCGCTATAAAACCTCAATAACTGGAGGGAATATTTCCCAGATATGAAGGTTTAGCGTGCACGGGGGACCGAAAAGTCCACCCGGGGCCGTCAGGCTACTCGAAGAAGCCACAAGATTTGCTAAACACCCAAGAAAGAAAATAATATTTGAAAAAAGGGAGTTTTAAAGCCCTCGAAAGGTGCCAGCGGTCGCGCGTCAGAGGCTGCGTTTTTTCATACGATTACAGGGTATTGGAGAGGGCTTCTTTGTTGGAAAATCGAGTAGGAGAGGCAGCGTCGCGTTAGCTAGCCTCGAGACAACAACGAACGATTTGTACCGTAACATGTAGTATGGGCAGAATGGCTCGGACTATCGGACGGCCTGAGTTGGACGCGACAAGTTGCTGCCCCAAAATTCGAGGGAAGGCATGTCTGCGAGGAGGCACACCGCCACCGTGGAGGTGGTGGCATACCCCGAATGGTCCAGAGGGCTAACCAGCGCTGCGCACGTACATCTTGTGCGAGATTGCGCGGGCGAGTCGCTGACGCTCGGTACCAAACCGAGGCTCCGATTGCACCACCCCATGCAGACATAGCAAAGGTAGCAGTTGCTCTAGGTATCGACAAGAACCCGGGGGGCTAGACTCAATTTCGAGATGCGTGAGTTAATGTGAAAAACGGTGTCCGCGCGTCTCAAAAGAAATTGAGGCAGGTTAGTAGAGGGGCAACCCATTGGTTGTCCCGGGTAGTGGAGGTTTTTGAACTTTTACCACTATCCTTACCAAAAAAAAAGCAGTTGCTCTAGGACGGTCGCTATCTTTTGCAGTCGGAGGGCCAACCGGTCGAAGAGGCTTCGAAGCGCCAGCGGGTGTTGAGTGTTAGGCCGAGATACCTCATCTCGGTTCTTTACCTCGACATTGGCATCACCCACCCGGATCTGGGTGGGGTGAGGACAGCAGCGCCAAGACGAAGTGGTTGCACGCATCCACTTCGCCTTGGTCTTGCTGGCCGATATCACCAGCCTAAACGCCAGGTCCAACTGACGACGCTGTCCACCCCTGCCACCGCTGTGTTTCTGGCCCCTTTCCAGTGCCTCCCATCGGCAATCACCAGACTGTCATCTGCATAACAGATGTGCGAGGTCCCACAGAAGCTGTCCGAGGACCGACTCCTGCGGAACCCTGCAGTGCACATCCCTCCGCTGCATAACACTGCACTGGCTCGGGTACTGAATGCACATGTCATTCAGGTAGTCCTGAATGACGTCCTGGAGGTAGGACGGCACTCGGAAATACTCCAGGGTCCCCACTACCTCACACGCAGGGTGTTGAAGGCGTTGGTGATATCCAAATTCATCGCCAACAACACCCTGTTATGAGCGACAGCCTGTTGCGGAAGGGAGCCCAAAACGCCGATGACATCGATCGTCCACCGCTTCCTCCGGAAACCAAACTGGCTGTCGCTCAGGTCGAGTTCACCTGCGACAGGTGCTCGACGAGGCGCTCGTCCAGAACTCATTCTAAGAACTTGCCCGTCTCGCCGAGTACACAAACGAGACGGTACGCGGAGGAAACCTGTGAAAGCCTGGTCGGAACACGCATCTAAATCAGTCATGCCCAACTCGTGGTTCAAAGAGCGCTTCGCGAGCCGAAACCTAGTTAGTTAGTAGTTAGTAGAATGGTACTGCCGGGGAGGGTAGCGGCTCGTCCGCCCCTCACTTCCATAAGGCACACCGGATCTTTCATCACCAGTATCATAATCGGCGCTTCCAGCAGCTCGGCCCACTAACGGGTTGCAGTTTTCCCGTCGTTCCGCCTCTCCTCCGTTTTATTCGGCCCAGGCCATTTTCGGATTCGTCGGCTTACTAGACGGGTCCGGTCGTCATTGATGAGAAGGGCCATGCTACCTAATTGTTGGATTTTTGAGCGGTTTTAAGGCTCGGAGTGAACGTCGGGCCCTCTCACCTTCGAGCCGAAACCTAGCTCGGATATATAAGAATTAATTTTTTCGCGGCGCCAGGTACGATCATTATTTACTATACTTGGCTCTACTGTAGCGAATATGTCAAAGTGACATACATGTGCTCTTCCTAATAGTAGAGGAAAAAGGAAAGGTGTTGGTGTTTTGTGTTTCGTCCTAGACCCGCTAGAGGACTCATCAGTAAGGGTAACTAGCGGGTCCTGCCTTATACACGGGATGTTCGAAGGCGTTTGAAGAACGTACACTCAGTAAAATAAGTCTCCGTACACCTTTTAAAAAGTAATAACTTTTTTATAATTGTACCAAACGACCTGATTTTTTATGATCAATTAGAAGCATTGGTTTATGAATGAATGCGCAAAAAAGATTTTCCAAAAAATTGTTATCTACAAGGTTACATGCAGAAATAAAAAAGGCATTTTTTTAAACTTTTTTATTTGGGTCCTCAATGAAAATTTAATATGTACGTTTTGTAGATATATGTTAGTTATACATATTCTAAAAATTTCATTGAAATCGATTAACATACACACGAGCTACAAGCGGTTAAAAATGTTGAAAATCGTAGTTTTTCACGAATTTTGATGTTTCTGCTTAAAATTTAAATCTTTCGGTGCGTGTCGTTTCTTTCTGCGTCAACCGATTTCGATGAAATTTTCAGTACATGTATAATTAACATAGATCTACAAAACGTACATTTTAAATTTTCATTGAGGACCCAAATAAAAAAGTTTTAAAAAATGCCTTTTTTATTTTTACATGTAACCTTGTAAATTATAATTTATGGAAAATCTTTTTTGCATATCATTTCATAAACCAATGCTTTTAATTGATCATAAAGAATCAGGTCGTTTGGTACAATTATAAAAAAGTTATTACTTTTTAAAAGGTGTATGGAGACTTATTTTACCGAGTGTATATATACTAATGGGTGGCATATTAGTAACTTGCGAGAAATTAATTCTTATATATCATAAATTGCGATCGAGAAAAATATCCACTAATTTAAATAATGGATAAAAACCCACTATTCCTAGCTCGGATGTATGGAAAAGGAACCCACTAAGGTATTAGCGTAGCCCAAGTTAACACGCACACTGGTGCAGTTCTCTCTACTCTATGTGTGCCAGACAGCTCAGAACCCGGCTCGCGAGTTGAGGCGAGAGCTCCTGCTCGCCAGCCATCGAGTTGGACATGCCTGCTCTAAATCCTGTAGCCTCAAAGGACTCACTGTATCCCTTCTGGAGGATGCTGTTTTATGATCGTCCACGAGTCTGGACAGTAACTCGGTAGACTGCTTCTCAAACGTAGCGGATAATTCTCGACCCGCGCCCTCAGTTGCGATCGAATGATCTCCACCCAAATTCAACCCCAAAGATGCACTAACCATCTCACCGAGAACTCCATAGCCCGTTCAAAGTAGCCATCAGTAGCTATTACTTCCTAGGGCAGGGGTCGCTAACCTTTTACATACCAGGCGTCAATTTCTTTTGCATACGAGTTTAGATGCGCCATACAACTCTGGCCCTTTCTCTACCTTATTACGTTCGTTGACGGGGTTGGAAAATAGGGTTGTAACTTTTCCGAAGCTTCGAAGACTTCGAAGCTTCGAAGTCTTCGAAGGAACGAAGGGAGCTTCGAGCGTCTTCGTAGTCTTCGAAGTCTTCAAAATCTTCGAAGTTTCGAAGTCTTCAAAATCTTCGAAGTTTCGAAGTTTCGAAGTTTCGAAGCTTCGAAATTTCGCAATCTTATACCGTGTCACGATTTTTGATAAATAAAAATATTAACTGTCAGTCACCGGTGACTGACATTGATCTTTCCGTTTGAACTTTTCGTAATTAAATTATATTTAAAAAATTGCATTCTAATAATTTTCGGGATCATATCACGAATATACTTAAAAAATAATTGATGACGTATCCACCGTGGCCGTCATAATAATTTACTACGGAGAGAAGTTCGAAATTAGAAACTTTGATTCTCCATCGCCTTCGAATTTCCAGAAAGCGAACCTTTGAAATTTCGAAGTTTCGAAGGTTCTGCAATCGAAGCTTCGAAGCTTCGAAATCTTCGACCTTCGAAGGTTCTGAGATCGAAGCTTCGACAATCGAAGCTTCGAAGGAAAGTTACAGCCCTATTGGAAAATAGGAATAGGAGTAAGATCTGCTTCAAATAGGGGAGGAAAAGGGATAATTCAATCTGGCAACTAAATTAATTAGTTTACACCAGTTCAAAAGACACACATTTATTGGACCACCGATCTAGAATACATAGTGATAAATGATCTGTTGGACGACAGGACGACCGCTGTCGTGAACTTCAATCCTAGATTGATCTTTTATCTAGCGCTTTTGACTGCTGAAAGACCCTATCTTTGCATTATCTTGGAAACGAGACACTACTCCCTTAACCATTTGATTTACACAAAAAAACATTAAGTCGATATCCTCATTAGATTCTGAGACAACAGTTTGTAGCACTTTATCCGGTACACCCTGTATACATGTATTTTAATAGAAGTGCATCCACTTAACGACAACAGCACAGCATTAAGAGTCCACCGGTTGCTTGTTCCTCCTTTTGGTAGTTGTGAATACGACGACGCCGATCTGATGTCGTTCAGGTGTTGTGCTGTTATACCTGTACGCAAATACAGTGGGTGTACGAAGTGTTCGTACATATTTTAAAATAGAATAACTTTTTTATAATTGTACTGAACGACCCGATTTTTTTAATAATCAATTAGAAGCATTGGTTTACTAAATGATCTGCAAAAAAGATTTCCAAAAATTACAATTTACAAGGTTGCATGCAAAAAATGAGAAAAGTATTTCTTTTAATTTTTTTATTAGGGCCTCCGAAGAAAATTTAAAATATATGTTTTGTAGATCTATAGCAGTTACACACATGCTGAAAATTTCATCGAAATTGATTAACATACACACGAGCTGCAAGTGGTTAAAAATGGCGAGAATCATAGTTGTACACGATTTTTGATCAGTTTCTGCTTAAAATCCACAGAATCGTACATTTTTTCATGCATCAAAAGATTTCGAAGAAATTTTCAGTATGTGCATAACTACCATAGATCTACAAAAAATAAATTTTAAAAATTCATTAAGGGCCTAAATAAAAAAGTTATAAAAATTGTTTTTTTTTAGTATTGCATGTAACATTGTAAATAATAATTTTTCGCAAATCTCTTCTGCTTATCATTTCATAAACTAATGCTTCTAATTAATTATAAAAAATCAGGTCATTTGGTACAATTATTAAAAAGTTATTATTATTGAAAATCGTAGTTGTACACGATTTTTGATCAGTTTCTGCTTAAAATCCACAAAATCGTACATTTTTTCATGCATCAAAAGATATCGAAGAAATTTTCAGTATGTGCATAACTACCATAGATCTACAAAAAATAAATTTTAAAAATTCATTAAGGGCCTAAATAAAAAAGTTTTAAAAAATGTTTTTTTTTAGTATTGCATGTAACATTGTAAATAATAATTTTTCGCAAATCTCTTCTGCATATCATTTCATGAACTAATGCTTCTAATTAATTATAAAAAATCAGGTCATTTGGTACAATTATAAAAAAGTTATTCCATTTTCAAAAGTGTACGAACAGTTTGTACACCCACTGTATGTAATAAAAGAGCGACGACCTTTATACTACCGCTATATCTATGAAGTGCAACTCGACCGTGCAACCAATCAAAAACCAGTGAATCGATAAAGACTGTACACCATTCAAAATGTAATAAATATTTGCAAATTGGTTTAAATGACTTCAGCATATCAATATACTGGGTGTCCTGCGACTCATGGTCAACCGATTAGAAAGTGATTCTACATGTAAAAATAAGTCGATTAGTTTTCGAAATTACAGTAACTTCCCTATGAATCGGGAAGTTAAAAATCGAATTTGAAAATTTACTCGGTATGTGTGCATTCGGTACTAGGGTTGTTACTTTTCCGAAGCTGGCTCTTTAAAGATTCGAAGAAACGAAGTCTTGAAGTCTTCGAAATTTCGAAGTTGTAATATATATATAATTAACCCAATTAATAAAGTAACCATATATAATATATATTATATAATATATATATAATATATGTAATTGTAATATACGAGTTTCATGTTGCATCGATTTTTGACAAAATTATAAGTAAAGAATTTGACAGGATTTTAACAGAATATGAATAAAATAATTGACAGGATTTTCTTGGAATGCGGACTTTCTTTCAAAGCTTCGAAACTCCATTTCTTTTAATCTTCCAGTTTACTTCGAAGGAAAGTAACAGCCCTACTCGGTCAATGTCCATATCGTGCATTTCGCTACACAGTGTTGTTTTGAATCTTATCGACGAACCATCAACCGAGGTCATTACAATTTTTCTAAATACAAATAAGATCCAAACCAAGTGTGTATAGCGAGATGCACCGAGTGCACACATACCGAGTAAATTTTCGATTTTAATTTTCTCGAAAACGAAGACTCATTTTTACATGTAGCATCACCTCCTAATCGGTTGACTATGAATCGCGTGATACTCTGTATACTGGATGGGGAATTTAAAACAATTGATCTGCGTAAATCGTTTGTTTTTGAAAACAGAAAAAAATGTATTCATCATACTTACTTATTTAATTAAATTTTTAAATGTTATTGGTGCCAGGTTCGATCATTTTCAGAAAAACAACAAATGTGCAATTATTACATGTTTCTAACGTTTCGATCCCGATGTGGATCTTTTTCAAAGAATCATTATTGCGTCTGAAAAATATTTTGAATGAATAATAATGTAAGAAATTATAAAATTAACAGAACCCACAAAAACTTACATCGTTTGATATACAAAGAATCTTTAGAAAAGCAGGCATGCACACTATTTTCAGCATACCTTCATACTTAAAAAATTTGTTTCCTCCCATTAAAGATAAAATTCCTTTATTAAAAAACTGTAACCTGGTTTATGAAATACCATGCAGAGGTTGTGACTTGACATATATTGGACAGACCTCTAGACAATTAGACACACGCATAACGGAACACAAACGTAACATCTTTTTACCTTCTACGCAACACACGGCGTTAACAAAACATTCTATTGAGTTTGATCACCCTTTTGATTTTGATAACGTAAAGATTATTGACAAAGAATCTAGCTTACAACGCAGACTATTATTGGAAACAATCCATATGATGAAACAACAAAGCGTAAATCTTAGGTATGAAATACCTAAGATCCATGACTATTACGCGGCATTACTGAATCAGTAATGCTGTCTACGATGATGTTTCCAATATATATTATATTTTTCTTTAGATTCTGCAAATTTAAATCAGTTATCTTTTTCACTATTATGTGTGAATTTGTGAAAAGCTATAGGATATGCGTAAACAAAGTAAAAATGAGAAAAAGACTTATTTCGCAGTGATCACTATTGACATATTGATTAAAAGCTGCGACGTTCGTTTTTTTGTTGTATTGAAATATGATTGAAAAAGCACTTTTAGTTTTTCCCAAATTTTCATGTTTCCGGGCAACTTTTCCAATTTTTTTGCCCTAAAAACCTGATTCGGACTACAACCAACATTTAAAAAAAACAATTAGCCAAATCGGTCCAGCCGTTCTGACGTGATGTCGTGACCAACGAACAGCATTTCATTTTTATTATATAGATAAATTTCCTTATTTTGTGATACAAACTCAGTACAAAGTTATAAACGATATCAAACAAAATCAGTTGAAAGCCACGTGTGTATATTTGAATTTACCGCCTTGTTGTGTCTATGCATCACTATTGATCGTTATCGATCCACCAATCGTGATGGGTCTGTCACATACGTGTCGCATCACTCTTGCCTTTTGAACAGCATGTGCTCAGTTACATATCTGCCACCATGAAGATAAAATAGTTTTCATACAAAATTTAATATGTGTTATAATGTATTGTCTAGTTTTTACACAACATATAAGTTTTTGTAGGTTCTGTTAATTTTATAATTTCTTACATTATTATTCATTCAAAATATTTTTCAGACGCAATAATGATTATTTGAAAAAGATCCACATCGGGATCGAAACGTTAGAAACATGTAATAATTGCACATTTGTTGTTTTTCTGAAAATGATCGAACCTGGCGCCGATAACATTTAAAAATTTAATTATCTAAATTTGCGATCGAGAAGAATTAACCTTTCATACTTACTTATTTATTACTTTTTTCTTTGTACATGTTTTCGTTACAGGCTCAGATAAACAAGTCACGAAAAACATATTTACCATCAGATTTTTACTTTCTAATCCCTCCTTATCGCAATAATAATTTTCTTAATTTTGTTTTACACGTCATGCAGTAAACTAATTATATTAATTGTAAGTTCCTGAAAAATACGAGTATGTAGTTCGGTTCACTTGTGGAAAGGTTTCTCCGTATTAAAACGTGTATGGAGACTATTTTTTAATCGATTGTATGCACATCGAAAATTTACACATTGATTCGGAAATGCAAACAAATGTTTTACTGTGATTATTTTTTCATTTACAGATTTACGAAACCTCAGACGTTTGCAGACTGCATCGGGAATGAGCTTCCACTTGGATGGGAGGAGGCATATGACAAGCATGTGGGTGCATACTACATTAATCATGTTAATCGTGCGTATTATTTTTCCTTTTTTACATGTTATTATAAGCTATAGCCAGGCTGCGGATTTTATGCATTTACGCTGCACAGAAATGTGCAGTAGATTTAACGCAATTGACGATTTATTTCAAGAAACATATATTATTTTTTACGTTTTGTAAGATAATAAATCAAAAATAATCGATGACCTTCAAAAACCGTGAAAACGACTACAATGACAACATTTTTTTATATTACCATGTTTGTCTCTTTTAACAATACAACAAATTTTCTCTCTAACATTTTCTTGTACAATCAAAACTAACGGGAGCTATTTCGGTAAATCTGTTTCCTTTCACCGAACCATAAATATACTGGGAAACTGCGCAGCTGATAACAAAATGTCATACAACATAAATTGTTGAAAATTTAATTTTCTACAAAAAAGGTCTCTTGATATTTTGCCATATTTCGTATAGTTACCGAGATATTTGCAGATTTATAAAAAACAGGAAATCTACTTTACCGGCTTAACCAGGCCCATTCGATACCTGTGACATACACATTTTTTTCTTACAATGACCCCAAGAACACAAATTTAACCTCTAAACAAGGGGCCACGGAAATTGTAATCTCTCCAGAATTTGTATAATCCTTATTGAAAATAGTTGTGCAGGAATAACTATTTCGTAAACTTATGTCAATAAATAGATATGACCTGCGAGGAACATTATTTTGTTAATTTTTCGTATGCATCTCACGAGTATACATTGTTTGTTTCGTACGAACCTTTCGAATGCTTGGTTCGAGTACTTCCACAGCCCTAATACCAATGTGGCGGTGCCCTTGCTTGTCGAAAAGGCTTAACACTAAATCTCCGGTTCCAGAGTTTTTATTTTACTTTTTTATTGATACAGTAAAAATAATTTCAAGAGAAACTGATTGTATAGATATCTTTAGTGAAACGCATATTACAATAGGAGCTGCACAAAGTGTAAATAAAATCAATCTTGTCATTTTCATAAGGGAACTTGTGCCTGGTACTCTTAAGGCTCGGTAAGTTTACTGTTAAAATCTCTCAACTTTACAGACGCATAACTTTCGAACCAGCGAATTCCTAACATTAAAACTAGGATTTTCGTAATTTTTTCGTCGAAATCTACAGGATTACGATAAAGAAAGTTCACAATTTTTGGTTTCCTGAAGTGATGTTCAGCCGAATCAAATATCGGTCTGGCACATGTCCCTTGAAATAATAGTAGCAGCTAACTTTTATTTTGCATAAAAATCCGCAGTCTTGTGATTAGTTTAAATGTGACTATTAAAATCACACATTACCAACCGTGAGCTTTGTATATTTCAAGACGTTAGAAATGTTTTTTCCACCGCGGTTCGAACGACACTGATCTTACGCAAGATGTTTCTGAAGAATTTAGGGAGGGCATTATGCGTGTTGAAAATGCACACTGTAACATGCTTACGAGAACGATGGGGTGGTCAGACAAACAACAGGACGCGGGAGGGATCACTGTAAAGATGGGAACCATAAGAGAACTTATGGAAATCACATGTTTCGGTTTCCCTGTGGACTGGTATGTAGGGTCGATGGGTAACTGTTTGAAAACATCATCTGTCCGCATCGTCGTCGAGCGAGGGTGGGGTTCATTGGTATGCTAGTTACACTGCAAGACGATTCTTTATCAATCCAGAAATTTCTGCTCAGATCACAGAGAACTAATTAGAAAATGCCATACAATACTGCAAATAATTTTGTCAACATATACAATACATTAGAGATACCTATTTTACGTGTAATTAATATACATAATCCGTGCAGAAGTCCGAGTACTATTTAGTACATTGAAATACAGAAATACACGTGTTCACGTGTATCAAAATATACATATAATACGCTTATAATTGTCAATTTGAATAAGGGTACACGTATACTATCTGTGTATATAGATACACGTGTGTCCGTGTATTCAAGTGCGCGGATACACGGATCGCACATTGAAATATACAAGAGTTAACATGATAGGTTGCGAAAATGATCAAACAGGCAATCAATGAACTGCTTATTTTGATGAAGAAAAACCAAAGTGTTTACATTTTCCGGTAAAAGACAACATCAAACCTTGTATCGACACACGTGTACCCTTGAACTTCAATACACGGATGATACACGTTTAAGGAGAAATGCTCTATGCCTGGACAGCATTTTTTGCTACCTTTAATTTTATCAGTTAAGATAAACAAAAATAATAATTTTTTCAGAGTTTTAACATAAAATTCGGATTTTGTAAAGTATTTTAAAATAAACAAAAATAATAATAATAATTTTTTAAGAGTTTTAACATAAAATTCAGATTTTGTAAAGTATTTTAAAATAAACAAAAATAATAATAATTTTTTAAGAGATTTAAGATGAAATTCAGATTTTGTAAAGTATTTTAAAACAAACAAAAATAATAATAACTTTTTAAGAGTTTTAACATAAAATTCGGATTCTGTAAAGTATTTTAAAATAAACAAAAATAATAATAATAATTTTTTAAGAGTTTTAACATAAAACTCAGATTTTGTAAAGTATTTTAAAATCCTAAAATCATTGTTTAGATTAATATTTTACTCGCATTAACAAGACTAATTCAAACCTATAGTTACACATATTAAATTCAATCTACCTGGACAGAATTAAAGCCTATATTGGGACGAAATTGAATTATATATAATGTGGAACAGGCACTATGAGACTGATCATGCCTGATCCATAACATCGAACTTCATTAAATCTTTAATGATGTACATATGATAACATGATTATTGTATATTAAATTCTGGCCTATTTAATTCTCATTTTCTGTTGCAAAGCAAGCATTTCAAGGAACGATACTTCATTCTTCATATTCTTTAATTGAGTGAAAAGTTTTGCTTTTTCTCCCCTAATTTCATGTTTATTATCATTTTATAGATCTTTCTTTTTGTTGGATTTAAAGTCCTTTAAAGAAATAATGAAAAAAGTTTTCGAATTAGATTGGTAGTGGTTCACTCCAATATAGCCGACGCGGTATCAGATTACGCGACATGTTTACACACCTCGGTGGCCGAGGCAGTGATGCCAAAAGGAGGAACTTTCCCCTCCGGCTGGGCCCCCACTCTTACTTCTACTAGTTCTACTGCGCATGCGCCACACACGACGTACCTCTGAACGTAACTTACTCGGGCAGAGCAGAGGTACGTCGTGAGTAGCGCGTGCGCGGTAGAACTAGTAGAAGTAAGAGTGGGGGGCTCAGCTGGAGGGGCAAGTACCTCCTTCTGGCATCACTGCCTCGGCCCAGTGATGCCCAGATTCGTGGGTCTTGGGATTTTCCCCTCCGCTCGCTCAGCCGGCTCGACCCCCCACTCTGACGCACCGTCGCGACGTAGTAGAAGTCAGAGTGGCCAGACGAGTCCGACCTTGGAACTCGCGAGGGGAATACAGTACCCCTTCTCTGATGACCAGCTATATACGCGCTTGCGCAACGTGTCTCCCATGCGCCTTACTTGATCCCCGTCGTGCTTGCGCATATTGCTGGTCATCAGAGAAGGGGTACTGTACTCCCCTCGCGAGTTCCCAGGTCGGACTCGTCTGGCCACTCTGGTAGAGGTACGCTGGCGGGTGCAGCGCGCGTGCAATCGAACAGGCACTCACACAGGCAGAGTAGAGGTAGGGTAACTGCACCAGTGAATGAACGGGCACCAGTAAATGAACGCTTTTGTATATTTCAACAAATTTTAACCCGGACGGCATACTAGCGATAAAATTGTGATTAAAGAGTTAAATAAATAGGAGAATATTGTTTAGTAATTTTGTTCATTGATTGGGCTAGCATTATTCAATTACTAGAATGTAGTGTTCATTCACTGGTATTTTTCATATTTTTGATTTAACGTTTAATAAAGAAGAATAATAATAATTTCATTGTATTTGTGTTCATTTATTTTTGACAAATGAAGTATAGGGAGCTATTTGGCATATATGAGATTCCTTTAATTCACATAGTTTTTTTTAAAATAAAATATTTTCCTGAACAATTTCTTAAATGTTCATTCACTGGTGCAGTTACCCTACGTTCGTGTGCAGTAGAACCAACATGGCGACGACGGTGCGTCAGGGGGTTGAGCCGGCTAAATGTCCATTTATACTACACGGACGGATCAGCCACGGACGGATCAGCCACGGACAGAAAGACAATGCTTAAGGAATAGGGACTCTGCCGCGCCATCTTCCGACGGAATCTGGTGGCCAAAGTCCCTATCCCTTAAGCATTGTCTTTCTGTCCGTGGCTGATCCGTCCGTGTAGTATAAATGGACCTTAAGCGAGCGGAAGGGAAAAATCCCAAGACCCACGAATCTGGCATCACTGGGCCGAGGTAGCTCGAGCTTTTTGGGCCCTCGCTGGGTATGCCCTCCAGTGGACAAGGTAGGCGAAGCAGTGTTCGGATATGGCGCACCGATTCGCACGCGACGGCCACCAGATGGCGGCGTCTTCAGCCTCAGTAACAGGAAAATGGGGTACCTTGAGTACCCCGCAGAATTTTTAAAACTTATTAGTATATACGTATGAAATGTAAAGGGTTAACCTACAATTAAAACGTTAGCAATTATGTTTCAAGACAGAATACACGTTCCACCGGTACACATCCGCCAATATAACGATCTCAGGGTTCCGGCCGTGGGTGACCAGGGAAGGGGGGAGACATGGCTACCTTCGCCATGGTTCCCAAAAATTCGAGTCATAGGTGTGGGGGAGCTTCTCTCCCCCTCGGGGTGGCCTTAAGAAAAGGCAGCGGGCGGTGCGGTTGTGTACTTCGGTGATCCCGTACTGCCCGCAATAATGCTTTGGGAAGGTCATGTGGTTTTTAGTCGGGAGTCCGACATTGGCCTCTCTCATCTCCCAGCGATGAGGGGGGTTATCTCTGGTTGGGATTTTCCACATGTTAAAAAAAAAAGGGTTCCGGCCGTTCTGCCACCTTATTCTAGACACGACACTGTTTTTACCCCATCTGGTGGACGTCGCGTGCGAATCGGTGCGCCATATCCGAACATTGAGGCCGTGTGACATAGAGCGGTGTCCTCCAGCGGACTTAGATTAGGACATTATTGTAATACGGTCGACGCGCTGATGTCTATTGAAAAATGATGTTATTGTGATTTGACTTACGTAGTACGTGACTACGTGTATGTATGTATGCATGTTTGATACTGTAACAAACGTTATAATTAGAATACATTGCAGACAATTATAATATCGAATCACGATGGTACTTTAATATTTTCGAATGTTCTTCTATTGTTCAAGTGAAATGCATAGTATTATATGCAGAGTAGAATGGGATATAGTAGAATAGAATAGAATAATGCAACACAATAGATTCAAGTGCAATACGAAGTAAATTATAATATTGTTATATATACACACATACACTACTGTGCAAAAATAAAAAGCACCCGGTCGTATCTAATAGAAAAGCGTAAAAAATTGAATAAGAACACAGTAAGTTTTGAAAGAGAATTTCGCTGTTTAATTGAATAGTTTTGAGAATACGTGTTATTGCGGATTACCTAATATTTTAAAAGGAATAAATCAATCATTGTTCAATACAATTTCTACATAAAGATATTGTTTGTCATTATATCTTGTAATTATACTGGGTGCTTCGTTCTTCTGCACAGCAGTGTACGTAAACTGGTTAAATAGCTCTGTTTACACTCGTAGGAATCATCGCATTATTTTTGCTGAATCGATTTTTCCGTTCTGTTTCAGAAACGACACAACTCGAAGATCCAAGACAAGAATGGCGTGCTATTCAAGAGGCTATGCTTCGCGAATATCTCCAGACCGCACAGGACGTACTCGAGGTAAGTGTTTTGGAAATTCTTTCGAAATTGTCGTCTCCTTCGGCATTATAGGAACACGCGATTCTCAGTAAGGGATTGCTAGTAGCACATTGATAGTTAACAAAAATATAATATATAAAAATATAATAATATATAATATAAATAAATATAATATATGTATAATATAAAATATAATAATATAACAAATACAGGGGATAGTTTATTATACACGAATCACAGTGGTTTCATAACTCGGAAACGTGGCCAAAAGCTAAAAAATGAACTTACAGTTAGGTAAATTTTAATTATGGGGTTTGTTTACTTTGAGAGTAATTCTACTTGGCGGTAAACGGCAAAAAGGTCGCATTTTTTTACCTGACCAACAGCTGCAGTCCGAACTTCGGTTTCAATAGACAGTGCCTTCATACTTTTCCAAGTCTCAATGTGAGTTCTAAGTGTACAGTGTGTAAATTGTATTGGAACGTATCGATTTTAATTGTGCATTATGGATGCTGATTGTGGAGGTAGGTTGCATAGTTCTCAGTTCCAAGTGTTTATTATTAATTGGTAACTATGTATGCAAAAGAAAGGTTAATAGTGAAGGCATAAATGTTAAGTCTTCCACGATCAATTGCTAATGATTGTTCGAGCTTCTAGTTTATACTATTATCTTGCAATTTAACAAAAAAATAGCTGCCTGTCTCTGCTTCTGTGGTCGTACCATTTTTTTTATAATGGAGAGTAGGTATTTTGTGAGCTTTCATTGCATTTCTTCTTAAGAACAGTGCTACTGTTATGCTTAGAATGTATGGAGAACACACACAGATTGTCAGCTTTTTTTATGAATAATCTGAAATTTTTTTATATTTTTCGAAGACGAACGCTGTTTTTACACGTAAAGTAACGTGAATGTTTATTTCTATTAAAATTTAAACGGACCCTCATGTTTATATATATATTATTTTATATATATATATATGTACACAATATATATTATTTTATATATATTAAAATATAATATATATAATTTTATATATATTATTTTATATATATATATATAATATTAAATTCACATTCGTAATTAGCTTCACCTAAAATCCTGATAAAGAACGAATGAAATTGTGCCACAATATTGAATTCGCCATTTTGTGTTTAACAATTTCAAGTTCAGATTCGTAATCACCGACCACGATAATGTCTTAATACCAATTTTTAACCAAAATTAATAATTTTTCACGTATATGTTCACCATATTGGATCCGCTATTTTGTTTTTTTTTATTTTAAGTTCCGATTCATGATCAGCGACCCCAAAAACTCCTTAATACCAATTTTTAAGCCGATCCAATCATTTTTTATGGTAATGATATTTTAATGGTATTTTTTAGTTATTTAAATTGAAATATCTCCTGAACTACTAACTTTTCGACATACATAGGTTAGTACTTTTTTATAACGAATGTCCAGCTGCATCGATTGATGTATTAAAAAATACCACATTCCGTTTAAAAAAATGAAATTGACCTTCATATGTCCTTTACGCGTCCACCTACAAAAAGGCTATATGTATATATACATATACATATAGTTTGATTCACTTACAAACGCTTGTGAAAAATGAAATCAAAACCGGTCGATATATATATACATATATATAGTTTTATTCTTGCAAGGGTGACTAGGTATAGTCAAATCAAACTAAATCAATACTTCAAGGCCACACTCTGATCGCAATTCCTAACAATAAGTAAGGTAAAGGTACCAGTAGTTGACCATGTACGAGTAGTTGACCATTTTATAGAAAAACATAAAAAATAAGATTTTTATAATCTGTACACTTTTGATGAAAGTGAACCTCGGATGCCATACCATCTGTTCCTCAATTAAACTTTTTATGGAATTGATTTGTTTTATTTCTTATTTCATTCTTTAATTGTAATTTGTGCTGGAAATTGTTGAAACTAAATGATAGTAAAATGCTTTCCAACATTATTGCTTTAGAAAACGTTAAATTTTTCTCGATCGAAAATTAGTAATATAATAATTAATTTTAGAAAACAACAAATGTGCAATTATTTAAATATGTTTTTTATAGCTTTTAAAAATGCACAATCACAAATTTTCAGGACTATCTGTATGGGGTTAGACATCTGTATGAGGCTAGGGAAAATTTTATTTCATATTTTTTAGTGCATTTTAAATTATACTTTTTAATCCGTCTTAATTGTACTTTTTAGTCCGTATATTAAAATTTGTTTCATTATTTTCTTTTTTATTTAAATAATTATTTTTAGTTCGTTTTAATTTTTATTTAAATAATTATTTTTAGTCCGTCTTAAAAACGTGGTTTAAGCAACTTTTTTTTATTTAAGTAATTATTTCTTTCTCTGTTGTCAAATAAGTGGAAAGGGTTAATAGATGCAATCAATAATTGAACATTCTTTCTGACCCAAAATTAAGTTATGTCTCGAATTTCAGTAGTATTGGATTGGTCCATCGTTGAAATGACATTTTTTTATTTTCCCGTTGTAAAGTCTTGTTAAAATTCTGACGATTGTTCTTGATGTTATTGTTCTCGCGGTCGTAATGTTTATACATATTATAGACATGGAAGTTTCGAACTGCCCGTTCTGAATTCGTTGAACCACTTTTGTGAGCTACGTTCATTTACGCAATCACCGTGGAATGTCGTAGAAATCTTCCGGGCTGCCTCACTGCCAAGTTTGAACTCATAAAGCAAACACGCATGAATAAGAACGTCAGCACGGATGTTTTCTGCCGAGTTTGCAGGTTGTGCCCTGAAAATGGCATAGGACATTTTCTACATAAGACGTATTGTTTTACTTGATATTATTCTTGCGATCATTGGCAGAAGAACAGCAGCTCTATCTCTCTGTCTCTCTCCCCCATCCACGTACCAACCTACTAGTAACACCGTCACTATTTTCACGCTCATGTATAGTAGTATACAAATACAGTCAGTATCACAAGTATACGTACACCCTTTAAAACATAACAACTTTTTAATAATTACGTATTTCTCGATCGTAAATTTTTAATATAAATAGATATATGTTCTAGGCGCACCGTTTCGATCAATAACACTGTCCAACACCAAAAATGTTTTCATATAACTGATGGGTGGATCTTATAGAGTTTTTTGCGCTGATTCCGAATCTGTCCTTAGTTTTTCTCCTGCACGCACAGTTTTTGAAAAACATGACTTTGAAAAAAAACCTCATTTTCAACTTTAAACAAATGTTGTGATGGTATTATAAAAGATATTGAATTGTTCTTTGCAGCAAAAGATTCTGTAGACTTTTATGAATACGGTGATATCCATTATTAACACGTTATGATTGTTTAAACATTAATAAATGATCCACCCTTTAGTTATATGAAAACATAAAAAAAGTTAAAATTTGTTGGACAGTGTAATAGATCAATATTATTGATCGAAACGGTGCGCCGAGAACATATATCTATTTATAATAGCAACTTTTTAATAGTTGTACTAAACAATCTGATTGTTTGTAAGCAATTAGAAGCATTGGTTTACTAAGTGATGTGCAAAAAAGATTTTCCGAAAATGACAATTTACAAGATTGCATGTAAAAATTAAAAAAATGATATTTTAATATTATACTTTATTATTTGGACTCTTAGTGAAATTTTAAAATATATTTTTTGAAAAAAAGAAGTGAACAAAAAAGGGAGTAAATAAGCACGTAGCGATCTTCGAGAAAGTACAACGTCTTTCGCGGTTATCACGATCAGTCCTGTATGTCTGTTTTCTTGAATCTTCGATAGCGGTCTGACCAATGGGCACGGACGACGAAACACTGACGTAACATTGAGGAATTTCGAAAGTCTAGAAAGGAATTCGCGAAGACGAAAATTAACCTTCAAACATAAAGTGTGTTTAACGTTGGATGGCTATTATATAATATAGTGGATTTCTTAATTCGTGATTTTATGAAAATCAGTGGCAATATTCCGTCTATAGTATTACACGTATATAAATTTACTTGTATGCATAGAATCTTGATATAAAAATAGATAATCTCGTATATTTTTAATAATCGTGCATACTAAGTAATGAATATTAAAAAACTTGTTACACACAGGGACATTGTCCTTTGTTTCCCAGATTTCTGTTAGAGAAAATTTTGTCTTTATCTTTCTACCTTCCTCGCTTGCTTTCTATGGTTCCTATCGTTTCATGTCGATACTAATTAACAAACGATGGAGAATTCATTGAATATTAAAGAAACTTGTTACACAGAGGACATTATCCTTTATTTCTCAAA
The DNA here is from genome assembly GCA_963971365.1 of Lasioglossum villosulum. Lineage (NCBI taxonomy): Eukaryota > Metazoa > Arthropoda > Insecta > Hymenoptera > Halictidae > Lasioglossum > Lasioglossum villosulum. The sequence goes on from OZ020504.1 coordinate 16,202,771, forward strand.
TTTATGTTCGAAAAAATTTTGTTTTTATTCTTCTACCTTTCTCGCTTGCTCTTGCATTCTATGGTTCCTATCGTTTCATATCGATACTAATTAACAAATGGTAGAATTCATGAAATATTGAAACATTTGTTCCACAGGGGATATTGTCTTTTGATTCTCAGATTTCTGTTAGAAAAAATTTTATTTTTATCCTTCTATCTTTCTCGCTTGCTCTTGCATTCTATGGTTCCTATCGTTTCATGTCGATACTAATTAACAAATGGTAGAATTCATGGAATATTGAAACATTTGTTACACAGGGGACGATGTCCTTTGTTTCCCAGATTTCTGTTAGAGAAAATTTTGTTTTTATCTTTCTACCTTTCTTGCTTGCTCTTGCATTCTATGGCTCTTACCGTTTCATGTCGATACTAACTAACAAATGGTAGAATTCATGGAATATTGAAACATTTGTTCCACAGGGGATATTGTCTTTTGATTCTCAGATTTCTGTTAGAAAAAATTTTGTTTTTATCTTTCTACCTTTCTCGCTTGCTCTTGCATTCTATGGTTCCTATCGTTTCATGTCGATACTAATTAACAAATGGTAGAATTCATGGAATATTGAAACATTTGTTCCACAGGGGATATTGTCTTTTGATTGTCAGATTTCTGTTAGAAAAAATTTTATTTTTATCCTTCTATCTTTCTCGCTTGCTCTTGCTTTCTATGGTTCCTATCGTTTCATGTCGATACTAACTAACAAACGATGGAATTCATTGAATATTAAAAGACTTGTTACACAGGGGACATTATCCTTTGTTTCCCAGATTTCTGTTAGAAAAAATTTTATTTTTATCGTTCTATCTTTCTCACTTGCTCTTGCATTCTATGGTTCCTATCGTTTCATGTCGATACTAATTAACAAATGGTAGAATTCATGGAATAGTAAAACACTTGTTACACAGGGGGCATTGTCCTGTGTTTTCAGCTTTCTGTTAACGAATTTCTTTTTACCTTTCTGCCTTTCTCGCTTGCTGTTGCTTTCTATCGTCCCCTATCGTTTCCTATCGCTTCCTATCGCTTCCGATCGTTTCCTTTCTTTCCCTCTCGGCCCTCCACGCTTGCTCTCGCTTCCTCCTGCTTCGTTCTGTTCTGCTCCTTTTCTTTCGTCTTTACGACGCTTCAGGTCTCTCTACGGGGCACTGAGACGCGAGTGGAATTTTAATTGCCATTTATTTTTGCTCACTCAGTCCTCGTACCGCTTGTCGACTCAGGCGGACAGATACAAAACCGATTATGACACCGCCGTGCGTCGCGTCGGTGGAACTTGCAGATCCTGATACTTCAAATCATCAGTTACGTTCATATATTCGAGCCTTTTGCGGAAATATACTTTTAGTTGGAAATTCTCCACATTCTTATATTTTCGGTTATTTTATTCGTACAACTACGTTTAAACATTAACACTCGAATAGTCACTCGGAGTCATCACCAAAAGTTGCTGTACCATTATTCAACATGTTCCCTAGTAGCACAAAAATATTGGGTAAATGTATTTTTCAAATATTGAAAAAATATTTTTTAAGCCACACTTTTTCTTACGAGAAAAATATTATATCTGAATATTTTATACATATATAAGAAATGTAAATTCAATGTTTAGAAAATATAAGCTAAATATTCAGAGAATATAAATTACATATTTAAAAAACATAAAGTAAATATTTAAAAAACGTGAAACTCATATTTAGATAACGTTCAATTAAATCTTCAAATTTAAGAAAAAGTTATAACAAAAATTAAAAACTATAATATAATAACACGACTTGTTGTGCACTGCTCGAGGGAATAGTTATCTTCGTCTTCGAAAGGGGTTTATTGAAAATGCAGAATTTTTTTATGCAGTTAGAAAGATTAATGGTTCGGGGAATACTACATTCGTAGGCCCATAGATTTTTTTTGTGCAACTGTGCATGTGCAATTAACAATTGCATCATTTCTTTAAGTAGAAATGCATATTTTTTGTTGTACTAATCGATTTCACTGTTTATTCTGTGTAAAAAATGATTACCATAGCAAAAAATTATTAAATTATCTTGTTTTCAAGATACTTTCCAATTTCTATTTCTAATATTACATAAAGATTAATTTTATGAGAAAAAATATTTTTTTCATGCTATGAAATAGAAATATTATTTGTATATTAGAAAAAACTATTCTATTTTTAATATTAAATAGAGATTCGTTTTATAATGAGAAGAAATATTTTTTTCATAATATGAAATAAATATTATATGTATATTAGGAAAGAATATTCTATTTCTAACATGAAATATAGATTCATTTAATATTTAGAAAAAGATATTTTTCTCGTAACATGAAATAGATATTTCCTCCATATTTATAAAATAATATTCGTTGCTTAATATAAAATAAATATTGTAGGAATATTTGAATATTAAAAAAAGATTGAATCTCTTTTTAATATTATATGAATGTGTATACAATGTTTTGTGCTACTAGGGTGTGTGTAAGCATTTTATATAAGGTATGTGTTCCGAATAGAAAATTAAAATATATAATAAATTGAATGATATCGGCGCTAGGTTCGATAATTATTAGAAAAACAACAAATGTGCAATTATTTAAATATGTTTCTAACGTTTCGATCCACATGTTGATCTTTTTCAAAGAGACACTTTTGCGTCTGAAAAATATGAAAGAAATCAAAAAAAGAAAAAATGATTTTTGGTATGAAAACAATCATCACAATAGAAAAATCAAAAATTAAATTTTATGTACATACTTGTACGAAAATTGTTCTTGTTGTAAGAAAATTAAATTGGTGGCTCTAATAACCTAATACAACGTAAGAAAATAATAAAAAATAAAATCGATAACATTTTCTACTAGGGTTGTTTACATTATTAAATATGGTGGTATCTACATCAATTACTAAACATTTATATATTGCGCGAGGTATATCAACTGAATAGTCACTCGGAGTCATCACCAAAAGTTGCTGTACCATTATTCAACATGTTGTTTACATTATTAAATATGGTGGTATCTACATCAATTACTAAACATTTATATATTGCGCGAGGCATAATATCAACTGAATAGTCACAAAAATACATGGGAACCTGAGGGTGGTTATCTCGCATTGTTTGCCCTACTTTGGACGCTCATATTATTAAATATGAACATAATCTCGTTAAATCGTGACCAGAGCGAAGCGCGATCAACCTTCCTCTTTAGAATGAGCCCTCACACAGCTCGCAACATGCTTGTATAAGGACGAAAAGTGGTTTCCCGCAAACACTGTTTCTACTTGTTTTTCTAGTAATATTCTAGTAATATCCATGAGTACCGTGCCCCTTTATCTTGCTTCTTTTACTTCGGTTAACTCGTGACTAGTTTCTTAATTACATCACATCTACATTGGTAACTTATTATTAGGGATACTACTGAGGTATAGTTACATTGCTTCATCTAATCGGATCAGGAAAGCAGTTATTGATCTTAAAGTGGAGTCATCTTTCTTACATAGAATCTTGAAAATTTCCTGGTCCTATAGTAAGAACTATAGTGGTGTCCGAACATTTTCGTGACCGACTGAATCTACTAAAATGGACTATGGCGAGATCGCGTTGCAGAAGTACATAGTACTATTTAGAAGTCGCAGGATTACACAGTTACGATATTCGTGTGCCTTTGAATGTAAGCGTGGGTTGACTTTGGGACGACGATATCTTGGTAAACGGGTAAGTAAGTGGACAAGCGAGCGAAGCAAGGCAGGCGAGCTTGCCACGGGAGATTGGAATGTCTGCCGTGCGCGTCCGCGTCCGCGTTCGTCCGAACCTTCGTCCCCTTTCCACTGGACCCCCAGGACCCATGGACTCTTTCGACTCCTTCGACTTGTTAGACTCTTTGGACCCTGCTGAAAATCCCTTGGATCCTTTCGAGGATCCTCTGAACCTTCTCCTTTGCTCATAGTGGCATACAGGGTGTTCCAAAACTAGTGTAGCAGCGGAAAATGGGAGGTTCCTTGGGTCATTTGAAGCGACATTTTCCTTTACAAAAATGGCGTCCGCGGATTTGTTTAGGAGTTACAGTATTTTATCCGTAAATGTCCCAAAAGTCTGGCCTGTAAATGTCCCAGATCTATCCCCACTACTGCGAGGTATACCCTCTTGAGGAACCATGAAACTCGTGAGGCCTCGGCCTCCGAGAAGTATGATATCATGCGGCTCGGGTGTCTCGGTGAGACCGCCTATTTCAAATTTCCAACTTCCTTATTTTTCATTTTTTTTTTATGAGACTGCGACTACCATATTTGTAGCATTTTTCTAAGAACAATGATACCACATATGATATAATTTCGATGATATTTGCTTGTGTAATAGACAGTTAAAGTTTCGGGCGCGTAGGATAGCGTATGGAAAAGAAAGAAACGTAGAGAGTCCTAGTCGCCAGCACATTTCAAAGGCTCGCCGACAACTGTCCTTCCTTGTGCCCGAAACGTTGACTGTCTATTACACAACTAAATATCATCGGAATTATGTCATGTTTGTTATCATTTTGCATTAGAAAAATGCCACAAATATGGTAATCGCAGTGTCATTAAAAAATAATGAAAAATAAGGAAGTTGGAAATTTGGATTAGCTATGTTTACATTTCTCGACAACTGAGGCCTCTCGAGCTCGGCTGTCTTTCTCTACGTTCGGCAAAACTCAAAGAATAGTGTCTCTGCTCATAAATGTCCGCCGGCAGACCCGTGCTAGGGACTTATATCGATCAAATACTGTATTAAGGGGGTACCAGACCCTCTGATCTGGGTATTTATCAGTGCAACCAACCTCCACGCTGAAGAATAGTTTGGCAACAGTGATGAACATACATTTGTATCACTCTAACGCTTCAGTTTCGCAATCATTACAGGTTTTTTTCTTTTCATCAATATCTTTATTGCTATTAATGGATCCGAGTGGTTTCAAGCCCTTTATATTTTTGTTGTTACGAGTCTAAGCTGATAGTTCTCCTGTTTAAGCGCCATCTCGTTTGAGTAGCTGAACTAAAATTAGTTCTACTTGCCCATCATTGCCCTTCATGAACGGAATCTGGGAAACAATTGAATGCGATCACGGGAAAACATTTTTTGTCCTCATATTAGCATATTACGAGCTGTGTGAGGGCTCATTGTAAAGAGGAAGGTTCGTCGCAGGTCGCTCAACTCATGATTCAAGTCGAAAAAATCGTTTTGTATTAGAAAAATACATTAGAATCTGCGGAATTTTTCTTCATTTGTTTTCCCTACTTTGGGCACTCATATTATTAGATATAAACATAGTCTAACTAAATCATGAGCTGAGCGACCTGCGATCGACCTTCCTCTGTCAAAAGAACCTTTATGCAGTTCAAAATATGCTCATATGAGGACAAAAAATGGTTTCCCGCAAACACTGATTTTATTAACAAAACAGTGTTTGCGGGAAACCATTTTTTGTCCTCATATGAGCATATTTTGAACTGCATAAAGGTTCTTTTGACAGAGGAAGGTCGATCGCAGGTCGCTCAGCTCATGATTCAAGTCGAAAAAATCGTTTTGTATTAGAAAAATACATTAGAATCTGCGGAATTTTTCTTCATTTTTCCCCCCATTTTGGACGCTCATATTATTAGATATAAACATAATCTAACAAAATCATGAGCTGAGCGACCTGCGATCAACTTTCCTCTTTAGAATAAGCATTCACACAGGTCAAAATATGTTAATATGAGGACAAAAAATGTTTTCCCGCAAACACTAATTTCATCAACAAAACAGTGTTTGCGGAAAAACATTTTTTGTCCTCATATTAGTATGTTATGTGCTGTGTGAGGGCTCATTGTAAAGAGGAAGGTTCATCATAGCCCGCTCTGCTCATAATTTAAGTCGAAAAAATCGTTTTGTATTAGAAAAATACATTAGAATTTGCGGAATATTTTTTCATTTGTTTTCCCTACTTTGGATACTCATATTATTAGATATAAACATAACCTATCTAAATCATGAGCAGAGCGGGCTATGATCAACCTTCCTCTTTAGAATAAGCCCACACACAGCTCATAATATGCTAATATGAGTTGTGTGAGGGCTCATTGTAAAGAGGAAGGTTCACCGTAGCCCGCTCTGCTTATGATTTAAGTCAGAAAAACCGTTTTGTATTAGAAAAATACATGGGAACCTGAGGGTGGTTGTCTTGACTTGTTTGCCCTACTTTGGACGCTCATATTATTAAATATAAACATAATCTTGTTAAATCATGACCAGAGCGGGCTATGATGAACCTTCCTCTTTAGAACAAGCCCTCACACAGCTCGCAACATGCTTGTATAAAAACAAAAAATGGTTTCCCGTAAACACGGTTTTCACTTGTTTCTCTAGTAATATTCTAGTAATATGCTAGTAATTATCCATGGGTACGGTACCCCCTTAAGGGGGTAGAGGCCCCACGTGACCATGGTATTTTTCAGTGTGACCAACCCCCGCGCGAAAAACCAATTTGGCAACAGTGATGAACATACATCTGTATGAATCTAACGCTTCAATTTCGCTATATTACAGGTTTTTTTCTTTTCATCAATATCTTTATTGCTATTAATGCATCCGAGTGGCTTCATGCCTTTTACACTTTTGTTGTTATGAAACTACGCTGATAATTCTCCTGACAAAGCGCCATCTCGTCCAAGTAGCTGAACTAAAATTGCTTCTACTCACCCTTCATGAAGGGAATCTGGGAAACAATTGAATGCGATCACGGGAACACACCTCACATCCTCATACGATTTTATATTGAGCTGAGTGAGGGCTCATTTGAAAGAGGAAGGTTAAACGAAGCGCGCGTGGGTCCCTAAATAAGCAGGAAAAATCTTTTTGTGATCGAAAAATACATTAGCAAATCCGGAATTTTTCTTCATTTGTTTTCCCTACTTTGGACAGTCACATTACTGGATATAAACATAATGTAACTGAAGTTGGACCCACGCGTGCTTCATTTAACCTTCCTCTTTAGAATGAGCCCTCATTGAGCTGAAAATATAATCATATGACGACGTGAGGTGTGTTCCCGTAAACCCCTGTTTTCACTTGTTTTCTAGTTAGATTCTGGTTAGATTCTAGTAATGTCACGTGGGTACTCTACCCCCTTAAGGGCGTAGTGTAATCACGTGACTTGTATTTTACATTGTGACCAACCTCCGCGCGGAAAACCAATTTGGCAACAGTGATGAACATACATTTGTATCAATCTAACGCTTCAGTTTCGCAATCATTACAGGTTTTTTTCTTTTCATCAATATCTTTATTGCTATTAATGAATCCGAGTGGCTTCAAGCACTTTATATATTTGTTGTTACGAGTCTAAGCTGATAGTTCTCCTGTCTAAGCGCCATCTCGTTTGAGTAGCTGAACTAAAATTGGTTCCAGACTTGCTCTAGACTCTGTCTGTATGAACGAAATATGGGGAAGTTGAATGCAATCACGGGAATCCATTTTTTGTTCCCATACGAACATGTTATGAGCTGGGTGAGGGCTAATTGTAAAGAGGAAGGTTGATCGCAGGTCGCTCTGCAGTGTAATACACTGTTAAATTCGTCTCGACGTCAGAAACAATCCTATGGTGTCCAAAACATATAGTGTCGTTTAAAAAAGTCAAGGTGACCTTTACTTGTTTACGTAAAAAGCATTTTTTCAGATTTAAGAATATTCGAACATGTAGCTCACCAAGTGCTGAGAAACTTTTGTTTGAAATATTTATTAATTGCACTACTGGAAATGCCTAAATGGTGATATAACTTAACGGAGACACCCTGTATAGAATGGTGAATGTTTTCGGCGGAAAGGTTCGATCGTTCGTTACTATGTTTTATAAAGCAATTATGCAAATTACAAAGTTAAGTACTCGACGTTTCGATCTTTCTTTAGATCATTTTCAAGATTAATTAGAATTGCGTCTGTAAAATATTATATAATTTTAAGAGTACATGATGAAATTAGTTATAATATATGTTATTTTAAAAAATTATCCACTTGCTTTGTGATAAAATTAACATCTGCTTCGCAGTATTAACGAATTTATTAAATTTCATCACAAAGCAAGTGGATAATTTTTCTAAATAACATATACTATCACTAATTTCATCATGTATTCTTAAAATTATATAATATTTTACAGACGCAATTCTAATTAATCATGAAAATGATCTAAACAAAGATCAAAACGTCTAGTATTTAATTTCATTTGCAAAATTGCTTTATGTAACTTCACCATTCTATATTAACAATAAATACGATCGATAGAAAAATATATTTAACATGTATAATATTCCACACGAATATCACACAACTATCATAATATTCGATTCGTAAATTCGATTTGTATCGTGCTATCGGAATATTCCTTGGTTTAGTGGGTATTGTTGTTGGGTCTCTGACGACCCATGACAGTTTAGATTTAGTTTGTTAATGTTCTGATTACTAGCCCATTAGAAAATTTCCTGGACTTGTCCGGCAGAAGTAGCTTCATGTGCTACTTTCAAATTTTGAACTCTGATTCAAATTCCGAGCATTAACCTTCGCAAGGTAATGTAGGGTCTCAGAGACCCTAGCTTCAGATTTTTGAAAAGAATTTTTATGTGGATAAAATTAAATCTGTTTGTTTGCTTTTCATCCTGTGTTATTCTTGATCCCAAATTTATTAAAAACGAAGCTATTTACGAAATTCATTTCTCCGGGTCATAGAGACCCCACCATAGTATTTATGTGTTATTAGACCTTACCTTGCAAGGGTTAATAAAATTGCTATCGCGTTCGAATTATACAGTATATTAGGATGGACCTTATTTCTCAACTACGAAATTTTGAGTACGCCGCCTTCTAAAATTGTTCCATTTCGTGGCATGGCACATCGAATGAGAAGTTTTGAAATAGAAATAACTGCACGCTAATGCGAAGAGTAGAGCACGGTCTTGCAAACTTCACGATATTCACCTTCAATCTAAACATTATTTGTTCAAAGAATGTATTTAGTTATTTATATAATATTACATACTACGGTGTCAAAATTAATAAAAGGTTTATTCATTTCAAATCTAACAAACAAACAAAATTATTTGTTACTATATTCAGAATTTATTTAAATTCATGTCTAGATAGAAAGTTTCTTTCCGTACGCTCGTATATTTCGAATTCTAATCCACAGTAATACGTAGAAAATGTTATCGATTTTATTTTTTAATATTTTCTTACGTTGTATTAGGTTATTAGAGCCACCAATTTAATTTTCTTACAACAAGAACAATTTTCGTACAACAAGTATGTACATAAAATTTAATTTTTGATTTTTCTGTTGTGATGATTGTTTTCATACCAAAAATAATTTTTTCTTTTTTTGTTTTTTTTTCATATTTTTCAGACGCAAAAGTGTCTCTTTGAAAAAGATACACATATGGATCGAAACGTTAGAAACATGTTTAAATAATTGCACATTTGTTGTTTCTCTAATAATGATCGACCCTAGCGCCGATATCATTCAATTTATTATATAATTTAATTTTCTATTCGGAACACATACCTTGTATAAAATGCTTACACACACACAGGGTCTTCAGACTATTACTAGCCAGCATTTTTTTTGTAAATAGTAAAAATTATAGAAAAATGATAGAGCAAAAAGTAGTACTGTTTTTTATGCGCAACACAATGACATACGCAGTTTTGTTTTATTTTCATTAATTTGATAGAAATGAAGGTGACCTTCAATTTTTTTAATGGAATGTTATACATTGTTTTATGTCGTATGAAAGCGCGTGTCAAGACGAATTCATTCATCTACTACACAATGACCTTCAAGATCTTGCAAGGTCAGAAATAGAAGAAACAATTTGAACTAGTTTATGAGAGACACCGCCCAGCGATATAAACGAATTGAAAACCAAAATAACACAAGCATGTGGATTAAGCTACCAAAAACGTAATTAACAGAGGCGAAATGTGTATTCATGCGCAAGGAAGCCACTTTGAACATTTGTCGCAGCCTCATTAATAAAGAATATTTGTAAACACATTGGTACGCAATATTCAAATTGTTTCTTCCATTTCTCACCTTGCACGACCTTGAAGATCATTGTGTAGTAGATTGATGAATTCGTCTTGACGCACGCTTTCATACGACATAAAAGAATGTATAGCATTCCATTTAAGAAATTGAAGGTCACCTTCATTTCTATCAAAACAATGTGAATAAAACAAAACTGCATACACTCGGTAAAATAAGTCTCCATACACCTTTTAAAAAGTAATAACTTTTTTATAATTGTACCAAACGACCTGATTCTTTATGATCGATTAAAAGCATTGGTTTATGAAATGATATGCAAAAAAGATTTTCCATAAATTATAATTTACAAGGTTCCATGCAAAAATAAAAAAGGCATTTTTTAAAACTTTTTTATTTGGGTCCTCAATGAAAATTTAAAATGTACGTTTTGTAGATCTATATTAATTATACATGTACTGAAAATTTCATCGAAATCGGTTGACGCAGAAAGAAACGACACGCACCGAAAGACTTAAATTTTAAGCAGAAACATCAAAATTCGTGAAAAACTACGATTTTCAACATCTTTAACCGCTTGTAGCTCGTGTGTATGTTAATCGATTTCAATGAAATTTTTAGAATATGTATAACTAACATATATCTACAAAATGTACATATTAAATTTTCATTGAGGACCCAAATAAAAAAGTTTAAAAAAATGCCTTTTTATTTCTGCATGTAACCTTATAGATAACAATTTTTTGGAAAATCTTTTTTGCGCATCCATTCATAAACCAATGCTTCTAATTGATCATAAAAAATCAGGTCGTTTGGTACAATTATAAAAAAGTTATTACTTTTTAAAAGGTGTACGGAGACTTATTTTACTGAGTGTATGTCATTGTGTTATGCATGAAAAGCAGTACTACTTTTTCCTCTATCATTTTTTTCTAATATTTAATATTTACAAAAAAATGCTGGCTAGTAATAGCCTGAAGACCCTGTATATTATTATTCCATGATAAATTAGGAACAATATTAAAATACAGTACGATCCAAGCACGATACTGCAATAATCGATACGGTTACCTTACGCCAACCAAAATTGGGAAATTTGTTCAATAACTGTTTCTACGATAGAAATAAGAAACTCGAAGACTGTGAAAGCGATTGAATACTTTCGATCGTCCGTAGATTATCAAAGTCTTTAGAATTGTTGTAAAGCGAAGAGGAACATTGAAAATATAAACTACTATGTTCTCGATGGAGAGAAGTCTTTCTCTCTCTAGCTAGCTAGCCAGCTAGCTGCATCATGGTTGATATAGCGTCACGCACCGACTTCCTCTTTCTTTCAAGACTGCCGCTATCACGGACCCAGAAGAGACGCGAAGGTAGAATGAGAATGCTGCGCGTTGTGCACTGGTTGAACGGAGAGGGACGAGAATATGGGAAGATAGAGGCAACAGCCTCTACAGGGTGTCCCAAAACTAGTGTAGAAGCGGAAAATGGGAGGTTCCTTGGGTCATTTGAAGCGACATTTTCCTTTACAAAATTGGCGTCCGCGGCTTTGTTTAAGGGCACCGTCTGGTTAGCAAACGACACTCGCGCGTTGACGTGTGTGAGTGCACACGTCGCTATATCACATATACGTACACGAAAATTGTAAGGTTCCGGGATTTTACGTCTGAGATCTTTATAATGCAATGACTGGATTTCTTAGTAGTCAAAATCGCTAGATGAAAGATCAATCTAGGGTGCTATTTGGCTGAAAAGTCGTACTCGTTCTATTAAAAATTCTGTACGTTTAATTCTACAAAAATCCAAGCCACAGTGAGGTTGACATTCAAATATAGTTCTGACATTTTCCGCTACGAGCGTTAATTTCTGTTTCATTTATGACGTCCTCACTGGCGGGCGTGCTGTCGAATATTGCAAATCATAGCTCGTGAACGTAGAAGTACGACTTTTCAGCCAAATAGCACCCTAGATTTTCTATCTAGAACTATCTAGACCTTTCATCTCGCGATTTTGACTATACTAAGAAATCCAGTCATTGCATTATTAAGATCTCAGACGTAAAATCCCGGACCCTTACAATTTTCGTGTACGTATATGTGATATAGCGACGTGTGCACTCACACACGTCAACGCGCGAGTGTCGTTTGCTAACCAGACGGTGCTCTTAAATGTTATTAACGAAAAACACGGACCAATCAGAGCGCGACCTAGACATGCGATGGCACATTCGGCCAATCGACAGTTGGCGCGTCGGTTCGACTGTGCTAACTCGCGTCTAGATCGCGCTCTGATTGGTCCATGTTTTTCGTTAAGGGGATACCGTACCCATGGATATGACTAGCATATTACTAGAATATTACTAGAGAAACAAGTGAAAACCGTGTTTACGGGAAACCATTTTTTGTTTTTATACAAGCATGTTACGAGCTGTGTGAAGGCTCATTCTAAAGAGGAAAGTTGATCGCAGGTCGCTCAGCTCATGATTTTGTTAGATTATGTTTATATCTAATAGCGTCCAAAGTAGGGGGAAAAAATGAAGAAAAATTCCGCAGATTCTAATGTATTTTTCTAATACAAAACGATTTTTTCGACTCGAATCATGAGCTGAGCGACCTGCGATCGACCTTCCTCTGTCAAAAGAACCTTTATGCAGTTCAAAATATACTCATATGAGGACAAAAAATGGTTTCCTGCAAACGCTGTTTTGTTGATAAAATCAGTGTTTGCGGGAAACCATTTTTCGTCCTCATATGAGCATACTTTGAGCTGCATAAAGGTTCTTTTGACAGAGGAAGGTTGATCGCAGGTCGCTCAGCTCATGATTTAGTTAGATTATGTTTATATCTAATAATATGAGCGTCCAAAATAGGGGGAAAAAGTGAAGAAAAATTCCGCAGATTCTAATGTATTTTTCTAATACAAAACGATTTTTTCGACTTGAATCATGAGCTGAGCGACCTGCGACGAACCTTCCTCTTTACAATGAGCCCTCACACAGCTCATAACATGCTAATATGAGGACAAAAAATGTTTTCCCGTGATCGCATTCATTTGTTCCCCAGATTCCGTTCATGAAGGGCAATGAAGGGCAAGTAGAACCAATTTTAGTTGAGCTACTCAAACGAGATGGCGCATAAACAGGAGAACTATCAGCGTAAATTCGTAACAACAGAAATATAAAGGGCTTGAAGCCACTCGGATCCATTAATAGCAATAAAGATATTGATAAAAAGAAAAAAACCTGTATTGATAGCGAAATTGAAGCGTTAGATTGATACAAATGTATGTTCGTCACTGTTGCCAAACTGTTTTTCAGCGTGGAGGTTGCTTATACTGATAAATACCCAGATCAGAGGGTCTGGTACCCCCTTAAGGTTGTGTCAATGTAATCGCGTTGATTGTTTGAATATCATGAATGCCTGCCGCAGCAATTACTTAGTAAACAGCTACAGAAACTTTCAAGGATAGAATGTTAAAAGTACGTGCGAAGGTATTGATCCGATCTCCGTCTCCATCTTGAAGAAAAGATGCCAGTTCTACCAAGCCTCTGCCCTGTCCTCCTCGGTCCTCGGCTCTGGATCTTTCGTCTTCGCCTGATTCTTTCATTCCGTTTTTCTCTCCTTCTGTTCTTTCATCTTTCTTTTTTCTCTTCTCGCGCCATGCGACCCTTTTGGCGTAGTGGCTACCGGTGTTACGCTCGTGGGGCCCCCACGCCCCCAGGCGATCCACGACGGATCCCCGAAGAGCTACGAGGCCTGCCGAAGCTGCAGAATCACGTGCACGGGCGGATGTGCTACTGTCCTTCGGTACTCGTCGGCTCGTCGGCTCGTTGGCTCGTCTGTCGTCGGTCGTCGGGATGATGCCCCGCGGTGCGCGGTACGCAGTACGCAGTGCTCCAGTGAATTGTCCACGTACCGTTCTGATCGCGAAGCGAACCGATCAATAAATACTAGGGATGTACGAGAAGACGATGCTCGGGACTAGTCGGGAAAACAGTCGAATCGGGTCGGGTCGGTTTCCCGAAAATTTCAAGATTCTCGAAGGAATTGGGTTTCCCGAAAATTTCAAGATTCTCGAAGGAATTGGGTTTCCCGAAAATTTCGAGAATACGACATACCACTCTCTTGAAAAGAATTCGTGATGAACAACATTCTTTGCACGAAAAGAATTGCGTATAATTAATTCTTTATATTGTATTAGATATACGAGCCGTATATTTTGAAAGTGGCCCAAAAGTGCATTTTCGCGCGAAATCGAGCAAGCAATTTCAATATTTACATTTCTACGTTACCTTTTCATTCTGAAGCAAATTGTAACTAATATATTTAAAATCACAAAGATTTTGTAAAAAGGAAATTAGCTGGTTAATAGAATGATACAAATTTTTATTTTGGAAGTGGCCCAAGTTTATTTGTCAATTGTTTGATGTTAAGGTAGTAGCAACCAGCAGACGTCTTTTAGACCTCTAGGTTCCAGTAGAAATATTAAAGTAGCTTTAACGTGGCCAAAAAGCTATTCTTGGTAAGAAGACACATATTATTCGCTTAGTAATTGCTATTACTTTAATAGGAATTGTAAATTTTAACTCTCCTAGATATATTTAAGAGGAAGGCTACCCGACTGAAGGGAACTAGAATTAAACTAGGTTTTGGGTCGAAACATGGGTCTGCAGCCCGTGGGTTTTTATCATGTACGAGCATATTTTGCGCTGCACAAAGTTTCATTTGATAGAGGAAGGTTCTGCGCAGCCTGATGTGTCTCATCATATCAGTCAAAAAAGTCTTTGGACTGATATGTCTCTAGATATGTCTCTAGAGACAGTAAAATACCCTAGGAGCACACAAATATAGAGGAAATATGTTTTCCAAATATTAGAAAAATATTTTTTTCAAATAGTAGAAAAATATTTTTTAAGCCACACTTTTCATATTAGATCTGAATATTGTATACATATACAAGAAATGTAAATTTAATGTTTAGAAAATATAAGCTAAATATTCAGAGAATATAAATTACACATTTAAAAAATATAAAGTAAATATTTAAAAACGTGAAGCCTATATTTAAATAATGTTCAATTAAATCGTCAATTTTAAGAAAAAGTTATAACAAAAATTAGGAACTATACATATAATAACACTACTGTCTGTGCACTGGTTTAGGAAATATTATATTAGCTTATTAAAAATTCAGAAATTTGTTATTGTTTTTGTAACATAAATGAATGTCGATTAAATGACAAACTCGAATTCAAAGTAATTTAAAAGTAGACATTTTACTTCGTATCATATTCTGGAACAAATATTTTTCCATGATAAATATTAAATATTTCCTTCATATTAAAAAAATATTCTATTTCTAATATTACATAAAGATTCATTTTATGAAAAAAATTTTTTTCATGGTATAAAATAGAAATATTATCTATACATATATTAGGAAAAATATTCTATTTTTAATATTAAATAAAGATTCATTTTATAATAAGAAAAAAAGATTCATCACTGGAGTCCCGAGACATTCAACTTTATGTGAACTAAAAAAATTATGGTTTTTTGCAATTTTCTAGAAATCAAGGCCGAAACAAAGAAAGTGGCAGGGGTAAAACTTGTTCCATTTGGGGTTCTTTATAGCTGGTTTACGTTTGTCCGTTTAAAAACGGATGACCCTGTATAGGTCCATGTAGAGTATCTTGTACAGTCTATCTATATAATAAAAATGAAATGCAGTTCGTTGGTCACGACATCACGTGAGAACGGCTGAACCGATTTGGCTAATTGTTTTTTCTAAATGTTCGTTGTAGTCCGAATCATGTTTTTACAGTACAAAAAATTGGAAAAGTTGCTCGGAAACATGAAAATTCTGGAGAAACTAAAAGTGCTTTCTGAATCATATTTCAATACAACAAAAAACGAACGTCGCAGCTTTTAATCAATATTTCAATAGGAATTTACATTATCAATTTCTACTGTGTTCACGTATACCCTATAGCTTTTCACAAATTCACAAAATGATCACAGCCAAATTTATTGAAATGTGGACAGGACAATGTCTGTCAGGTCAGCTAGTTCACAAATAGAAATATTTCGCACGCAAGCATTCGAAACAATTTGCTTCGGATATACTATGGAGGAAAATAGAGAGTGCAGTAAGGAGCACGACTGGCTTTACAGCGTTGTTGTTCGCCATTTACCAGCAGCGTAGCTTTTCACATTCCTACGGCTCTTTTCCAGGGGCAAACAATGTTAACGACCACGCGAAGGGATCGGGATTCCATCTCTACCGGACGATACATAAATAGGCCGACGCTTTTACCCAGCGACCAGATGTATACATACCCGAGTTATTATTCTCTTTTGTAACAGACTATTTTTAGACAACCGGTGGAATTTCATGCTTCGCTCTTCTTTTTCTTTTTCCTCGGGCCCCATCCTTTTCATTCCTGCTTTGTCTCTATTTCCACTCTGCCCAATTCCCTTGTACCTTCTTTGCTTTATCTCACCATTATTCGACACTAATTTTGACTACTGGGGTAAATGTACCTATCACTGCGGGTGTACGTTTCACTGTGGTATTTTTTCCCAGTGAGATTGAAATACACAAAAGTGAATATTTTGCTCTGAATAAATTTGTACATACAAAGAAGTTACAAACAATAAGAAAAGCAATGCGTCCTCTAAAAAGGCCCTTTTTCATATTTTTGCTAAAAATCCTTCCCTGCGGTGATATATAGGAATAGTTCTAGCAGTAATCTTAATCCCAACAAAAACATCTAGGTGCACGGTACTGCACCAGCCAAGTTTTCGCACTACCTCCTTTTGCACGAAACAACTTGGCCGTTTTTTAGAGGCTTGTAATTCGGAACTGAAGGCAGATGGAGAGATGTAATTTCTTACATTTGTTAAGTGCTATCATGTCTCCATATTGGCAAAACATTGATCTTCCAACATTAGTAGCTTCCGAGATATACGACCACAAAAATCGCTAAATTTGTCACTGACTCACTGACAGATCATCAAAACCTTTTGGGTACTTCCCATTGACCTACAAGCTTGAAATTTGGTACATAGGTCCATCATAATAAACACCCAAAGGAATAATTATCAAAGTTTGAAATTTTACTTTTTTTTATTTTTAAAAAAATCTTTTTCTTTTTAAATTGAATTCAACCATGGACTCTTGTACGAATTAGAACTTGTAAAAACTAAGTTTGAAATAATGATCTTTGAAATTTTGTACCTTAAAAAAAGCGTAACCTAAGTGGTGGGGATGGTCAGCTGAGCTAGTCTTAAAAAATGGCTGCATCTCGGGAACCGTGCTTTCTACTGCATAAATAACGAAATTTTCAAAAGGCTCAACCCAAAGCATATAAGGTATGCCCAACCACATGACGTATGTAGTCTTTTGAATTAAAAAATAATAATAATAATAATGGCTCCATCTCGGGAACGGTGCTTCCTATTGCAAAAATAACGAAATTTTCCAAAGGCTTAACCCAAAGCATATAAGGTATGCCCAACCACATGACGTATGTAGTCTTTTGAATTAAAAAATAATAATAATAATAATAATAATGGCTGCATCTCGGGAACGGTGCTTTCTACTGCAAAATAACGAAATTTTCCAAAGGCTCAACCCAAAGCATATAAGGTATGCCCACCCACATGACGTATATAGTCTTTTGAATTAAAAACAAAATAATAATAATAATGGCTGCATCTCGGGAACGGTGCTTTCTACCGCATAAATAACGAAATTTTCAAAAGGCTCAACCCAAAGCATATAAGGTATGCCCAACCACATGACGTATGTAGTCTTTTGAATTAAAAAAAATAATAATAATAATAATAATAATGGCTGCATCTCGGGAACGGTGCTTTCTACTGCAAAAATAACGAAATTTTCAAAAGGCTCAACCCAAAGCATATAAGGTATGCCCAACCACATGACGTATGTAGTCTTTTGAATTAAAAAATAATAATAATAATAATAATGGCTGCATCTCGGGAACGGTGCTTTCTATTGCAAAAATAACGAAATTTTCCAAAGGCTTAACTCAAAGCATATAAGGTATGCCCAACCACATGACGTATGTAGTCTTTTGAATTAAAAAATAATAATAATAATAATGGCTGCATCTCGGGAACGGTGCTTTCTACCGCAAAAATAACGAAATTTTCCAAAGGCTCAACCCAAAGCATATAAGGTATGCCCAACCACATGACGTATGTAGTCTTCTGAATTTTTCAAGAAAAAATATAAATAAAATGCATTTATTTATTTACTTGATGTCCGCCTTAAAGGTAAAAAATGTTTAGGATTTAATGAATCAGGGATAAGAGTAATACCTACTTGATAATTGATGAAATTTAAACAAAAATTGATGAAATCCCAACAAAAGCATCCTGTAAGGATAGGACAGTAGCCAAGTTCTCTATGGCCGTAAAAAGTTGTGAGATCAAACAAAATACGGCCAAGTTCGTTAGCTTAGAAATACCTGTTGCAATACTGAAAAAAGCGTTTGTAAAAATTAGTTTAAAAGAACGCTACTTAATTTTTAAAGAGTTACATGGAAAGCTAAATTATTCAACTTGGCCGTTACTTTTTAAACCATTGGCCATAAAAGAACAACTCTTTGTTTATTTTTATAGTTAGTTTAAGAACCATTGAAATTGTAGAAGCTCTATAAATAAACACGTTGAAATGGAAAAAAATGGTTCTCCCAGCGGTTAAGGAGTTAGACTACCGGGGATCGAATCCCGTCGGGGTAAGAAATTTAAATTGTCAGTTTAAATTTTCGCGCCACTCGACTTTCAACTTCCGTAACATCAGAAAATTGTTACCTTCAGCAAAGAAGTTTCACTTCAATTACACGGGTACCCGGGTGTCCGGGTAAACAAAAATTAAATTAAATTTTAATTTTTATACTCAAATATGAATTAACTTAATAATCAAATAAAGTATATGGCGCGGTGATTCAGGTAATAATAGCTCTCGTAACCAGTTGTGAGACCTCATGAGATACTCGGGTACCAGGGGATACGGCTATCTCATGGGTACTTGAGTACCCGGGTAAAAGTTGAAGCTCTAGTTTATTGGAAACCAGCCTAATCAGTTCTACATATTTTACTATTTAACCCTTAGCAGTCGAATGGTGACTCTGAGGCGCAACTAAACATTGCTGTACCATTATTCAAAATATAGTTTACATTATTAAAACAATTTCATGTTTATGAAATTTGAAAAATCATAGGGAATGGAAATATTCTAAATCGAAAGAAAATTCTAATTGCGGAGTTAAAATATTGTTACGAAGACTTCGGCGCGGTCTTGCCGGAGAACTTATTATTGTAGACAATAACAATTATTTATTAATTGTACAACAGTTAACAAAGAATCAATGTAATCGTCGATGCGTGTTCTCGCTTCAATCGTTCGAAAGGATCTGACGATTCTCTTCTTTTAATCAACAACCTCGTTGTTCAGATACCGCAATATCGATCTAACGCTCGATCTCTGCGATATATTCACAGGGGAAAGCAACTTCATCTCGTGTCATCGTAACAATATCTATGAGTGCAAAGGATTATGCGAAAGTTACATCTACAAGTAGGGAGTATCGATATAAGACCTACGGTAAAATAAGTCTCCGTACACCTTTTAAGAACTAATAACTTTTTTGTAATTGTACCAAACGATCTTATTTTTTATAATCAATTAGAAGCATTGGTTTATAAAATGATATGCGAAAAAGATTTTGCATAAATTATAATTTACAAGGTTACATGCAAAGTTAAGAAAGGGATTTTTTAAAACTTTTATTTGGGTGCTTAATGAAAATGTAAAATATACGTGTTGAAGATCTACAGTGACTCCCATTAATATTCGGACAGTCTAAAAAAACGATAACTGGTTAAACATTGAACTACACGACTTGAATTTTTTGGGGAAGCTAGAGCAAATAGTTTGCTACAGAATGTGGAAAAACATTTTTTCAAGAATTGCAATTGATCGGAATTGTAGCAAAAATACTAAAAGACGCATTTTACAACTTTTTTATGTGGGCCTATATTGAAACTTTAAAAAATACGTTTCGTAGATCTGTGTCAATTATATGCACTGCAAAATTTTCATCAAATCGGTTGATGCGGGAAAAAACGACGAGCATTGAAAGATGTGAGAATCTATACATTTACTGCAGTTGTAGGCCTACTAGAAGTTAGCCCCCCACTCGTTGAATTAAACAATTTCAACAATTGTGCTGAATTGTGCTATGTTTGTGCTATATTGTGCTCGAATATTATAATTATAATATGAAAAATAAGATGAAAATTTGAGAAAAACGATTTTTTGACTAGCCCCCCACTTTGCACTTTTTTCAATTTTCTCAATTGTGCTAAGTTGTGCTAAGATTGTGCTAAAGTATAACTTTAAAAAAGTTATAAATAAAGAAGTTACAGCCAAAAAACGTTTTTGACAACTAATTAACATTTAAGTAAGAAACAGTTATCCAAACAGCATATAATCATATATCTCAGTTGTGCTAGCCTAGCACAACTCAGCACAACTTTCAAAATCCACAGTTGAGCTAGGGTTCGATTCTCGTCTGATGAAAATTTTGTTTCCATATTTATTTATATTATTTATTCGCTGTGTACATTGACTAGTCTACATATATATGAGATGCACATTCATTACAAGTTAAAGAACGAAAGAATTAATAAATTATAAATAAATTCGTTGTGTAACATTGACTTGTTTGTAACAGATCGCACATTTATTACAAGTTAAAGAACAAAAGTATTAATAAATTATATATAAAGTAACCGAAATTAATAAAATAGCTCTCTGCTGTTAATTCGGCTGCATACCATGCATATTCCAGCAGAAGTTTAAAAATTGGTGCACATAATTGTTTGTGTATTAGAGTAAGAGTTAATAAACAAATATTTTGTTCATCCTCTACAGAATCTTCATGTGTGCCTTCTTCGATTTGTTCTTTAACTTGTAATAAACGTGCAACCTGTTACAAACAAGTCAATGTTACTCAGCAAATTTATTTATAATTTATTAATTATTTTGTTCTTTAACTTGTAACGAATGTGCAATCTCATATATAGGCAAGTCAATGTTACACAGCGAATGAATAATATAAATACACCAAGGTACACCAAGCCTCGTTCGTTGTATACCTCCTCTACAATAGCAAATGTAAGAACTTTGTTTATGAATATCTCAAAAACTATTGAGCGTTTGCGCCTATAATGGAATATATTCGTAAATGGGAGATCGAGATCTATAAGTATACAAAGTCTCAACTAAATCGGTGTGACGTGGTCCTTGCACTCTCCTTGTGAGTGTATTTCGTTGTGATCGCAATTGATGGCTGGATCGCTGTAACCGCAGTGCCGCGTATTCCTCGCATAAGATCTTTTATTAAAAAATTGTGAAGGGTTTACGTGTGCATGTAGTGCATAGGTGTATGAATCTGCCCGCCTATGTGTGCATGCATGCGTCTGTACGCCAACCTGAATAAAAGGACCGACGATATAAAGGTGCGTTCATATATTGTCGGTCGAATGCATTGCGAGTTGTGATCGCACAGAGTCCGGCGAAATGAACAGAACGGAACAGACTCAAGCCCGTAGTTCAAACTACGGACGCGTCGCGAGGAGAAGAGAGGACGAAGGCAGGTTGCGGTGGCGAGGCGAGCGACGCTGATATGAATGGAATGCGATGCCATTATCGCGGTGTACATACCGATAACTTGATGCCCCGTTGCGAGCGAAGGTGTCTGCAGACGAGCAAAACGACTTAACTTTCGAGCAATTGGCTTTCGCACTCTTCTCTTGCTGTGCGATTCTAGGAGACTATATCGCGCTGGCTAGGCATAGGCGAGCATTCATGCCCGCATTGCACGCATTGCCCACATTGTCCGCATTGCCCCCATTGTCTCCATTGCCCCCATTGCCCTCATTGCCCTCGTTGCACCCATTGCCCGAACGCGCGGTCAAAACACCAAAAGACGAATCTGCGACTAGGGCTGTAACTTTCCTTCGAAGGTCGAACATTTCGAAGCTTCGAAGCTTCGAATGTCGAACCTTCGATTTCAGAACCTTCGAAGGTCGAACCTTCGATTTCAGAACCTTCGAAGGTCGAAGATTTCGAAGCTCCGAAGCTTCGATTGCAGAACCTTCGAAGCTTCGAAACTTCGGATGTCGAACCTTCGATTTCAGAACCTTCGAAGGTCGAAGATTTCGAAGCTTCGAAGCTTCAATTGCAGAACCTTCGAAGCTTCGAAACTTCGGATGTCGAACCTTCGATTTCAGAACCTTCGAAGGTCGAAGATTTCGAAGCTTCGAAGCTTCGATTGCAGAACCTTCGAAGCTTCGAATGTCGAACCTTCGATTTCAGAACCTTCGAATGTCGAACCTTCGAAGGTCGAAGATTCCGAAGCTTCGAAGCTTCGAGTGCAGAACCTTCGAAATTTCAAAGGTTCGCTTTCTGGAAATTCGAAGGCGATGGAGAATCAAAGTTTCTAATTTCGAACTTCTCTCCGTAGTAAATTATTATGACGGCCATGGTAGATACGTCATCAATTATTTTTTATGTACATTCGTGATATGATCCCGAAAATTAATAGAATGCAATTTTTTAAATATAATTTAATTACGAAAAGTTCAAACGGAAAGTTCAATGTCAGTCACCGGTGACTGACAGTTAATATTTGTATTTATCAAAAATTGTGACACGTATAAGATTGCGAAATTTCGAAGCTTCGAAACTTCGAAAACTTTTGAAGACTTCGAAGACTACGAAGACTTCGAAACTTCGTAACTTCGAAACTTCGAAAACTTTGAAGACTTCGAAGACTACGAAGACTTCGAAACTTCGAAACTTCGAAAACTTTGAAGACTTCGAAGACTACGAAGACTTCGAAACTTCGAAACTTCGAAGCTCCCTTCGTTCCTTCGAAGACTTCGAAGCTTCGAAATCTTCGAAGCTTCGAAATCTTCGAAGCTTCGGAAAAGTTACAGCCCTATCTGCGACGAGGCGCAAACAAATATTGGCTTGGGGACAAAGTTTCTTCGTACTTCAATGCAGAAATAAATCAAGTTTTTTCGACCATTTTGATCCACCACCTTTTGCCATTTTTCAGTGGTAAAAGCATAATCCCGGCACTGTGGAACTCCTGTGATTTTTGGCGGGAAAATTGCTGTACGTGATTTTCACGATAACTAAGAGAGTTCAATTTACAATTATATATTAAAATAACAGCAATTATTGAGTGAATAATATTTGTCTTCTTGGCAAGAATGGACTTATTAAGCCACTTCCAAAATTAACAACTAGCTCAGTTACATATCTGCCACCATGAGGTTTAAGTAGTTTCCATACAACTTTCAATATTTGTTATAATGTATTGTTCACTTTTTACGGAACATGTAAGTTCTGTTAAAAGAAAAATATTTTATTTCTTTTTCGTTGGTTTTCTTTATGTTAATTTTTGCAAATTCTCATTTTGATATATCACTTACAATATTTTCCAGACGCAATAATGATTCTTTGAAAAAGATCCACATCGGGATCAAAACGTTAGAAGCATGTACTAATTGCACATTTGTTGTTTGTTCTAAAAATTATCGAACCTGGCGCCGACATCATTTAAAACTCTAATTAACAACTAGTTTTAACATAATTAAATACATAATTTTTACTATATATATAAAAAAACTGGAGTTTCTAGTTGCGTTTTTTCAAGGTTTAAATAGGGTTTGAAGTGGAATTTTATGAATTCTCCATAATAAGAAGGCGTGTTAAAATGTGCAAACTTTAAGTTGCTATAAATATTAAACGGTGTAGTGAATCTAACTCAAACTTTGGTAATTGCATTAATTTAGTTAGAATTATCTTGTCAAATTTTCAGAAATTTTGTTGCGTTATTATATACCTCCATATACCTCCGTATACCTCCATCGTAAATTGTTAGCTTGTGTTTACATATTGCATCGGCCAACAGCCAACAGCCGCTGCTAATTGTAAGTGGCGTCGACCGATGCAGTAAGTAAACACAAGCTAACAATTTACCTTCATCAAAATCAGAATAATATCATGTAGCACATCTTTGGATTCGTCTCACTAACCGCTATTATTTTCTAAAGAAAAAAATATACAATTCTATTTACAAAAATCAAGTTGACCTTGAAATGTCATCCACCACTCCACCCACAAAAAACAATTAATACCACGTAAATTAGCCTGTCATACCAAACAACTTTTGTAGGAACACTTTTTTGATAACGACACCGTCTTCCGAGATATCCTGCCGTTCTCGATACAGTGGGACACCCTGTATATATCGGCAAATTAATTTATATTATTTAACATCCAAGACTATTCTGCGAGACACAAAACTATTCGCTCACTCTTAAAAAAAACTTTTTTAGTATTGTACTATACGATTTGAACTTTTTTGGGAAGCTGAAGCGATTAGATTGCTACTAGGGTATATTTTGGTTGAATGTAAAATTAGTGAAGGACGAGTGAAAGAGAGTAGGTTCAATAAGTAAGTAGAGTAAATTAGGTGAAAGAAACCCTGAAGAATTGCAACTGGCCACGTGTGAAGTTAATCCTTTACGTTACGTGTACAAACCCCCTCTCCTTTCATCTTACCTTGCCCCTCGCTGCGTCCCCACCTACACCCCCACCCGTCTCCGTAGCCCTCTAGCTCTCTAGCCTCCCTCCTTCCCTCCTCCGCCACTCAACCACCCACCCATCTTGACTGTCCGTCGTATTCTCCAGGAAGCCACGTGGGCCTCGAGAAATTCTTCTTTTCTATCCTTCGACTTATTCAGCAGCAGCTATCCGATCGAAGAAATACTTTTCTCAATTATCAGCCGGGTCACAGTCCATTTTTTTCTTTTCTAGATATGTACAGTGAACCACGAAAGTATTTGAACGCACTTTAAGGACGTTCTGGAGGTACAATGGGATACAAAAGTACAACAAATTCGAAATCCAGCAATATATTGCCAATGAAAGGCATTCACAAGTATATTTTGCATTAAAAAAATAGATTAATTTAAAGAGCTTTCGTTTAATTAGTGTAGCATTTCATGTTATATTTATTTTTTAATCAAATTGTCTTCTTATTATAAAAAATTGTAAGTGACTTTTGCGAATAATTGTACCCGCTGATTTCAAGAAAATAAACTAAACTATACTAACTAAACTAACTATAAATTAAAATGAAATAAACTTCAAGGAAATAAATTTGTGATATTCAATATATATAATTACGCAATGAAAAGTTAAAAATAAATATTTATATAAATTAAAAATACTTCAGAAAGCAATAATCATGGTTATTATTGAAAATAAACGTATGAAATTTGCGTAAAATTATGTTCTGATAATAACAAAAAATACCTGTATAATATATAAATTTGACGTTTTATAACGGTTTATAATTTTTTTTGCTCCGGAATTGTTTAGTGAATGCTAATAAATAATTTACATAATTAAATACATAATTTTTAATATATATAAAAAAACTGGAGTTTCTAGTTGCGTTTTTTCAAGATTTAAATATGGTTTGAAGTGGAATTTTATGAATTCTCCATAATAAGAAGACGTGTTAAAATGTGCAAACTTTAGGTTGCTATAAATATTAAACGGTGTAGTGAATCTAACTGAAACTTTGGTAATTGCATTAATTTAGTTAGAATTATCTTGTCAAATTTTCAGAAATTTTGTTGCGTTTTTATATACTTCCGAAACTTCCTTAAAACAGTATAGGTATCTTCTTTATAATAAAAATTTGTATCTTTCTATTAACCAGCTAATTTTCTTTTCACAAAATCTTTGTGATTTTAAATATATAAGTTACAATTTGCTTCAGAATGAAAAGATAACGTAGAAATGTAAATATGAAAGTTATACTGTTCTAAAGTGCGTTCAAATACTATCGTGGTTCACTCTATGTTGTATAGATACATGCTGTTATGTACTACGATTGCAGTAAATTGTTGATCACATTGATCTCCCGCATGTTAATTCGTAGAGATTAATTGATCTGATAACCGGGCAAGTGCAATTTAAAACAGTGAAAATATTGAATGCTTTTCACAGTATTATTAACATATTATTTTCATCACATTGCAATTATTAATGAAGAATATAAATTTATATTAAGCTCCTGCATCTTGCGGTTGATGCACAAACTTTTTATTTTGCATAAACATCCGGAGTCTACTGACATCCTTTCAATTCGGAGCGATCTCATCGAATTGATGTGAACAGAAATGTGTGGCAAGAAATTTTTTTAAAGAATGTCCGCTTGCTAATATGTGTTTGATACTTTATTCTCCAAGTTACAAGTTTTGCAAGACGTTGTCGAGAATTCCAATTCCCAAGTAATTGATGTACGTACTTGTAGATAATAAAACTCCATTGACGGCTAGAATGAAACAAATCAATAAACAACTCTATTAAAAGTTTTCAAGCAATCACGTTCACCGAAGTTTTACCTAATTATAGTTAAACAAGACATTTCTCATTAATCAACAAGCACCGTAATACCTACATGTACTTGTGTTGATGAAGCAGATTTTATCGTATATAATATACGACATGTCTATAATAAATTAAATCTATATATATAAAAATGGATATTTATATATATATTATATTTGTGTATATATATGTGTGTGTATATATATATATATATATATATATATATATATATATATATATGCAGCTGGACATTCGTTATAAAAAAGTGCTAACCTATGTATGTCGAAAAGTTAGTAGTTCAGGAGATATTTCAATTTAAATAATTCTGAAATACCATTACAGTCATACATACTAAGTCGTTAGCGTTTACTTACTAGTGTAACGTCTTAGTACTTAGAGTACTAACCTATGTATGTCGAAAAGTTAGTAGTTCAGGAGATATTTCAATTTAAATAACTCTGAAATACCATTACAGTCATACATACTAAGTCGTTAGCGTTTACTTACTAGTGTAAAGTCTTAGTATGACTGTAATGGTATTTCAGAGTTATTTAAATTGAAATATCTCCTGAACTACTAACTTTTCGACATACATAGGCTAGTACTTTTTTATAACGAATGCCCAGCTGCATAATTGGTGTATTAAAAAATACCTCATTCCATTAAAAAAAATGAAGTTGACCTTCATACGTCCTTTACGCGTCCACCTACAAAAAAGCTACTAACATCAGATTAATGCCCCTCGAAACCATACAAGTTCCATCTGATGCATCTCCTCCTAACACCAATAGCAGCCGCGTTATTCAGGTGTTCTGTTTCTGCGGACTCACCCTGTATATACGGTTAACAGACTTCGAAACTGTTTGACCGATCAACATGAAACTTGTCACATATATGTATTTTTTCATGGAGAAGGTTTTCACGCTACTTAATTTGTTGTAACTCGCCGCTGTAGATGGCGCTGTAATACATTACTTCTATACCGTTGAACCTATCGCTATGAAAATTGGTACTTATGCAAAGGTATTTGAGCACGAGGAATATTTTCGCTCTGTCCATTTTGTTGTAAGTCGCCATCATATTCACGACATAGCAGAATAATTTATGATTTTAAATGTTCTTCAATAATAAATACTGTTACGGACTGTTCCCACTGCGCTGGCTTGCGTGCGAGGGCAAATTCAAATTATCTGATTAGTTATTTGGTCGAGCTGTTGTCGACGATATCTAACGTTGCACTATATATGAGAAAAAATCACAGAACAGTATAAAATAATATATTTATGTTTAAATAACTACATGTTGCTTGCTCCAGGGTAGGGACTCTAAAACATCTATACACATATACACCAAATCAAAAAACGAAAAATATTTATCCTTAAATAAAATATTTATCGCCTTATGCTAAATGTTAGCATTAGTTTACATTATTTTAAGATAAAATTCTAAATTGTTCTCACTCTTAGCACGGGCGAAGTCCGTGCCGGGGGCTACCAGTAATATATAAAATTAGCCTGGTAAGGAATCAACTTGCAGAAGTAAAGGTGACATTTCTTCAGTATTACTCTTATTGTTAGCCGAAGATCGTTCGGACGAAGAACTTGAGAAATTCTTGTCTGCGTACACCCGAGAAAATCTTTCGAATGCATTCGATTATAAAGCACGATGGACATTCTTGAATAGATCTATGCGCGTACTGTGGACTGTGGTCTGCCACTGGCCTCATAGATATTTACCCCTCTTTCGTTTGTTCTGTGGTAAGTATGAACGGCATATTTTTGTTGGTGCGCTATAAACGAGGGTCCCTCGCTTCGAGCGGAGCACCACGGACCCGGCGTGGCGAGCAGCGTTCAGATAAATATGCGGGAGGGGTCGGAATTCCTCACTCGGCTGCATTCCAATCCTTCCCTCTCCCCCTCCTTTCCCTTCATCGCCCCCCTTTCTCCCACTCTTTTTCGCGCGCGCGCTCTCTCGCTTATTTCCCCTCGCCTCTCTTCCTCCGTCTCTACTACACCACTACCACTATCGTCGTCATTATTCGCAGGCTTTCCTATCTTTCCCTCGGTGGTACTACGTACTACTACTATTACTACTACCACCACCACTACTATTACTATTACTACTACTACGATTACTACTACTACACTACTACTACTACTACTACTACTACTACTACTACTACTACTACTACTACTACTACTACTACTACTACTATTACTACTACTACTATTACTACTACTACGATTACTACTGTTATCGTAATATTATGTTGTAAAGAAAGAAATGTAAGCGAAAAGACTACTACTACTACTACTACTACTATTACTACTACTACTACTACTACTACTACTACTACTACTACTACTACTACTACTACGATCACTGCTGTTATCGTAATATTATGTTGTAAAGAAAGAAATATAAGCGAAAAGACTACTACTACTACTACTACTACTACTATTACTACTACTACTTACTACTACTATTACTACTACTACTACGATCACTACTATTATCGTAATATTATGTTGTAAACAAAGAAATGTAAGCGAAAGGACTACTACTACTACTACTACTACTACTACTACTACGATCACTACTGTTATCGTAATATTATGTTGTAAAGAAAGAAATGTAAGCGAAAAGACTACTACTACTACTACTACTATTACTGCTACTAC
The DNA here is from genome assembly GCA_963971365.1 of Lasioglossum villosulum. Taxonomy (NCBI): domain Eukaryota; kingdom Metazoa; phylum Arthropoda; class Insecta; order Hymenoptera; family Halictidae; genus Lasioglossum; species Lasioglossum villosulum. The sequence continues at coordinate 16,232,050 of OZ020504.1, forward strand.
TACGATCACTACTGTTATCGTAATATTATGTTGTAAAGAAAGAAATATAAGCGAAAAGACTACTACTACTACTACTACAACTACTACTATTACTACTACTACTACTACTACTACTATTACTACTACTACTACTACTACTACTACTACTACAACTACTACTATTACTACTACTACTACTACTACTACTATTACTACTACTACTACTACTACTACTACTACTACTACTACTACTATCACTACTACTACTACTACTACTACTACTACTACGATCACTGCTGTTATCGTAATATTATGTTGTAAAGAAAGAAATATAAGCGAAAAGACTACTACTACTACTACTACTACTATTACTACTACTACTACTACTATTACTACTACTACTATTACTACTACTACTACTAAGGTAAAGGTACGAGTAATTGACCATGAACGAGTAGTTGACCATTTTATAGAAAAACATAAAAAATAAGATTTTGATAAGCTGTACACTTTTGATGAAAGTGAACCTCGGATGCCATACCATCTGTTGGTTAAATTTCTGTAATACTATTCTGCATTAACTTGCAACGTCTATTCTGTTCCTCAATTAAACTTTTTATGGAATTGATTTGTTTTATTTCTTATTTCATTCTTTAATTGTAACTTGTGCTGGAAATTGTTGAAACTAAATTATAGTAAAATGATTCTGTTGATAATGAAAATGATGATGATAAGTGGTCAACTACTAACGAATAGGAGGTCAATTACTAGATTTTTTATTTTCATGAGTGGTCAACTTCTGAGGCAATTACTGAATTTCTGAATGTGTTTCTTAAATTTGTATAAGTAAACTTTTTTTAAAAAAGTGGCCTTGGTACATAATTTAGAAGACTTAAGGAGTGTCTTCAGGCATCGAGTCTCACTATTTGATGGCAGAGTAAATGGTTTCTATTGTTCGCGTGGAAAACTTCTCTTAACTGGTCAACTACTAGTACCTTTACCTTATACGTAACGTGAAAGATGATAGGATGAAAGAGTAGTATTCGCGAACTCCCTCACAATGTAAGGAAACACAGAGCGTCGAAACATTTTCAAGAATTGTAACGTTTGGTTTTTTCCGTAGGACAGAATTATAAGACATTAACGTTAGTCGACTACAGACAGTCGTTGAATCTAAATGTATTCGTGTGTTTCGTACTGTGAATTCTCTATTATAGTGATTTTGTTAGTATAAAATAGAAAAACATTAAAACTAAAAACATGCCACGTGGTAAAGTTCTAACTGAAGAGGAAAAAATAGAAATCTTTCAAAGAAGAGCAAAAGGGGAGAATTTAAAACAAATTTCACTAAAAATGAAAAGAAGTAGGTGTGTAATTCGTAATTTTTTAAATAATCCAAAAAATTACGGAAAAAAGAAGAGATCTGGAAGACGATCATCCCTTACTTCAAGAGATACAAGAGCAGTTTTAAGGTGTGCATCAAATTCAGCTCTTACACCTAGGCAAATTTTAGTAGAATTTGGCTTAGATGTATCTGTAAAGACTGTAAAAAGAGTTATACAAAAGGCACAGCACCTGAAACGAAAAAAATTTGCTGTTAAACCACCTTTGTCGATAGTACACAAACAGCGTCGACTGGATTTTGCTCTTAATCATCTGCAGTGGAAGAAAAAATGGCGGAAAGTGCTTTTTACTGATGAAAAGAAAATGAATTTAGATGGACCTGATGGTTGGAAATATTATTTTCACGATCTACGAAAAGAAACAAGAATTGTAAGTCGGGCATAATGGGAAAACCGAAATCAAATTCATTGAAGGCAGAATGAAAGCTACTGGTTATTTAAAACTGATACGAGAACAGATTCCAAATCATGCTGGAAGAGTGGCTGGAGAAAATTTCATATTCCAGCAGGACAATGCAGCTGTTCGTACAGCTAAAGTTGTAAAAAATTATTTTCAATCTGAAAATATATCAATTCTAGATTGGCCAGCACGGTCTCCGGATCTCAATATTATAGAAAATGTGTGGAGTGAGTTGAGTAGAAGAGTATACGAAGGTGGCAAACAATATAATTGTCTTAATGATTTGAAAGTAGCAATTTTGAAAGATTGGGAAGACTTAGATCAAAAGTATATAAAACACTTATTTAAAACTCTACCGAAACGAATGATCGAAGTCGTTCAAAATAAAGGAGGCTCTACTCATTATTAACATTTCAAAATGTGTATAAATTTTCAGAACTTTTGTACATTTTCTTTTTCTTTTAAGCAGTGTCTTATAATTATGTCCAATCGAAACTGTATTATTTGCGAATAAATTAGAAATGTTTTACTATTTTTCGCAAAATTTACGAAGATGTTATTAAAAAATAAACCATTTTCTTTTGACGAAATGTATTTTAATATAACTACATTACTAAGTACGTAAACCAATAATTCTCAGGGTGTCTTATAATTATGTCCACCAGTGTAACTGTAATATTTGTTCTAGAAAATTTATAAACATTAGAAAAAGTCGAATCGCTACGTGAACACGTCCTTTTATATCCTACTTTTTCTAATGTTTATTTCTAGAATAAATATTGATTTAACAAGATGTGTCGCAATCGCAATATCACGGCACTCCACGCATACATACACGATTCTCGATTCTCACATTCGTACAACAAGTAACATCATACAAATCATTCATTTCCTACACTCGGCCGCCCTGAAAAAGCATATGGCCTCAGATGCTTTCATCGCGATTCTTACATTTATACCACAAGTTACATTATACAAATCATACATTTCCTACAGAAATGCAGGATTTTAGTTTCTTTGTTTTAATTGCAATTTTATACCAATAAATATTTACCTTAATTTATCGAGTTATGTCATTTAGATGCTTGTTTTAACGCTCTATTTAATGATGCTTTGTAAGCTGTCGTTCATGTTGCGCCACCCGGTATATTGTAAATGTTATTTACAAGCGGTTCGTTGCCAACGACAAGCGAACGTCAGAAACGAAGCGAACGTCGAAAACGAAACGAACAAGAAACAGTCTCGTCAGGTCTGTCACAGGAAAAAGACGTTGAAATAAAGTTGACTCACATTTGCTGTTTTAATCCCGGCCATCTCTTACAGCTTGTGATATTTAATTTCATTGAAATTTTTATTCAATTATTTGGCTTCAGCTGCCAGCGCGAAACTTCTGATACCAACGCTGCACTCGTTGGCACTTCCTTCGCCCCATACTTCGTTGATATTCCGAGTCGCTTGAGCGGCAGTTCGGCCTAGTTTGAACTGATAGAAAAAAAACAATACGATAATCGCGTTTTGACATCCTGAAATGAAAACCAAATAATTTATAAAGATTACATCAAGATTCATTAAATTATTTGAATATTTATTGGTATAAAATTGCAATTGAAACGAAGGAACAAAACTTCTGCATTTATTTCTCTACAATCTACCCTAGTAGCACAAAAATATTGGATAAATGTTTTTTTCAAATATTTAAAAAATATTTTTTAGCCACACTTTTTCATATGAGAAAAATATTAGACCTGAATATTGTATACATATACAAGAAATGTAAATTCAATGTTCAGAAAATATAAGCTAAATATTCAGAGAATATAAATTACATATTTAAAAAACATAAAGTAAATATTTAAAAAACGTGAAACTCGTATTTAGATGACGTTCGATTAAATCTTCAAATTTAAGAAAAAGTTATAACAAAAATTAGAAACTATAATATAATAACACTACTTTCTGTGCACTGCTCGAGGGAATATTTATCTTCGTCTTCAAAAGGGGTTTATTTAAAAAAACAGACTTTTTTTATGCAGTTAGAAAGATTAATGGTTCGGGGAATGCTACATTCGTAGGCCCATAAATTTTTTTTTGTGCAACTGTGCATGTGCAATTAACAATTGCATCATTTCTTTAAGTAGAAATGCATATTTTTTGTTGTACTAATCGATTTCACTGTTTATTCTGTGTAAAAAATGATTACCATAGCAAAAAATTATTAAATTATCTTGTTTTCAAGATACTTGAAAATTTCTATTTCTAATATTACATAAAGATTTATTTTATGAGAAAAAATATTTTTTTCATGGTATGAAATAGAAATATTATTTGTATATTAGGAAAAACTATTCTATTTTTAATATTAAATAGAGATTCGTTTTATAATGAGAAGAAATATTTTTTTCATAATATAAAATAAATATTATATGTATATTAGGAATGAATATTCCATTTCTAACATGAAATATAGATTCGTTTAATATTTAGAAAAAGATATTTTTCTCGTAACATGAAACAGATATTTCCTCCATATTTATAAAATAAATATTTTGAATTTTTATAATAGAATAGAAAAAAATGTTTTTTTTTTATAAAATGAATCTTTATGTAATATTAGAAATAGAATATTTTCTCCTAACATACAGATAATATTTCTATTTCATACCATGAAAAAAATATTTTTTCTCATAAAATGAATCTTTATGTAATATTAGAAATAGAATATTTTTTTAATATGAAGGAAATATTTTATGTTCATCATGGAAAAATATTTGTTCTAGAGTATTTGATCTAAAATGTTGACTTTTAATTTACTTTGAATTCGTGTTTGTTACTTAATCGACATACATTTATGTCACAAAAACATTAATTAAGTAATGTTCTTGTAATGTGCGACAAAATTATTAGTACCCGAGATATTTTCAAAACCTGTCTTTATTGAAAAAGATTCTTATTATATAGTTTTCGTTCTTAACTTACACAAATCAGTTTTTGTTATAACAACAATATCGTAACGGTGTTTAAATGCAACATCTTCAATAAAGACAGGTTTTGAAAATATCTTGAGAACAAGATAATTTAATCAATTTTGCTATGATACTCTAATAATTTTTACGCAGAATAAACAGACAAATCGATTATAACAACAAAAAATGCAATTCTACTTAAAGAAATGATGCAATTGTTAATTGCACATGCACAGTTGCACCTAAAAAAATCTATGCGCTTACGAATGTAGGATTCTTCGAACCATTAATTTTTCTAACTGCATAACAAATTTTGGAACTTTTAGTAAGCTCCTTCCGAAGTCGAAGATAAATATTCTCTCAAGCAGTGCACAAGAAAATAGTGTTATCATATATAGTTTTTAATTTTTGTTATAACTTTTTCTTAAATTTGAAGATTTAATAGAACGTTATTTAAATATGGGTTTCACGTTTTTAAATATTCATTTTATATTTTTTAAATATGTAATTTATATTCTAACAAGATTCCTATGTGGATCTTTTTCAAAGAGACATTTTTGCGTCTGAAAAATATAAACTTAAAACAAATAAATTTTTAATACGATAGCAATTATTTAACAGCCGTGTGGTTCCAAAAGAACAGAGAAAATAAAAATCATATACATGCTTGCTGTATGAAAACTGGACAAAAACATTTTTTTCAGAAATTTTGTTGCGTTTTTAATTTTTGTTATAACTTTTTCTTAAATTTGAAGATTTAATAGAACGTTATTTAAATATGGATTTCACGTTTTTAAATATTTATTTTATATTTTTTAAATATGTCATTTATATTCTAATAAGATCCCTATGTGGATCTTTTTCAAAGAGACATTTTTGCGTCAGAAAAATATAAAGTTAAAACAAGTAAATTTTTAATATAATAGCAATTATTTAACACCCGTGTGGTTCCAAAGAAACAGAGAAAATAAAAATCATATACATACTTGCTGTATGAAAACTGGACAAAAACATTTTTTTCAGAAATTTTGTTGCGTTTTTATATAGCTCCGGAACATGCTTAAAGAATCTGTTAATACGCAGAAGGATTAGATGAAAAATTAGCTCCACCGTGATTGGCAAGGCGCGGGCCTTCGGAAATGGTGGAGACATATATCAAGACCCATCGTGGCTGCTTTTAGATGATCAGAGACACGGCTGATGGGCCAGTAGTGGTCCCAGAAATTCCAACAAGGACGAGGCATAATGCGCCACTCAAGGTCGATTCTACTACCGACCAAGAGTCCGTGATGGGACCACGTTCAACAGGGTCGTATCGTGACCTCGCTAGGTCCTCTATTCCCCTCATCTCCCTCTTCTCCCGTTTCTCCCGCTTCACCCTCCGATCCCTCCGCTCTCCGTTCTCCGTTCTCCGCTCTCCGCTCACCGCTCGCCGTCCTCCAGCCCTCCGTCCTCCGTCCTCCGTTCTCCAACCCTCCACCCTTCACCGACGCGGCGCCACCCCTTCCCTTTCTCCAGCCGTCTCCTTTCGTCCCTTACAGCTTACAACTTACAGCCTGATCTGCGCCAACGACAGGATCGTGTGCTCGCCCCGCGGCACCCTGCATTTCATGCCTGCATACCACGAGCATTCCGCAACATTGAAAAAAAGAATCCGTGCCCCCGGGGGTAGCCTCGATGACGAATATGCCGGTGGAATTCGAGAAGCGGTTTTATCCATATTTTAATGTACGCACGTCTTCGCTGTAACGTCTCGATACCCGACTCTGCGTAGGTACGCACATTGTATCTACTGTGTACAGGGTAATCCGTTTTTAAACGGACAAACGTAAACCAGCTACAAAGAACCCCAAATGGAACGAGTTTTACCTCTGCCGCTTTTTTTGTTTCGGCCTTGATTTCTAGAAAATTGCAAAAAACCATAATCTTTTTAGTTCACATACACTTGAGTATCTCGGGACTCCAGTGATGAATCTTGATGATTTTTCCTTTGTTTGGTTTAAAATAAATAGGGGTATCTTTTTTGTTAACAAAATATTTTTGTTTTTTTTAGCACGTTTATTCCAAGAAAATATCATCCATTGAAGTCACGCATCTTGGAACCGTTCAGATAGCTACAGTCCGATCTAGAAAAAACCAAGATTCAAAGTGACGAATCTTGATGATTTTTTCTTAAATTTCAAAATTTGTAACTAAATGGTTAGTAAAAACGTTCAGTTTTCGAAAAAATAGTTTATGTTAATTTCTGAAAAATCTTAAAATTTTGAATTTTGTTAATAGTTTTTTGTTATTTTTTGTCTTGAATTAAACGGTTGATTACGCATAAGTCCAAGTTTTTCGAAGTTTTTTCATTCAGACTTCACGACGTGCCCTATGCCAAAAAAAACAAAGATCCGAAGGTCATACAAAAATATTTTGTTAACAAAAAAGATGCCCCTATTTATTTTAAACCAAACAAAGGAAAAATCATCAAGATTCATCACTGGAGTCCCGAGATATTCAACTTTATGTGAACTAAAAAAATTATGGTTTTTTGCAATTTTCTAGAAATCAAGGCCGAAACAAAAAAAGTGGCAGGGGTAAAACTTGTTCCATTTGGGGTTCTTTATAGCTGGTTTACGTTTGTCCGTTTAAAAACGGATGACCCTGTAGAGTCAGGAATCGAAAACTACGGAACCGTTACAACCCTCGTGTACGATTATGTGTCTAGCGCAGTGTGCGGATCCACACCCTTAAAAATTACAATAACTTCCCTATGAATCGGGAAGTTAATTATAGTAAAATTCCAGATTGAGACTAGTCTTTCCCCTTGCCCTTCCGTGACGCTGTCCTTTCACCCTAATTCATTGGCCGATGCAGACGCTAGGCGAGCGTGAAAATATACAAATACTTTCGCGACCTTTTAACGTTTTTTCTATACAGGGTGTCCCAAAATAAGTGTAACTCTTGGAAATGGGCGGTTCCTTGTGTCATTTGAAGCGACATTTTCCTTTACAAAAATGGTGTCCGCGAGTTTGTTTAGGAATTATTATCGAAAAAAATAATTATCGGCTATAGCGAATGGAGTCCGACTCTGCGACAGGTCTCGCTTAACGTGGTGTCGCCATTGGCCGAACCAGAATCAATCCGCTGTAGCCGCGCTCTGATTCGTCCGCGTTTTTCGTTAATAACTTCTAAACAAAGCTGCGGACGCCATTTTTTTAAAGGAAAATGTCGCTTCGAATGACCCAAGGAACCTCGCATTTCCGGGAGTTACACTTATTTTGGGACACCCTGTATAGGAAAACTGCATTCCCCGTACCTGTGCGTAAGACTCCACCCCTCCAGGAAGGGGTGAAACTTACCAGGGGACGGGGACGAGGTTTTTTCATTGAATCGATGCCCCTCTATACCGCGGGACATGCCTATACTTGAGTCGCTAAACGGCCCGTACCACTGGTGGCTCACACTCATATACAGTGAGTCACAAAATTATTCGCACACCCTTAAGGGGGTACCAGAACCTCTGATTCTATTGTATTTATCAGTGTAAGCAATCTCTACGCTGAAAAACAGTTTGGCAACAGTGACGAACATACATTTGTATCAATCTAACGCTTCAATTTCGCTATCAATACAGGTTTTTTTCTTTTTATCAATATCTTTATTGCTATTAATGGATCCGAGTGGCTTCAACCCCTTTATATTTTTGTTGTTACGAGTCTAAGCTGATAGTTCTCCTGTCTAAGCGCCATCTCGTTTGAGTAGCTGAACTAAAATTGGTTCTACTTGCCCTTCGTTGCCCTTCGTAAACGGAATCTGGGGAACAATTGAATGCGATCACGGGAAAACATTTTTTGTCCTGATATTAGCATGTTATGAGCTGTGTGAGGGCTCATTGTAAAGAGGCAGGTTCATCATAGCCCGCTCTGCTCATGATTTAAGTCGAAAAAATCATTTTGTATTAGAAAAATACATTCGAATCTGCGGAATTTTTCTTCATTTGTTTTCCCTATTTTGGACACTCATATTATTAGATATAAGCATAATCGAACTAAATCATGAGCAGAGCGGGCTATGATGAACCTTCCTCTTTAGAATAAGCCCACACACATCTCAAAATATGTTAATATGAGGACAAAAAATGTTTTCCCGCAAACATTAATTTCGTCAACAAAACAGTGTTTGCGGGAAAACATTTTTTGTCCTCATATTATCATATTTTGAGCTGTGTGAGGGCTTATTGTAAAGAGGAAGGTGTCTCATAGCCCGCTCTGCTCATGATTTAAGTCGAAAAAACCATTTTGTATTAGAAAAATACATTAGAATCTGCGGAATTTTTCTTCATTTGTTTTCCCTATTTTGGGCACTCATATTATTAGATATAAACATAGTCTAACTAAATCATGAGCTGAGCGACCTGGGATCAACTTTCCCCTTTAGAACAAGTCCTCACACAGCTCGTAACATGCTTGTGTAAAAACAAAAAATGGTTTCCCGTAAACACGGTTTTCACTTGTTCTTCTAGTAATATTCTAGTAATATGCTAGTCATATCCATGGGTACGGTACCCTGTTAAGAGGGTATCAGAACCTCTGATTCTATTGTATTTATCAGTGTAAGCAATCTCTACGCTGCAAAACAGTTCAACTAACTAACTAACGCTAGTTAAACTAACAAGGAGAGTGCAAGGACCACGTCACACCGATTTAGTCGAGACTTTGTATACTTATAGATCTCGATCTCCCATTTACGAATATATACCATTATACGCGCCAACGCTCAATAGTTTTTGAGATATTAATAAACCAATTTTTTACATTAATGCTTACATCTGCTATTAATAAAAAATTATTATATTATATATATATAATTATTAAAATAGTATAAATAAATTATAAATAAATTCGCTGAGGAGCATTTACTTGTTTGTAACAGATTGCACATTTAGTACAAGTTGAAGAACAGAAATATTAATTATTCGTTGTATACCTCCTCTACAATAGCAGATGTAAGCAGTAGTGTAAGAACTTTGTTTATTAATATCTCAAAAACTATTGAGCGTTGGTGCCTATAATGATATATATTCGTAAATGGGAGATCGAGATCTATAAGCATACAAAGTCTCAACTAAATCGGTGTGACGTGGTCCTAGCAATCTTCTTGTAAGTTTTAAGTTTCGCTATCATTACAGGTCTTTTTCTTTTTATCAATATTTTTATTGCTATTAATGGATCCGAGTGCCTTCAAGCCCTTTATATTTTTGTTGTTAGGAATCTCAGCTGATAGTTCTTCTGTCTAAGCGCCATCTCGTTTGAGTAGCTGAACTAAAATTGATACTAGACTTGCTCTAGACTCTATCTGTATCATTCTGTATGAACGAAATATAGGGAAGTTGAATACAATCACGAGTAACCATTTTTTGTACCCATACAAGCATATTTCGAGCTGCATATAGGTTCTTTTGACAGAGGAAGGTTCGTCACAGCCCGCTCTGGTCATTTTATTAGTAACAAAAGTCTTTTTGTGAAAGAGAAATACATTAGAATCTGCGGAACTTTTTTTTGTTTTTCCCTCTACTTTGAACACTCATATTATTAGATATAAACATAATCTAACAAAATCATAACCAGAGCGGGCTATATTTAACCTTCCTCACACAGCTCGTAACATGCTTTTTAAAGACAAAAAATGATTACGCGCAAACACTGTTTTCACTTGTTTTTTTTAGTAATATCCAAGGGTCTGGTACCCCTTAAAAAGACTATAACTTTTGTAATATTGTAGTATACGATTTGAACTTTTTTTGGAAACTAGAGCAACTAGTTTGCTACAGAATGTGGAAAAAAATGTTGTCAAAAATTACAATTATTCGGAATGGTAGAAAAAATAGTAAATGTTGCATTTTACAACTTTTTTACGTGGGCCCATATTGAAAATTTAAAAAATACATTTTGTAGATCCGCGTCAATCAAACCTATTCTGAAAATTTCGTCAAAATCGTTCGACGTTGCAATGAGCTACAACCGTTTAAAGATTTAAAAAATGGCAGCTTTTCGGGCTATAAAGTAAATCTAAGGATTCTTACATCTATTAATGGCCGTCGTTTTTTTCGGCATCAACAGATTTTGATGAAACTTTCACAATGCATATAATTGACACAGATCCACAAAACGTATTTTATAAATTTTCAACATAGGCCCACATAAAAAAGTTCCAAAATGCAACTTTTAGTACTTCTTCTACACTTCTGATCGATTGCAATTTTTGACAAATCTCTTTCACATCCTATAGCAATCTAATTGCTTCAGCTTCCCAAAAAAGTTCAAATCGTATAGTACAATACTAAATAAGTTATAATTTTTTAAAGAGTCAGCGAATAGTTTTGTGTATCGCAGAATAGTCTTGAATGTTAAATAATATAAATTAATTCGCCGTAATATATATGATATTGCGACCAATATCGAGATATCGCTTCACGAGCAGGTTTCCATTATTTTACATTGACCTTGAACATGTTTTTTCGCCTACATGTGGTGAAGATATTATTTTTCATTATTATTCAACACACGAATGCCAATAATATATAAACATCCATTAAAGTAATAATCAAAGGAAGGGTCTGGGTTTTATGTTGTAATCTTGTGATGTTATTCAACACGATTAAAGTTTTCATTGTTTATTTTGATGGGAATACTCGAAAGCATGGTAAAATAATGCGACGGAACAATTTTTGCAGAAATATCTGGTTACCTTCCGACGACCATATTTTTTTGCAAACGACACATTCCATTGTTGGATGAGATCTTATTCTGTGGATTGTAACGAACGTGTTACATGTATGATAGTGTAACGTTTCGATTACGTTATGCTTGACTGGGCATAGCCATAGCTTGCAACATTTTCGTTAGAAAAAAAGAATTCTATCCGTAGATGGAACTCCCAAAGTAGCGGACGCGTTATTCGCTAGAATAGAATTATTATGACGAAGGGAATAGATATCGGTGTAGCTGTAGTGTAAGAAGCAGCCCTAGTAGCACAAAACATTGTATACACATTCATATAATATTAAAAAGAGATTCAATCTTTTTTTAATATTCAAATATTCATACAATATTTATTTTATATTAAGTAACGAATATTATTTTATAAATATGGAGGAAATATCTATTTCATGTTACGAGAAAAATATCTTTTTCTAAATATTAAATGAATCTATATTTCATGTTAGAAAGAGAATATTCTTTCCTAATATACATATAATATTTATTTCATATTATGAAAAAAATATTTCTTCTCATTATAAAACGAATCTCTATTTAATATTAAAAATAGAATAGTTTTTCCTAATATACAAATAACCCTAGCAGCACAAAAATATTGGGTAAATGGTTTCTTCAAATATTGAAAAAATATTTTTTCAGCCACACTTTTTCATATGAGAAAAATATTAGATCTGAATATTCTATACATAATACAAGAAATGTAAATTCAATGTTCAGAAAATATAAGCTAAATATTCAGAGAATATAAATTACATATTTAAAAAACATAAAGTAAATATTTAAAAAACGTGAAACTCATATTTAAAAAACGTTCGATTAAATCTTCAAATTTAAGAAAAAGTTATAAAAAAATTAGAAACATAACACCACTTTCTGTGCACTGCTTGAGGGAATATTTATCTTCGTCTTTGGAAGGGGCTTATTAAAAATACAGAAATTTTGTATGCAGTTAGAAACATTAATGGCTCGAACAAATGCTACATTCGTAGGCGCACAGATTTTTTTTTATTATATTAGTATATTAGGAAAAAATATTCTATTTCTAATATTACATAAAGATTCATTTTATGAAAAAAATTTTTTTCATGGTATAAAATAGAAATATTATCTATACATATATTAGGAAAAATATTCTATTTTTAATATTAAATAAAGATTCATTTTATAATAAGAAAAAAAAGATTGTTTTCATAATATGAAATGAATGTTATATGTACATTAGACAAAAATATTCTATTTCCAATATGAAATAAAAATTAATTTAATATTTACAAAAAAATATTTTTCTCGTAACATCAAATAGATATTCTCTGCATATTTAAAAAATAATATTTGTTACTTAATATTAAACAAATATTATACGAATAATCGAATATTTAAAAAAGATTGAATCTCTTTTTAATATTATATGTACGTGTATACAATATTTTGTGCTACTAGGGGTGTGGCTTAAAAAATATTTTTTCAATATTTGAAAAATACATTTACCCAATATTTTCGTGCTACTAGGTAGTTACCGTTCGTTGGCGAGTTTATGGGTTTATTTAATATCGCGCACGCTTTCCAATATCAACGAGATTCATTAGAAACGAACATTATTTGAAACGCATCAGAGTGGATAAGAGGAGGAATGGGCAGAGACGGCAAGGGAGGTAAAGGTGGTTGGCATGGAAAGAGCGGTCGCTGATGGAAAGAGAGAAAGCAAGAGAGAGAGAGAGACAGAGAGAGAAAGAGAGAAGATAGGAAAAGTGAAGGAGTGGGAGCACAAGGGCTCCATTGCGACGGCACTGCCGGGGTCCCGAGATGAGGACCGCCTTTTTACACCGGCTAAGAAAGAACCACTTGGGGCCACCGTAGTTAAAGCGAGACAAGTGAAAAGACTATGGAAGAAACGGGCAGAAAGAGAGGAGACACAGGAGGAACGCGCATACACAAAGACCGAGTCAGTTCGTACGTGTCCAAGCGAGAAGGAGGCAAAGATCGAAGAATCAAAAGGACGAAGAGAAAGAAACAGAGAGAGAGAGAGAGAGGGAGGGAGGGGATTGGGAAGCGAGTGAGAGTGAGAGAGAGGAGTGACGAAGGAGTAAGAGAGAATGCTGCTGGGATATAGTGGGGGGAAGGATAGTGAGCGAGAGAGGAGGATGGCGAGAAAGGTGGAGAGAGAGGTTCGACCGGATGGTGCAAGAAACGAGAGAAGAGAAGGCAAAAAGAGGAAAAAAGGTGGGATCCCTTAAAAATTGAGACCCACCGAGGTGGGGATTGGAATTTCGGGCCCCGCGAACCAGCCAGTCTCGAGAAGACCTTCGGAAAGATGAGGTGAAGAGAGGAAAAGATACATACATATCCGACGGGATAGAAGAGGGACAAGAGAGAACGAAGAAGTAAAACTCGGAGGAAAGCAGAACGAGAAGGAGTAGAAGGGCAGGAGGGGGCGGAGGAGGCGGAGGAGGAGGAGGAGGAGAAGGAGAAAAAGAAAGAGAAGGAGAAGAAGAAGAAGAGGAAGAAGAAGAAGAAGAAGAAGGCGAGGAAAAAGAACAGAAAGGAGGAGAGGAAGGCGGCGACTACGGAGAGGCAGACGACGATCGGAACCAGGACCAGGACCAGGACTAGGACCACGACAACGACGATCACGGCGACGAAGACGAGGACAAGGACGAAGACGAAGACGAAGACGAGGACGAGGACGAAGACGAAGACGAGGACGAAGACGAGGACAAAAACAACGGCTACGAGTAAGAAGAAGAAGAAGAAGAGGAAGGGATCGGTGTACCGTGTTTAGTTTTACTGTGTACCCGGCATGGACCGTCAGTATACACTCTGCGTACTCGTACCGGCCCACCAATACCGCACCTATGTTGACAATTATCACCAGCACGCGCATCACCAACGCTTAGAACAACAACGCCAGTATACTCAACAACAACAGCAACAACAACAACAACAACAACGTTTCACCAAGTACCCCTATTATCAAGAACAAATTTACGAGAACGTCGTCTCGCAATATCAGATGAGAATGTGCTACCATAACGACTACGAAAACGACGAACAAATCCAAAGGTTCTATTGGGAGCAGTGCTACAGGCGAAATGACACCGACAACGCCACGGCATACTATTATTGTGAATATGTAAGAGTTCCAGGATTTCTACGTATTTTTCAGTATCGTTTCCGTCTGGATATCCGTTCAAGTGCAGTTTCATGAAATATAGTGAGGTGTAAGGAATTCAGTGTTTCGGAATTTAGGGCCAATGTTTTTCTAGTTTTTCTACGTTTCTACGTATCGAACTACTTTCTAATTCGTGTCTGACGTCCCGAAGGCTCTGCTCGGATGGTTTTCACCCTTCGAAAATCTCGTACGAGTGGAATTGAAATTTTTGAACAGTCGTTGAGAAATGTGCGGATTCGTACACGCATTCGCGTATCTTCTACATACATACAGTGGGTAAAAAAAGTATTGGCACACTCCTAAAAAGGCAATAACTTTTTAAATGTCGTATTATACGATTTGAATTTTTGTTGGGAAGCTAGAGCAATTAGTTCGGTATTTTATGGTGAAATATTACTCATTTTTTAAATTCAAGCACGATCTTTAATGAATAAGATATTTTCCCCTCTGTTCGACGATCTTTTGCCAAAAAGAATAGGTAAACAAATATTTTATTCATGAAAGTTCATTGCTTGAAAAAATAAAATCGGTTTTATTTCACCTTAAAATACCGAAATTACTTTCTTGCCAACCCAATAATATTGTACTATGCGAGATGTGAATTTTGTTTGGGAAGCTAGAGCAATTAGTTTGCCACAGGATGCGAATAAAAATTTTGTCAAAAATTGCAATTCATCGGAATTGTAGCAAAAATACTAAAAGTTGCATTTTACAACTTTTTTATGTGGGCCAATATTGAAAATTTAAAAAATGCGTTTTGTAGACCTGTGTCAGGTTGATACCACAAATTTATTATCTTGAAGTTCAAATCAAGGGGCACAATCATTCACAAAAGTCACTTACAATTTTTTATAATATGAACCAATTCGATTAAAAAATAAATATATACTGAAATTCACTAATTTAACGAAAGCTTTTTTAATTAATCTATTTTTCCAATGCAAAATATACTCATGAATGGCTTTCATTGCCAATATATCGATGGATTTCGAATTTCTTGTACTTTTGTCTCCCATTGTACCTCCAGAGCATCCTTAAGTATCGTATTATACGATTTGAATTTTTTTGGGAAGCTAGAGCAATTATTTTGCCACAGGATGCGAAAAAAATGTTGTCAAAAATTGCAATTCACAGGAATTGTATCAATGATTAAAATAATAGTATTGTAGATGAAGTTGTGAATATTTGGCTAACCTATTACACGTAACATATACAGAAGGTAAAAAATGTATTGGCACACTCTTAAAAAGGCGGTAACATTTTAAGTATCGTATTATACGACTTGGATTTTTTTGGAACCTAGAGCAATTAGTTTGAAAAAAATTTTGTGAAAAATCGCAATTCATCTGAATTATAAAAAAAATACTAAAAGTTGCAATTTACAACTTTTTTATGTGGGCCAATATTGAAAATTGTTAAAATGGGTTTTGTAGATCTGTGTCAGTTATATGCACTGGTAAAGTTTCTTCGAAATTGGTTGATGCGGAAAAAACGACAGGCATTGAAAGATGTAAGAATCTGCAGTTATAGGTCGAGAATCGTGAAAATCTGCAATTTTTAACTTATTGAAACGTTCATAGCTCATTGCAACGTCGACCGATTTTGACGAAATTTTCAGAATATGTTTAATTGACACAGGTCTACAAACGCATTTTTTAAATTTTCAATATTGGCCCACATAAAAAAGTTGTGAAATGCAACTTTTAGTATTTTTGCTACAATTCCGATGAATTGCAATTTTTCGACAACATTTTTTTTCGCATCCTGTGGCAAACTAATTGCTCTAGCTTCCCAAACAAAATTCACATCGCATAGTACAATATTATTGAGTTCGCAAGAAAGTAATTTCGGTATTTTAAGGTGAAATAAAACCGATTTTATTTTTTCAAGCAATGAACTTTCATGAATAAAATATTTGTTTACCTGAAAGCCATTCATGAGTATATTTTGCATTGGAAAAATAGATTAATTAAAAAAGCTTTCGTTAAATTAGTGAATTTCAGTATATATTTATTTTTTAATCGAATTGGTTCATATTATAAAAAATTGAAAGTGACTTTTGTGAATGATTGTGCCCCTTGATTTGAACTTCAAGATAATAAATTTGTGGTATCAACCTGACACAGGTCTACAAAACGCATTTTTCAAATTTTCAATATTGGCCCACATAAAAAAGTTGTAAAATGCAACTTTTAGTATTTTTGCTACAATTCCGATGAATTGCAATTTTTGACAAAATTTTTTTTCGCATCCTGTGGCAAACTAATTGCTCCAGCTTCGCCAAAAAATTAAAATCGTATAATACGATATTTAAAAAGTTATCGCCTTTTTAAGAGTGTGTCAATACTTTTTTTACCCACTGTAGACTCGTAGAATTGCAATCATGATGACGATGACCTTACAAATTACTTCCGTACACTTCGAATTTTGACGAAATTTTCAGAATATGTTTAATTGACACAGGTCTACAAAACGCATTTTTTAAATTTTCAATATTGGCCCACATAAAAAAGTTGTGAAATGCAACTTTTAGTATTTTTGCTACAATTCCGATGAATTGCAATTTTTGTCAAAATTTTTATTCGCATCCTGTGGCAAACTAATTGCTCTAGCTTCCCAAACAAAATTCACATCGCATAGTACAATATTATTGGGTTGGCAAGAAAGTAATTTCGGTATTTTAAGGTGAGATAAAACCGATTTTATTTTTTCAAGCAATGAACTTTCATGAATAAAATATTTGTTTACCTATTCTTTTTGGCAAAAGATCGTCGACCAGAGGGGAAAATATCTTATTCATTAAAGATCGTGCTTGAATTAAAAAATTGAGTAATATTTCACCATAAAATACCGAACTAGTTGCTCCAGCTTCGCCAAAAAATTCAAATCGTATAATACGATATTTAAAAAGTTATCGCCTTTTTAAGAGTGTGTCAATACTTTTTTTACCCACTGTGGACTCGTAGAATTGCAATCATGATGACGATGACCTTACAAATTACTTCCGTACACTTCGATTGCTTATCGTTAAGACCACAGACCGTTGCAAAAGAAACAATGGTAATGAAGGAGTTTTTGATCGTGTTGAAATCAACGGTTTGGTACACATCGAATATTTTATACCAAGCTAACTCATTTCTTTAAATTCTCACACAATTCGCGCGCGTTGGGAACAATTTTAAACGTTCTGGATTTAAATAAAATCGGGACAAACGCCTCACTCTGTGCGTTCATTAATATCAACGTTGTAAGGAACACTAATTATCGTTGATTTAGTTAATTGACACTAATTAGTAGATTGCGGATTTTACGCATTCGTGATAAAGATGGGTGGGTTTAATTTACGACAGTAGAATTATTTGAAGAATTTATACGTGCTACTATATTATTTTTACAACGGATTAAACATATTCAGCAAGAAATTAAATATTTATTTCATCCCAGTGCGTTGCAATTCTGGTAGAAAATTTTTATTTTAGATAAAGATCCGCAGTCTACTAAGTAATAATGGAACAATTATTCTGAAATGGGATTATTCTGCCCAAATGGGATTAGATTGTCAACATTCTACGATCAAATTGACAGTGTACAGAATATGAAAATACTTAACAACTACTGAGCACAATTAACGACATCGTGTATGGGTTTATTTCAGTTGTTTGTTCCAAGAGTTCTGTTGTCAATATAGATTACGTATTCGCAACGTTTTCGATCTATTTTTACAAAAATATAGCTATTTTACAATATATCCGACGTTTCGGTTCTGATTTGAACCATTTTCAAAGGAAATTGCGTCTAAAAAGAAAAAAGGGGGAAAAAATTTTTAATTCAGAAAACAAAGTAAGAAAAAATTGTAAACAATGAATCGTATGTAATTAATGTAGATTGAAATTAGTTAATACATACTAATATATATATATATATATATATATATATATATATATATTTTTTTTTTTTTTTTTGTAAAAATAGATCGAAAACGTTGCGCCGATAACATTATTTCAAGATTAATAGATTACGTATATTGGATAATGTAAAAATGTTCGAAATTTATACACAGATATTTTTAATGGAATTTTTAATGAAACTATATCTTGATAAAGAAAAACATAAAATAAATCCAAAGATAATAAAGACACAGAATAGTGATAATTTCAAAGCAATTAATGTTTATGAAATTACACTCTCGATTTCAAAATCTTTGAGAAATTAATTTTTCAACCATTTTAGGATTTCAAGTATCTTTTCTAGTGGTGGTTTATTTGTTTCTTCGGTGAAATTTGATTATGCGCTAAATAGGTTTTTCATGAATTTTTTAAATACCGGAGATATTTACGTGATTCCAAGTAAATACATATTTCACTGTGTGTGCGAGTGATAAGAAGTCGGTAACTCGTTTAACCATCCAAGAGCTGTGTCTGAGTATATTTTGATCCGGAACATTAAAATGAATATTTTGGTACTCAATTTATAGCAATAAAATTAACTCATAGCACTAGAAATTACTGTTCCATTATTCAAAGTATTGTTTACATTACTAAATATTATTATATCAATTAAAAGTATTATATAAATTACATGTTCATACAAAGAAAAGAATTAATATAGAATGGGATTATTCTAGTAACAAAGAAATGTTTCAAGATTATTCCAGTAACAAAGTGACAAAGTAACAAAGTAACAAAGTAAGAAAGTAACAGAGTAACGAAGTAACAAAGTACCAAAGTATCCAAGTAACAAAGTACAAAAGTAATAAAGTACAAAAGTAACAAAGTATCCAAGTAACAAAGTACAAAAGTAACAAAGTAACAAAGTACCAAAGTATCCAAGTAGCAAAGTACAAAAGTAACAAAGTAACAAAGTACCAAAGTATCCAAGTAGCAAAGTACAAAAGTAACAAAGTAACAAAGTACCAAAGTATCCAAGTAACAAAGTACAAATGTAACAAAGTAACAAAGTACCAAAGTATCCAAGTAACAAAGTACAAAAGTAAAAAAGTACCAAAATATCCAAGTAACAAAGTAACAAAGTACCAAAGTACCAAAGTATCCAAGTAACAAAGTACAAAAGTAACAAAGTAACAGTGTGGAAAGAAATGTTCAATTTTCAAGTTAACAATAAATCTACCGACCATCATGAGTGTCTGTTGTGTATAGTATTATAAAAATAACAAGATTAAATGTATTTATATTTTGTGCGATTTTTACTATAATATTATACTGAAGTGAAAACATATATTCAATAGATTCCCATGAAAATATCTTTACAATTTCAATAATTGTCAAACAAAAAGTCTAAAATGGTTCATTTGACGCCTCGTGGTAGGTTTAGTGTTAAAATAGTACCGAGTGCAAAGGGTTAAATGAATAGTTGTTGCAAAGGCTACAAGAAATATTATCAAAAGTGAATTTTCAAAAATGATTAATCAGAGCTGTGAACGATCCTCAACATCTTCAATTGTGTAGCTACAAATATCGTCCATTGTCCGAGAGTTAAACGACAACAAGCAGTAGAACCGCTTAGTCCAGTCAACGAAAACTTGTAGAAGGAAATGGAAAGAACACAATTTTTGACTTTGGGACTTTGTTTGGACTAGTTAGGAGGTAAACGTACTAAAAGTCCCCACTCCTAGGAGGTGAGCGGAGTGCAGGGGGGCACGTGGAAGGTCCCTTTTTTTGGTTTTTCGCTTATATCTCGGAAACTATGCGTCCTAGCGATAAGACCATTCTATACAAAATTAATGCTAACACAATATCCTACAAAATTGTTTCTATTCAGTTTTTCGGTATCTCGCACAGTATTCGAGATATCCGCGCCCATAGTTCACTAATTTTGAGAAAGAAAATGCTTGTCTCTTGTTTTTTGTCTTATTTGACTAAATCTTCTTTTCCAAAATTAGTGAACTATGGGCGCGAATATCTCGAATACTGTGCGAGATACCGAAAAACTGAATAGAAACAATTTTGTAGGATATTGTGTTAGCATTAATTTTGTATAGAATGGTCTTATCGCTAGGACGCATAGTTTCCGAGATATAAGCGAAAAACCAAAAAAAGGGACCTTCCACGTGCCCCCCTGCACCCGGCTCATCTCCTAGGAGTGGGGACTTTTAGTATGTTTACCTCCTGACTAGTCTAAACAAAGTCCCAAAGTCAAAAATTGTGTTCTTTCCATTTCCCTCTATACCCCCCTTTTAAGCATTAATTGACTGGACTAGCTTGGAAATACTTCAAGTTTTTAAGATTCCAGTGGATTAAAAAAAACGACATTACTTTGAGAAGATTTTACAAATTTCTGCGAGAAAATGTTCATTCTTAGGATAGTAGATCTCGAAGTCAATGTACATGCAACAAGTAGACTTAGAAACATGTTCAGATAGATTTTTCTCTATATTATAAATTAACAATGTAGAAACGTTCATCTTGCGATGGACGAAATATTTACCAGTTCATTGTTGTTGATGTTTCAATTTTGCACTGGAATATTGCCTTTTTTTATTATAAATGAGCCTGGCGTCTCCCATAGAGGTGTTTCTAGAACACCACATACTTATCCTCTTTCGTAGAATTGGTAGATAGGCTTTCAAATTTGAAATTTTAAGGTTATCCTTCAAGGTCATTGGAAGATCAAATTACAATAACTTCCCTATAAATTGGGAAGTTAATAAACAACGATACAATTTAACATCGTACAATTTTTGTCTGGAAAGGGTTTTTTTCTAATTATTCATATTTTTCAAGATAGTCGTGTGCATACATGTAATGATTAGACACCGGATCTTTATGCAAACAAAAATTTTCTATGCGAATTGCAACAAACTGGAGAGAAATAGAAATTTGCATTTTTTCTTAATGTGTTGAACAGGTTAAAAATAATGTAACAGTACCTTTAAATTTTTCTAATGTTCGTTCTGTTTTAAATTACACCTAAACATTTTTTTCATAAATGTATACAATTCACTGTCTAGTTATAAATCTCCTGCTTGGACGTTTGCGGTGGTTGTTTATGTAAATTCTCACCTTAGATTCCGCGTACTAGGAAAATCGTTGAAATCAAAGATGAAACTGAAAAACTGTGTTTACTCATTGTGAACAATTAACACCAGTTTGTGCGGACGTTTCCGCGACAAATTAAAAAGAAACTTCGTCGCTAACGTTGATATTCCAAGAATTGATAGATATTCACCGTGCCATTTAAATATTTTCTCTACATAAATTCGTCGTTTATGTTTCAGGCAAAGAAGGAAATCTACGACGTGAAGCAACAGAGGCTATGTTTGGCCCAGGATGAGTATAATCACCTGAACAATGCCCTAACGACGCTCGGCGCGTCGCGTACAAGTTGTAAGTACAGTACACCTCAATTCAAGTACATGTACCTATTCTTTTCTTTCTTTCAAATAATTATATTTTGAAGTTATTTAAATACTTATCACAGATTTGATCGAGTAAAATGCAACGAAATCAAAGCTTTTGTAATAGTTTTTACAAAATCACTTTCTAATCTACCTGATACATAGAATCATCATTGTGTTTAACCCTCATACGTTCCTCAGGGTGAAAATTCACCCATTTACCTTTTTCACATATTGTAAAACGACTGATCTCTTTTTGTCTGTGTTGCAAAATGTCACACTATAATTTAAGCATAATTTCTTAGATTTGTAATGTGAAGTAAGAAGGGGTGAAATATTATTCTAGGATTTTTTATGCAACCATGTATGAAGAGCATATGAGCGTTAATGGCAAAAATCAGTACATCTATTCGAATCATTATACATTTAAAGTATATAAAAATTCACAAAAAATGCTGGAGTATAAAATTAGACAGTATACAGTATGATTTTTATTTACTTTGGATCTACAAATGCTATTGCCAATGGAAATAGGATTCGATTAGAGCTCGCTTTTTTAGAATTTGTGAAACATCTGCAGTCTACTTATCACACTTGTTGTTCATCATTGATAAAAAGTATTTCTAAAATTAAACATTACTTCCGACCTAGAATAATTTAATTTTGTAGATATGTAACTGATATAACACCTCATACAATACTTAAATATTTAGCAGTTGATTAGTAAACTGAGGATTTTATGCATTTATTGTAAAAATGAACAGATGTGTAATTTAAAACAGCAAAAGGATCACAAGAATTTACTAATGTCCATTATTTTCATCTTGTTGAACTTGTTAAGAAAAGAATTGCAATTTTATTTGGCTCGCGTTTTTTACAATTCGTTCAAACAGATTTCATTTTGCATAAATCCACAGTCTATTGATTAGATACGCCAACTTGTGTTTAATAATATCAACAATATTTTGAACAATGGTACAGCAATTTTGGTGGTGACTCTGATTCACCACTCGAGTATGTATTAAGGGTTAAACTAATAGATTTACCAATATCATTGGAATAAATCTGGAGCCTTGATACATTAAAACTCGACGTTTTTGTTTCATGTTAATTTCTTTGCATTTGTCGAAAATATAGAATATTTGATTACTAGACTACGGATTTTTATGCATTTATGGCTTATGGAAATTTAAAAAAAATGCTAGAACATAACTCTTAGAAAATCGGATTTTATTTAATTGCACTTTCTTAAAATTTGTCTATAAATATTGGAAATTGCATAAACATCCGCAGTCTATTAATTACCAAATGAATCCTCTAAAATCTAAAAGAAATAAAACAATGAATAATCGAGCCTACGTTAGATTCTTATCATTAACGCTGAATTAAAGATAGTATTGACAGCGTTGACGGTCGTAATGGCACACAACTTATTGTTAGCTTGACGTTACATATACATATACACCTGCATACATGCAGTGAGAGTAAACAGTATTCGTACGCCTAATTTTTTATAATCAATTAGAAACATTGATTTACGAAATGATATGCAAAAACGATTTTCCAAAAATTACAATTTACAAGATTACATACCAAAGTCGAAAAGTCGTTTCTTAAAACTCTTTTACACATACTGAAAATTTCATCGAAATCGTTTGACGCAGGAAAGAACGACACGCATTGACAGATGTACGATTCTGTGGATTTTGAACAGAAACTGATCAAAAATCGTGTACAACTATGATTTTCACCATTTTTATCCGCTTGTAGCTTGTGTGTATGTTAATCGATTACGATGAAACATTGAGCATGTGTATAACTATTATACATCTACAAACCATATATTTCAAATTTTCTTTAAGGGCCCAAATAAAAAAGGAAAATACCCTTTTTATTTTTGCACGTAACCTTGCAAATTATAATTATCTGGAAAATCTTTTTCGCATATCATTTCGTAAACTAATGCTTCTAATTGGTTATAAAAAGTCAGTTCGTTTGGTACAATTATAAAAAAGATTTTCCATTTTTAAGGGCATATGAATACTGTTTACGCTCGCTGTATGTGTAGACATTGTAGGCGAATAACGGAAGAAAGAAGAAGTAAATAAAAACCACGCCCGGCAAAAGTGGTATACAGATAAATTATTATACCTAATAAGTAATAAGTTTCACTTCAGCCGCGCGTGGTTTCTACGCACACGATTCTTTCAATTTATTTTATTAAAGTGTATGTCAAAAACTACCGTGTGTGGAACAGAATAAATATATGTATAAGTAAAAGAAGTGGTATGTATATAAATTACAAAATTACATTTAAAAAAGATTAGAATTACATGGTTATGTTATGACAGCATGTGCAACTACGTTGCATTAATTAAAATAATAATATAACTAAATCTATTACAGAGATATATTGGAGATATACGTCTTTCCAAACCTACCGTGTGCGGAAGAGAATAAATAAAATAAAAATATATCAGTAAAAGAAGAGGTATGTATAGAAATTACAAAATAATATTTAAAAATCTAAAATCAAGAAATTAAAATGAATACATATACAGGGATGTGCAAACGTAACTCTAATGAAAACTTATTTCTTACAAAATAAATCACGTTACAACAGATGTTTCAACTGCGATCCATTTTTCTACAATGCAGAGCTCCGCTCTTTGTATTAGATTTCTATGTATTTCTAACCTCTTCAAATTAGTATAATAATACTTTGTAAACACTACACTGAACTCTTACTGTGCAACTAATTTTTTTTAAATAATAAAAATTATTGCTTACAATATAAATTGGGTTGCATCGCATGTTGGAACTGTGATCCGTTTTCTGCGCTACAGAGCTCCGCTTTTTGTGTGATACTCTTCATTGTTGCCATAAGTAGAGTGTCTTGGTTCATGTTTACTACCATCGCTTCCCATATTATATTTGTATTTATCATGTACACTTCAGAATCATACGTTCAGGAACATATGGTCCAATTCGTTGCCCACTGTGTTCTCCGGGTCTGTGTCTGTTGGATTTTTATCTTTGGAGTTCTGTTCAATCCATTGTACATGACACAGCACTCAATAATGTTCAAGAACTTTGGAATCACATAACAAATGCATGTAATAGCATAAAAGGAGATGCTCTAATTATGGCAACAACGAGAAATCTAATACAAAAAGCGGAGCTTTATATCGTAGAAAAATGGATCGCAATTGAAACATCTGTTGTAACTTGATTTATTTTGTAAGAAATAAGTTTTCATTAGAGTTACGTTTGCATATCCCTGTATATGTATTCATTTTGATTTTTTGATTTTAGATTTTTAAATGTTTTTTGTAATTTATATACATACCTCTTCTTTTACTGATATATTTTTATTTTATTTATTCTCTTCCGCACACAGTAGGTTTGGAAAGACGTATATCTCCAATATATCTCTGTAATAGATTTAATTATATTATTATTTTAATTAATGCAAACGTAGTTGCACGTGCTGTCATAACATAACCATGTAATTTTAATCTTTTTAAATGTAATTTTGTAATTTATATTCGTACCTCTTCTTTTACTTATACATATATTTATTCTGTTCCACACACAGTAGTTTTTGACATACACTTCAATAAAATAAATAAAATAAAAGTGAGAGAGAGCGCTATAGATCCCGACAGTGTGATCTTCAACTCGCCCGTAAGACGGCGCTGTCTATCTTTCCACTTCCGTTCCATCGACACTTCATATCCGTCCCGTCAGAAAATTGTTACCCTCAGCAAAAAAGTTTCACTTAAAAATGTTGTTTCGTTCACAGTATGTTCCAGTTCAAGTTCATTGAGCACTAAGTATGATCCTGATCTTTTGAAGTCTGACGTCGCGCTCGCAAGGAGTCGAGTATCTCGACTGAAACGGGAGCTTGAACAAATACGAGCAGAAATGAATTGTACGCAGCGAGGAGTAGACACGCTTGCAAGGTAAAATACTACAAAGTTACCAACAGTAGCTTCCAATTCTTCAAAATCAATGAGAGAATGCACTTCCATGCTCGGCGTTTAGGATTGTAACATAGTATAGCCATAACCATACAAAAATAGCCATGCACTATAAACTATAGACTATAAATTACAAACTGAACGAAAGCCAGAACTACCTAGTTTTGAATAGTGATTTTTCAAACAGCGAATTTGTATTTATTATAATAAACAGTGCATTGATGTATAATAACTAAATTCATCAAATAATTTTTTCTCTTACATCGCACAGTGGGGTATTTGGCTGAAAAACTGGAATAAAATATTGTAGCGTTATTTATGGGCTCAGGGTCATAAAAAAGTAGGTCGTTGGATTCGCCTCGACGCCAGCTATACCATTACGAAATAAAAAATGTACTTTAACGTTTAAAAAAATCAAAATAATTTTTATTTTTTGTCGAAAAAAGTATTTTTCGAAATTTTTAATATAGATTTTTGCACATGTTTAAATGCTGTTCAACTTTTATTCGAAACATTTTGTCGTCAGATTATCCGAAACTCTTGAGAAGTAGTGATAATGGAATGCTTTGATTACGGTGGACAGAGTTGAGATAGGTGTACGAATTCTTTACTGATTTTATTCAGTTATCATCTAAATTAATATCGTTAATAATAGAAACGAGTCTACCCTTTTACGCTCGGCTAACAATACGACGATTTTAGTTTTGAATTTTGTATTATATCATTCACATCATCAAGAACAGTATCTATATGTTTGGTTCTAAATTACCTGTTAGGTATGAAAACATTTTTCCTTTAAATTGTATAGTCTACATATACCGGGTAATCCACGAAAAACAGAATACCTAAATAGCATCGTTAGGCTTGAAGATGGAAGAAAATGTTAAAGAGAAAAGTTGTACATACTGTTGAGCCAAATTATCTGTCCTTGTAAAAGGAGTCAAAGGGCAAATATAGTGATATAAAAACCGTTCATAGCTGTAACTTCAAGTTATACATATAGTTAGCGATGATAAAAGTTTGACCTATAGTCGTAAACTTTGAGATTTAGACGGTCAGGCCATTCTATAAATTCGAGTTACAGAGGAAAAAGAACGCACTTGGACTTGTGGAAAATAATTCGAGTTAATAATAATAATAAGAAGGGAATTAATAAAACTTTCGTCTTATAAACATTTACGACCTGAAGAGGTTCGAGTCACCAATGTTTGACTGTAGCTATAATTGTCATTAATGATATTTTCTATATTGATTACCATACGTTCAAATCAAACTAACACTTGACTTTTTCTATTGCGCAGCGTTGAACAGAAATTAAGCGGCCATCATGGTGGCTGTTACAACATTACGGAGGCGCAGGCGATCATGACGGAGCTTCGTAACATACAAAAGAGTCTGAGCTCTGGTGAAAAAGAAAAAGCCGAATTGATGCAGTCGCTGGCGCAACTCAAAGACGAATTGACAAGACTGCAACTTTGCGAGGGCAGTCCGGAAGCTAGCACGCTCAGTTTGCCGCAAGAGAAACTTAGCACAGCATCTCAAACCGATCTGTCGGGCGAGTTGGTTCCGATCGGCACTCGTTTGGCCGAGATGGCGCGAATGAGGCTTCAATACGACGAGGCGAGAAAGAGGATACAACATATTCAACAGCAACTGGCCGATCTTGAGGAGAAGGTAACGCCTGGCCAAACCGAGAGCGACAAGGACAAATTGTTGCTCTTCCAGGAGAAGGAACAGTTGCTCAGGGAGTTGAGAAGCATCACGCCGCGTACTAGAACGCAACAGGACATGAAGAAGATACAGAGCGAGATTCGACGTTTGGAACAAGATTTGAACAACGCGCTCGAACTGTCTAACAAAACCATCACCGATCGGGTACGACTTCACGAAGAGAAGCAATTGCTGTTGCAGCAGTTGAGGGACGCTCTTCGTTCGATGGCGATGCTCGAAGGTCAACTGAAAACGCTGAGCGCAAGTACGCTCTCGGTGAGCAGCAGCTCTAGTCTCGGAAGCCTGAGCACGACAAGCAGCAAAGGCTCTCTGAGCTCCGGTTTGAGCTTCACCGATATTTACGGTAGTCCGCAATGTTTGGGGCCTGTCACTTTGCAGCAAGAACGGCCGGTTGACATGGTCGATTTACATCGACGGGTCGAGAGGTTGCTCAAGGGTTCGGAACAGAATAACCTCGTTAGCACCCCCTCGCCAGGCAGATCTCAGCCAAGTCTATCCCCTAGATCCAGCCTGTCGAGCGTCAGCCCGCCGGTTTCGCCTCTCTACGAAAATGCTCCTGTGGGTCCACCACCTGCGTACGAGCACGTGGAAATGCAAAGGCAACAAAGACAGAATCAAAGAGCCGGTCCCGCTTCTTCGAGCGCCAATCTCGACGGGACTCAATTGGAGGATCGATTGGCGGAACTTAGGCTTAGCCAACATCAAACGCCAACGCAAGAATTGTTGTGCACCGGTTCTCAAGATCGTCTGAAGTTAGTCGGCGGGCCCCACCCACCTGTTGAGCTACAGTCAGGAAACATGTCCCAAGGCAGCGGTCTTGGTAGGCCTGTTGTCGCTACCGCTGCTGCTGCTAGCGCTGCTGCTGCCGCTGCCGCGCAACAGCAACATCAACATCAGCACCAACACCAACACCAACTGCAACAGCCCTCGCAAGAACCGCCGCCCCTTTCGCCGATCAGCGAGACACCACCACCTACGGGAATCCGATCCAGAGCAAGTAGTTCCGGTACCAATACCAGATCCGTTTCCGCCGCTGTCTCGGATGAAAGCGTCGCCGGCGATTCGGGTGTCTTCGAAGCCTCCAATCGAAGGAGGCTCTCCGAGGTGATCGGGGATGTCGACTCTTTGGCTCTCGGCGAAATGAGTCTGGAGACGGCGCAGGTGCAAATTAAACTTAGGTATGTCTATTGGGTAATTCCATGCCAAAGCGGTCCATTTCATTGTGACGAAAATTTTTAATTTTTCATCCTTCTGAAGGGTTCGTTTTAAACGGAAAACTCCCAGGAAAATGACCATATTTTGCTAATTGTTTAGAAGTTTGCCCTCCTTACTGATTTTGATGATCATCAAATATGTTGTCAAGTACATCATTTTGAACAACTTTTCCCTATACACGTTACCGCCGCTCGATTTTAGTTTTCGAGATATTTGCAAAAAACTATTGCTAATACTGTATTGAATTTTCTGTACTTTTGGACGCTCCGTGGCAACTTAACCCTATTCCGGCGCAGCGTTTTTTTTACTTTTTGTTTCTGAACACGCTGTGAGATAAGAGAAAAAACAAGGTTTCATTCTGGTTATACATATATAAGATGAGCTTTCAATTTTGAGAGACTACTCCTTGGTTTTTCGTCTACTTGATCAGGCCGGCCCTCTCCGTCCCCTTGCATGACCTAACCATAACTCACTCTGATGGCATGATTTTTTCATTAGTAGTTTAAATTCTGGATGACAACTGCAATGCAAAGATTATGCGAATAGAATGAGTTGTGGTTAGGTCGTGGAGAAAGCCGACCGTCAGGCCGGCCTGACCAAGCATACGAAAATTCAAGAGCAATCTTTGAGAATTGAAATCTCACCTTATATATGTATGGCCATAGTGAGGCCCTGTTTTCTCTAATATCTCTACAGCGTGTTTACAAAAAATAAGTAAACAAGCGCCAGAAATTCAATACATTCTTAGCAATAGTTTTTTGCGAATATCTCGAAAACTAAAATCGAACGGCGGTAACATGTATTAGGAAAAGTTGTTCAGAATTATGAACTTGACAACATATTTGAATTTAATTTAGATCACTTTTACCAACATCGAGAAAAACGCAAAAAAGATTTTGTTTACATTTTCCAACATATAAAGTTAATTATCTAGATTAAAAAGATTATTTTATAATAGCCCCACCGCCCTTTCTCAATAAAACAAAAACAAAGGGTTAATAAGAAGATGTGAAATACGTCACATTGTATTACACGGTGATTAGATTCGGAAATGTAAACTTCTATCTGCGCGTGTTCGTCTGCAAATGAATACTTTATACTAAAGTAATTATGTTGTGTAGGTATTCCGTAAGCGATGGCCTACTTCATGTTGGTATCGAACGTGCGAGAAACCTAGCTGCGCTTTTTATTCCAAACAACGCGCAAGTGTAAGTATTCAATTTCACTTATAAAATGATATATATATGTACTACCGTCCAAAAGTTTGGAATCACTTGCTGATTTTTGTAAAACTCGAATGTATCGATGAATTTTGAAATGATCCATTGTTGTAATATCACATATTAACTAGTTGAATAATATTCCGAAACAGATTTCAGCATTTTCTTAAGTCCATTAATTGTTGCAATTTTGTTCTAGATTTGAATTTAGCATCTTTAACAGTTTCGTGAACATATTTTGTTGATTGATATTCTAATGGTTCTGTCTATTGGTGTTTAGGTATATAAAAGCTGCCCTGCTTCCGATGCAACTACCTGTTAACCACATCTGTTGTACGAAACCTGTACTGGATTTACATAAGCCAACCTTCGGTGAAACGTTCCCGATTGCAGTACCACTTAATAAATTGTACACGAAAACGCTTCAAGTTAATGTTTGGTGCACAGGCAGCGAGTCTGAGGAGTGCTTGGTATGTACCTTTTCTTTCTTATGTTACACTTTATGTCACACAAATGTTAAGATGTTGCATATGAAATGTCTGATTTTAGAAGGCAACTCTTTTAAAATATTTCGATTAAGAAATGTTATTACAATGCTATTACAAATGAGTTTATTATATAAAACTTTGAGGTACAAAGTCAATCGTGCACTAAAGTACTACGACTAGTCAGATTACCAGTTCTAGATGTTTTATTTCACAATTAATGAAATTACGAAGATGCTTTCAAAAGAAATGATTTAATAAAGAGAGATTTAATAAAAGGAGCTGATCTTATAATAAAAACCGCGCAAAGTAATTCATGTCATTTTTATAAGGCGACCACGTTCTTGTTGCTTTTATAGTTCGGTACGTTTAGTTCTAATATCATATATTCATTTTCAATTAGATGTATAATTTTACTTTCAAATGAAGTTAATTCTAACGTGAACCATTGAAACTGTCGTGTATTCCTTTTATATGCCTGGAAAAATAACTTTTATGTGATTTTTGGTCAAAATGTGGTGATTAATTGTCGTACTAGTCGTTGATGGTAAAAAGGACTACAAAATCAAGATAACAATCATGTAAATTAAAAACTTGAATGATCATAATATATCAGGGTGTACTTCCAAAAGCGACAACCCTCCGATTTTGCTGAAATTTCTGCCAAAGCTTATCCTTGATTAGAGAAGAAAGTTCCTAAAAGGATTTTTGGCGACAAAAATTTGTCCCCCAGCCCCCTTCAAAGTTTTGATAGTTCTTACTACATATTTTCAAAAATATTGATTTTAGAGAAAAAAGTTTCAAACAAAAACTGAAGCTCATAAAAAGCTCTATAAAACAGCTTGGTACGTTTTTATAACGAATGTCCAGCTGCACCGATTGATGTATTAAAAAATACCTCATTCCATTTAAAAAAATGAAGTTGACCTTCATATGTTCTTTACGTGTCCACCTACAAAAAGCTACTGACATCAGTTTAATGCTCCCTCGAAACCATGCAAGTTTCATCTGATGCATCTCTTCTTAACACCAATAGCAACCGCGTTATTCAGGTGTTCTGTTTCTGCTGACTCACCCTGTATATCGGTGAATTCGTCTTAACACCAGATACAACATTATCAAATCAAAAATATAATTGAATGTTTAAAAAATCAAAACGATCTTATTTTTTTCTTTTAAACAAAATTTTTTCAAAGTTTTATATATTGCAGTTTACACCTACGTGAATACTGTTAAACTTTTATTTGAAACGTTGTTTTCGTCAGATGAAGAGAAATTTCGATTGCAATGTTATTTATAGTGTCAAAACTATTATAGTGTTATTAATGTCGTCAAAGTCATAATATTATTTGTGGGTGGAGGTCTAACAAGAGAAACAATGAATCTTTGTTTAGTGTCCTCCGTAGACTATGTGGAAAAATAAGGCATTGATGTAAAAACCACAGCCATAATTACTTTACTAGCAAGGATGCTAGTAACTGATGCTCATAACAGTATTCGAAGAAACACTAACACTAGATTGCAAAACCATGATTACATTCTTCCGATAACAAACTAAATATTCTAGCAATAGTAACATTCATTATTCTCCTTCATTTAGTTTTTGTATCTATCATCTACAGCTCAATTATTTCATCATCAGTCATATGATTTACGGTCGATTCATGCCATATTCATATGCATCGCACAAAAAGCTAAATATATTTTATGACGGCACCTCTCGGCACCTAAACTTTTAAGAATTGTATAAAGCAATGTCTATAGATTAACTTTGGAAAAAGTTACAGAGGAGTTATTCGCAGAAAAAAGTTATTACATGATACATATTAGTTTTCTGAAACGAACTATATCACTTTCGATTATTTATTATATCAAAACCACTGGAGAGTATAAAACAAAGTGCCATAAAATTACTGTATACATATACTTTCCTTTAAATCTTTGTATGTTTTTATCTCCATTTTATACACTAAACTTGTGGAAAGAATCATTTCTTTAACACTAGTTTTTCGACACTTCTCTTGATCACGAGAATATGTTACTTTCAAGTATCTATCTGTGACTAAATAGTACTCTTTATGGAAAAATATTATTGTAGATTATTCCCATATACATTCAGGTACATGAGAAAAAAGTTTTAAACAAATTAAAAATTTAGACTTTTGGTGAAAATCCAGGTTATATGAGTTATATGAAGTTTTGAACATTTAATATCGTTTTTCTCAAAAACTGCTGTCTTTATGACAAAAATTAATACGACATAAAATATGTATTTCGATGAGACCTACAACTTTTGTTTGAAATATTTTTCAAAATTACCATTATTTACGGAAATAAATGGAAAAACTTAAAATTTGTACATAGATTACTTTAGGTCACTGCTAAAAATCGAATATTTCATATGCAACAACCCAATAGTTCGCACCATTAGACAGCGGATTTGATGCATTTATAAGAAAACGAGTAGGTGTAATTTCAAATAGTATACACATTAGAGAAGAATTTAAGATTATTTTTATATTATCTGCAAACCACTAAACATATTAAAAACAACAAAGTTTGAGAGCTATATTTAATGTAGTTAGTAAACAAAGTTGTGTAAAATAAGTAGCAGTCGAGGAACTATCCTTTGAAGTAAATTGCAAATAAAATACTTAAAATAGTAGGGAATTGTTGGCAACAAAATTGGAAAATAATTCCGAGTACAAAGAGTGAAGAAGGAAAATCTATTTCAGTCTAGTTTGTTACAATTCTGGTAGAAAATGTTTATTTTGCATAAAGATCCACTGTCTACTTATCACAGTAAAAACGAAGAAAGTAAATAATAAAGAGTAGTGATTATATAAATTTTGAAGTTTGACAAGTTTATTGTTATTCAAACAGATTTCAAATATTATACTAAACATATGGTTCTTTAATTTATCGACAATTTGCTATTGTCGTATTTTCTATTTATCTCGGTAATTGTTTAACACATAGAATTA
This sequence comes from Lasioglossum villosulum, assembly GCA_963971365.1. Classification (NCBI taxonomy): domain Eukaryota; kingdom Metazoa; phylum Arthropoda; class Insecta; order Hymenoptera; family Halictidae; genus Lasioglossum; species Lasioglossum villosulum. The sequence continues at coordinate 16,265,700 of OZ020504.1, forward strand.
TTTCATTATAATATTTGTAATGCTATCCATTTTTTTTCAGGGTTCTGCCCAAGTTTCCCTTGCAGACTTTTGTCCAGAATCGCCCAGCGTAAAATGGTACAACCTGCTGTCTTTCCGTTTCATGCAGCCACCTGACAGTCCTAGTACGAGTACTAGCAATAGCAATAGCACTAGCAATAGCAATAATATTTGTGCGAGTATAGCCAAGCAGGCTAAACATGATAAACAAGAATCTGACATATCAGTTTATCGCAGTGGGCAAAATGCGAAAGAGGAAAGCAGCGATGAGAGTACAATAATCAGCTCTCAGACTTCTACCTTGACTAGAAATCAAGGATGCGACGAACTGCAAACAGCTATTTCCTTGAAGCTGGAAGAACTGGCTAACTGCTTGCGAAGTCCTGATGAAGACGATCAAAATGTTGATAGCGAAAGCGGCAGCGGTAGTGATGACAGTGACGAAGAGGGAATTATCGTGGAATTCATGATGGAAGATAATATTTTAGAAGATGTATTAGAGCACGAGGTACGATATTAGTAATCGTCAACCTTCGATATTTCCGTGTTATCCCTAGTAGCATTTATAGATGGCATTTTTTTTTAAATTTATTTATTTATGCAAGTTGCATCAACATCTAGGTCATTAGCACCCACAAAAGTTACTTAGGAGGACATCCTAAATTGGATTTTTGGTTGTCTGGGAACATACATGTTTATTTTCTTATTTTTCTGCTTTAATTAAGAAATTCATTAGAAATTCAATTCAATTCTACCGACTTGATCAAGTGATAATTATATTTGTATAAATATGATTGTGTTATAATGTATTTATATAAATGTTAACAACAGGAGGATGAAGAATTGACCGAGGAAACGAAGCAAACAGAGGACAAAGAAACGAACACCGAATGTATTTTTATACCGGAACAAGGGAAACAAAGGAAACTTTCGGCAGCTGGTGTTGCTCCTAACAGTATGTACGACGACAAAAATTCTATCGTCATTAAAAGAAGTCAAACTTTCTCTCCGAGTGCCGCAGTCAGCAAGAATCACTACATTTGTCGAGTAAGTACAGACAGTATACATATAAATAACAGTACTGTAATTATAATATTTATTGCTTATACCATTAGTTATTTAAACCAATGATCACGCCATTGTTTCGACGTACGGATCTTGTAACTTAATCATTGAACCTCAGAAAATTAAATAATGTAATTTGAACATGCTCATATGCATTCGATTAAGGCTAATGCAAACAGCTAGGGGCGAACGAACTTCCGCAAATTTATTTTAAACAATCAGTTTGTACCACTCAAATAATTACACTGTCCAACACCAAAAATGTTTCCAAACAACTGTTGGGTGGATCTTATAGTGTTTTCTGTGCTGATTCCGAATCTGCCTTTAATTTTTCTTTCACACGCACGGTTTTTGAGAAACATGACCTTGAAAAAAATGTATTTTTCAACTTAAAACAAATATTGTGATGTTATTATAAAACATATGGAATTGTTATTTACAGCAAAAGATTCGGTAGACTTTGCTGAATGATTGTGATTGTTTAAACATGTTTAACCAATTCGGGAAAATCTACCGAATCTTTTGCTGTAAATAACAATTCCATATGTTTTATAATAACATCACAAGATTTGTTTAAAGTTGAAAAATACATTTTTTTCAAAGTCATGTTTCTCAAAATTAAGAGCAGATTCGGAATCAGCTAAAAAAACTATAAGATCCATCCAACAGTTATTTGGAAACATGAAAAAAGTTGAAATTTGTTGATCTATGTTATTTAATGTGCAACCATTAGTAGTGTCAGTTACTCCACAACTAACAACGTGTTAGGACAACTCAGCACAACTGTTGAAATTATTTAATTCAACAAGTGGGGGGTTAACTTCTAGGAGGCCAAACTCAGAGCAAATGAGGACCAAATCCTGCTCCAAGCGTAGTTTGCCACCAAAATGATCGCATTTTGCTGACAGAGTACGATTGCAGGCATTTGATCATAATCTGCTCGAGCAGATTTTGTTAACTAAGTCAGAACTCACTCTGACTGGGGTGGATGCGAACTTTGTTGAAACTATTATGTAGTTAAGAAAATTACGGACTAGTATTTAACAATGAGTATTTTAACATTGAAATTATTGTTTCCACAGCTAAATCGAAGTGACAGTGACAGCAGTATGCCGCTTTATAGAAGGGGTGGGCCTTTTCAACGAAATTCCGTCGAAAGGAGATCTTTACGGTGGCGAAGGCCTTCGTCTGCGCTCAGTTGCAAAACCGTCTCAAAAAAGTGTACCAACTTACCGCCCACCGCTCGAACATCGTTGGACCTGGAATTAGATCTCCAAGCACAGCACGCTAGGCTGAGCAACCTTCAAGATGAAATCACACGGTTACGAGAACTAAAGCAGAGGTTGGAACAGGCGCGAGAAAAAGGAGACACCGATTTTGCGACTTGGTTGTTAGAGGATCATAAGTTCCAAAGCCTTATGGTGCAGGCGGAAAGCGGAAAAAATGGAAAGAGCGCCGAAGATAAAAGAGTGGAGAAAATGTTAAAAAGAACCTCAAAAGAGATCTATAAATTAAGGAAAACAAAGGCTGGCAAAGGAAAACCGGATATTATTTCTTTCAAGTATGTTTATTAATATTGTTGATATTTCTCGCTTCGTTTGTGCAATAGAATGAAATGTATGCTACAATCAAATAGTTTATTATATATAATACTGTCATTGACAAAGAAAAATTTCTAAGACATTCCATTGAAATGAACGTGCAGATAAAATAAAGCCCCATTCTAAGTCCGGCGGAGTAGACCGTTCTATGTCATTGCCTCGGTTGCCGAGCAGTGTCAACATGCCGCGTAATCCGATACCTGAATCCGAAAACTGATTATCAATATTTGCTTGTTTCAGGGAGAAAATGGCATTCTTCACGCGCGTCAGTCTTAATGTTCCCGTGCTTCCTCCAGAAGATTCGACATGCGAAAATGCGTTGCCGCCATCTTTGTCGATTGGCCAACACAAGCGACATGCTTCAGAACCAGTTACCAGTGAATCTATGGTTACAAAAGTTGATGCTCAATGTATTTCGAATTTGGTTGCACGGCCATATACTGTTGCTAGCGGGAACGTATCTGCCGTGAGAGCCGATAACGCCGCGACGAATAATGCGAGTATCGCGTTGAACTTGGCTGAAGATAGTTCAGCAAACAGTACAAATAAAACCATAAATGCGAAGGGTCGACCGGTTGCCGGAAAGCTACAATTCACGAAAAATGGTCAGGGCGAAAGCCCAAACTCGCCCGAACAAAACGACAGTGAAGAACCACGAAGGTACGAGTACGTCGTCGACAGGGTTCTCGGCGTGGAAGTGTAATTGTTCACAATCTAGGCCATTTCTTAAAATTCTTCCGAATGGAGAACCGTATACCTTTAAATTATTGAACGACTAACATCTTACCAATATCGTAGCTTTAATTAAAAAGCAAACGGTTAGAAGGAAGTACCTAGGACTGCCATTTTCTTGTTTTTCTCCTCCCAAAATATTAGTTGCCATGCACAACGATCGAAGGTTGAAGGAAGGAGAAAAAGAAATGAAATATTATATACAATAGACGGAAACCACTCGTGCGACTAGTACAGTGAAGGTTATTATTATGTTATATTATATTATATATTACATTACATTATATTATATATCATATAAATATTATATTATATATATTATTATATATATATTATACTATATTATATAAATATTATATTATATTAAATTATATTATATTATACTATATTATATTATTTTACATTATACATATTATATTATATTATATATTATGTTATATTATATTATACTATATTATATTATATTATAGAAACTGATGCCGACGTTTTTATTGTTATTGGTTATCAACATGATAACACGACGCCGTAAACGACAAAATCTAGGCATATTCGAGAGACTAGTGAAAATGCGCATTGTATATACGAAAACGTAAATTATTTAAATGGGATTCATGTAAAAATGATTTAATCAATCAATCAAGTCCATCGGGTTCCTCTCGTATCCGAGATAATGTTGTGTATCGCTTCGCCGGTTTCTTCTACGTTTCGAAACACACTATTCTACTGAGCAGCTGGACTGCGACTTTTAAGTAAAAGTATAACGGAATCGAAGAAAGGTAAAAGAAACAGGGAAACCCGATAGCCCTGTGATCACAGGTTGAATTATATTTTGATTCTCTAACTGCTACATACACTACCGGCCAAAAGTTTGGAATCACTGCGTAAATTCAGAGAAACAGAAGTTTTATCAGAAGAACTGAATGCCTTTAGAACGACCAAGGAAGATTAACTTGTCAAAAAACTTACGAGCAGTATGTTTTACATTTTGTATTATTTCGTTTTTACCAAGGAATGCCTATTTTTCTTCAAATAGCTCTTTCATTAAAAAATCCGCCTTTTATTAATAACAGCCTGACATATTCAGGGCATCCTGGCAATTAGTTTTTCGAATGTTTCTAATTTGATATTTTTTCATGCTTCTTGTGGAAGTTGCCAAAGATGTCCCTTTAGAAAAGTGCATTTCGAACATTGTCTTACATTGGGTGTATGAACTATAGAAGAGCATTATTATGGACATAAGAAAAATTATGGACATAAGAAATTACAATATTTTACATTGTAACGATGGATCATTTCAAAATTTATCGATATATTCCATTGTTACAAAAATCAACAAGTGATTCCAACCTTTTGGCCGATAGTGTACTTTATTCGTCCTTTTTGCAACACCGCAATCCGTTTATTTGTTCCGCATTAATTGGCCCTTTGCACTTCTTTGTCGAGTGTCTAGACATCAGAGAATGGATAATTTAAATGAAACGTGTTTGCATATGTATTTGATTCTTCCTTTATTTATTTAAGTCTCATTTTGTAGTTAAAAACAAATATATTTACAACAAAGTTTGAGAGCTATATTTAATATAATTAGTAAACAAAGAATTGCTCAAAATAAGTAGCAGTCAAGAAACTGCTCTCTGAAGTCAATTAGATGAATTACTTCATATCATAGGGAGTTTTTGATAACAAAATTGAAAAATAATTCGGAGTGCAAAGGGTTAAGAAAGTCGTGCGTCACAAGTATTTTAACACTAGGTTTACGGAGGTCTAGAAATAACTATTTCACATTATTTTATGAACGTAGCAAAATGTATCTATCCAAATTTTTGGCCATTTTTCCAATAGTATATACCCAATGAAATAAATTTGGTAAATAATTCCTCAGGGATGCATCGTTACAATCTGAATAATCGCAAATTAAAAATATTAGAACCCGTCATTCTTAAACTTAAACCCTTAAACCTAGTGTTAATATCTTTCTCTGTATAATTGGTAACGTAGATTATTTGAAATTCTTGTTTCGAAAGCTCGACAACATTTATGTATGTTAAGACAAGTCGAAAATGTCGTACGTTGAATGTTATTTATGTAAGTATACGCTTTGTAATGATGCCGTATATTTACGAACTTTTATTTTCATGTCCTCAATAAATTAGTAACGTTATTTCACTCGACATGAACCAGAAAAGATAAGTCAATAATTGAATTGCGCATTTTATGACTTTTTAAAAAGTTCAATTATACAACTCCGGCAAAGAAGGAACTAGCTATGAGTATACATAAATATTAACAGTTTCTAACAATGCTAAGTTCTGTTAACTACAAAAGGACAACTAATATAGACATATGCGTATATACAACATATATGTAGCATGATTTTCGAGACGATTGTTGTATTATATTTTCGTAAATTGTAGAAAGTGACAATGGTGATCTACATGAAGAATTACATGTGTGTATTTATTGGAAATTGGGAGTGAAAGTTCGTGTTTGTTAAAACTGCAACACTTTTGTAACATACGAATGCTTGAAACATTGTCAATAGTTTCAATAATTACATCGTTGAACAAAAACAAATCTAGAATGAAATTTATACGACAATTTATAATTAATGTACATAAGGAGACTTGTAGAGTATCAGCAGTTATTGCCAAATGGCTAACTTGGGAATTAGTGAATATTAGAAAATTGTAGAATTTTATGACCAAAAATAAGAAAGAAGTTAAAAAAGAATGCTTGTATTGATAATGTAGGATGAACGATTTCGACCTTTTATCTTTTTTTGTCTGTAAAATTTTATTCGGTTAGTGTATCGAGGAACCTGGTAGAGATTCTTTTATTAGAGGAGTAGTAAGATCTTCGAGACAGAGTGTACTATTCACAGCTGGAAAGAAGTCATCTGGGACGAATGTGGGCCTGATAGATTTTTAGGCATACATAATTTTGTCATCGAACATTATCAAAGTGACAATATCAATGTAGGATTTCCACTTATTTCTGTGCCAATCCACGTAACTTCTTTCTAGCAGCAGAGAGTATATACACTAATGTGTAAAAAGAAGAAGCATCCGTATAAGTACAAGATATAATGACAAATAATATGTTTATATAGAAATTGTATTCTACAATGATTGATTTATTGCATTTAAAGTATTAGATAATCCGTAATAACACGTACATATATATATTCTCAGAACTATTCAATTAAACAGCGGAATCCTTTTTCAAATCTTACTGTGTTATTATTTGATTTTTTACGTTTTTCTATTAAATATGGCCGGGTGCTTCTCTTTTTTGCATAGCAGTGTATCCTTGTACATATGCGCTGATGCGTAATATTAAATATACACATAAGTGCATAAATATATGGATATATTTATACATTTATATATAGATATGAACTACATAATTATATATATGTCTAAGTAGGTGTGAGCGTGTGTGAGTGTGTGTGTACGTTTTTGTGTGCACACACATAGAAGAGTGTGTAGACAAAGGTCTCTGAAAATAATAATAATAATGCCTTTTATGAGAAAAAGCGGGTACATTCGTGCAACGTTTTTATACTTCCGATAGAACAAAGATGCGAAACGATACTGTATAATAGGGTAACACTGTTCAAATGCAGTACCTATTATACTAATCTATTTAATGAATATGTTACAATAATGAATTATGTTAGTACCAGTATACTTGGTCTTACTGTGTTAAATCAAATGCAATGCCGCGAATGTTGACAGCGGTGTTGATAATATTGACAATAAAACAATGATGATACTGCTGGTAATAATAATGGAAACAATAACGCCAGCAACGATCACCGATAATGGCGACAATGAACAGAATAAAAAATGAAATATAAATCATGGTACTGATATCACTAAGATTAATAATTAACAGTAATAGTAAGTTCGCAACGACATACACATACATGAACACGTACATCCTCCGAGAATGAGAAACAATCGCAGCATGACCTGCAACTAATAATAATGATTAAACGGTAATGATTCATATGATAATGATTAAAAGAAAAATACAGTATATTCTTGCCATATTATTTTGTATAATGAGTTTGTCTATCCAGTTACTAGCAATTATGTATATGTATCCTTTGAATTCCCTCAACTATTTTACACGACTGTTCATTAGTGGCGATGTGAACTACTGGTAATAATTAACTCAATAGAAATGACTAGAGGCGGTGACGATCAAATAAATTCAGTATACAAGAATTCAAAACAAGATAGATTTCAGATTTCAGGTTTCCCATTTCATTTCTATCACTTTCCCCAATGTCTATGCAACCACGGTGTGTTAATTGTGTTCCTTTCTGTCCCCAGCACTTCAGTAAGAAGTAATAAGTTACACTCGTCACTGTTGCAAAATTTCACGAGGATTACGCTGATTCAAATAAACATTAGCTGCCGCTGCCTGAGCTACATACGTTACTGCAATCCTGCTAGACACCATCGTTTCATCCCGTCACGATACACGTTTAATATTGTAATCTTTTGATGAAAAATAAAGAATATTAGTTACAACAATTAATATGTCCTTGCTTCCCTACCCTGTATATGAATATGCGATAGTAGAATTATTACCACATTTTACAAATTTTAAGTAAAGTAAGATTATTTAAATTCGACAAAACTTACATTTTGTAATAAGAGAATATTAGTTTACTATTTTTAAAAAGTTTCGGCAATCTGGTCGACGTAGAGCTGTACTACCGAATTTTGTGCCACCTCCTTCGATATAATATTCTCCTAATACACGAATCAATTTTCGAGCTTGAGGCTGACTCGTACTACTGAATTTTAGAAATTTTTCGACCGTTTGGTTTGACGCTGACTTGTACTACTGAATTTTAGAAATTTTTCGAGCATCTGACTTGCTGTTGACTTGTTCTACTGAAATTCCGGATAACTCCTCCGACATCGTGTTCTCCTAATAAAAAATTCAATTTTCGAGGAATTCGAAATGCAGTAGTGTACATATCTATGGCAAGCCAGACGCTCGAAAATTTTGAAAATTCAGTAATGTAAGTCAACTATAAGTTAGACAGAAAATTGAACTTTGTATTAGGAGAACATGATATCGAGGAGGTATCCAAAATTTCTGTAGTACAGGTCAACCACAAGCCAGACGGACGAAAATTTTTGTTTTTCAAGATTTCAATGACAAATCAGTAGCATAACTCTAGGATATGTCGGACGTTTGAGAAAAATTGGTGGTTCAATAAATATATTCCAGATAGCACAGTACGTCTTAAAGATGTCGTTTTCTCGTCGTTTTTAGTCTTTCGTCTCGAAAAGACGCCTTTTACACGTTCAAAAAGGCGTACTTTTTCAGACGTCGTTTTGGCGGTTGGAGAATGGTGCTTTTTATGCGTCTCATTTCTGACGTAAAAAGGACGTATCCAAAAAGACGTCTTTTTGGACGTGTAAAAGGCACCTCTTTAGAGATGTCGTTTTTACGCAGTGTTCCGATTGAGTACGAAATTTCGCACGCTTGCGCGGCAATTTCAGCCTCAGTAACGTAACCTTTTCGATGAAATCGGGTAGCTTGAGCATCCTACAGACTTTTAAAAATTTATTAGTGTATACATATGATATATTGAAATGATAAATCGAACAAAATATTGTTCTAAAATCATCAGAACAATAATACCGGTACACTCTCGCCAATATAACTGCCACAGGCCGTCGGGGCCCTGGCCGCTCTGCTGCGTCATAGTAGATACGCTACTGTTTTCACCGCGCATGCGTGCGAAATTTCGTACTCAATCAGAACACTGTTTTTACGTCAGAAATGATATGCATAAAAGTCACCCTTCTCCGACTGGGAAGACGACGTCTGAAAAAGTACGCCTTTTGGACGTTTAAAAGGCGTCATTTCGAGACGTAAGACCTAAAGAAAACGAAGTATGAATTAAAAAAATTTTTTAAATTTAAAACGTCAATATATGATTTCTAATAAATAACATTCAATTTAGTTTATATTTCTTGCAATTGATGTAGACAATTTTTATTTAAATAAAGGTTACATACACTTACAGGCATTATAAGCGTTACACTTATTGATTACAAAATAATATTGCTTTAGTTAATCTACTGCGTATTTTTGTTCTATTTACTACTGTGCATTTTCCAATGTGGTGTAATCGTAAATTGCAGTATTTTAACGTGTAACGGATAGTGTCGGCGTCAGTCTGCCGTGTCAGCCATTTTGAAATTATCTTAAAAACTATCTTATGACTCACCTTTTACCTTAGACCATATATACCTATAGACCCGGCATAGGTATAGTATGTGCATACAATGCTGTGTGACGAGATCTAAAATTATCTGGTTCCCACAAGCCTCGATTCGAGATAATTCAAAATGGTGGATAGTGTATGAGACGAAGCGAGTGCACAGTACACAAGTATTGTATTCGACATATACATGTATATTGTTTTTACTGTGCTTTTTTTAAATAAAGTAAGTTGTGAGGAAATAAATACAGATTTCATATTATCAACTCCTACATTAAAATTTAGCTTCTTCCAAATTATAATCGACAAAATGAGTTAACCATATTTAAAATAATAAGAGTAAAGTAAAAACGAACGAGTAATAAAATAAAATACATGTATGTATATTTATACAGAATGACATGTGACGACGATTCCCCTTTCCCCTCTGCCACTTTACCTTCGCGGTACTGCGATTTCTCAACATACTATAGCACTTTTCCCACAAGCGTCGTCTGCTAGCCGGTTTAATCTCGGAACAAGGCAGAATTATCTGCGCCGGGTCTATAGGTATATATGGTCTAAGGGTGCCCACAAGCAGTCTTGCCAGACGGGGCGCTTTTTTCGTGCATGCGCGACGATTTTGACGTCATACGGCCTCAGTCAAGTACGAAAATCGGGTACTTTGGTCGCCCCGCTAATTTCGTAAAATTTAGTATTTGATTAAATATTAACAATAACTTATCTGAAATTCTCGCAGCCCGCTGTTCTTTCATGCCTCGTGTCGTAACGGTCGTAACGGACTCAGGTAGACGTTCCCGCTAATAATAGTCTCCCACTACTTTCCCCCCAATAGTTCCCCACAAACTTCGGACGTAGATACGTTCCTGCCGAAACTCGCGACATACATAGGTTAATACTTTTTTATTATGAATGTCCAGCTGCATCGATTGACGTATTAAAAAATTCCTCATTCCATTTAAAAAAATGAAGTTGACCTTCATATGTCCTTTGCGCATCCACCTACAAAAAAGCTACTAACATCAGAATAATGCCCCCTCGATACCATACAAGTTCCATCTGATGCATTTCTTCCTAACACCAATAGCAGCCGCGTTATTCAGGTGACCTGTTTAAAATGCCCCACCCTGTATATGGTCTAAGCTCACACATTACCGTCATCTTTGCCATAAGCCAAATTATCTGTTTCGTGTCTATAAGTATATATGGTCTAAGGTCTAAGCTTAGACCATATATACCTATAGACCCGGCATAGGTATAGTATGTGCATACAATGCTGTGTGACGAGATCTAAAATTATCTGGTTCCCACAAGCCTCGATTCGAGATAATTCAAAATGGTGGATAGTGTATGAGACGAAGCGAGTGCACAGTACACAAGTATTGTATTCGACATATACATGTATATTGTTTTTACTCTTCTTTTTTTAAATAAAGTAAGTTGTGAGGAAAAAAATACATATTTCATATTATCAACTCCTACATTAAAATTTAGCTTCTTCCAAATTATAATCGACAAAATGAGTTAACCATATTTAAAATAATAAGAGTAAAGTAAAAACGAACGAGTAATAAAATAAAATACATGTATGTATATTTATACAGAATGACATTTGACGACGATTCCCCTTTCCCCTCTGCCACTTCACCTTCGCGGTACTGCGATTTCTCAACATACTATAGCACTTTTCCCACAAGCGTCGTCTGCTAGCCGGTTTAATCTCGGAACAAGGCAGAATTATCTGCGCCGGGTCTATAGGTATATATGGTCTAAGGGTCTAAGGCAACAGACATTACACTAGTATCTAAAGTCGCCTATAGAGCGCACCACAGTGTATCCCACGCAAGATGGCTGACGAGTTGATACCCCTTCCCTCTTTTGTGACACCCCCACAGAATCATGCACAGTCCGTGATACGGAGATACGGGTGAAAGGCATGCGCGCCATGCGCATGTTCGGAACAGTGAGTTGGCGTTGGCGCGACGATTCACGAGCATGAACACGAGCAGGAACACGAGCACGAGCACGGGCACTGGCACGAATACGAGCACGAGCATTTGGATTAGCCAGCCCCGGGTAGCCTAGCAGGATCGTTGACAGCGTTTCCCTCTCTTTAGTTAGAGTGGAGCGCTGCGCGGCGGCCGCAATGCTGCTTTGCGGTGTTTTATGTTCCGTGTTTTCGGTTCCATTCGGTGCGCTCGTACAAATCGTAATCTTTCTACTACAAAATTCAAATGTTTTGAGAGTGCAAGCCTCCCTCCCACCGGGAGCTGGTCAGTTTCCATTTCATTCTTTCTATAAACAATAATCGCATGCAACAAATCAAAGTAGATCGATCTGTTATATTTCTACGTCATGTAAACACACGAGTAAATTAGTCTCTAAACGTGAAAATATCTGTGACGACGTACAACATACATTTTGCTTATTTTGTTTAACGTCACAATATTTACAACGATCTCTTCTTTCCCTTTCTCTTCGTCTCTCTCTCCCCTCCCCTTCTCTTTCTCCCTCTATCTCTGTCTTTCTCTGTCTAGACATCTACTGTCAAGTCTCGGAATGTCAATTTAACCTGAGGAATACATCACGTGCTATACGATTCATTCCGAGAGATAGACTCTACGACAATGCTCGAATTTTCTGTCTTGAATACACCAAGTTACACCCAATATAATTTACAGTTGGAAAAACTTTTATTATTAATTTCTGTACCATCGATAAGTTTTTCTCGCGTGTGAATCGCAGTTTTTCTACTGTCTGATGACACGCTCGAATGATACTAGGAACTCGAAAATTCTAATGCAAAATGAAATCGATCAATTGAGTCGTAAGGTCAATGGTTACCTATACCTTCGAGTATTATTATCTGTACGTATATCTGCTACAACGATAATTACTTTTACCTGCAAACCGATTCTTGTTTCTGTTATACATATCCAAATAGTTGCGTGCATACACTTTTCAAATAGAATTGACTTTAGAACGTCTTATAGTATCGCAGTGAAAATTGATACAATATAGTAAAAAGGAATTCTAAGAAAACTAGACGATGTATTCATTGCACTCTAGGGAAGAGTGAAACAATTGTTGAAACAATTCAACGATAAAATGCAGGTGTTCGGCAATTCTTGCTTCTATTATATTACACATATACAGGGTGTTCGCGATAATTCGTGCCAGCGTTTTGTCCGCAAACAATAAACACTAGAAAAAAAAGAAGAGGTGGTATATTGCAGTATATTTCACTAGCAATATGATAGCGTATTTAAATTATTTTTCTTTTTGTTCTAGAAACAACGGTGAACTTCATTTTTTTAAAAAAGGAAATTTTACATATTTTTTTTACATCGAATGAAAGCTGGTATTAAGACGAGTTCAACCAGGTAGTATATTATGGTTCTTCAGAGTCACACAAAGGCAGAAATAAGAGAAATATACAGTGGGTGTACAAAGTGTTCGTACACCTTTTAAAATACAATAACTTTTTTATAATTTATAATTCAACTTTTTTATAATAAAAATATGGATCTCGTAAAATTTTAACATTGGTAGAAAGAAAAACCACTGGTCAACAGAACTCAGAATTATATACTTGCTAATTAAAGTCACATTGAATAAGATTAGTAGTCTTCCCAATACAACATACATAGTAAATACAGTATTACGAATTTATTTCTTTTATTTCTGCCATTGTCATAGTATACTACCTGGTTGAACTCGTCTTAATGCCAGCTTTCATTTGATGTAAGAAACATGTAGCATTTGATTTAAGAAAATGAAGGTCGCCTTTGTTTCTAGAAAAATATTAAAAATAAAAAAAATTGTTATATGCTGTCAGATTGCTAGTAAAATATACAACTTCGTTCTCTTCCGTTTTTTTCTAATGAATACCGTTTACGAAAAAAAACGCTGGTACAAGTTTTCGCGAACACCGTGTACGCGTACTTGTGTGCATACACTTTTTAAACAGAATTCTACATTGAAACTTTGAAACTCTTTATAGTACAGCTTTGAAATCTGATTTCTATCAGATGTTCAATTCTTTGAACATTTAGTACAGAGATAGAGATTCGATCGAGGAAATTTGAAATTTGACTGAAATCCCTGTCGCTCAAAGAACTAGAGGATGTAGTCACGTTACACTCTAGGAAAGAGCTTAAATAATTCAACGATAAGCTGCAGGTGTTCGTCAACGAATCGATATTGTTCCTATCGGCGGCACGCTTTCTAACGTGCACGTCCACATCTATACACCTGTCGCGTTGTACGCGAGCACGAAACTATACTACTATGTATTCTTCTTTAATTTTCGAACGATGTAAATGCAACACCGGTTCAAATAACGTCAAACAAATCGATGGAATACTTGCACAACATTAGTCGCAGTTTTCTACGTTCGATTAGAAAAATAATAAACATTCGACAATGCGGTTACCTAATTAGCAATTAGTATTGATCACGTTTATCGTTAACCTGTTTAAAACTACACCTGCATGCTTGTACTATACAAATATGTGTATTGTGCACGTCATAACACGATCGATGGACACCGGATGTTTATGCACATACATACAGGGTCATCCGTTTTTAAACGGACAAACGTAAACCAGCTATAAAGAACCCCAAATGGAACAAGTTCTACCCCTGTCACTTTTTTTGTTTCCGCCTTGATTTCTAGAAAATTGCAAAAAACCATAATTTTTTTAGTTCACATAAACTTGAATATCTCGGGACTCCAGTGATGAATCTTGATGATTTTTCCTTTGTTTGGTTTTAAATAAATAGGGGCATCTTTTTTGTTAACAAAATATTTTTGTATGACCTTCGGATCTTTGTTTTTTTTGGCATAGGGCATGTCGTGGAGTCTGAATGAAAAAACATCGAAAAACTTGGATTTATGCGTAATCAACCGTTTAATTCAAGACAAAAAATAACAAAAAGCTATTAACAAAATTCAAAATTTTAAGATTTTTCAAAAATTAACATAAACTATTTTTTCGAAAACTGAACGTTTTTAATAACCATTTAGTTATAAATGTTGAAATTTAAGAAAAAATCATCAAGATTCATCACTGGAGTCCCGAGATATTCAAGTTTATGTGAACTAAAAAAATTATGGTTTTTTGCAATTTTCTAGTAATCAAGGCCGAAACAAAAAAAGTGGCAGGGGTAAAACTTGTTCCATTTGGGGTTCTTTATAGCTGGTTTACGTTTGTCCGTTGAAAAACGGATGACCCTGTATAGAAGGCCTAAAAGTAATTTCTAGTTTTTTAACAACAATTTTCTAAAAACAATGTAACACCTATGTAATGTGAGCTACATATAACAATACTGTACTTGCTAAATAAACCAATCGGTTTAACACTAACGGTACCACAACTGATCAAATGACCGCTTTCATATTCTTTATTTTTCAATTATTGAGATTATAAAGATGTGTGTGTGCTTGCATTAGAAATTATTCAATAACTTTCTGTATTCGAGCACGTATTATTATTAAAATTGTGAAAAATCTAAATAAATTCAGTCTTGTAATTTTTATGAAACAATACATGCATATCCGACACATTTCTATCCAGTACGGTTAGTGTTAAAGCAATAATAAATAAATAAATTACAATATTTGACAAGCTCTTTGTGAACTTGAGTAAGTTTCTTTTTTATGTTTAGTGCGGGTGAAACAGAAACGCTTAAGATTTTTTACAATAGAAAAAAGTTTCTCAAAGGCAAGTTGTAATGCTTTCCTCTTTGTATTAGTTCCTTGTTATGTGAACCTTATACAGGGTCATCCGTTTTTAAACGGACAAACGTAAACCAGCTATAAAGAACCCCACATGGAACAAGTTTTACCCCTGCCACTTTTTTTGTTTCGGCCTTGATTTCTAGAAAATTGCAAAAAACCATAATTTTTTTAGTTCACATAAACTTGAATATCTCGGGACTCCAGTGATGAATCTTGATGATTTTTTCTTTGTTGTGTTGAAAATAAACAGGAGCATCTTTTTTTGTTCCCAAAATTTTTTGTATGACCTTCGAATCTTGGTTTTTTCTGGATCGGACTGTAACTATCTGAACGGTTCCAGGATGCGTGACTTCAATGGATGATATTTTCTTGGAATAAACGTGCTAAAAAAAAACAAAAATATTTTGTTAACAAAAAAGATGCCCCTATTTATTTTAAACCAAACAAAGGACAAATCATCAAGATTCATCACTGGAGTCCCGAGATATTCAAGTTTATGTGAACTAAAAAAATTATGGTTTTTTGCAATTTTCTAGAAATCAAGGCCGAAACAAAAAAAGTGGCAGGGGTAAAACTTGTTCCATTTGGGGTTCTTTATATTTATTTTAGTATAACAAAAATTAGCAAGTGCAATTTAAAACAGTGAAAATATGAAAAGACTTTAAGTTAAAACTACACCTGCATGCTTGTACTATACAAATATGTGTATTGTGCACGTCATAACGCGATCGATGGACACCGGATGTTTATGCCCATACATATAACAAAATTGAGCAAGTGCAATTTAAAACAGTGAAAATATGAAAAGACTTTAAGAGTATGTATTCATATATTATTTCCACATTAATTTTCACCTTTTCTGTGTTTCCCTGCAATTCGACCTTGAATGACCTTGAGTCGTGGGTCATTCAACTCATCTTAAAATGCACTATTTGATGGTGGATAAAAAAACACCAGGAAAAATAACAAGAAAATAAATTGAACAACTTTCGTCTGATAGATTTTTGCGTATAATCAATATTTTTGGAGATTGCCACCCTGTATAAAATTGTTAATGACCTCTAATATCCACTATCTCGCGCTTGAAAGAAATTCAAACATTTCTCCGTCATCAATCGATAGAATTACATAATAAGTTAACCTGCATATAAAGCGGAAATTGATCTCAAATGTTATAAAATTATTGATGAAGAATATAAAATTTATTTTTAGCACCTGCGTCTCGCAAATGATATACAAACTTTTTATTTTGCATAATCATCCGAAGTCTAGTGAACAATAAGTACTTGAAACTTTTGGTATTTTTTCTACAATTCCGATCAATTGGAATTTTTCAGAAATTTCTTTTCACATGTTGGAAAATTCAAATCGTATAGTGCAATACGAAAATAGTTATCGTGATTTTTAGAACGTTCGAATATTAATCCGAGTCGCTGAATGTATAATCACAGTTTCATGTCAGAGTTAAATTTCTATTGACAACGGAAACACGTGATGTAACGAAACGAAGGATTAATCGGAACCAATTTACCTTATTTTCTCCATAGGAACTCGGTTTCATATTGATTTAACACTGCTATCACGAGCTAAGGTTAGCGAAGATGCATGTCGCGAGATACTTACTCAAGTTCACAAAGAGCTTGTCAAATATTGTAATTTATTTATTTATTATTGCTTTAACACTAACCGTACTGGATAGAAATGTGTCGGATATGCATGTATTGTTTCATAAAAATTACAAGACTGAATTTATTTAGATTTTTCACAATTTTAATAATAATACGTGCTCGAATACAGAAAGTTATTGAATAATTTCTAATGCAAGCACACACACATCTTTATAATCTCAATAATTGAAAAATAAAGAATATGAAAGCGGTCATTTGATCAGTTGTGGTACGGTTAGTGTTAATTTATTGGTTTATTTATTTATTTATTTAGCAAGTACAGTATTGTTATATGTTGCTCACATTACACAGGTGTTACATTGTTTTTAGAAAATTGTTGTTAAAAAACTAGAAATTACTTTTAGGCTTTCTTTATCAGGTTCACATAACAAGGAACTAATACAAAGAGGAAAGCATTAAGGTAAAGGTACTAGTAGTTGACCAGTTAAGAGAAGTTTTCCACGCGAACAATTGTAACCATTTACTCTGTCATTAAACAGCGAGAGTCGATGTCAAGAGACACTCTTTAAGTCTTCTAAATTATGCACCAAGGCCACTTTTTTAAAAAAGATTACTTGTTTAAATTTAAGAAACATATTTAGAAATTCAGTAATTGCTTCAGAAGTTGACCACTTTTGAAAATGAAAAATCTAGTAATTGATCTCCTATTCGTTAGTAGTTGACCACTTATACTAGAAAGGTGGTTAAAGCAATAATGTCGGGAATCATTTTATTGTCATTTAGTTTCAACAATTTCCAGCACAAATTACAATTAAAGAATGAAGTAAGAAATCAAACAAATCAATTCCATAAAAAGTTTAATTGAGGAACAGAGTAGATGTTGCAATAGAGAATATTATTAGAGAAATTTAACGACATATGGTATGGCATCCAAGGTTCATGTTCATCAAAAGTGTACAGCTTATAAAAATCTTACTTTTTATGTTTTTCTATAAAATGGTCAATTACTCGTTCATGGTCAACTACTGGTACCTTTACCTTACTTGCCTTTGAGAAACATTTTTTCTTTTTTAAAAAATCTTAAGCGTTTCTGTTTCACCCGCACTAAATATAAAAAGGAAACTAAGCAAGGTTAATAAATACAGGGTGTCCCAAAACTACCCTAGGAGCCGAAAATGGGAGGTTCCTTGGGTCATTTGAAGCGACATTTTCCTTTACAAAAATGGTGTCCGTGGCTTTGTTTAGGAGTTATTAACGAAAAACACGGATCAATCAGAGCGTGGCTACAGCGGATTGATTCTGAGTCGACCAATGACGACACCACGCCTCGCGGGACCTGTCGCAGTGTCGGACACCGTTCGCTATAGCTGCGCACTGATTGGTCCGTGTTTTTTGTTAATAACTCCTAAACAAAGCCGCGGACGCCATTTTTGCAAAGGAAAATGTCGCTTCAAATGACCCAAGGAACCTCCCATTTTCGGCTCCTAGGGTAGTTTTGGGACACCCTCTATATTAAGCATATTAGGGTTATCGAAATAGATTTATTTATTTTCGCCATTTAATTTGAATACGTGTATAGACTTTTTTGTCGATCGTAGTTATTTTAAATAATTTTAAACTTTTAATGTTATCGGCGCACGGTTCGATCAATCTCTAAACAAATGTAGCAATTTTGTAAGTATCACAAACGTTTCGGTTCTGATTTTAAACCAATTTATGGTAGAACTGCGTTTGCTAATAGCATATCTAGGTGCACGGTAGTGCACCAGCCAAGTTCTCGCACTTTTACACGAAACAACTTGGTCGTTTTTTAGAGGCTCGTAACTCGGAACTGGAGGCAGATGGAGAGATGTAATTTCGTACATTTGTTAAGTGCTATCATGTCTTTATATTGGCAAAACATTAATCTTCCAACATTAATAGGTTCCGAGATATAGGACCACAAAAATGGTTAAACTTGTCACCGACTAATTGACAGATCATCAAAACATTTTGAGTACTTCCCATTGATCTACAAGCTTGAAATTTGGTACATAGATCCACCATAACAAACAGCCAAAGGAATAATTATCAAAGTTTGAAATTTTACTTTTTTTTTTATTTAAAAAAGAATGTATTTCTTTTTAAATTGAATTCCACCATGGACTCTTGTACGAATTAGAATTTGTAAAAACAAAGTTTGAAATAATGAACTTTGAAGTTTTACACCTTAAAAAAAGCGTAACCTAAGTGGTGGGGATGGTCAGCTGAGCAGTCTTAGAAAATGGCTGTATCTCGGTAACGGTTCTTCCTACCGCAAAAATAACGAAATTTTCAAAAGGCTTAACCCAAAGCATTTAGAGTATGTCTAACCACATGACGTACAGTGACTCCCACTAATATTCGGACACTCTTACAAAGACGATAACTTTTTTAATATTGTACTATACGATTTGAACATTTTTTTAGAAGCTAGAGCAATTAGTTTGCTACAGGATGCGAGAAAGAATTTTGTCAAAAATTGCAATTGATCGGAATTATAAAAAAAATACTAAAAGTTGCATTTTACAACTTTTTTATGTGGACCTATATTGAAAATTTAAAAACTACGTTTTATAGACCTGTGTCAATTAAACATATTCTTAAAATTTTGTCAAAATCGGTGGACGTTGCGATGAGGTATAGACGTTTAAATATACTAAAAATTGCAGATTTTCACGATTTTGGGCCTTCAACTGCAGTAAATCTAAGGATTCTTGCATCTTTCAAGGCTTGTCGTTTATTTCCGCATCAACCGATTTTAATGAAACTTTACCAGTGCATATAACTGACACAGATCTACAAAACGTAATTTTAAAATTTTCAATATAGGTCCACATAAAAAAGTTGTAAAATGCAACTTTTAGTATTTTTTTTATAATTCCGATCAATTGCAATTTTTGACAAAATTCTTTCTCGCATCCTGTAGCAAACTAATTGCTCTAGCTTCTAAAAAAATGTTCAAATCGTATAGTACAATATTAAAACAATTATCGTCTTTTTAAGAGTGTCCGAATATTAGTGGGAGTCACTGTATGTAGTCTTTTGAATTTTTCAAGAAAAACAATTTTTTTCTAAATTTTTCTCACAACTTTTTACGGCCATAGAGAACTCGGCTCCTGTTCACAGGATGTTTTTGTTGGGTTTAGTTCTACCATAAATCGGTTCAAAATCAGAACCGAAAACGTTTGGGATACTTGCAAAATTGCTACATTTGTTTAAATTAGTTAAAAATTATGTATACACTTTCAGCGTGATTGCACAGTATCTGACAAAAAGGTGAAACGTTTGAAATTTCCGTGTCTTGTGCATTGAAAATTCTTCACGCAACGGCCAAGATCGATAACAAGAAGAACAGCAACAATAACACTGTCCAATGCCAAATTTGTTCAACAATTATTGTTGGTGCGATAAGAATCACCGAACCGTAATTGTTCAACATGAAAAAATTTAAGTTTTGTTGTACAGTGTAATTTCCACTTGAAATCAGTCATATTATACTACTGACATTCGGATGGGTATTGGAGAGACTCTAATTATAAAATCGACTTTGATTATAAAATCGTAGATGACGGAGTATACGAACCATGCACATACACGTACAATACATCCGGAACGGAACTGTAAACCGACCGTGAAATCAGGTTGCCATAACGAAACAAAGTCGCAGAAGTACTGCAGATAAACACAAAATACAGTAGTCCGCAGAACGAAAAATTAAATTCTTAAAACTATGCACTCTGGACTATTCTAATTTCTTCTAATTCCTAGTAATCTATTCAGTTTCTTCCGGCCTGAAATATTTTCATTTTATATGATTTTCTTAATTGTATCGATATAAAACCGATACAATACCTTGCACAATACTTTTAGTAGATAATTAAAATATTAAATACGTTTAGTAATTTATTGAATACAAATTTAATAATGCAATAAATATTTTGAAAAATGGTATAAGAATTATTAGTGGCGTCTCTCTCTTTCTCTCTCTCTCTCTCTCTCTCTTTCTCAGAGTCGCCATTGGAGTGAAAAGGATTAATAAACCGACTGTTTTTGTGATGCGATACTATCACAAATGTAACATATTCAGGGTGAATCACGAATCGTGATCAGTAGAGATTCCTCTGTTTTATTAGCAGTCCAATCCAAAATGTTTTTATCAGGGATAGCATGGTTTCAAAAGAAAGGTTTCCAAAGGTTATCTACACTCCGCGACAAAAAAATAGCACACTATCCAATTTTGTAAATTTTTTTATTTTTGTCACTATTTTTTAGGCATTTTCAGTAGTGCAATTAAAAAATATTGTAGACAGAAGTTTCTCAGTATGTACCCCCAATACTAACCTGTCGAATAAAAACATTCGGCTGTTCTTCCGTTTATGGCAAAAATCAGAATTCGATGACATTTTGAAAATAGGTTCTTTTTTTACTAAAATGACGATTGCCAGAAGGACTTTTGGCGCGTCGAAAAAATAATGTTTATCATTTCAATGTTGCACTCTACCTTAGCGACTACTGACTTACCGGCTTTGTACTTTATGTTCGTGCTGTGCGCATGCGTCATATATATATTCTGGAAATTAATGTAAAATGTATAGAAAATTTCAATTGTTAAACCACATAAACCAATATCTACAATGGGAAGATTATGCGATGAGAATTAATTTGGATTAGGTTAACCCGAAAAGTTTATTTATTATTTAATTATATTATTATTTATGTGATTAGATGAGTTGTGGTTAGGACGGGGTGGGGGCGACCACGCACACAATAATCCAGGAGTAGTCTTTCAAAATTTCAAGTTTACCTTATATATGTATTACTTTAAACTAAAGAAAATTCGTTTATAGATAATATGTGTGAATTTTTATGACGCTGTGAAGTGAACTAGGCTGGTGATGATCCTTTTTTCCAACTAATTGAAGATATTCTATATAAAATAGAAGGTCGGTAAGTCGGTAAGGTAGAGCGCGACCGTGAAATGATAAAAAAATTTTTTTCGATGCGCCAAAAATCCTTGTGGCAATTGTCATTTTAGTAAAAAAAGAACCTATTTTCAAAATTTCATCGAATTCTGATTTTTGCTATAAACGGAAGTTTCGCCAAACATTCTCATTCCAAAATCGTTCTTGAATTTTCTGTCACCGATTCACCTATATTTCCGTTGCTTTCGAACTTTATTCCTAAATACACGAATTCTTTCACTTCCTCCACTGATTCTCCCTTCCAGTTCCATTATGCTTTTGTCACTTTTCTTCTCCCCAATTCCATGACTTATAAAAGTAAATATTTTTGTTTTCAGAGGACGAGATAATTGTTATCGAGCACTTACCAGGACGGCGAGTACATTTGCAAGATTTCTTTTGGACCGATGCGGAAAATGCTCCACCGTGGGTAGATTCAAATCAGCCTTTTTATGAAACTAGGACGATTCATCATACAGTAACAATTTACTTGCCGGCTGATGGAACCGATGACAAAGACTTGGAACCTGAAAACCGTCCTAGTCCCGACGATCCAAAATGTACCACGTGTATCGAACCTACGCCAAGACTGCATGACGATGACAATCAAAATATTGGTATAATTGTTGCAGAAGATCCCGGACCAAGGTATTTCTCATTTTGTTTATACATATAATGATCGTGATCAAGTCAAGATCATCATTCTGAACAACTTTTTCTTACCTATGTCACGTCGTATTGTGGTGCCGAAGGAGCAAAA
Source organism: Lasioglossum villosulum (assembly GCA_963971365.1). NCBI lineage: Eukaryota > Metazoa > Arthropoda > Insecta > Hymenoptera > Halictidae > Lasioglossum > Lasioglossum villosulum. The sequence goes on from OZ020504.1 coordinate 16,288,485, forward strand.
AATCTATTTTACAAATTAAGCTATTTTTATAAAAAAAAATTATTTTTGTTTTGTCTAATAGTGACGAGCAGTATATTGTGCCAAAGTTTAATTTTTAAAATATTTTGTCCGTGATATACGCGTGGTGAATAACAACTTTTCTTCTCTCCTGGGAATTCATCAGTTTTCTGTGCGATGGTTATGCAATTTTTTACAAGTTATGTGGGTTATTAATATTATTTATTAATATTATTAATTAATGTGGGTTATTATATAGCTTACTCAAACTATTAAAAACTGACAAAAATAAATTTTTTAAAAACGCAATTTTTGATTTTCGGGGTAATTATAGTAACTTCTCTATGAATCGGAAAGTTAATCAAAAAAGTTGTTTTACATTAAGTAATATGGACTAAACGGAAGCCTCTTTACGTTGCGTTCATTTTGTATGTATCGAAGCATATCTAAACTCTGTTAAGAGACTTTGGTCTTTGGAATTATTGAACTAACATCGTGAAAAAATCTCGGCCACACTTTTCCACAAAATTTGTTTAAATTGTAAATACCAGCTTTATTAATCCACATGCTTCTGTCTTTTGGTTTTCAAGTTGTTTATATCGCTGGGCGGTGTCTCATAAACTAGTTCAAATTGTTTCTTCTATTCTTTCCATTTCTGACCTTGCATGACCTCGAAGGTCATTGTGTAGTAGATGGATGAATTCATTTACAATCCATTTAAAAAATTGAAGGTCACATTTGTTTCTATCAAAATAATTTCAATAAAACAAAATTGCATACGTCATTGTGTTGCGTATAAAAAACAGTGCTACTTTTTTCTCTATCATTTTTTCTAATTTTTACTATTTACAAAAAAATGCTGGCTAGTAATAACCTGAAGACCCTATATAGTTTATATGTACACCCAATGTTCGGAATGCATTTTTTTAAAGGGACATCTTCGACAAGTAGCATGGAGAAATGTCAAATTAAAAACACTCGAAAAAAATAATTAAAAATAATTTTAAATTTTTTAAAATGAAAAACCAATTTAGAGGGGCATTCGTATCAAGCCTTGTACTAAACGTCATTTTTCCCTTACAATTCAAATCATAAAATTTGAAGTTTTTTTTAAACCCTCGTCCACACGACGTGGTACCCGGGTACCTATTTCAAATTCATGCAGAATCGTATAAAAAATTACCCGTGTGGATGAGGGTTAAATTACAGAACGTCTTGTACATTATTTTGTCTGAAACTTTTAGATACTGGTTGTTAACTGTTCTCCGTGCTGGTGAAGCTGTACCGCCTAAAATCGAATTGAAATTGGCTCGTTTATATCGAACTGCATTCTCAAGGCAACAGCAACGTCACCTTGGACTTTTACGGACGGATCCACGATTTCAAAGATCCGCGGACGAACGATCATTTAGCACGAACAAGGTAATTTCCAATATTTTTTAACGTAATACGAACACTACTCTGTAATGTCGCACAATTCCGATGGTACAGTGAGACAGGAAGAATTCTTATCGATCGAAATTTTGAAATATATATTATAATTATAGAATCGGCGCCAGGTTCCATCCTTATTAGAAACAACAAATATGCAAGTTATATATTTAAATTTCTCTTGGGATCGAAACGTTGAGAAATTTAAATATTTAACTTGCATATTTGTTGTTTCTAATAAGGATTGAACCTGGCGCCGATATCATAATTATAATTTATAGTACAGTGAGACAGTCAGGAATCTATGAAGTTGTTGAATATAAAATATTCGAATGCGGGGGAGATTACGATAATCGTGGCCCCTATTTTGAAAGTTACATTTGTGTTCCTGGGATCACTTTAAGAAAAGAAGTGTATATAACAGGTATCCAATGGGCTCCGTTTAGCCGGTAAAGTAGATTTCTTGTTTTTCATAATACTGCAAATATCTCGGAAACTATGCGAGATGTGGCGAAATATCAAGAGACCTTTTTTGTAGAAAATTAAATTTCCAATAGTTTATGTTCTATGACATTTTTCTATCAGCTGCGCAGTTTCCGAGTATATTTATATTTCGGTGAATTTGCAGAACAACTGCCTCTCCCCCGAAATAATAATCGGTGGAACGTAAAGGGTTCGTTCTGAAAAGATCAAATTCTGGACGACATCTACAATGGGAAGATTATGTAAACAGAGTGAGTTAGGGTTAGGCCGTTAGAGAGCGAAGAGAAAAGACAGGGGAGATGGATAAAGAGGGAGCAACAGAGCAGACCACCATCTTGGAAAACAAAGGCTGCAAAAAAGGCAGAAATCACGAAACAAAGAACGGAACAACGAACCTCTAAGGGAAAGGTCGGATGGACGGAGCTATTTGCTGAACATCGACCGGACTCGGGGATGATGGTCACATCCAAACGATCAGTATTTTCCGAGAATGTGTCAAGCCCACCCAATGAGGAGGGAGCACAATGAAACTGATATCTATGCTCCGTAGGAGAAAGATTTCGCCGAAGTCGGATCGGATCCCAAGTTTGCAATATATGTACAGACATATACTAGAATCACCCCCCACGAAACTCTCGCGATCGCGTCCATTGTTCTTTGCAAAGCCCGTAGAGTCACAGCTTAGCCTATCCTAACCTTGGGGAGGGAGTGGGAAAGTCGCTGGATAGCAGCGACAGAGTAGGGACGGGATTCGAACTTGACACATTCAATCAAGGGATATGGCGAAGATGGGGAGAGCCAAAACATGGGCAGGCGAGGCACCCTGCAGGTCCGAAGGTGAGAGGGTCCGACGTTCACTCCGAGCCTTAAAACCGCTCAAAAATCCGGAAACTAGGTAGCATGGCCCTTCTCATCGATGACGACCGGACCCATCATAGTAAGTCGCAGACTCCGAAAATGGCCCGGGCCGAATAAAACGGAGGAACGGCGGAACGATGGGAAAACTGCAACCCCTAGTGGGCCGAGCTGCCGGCAGCGCCGATTATGGTACTGGTGATGAAAGATCCGGTGTGCCTTAAGGAAGTGGGGGGCGGACGATCCGCTAAACCCCCCCGGCAATGTAATTACTACTACTACTACTACAACTAGGCCGTTAGAGGGGGCGGAGAGGTCCGGTCGTGAGGCCGGGCCGACCACGCATACGAACATCCAGGGGTAGTCTAGTAGTAATTACAAGTGAATATTTTTCGTGAAAAATGGACTTTTAACATCATTTTAACGTTTCTGATAGGAAATTAGATTTCCTACAAAAAAGGTCTCTTGATCTTTTACCATATCTCGCATAGTTTCCGAGATATTTGCCGTTTTATAAAAACCAAGAAATCTACTTTACCGGCTAAACGAAGCCCATTGGATAACTGTTATATACACATTTTTTTCTTAAAATGATCCCAGGGACACAAACATAACCTTCAAAGTAGGGGCCACAGTTATCGTAATCGTGCCATAAAATGCTTACTCTGAGCAATACAAAATGGTGGTACGTGAGAATTGGCAGCTAATTTTTTGCACATTGCAAGATAACAGTATAAACTAAGACCCTATGTAAATTATTCGATGGAGGTGTGTGGAGGTTTTAACTTATCTGTACATCTTTAAAATAAATGCGTCAAATTTTACGTTCCCCTTCCGTATAACTTCTAACCGGTTAACATTAACAATTCAGCACTAAAAACGATTGAACTTACCTCCAGAAACTGTATCCATTATGTAGTATAAAAATCACTAGCTTCCAGTATAACTCACACACTTTGCACTTACACTTCATATGTACGCTCACGCGCGTGAAAAATGCCTGTCTAACGAAAGCAAAGTTTCGACTACGACTGCAACTCAGGTAAAAAATGTAAGCATTTTCCTGTTTCCCCAGTATGGAGTCACCATTAGAATACCCATCCCAATGGGTAAAACCGTCCCAGCTGATTTTTGGGGTTTTTGCCACGTTTTCGGGCTTTGGGACCATTGTGTGCCCGAAAGCGTTTATTGCACCACTTGGCCACGGCTACAGAGCCTTTATCGCCTAGGCACCCCGTCGCCCTAGCAGAAGATAAGTCAAAGGATCTTTTCGAATTCTTCGGATCCTTTTGCAGTTACATTCACGATTACAACCACTATAGTGTCTATAGACACAACTGGAATTCTATCGAGTTTAGTCTTGTTCCAATCGGAAGGACGCTCCGAACCCTGCTTGCATCACTCCTTGGAAAAATTATGTGAAATAACCAAGTTTAGCAATTACATTTTTAACGGTTTCACACCGATATACCTGGCTGGCAGTCGCACAGTGGGCTAGAAACCCGTTTTTCGCCTTATAGAAGTTAGCCCCCACTTGGGGAATTAAACAATTTCAACAATTGTGCTGAATTGTGCTATATTGTGCTCGAATATTATAACTATAATATGAAAAATAAGATGAAAAATTGAGAAAAACGATTTTTTGAGTAACCCCAATTTTTCATTTTTTTTAAATTTTCTCAATTGTGCTAAGTTGTGCTAAGATTGTGCTAAAGTATTACTTTAAAAAAGTTACAAATAAAGAAGTTACAGTGAAAAGACGTTTTCAACATCTAATTAACATTTCAGTAAAAAACAGTTATCCAAACAACATATAATCATATATCTGAGTTAGACTAGGCTAGCACAACTCAGATATGCGATTTTATCCTTGACGGATGACTAGAAAGTCGAAAATGGTATAATATCTTTGGGCGAAGGGCTGTGTGGAAGAGTAAAGTGCCCTTTAAATAGTTGTGCTGGGGAAATCGAAAGTTGTGCTGACTTGTGCTAGGCTAGCACAACTCAGATATATGATTATATGCTGTTTGGATAACTGTTTCTTACTTAAATGTTAATTAGATGTTGAAAACGTTTTTTCACTGTAACTTCTTTAGTTATAACTTTTTTCAATTAATACTTTAGCACAATCTTAGCACAAGTTAACACAATTGACAAAATTGAAAAAAAAGGAAAGTGGGGGTTACTCAAAAAATCGTGTTTCACAATTTTTCATCTTATTTTTCATATTATATCATATGATAATTATAATATTCGAGCACAATATAGCACAAACATAGCAGAATTCAGCACAACTGTTGAAATTGTTTAATTCACCAAGTGGGGGGCTAACTTTTATGAAGCCCGTTTTTCGTGGCCAAAAGTCAATTTTTAAAGATTAAAATTTTTAAAAAATTTTTTGTTTATAAAAATGGTAATCACGTCAATTTTTTAAATGTTACTATATATTTCTGACATTATAATATTATTTCTGGTATCGAAACAAATTCGACGACCTAGCATACTATAACTTTTAACTTTTAACCCTTTACACTCTGAGCTACTTTAAATAAAAAATTAAACATGTTTTCCTATCTGGAATATTTCCATTACCTATGATTTTAAAAATTGTATGGATATGATATTGATATAATACCTCATACAATAACTGTTTAGTAATTGATTAGATACCCATGTATTTAATAATGTATACAATATTTTGGATAATGGTCCAGCAATTTTTAATGATGCCTCAGAGTCACCATTACAGTGCTAAGGGTTAAAGTATGGATATGATATTGATATAATACCTCATACAATACCTAACTGCTTAGTAATTGATTAGATACCCATGTATTTAATAATGTATACAATATTTTGAATAATGGCACAGCAATTTTTAATGGTGCCTCAGAGTCACCATTACAGTGCTAAGGGTTAAAGTAACGCTAAAATACTTTTGGCCACGAAAAACGGGTTTCCAGCCCACTGTGCGTCGCGTCGGGTTACCCGGCCGTGTTTATTGCATTATTATTGTGTTCTGGGCTCAGGCCTCTGGGCTGGCCCTCGGGCCTCGGTACGTGTTCATTCGAGCCTCGAGCTGGCCAAAATTATCCGAAAGGATCCAAAAGCATCCTACAGATCTTATTTAGGGTAACTGCACCAGTGAATGAACGGGCACCAGTAAATGAACGCTTTTGTATATTTCAACAAATTTTAACCCGGACGGCATACTAGCGATAAAATTGTGATTAAAGAGTTAAATAAATAGGAGAATATTGTTTAGTAATTTTGTTCATTGATTGGACTAGCATTATTCAATTACTAGAATGTAGTGTTCATTCACTGGTATTTTTCATATTTTTGATTTAACGTTTAATAAAGAAGAATAATAATAATTTCATTGTATTTGTGTTCATTTATTTTTGAAAAATGAAGTATAGGGAGCTATTTGGCATATATGAGATTCCTTTAATTCACATAGTTTTTTTTTAAATAAAATATTTTCCTCAACAATTTCTTAAATGTTCATTCACTGGTGCGGTTACCCTACAAATGTATCCGAAGCTTCGAATAAAAATAAAAGATACTTTTGTATCTGAATCTTCGAGTAACTAATTAAAAAGTTTGTATCTATTATTCGTGATTCGAAATTTCTATCTAAATCCAAATTATGCCCAACTCTGTCGGAGAGGGTTAACTAGAAACTCGAAGTTAGCTCGATATTATGCACCTCGTGATCGGTGTGCTAGAAGATGATAAGAATTAGAAAATCGAATGCTAAGGCACTCGACGAAATGGAACGCTTTAAAGGAAACACTGTATGCAGAATAATCGTCTGCAAATAGCGTTATACTTCTATCTCCATCCTCTGCAATATAACCAACCGTAAACAGCAGCGAACTGTCAGGTTGTGAATCAATAAGGAAGAAGACCAAATGGTTTCTATCGATTTCCGACTCTCTCGCGAGTCCGGGAACGGTAATGATCGCTAAGGAACGATACAGTGCATGTTGCAATAATTTTATGGTGTAGCCATGTTTGTAATAAAGGTGGTCAGGAAATTGCTGGACAGTGAATAGTCCAGTCGCCAGGTATTTCTACCTGGAAAGTATTCCGAACGCAATGAAATTTTGACACGTCATTTAGGGGTACACGGGGGTGTCGTATCTGAGTTTTCGACCTCGAGGACCCTGTGCTAACTTGGGCAGGGCGTAAAAACCACGATATGTATTACCTTGTTCTGGTTTTTCGTTTATTACTCAAAAACTATGGGCCCTAAGAACTTTTTGTTTCCATTTTTGGAAAGAGCATTAAATTTCCTTCAAATTTCACTGTTCAAACGTATTTTTCGGCCCAATAGGCACCGAAAGACAGGCGTTAAAAAATAGGAAATTAAATGGCAACTGACGAATATAGGAAAAGACAGAACAAATTATACTGTCCAACAATAACAATATTTCCATATATCTATTGGGTGTATTTTATACAGTTTTTGGCGTTGATTCAGAATCGGCCTTAATTTTTTTCCTACACGCACAGTTTTTGAGAAATTTAAGTTTGAAAAAAAAACATGTTTTTCGAATTTGAACAAATATTGTGATGTTATTATATAAGATATTGTATTGTTCTTTACAGCAAAAGATTGTCTAGACTTTCCCGAATCCAGCGATACTCATTGTTAATATGTTATGATTGTTTAAACATGTTGAAACCGCCAGTGATGCTTACCACTAGAACAGGCATTCGCCGCAACGCACAGTGGTCGGAAAGCCCGAAAACGTGGCCAAAATGCCAAAAATGAGTTTTTCGTTAGGCGGATGGGGTTTGCCGTACTGGATACTCAGGTAATGACTCTATGGGAAACCCATAATAAAAAGGTCTTAACATGTTTATCTGCCAAATGGTGGGAGTACAAATATCGCGTTCATTCCTCACGCAGTTTTCGTGCAGTGAACTACTGTGCATAAAAAACAGTGTCAAGCTTGTAATTTTGCAAAAAGTGAATTTTTTTTGTGTCTGTACGATGGATGCTGTTCCTGGAAGTAAGTACTGTGCATAATAACAATATTGGATTTATATTAATTAGTGTTTATAATGTACGAAGTCAAAGATAAAATTTGGTGCACAAATTTTAAGAATGTAGACTAAAAGTTGTATACACCCCAATATCCTGCAGATTTGATTGCTGGGTCTTATAGTAGATACTTTAATCTTACATTATTTTGAAAAAAATCCTGCGGAAATTTGCGAATTTGAACATACGATCCATTTTTGTGACGCAGAGGTAGTCACGGTACTAGTTACAAGCATGTTTTCTCTTGAAAGATAGAAGATATAATAAAGTTTGTTAAATAAGTATTGTATGGTTCCACTTATAGAATTTTCTTATACATGTTTTGAACATCAACAACAATTTGTTTATTGTTTAAAAAAAATTTTTTGGGTTACGCATCCGCCATATTGGATCCGCCATTTTGTTTTTTAAATTTTTGACATCAGATTTATGATCAGCGACCCGAGAAACCTAAGAATATCAATTTTGAATTACAATGGAGTACTCCTTCCTATTTTGGCCACGTTTTCGTGCTTTCCGACCACTGTGCGCCGTACCCGTAGAACGACTGATTTAGTGGTAAGCGTTACTCAAAGTCAAAAAACATGTTTTTTTTTCAAACTCAAATTTCTTTATATATACATATAATATGTATATTATGTATAATATGTATAATATACAGGGTGGGGCAGTAACTATTAGCACCTCAGATATTTTCGAAACTATAAGTCTCACAGAAATATTTGCTGAAATAAAATTGCACAGTACGAAGGAGGCCATCCGGTGGCGATAGTAGTTTTTTTGCAGGTGGACGTACTTCGGACATTTGAAGGTCACCTCCATTTTTTTAAATGGAATGAGGTATTTTTGAATACATCAACCGATGCAGCTGGACATTCGTTACAAAAAAGTACTAATCTATGTATGTCGAAAAGTTAGTAGTTCAGGAGATATTACAATTTAAATAACTCAAAAATACCATTACTTTCCTAATAAGACGTTACAACAGTAAGTAACACTAACGTCTTAGTACGATTGCAATGGTGTTTTAGAGTTATTTAAAAAATGAAAAACAAGGTATAAAAACCAAAATTTTTTTTTATCTTGTTCCACTAGTAATGAGGACCAACTTTATGAGCAGAACCACAGGTCGAAACTCAACTGTTCTCTTAAAAAATGACGTTGAAATTTATATAATATAATTTTTAAAACAACTCTGTTCATAATATTCTTTCATTTCACAATTTCGGAAATTGGAGTATCATGTTTTTGATCATTTCTTACACAACCAGTCAGCTTATTGCTATGTGTTTCTCGTACGAAACAATTTCAGCATTATTAAATTTAATTACACATAGTATACGCATATGTATACACATATAGGGGATGGGGTAATAACTTTAATCATTTTAACCACTATTTCTGTTATTTTCAGAGATATCAGCAAACTCTTGTATTTACATTTTGCATTGACAAAAATTGTACGGTATCGAGAGGTGCTATAACATGCTATAAATAATATTTTTATTAGACAAGTGCTTTCAGAAATTTCGAAATCAACTTCATTCTGTTAATAAATGTGTCATATTTCGTACGATTGTTTGAATCTAATAATACAAGTTTGTTCAATATTAAATAAAAGAGTAAAACAACGATTGTTGGGTCATGTGATTTGATAGATTCAATTTCGTCTTTGTTTAAATTGACGTCATCAATCGTCGAATTACTACAGGCTCCTATAGTGTTAAAAATCAAATCGTTGTTTTGTGTGTTCTCCTTAATCTTCTAAATAAATTACTTTTCACATCTGCGTGTCAGTGGTGCACCCTGGATTTAATCTTGGGGAGGTGGCGAGTTGAACAGAATGACCATTTCTTTGCAAAAATATTTGTTCATAATAGCCAGGACTATTGTCACACAATTTTACACTTACTATACATTTTTATGTATAGCTAATGCAGCCCTGCACAATAGAAGCAACTGTTCTACGGTTTAACTAATTTTCCAATGTTCTATTTACTTTTTCTTGGGGGGCAATTCCCGCTGGCCACCCCCTGAGTGCCCCACTGATACCTGTAACACACGTTGTGGCTTTATTCAGAAGTTCAGGTGTGTATTGCCGGGTTAAATACTAAAATTTCATTGGATCAGGTCTACGTTCTATTTACGCGAACAGAACCGGCAAGTGATTTCTTAACTCTTTGCACTCAAAATTGCTACAAGATATTTCAATGAAAAAATCAAGACTGCTGGTTAAACTTGTAGACACCGCGATGATTGAATCAATCTGTACCAGGGTTGCGCTAATTTAAATACATTGTAATTTTATTGAATCAGAGAATTGCAACTTACATCATAATTTAATTAGAATGAAGCGATTGAATTTCGAATTACGAAATAATTGAATACAATGTAATTGAATTACTTTGTAATTATAATTCGTGAAGTAATTCAATTGTAATTTAACACAACTCTGAGTCTGTATGCTGCTTTCGGAGATATTTTTGATGAAAGGAAAAGGCAAAATCCATTCTCGGATGCATGCTCTCTTCCGTTAAAGTAAAAACACCATTTTGAAAAGCGTTTTAATCCGACAGTGAAAACTTTATGCATTTATACACTTATAATGAATAAAAATGTGCAAAACAGAATACGATAAAACTATTAACAAAAGGTATAAAGCTTTAAGTTTATTTTGAACTTATGAAAATATTGAAAGAAGACAATAAGTCTAGTCGTAAAGATAAAAATTGGTATAAATTATCATAGTTACAATAATTTAATTGTCAGTTATAACACATATGCTATGTTGTGCGGGCATCCTTCTTTCAATCGATTCTACTATATTTGGTACTATGGATTCAACCGTACCTAAAATAACAGTATTTTTTACATCTTTTAAATCGTGATCCGATATTACGTATTTATAAGCGCTTTCTGCTTTTTTTGATATAGAAAAGAATTTCTCACAGATATACGTGGACCCAAACATAGCAATTAAACGTGCTGCGCACATATGTAAGCCAGGAAACCTAGACTTCGGGAAATTCTTGTAAAAACTTAATATATCGACTTTGTTCATAAACTCGTGTCTTAAGTTCCTATCGCATCTCAGATCAATAATTTCTAATTGCAAAGGAGATGGCACTATTTCTATGTCAATAGAAAATGGCATGGTTACTAAGTTGAAATCGTTCTCTATTTTTGTGATTTCACTGAATCTCAACGAAAACTCCTCACCAAGATTTTTCAAGACATTGATGTATTTGTCAAATTTAATCTCCGAACTAACCGATGACAATTTCGTGAAATGATACGTGTTTCTACGCTCCAACTGCTCTATCCAAAACTTCAATTTCAATTTAAACGATTCTATCGAATCGAATAAATTTATGATTGTTTTCCCTTGTTCTTGTAACGACTCATTCAATATACCGAGATGTTGGAGAATGTCGCACATAAAAGACAAGTCAGCAATCCAGTCGCCGTCTTGCAATTCTGGTACTACGTAACCTGCTGCGTCCATTAGAAAATGAATATCTATACGGAGATTGTAAAACTTTTCCAATATGTTTGTACGACCGATTGACCCAACATCAATATGATATGGTAGCTGACCGTACTCAACCTCTAGGACCTCTAGAAATGATCTAAATTGCCAGCATTTAAATCCGTGTGCCCGTATAAAGTTTATTGCTTGTACAACAACAGACATGACATGATCAAACTGGATACACTTGATGCATAATGTTTCCTGATGGATGATAGAATGTATAGCCACTACATCTTGAGGTACAGCTAAATTTCTTAATTTCGATTGGAGGCAACCAACGAACCCAGAGTGACTGTCTACCATAGCAGGTGTGCCATCTGTGGCAACTGCAACGAGCTTGCACCAATCTAAATTGTTTTGTTCGATTGCCTCCTCCACACAAGAGACAATATCTTCGCCTCTAGTTGATTCTCCTGGAGGGAAAATGTCCAGCAGTTCTTCTGTAACGGTTAACGTTTCGTCCACTCCACGAATAAAAACGACTAACTGCGAAGTGCCTAACACGTTTGTCGTTTGATCAAGGGCCAAGGAGAACGCAACAAATTTCTTAGAAATGGCAGTCAACTGTTGTGTCACGTTTTTGGCCATCTCGCGAATACAGCTGCGGATTCTTTGACTGGAAACATTCACTTCCTGAACTGTTTGAACAGCATCCGGCCATAATTGTTCAGTGGTTGCCAATAGACACCTCTTAATAAATTCTCCATCAGAAAATGGACGCCCAGCTTTTGCAATCTCTAGTGCAATGTTATAGCTCGCTCGAACTTCTGGTTCATTCACAAGTACTTTTTCCTCCTACAATGCAAATAATAATTAAACACATTATTAGTATTTCAATGAATATCAACATATTTTACTGCGAAACACAATTGATAAATTAATTAATTTGAGTAATTCAAAGATCGTAAAAAGTAATTCAAAGTTTCTCCTGGATTGCTAGGGTCCGGGATGTGCCTTCTCATTTCTCGATAATGCAAAGATGGGATTTTTCAGTGGTCAAAAATGCTAGATAAAAGATCAATCTAGCGATCGCCTTCAAAAGTCCTATTTTTATGTTTACGAGGCGTAATTTGTATTATTCGGATCGTAAGTTGCGTTGTTCGGACGAATACAGCACGTAGCTATACAGGGTGTCTCAAAATAAGTGTAACTCCCGGAAATGGGAGGTTCCTTGGGTCATTTCAAGCGACATTTTCCTTTACAAAAATGGCGTCCGCGGTTTTGTTTATTGTCATATTATTTTATTTCATTGTTATATTATTGTATATTATTCTAATATATTATTGTTATATTATTTTTGTTATATGCTACTTTTGTAAAGGAAAATGTCGCTTCAAATGAACCAAGGAAGCTCCCATTTCCGGGAGTTACACTTATTTTGGAACAGCCTGTACATTTATAAAGCTGAAACAGCTACATGCTGCCGAATAATGCAAATTACGCTTCGTAAACGTAAAAGTAGACCTATTGAGGGTGATTGCGGTCTCGATTGATCTTCTATCCTGCGCTTTTGACTACTGCGAAGACCCATCTTTGCATTATTCAGATATGAGAACACTATTATAGTTCAAAAGTTATACAGTAATTTCTCAATCGTAGTCCCAACACCCGTGTTATGAACGGACTACGATGAAGTAGGGTGGCTATTTTTTGATTTATGACTGCGTCTACCCTACCGCGCTGAGACTTCAAATGACAAGCCGAACGTAGAGAAGGACAGAATGAAATAGGATCGCGTGGCCGAAGCGTGTCCCCGTCGCCGGCACAGTTTAAAGGCCCGTGCGTCATCACAATAAAACACCAAGACTTTAGCTTCTTTATTTTCGATGATATCATTACGGAACTTTCACCAACATATTCGTGGCATTTCACTGATTAAAATCATACCAAACACGATATAATTTGGCCAATATTTAGTGGTTTAATCGACGATGAAAGTTTCGAACGCAACGAAGAAGAGCGTATTGGAAAGAAAGAGACGCGAAGAGTCGCCGTCGCCGGCATAGATCAAACACGCTGTCCTTCTTGTAAGTAAAACTTTCATCGCCGATTAAACCACTAAATAAAGTTGGAATTATATCGTGTTAGGTATTGTTGTAATCAGAAAAATGCCAGGAATAAGCCAGTAAAATCTCATAAAAAAATAATGAAAATTAAGTAGTTTGAAAATTCGATTCACTCGAGTCAATGTAGTGGTGTTCACACCGATATACCCGAGCCGACATCAAACATCGCCGTCCTGCTGCCCGGCGCAGCGTTGACAGGCGGTGGAATGGGTAGGCACTGGACTACGATTGCAGAGGCGACCGAGGACTACGATTGAGAAATTACTGTATTTGAATCGCTTGCCGGCGCGTACCACCGGTGGCTCTTTTAACAAATATTTGTTTAGTTCGAAGCTGTTCTAAAGTAAGAGCATCGTGAAGTTAACAACATTTAACAATTGCATTTACAATGTAAACTCCTTTGTCTTTCTCAATTTTTCCCTTTTATTGCTTAAACTCCCCATTCTTTCTTTGTCTCTTAAATTTTCAGTTGCATAAATATGTAGATCTTTTCGTGCGCGTCACTGTACTTTGTTTTTTATATTTGTAACGATTTTTTTATTACTTTTGGATTTAATTTTTACCATATCTTATCGTTTTATCTAGAATACTCTTTATCTATCTAAAATTGTTTGACTGCAATGAGCCTCGTTTCTCGTAATAATTGCAATTCAAATCGCAGTATTAAGAACATTCTTAGTGATTTTTGTGCCGCAGTAATGAGCTCCACCTTCACTTTAAAGTACGCAATGCTGTGAGCTTAATTTGTTTATTAGAAAGGAAATAGAAGTTTCCTTTTTATATCTTTATTGTATCAAAACAGGTATCTAAATTATAATAAAACTTTACTCTATGCAATTTAAAGGTATACAAAGAATGTACAATCATGTAAACAACGGTCCTTGATTACCAAGATAGACGAAAAATGGTCTTATTTTCACCTTTTATGAAGAATGGTGTTTCAAATTTTAAGATTGTAAAAATATAACAACGGTTGACAAATTTTCGCCAACTTTATTCAGGGAACAATATTTATGTTTACGTATTTTCACCCTTTGAAAAAAATGCCGCAGTAAAACGTACACTCACAGTAATAGATACATTTACCCTAAATCTACCCCCTCCCCCTTGTAATTTTATACGTCATTCAAACATGTTATTTTTACTTCTTAATTGGTTATTTATTTGTATTTATTGTTAGGTCTTGTACCATTGGTATATTTTTCTAAAAATTTACCGCCCCTAGATTTTGCCGCCATAAGCTATATCCCTCCCTCCCCCCTAAGTCCACCACTGTATCTAATACACGCTATAAAGTATCATTGTGAACTTGATGTCGTACGTCAATCATAACAGTGTATTGCATATGAAAGTCTTAAAAATATTGGAATTTTAACAAATTCGAGGCGATAGACGATGCCCATACGGCCCACAGTGGTCCGGATTGAGAAATTCAGTGACATTTTGTCGAAAAATGAACTTTCTATGTTGACATGTATAAAGCCGTTAAAGTATAGCGATCGTACGAAGCTTTAAGCAAAATTAAAATGTTTTCGGCGCATTGGTTCGATCAAATGTTACTCGTTACACTATTTGCAAAATAGGCACAATACTTTGTCTCAACGTTTCGATCTCAATTTAGATCATTATCAAGAGAATACCAAAAATAATATTGTGTCTGTAATGGAAATTAACAAAAAATTATTCATTGCATTAAGCCACACGTGCTCTTCTAATGCTTTCTTGAAAAGTTTTCTAATTAAATCCCAATGTTTTCTTTGAAAGTTTTCTAATTCAATACAATGCTACACAATTTGTGTACACTACGCAAGTGAGTATGAAAATTTTGTTAATTGATGTCGTTATTCAGAAAAATTTAATTTTTATTTTTAGAATGGGTAAAAGAAAGGATATATTTTAGTTTATTTTATGGCTTAATGCAATGAATAATTTTTTGTTAATTTCCATTACAGACACAATATTATTTTTGGTATTCTCTTGATAATGATCTAAATTGAGATCGAAACGTTGAGACAAAGTATTGTGCCTATTTTGCAAATAGTGTAACGAGTAACATTTGATCGAACCAATGCGCCGAAAACATTTTAATTTTGCTGACATGTATAAAGTTTGTATTGCTTCCTAAATATTCATCTACCACGAAAATAAAGAAATGGATAAAATATAATAAAAATTGTAATCGTACCGAATAGTTAATTTTAGGCATTATGAAAATAGTTTGTTTCGCAAAAGAAAGATCCTTAGCTTCATCTGGATGCCCTTGCTCACTTGTATATTTTTTCGCTGTTCTTCTTTTAAAAGCAAGAGAATTCCTTTACGATAGGAATTTACACTGACAATTACAAATTTATTTAAATAATGTATTAAAAAAATAATGCACAGTGAAAGCACGGAAATTGTCAAAATTCCTCAACTTTAATAAGGAATATCTTTTGAGTTCCAAATTGCATCGCATGACTACAAATTGTACTACGTTCAAACAAATTATTAATGGTTAAAGTGTAACCATTGCCGCGTCGAGCTCGAGTAAATCAGCCAATACAGTAAGTAAAATGTTAATAAAAATAATTGAACAAACACTAAGCATATTAAATTATTTATCATTAACGAATGATTATTTTTTCATATTTTTCAATAAGCATTTCATCCCTATATCTTTTACGATTCAAAAGTTATGACAAAATGTCACTGAATTTCTTGATCTGGACCGCTAAAAAGATTTTAATTATTGTAAATTATTAGAAAAAAATAGTTTTTAAACTTATATTTAAACAGTCTTATTTTTAATAAAAAAATATCAATGAAAATTAATTAAGAAATATTATTTAACAAATGCAAAAAATATTTAATTACCTACAGTTGAAAATTACTACTTTTTAAATATTTTTAGTGAAAATTTAATTGCTGTATCTCTAGTGGTTCGAGAGATATAACAAAATGTCACTGAATTTCTCCATCCAGATCACTGTGCGGCCCTGAGATTCAAAGCAATCGCAATATACATACTCAAACAAGACTGTACAAAAGCGCCGCGTGTCCGAGCCGTACTAGGCTGTTGAAGCTACCGCAACATCGATCGATGCCGATTCTTAAAGTTTCATTCACGAATTCGTGTATCTTGTAGTCGTAATCACCGTAACACAAAAACCACACGACAAAATGTAAAAAACGCGAATTGAAAGAAATATCAACACTCACGAAGATTAACTACGAAATTTTTCAGAATCCAATTGAATTTTTCAAATTGATTCAAACTGAATTGTTGTGCTTATTTAACAATCAAACGTAGTAAAAAAAAAACGTCCAATAGGACATTTATGTCTCCTCGTTGTAGCTTAAATATATTATTATTATTATTATATGTTTACTTCTGTAAGAATAAACAATAATATCTTCTTCGAATATACGATACTTTTATAAGCGAGTAATCGATGTTTTTATATTTTTTCGAAAAATTTAGAAACATTTAATAGTTTTAGGGTGGGAACGTTATGCACTGCCCTGAATTATTTAAAATGTAGTTTATGAAGTTTAGAATAACTGTTCGATGATATTTTACCGGCAGAAGCAAGACCGACTACGAGAAAAGTTGAATAGTATGTTCTTTACTTTCTAATAATATTTATTATATTCGAGGTAAGAGGAATGTTATTCTATTGCATTTTTACGATATATAAACAATTATGGCATACTAATACCTCAATATATGTAGAAAACGAAGTAACTCTAAATTGTTCAACGAATTTTAGAATTTCGCCAAATGTATTTTATAAAAAAACAAGTGAAAAATAACTAAATGTTTATGCTATACTAAAAATTATGACGTATTATTCGGCACAGTTCTAAATGATTTGGGAGCTGTCCGACCGTGACGAGCCCCTTGTTGTCTATGCATGTATATAGTATGTAGATACGTCATCTCGTTCACTCTCGATACGTTTCGCTTTTACATGTGTCATGTGGAGAGACACGAGCGAGTTCGGAATCGACAAAAAAAGGAAATAGGGTGTTTGATAAAAAATAATTCTTTGTTTCCCGTGTTGGATTAATCTCCAAAATCTCTTAAACTTTTCAGACACTATTGCAATGTTAACAACAATTTTTAACTCTGGCAAGAAGTATTTAATTAAATCAGTCACCGTGATTAATTAGAAGAGTTGTACTTATTGGAATATATCGACTAACTAGAATGGGAACTGGTTGGGATTAAAAACGAAATACTGACGGAGTATAAATACGATTTAAAAAAATAATGGTGGAATAATATAAATATGATTTTCCATCAACTAAATATACAGTTCGAATTATAGAAAGGCGTACAGGCATATTAAAAAAACATAAACATTTGTTACGTTCAGTATCTCAATGTAGATAATATTTTGAATTTTTTTTGCCTTACTATTAGCGAAAACATTGTTTACGTATCGTTGTAAACAATGGTTAGCCCAACACATTTACTTTCTCTCGTTCATTCATTAAATACTTATTTCCAGAGGTAAGTAGTCTAATACGTTCGTTGTAATTCTTACCTCCTCGAGTAAGACTGCCTCTATATCCAGCAGCTTACACTTTAGCCTGTCCAACTCTGCAAATCGCTCCTCGCGTGAATATCCTGCGTAATCTTTTGCATGATACCTGTTATAATGTCGTTGGAGATTGTACTTTTTCAAAGAATTGAATACCTTGCGGCAGATAAGGCACTTTGGTGTTCCTCTATGCTCAGTGAAGAAATACATTTCTTCCCATGCAGGTTTAAAATGGCGCTTCGGTGTAGATGTCGATGGTTCATCCATGATTATAATTATGTTGCAATTTGCTCACTTAAAATATCAAAGATCTATTCCGTCCAGTTATTTCGAACTTTAATACAACTGCTAATAACACTTTTCATTCGTCAATGTGGAAATAAATGAACGCCGCAGTGTTGATAGTTTACACCGACCTCTCGGAGCAAGCCTGAGCAACTCGCTCCCAAGAGCAGTTTTTGCTCTGTTCGGGCAGATAGCCAGACAGGAGCACGAAGCCACGCCTCCCGGAGCAATGGCCACATGGTGGGGAACTGCACACGTGTTACTGTGTACGACAGCAGAGAGCGCACTAGTTTAGTCGTTGGTACGATTTGGAACTACATGTACGCGAATCTTTGTATACACCGTGAAATACGGTTCGACTGGGTTCGACCGCCAACGAAACATTCGAAATCGTGGATTTCACAGCAGCATAGAAAAATACGCCGAAATATGTTGACTCAGTAGCGACATACTCGAATGACATTTAATCAAACTTTGTTTTCATTCGACATTTATTACACAATTAAGGGAAACAGTAAATACATACCAAACTACACTACACTCTGTAACTACTCGATCGAAGACATGTTGTGTTCTATTTCCGCTTCCTATAAGATGCTTCAAGAAACAATGTTTTGTGGCCAGCAGTTGACGCGTTTCAATGTCTGACTTCAGTTCAAATTTCGTTCGATGTTACAATAATATTAACACACAAGTTTCTCAATCATTTTTGCGTTAATATTACTGTCAATGTAACAAAGAATTTTTCGTGTATTAGAAATGAAAAACTCAAACAAGTGCATTGTAGATGCAACGTCACGCGTATACTTGGCGTTGCCGTCAGCGCCACCACTGGATATCGTGGGAAAGTGGAAATACATATTTTTCGTAGCATTCTGCGAGAAAGAGTGAGAGAACAACCATCTTACGTAATGGTATACATATATATTCAGCAGTGGTTGTCACGGTGTTTGTATTTATTAACGGACGTCGCTTCTATACTATGTCTAATCTCTCTATTGTCTAATTTTTATTATCACGTTTCTTTGCTATCGAGCAACATCTGGACACTGGACACTCTCGCTTTACCATAGGTTAGTTACGACACAGAATTCAAATCCGTAATCCGTATACACATTGCATGCAATGCATTTTTTGTGTACGGTTCTGAATTACCGACTCTGCAGAAAATGCTTTCAAGTCTAGTCGAAACGAGACTCGATTGGTCGAGCCACAGCCGTGAGTCGGCTGTGGTCGAGCCTTGTCGAGCACTCGCACCACGTCATAGGCTCGCATCAGCTCGCATCGATTACGAGCTACTCGACTCGGCTCGATCAATCCAATCGAGCTTTACAAGGGGAAGCCACGGTTGATGGGTGACGGATTTTTCTGAAACTTGCAATATTTGAAGATGTCTTCCCGAAATGTAATTTGGCAAAGCAGTAGCACGCGCTCCTCAATATTTTTCGAGAAAATTGCATTTGAAAATCGGTAATAAGAAGATGCATAGTCACCGACGAGATACTGTTAAAGACTGCCAGCCTTACGGGACTACGTGTCCCGCGAAAATGTCGGTATTTTGTTACGCCCCCTGGGATTTATTCTGGCTCCAGCCAGAAAAACAAAAAGCCTCTGACGACATTTCGTTAGTGCAGAAGACCACTGAAGATATTATTATTAAATATTGCATTCTCCGCCATATTTTAGACGATGTTTTGGCACTATTTTGATACTATTCTCGTCGGTGGAGTAACTTTTAGTGATGTGGTCTTTCAGGTCACTGTAATTTCCACCGTTACCACCTCGCCCATTGCGCCCATTTATCGGACCGCGGAATAGCACAGGGGCTGGCAGTCTTTAACAGTATCTCGTCGGTGTCATAGTCAAGGGTGCAGCGAGGATTACTAGTAATCGATAAAAATTTTTTTTTGCTAGAAATTAATACCCGTCCCACAATTTTAAGCCTAAAATCTATTATTTATAAGTTATTGTTATTTTTTAAGTAGGGAATGCATGTTTTTATATTATGTATGGACCAATCGAGTCGAGCTCAGCTCGCACAGCCCTGTACGATAGCGGACTCTATCGAAATGGAACGGTCAGCTAGTGAACTACATGACGTTGCAATGCAAAAGGTTTGTGTCTGAGGACGCTAGATATTGCTGCATTATTATTATTCATAATTCATACAAAATCCGTCGATCCTCCCCAGATAGCAGAAACACATATTAAAGACATCTGCAAGATGTCTGTCGCAAGACGTAAGTGCGTTTGGCAGACGTCTTTTACGTCTTTAACAGGTCGTTATCACGTCGTAATTACATCTTTGAAGGTCTTTAACACATTTTTGTTAGAAAACTGGGTGTCTTAAAGATGTCTCTCACAGGTCTTTCTGGTATCTTAAAGATGTTTAAAAATCGCCTGAAAGACGTATCTTTAAGACGTCTTTTTGGCATCTTTTTGGCGTCTTTTTCAAGATCTTCAAATTTAAGAAAAAGTTATTAAAAAAATCAGAAAATCTATATTGTATACTATTTTCATGCACTGCTTGAGTGAATATTCCATTTTGTCTTCGAAAAAACCTTATTTACAATTCAGAAATTTTTATGCAGTTGGCGGGATTCGAACTCGGGACCGTTTAACTTCATGATGTGCCGAGATAGCACAGATGTCCATTCAACTATGTACGCCCAATTTACTTCTATACGTCCATTTGACGTACATCGGACGTCCGGGTGCTATCTGGGTGCTTCCTTGCTGAGCCATGCGAACCTATATTCATTACTTTTTATTTTTATGAGCTCAAATCATATAATTATTAGAAGAGATCTCTTCTAATAATTATAAACTTCTGTTAAGATATTTTTTAGATAAAAATCAAACTACTTTTTTTTATTGAAGCATATATACATTTATTTATTATTGCTTCAATAAAAATTAGACTTTAAAATTAGCTTCAATAAATGCTATATCGTTAAAACGATCTTCGTTTTGTATAATTTCTGTTGGGATGTCTTAATACACTTCGACTGAAAAAACGACGGCTGCAAAAAAACACCTTTTTAGACGTGTAAAAGACGTCTGTATGGGACGTACTGTGCTATCTGGGTATACAGGGTGTCCCAAAACTAGTGTAGCAGCGGGAAATGGGAGGTTCCTTGGGTCATTTGAAGCGATATTTTCGTTTACAAAAATGGCGTCCGCGGTTTTATTTAGGAGTTATTAACGAAAAACACGGACCAATCAGAGCGCGACCTAGGCGCGAATCAGCACAGTCTACCCAACGCGCCAACTGTCAATTGGCCGAACGTGCCGTCGCATGTCTAGATTGCGCTCTGATTGAAAATGTCGCTTCAAATTACCCAAGGAACCTTCCATTTTCGGGTGTCGGAGGAATTTTGGGACACCCTGTATATGGTCTAAGGACGCAGCAGAGCGGCCAGGGCCACGATGGCCTGTGGCAGTTATATTGGCGGGAGTGTACCGGTATTATTGTTCTCATGATTTTAGAACAATATATTGTTCGGTTTATCATTTCAATATTTCATATGTATACACTGATAAATTTTTAAAAGTCTGCGGGGTGCTCAAGCTACCCGATTTCATCGGAAAGGTTACGTTACTGAGGCTGAAATTGCTGCGCATGCGCGAGAAATTTCGCACTCAATCGGAACATTGCCCTGACGCCCTTATATTTATATTGGCGGGAGTGTACCGGTATTATTGGCGGAACGAGTGTTCCGTCTTGGAACTGAAGGGGTACGGTACCCATGGATACAGTTAGTAGTTAGTTAGTATAATGGTACTGCCGGGGAGGGTAGCGGCTCGTCCGCCCCTCACTTCCATAAGGCACATCGGATCTTTCATCACCAGTATCATAATCGGCGCTTCCAGCAGCTCGGCCCACTAATGGGTTGCAGTTTTCCCGTCGTTCCGCCTCTCCTCCGTTTTATTCGGCCCGGGCCATTTTCGGATTCGTCGGCTTACTAGACGGGTCCGGTCGTCATTGATGAGAAGGGCCATGCTACCTAATTGTTGGATTTTTGAGCGGTTTTAAGGCTCGGAGTGAACGTCGGGCCCTCTCACCTTCAGACCTGCAGGGTGCCTCGGCTGCCCATTTAGGCTCCCCCCCACTTCGTCATATTCCAGATTGAATGTGTCAAGTTTCAAATCCCGTCCCTACTCTGTCTCTGCTAGTCAGAGACTTACCCACTCCCTCCCCAAGATTAGGATAGGCTACTCTGTGATTCTACGGGCTTGCAAATATCAATGGACGCGATCGCGATTGTTTGTCGTTGGGGAGAAGCTGTATATCTCTTGCCGATTACCTACTACTCGCGGTGGGGTAGCGGAGGTCAGACGCTCCAACTTCACCGAAATCTGTCTCCTCGGAGCGTAGATATCAGTTCCATTGTGCTCCTTCCTCTTTGGGTGGGCTTGGCACATTCTAGGAATAATGACTGATTGCTTGGATGTGACCATCATCCTCGGGTCCGGTCGGTGTTCAGCACATAGCTCCGTCCACCTGACCTTTCCCTTTGAGGTTTGTTATTCCGTTTTTTTTTTACGTCGCATCGCAACGGGACCTACATTTTTATAAAGGTGGGTTCCGAACCACCTTGGGCACCACAGTTTATAGAGCACATGGAGTATTTCCAGAGGTGCTGGCGTCGGGGATCGAACCCGCGACCACGGGGTCCGTAGGCGCGCGCTCTACCCACTGGCCACTGCGCCCCCTTTACCCATGGATATAACTAGCATATCACTAGAATATTACTAGAAAAACAAGTGAAAACAGTGTTTACGAGAAACCGTTTTTTGTTTTTATACAAGCATGTTACGAGCTGTGCGAGGGCTCATTCTAAAGAGGAAAGTTGATCGCAGGTCGCTCTGATCATTATTTAATTAGATTATGTTTATATCTAATAATATGAGCGTCCAAAGTAGGGGAATACAAATGAAGAAAAATTCCGCAGATTCTAATGTATTTTTCTAATGCAAAACGGTTGTTTTATCCTAGAATCATGGGCGTATCCGTTAAGTATAGCCTAGCCCCTTGCCTTTTCGTATGTATATACTAATAATTTTTTAAAAGCCTGCGGGGTGCACAAGGTGCCCCATTTTATCGAAAAGCTTACGTTACTGAGGTTGAAATCGCCGCGCATTCACGAGAAAAGTTACACAATATAAGAATACTGGTCGAGAGCTCGCGCTCCCAAATTGTTCAGTTGTGCATGCCTTAGGAGGTACAGTCTGCATGGTTTAGGAGGTACAGTCTGTTCCAATAGCATGGGACACCCTGTATATGAATATGATAATTAGACTGCGGATTTTTATGCAAAATAAAAATGTTTTGCATTGATCGTGGGAAGTAGGAATAACATAAAAATTGAGTTACATTAAATAAAAACATTACAGCATTCTGGAATTTTTAAAATTTTTCACTGTTTTATATTTCGTCCAAATAATTTCTTCATAGATGCATAAAGATCCTCCACTGTCTAATGATAATAAACTGCATAAGTTTATCCCGTCTGGTACATAACTTTCAGATTCCTCCAAGAAGTCGACCCGTTTCAGGAAAATTGATATCGAATGACATTGAAGGGGAGAATGCAAACAAGCGTTCAGAATTACGCTCATTCAATTATTCGACAGAGGAGATCGTTCAAGTTAGAATGCAAAATACAAGCATAACTGAAAATGGTGCTACGAGGTTGATTTATTCTGTTCACCTAGGTGGAAAACCTGTACCTGCAGAAACAGCTGCCAGAGACATGGCTCTTTTGTCACCGCAAGAAGTTGCATTAGAACTCGGTGCTCCAGTTCTTATTCAAAGTGAACGTAAGTATATTATTATATTACTATTTGAATATGATCGTACGTGCCTATAAAATTTTCATAAGACAAATAATAAACTTGATGAAATTTGTACATAACATAAGTACAAATGTAAATAATAAATATTGATACGGAACATGAACGCATCGAACAAAATTTATAAAAATCTACTACAGCAACGAAGTCATTCTTTGAACTCATCAAACGAGAATATGTGATGATTAGACTCCGGATGTTTATGCAATTTTCAGTTCTGGTAGACAAATTTTAAGAAAGTGGTACCACATAAAATTCTGTTCTCATTGGTAATAGCAATCGTACTAAATTCTGTTGAATGTAATGCTCCAGCATTTTTTGAACATTTTTCGAAGCCATAAATCCATGAAGATCCGCAGTCTAGTGATAATAATTTATCTAGGCTTATTTGAAACTATTAATCCTCTACTTTCACTCTGTCCTAATTAATCTTTTTTCCTTTAAGGTTTCTTTACGTTAATAGAGTGTAGAATAGAAACTGGTTTCTGTTAAAAAATTTGTAACAGACCTGTACAACGACAGGCCTGTTACTAAACGTTTGCCTTCCGAAGCCCGAATCGCGCCGATCGAAACCGAGATATGCCGAACCGCATCGCAGTGATGCCAGATTCGTGGGGCTTGGGATTTTTCCCCTCCGCTCGCTCAGCCGGCTCGACCCCCCACTCTGAAGCACCGTCGTCGCTGTGTTCCTTCTACTGCACACGCGCTAGACACGAACGTACCTCTACCCTGCTCATGAGAGTGCCTGTTTGATTGCACACGGGCTACACCAGGGGATGTCGACTCCCATATAAAAAAGTAGACACTAATTTAGTTGTAGTTCAGTCCCCTTGGGCATGGTGGCAGCACAGTAGAGACCAAAGAGTAGGGATACAAGCAGTGTGTGATCACACGCACACCTATCTCACACATGATCAACCTTGCATATATGTACGTGTAATCGTATCCTTCGCTAGCTAGTGATGGTTATGAATTTATTTTCAGGGAAAATTAATTGGTAATGTAACATATAATAATGTTACGAAGACTTCGGCGCGGTCTTGCCGGAGAACTCATTATTGTAGACAATAACAACTATTTATTAATTGTACAACAGTTAACAAAGAATCAATGTAATCGTCGATGCGTGTTCTCGCTTCAATCGTTCGAAAGGATCTGACGACTCTCTTCTTTTAATCAAGAACCTCGTTGTTCAGATACTGCAATATCGATCTAACGCTCGATCTCTGCGATATATTCACAGGGGAAAGCAACTTCATCTCGTGTCATCGTAACACTACTCCCCCCTTCGAAGAAAGCGGGCGTCCCGTCCGCGACTAGATTCACCTCCGTAGACGTTTCAACCTTCACGCTGCTGATTAACCAGCATCTTCAGTACGTAGCCGCTAACCTTCTCTCGTCAGAATGACAGTTCCTTGACATCTCAACCACTGTCTGAAAAATCAATAATCGAGAACATATACGATTTACTCTGATGGCCTCAATCAGACAGGAAACGTCCCGACATTTGTCCTCCGTCTCAGGGAAAAACCACCCAAAAACCCTGAGCAGGACGCTGGCACAGGATATTTCCATTTGCTATCCTATGTGGTCGTTCGAACGACTCCTCGCCCTTCCTCTTCACTCTTGTGCCTTGAGTGCTTCTTTCTTGACGTCTTCCCGGGTGTCCTCTCCTCCGGACAACCACCGAACCCCTCCCCAGGATGCACCTCCAATCACCGCAGAAACCCTCCCGCGGTAATATGACGACCGGTACACCACTTTTTGTGGACCAGTCAGGAAAGGGGGTACCCTCCTGCGGACGTATCCTCGCGAGGATACCACTTCCTCCCCCAAATTCCTAGGACTGTATCTTCCACAAATGAAGAGAGGTCGAGGTGTCGGAACGGAGCTACACCCTTGTCTTCTTTCGATGAAGCGTCCTCTTCTTGGGCGAAAAGTACATTGAACAATTACATTAAATTACATCAATAAACAAGCAGCAAATATGGAAACTCAGCAACAGTCTGACTCCGCAACAGTTTGCAACAGTTATAAATGGCGTCTGATGGCGTCAAATAGCTGAATGACGCGCAAGGCACAGATAGGATTTCCCCACCACCGAGGCGCTAGTGTGCTGCCACCATACCCTAGGGGTATGAATTAGAATTATATTCGTCGCTATGGGAGTCTACAGCCCCTGGTGGGACCAGTGATGCCAAACGGAGGAACCTGGAGGAACTTTCCCCTCCGGCTGAGACCCCCACTCTTACTTCTACTAGTTCTACTGCGCACGCGCCACTTATAGCGTTTATTATACATTATCAGACACCATTTATAACTGTTGCAAACTGTTGCGGAGTCAGACTGTTGCTGAGTTTCCATATTTGCTGCTTATTTATTGATGTAATTCAACGTAATTGTTCAATGTAATTATTATATGTTACCAATTCATTTTCCCTGAAAATAAATTCATAACCATCAATAGCTAGCGAAGGATACGATTACACGTACATATATGCAAGGTTGATCATGTGTGAGTTAGGTGTGCGTGTGATCACACACTGCTTGTATCCCTACTCTTTGGTCTCTACTGTGCTGCCACCATACCCTAGGGGTATGAATTAGAATTATATTCGTCGCTATGGGAGTCTACAGCCCCTGGGCTACACCCACCAGCGTACCTCTAGTATGTCGACGACGGTGCGTCAGAGTGGGGGATCGAGCCGGTTGAGCGAGCGGAGGGGAAAAATCCCAAGACCCATGAATCTGGCATCAATGCCGCATCATCGATATGGCGCGCTGCGAACCGATCGCACCGCACCTTCTTGTGTCTAGAAACCGTGGTTGGCGGCAACCGGATGTTAAATATGGTCAAACCGGGTAAACGATGTCACAGGAACTTCCGTACTAGTACCTCTCACCACGGAGTGAGAGCATAAATGTCGCGACGAGCCTCTTTCTCTCGATCCATTCTCTTAGAGCAGACGTGGACGCGATTGGCCCACGGGACACATGTTGCTGCTTCTCCTCTTCGCTTAGTCGGCCAGTCAGACCCCACCACGGCCACTCCGACTCTTCCCTTACCCGCTGAGGCTAAGGCTCAAGCCTTTCTCCGATCGCCCATTCAGCTTTCGGAAATCCACGCAGAACCGGGGTTGGTTGTCCTTTTTCTTCACTACGACCACCGGCGAGCTCCACAGGCTGTTGGACGGTTCGACACTGCGGCGTTGAGCATCCTCACCTCGTCGTTTATAATCGCCTGCATAGCCGGATTTCTGGGGCGATATCGTTGTTTGACCGGCGTCTCGTTGATCAGTTTGATTCGATGCTGGATAAGGGTCGTTCATCCGGTCACTTCCACGGAAAGTTTCATCTTGCGTCCCAGAAATTTTCCGAACATTTCGCGTTCGTTCTCCTGTAATTTACGGAGTCCAAGTCGCTGGCGCGGTTCGGGGTGATCATCTTCCGGCCAGGAGGCAACCTCGAGTGGCGGTTTGAAGTTCAACTACAGGGTGGCAATCGTACACTCGTAGCCTTCGGTGCAGAAGGACAGCTGGATCGTGCTGCTCTGTCGAGTGTGGGATCCGTCGGCCAGGCTGACGAGGCCGGTTTTCGTCGTCGGTCGTACGCCCTGGTCACGCGCCCATTCCATCACCTCGTCGTTGATGCACGAGATAGGAGAGCCGGTATACCCAGTGATGCCAGAATCGTAGGTCTTAGGCTTTTTCCCCTCCGCTCGCTCAGCCGGCTCAACCCCCCACTCTGACGCACCGTCATCGCTACGTTGCTTCTACTGCGCACGCGCTACACACAAACGTACCTCTACTCTGTCCGTGTGAGTGCTTGTTCGATTACACGCGCGCTACACGCCAGCGTACCTTTACTTGAGTGGAGGGGTCGAGCCGGTTGAGCGAGCGGAGGGGAAAAATCTCAGAGACCCACAAATCTGGCATCACTGGGTATACCGGATGTATACCGGATGTGTCTGGTGTAATCTATTGACGGGGTCGGCGCTCGTTCACCGGTTGTGGGCCCCGTTGATCGTTTCCCGGCGGGTGGCAGTCTCGCGTCAGCGTGCCGTCGCGGTCGAGATGTTCTTCTGCCGCGACAACACCGTCACGACGGTGCCGAGGACCAGGGAGGAACGAGAGCACCGTCACGATGATCTCCGGGATTACCGGTTCACGCTCTACAGCATCGCTGTCACAGACTAATGTTTATCCGGCCAACTCGAAGTTGGCATCGAATGTGCTACCTCGCCTCTCTGGGCATACGCATTATTCGAAGGTGATCTACTTCTAGCGAGGCGGCTCCTCCACCAAGAAGAAGGGGCGATGGAAAAATCCAGCAGTGCCACCGAGACGTTTGTAGTGGACGAGTTCTTCGGCCGCTGACGTTTGTGGGAGGATATGGTATTCGACTCGCCCAAACGCCAACGCTCACGGGGAACCACGGGAAGGCGAACTCGCTGCGTGCCGCTCGCACGCACACCCGACCCTTAAGGGGGTAGAGTACCCACGTGACATTACTAGAATCTAACCAGAATCTAACTAGAAAACAAGTGAAAACAGGGGTTTACGGGAACACACCTCACGTCGTCATATCATTATATTTTGAGCTGAGTGAGGGCTCATTCTAAAGAGGAAGGTTAAACGAAGCGCGCGTGGGTCCAACTTCAGTTACATTATGTTTATATCCAGTAATGTGACTGTCCAAAGTAGGGAAAACAAATGAAGAAAAATTCCGGATTTTCTAATGTATTTTTCGATCACAAAAAGATTTTTCCTGCTTATTTAGGGACCCACGCGCGCTTCGTTTAACCTTCCTCTTTCAAATGAGCCCTCACTCAGCTCAATATAAAATCGTATGAGGATGTGAGGTGTGTTCCCGTGATCGCATTCAATTGTTTCCCAGATTCCCTTCATGAAGGGTGAGTAGAAGCAATTTTAGTTCAGCTACTTGGACGAGATGGCGCTTAGTCAGGAGAATTATTAGCGTAGTTTCTTAACAACAAAAGTGTAAAGGGCATGAAGCCACTCGGATCCATTAATAGCAATGAAGATAATGCTTAAAAGAAAAAAACCTGTAATTATAGCGAAATTGAAGCGTTAGATAGATGCAAATCAATGCAAATGTATGTTCATCACTGTTGCCAAATTGGTTTTTCGCGCGGGGGTTGGTCACACTGAAAAATACCATGGTCACGTGGGTACTCTACCCCCTTAAGGGCGATGGAAGTAAGGATGGGAGGTGGGAAGGTAGCGACGCGCTTCGACCTGGGATTTAGTCTGGCACGCCGAGCACGTGTGACAAGGTGGGACGCTCACCTGTGTCGTTTATAACACCTTACGAAGTTACAACACAAGTACATGTACAAGTGCCGCCTGCTGGGGTCGTAGGGTGCGCCTGCTGCCGGTCGATTGCCTCAGGAGGCAATCAGACGACGAACTGTCGCAACTCAGTTCGCCGCCCAGTACTGAAGTCTCGAACCTCGGTCACTTGGTGACTCACGAAGGAGCTCAAGCTTCATCGCCCCAGCCGTATTAACAATACCGCAGTACTGCAACACCACTGAGTACTTCAACAGCTTGGGACCACGGTGTCGGGCCGACACTCACGTAAGAGTCTCCGTAGGCATTCTCCGCTATAGCATGCACTCTATAGGGGTACCTATGTTTGCGAGATTACTCTCGCAACGTTTAAGGGTGTCGATCCTATCTCTAGTGTGCGTGACTCACACCACTAAGTCATATACGTACACGAAATGCAGGGGTTACGTATACGCGGACCACTAACACTATAACGCACATTTCGATGCTCTACGTGGTCACAATCGCTAGATAAAAGGTCAATCTATTTGGGACGCATGTCAAAAAAGTCCGTATTTTGCGTTTTCGAGGTGTAATTTACATTATTCTGCAGGCCTTAGGCAGTAACAAGTAGCACAGAGCGGAGCGACAGTGGCGCCGCTGAGCGAGAGGCTCTGCAAGCAGGCTTGACACGAACGGCCAGACAAGTCTGCTCAGCGGCGTGCAACGCAAATACTACAAATTTAGCCTCAAAAACGCAAAATACGGACATTTTTGACATGCGTCCCACATAGATTGATCTTTTATCTAGCGATTGTGACCACGTAGAGCATCGAAATGTGCGTTATAGTGTCAGTGGTCCGCGTATACGTAACCCCTGCATTTCGTGTACGTATACGTGCTTCGTGGTGTGAGTCACGGACACTAGAGATGGGATCCACACCCTTAATAGGTCATCGTTCAGATCGCTTTGGCGAGTCTCTGCCACACTTCTGTTGCTGCAAGCGGCATCCGTTGCCCTGTGTTCACGCATAGGGATTGGGTAGCTCACGACAAGCAGCTTTATGGGTAAGCGTCGTGTGGTCCGCCGTTTACCCGATGGGAGAGCCGCGGTGGACGTTGCCACTCACGCAGGAGCTCTCCCATCGCGAAAAACCAGAGCCCACTTGGTCACTCGAGAGTGTCCAGGTCTCACCACGTGGAGGGGGGGTTGGTTAGTTAGGGAATAGTACCCTAACCCTTCGAGACCCAGCATCGCTGTCACAGCGGTGCACTTACTTGTCGAAATCGCCGACCCGGCGATTTCCGGGAAGCCGGATACACGCCATTTCGCTATCGTTGTCACGAGTCGCTGACGTGGCAGGTACGAAATTTATGCGTCGAGAACGCCGTCGCGACGTGTTCTCGGCGTCGGAGAGAAACGGACTCGCATCAGAGATACCAAATGGAGGGACCTGGAGGAACTTTCCCCTCCGGCTGGGCCCCCACTCTTACTTCTACTAGTTCCACTGCGCACGCGCCACACACGAACGTACCTCTAAACGTGACTCACTCGGGCAGAGCAGAGGTAAGTGGTGTGTGGCGCGTGCGCAGTAGAACTAGTAGAAGTAAGAGTGGGGGCCCAGCCGGAGGGGAAAGTTCCTTCAGGTTCCTCCATTTGGCATCTCTGGCTCGCATCTCAGAGACATTGTCACAATGCTTCGAGAATCTGCGGCCGACGTGGGTTCGTTTCGAAGAGCGCTGTCCCAACGGGCTTCGGAACGTCGGGAATGAGTTTAATGACGGAACGGTACTTACACTGGAACTTCTGCTGGACACAGTGGTTTCTCTAGGGGAAAGGATCGAGAGAAAGAGGTCGAGCCGTGCTCGTCGTGACATTTATGCCTTAACTCCGTGGTGCGGTGCGGTGCGCTACGGAAGTTCCTGTGGCGTTTACCCGGTTTGACCATATTTGACATCCGGTTGCCGCCAACCACATTTAGTAACAGTCCTGTCGTTGTACAGGTCTGTTACAAATTTTACGAATTCAAACAATTTTATAAAGTTTAAGATACTTTTTTCTGTAATAATAATGTAAGTTCTGCAATTTATTAATGTAAGTACAATTTCTTATTGATGTTTCATGTCAGTTTAAATAAAAGCTATGCTGCTGGTATTAGGATAATCCAAACTACACCAATAAAAGATAATTGTTATATGTTTAATATATGTTTACTACATATTGCCATTTTTTGGCATCGTGTTCGCATGTTGAAACATTGTCGGATTAATTCTTGAGTATATCCTAACAATTTCAGAGTTACAGAAGGCCTTTTCAGGTGTTCTGATAAAAATTAATCTTAATTGAATACATGTTCGTTTGAAATACACTTCATAGACTTCAAAGTGATATTACTTAACTAAATGATGTCACGAAATGATAAAACAAAGAAAAGGTTGAATATACATATATTTATGCACACTAAATGCACGGTAATGATGTACCTTATTTTATTCTATACCAGCAGCATACTTACCATTTGAAGTGCGATAAAGTGACAATAAAAAATTGTACGTCATGTGTTAATGTATGTCGTCCATTCAATATAATTTTCCTGTATGGAAAGAGAGGAAATATTGTGTAGTCTCCTAATAATTAGATATTCCGATTTATAGCTATATTTGTGTTTGTTATATGCAGCTTACTTGAAAGAGTCTCGTCCATTGGCACTTTCAAGGAAAAGAGATGCATGGCTGTTAATTGGAGCAGCTAGTGCAGGTTTCATTCTTTTAATTATCCTGCTTGTGGGATTAATCTGCACGGCGAAAAGAAAAAGGTCACATAGTGCAGTAGCTGCACCGCCGAATCGTAGTATTTTAAGGAAAAAGCCAGACCAGATATTAACGACTGGTGGCCGTGATAATGGTGTTTTTTCATCATCAGAAATAGAAGTGAAGGTACGTTTCTTAATTAAGGTATTAAAATTTAACTAAGGTAAATTTGTATATTTATTATTGTATTCACCTATCACTGTAAAATTAAAAAAACTATATACTTGTGCTCAACTCTCGAAAGTTCATACTGGATGCACCTAGTGAAGTGACTCCACGGACGTTCTTAAAAAGGAGAATATCTATTTTCATACTGGGCCATACAACTTGGAGTTTTTGTGAAGTTAGAAAAATTGGTTTGCTACACCATATAAAAAAAGATATTTTAAAAATTACAATTGGTAGGAATTGCAGAGAACATACTAAAAGATATTTTTTACAACTTTTTCAGGTGGGCTTACAATAAAAATTTAAAAAGTACATTTTCCAGACTGTATCACTTACACATATCCTAAAAGTTTCATCAATATCGGTTAACGATATAATAAGCTACAAACGTTTAAAGACTTTTCATAATTTTCGGCCTCTGACCGTAATAAATGTGAAGATTTGTACATATTATAACGGCTATCGTTTTTTTCCATATCAACTGATTCCTATGAAATTTTCCTATATAATATATTTGACACAGTTCTATATAATGCATTTTTTAAGTTTTCAATATAAGCCCACATTAAAAAGTTGTAAAATACAACCTTTAGTAGTTTCTTTGCAATTTCGACCAATTGCAATTATTCAACAAACTTGTTTTCACATCATGTAGTAAACTAATTGTTCTAACTTTTCAAAAAAATTCAAGTCGTATAGGCTAATATTACAAAAGTTATTGTTGTTGTAAGAGTGTCTGAATATTAATGTTAGTTGCTGTACATATTTCTTATTTTCTTTATTATTGTATGCGTCAAATCTTGTAATTGGATTTTAAACCACTTCCCGATGAGTTAGGGCGTTATTACACGAGGATACTAGTGGCGCAACTTGGTTGCGCCACCAGTGGCTCAGCACATTTAATGAATCGGTAAGGCCGTTATTACACGAGGACACTAGTGGCTCAGCACATTTAATGAATCGGTAACTGGTGCTAACACCAGTATGTTGCCTGTTGCCGGCCACCTGATCGGCAACAATTTTTGGTAGCACAACCAAGTTGCCTCGTGTAATAGGCTCCATATGATTCAATGCCCCGTGATGTGCTGAGACACTAGTGGCGCAACTTGGTTACAGGCATACTGGCAACAGGCAACAGCTGGGCAACATACTGGTGTTGGGCCATTATTACACGAGGACACTAGTGGCGCAACTTGGTTGCGCCACCAGTGTCTCAGCACATCACGGGGCATTGAATCATATGGAGCCTATTACACGAGGCAACTTGGTTGTGCTACCAAAAATTGTTGCCGATCTGGTGGCCGGCAACAGTTATTGTCTACTACGTGGGAGAGCTTAGGGGGGGGGGCCGAGGCCGGCTCTAGACTAGACCGAAGTCGCTTATCGCGTCTTATACTAGACGATGTTGAGTCTAGCTTTGAAACAGCTGCCAAGGGAAGTCCGAGATGTTGTGGATTAGGACTTGGAAAAACCCCTCCTTCACCACTTAAGGATCATCAGGAGGGTGGCCGGCAACAGGCAACAGCCGGGCAACATACTGGTGTTAGCACCAGTTACCGATTCATTAAATGTGCTGAGCCACTGGTGGCGCAACTTGGTTGCGCCACTAGTGTCCTCGTGTAATAACGGCCTTAGAGACTTGAAACTTTCAACATAGCTCAGAACTGAATGATAATGCAATATTAAAAAATAAATTATAAAAAAGAGTGTGCGTCTATCAATATTAAAAAATAAATTATAAAAAAGAGTTTGCGTTCGTGTGTGGCGTGTGCGCAGTAGAACTAGTAGAAGTAAGAGAGGGGGGCCCAGCCGGAGGGGAAAGTTTCTCGAGGTTCCTCCGTTTGGCACAGAGTGGCCAGACGAGTCCGACCTTGGAACTCTCGAGGGGAATACAGTACCCCTTCTCTGATGACCAACAATATGCGCAAACACGACGGGGTTCGAGTAAGGCGCATGGGAGACACGTTGCGCAAGCGCGACGGGAATCAAGTGGCGCGAATGGCGACGCGTGGCGCTTGCGCATATTGCTGGTCATCGGAGAAGGGGTACTGTATTCCTCTCGCGAGTTCCAAGGTCGGACTCGTCTGGCCACTCTGGTTTGGCATCACTGACAGTGGCCTGGTCGAAACGGAGCCGGCGCACAGTGCGGCATGTAAATGGACATTCGAGACAAAAATCATAACTTCTAAACTAATCAATTGTTGACATAAGTACCTTAATAACTTTTTAAACGGAATACAAAGATGCATCGATTAATGCACCAACAATATAAGGTTCCGTTAGTAAAAAAGTTTATTTTAATTGCTTTTTTTAGTGAAGAGCTTTTTATGATTAGTTGTTATTGCAATTTGTTGTCAACTTTTGTTCGAAATAATTTTTAGTTACACAGTTAAATTTAATTATATCTACTATAAGGCATAATTATTTGACAATACACAACACCGTATTTTTTACTAGTATTAAGTAATGGTTAATACAAATTGCTAGATAAATCCAGATATAAACTAAACGACATATTATTCAGGAACCATAGTACTTGTAATACAAATATAATATGTATATGTAAATAAAAAACTTAATTACATAAACAAAAAATATTAAAAAATTAAATTATTTGCTATTCTTAATATAAATATAAATAATATATAGATATAAATAAAAAGTTTAAGTACATAAATGAAAACTATTCAAAAATTAAATTATTCCTTACAGTTTTTGTCTAACTTTTGATCATTTCTGGGAATAAGTGTGTTCGGACATTCAAGCTTCAACCAAGTCGCGATTATAAATGCATTTCTCTAACAAAAATTAAATAACATCTAGTCTTGCAATTTATCGCAGAAAAAATTATGTAGCAATATACTACAACATCTTGTTGATACAGAACAGCCAAATTATAAGATGTTTTGAACCGTTCCTTTGCAAATTGCATTTTAAGGAAAAAATGCAATTCCTAAATTGCCAGTTAAAATTATGTATATCTCTGGTCAAAGTCTCCACACCTAAGTTGTAACAAACAGTTTAAAACAAAAACGAACCTAGAAGAGCCATTAGGGCAGGAGTAATCTAACTTTTTAGTATTTATACTACAATAAACTCTTGGCTGTTACTGATCCCTTATTGATTTTCTTGAATACTACTTTTTACGTACATATTCCTTACTTACTAAATAATGATTTTGTTGGATAATTAGATTAGAATCGAACCATAATTATTTTGATTTTTGTCCATTGCATGCCGCACTGTGCGGCGTCTTTACTGGGTAGTCATATAGTTAGGTTTAGGTATATTTTATATACATATAGAGGGTGAGGCAATAATTATTAGCATCTCAGATATATTTGAAACTACACTCCTGAAAAATATTAAGGGATCAGTTCTGCAAACCCGAAAAGTTGCTACAGCTTTACATAATCATAACTCCGGTAAAAATTGCTGTATCGATATCATTAAGCAATGGTTTCAAAGCGTGGCACCTCTAGTTTCAGGTTCTCTGTTTCAAATTTTTGCTATGTTTATTTTTACAAAGTTATAGCGAGATGAAGACAACATTGTCGCTTTGATGACGCTGATGGGGATGATGATAATAATTTATTATTATTGGTTCACAGTGGTTCAGCGGGTGTAACACGCTTAGTATGATAAATTGAACCTTTCACTATTGTAAATTGAAACTTTAATACACGTTTGATAATCTGTTAGAATCCACTGGACTGATTGAGGAAATCGTTAAGATTTGTAAGTCGACTGAACTGACTGGTTAGGTGTCGTCCCTTTTATAGTTTTGTCTATCCTTTGTTCCAAGGCAAATCCTTGTGGAAATGGTTCGATTTTCACCTCGTAATGGTTTTGTTATCATAATTGTTGTTTGCAGTTTTGGTCGTTGAATTGTTCTTGCATCCTGCTCTCTTCCGACTGGGTGCTCCGCTTCTCACGTTCTTCCAGAGTGTTCTCACCCGTCTATATTTCATCTCTACTGCGTTCTTAGTCTTCTCAGTGTCTAATTTCGTTTAGGTGGTTTTCTTATAATTTTGTGCTACACGTATTCTTGCCAGATATTGATCCATGAAAATTACATAACAAATATTTGTTGCATCATAATAATCTGAAGAGATATTTAGGTGTTCTTACTTAAACGGACCTCCCTGCATACACATAAGCCTATAACAATAAATTACAATAAGTAAAAAACCACTTATTCAGCTGAATTGCTAGTTCTTATGGAGTATGAGAAACTTTGTTCACAATCTATCACTTTTGTTATTTTTTTGCAGACTGAAGGTAGTAGTCAGAGTCATACTCCTGGAAGTATGCGAAGGACTATGATTACTCCTGAACCCACTGACACCTTTGATTTAGGAATTCACAAAGTTTCTAGCGATATCGAAGAAGAACAGAAGAGAAGGGCTCATGATTCAAATACAAATACTTTTGAAGACCATTCTTCAAAACAAACAAGGTACACAAGTTTTTCAAACTGATAAA
This sequence comes from Lasioglossum villosulum, assembly GCA_963971365.1. Taxonomy (NCBI): domain Eukaryota; kingdom Metazoa; phylum Arthropoda; class Insecta; order Hymenoptera; family Halictidae; genus Lasioglossum; species Lasioglossum villosulum. The sequence continues at coordinate 16,325,327 of OZ020504.1, forward strand.
CAAATTATTATTTAGTAACGTTCTTAATAAGGGATCTATATTTAAAAATTTAAGAACAGATTTAACACTTTCATGTCACACGTACAAAATAAGCTATGTTTTTAGATGGTACTTTTAAAATTAACGTTGTACTGACTTGATAAATATTGTGTGTAAACAGCAGCATACCAAGACCACCCTTGTATCGCTATAAATAGTGCAAATATAAAAAATTTACATGCTATTATATTGTTTGCAAAACAGCAGCACAATGTTCTCCTTCTTCATTTATTTTATATAAAAAACTGTTATTATATTATTTAGTTGTTATATATACATATATACATATATATATATATATTTGTGAACATTTTATATATTACATATGACAACAAATTTGAAGTTGTAACTCAATTTAATGGATTCTTTCGTAGACTGACATATGGAAGAGTAGTAAGGACAAATGCAGTGGATATGCCTAAAACATCAGATTCTATGGATGTCATAGTTGATCATTTAGAAGCATTAGAATCTCTGGAAACCAATTACACGAGACATGAAGAAGAAGAAGAAGAAGAAGAAGAAGAAGCTACTGCCTCACCCCATTCTTATCTATCTATGCCAAATTGTAAACAATTTCCCAACATGAAAAGTGTTGAACCTCTTTCTAGGGTATTAGAGCCAGTTATGGTATGTAGCAATTCGTTTTTTCTGTAAAATTAAGAAAGTATCACATATATACATTATAAAGGGTGGGGCACTAATTATTGCCACATACTCTGAAAGTATGATAGTAGTTTTCGACATGAAAGTTGCACGGGACTACAGGGGGCGTAGTGTGGTGTTAGTCTTTTGTTTTTGGTGGAGTTGCTTCAGAGATGTGAAGGTCATCTTTGTTTTTTTTTTAATAGAATGCTATGTTTTGGTACCTGTTTTCTGATAGCGGCTATTGAGATTAATCCACCGAAATGCAAAATTCAGGTCTTTAAAGAAGGTGTTCAAAGTAATTGCTACTGGTATCAATGCCATGTAAAGCTAAAACCTTTACACGAGTATATGAGATACCCGGGTACTTATGAGACATTCGACTACCAGGGAATCTCATGAGATAGTCGGTTACCTGAGTACTGGTTCCAAGAAATTAATGTTTTGCAAGAATGTGTAAAAACAAAACCTTGATTATAATATTAAACTAGCTGGTTATTGTTGCTCGCTCGCTTCGCGAGCTTCGCGGGTGGGGGTGTTGTAGCTCGCTTTGTGAGTTCGCGAGAGGGTTAGTAGTACGGATGTTATTTGGTGTGTGACTCTCCACGAGCCACACAAAGAACTTCCCGATTCGTTAGTTGCAGTATATTATTATCATTATTTAGTGTACGTTTTAAGAAGATTATACGTTCTCAGGGAAGTTCAATAGTTTTCTACTTATCAAAATGTTTGCTGTATGGCGTCGCATTAAACCAACATCGTATGCTCGTTGCTCGCATGCTCCATTAACCATTTTTTTATATTAACTTTCAATTTCATCTCACTGAATAATTCGTATTGAACTGCTTGTTTTTTATATTAATTATCAATTTAATCTCAATTAATAATTCGTTTTGACTGATTGTTTTTTAAAAGATTGTAATATACATTTTTTTTGGTACTTCCGATATTCTTTGAAAATGTATTCTCGACAGAAGAGACGATTAACTCACTCTTGCATTGGGATAATTTTCGATTATTGTAAGCGGTAACATTTGCATTAGTTGCATAATTTACAAAAAAAAAATTTTTTTTAATTTTTTTTTAATTATAAAAAAATTTTTTTTTAAATAAAAAAAAATTATATATAATTGTTACGTTTGTTTCTGCGGTGGAAAATTTCCGTCCTCTCGTATAATTTGCATTGTTGAATGAACTTCTTTCGAAAAAAACTAAAAAAACTAAAAAACTACTTGACCAATATGTACCAAAATCTAATCAGCTCTAAGTTTCAGCGGGGCGCATCGATTGCATCATTCATTATTCTGATCGCATTGTTATTTTTTCAGAAAATGTTAACGAAAAATTTGATACCATACAAACGGACATACGCACACACACACACACACACACACACACACACACACACACATACAAACATTTTGATAAAAATAGTCTAAAATGACTCCAATGATCATGAAACGTGAAGATCTGCTAAAAAATCGATTTTCGATTTTCGGGGTAATTACAATAACTTCCCTATGAATCGGGAAGTTAATAAATATTACGTTAATTTTAAAGTGTGCTATCTTTTTGTTCCGGAGTGTATGTAGAAACAAGTTATCAAAATTTATTTGTTTAAACAATTATTATAACAATACATAATTATTGAACTAATAATTCAAATGAATATAGAAACAAGTTATCAAAATTTATTTGTTTAAACAATTATTATAACAATACATAATTATTGAACTAATAATTCAAACGAATATAGAAACAAGTTATCAAAATTTATTTGTTTAAATAATTATTATAACAATACATAATAATTGAACTAATAATTCAAATGAATATAGAAACAAGTTATAAAAATTTATTTGTTTAAACAATTATTATAACAATACATAATTATTGAACTAAAAATTCAAATGAATATAGAAACAAGTTATCAAAATTTATTTGTTTAAACAATTATTATAACAATACATAATTATTGAACTAATAATTCAAACGAATATAGAAACAAGTTATCAAAATTTATTTGTTTAAACAATTATTATAACAATACATAATTATTGAACTAATAATTCAAATAATGAATATACAAACAAATTATAAAAACTTGTTTAAACTGACAATATCAATAAATAACTATTTAAATAATAAATATACATATAAAGCCAAACAGAATACAAAATACAGAATGACAGAACCGAAATCCCGAACCGAGAAATAACAGTTATAGAATCGAAATATGCCAGATATAAGCCAGAATCGATATTCTATTTAGTAACAGTTATAACATTATTTCGGTTCTTAATAACTGTTTCGAGAACTGGAACCGATCCATAACGGTTTTCTTTTCCTGGAACAAAGTACTCGGGTAACCGACTATCTCATGAGATAGCCGGGTATTTTTGCTTTACCCTTTGTCTCATATCTTACTCGAGTACCCAGGTATGTCGTAAGTCAGAGCTCTAATATTGTCCGCACGGCGAGAGTTGGCACAGAATCGCGTCAGTGGGGTGCAGGGGGAACGGCGAGTCCCACTCTTAACGCACAGGGAGTACCACGTGGTACCTACAAGTTCTCGTGCCAACTCTCGCCGTGCGGACTATACCATGCTGCAATCTCCTTATCACGGATTGAGCAGTATTTTCTATCACTTATCGAATCACATGCTGTAACAATTTATTGTACGAGTGTATTCAATTTTACAGTGTGTAGGATGAGAACGTTACGGATATCTTTCAGATAAATCTCCGACTCTCACTGAATTTTGCTAACATTCTTCGTAAATGAGGAGCATATTGGTTTATTCTTCGAAATAATAAATTGTTTACAATCGCTTGATTCGATGATACTAGTCTTACCATTCTTATTAAACTATCATACTTTTTGGAGTTATTGTAAGTGGCAATAGTTAGTGCCTCGCCCTGTATACAGGAACGTTTGTGTTTAAATAAACTTTCTTTTGTAGGTTAGACACTTGGATCTAGATTCTCCTGAATTAGAGAGACGAGACAATCATGACATTGATTCATATAGAAGTAGTAGAATCAATGACAAATTTTTTGCAAGAACTTCGAGTGCTATGAAAGATCCTGGAGTAGTTGGTCCTATAGTTTGGAATCTTCGAAAACAGGCACTATCTGCAGAAGGTATACAACATTTAATCTCTTTGTTTTACATGCAATAGTAATATTAACAATTTTATTTACACACAGCCAGTAAGTATACTGTATGTTTTCTTAAAATGTCAAAGATTCTAAAGAGTTATTAAATTTTATAAATCTTTTAGAAGGATGTTATTAAAAATACAGTAAACTATTGTAGTAGTATGATAAATAAATTTTTAGATAAATTGATAGATAAATTATTAATTATGCTTCTCACATGCAGAGTAAATATAGGCCAAATTATATCGTGTTTGGTCTTGTTTTAATCAAAATAATGCCAGAAACAGACCAATAAAAGTCTCATAAAAAAATAATGAAAAATAAAACATTTTGAATTGACATTACTTTGTGAGAACACGTGGGCCTTTAAACTGTGCCGGTGACGGCGACACGCTGCGTGTAACCGTCGCCGACACCGTTGCTCTATTGTAGTCTCGCTCGGCGCGATCAGAGCGGTAGACTCAGCCGTAAATCAGAAAAGCAAGCCTAGATTGCGATTCTTGTCTGCTCCAGGAACAGCCCCTTGGACGAGAATCAAGGGATTACTGTACTTACATAAATACACCCAGATTTGAAACATAATTTCACTTGAATTTATAAGCTTATTACAATTATTACAGTTACACGAGTCTTGCCAAATATTGAAATACAAATTATGTTGCTTTTAGGCAATGGCACATCAGAAACTGATGAAATAACATGTACATCAGCTGGCCCTGTCGGTCGAGCTAAGAAAAGACTCCATGAGTTGCTAGAGGATTCGTTTAGTCTGTTTGGAAGTAGAGAGCAGAATTCAGAAATGCAAACATCTACGACGCAACCGAATTCAGCAGTATATGTTCCCGATGTTCTCCCAGTATTTTCAAAGACTAGAGGAAGATGTATCCACATTAGGTAGTATTAATTTCACGTAACTCATATGTGAACATGTCGTATTTATATTTTCAGTAATTTTGTTACTTTTTGTTGTTAACTGCATTACCCAGTCCTGGATCTTCTCCAACAATGGAAACGGAGGTAAAACGTCATACGTCATTACCTCAAAATAATATTGAAGAAAATATTCCAGAAAATGGACATTCGGGATCAGTTAAATCTCATAGTGGGTGGAGCACTAGACCATTAAGTGCTGGTCCATTTCATAGACCACATGTACCAGATATAGATACCAAACGTATTCTTTTACATTGTCAACTTCCACCTGAAGATCCAGCAGTTCCACTAATTGCGTCAATCAAAAAAGAGCTTGAAAAATTTTCTTCTTAATATGATGAAGAAGTCTGAAATGAAAAAGATCCTAATGACATTAAGATTATTAACCCAGTCAGCATAACCAGCAAACTAGCCCAGCCTGGCGAGCCCCTGATGTGCATTTTACTGGCAGCACGACGGTCGGAGCTGCTCGAGCCCAGTTCCAGTACTACAGTATATACAGGGTGTCCCAGCTAACTTGACCACCTTGAATATTTCGCTTACTTTTAGTAATAGACAAGAACGTTATAGGACGAAATTAACGGAACCGAAGGGGCACGATATGAATTGGGAAAACTTTTTTCAACGTCATTTTTTCTAGATATCAAGGTCATCAATTTTTGAAGTGAAACTTCTTTGCTGAGGGTAAGAAGTTTCTGATAGAACGGAAGTCGATGTTGCGGAAGTTGAAAGTCGAGCGCGAAAATTTAAACTGCGAATAAACGGAAAAAAATAATTACTTACCCCTACGGGATTCGAACCCCGGTCCACCGATTGGTAGTCCAACTTCTGAGGCCGCGCTCCCAGTGGATCCGTTTTCGTCCGGTTTGGTCGACGTCCGACGTTGTGTCTCTTTTCTGAACGCTTGAATAAAGAGACAGATGCGTCGGACGTCGGCCGAATCGGACGAAAACGGATCCACTGTGCGCGTACCCGCTCGGACAATCAACGATCTTAGAATGAAAGCGAACATTTCGATATATATCGCAACGAATAAAATTCTCGGTAGTAGGATCAAACGTGTCGACATGGGGTACAAAAGTGAGAGAGAAAGCATTAGCCTGCATCTATAGCACTTCGTATACCGGCCGCGCAGTACATTTGAATTGATATTTTCAATATTTCATTATTGAAATGTTTTGAAGTGTTTTATAAATATATTAGATATATATTTAAAAAACAAGAGGTATGTATATAAATTACAAAATTAGATTTAAAATAAAAAAATATTAATTAAGGTTAATATTATCCTATTACGTTTTTTCTATTACTAAAACTAAGCGAGAAATTCGAGGTGGTAAAGTTAGCTGGGATACCCTGTATATATGTTGTGCTCCGGGTCCCGGAGCTGGGCGAAAACCGGAGAGGTAAGTAGCAACCCTGGTCGCAGACCACAAAAATAAAATTGGTTCTGTTCCATACTAAAGTTGATGTAGATTCTGTTCCATTCTACAGTTTATGTAGAAAAAGATGGGGATACTTGGCGTGGGCGTGAGCTCTCTCCTTTCCTCTCCAGTATGAATTTGGTATGGAATTGCGCTTCCAAACTTTGCACTCGAATACCGAGCCTAATGCGGAAACAGATGGGTCGGAATTTGTCGACAAGTTTTGGTGACAAACTCGTAGCAAATTGCTTACTGGACAATAATATATATAGCTCACAAAGTACTATCTGGATTTCATAGTACCAGAATGATTATTTGTGCAAAAAATAATATAACAAATCTTGATTAGAAATTTCATTTTAGACTCCCAACAATATGTCATGAATATATTGGTTTATTATTTATATGTATATTGGTATTTTGTTATTTTGAAAAAAGTTAAAGATTATTGTTACTTATATGTACCGTTGTTTAAAATTATACAATTAATAAAACTTAAATTGTGAATTTATCTATTGATTTGATATTCTGAGAAGTTCCTTGACTACTTTGGTTGTAAATATACTATGACCATTGCACAATAGAGATCTAAAAAACTCTGAAGTTGATTTTGGTTTATTATAGTAAACTTATTATAATATAATAATAAAATTATTTCCTGTAGCTATGAATAATTTTTATTAATTATTTGCGTGTATCGTATACAGAAACTTCCAATTGTAATATTCTATGATATTTTTGATACCTCAACAAATCGATCATTATTACAAAAATCTTTATATGTATGTTCGTACTGAAGATGAAGAGTCGAGTATTTGTCAATGAAAAATTTTATATATTCAGGATGACTAGAATCTACCTCCAGAAGTAAACGTCCTCCAGGTTTTAAAACTGCGGCAGCATATTTCAGTAAGGGCTTAACAACTTTTAAGCCATCTTCTCCTCCATCAATTGCCATTAAATCTTCATAACTAGAATATGTTACAAATAAAACAGTTTTCTAACATCTAAACGATCTTGTAACAAATTAATATTAAAGTATATATACATTTTTATTTCTGGAGATAATTTTGAAATCTGTTTTGTAGGTATATACGGAGGATTGCTAACTATGATGTCAAAACTTTTTGAATTTAGATCAAGATCTTTAGATCCATTTAATATATCTGCAAGTTGTATCCTTCCATTATCTTCAAGAGTGGCATGCACAATTAAAACCTGATTTTCTAAACCTAGTTGGTTTCGATTTTGCATGGATAGTTCACAAGCTTGTTGATTTGCATCTACAGCGACACATCTCACCTAAAAAGGAACATCATTACAACCTGGATGAATATATTCCTGTAATTTTCTATTGTTCACAAACCATTTGTGATATCTTATAAATTTATGTGAAATGTATGTATATAAATAATCATAATTAAGAATAATTACTGTTCTATTAGCATGTGCTATTGCAAGGGATATTGCACCTGAACCACATCCAAGTTCTAAAACTGTCTGTTCTGTCTTTTGCAAAGAATCTATTCTCTTTAGTACAAAATCTACTAGAACCTCAGTCTCTGGCCGAGGAATGAAAATCGGTGGAATTAATTTTAGAGTAATATCACGAAAATCCCATTCCCCTATTATATATTGAATAGGCATTCTGTAAAAACAAGATTTTTACAGTTTTTAGGTACAGACAAAATGTACCTAGACTATAGGTATGTGTCTTGGTTTTACCTACATAACCGGCATTCACACATAGACGCCAGCTTCTCATATTGGTCTGGCCTAAGCTTCTCATTTTTTATGTTTACGAGATCTATTACCTGAAAATAAATATATCTAAAAGTTTTGGTATTATATTCAGCTTTATGCAAAATAAAAATGTTGAGTAGTGATTGTGGGCAGCAAGAGTTAACCCTTTGCACTCAGTTATTTTTCAATTTTATTGTCAACAACACCCTACTATTTTAAGTGTTTTATTTTAACTTTACTGCAAAGGACAATTCCTTGACTGCTACTTATTTTAAACAATTTTGTTTACTAATTGTAATTACTTCTAATTACTTATATAATTACTACTAATTATAATTTATATTTGCTTTTACCTAAAAAATAAGAAATTAAATAAATAAAGCAAGAACCAAATACACGTGTTATTTGTAAACTATACTATTATATAAATGTCACAAACTGTACTTCACGGTAGAAAAAATGAGATAGTAACCATATTCTCTATTCTACGATTAGAATAACATTCATATATTTCCTACATTTATTTTTTATAATTAAAAAAGAATGGTGACTATATAATTGACTAATAAAACTGTATTCTTTGAGATTTAATCACTGAATTTTCAAATCAAGCACTAATTTATGCAACCATCTGATAAAAACCTGTTTCATATACATTTTTCTTTCTCTGATGTCATGTCACACTTAACAAAGGAGTGCAAAGGGTTGAATACAAATTCATTTCATCTCCTAATAGTTCTTTACACCTGAAAATAACATAACACTGTTTTTAGATTTTTCTAATTTTGCATTGTTTTACATTTCACCTAGCCAATTTCTTCATAATAGTGCATAAAAATTCGCAGTCTACTTATAACAATTCACTTTAATGCAACGAGATGAAATAATATTATCATAATAGTTACTTGAAACCATTATTTATTGAATACAATATTTATAATAATATGTCATGTATAGTATATCATATATTTCATTCCACTTCTATGTTATTGTCTAGCAATTCTCAATGCAGTGTTCTATTAACCATTTCATAGAGCGAGAAGAATGTTGAAAAAGTAACAAATTTATAAATAAACTATTATTGGATTAGATACCACTATCTTGACAAACATATAGATTTCTGCGTTTTGTACCTTGTTAGTGCCTATGACATTCGCAACGATGTGTTCGATCGATTCAACTGGTTCTGGAATACCTTCGTTACCGAACCGGTGGCTCCATTGTTCGATAATCTCACCGATGGTAGAGCACTGTGCATTTACAGTAGACAGACGTCGTGACCATTGACGAAACGTGATTCTTTTAGTACAATGAGAACGTGCTGTACTATTCAACGTGTTGACGAAGATACGAGCACTCGGAATACATCGATACAACATTGTGACAACGTTCATGAAAAACAGCTCATTGTCAACACCAGATGAAATTTACAGTAGTACATAGATTGTATTATTATACCTATGACATGGTTACAGGCTGTAACTTACAGCAGAAATTCTTCGTTAGACCCTTTGCTGGTATTTCTTTGCTCGATCAATTCTATTGCGTGCTGCCAGCTGTTGGAAGGTACGCTTATGATTACAATTCGTTCCAGCAAGATGTCGACCGAGCTGGAAAAAAGTGAAGATCAGATAAAAATTTGACTTATCGATTCGATATAAATTACATTCATTTATGTTTTAAGAAAGAGAACATAGCTACAGGTGTAGATAGATTAAACTTCCAAAATAAATTAGCGCGCGAACTCGCTACTTTCCAATGCAAGACTAAAATCAGTTGTATAATCGATAGTATGCGAATAAATCGTATTCAATCGTATTAAGTAATCCGTTGAATCGGTAACGCGCAATAGATTTGAATAAAAATGTTTGTTGCCCATTCAAGTTCATAACATATGATCGATTTGTGGCGCTTGCGCAGTAACGTGTCGCGGAAAGAAGGGTGCGGGCCTTACAATACAGATACAGGTCGTGAGCCGTGAGCCATGATTCAGTTTAGGACGCCAGCAGTCGCCACTGGTTCTACTTGTAACTTACGACGAGTCGTCTACCATGACAGTTATCAGTGTGACACGAGTGCGACGTTGAATTTTTATCAACTATATAACGATAAGGAAAACGATTCGATGGGCTAAGCTAAACGTACGCCCTCGAACATTGATCTGTGCTTGCTTTACAGCTGAACGATGGTATTCGTGTTTCGTTCTAGCTAATAGCGTGATGCACTAGAGTAGTCGTTTGCGTTCTAAACACGCGTTTTCGTTCTGGTGAATGGCGGGTGGCGATGTGGTGACGGTTCTGTGACGTGTGTATCGTGTCTCGTGTCTCGTGTCTCCTGTTGTGCTGGCTGTCAGTTATCTCGTGTATTTGGGACCGCGTTGCGTCTTCCGTCATACCTACATTCGATCAGCCGTGATTAGAATTCAACGATTTATTCAACTCCGACCGTACAGTACATCGACTTGTCACGTTGTTGCGGCGCGGTGCGGTACGGTGCGGTCTATCAAATGATTTCTTAGAGTACATGTCAGTTGTTTACAAGCGGAACTGTTTAGTCGAACGGAGCAACGGGAGTATAAGGTGTGGTGGAATGTGACATGTAGATGATCTATGCTGGGTGTTACACGTTCTATCATCTTTCTTACTACTTTCTCATTCCCTATTTTTTCTTGTTGTTCAGACACGCGGATTGTTACATCTTCTTTCGACTATTTATATACGAATTAGGATCCCGAAACAGAAGTTTGATAAATATGTACAGCTATAAACATATGAATTTATGCTTTCGGACAGCTAAAGTAAAGAAACAACAATCGCATTACATTTAATTCTAGATGTGATTATACCGAATAGATATTCATTTGCATTTTTGTTTTACAATATATATGCCACCGAATGAGTAGATCATGAATGAATACATAAGTCCATACCCGTAGGTTTACTTTGACTGGAATCGAATGCTGGAAACGACCCAGCATAAAAAAAACACTTTCCTCGAATAGGCTCACGCCCCTGTGGGCGTTACATCTTGTACCGATAATTTCACATTCATTGAAAATTCGTTTTTATCGAATATTCTGTAGTATAGTATATGGTCACAGCATGTTTACTGCCAAATCAAGTGATAATTAGACATAGATATGTGTATTTGTGCATTTTCTATAAGTTTTTAATAATAAGTGTAATTTTATTTTCTTTGTAAAATAGCAGAACATGAAAAGCAATGTATTATTGTTTACTCAATATTCAATCACAACAGGGAAGTTCTTATTATCAGTTTCTGTTCATTTAGCTCAGCGTGTGTCATAAGAGACAACTATACATGTATGCATATGCACACATTGCACACATCCACAGAGCCACATGTCACATGCCTTTTACTCCCGCATTTTCTATAATACTAATACTATAGAAACCTTACATAGAGATGATGTGTTCAGTTGTTTAGTTCAGCACGGAATGCAGTGTTATCTACACGGTTGGTTCGATGGACACTGTCGCGTTATGTGCGTGGGGTCGACTGAAATACGCGTGTGCGTGTAAAAGTGTGCATTCGATCGAGCAATTTAGAGAGGAGATATCGCGTAGTATCTCTTTCTCGCATCCAGCTCGAGATCTGTATCGTGAGTCAGAAGATGTTTAACTTTATGAAGAAAGCCACGGAGAAGGACGACAAGGAGAAGAGGAAGCGTGAAAAAAAGGAACGGAAGGATGTCAAGAAACGTGATCGAAGTAGCATGTCCGCGGAAGAGTTACTGCGCTTAGATGAAGTACGTACTTTCATTTTTCTTTGTTTCATGTAATGTCATGCCATTCGTTAATACTTGCTGTCGAAATACAAGTATGTTTAATTATTTCCCCCGTATACATCTGTTATTATTAGACTACGGATCTTTATGCATTTATAGCAAAATTGAGAAGATGAAGATTGAAGTCAATAAGGTGTCAATATGGTTTCTCCTCTATTAAAATCAGTATGCGAAGAAATAACATCCAATTTGGTTTCTATTTTTTGCGATCAAGTGGTGCAATCAATATTTCTTGCAAGGATTCGCAGTCTAGTTATTATAAGTACTGTGTGGTTATCAATAACTAATTAGTATCCTATTTGTAGATAGCTTCTGACTTATTTATGTAGTGTTTCTTGTAACAGCGCTATCTTTAAATTATCGACAATATTTTTACTGACATTGAGTTCGTAGAAAATGTTTACTTACTGAGATTGTCTTTTGATTTATAACGACATTGAAAGACTGAATTAGTTGTCGGTGCTTTTGATTTGTGATATAGGTAAGTAAACATTGTCGGTGAAATCATGCTCGTACTGCGTGTGTATTAGGGCTGTTACTTTTCGAAGCTTTGGAGGATTCAAAAGAATGAAGGGAATTTTGAAGTTTCAAAGTCTTTGAAGTCTTCCAAGTGCTCGAAATTTCTAAGTCCTCAAAACGTATGAAGTTGTAAGTTCTGAATTTCATATCATGTCACGATTTTTGATAAATAGAAATATTAACTGTCAGTCACCGATAACTAACTCTGAAAATTTCGTAATTAAATTAAATTTTAAAAATTGCATTCCATTAATAAATTTCGGGATTGTATTACGAATTTACTTAAAAAATAATATTTTGCAAACAATCTTGACAATACAAGTAAAAACTATTTTCAAAATTTATTTGAATTTATTTTCCTAATTGGTTTTGAACAGCTGTTGTCCAAAATTATCGTGCGACATAGTGTAATAGGAGAAATGTGGGAGTATCTAATCACTTTTTACACCCATTGTAATTGTATCAAATTTCGAAGTTTAAAGCTTCGAAACTCCGTTTTATTATCTCCTAATAATTTTTTGAAATCAAAGTTTCAAAGACTTCGGGTCTTCGAAGTTTCTAAAATCGAAACTTCGAAATCTTCGACCTTCGAAGGAAAGTTACACCCCTAGTGTGTATGCGCGCGCGCGCGTACATTGAGGTGGACCTTAGATGTTCCTTGTGAAATTATTTTTGTTAGATTTCTTCACGCCGCTCCCTTAAAGTACATCAGTAGATAAGATAATTCTTGCAATAGATAAGGTTAATCAGATAGAAGGAAGACGTGGCACATTAACGCTAAAGTTGCAATAAATATTTAATTTTATATTAATGGAAATATATGAAGGAGGAAAGACTTTTGATTTGGACCAAACAGCGGATCTTTATGCAAAGTAAAAATTTTCTACCTGAATTGCAACAACCTGGAATGAAATTGAAATTTATTTGTTCTTGTAATATGTTTAATGCCTTCAAAATTGTATAACAGTACATATATTTAAATTCATCTAATTTATTTACTGTTCTAAATTATACTTACTCATTTTTGTCATAAATGTATAAAATCTGCTATATAATTATGACTGAACCTTCTTCTTCTGCAAAAATATTCATGATAATAGACCACAGTGTAATTTTTTAACTTTCCGATTCATAGTTCAATACAAAAATCAATTAATGCTCATATTTTTGTAAATATATATGTATCATTTTATGTAGTTTATTGTGAATGTACCAATTCTTTTAATAGTGTTTTTATATCAATTTAAAAAATAGGGAAATTACGTTCGATATAAATATGTTACATTTAATCAATTTGTTATTCATCTTTTTTTTATAAATTCCCAAGAATATAGGAAAAAGAAGTAGACGGAGAAGTCTGCAACACTTTCTTTAAAGAAAACAAGATTAAATTTTAAGAAAAGTAATTTATCAAACTCTGGACTTACGTCTCGAGAAATTGCAATGGATTGTAGTATTAACGTATCCATTTCAACAGTAAAAAGAGTGATTGAAAGAGCAAGCTACTTAAAACGGATTAAAGCTATAAAACCACCATTAAGGCGGTAGACTTGTTTCTAGGATTGCAAGGGTGCAAGATTTGCGTTCTTATTTCTCGATAATAAAAAAAGGGGTTTTTTCAGTAATTAAAAACGTTAGATAAAAGCTCGATCTAGAGCGCTATCGCCTTCAAAAGTTCTATTTTTTCGTTTACGAGGCGTAATTTGCATTAGTTGACATGTGGCTGTGAAAATAGCTACATATACAGGGTGAGTCCGCAGAAACAGAACGCCTGAATAATGCGGCTGCTATTGGTGTTAGGAAGAGATGCATCAGAAGGAACTTGAACGAGGTCTTTTTTAATACATCAATCGATGCAGCTGGACATTCGTTATAAAAAAGTACTAACCTATGTATGTCGAAAAGTTAGTATATCTCCTGAACTACTAACTTTTCGACATACATAGGTTAGTACTTTTTTACAACGAATGTCCAGCTGCACCGATTGATGTATTAAAAAGTACCTCATTCCATTTGAAAAAATTAAGTTGACCTTCATATGTCCTTTACGCGTCCACCTACATAAAAGCTACTAACATCAGATTAATGCCCTCTCGAAACCATGCAAGTTCCATCGGATGCATCTCTTCCTAACACCAATAGCAGCCGTGTTATTCAGGTGTTCTGTTTCTGCGACTCACCCTGTATATATATAGGGTGTCCCACTGTATCGAGACCGGCAGAATATTTCGGAAAACGGTGTCGTTATCAAAAAAGTATTCCTACAAAAGTTGTTTGATATGACGGGCTAAGTTACGTGGTATTAATTGTTTTGTTGTGGGTGGAGTGGTGGAAGACATTCAAGGTCACCTTGATTTTTTAAAACGGAATAGTATATTTTTTTCTCTAGAAAATAATAGCGGGTAGTGAGACGATTCCAAGGATGTGCTACATGATATTATTCTGATTTTGATGAAGGTAAATTGTTAGCTTGTGTTTACATACTGCTAAGTATTTTTCAAAATTCCCATTATTTACGGAAATAAATGGAAAACTATGATTTTTATGGGTCTTTCATGTTTTCCGCTATGAAAATAACATTTGCACCAATTTCCACTATCATATTCGTAATCAGCACGTCAAAATACGTAAGAGTATTAAAAAAATCGGAGGTATGGGCTTTCCGGAAGTTTATCGAATTTTTTGATGTGATCCTGGATCGTTCCGCGAGAACGATGCCCTCACCATTACACAACCTCCACCGTGCTTGAATGTTCTTACAGTGCAGTTTGGATTAAGATTTTGTTCGTTGTTTAGCTTCTCTAATAAAATGCGATAATGCACTGAGAAGATAGTCGTCATAAACTTTTGTTCGCTACTGTATTGCCTAAGGGTCGATTCATACATCTCCGATATCGGAGTCCGACAAAATATTCTTACCCAGGTTTAAGTGAGACCGTCCACAACCGGAAAACTGAGTCCGATTTTCCTCCGATACTTTTCCTTCGAGTCGAACAGGCCATAACTAACAAATAAAAGGTTTCTATCTCTCCTCAGGTGAACTATCGGTAGCTCTCCTTTACAACATCATGATAATGAGAAACATTCTTACTAGTTGCCTCAAAAATCGGCCGGATATGCATGGATACCGAAAAACGCCGGCCGGATATGTATGAATCGGCCCTAAAACGTCGTTAAGGAACTTTTTGTTGGATAAGCTGTAGTTATTCTTTCCTTTCTTTCCGGCAAAGTGTGTTGTTCATTATAAACGTATTGCTTCAATTTTCCTCGCAACAAAAAAGTCCAACGGTGCGGTATGTGGTCTGGTTAGCGAGATCGCCACAGTATGGTACAGTTCCATTACGCCTAATCAAACAATTTAGAAATTTCCCTTTCAGAATTTGTTCCGCGAGTCTCACAGTGGGCTATTTGGCTCGAAAAGACGGGAAAACTATTTTAACGTTATTTATAGAATCAAAAGTTGATCAAAGTTGATCGTTGAATTTGTCTCAATGTCAGCTATAATATTATGAAATAAAACATTTAAAAATTAAAATGATTTTTATTTTTTGTCGAGAAAAACTTTTTTCCAAGTTTTATACAATACGGAAGTTTGTAGATGTTTAAATACTGTTAAGCTTTTGTGGGAAACATGGTTTCCTTATACTATCGGTAATCCTTGAAAAATTGTGATAATGGACTGGTACTACCGAAAAGCCGGAAAAAATTATTTTTGCGTTTAAATTGTGCTGGAATAATGTAATTTATTATTTTAACTTTTTAATAAGTATATATGTATTTTAAGAAGTTTTCAAATTGTTATGCTATTAATTTTTATTGGGAAAGACGCTCTTTCTCTGCGACTGTTCAAGTTCATTTTTATTTAAGGATGATCTGGAGCTATACAAAAACGCAACAAAATTTTGGAAAATTCGACAAGATATAATTCTTACTAAATTAATGCAATTACCAAAGTTTGAGTTAGATTCACTACACCCGTTTAATATTTATAACAACTTAAAGTTTGCACATTTTAACACGTCTTCTTATGGAGAATTCATAAAATTCCACTTCAAACCATATTTATACGTTGAAAAAACGCAACTAGAAACTCCAGTTTTTTAAAATATATATAGTAAAAATTATGTATTTAATTATGTTCAAAATTTATTACGATTCACTAAACACTTATATATAGTAAAAATTATGTATTTAATTATGTTCAAAATTTATTAGAATTAACTTAACATTTATATATAGTAAAAATTATGTATTTAATTATGTTCAAAATTTATTAGAATTCACTAAACATTTATATATAATAAAAATTATGTATTTAATTATGTTCAAAATTTATTAGGATTCACTAAACACTTATATATAGTAAAAATAATGTATTTAATTATGTTCAAAATTTATTAGAATTCACTAAACATTTATATATAATAAAAATTATGTATTTAATTATGTTCAAAATTTATTAGAATTCACTAAACATTTATATATAGTAAAAATTATGTATTTAATTATGTTCAAAATTTATTGGGATTCACTAAACATTTATATATAGTAAAAATTATGTATTTAATTATGTTCAAAATTTATTACGATTCACTAAACAGTTACAGAGCAAAAAATTATAAACTGTTACAAAACTTCAAATTTATCGTGTTGTCGTCTCACTAGCATGAAAACGCGACAATACTGTAGACTACTGAATATAGCTATTATTCGGAGGATACAATTATTCACAAAATTCATTTACAATTTTTTATAACATGAAGACAATTTGATTAAAAAATTAATATAACATGAAATTCACTAATTAAACGAAAGCTTTTTAAATTAATCTATTTTTTAATGCAAAATATACTCGTGAATGGCTTTCATTGCCAATATATTGATGGATTTCGAATTTCTTGTACTCTTGTCTCCCATTGTACCTCCATAACATCCTTAAATTAGATATAAATTTTTAATCTGGGCAAATCTCTGAGACTAATTTTTTGCACTATGATCACAAACCTTTTTCGAATTATTATTTAATAATAATATATAATTATACATTTTATGTATAAATAAATAAATAATAAAACATTTAATTTTTGCTTATAAGAACCTAGGCGCCGCGAAAAATTCTAATTATCTCTTCAATAAAACACTTCAATAAAATAAAAATAAAAACGTTAGACTGCGCGGCCTGTACGAAGCGCTGAAGCACCGTAAGACGGTGCAACATAACCATGTATTTCTAACCATTTCGTTTGTAACTACTACCAAAATCTTCGCTTTTCATTCTAAGATCATTGGTTGTCCAAGCGGTTAAGGAGTTTGACTACCAAACGGTAGACCGGGGTTCGAATTCCGTCGGGGTAAGAAATTATTTTTCTCCGTTTAAATTTTCGCGCCACTCGACATTCGACTTCCGTCACATCGACTTCCGTTACATCAGAAAATTGTTACCCTCAGCAAAGAAGTTTCACTTCAAAATTCACTAAAAAGTATGAAATAATTTCCTTTTGATTTCTATGAATACACGCCAACTGTTGATACAATTAATTAAAATAAATCAGGAAAGCAAGTCTAGATCCCGATGGTTGTCTAGCCAGAGAACGCCTTCTTGAGAAGAATCGAGACTTTGTGATACTAAATTTGTAATATTCAATATATGTAATTACGCAATAGGAAGTTAAAAGTAAATAGTAAATAAATTAAAAATACCTCAGAAAGCAATATTCATGGTTATTACTGAAAATAAACATGTAAAATTTGCGTAAAATGATGTTCTCATAATAATAAAAATCGACAATTAATTACATAATTTTTCTTGTATATATAAAAAAACTGGAGTATCCAGTTGCGTTTTTTCAAGGTTTAAATAGGGTTTGAAGTGGAATTTTATGAATTCTCCATAAGAAGACGTGTTAAAGTGTGCAAACTTTAAGTTGCTATAAATATTAAACGGTGTAGTGAATCTAACTGAAACTTTGGTAATTGCATTAATCTGGTAAGAATTATATCTTGTCAAATTTTCAAAAATTTTATTGCGTTTTTATATACCTCCAGAACATCCTTAAGACTAGAGTCCCTCTTGCTCTTCAGCAACGCTGTTCCCTCGCTATCACCCGCCCTTGCACCTCGAGCCGAGGTAGGTGCGAGGCACGCGGTAAAATGTAAATAGCAGCGGTCAAAATGTGCCGTCGTTAATGGATTTATATTTCGACTGATTTCGCTCATTTTCACGTTTTTTCTATGTAGGAAAATGAGACTCCGCCCATCCAGGGAGTGGAGCGAAACCAATTAGGGTACTAGATCGTGGAACTACATATGTTCCACACATCCGACCAGCTTGCAACTTTTATATACATATATTAGATAGATAACAAAACATTGTTGTTGAATTTTTTGAAAGTGGTCACTCGAAGGGTTGTCTGCAATTTCCACCCCTAAAAAATTTTTTTCTACCCTTAATATTATGATCACAATTGTGAAAAAAATATGTTATATGAAGGACATAAGTACGAGTATTTTCGTATTATCTGAATATCTTAATTAACAACCGAGAAAAAAACGATATATGTATATTACTTGAAATTTTGGGGGGTTATCTTTCAACCTAAAACCAATGTTTTCCACACGATTTCAATAAAAATCCAGAGGGTCCGATTCACTATTCTTAGTCTACTACACCCTTTGGTCGCTACCTAATACCTTTTATGGCCATTGGTTAAATAATTAACACAGTTTGCTACAAAAAATCTGAAAAAATTCTCAAAAGTCCATTTTGGGATCCAAAATATGTCATATTTTTTACAGATTTTTAGAAATTTTGCTTGGTCAGCTCTCGAATGGTTCAATAGTCGTTGAAAAACCTCTAAGGGCAGATTTGACCATCTTATTCAGCCAGGCCCTTTATGCTGTCGCCCAAGGAAGCCGTTGAAGTGATTAAAACTAGAGCTACCGACACAGGCTCTGCTAGAATCATGCTAAATCTCACAGTAAAGCAGTATAAACAGTACTTTCTGGTACGAATGCGACAATTCTATTGCGCGGGGGCGGATTGCATAAATAAATTTTCAATGACATGACTCCTTTGCGACTTCAATGTGACGTCGTAACGTCGAACAACTTACTGTTGTATAAGAACAAAAGTAAAATAAAAAATAAGAAGAAAAACAATTTTAATTAATTGAAAATTAATTTAAGATTTAGAGTGGAATACTAGTTTACTAAAGAAACAGTACGCCTGCCTAAACTGGAGCACGGTGGTTCTAAATTCCCGAAACATGGTCAAAACCTCAAAAACGAATTTTTCGTTGGGCGACCGTTAATTGCTAATTGTAAATTTGGTATTGTGATGGGTTATCTATGGAAAATTCAAGCCATGGAGGTTTTACCTAGTGTTACATAGTGTTTGATTTTTCTAATTGATGCACAGTTCCAAAGGCTGTCCATCGATTACATGTCAATGTAAACAGGAATTATTTATATTTTTTATTCTGTTTGCCGAACTTTTACCATCCAGTCCAGTCGGCAGGTCGAAAAAAGGCGTCTACCTGGAATGTATTTCGAACTCAATGAAATTTTGACACGTCATTTAGAGGTACTCTGGGGTGTCGTATCTGAGTTTTCGACCTCGAGGACCCTGTGCTAACTTGGGGAGGGGGTAAAAACCACGATTTTTATTACCTTGTTTTGGTTTTTCGCTTATTACTAAAAAAACTATGGGCCCTAAGGACTTTTTGTTTTCATTTTTGGAAAGAGCATTAAATTTCCTTCAAATTTCACTGTTCAAACGTATTTTTCGGCCCAATAGGCACCGAGAGGCGGGCGTTCAAAATTAGGAAATTATGTGGCAACTGACGAATATAGGGAAGGACAGAGCAAATTATACTGTCCAACAACAAAAATGTTTCCATGTAACTATTGGGTGTATCTTATACAGTTTCTGGCGCTGATTCCGAATCTGGCCTAAATTTTTCTCCCACACCCAATTTTTGAGAAATTTGAGTTAGAAAAAAACATGTTTTTCGACCTTGAACAAATATTTTTGTTATCATATAAGATATTTTATTGTTCTTTGCAGCAAAATATTGTGTAGACTTTCCCGATTCCAGCGATGTGTAATAGTAATATGTTGTGATTGTTTAAACATGTTTAATATATCATTAAAGACGAAGAGACGCTGTTTTTGTACACATTTTTGAGGATATTTGTAAATTCATATAAAAAAATAAGGGTCTAAGGGTTCAGCGGAAAATCTAATTACACCACGCGATAGGGCAGACTTTCATCTTGTGAAACCACCCTTTCAACTTTCCAACACCGACGTTTTTTCGATCCTGAAAGTCCATTCGCCAGGTCGAAAAAAGGGCGTCTATCTGAAAAGTATTCAGAACTTAATGAAATTTTGTCACGTCATTTAGGGGTACTCTCTTCGTCTTTAATGATATATTAAACATGTTTAAACAATCACAACATATTACTATTACACATCGCTGGATTCGGGAAGGTCTAGAGAATCTTTTGCTGTAAAGAACAATACAATATCTTATATAATAACATTACAATATTTGTTCAAAGTCGAAAAACATGTTTTTTTTCAAAGTCAAATTTCTCGAAAACTGTGCGTGTAGGAGAAAAATAAAGGCCAGATTCGGAATCAGTGCTAAAAACTGTATAAGATACACCCAATAGTTACATGGAAACATTTTTGTTGTTGGACAGTATAATTTGCTCTGTCTTTTCCTATCTTCGTCAGTTGCCACATAATTTCCTAATTTTGAACGCCTGCCTCTCGGTGCCTATTGGGGCGAAAATTACAATTGAACAGTGCAATTTGAAGGAAATTTAATGCTCTTTCCAAAAATGAAAACAAAAAGTCCTTAGGGCCCATAGTTTTTTTAGTAATAAGCGAAAAACCAAAACAAGGTAATAAAAATCGTGGTTTTTACCCCCTCCCCAAGTTAGCACAGGGTCCTCGAGGTCGAAAACTCAGATACGACACCCCAGAGTACCCCTAAATGACGTGTCAAAATTTCATTGAGTTTGGAATACTTTCCAGGTAGACGCCTTTTTTTCGACCTGCCGACTGGACTAAAAATAAATGAATTAAAAAGAAAATACTTTTGGATAAATTTACTTGTATGGATTATATTTTCTTTCTTCAAATTTATTTTCTGAAATTGTCATATGACCTAAGCACAAACAAAAAACAGATGTTTTTCATTAATAACTCGTAAACAGAACGCTGTGGTGTAAAGTGGCAAAGGTAAATGATGCTTGGAAAATACCCCTGTCTAATAGAAAATAGAGAAGCCTGTCGTGAATCTACACGTTTTGATAGCGTACGCTGCTTGAATAGATTTTGCGAGTTTTGGGGATTTGTAAAGGTTAAATTCTTCTCGATCGAAAATTAATAATATATTAAATTGAGTGATATCGGCGCTAGGTTCGATCATTTTTAGAATAACAACAAATGTGCAATTATTTAAGCATGTTTCTAACGTTTCGATCCCGATGTGGATCTTTTTCAAAGAGACACTTTTGCGTCTGAAAAATTATAAAAATGATTAGAAAAGAAAACGTAATAAATCTTCTATATAGAAAAACCAAAAATAAAATTAAATATACGTACTTGTTGTATGCAAAATAGACATAAACATTTTAGAAAACGAAAATTAGTGAGTTATTTACCATGGGTTAAACCACGTTTCATATGTAACTCACTAATTTTCGTTTTCTAAAATGTTTATGTCTATTTTGCATACAACAAGTACGTATATTTAATTTTATTTTTGGTTTTTCTATATAGAAGATTTATTACGTTCTCTTTCTAATCATTTTTATAATTTTTCAGACGCAAAAGTGTCTCTTTGAAAAAGATCCACATCGGGATCGAAACGTTAGAAACATATTTGGGGATTTGTATTTGGAAATTTCAAAGTTTGAAATAATATACATACGTACAATTTTCTATCTTCTTTTACTAAAAGTGTGATAAATAGTTAACCAGTATTTCTCTTGATTACAGGTTCGAAGGTCATTGAAAATACCTGGACGTCGGAAGGAGAAGGAGAAGTTACCAAGTGGTATCACTGCAGACTATAGTGCTTCGTTTTTCGCGTACTTAGATCGAGATCTCTTAGAAAATTCACAGATCTCCTCGAATTCAGGGCAGGGCTTGCGTACTAATAACAATTCGACAAATAGGACGCCAGATGGTCTGATACAGAGTGATTCATCTGAGACATCGTTAACATCTTTAACCATTACTACTTTAACGTCAGCGACCTCGACCAATGCAATAGGCCAGCTGGGAAAGAATTTACCGCCATTACCACCGAAGCCCCCTAAACGGGGAATTTTGAAGGGATCCCGTCTAAGTGTAGGTAGTACACCGAATGCACACACCGAGGAGAACACGTTGTCAAATGGTGACGAAACTAATTATCAAGAACCCAACAATGTATTAGCAAGAAATACCCTCCAAAACGAAGTGATCGCCTATCAAAACGTACCCACGCATTTACACGGATTGGGAACCGCTTTGAATAAAGAAGAAATTTGTAGCGAAGAAGAAACATTAGCTTGTCAAAATTCGTGGCAAATTTCACCTCAACGATCTGTTCAACATAATCAACAGCAGCAGCAACAGCAGCAAGAACAACAACAATATCATCATCATTATCATCACACCCAACATCACACGGGCGACACAAAATTGTTACAAGTCAGTCGATATCTTATACTCTGAATTTGATTGTATCTTAAGTCCCAAATTTATACTTTGAATATGAATATTTCTGTACGTAATAATCGTTCCGTACGGTTTTCTATTCTTGCAATTTATTTAGAACTTGAATGGGAGAGATTTCAGTGTCGATTACTAGATTCAATGCACTTAGAGGAACGGTTTACACTGTCCAATATCAAAAATGTTGCCATGTAACTGTTGGGTGGATCTTATAGAGTTTTTCGCGCTGATTCCGAATCTGCCCTTAATTTTCTCCTACATGCCCAGTTTTCGAGGAACATGACTTTGAAAAAAACGTATTTTAGAACTTTAAAAAAATATTTTGATCTTATCATAAAAGATATAGCATTGCTCTTTACAGTAAAAGATTCTGTAGACTTTCTCGAATCCAGTGATATTCATTATTAATGCGTTATAATTGTTTAAACGTGTTTAAACGTATTTTAGAACTTTAAACAAACATTTTGATGTTATTATAAAAAATATTTCATTGTTCTTTACAGCAAAAGATTCTGTAGACTTTGTCGAATCCAGTGATATTCATTGATCTACATATTTTCATTCATTGAATCTACAGAATCTTTTGCTGTAAAGAACAATGCAATATCTTTTATAATAACATCAAAATGTTTGTTATTATAAATGTTATTATGTTATAATAAAAGATATTGCATTGTTCTTTACAGCAAAAGATTCTGTAAATTCAATGAATGAAAATATGTAGATCAATGAATATCACTGGATTCGACAAAGTCTACAGAATCTTTTGCTGTAAAGAACAATGCAATATCTTTTATAATAACATCAAAATGTTTGTTTAAAGTTCTAAAATACGTTTAAACAATCATAACGCATTAATAATGAATATCACTGGATTCGAGAAAGTCTACAGAATTTTTTGCTGAGAAGAACAATTCAATATACGTACAGAAATATTAAAGACGGAGAGATACCACTTTGCACCGTTTCTTGACGATATTTTTGAATTTATCTGAAAAAATAAGGGTACAGCATAAAATCGAACTAGACCATGCGATAGAGCAGACTTTCATCTTGAAGAACCAATCCCTCAAACTTTCCAACGTCGAATATTTTTTTCGATCCAGAAAGCAAAATATTTTTGTCCGACATGAGTTGCCACAGAGACGCTCTCACCACTACAACGGACAGTCCAAAAGTGATACCTAAATATGGACAATTGAATTTTCATAGTAAAATCAATAATTAAGAGATTAAATATTGAGTCTATAACTTAAAAACTGGAATTTTTTTTAGGAAATTTGAGCGTTTATTAAAGAAAATCTTGTACAATTCTCTTATTCAAAGTATTGTCTATCGAAAGTTACAACATTTGCCCATCTTTTTGGCAATTTGTGGATGCCATCCCAAAAAACCGGTCATCTTTTGACTCAAAGAACGAATCGAGCCAAATTTTGACGCCTTGGACTGAAGTGAAGCGTATTCCGGAAAGTGCATTCTGCGTCGACCGATACAAATGGTAGTCGGGTCATTCCATGCCAACTCGATCACTTTTTGCAGGCACCATCGTTGATTTTGTTCTAATTAAAATATGTTGTAGTCCATGTGAAATTATGAGGGGTTTAAGTCATCATTTTGCCGGTTTCGAAATTTTTTAGAAATGGCAGGCCTTGAAAGTTTTCAAGTTTTGCCCATTTTGGCGAAAACGGGCCTCGTTTACGAATTTTTCTCTCGGGAACTGTTTGTCCGATTGAGCTACGTTTTTTCTTGTTTTATTTGGAAAGGACTGGGCTATTACGAAATAATTTTTTCAACCTCGAAAGTCAACTTTATAACGTCGAAAAATTTGAACAAATTCTTTGTTTACGTTTTTTTCGATGAGGGGCCAGAGTGATTTAAATTTTGCAAAAAATATGGTTATATTCCTTGGAGTTCCCCCTTTAAATTGAGCCTTTGAAAAAGATGGAGCCATAAAAATTGGCGTCACAATGAGCTGGTAAAGTACGCCGTGTACCTCCGTTTCAGGTAAAGGCGAGTCGAGTGAAAAATTTTATATATCAAATTATATATAAAAATTTTATACATATGTAAAATTATATAAAAAAATTTTATATAAAATTATATATAAAAATTTTATATAAAATTCGTATCAAAACTAATATCTATAAATGAAGTCATGATCAAAAAGGTGTCGTTGGTCAAGAGTGGTTACTAATATGACTGTATATGACTAAATGACCCTATTTATACCTGGAGAACAATATTAGTAACCACTCTTGACCAACGACACCTTTTTGATGTATGAAACATACATTTGTTAACAAAAGCCTTAACGTGACATGTAAATCAATAAAACTATATATAACACATAAATCAATAAAATTATATGCATATAACAGATAAACATATGATAGAAACATAGAGAAACATTCAGCCATCCACACGGTGATATAAACATTCTTACAATTAACATTCTTACAAATTAGTGTCAAATTCCGGTTTTTAAGTTGTAGACCCAATAATTATATTATATACTCTGAGGCCTTAGCTACAAGTAGGTGTGAATATTATTTCATTAAGACATCAATTGAAATTTAAAAAGAAATTTTTCTTTATTCTGTCTTCGAAAGTACATTTGGTGATCCTCTCTTAGCATCCTCCAAACTTAAATTTTTAAATTTAGAATACAGTGTGCTTTTTGGAATCTTAAACTGGTCAGCGGCCTCCCTTAATGATAAACCACTACCCACTGTATTGAGACGCTAGTACGATGAACTCAACAGAATGTGATTCTTGACTTCTCTTCAATTTTTTATTTTTAGTCAATCTTCTATTTTCCTTCAATATGTCAGTTTCAATAATATCCTTACATTTTATGTACTTTTGGCTTGCTCTTACTCTTAATTTGTTTTTACGATACCTTTTTTAGTTTTTTCGACTACAATCAAAAGTTTCATTAGTGATGACCATTATCAAATTTAATTTTTAAAGCAAATTTACAATCTGACAAAAACATTTGTTTAAGGATTATCTGGTCATAAATAATTAATTTTTAAAGTTAGGTATTAATACTGATAGATTTATGATATCAAAATTAAGTGTTATTAACGTCGCAACCGGAATACATTTTCTATATACGTTATTCAAGCTAATAGAAGACCAATTATACGTACATGTAGTTAAATAATTTGCAAACAATGCGTTGATTTTAGTCGCAAGCACGTGTCCGGCTTCAGGCGTATGCACATTCCGTATAAGCTTAGAGTGGGACAGCTACAGCCATCACGTCCCAGTATGGAGTACTTACATATATTTCAAAACAGTCCTAAACTTGGACATCTAATACTTGAAGTAATAATTATTATTTACGTTAAATTCGATTGCCAATTCATCTTAAAATATCGATATTATTATGCGTGATCAATATTTTTTGACTGAGGGCTTAAATTATATCTTTTTTTCTAACAAAAGTTCGAACTATAAATGCACATTATTCGCATGTAAATATACTATTCTGTATACTGTTTTCAGATGAATTTTGAATTTCTTTTTAAATTTTAATTGGTGTTTTATTGACATAATATTGACACCTACTTGTAGCTAAGGCCTCAGAATATATAATATAATTGTTTATTCTCTTAATTATTGATTTTACTATAAAAATTCAATTGTCCAGATTTAGGTATCACTTTTGGACTGTCCAGACTTAGGGCACTTCACTTTAGAGTGATGAATTTAAAAAAAAATTAAAGGTGAAACTTTGCAGAATATGGGAAAAATTACGGTACGAAATTTGTCCCATATTTTTGTTAGAGGGCTTAAATTATATCTTTTTTTCTAATAAAAGTTCGAACTATAAATTCACATTATTCGCATATAAATATACTATTTTGTATACTGTTTTCAGATGAATTTTGAATTTCTTTTTAAATTTCAATTGATGTTTTATTGACATAATATTGACACCTACTTGTAGCTAAGGCCTCCGTATATACAGGGTGAGTCCGCAGAAACAGAACACCTGAATAACGCGCCTGCTATTGGTGTTAGGAAGAAATGCATCCGATGGAACTTGCATGGTTTCGAGGGGGCATTAATCTGATGTTAGTAGCTTTTTTGTAGGTGGTCGCGTAAAGGACATATGAAGGTCAACTTCATATTTTTAAATGGAATGAAGTATTTTTTAATACACCAATCGATGCAGCTAGACATTCGTTATAAAAAAAGTACTAACCTATGTATGTCGAAAAGTTAGTAGTTCAGGAGATATTTCAATTTAAATAACTCAAAAATACCATTACTGTCGTACTAAGACGTTGCACTAGTAAGAAAACGCTAACGACTTAGTATGACTGTAATGGTATTTCAGAGTTATTTAAATTGAAATATCTCCTGAACTACTAACTTTTAGACATACATAGGTGAGTACTTTTTTAACTTCCCGATTCATAGGGAAGTTATTGTAATTACCCCGAAAATCGAAAATCGATTTTTTAGCAGATCTTCACGTTTCATGATCATTGGAGTCATTTTAGACTATTTTTATCAAAATGTTTGTGTGTGTGTGTGTTAACGTTTTCTGAAAAAATAACAATGCGATCAGAATAATGAATGATGCAATCGATGCGCCCCGCTGAAACTTAGAGCTGATTAGATTTTGGTCCATATTGGTCAAGTAGTTTTTTAGTTTTTTTAGTTTTTTTTCGAAAGAAGTTCATTCAACAATGCAAATTATACGAGAGGACGGAAATTTTCCACCGCAGAAACAAACGTAACAATTATATATAATTTTTTTTTATTTTTAAAAAAATTAAAAAAAAATTTTTTTTTTAAATTATGCAACTAACGCAAATGTTACCGCTTACAATAATCGAAAATTATCCCAATGCAAGAGTGAGTTAATCGTCTCTTCTGTCGAGAATACATTTTCAAAGAATATCGGAAGTACCA
The DNA here is from genome assembly GCA_963971365.1 of Lasioglossum villosulum. Classification (NCBI taxonomy): domain Eukaryota; kingdom Metazoa; phylum Arthropoda; class Insecta; order Hymenoptera; family Halictidae; genus Lasioglossum; species Lasioglossum villosulum. The sequence continues at coordinate 16,353,263 of OZ020504.1, forward strand.
AAAAAAATGTATATTACAATCTTTTAAAAAACAATCAGTCAAAACGAATTATTAATTGAGAATAAATTGATAATTAATATAAAAAACAAGCAGTTCAATACGAATTATTAAGTGAGATGAAATTGAAAGTTAATATAAAAAAATGGTTAATGGAGCATGCGAGCAACGAGCATACGATGTTGGTTTAATGCGACGCCATACAGCAAACATTTTGATAAGTAGAAAACTATTGAACTTCACTGAGAACGTATAATCTTCTTAAAACGTACACTAAATAATGATAATAATATACTGCAACTAACGAATCGGGAAGTTCTTTGTGTGGCTCGTGGAGAGTCACACACCAAATAACATCCGTACTACTAACCCTCTCGCGAACTCACAAAGCGAGCTACAACACCCCCACCCGCGAAGCTCGCGAAGCGAGCGAGCAACAATAACCAGCTAGTTATAACGTTTGATGGATTAAAAAATACCTCATTCCATTTTAGAATATGAAGTTGACCTTCATATGTCCTTTACGCGACCACCTACAAAAAAGCTACTAACATCAGATTAATGCCCCCTCGAAACCATGCAAGTTCCATCTGATGCATTTCTTCCTAATACCAATAGCAACCGCGTTATTCGGTGTTCTGTTTCTGCGGACTCACCCTGTATAATATAATTATTTATTCTCTTAATTATTCATCACTTCTGGACTGTCCAGACTTAGGTCACTTCACTTTAGACGACTGCCGATCAAAAAAAGATACGAGCCAAGTACTTTTACCAACGAACAAAAAGCTAACTCTAACGTTAAATGTCATCAAAACCGGTATATTATTTGTGTTCGATATCTTTCTTTGTTGAGGTAACATCTCTTAAAGAAGGAACTTTTTAAGCGCGTCCGGACGCAGCATTTTGCGATTCTCGAGTTTCTTATATTCCATTCGTTACGAATGCAAACTAGTGTGGCCAAACGCACGGCAGGAAGTTACGAGTATGGATCGCAAAACGCTGCGTCCAGATTTGCTTAGGATATCCAATCTTTAGAGATTCTGTTGAAATTCAGCGGAGTTGAACTTCTGCAAACAATTTATTTTGTTTTTGGTCGAGCTCGTTACAGTAATTTCTCAATCGTAGTCATCGGTCGCCTCTGCAATCGTAGTCCAGTGCCTACCCATTCCACCGCCTGTCAACGCTGCGCCGGGCAGCAGGACGGCGATGTTTGATGTCGGCTCGGGTATATCGGTGTGAATACCACTACATTGACTCGAGTGAATCGAATTTTCAAACTACTTAATTTTCATTATTTTTTTATGAGATTTTACTGGCTTATTCCTGGCATTTTTCTGATTAAAATCATACCAAACACGATATAATTTGGCCAATATTTAGTGGTTTAATCGGCGATGAAAGTTTTACTTACAAGAAGGACAGCGTGTTTGATCTATGCCGGCGACGGCGACTCTTCGCGTCTCTTTCTTTCCAATACGCTCTTCTTCGTTGCGTTCGAAACTTTCATCGTCGATTAAACCACTAAATATTGGCCAAATTATATCGTGTTTGGTATGATTTTAATCAGTGAAATGCCACGAATATGTTGGTGAAAGTTCCATAATGATATCATCGAAAATAAAGAAGCTAAGGTCTTGGTGTTTTATTGTGATGACGCACGGGCCTTTAAACTGTGCCGGCGACGGGGACACGCTTCGGCCACGCGATCCTATTTCATTCTGTCCTTCTCTACGTTCGGCTTGTCATTTGAAGTCTCAGCGCGGTAGGGTAGACGCAGTCATAAATCAAAAAATAGCCACCCTACTTCATCGTAGTCCGTTCATAACACGGGTGTTGGGACTACGATTCAGAAATTACTGTATACTGTCCCTTTTGTCGAATGACTAAACACATAGATTATCATCAAAAATTCTGGATAAAAGTGAAATGATAAATTGAAATTGTTACAAATGTTTGTTTTCGTTTGTTGCGAACGCAGGTGGTAACCAGTGCTAGTCCGTCGGCAGATTCTTTAACAGATACGACGAATTCGAGTTTCGCCACACCACCTTTCAGTCTGTCGCCGATCGGAGAATCTCAGGGTTTTGCAAGATGGCGGTCGACGACATCGTTTGAGGATCAGGGTGTGGATCTGCAACTTCCCGAAATTGTTCCGTTGGAGTTGCCCGAACCTCGAGAACTGACCATTTATCGGCAACCACCACCGCGGAATGATTTCGGGTTTTCTTTACGTCGCGCTGTTGTCGTAGAGCGAGCCGCGGGAGGGGCTGGCACACAGATGAGATCGGTGATTTTTGCTGAACCCGGTTCGCTGGTGCAACACAATAACGACACTGGCTTGTTACCCGGCGATAGACTAATCGAGGTCAATGGAATCAACGTTGATGATAAATCACGCGAGGAAATTATCGATCTCATCAAGCGGTCTGCCAACAGCGTCGTCGTAAAGGTAAGTTTATCAAATTAGTCTCAATTTACATACCATGTTTATTAACTTTCCGATTCATGGGGAAGTTACTGTAATTACCCCGAAAATCGAGTTTTTAGCAAGTCTTCACGTTTCATGGTCATTGGAGTCGTTTTAGACTATTTTTAACAACATGTTTGTGTGTGTGTGTTGTTGGTATGTATGTTTATGTGTTATTAAATTTTTCGTTAACGTTTTCTGAAAAAGTAACAACGCGATCAGAATGATGAATGATGCAATCGATGTACCCCGTTGTAACTTAGAGCTAATTAGATTTTGGTCCATTTTGGTCCAGTAGTTCTGTATTTTTTTCGAAAGAAGTTGATTCAACAATGCAATTTGTACGAGAGGACGGAAATTTTCCACCGAAGAAACAAACGTAATAAGGTAAAGGTACTAGTAGTTGACCAGTTAAAAGAAGTTTTCCACGCGAACAATAGTAACCATTTACTCTGCCATTAAATAGCGAGAGTCGATGTCCGAAGACACTCTTTAAGTCTTCTAAATTATGTACCAAGGCTTTTTCTATAAAATGGTCAATTACTCGTTCATGGTCAACTACTGGTACCTTTACCTTAATTATGTATATTTTATTTTTTTTTATTATGCAACTAATGCTAATGTTACCGCTTACAATAATCGAAAATTATCTCAATGCAAGAGTGAGTTAATGATCTCTGGAGTCGAGAATACATTTTCAAAGAATATCGATGACAGTACAAAAATAAATTTATATTATCTTTGAAAAAACAATCAGTTGAAAAGGAATTATTAACATTATTATTAATTAAATTGAAAATTAATATAAAATATATGATAATTAATAACATTGATGTTGAAGACGGGCTGGTTAACGGAGCGTGCGGAATATTAAAATTTATTACTTTTCAAGAAAATACTAAAATTCCGTCTACACTGTGGTTGGATTTTCAATTGCCCAAAGTGCGAGTGAAATGAAGCGAGTAAAATAACCAAGCGAGCAACGAGCATACGATCTTGGTTTAATGCGGCGCCATATAGCAAACATTTTGATAAGTAGAAAACTATTGAACTTCCCTGAGAACGTATAATTTTCTTAAAACGTACACTAAATAGTGATAATAAAGTACTCAACTATCGAATCGGGAATCTAGTTTATTTTTGTTGTTTACATTAATATGTAATAAGTGAATAATCGAAGAAACCTATCTGTAAGTGAACATCGATCGCAATTATACTTCGTTCGCCTCGTTCTAGAGATTACCACTGTAGTTATTTAGAGAGTGAAGACAACTGTTTTAGAAAAACGTCCATTATTCCATTAGATTTTTTATAATGTCTTGACTATTTATTATGTAGCAAGGTATTTCAGTTTACAATTAGATGAATTAATATTTCATGCTCTTGATGGGGTAGACTCGTTTCCAGGATTGTAAGTGTGCGGGATACGGCCTTCTCATTTCTCAACTATGCAAAGATGGGGCTTTTCAGTTCGGCTTTCGATTGATGTCTCGGCGCGGTAGACTATACAGGCGGTCATAAATCAAAAATCGAGCCAGTTATTTTGACAACTATCAAGACATTATAGTATTGTTATTTATTACGTATTACTAAGAATCGCATAGTGAGAATCGAAACCTTTTTTGATTGTTGGACCGTGGTAATTACACTCTACTTTATAATTGTATTTCCATTTCAAAAACGAATTACATTGTAATTTAATTGGATGAGATACCAGAATTACAAATTATATCGTAATTTAGTTGAATGAAGCGACTGAATTTCTTATTACGAAATAATTGAATAGAATGTAATTAAATTACTTTGTAATTATAATTCATGAAGTAATTCAATTGTGAATTGACACAACTCTACTGGCAACTTTGTACCCCTTTCCAACGGTATATATTTTTTCTGTAATTCTTATTCTAGGAAACTTTATAGGTAAAAAACAAAACATGCCCCAACTTTTCGGACAGTTCCTTACAAATGATTTGTTTTTGACTTTTTTAAGTGGTCTGTCATGGAAATTAACGAGCGTTAGAAGTATCAGCTCTTATTACTTTCAAGTGTTAGGTATTAAGTATTACATATTTGGTCTGGTATTCACAGGTGCAGCCGGTTGCAGAACTGTCAGAATTATCAAGGCGCGGTGACAACGACGGGCAGCAGATTGAGCTGGCTTCTGCGAATATTCGTGGCGGCACGATACGACGATCCGGTAGCCTGCGGTTCCAAGATAGTATGGTAAATATGTCTGATTTTTATCAATAGTTAATATATTTATAATAATTTAATGAAACAGGTTTCATGCACTTTTTCCAACTCTTGAAGTGAAACTTCTTTGCCGAGGGTAACAATTTTCTGATGTAACGGAAATCGATGTTACGGAAGTCGAAAGTCGAGTGGCGCGAAAATTTAAACTGAGAATGAACGTAGAAAAATAATTTCTTAACCTCTTGGACAACCAACAATCTCAGAATGATAGCGAATGGTTAGAAGCACATGCAACCACGTTTTGTATTTTTATTTACATGAATTAAAGTAATATAATTAAATATATAGACATATTAGAGATATTTTTTTTTTTAAACTACCGTGTGTGGAACAGAAAAAAAATCGTGTGCGTGGAAACCACGCACGTTGGAAGTGAAACTTATTGCTTATTAGGTATAATAATTTATCTGTATCTATACCTAATAAGCAATACAGTGGGTAAAAAAAGTATTTGCACACTCTTAAAAAGGCGATAACTTTTTAAATATCGTATTATAAGATTTCAATTTTTTTGGGAAGCTACAGCAATTAGTTTGCCACAGGATGCGAAAATAAATATTGTCAAAAATTGCAATTTACCGGAATTGTAGCAAAAATATTAAAAGTTGCATTTTACAACGTTTTTATGTGGGTCAATATTGAAAATTTTTAAAATGCGTTTTGTAGATCTGTGACGTTTTAGTGTGACAGAAACTACAAAACTTTTTGATATAATATAATATGCTTTCTTTATAAACGGATAATAAACCCTTCATTACCGCCTAAGAAACAGTTGTCGACACGCGACTCAGAGAAAGAAAGTTGAACACACGAATAAGAGTTATTCGCTTTATAATGGCATTATTATATACGTAATGTTTATTTATTTGATTGCTAATTGACACACAGGCACGATCGGAAGAACACTTGGCGCAAGAACAGGCATGGCTGAATTACGAAAAAGTTTGGTTATTGCATCGAGGTGGTTTCACCCTTGCTACAAGATACGGTTCGACGGATCCGGATACGGGAAAACTGAGGATACGTTTGGTTACTTCCGGCGAGGAACTTCTTGTGGACGAGGAGGACGTGGAGAAGGTATTAATAGTACCCATTATTAGTAGCATTAATATTAATAGACGTAGGAATAGGAATAGAACCTCGTAACGTCTACTTTATTACAAAATTATCATTAACAGATTCAGTTAGGTGGTCCCGTTATTATAATTTCTAGAAAGCGGATCTTTATGCTAAATAAAAATATTCCATCTGAATTGCAACAATTTGGAGTAAACAAGACATTTATTTCTTTTTTAATATGTTGCATACGTTGGATATAATATGTTAGTTGTAATTTAATATAACAGTATTTTAAAATTCATCCAATGTTCTCTTTGTTTTAAATTATACCTATTCAGTTTTGTCATAAATGCATAAAATTCGGTGTCTAGTAATTGCAATTACAAAGTCCTAGAAAATAAAAATTTTTCGTGTTCAGCTATATCTTTTGCATGATTTTTATAGAGTTTGTCATTCTAAAACCGAACCTGGAAGCAGAATTGGTCTATCATGCAATGTTTTTGAAAAACATTTTTAAAAAATGAGGTTTTAAGAGAAACGTGAGAAACTTCAGGTTTGAGTCAAGAGATAGAGAACTCTCCTCTACATATACATATAGCTGATTATATTTTTTTGGATTTTCTAATAGTTGTACATGCCTGTTGAAGTTTGAAAAATAAATGACGCGGATACTTCATACACACTATTTTTGTATTTATGTGAAAAATCTTTTATCTAGTAGGAATTTACTATGCAGTATTAAATTCTACAGTTTTCGTGGTCAGTTTGTGTGCGACACGTTCGCGCCTCTCAGTCATTACATTTTTTCTCAACTTGCTAGGATCGTTAGTATGCGTAAACACCATTTGCAACACTCAAATATGTCTTCCTTATTACGTTTTAGTTACTTGAATTTTTTTTTGCCTTTCCGGATGACAAACATTACACAGAATTGTAAAAATATCAGATATACAGCAAAGTCGCGATATTTCTCCGCGACCTTCTACCGAGAATTTATTCAGTGCCTGCTCACTCTACTGCCGGCTATGATTGATCTCGGCTCGGGTATGTCTGCGTGAACTATTACTAATGCAATTACAAAACTTTTTTCTGGCATTTTTCTGATTAAACCGACACCAAACACGATGTAATTTCAACTGTATTTAGTTTAGTCTACGCCGGTACAGTTCAAAGGCCCGCGTATTCGCTGTCCCTCCTTGCGCCCGAAACTTTCATCGATGATTAAACCAGTAAATACAGTTGAAATTATATTGTGTTTGGTGTCATTTTAATCAGAAAAATGGCAGAAATAAGTTGGTGAAAATTCCATAAAAAAATAATGAAAAATAAAGAAGTTTTAAAATTCGATTAGTGGTGGTTCACAGCGATACGCTTCAGCCGCGCGATCCATATTTACACGCTGTTCTTTTCTGCATTCGGCTTGAATTGTACTAAAAAATAATGTCGCTACGCGATATGGCTCTGTGAAGGCCGTTGGAAAAATATCGCAACTTTATTCACTTTTCATTGTGAAGATGCTTAATAGAGTACACAATGAATACAAAAGAAATCCTAACTATTGATCATTTAAACAAGTTATAAAATATATGACATTTATACCAACATCACACATATGCCTTGGCAACATTTTACTATTGTTAAAATATTTTTAAAATTTTATTTTTACAGATGTTTTGGAATAACAACTATAGAATTTCTTTTAAAAAAACGAAGTTGATGTTCAAATCTCTATAACGCCTCAACTAAAAAAAAATTAGAATGAATTATATAATGTATCCCTTCAGGCCAACTTTTTCAGACAACTTTTCTACTAAAAGTTTTTTCGTACAATTCATACTTCGGAAGTTATTGAAGGTGAACAAGTTACGTGGACCACCCTGTATATACAGGGTGAGTCAGAAGAAACACAACACCTGAATATCCTCATTGGATTTAAAGAAACAAAATTTCGTACATTTTGATCCCACAAAGGTGTTCTGTTTTTTCTCATTCACCCTGTAAGTACTTATGTGCAGGAAACAGTTTTCTGTTCATTTTGAAAAGCATACTTTGCCGAGTTGTATCACTTCCGCTGTAAGCATGCGTCATGGTCTCCTGTTCTTCTTTTCTTAAATGCACGTAAAAGTAAATTAAATTAATTTATCGTCAATTTTTCTATATTTAAAGCATACGTTTAATATAACATATTATATGTATGTATGTATATTAGGGTAACTCTTATTTTCGACCTTTGAATTCTTTGCCTAGACCTTTTTTAAGGTCTAATAACACATAAATAGTAAGGTGGGGTCGCTTAGACTCCGATAAATGAAATTCATAAACAGCCTCGTTGTTAATAAATTTGGGATCAAAATTAACACAGGATAAATAGTAAACAAACGGATTTAATTTTATTCATACAAAAATTCTTTTCAAAAATCTGAAGCTCGGGTCTCTGAGACTCCACATTACTCTGCGAAGATTAACACGTTCTCTTCAGGCCAATTGGAATTCTCATTGAATAATAAAGAATTTTTCAAAAACTGATTGCAAAGTCAAGTAGAGGCATCTTAAGACTCTAGAATATTTCGATCAAAAGAATGAGATATTATATAAAATGTAGTACAGAACAAAGTAAATGGTCTGAATGAAAAATTGAGCAAAAACTGCACGGCAAAGAACATGTTAATACCTTCACGAGTAAATAAGAGTGTCCCTAATGTATATGTATACTAACAGAAGTATTCACCAGTATAGTCAAATACAAGACCATTAATTATTGGAGAAATAAAAAGAAGAACAATTATTTTTAGTGAAAAGATGAAGAGTTAAATATGAATAACAAGTTAAAATAGGAAACAATAATTTGACCAATATTGTACACTAAAATAAAATTACGTGATCATTTAATTGTTTACTTTATTACAGGCCAATCCACCGCAGTTCGACAAGGCTGAAGAGCTCTCTCGATTGCGATTTCTTAACGAGTCCTCTGTTCTTCACACACTGAGGCAACGTTATGCTAGTAATTTAATACATACCTATGCGGGCGATAGTATGATCATCATTAATCCGGTGGCGCCGTTGGCAATTTACTCAGAAAAGGTAAATAGCTTTTATTCAGCTTGGCATGTAATGTACAGAAAATGTATTATCATTTCTGTTTTGTACACTTTTTCATCGAATCTCATTTAATGTTACCGTACTTCATCCGTTTGTATTGTTGAACAATTTATCATATTGCTAATTTGTAAATCCTACAAAATATTTGAAACAAATTTCAGTATTTCTTGGAATATACGTGGTCTGTCAGGGAAGTATTCGATCTTGTGCTGTAGCAGGGGGAAGTATAATTCCTGATACTTTTATTTTGAAAAAAACATTTTTTCAAATAACAATATTTTGAGTGGATACTCTTATGTTTTTATTATAAGCTCCTAAAATTTCATTACTATCGGGTTGTCAATTCTTGTCTTACAATTTAATGGAAAAAGGTAGACACGTTTTTTTACACCTCTGTAAAATCAACAATTTTTAAGATATCGAAAAATCCTTTGAGATTCGTTCATAGGTCACTAAAGACTATAACATATTTAAATTTGAACAAAATCCGAAATTTTACTAGAAAAAGTGTTCGTTTTCGCGTGGGATGACTCCAGTTTGTTCCAAATTGTAACATTTGGGAAGCAACGAGTGACAAAACATTATCGTGGAATATTCTAGAATATCCCTTGAAAGATAATGCGATATTGTTTCTTGGCGTAGATGTATTTCTAAAGTATGACGAATGGAGTATAAAAGGCGGTGGGATAACAAAATGCTGCATCCAAACGCACAAAGGAGATCCCACCTTAAAACACCCTGTAGACATACGAAATCATATATTTTATGAAACTTTAAAGTCGTTAGAAAATTTCTCTTAGAAAAGAGAACGGTTCGCAAGAGACACATGGTACCTTCGAGACTTTTGTTTGATGCGATCAGTATTACTATATCAGTACTACTACTATAGGATGCGATAAAAACAATTTTGAGTCAATTTTTGTAACAAATCTCCACCTATCTGGAGGCCACGCTACAGTGGTCGTGACATGTAATTTTAAAACACCCTGTAGATAATGCATACGAGCTTAGACTTATTCACCATTCCCGGCTTAACGACTGGCCACTATTTTCATCGTATAGAATACATAATTTTTCATAACAATTTCACATGTCAATTATGTATAATTTTTTGATTCTGCTGTTTTTTTTTGTACAAGATGTCGAGGCGATGCGATGTCAAGATCACTAACATTTTTTTTCAAACGGAACTTCCGTTTCCGAGCGAATTTGGATCGATTTAGTCTACAGTCTAGCAAATTCAATATCTCGGCCATAGTTACTAGAGGATAATCAAACATTCTCGAGCAGAGAAACAATTGCAAAATCTTTGCAAAATGAAGGTCCGCATCATCTCCTTACCCTCTACACAGGTACAACTATTTTTTTATGTCTACAACCTTCATTGACATTGGACGGTTATTCATTGAATTTGTCAGATTATGGGCTATATCCGTAAATTTCGTTTACAAAAAAAGTTAGTGACCTAGAACTCTCTTTTCTACTATTATACCGTTCTCGCTCTTTTTTTGCCAATGTTTTCGAAGTGAGCCACGTGCCATAACGTTTCATCTTGTATATTTGCATTTCTCCCGAATAATTTGATTTTACGTTGTTTGCTAGCTTGCTCAGGATCTCTAATAGTTTTATGACTAAATGCATTTACCTATTTTTTATGTATATTGCTTATTCACCTTAGAATTAATTTCGAAAAGTTGCTTCATTCATTTTGTAAACCGTTCAAATAAAAACGTTCGAACAATATTGTGTTTGAAGGATACGTGTAATGTACGATTATTGCACACTGTATACCATTCTGGAATCAAAACGAATCTAGCGGCGACGTTTTATTTTCAATTTCAAATATGTTATTTTGCAACTGCATTTAATGATTTTACTCCATTAAGGTGGCGCTTATGTTCAGAGGATGTAAGAGCGAAGATGTGCCACCTCATGTTTATGCGATGGCGCAAGCAGCTTACAGGGGAATGTTAGCAACTCGAAGAGATCATTCTTTAGTTTTTCTTGGCCGTAGTGGATCAGGCAAAACAACAAACTTTAAACATGCTCTTCACTACCTTATACTTTCTGCTGGTACAGTTAATAAGGTAAGTAAGTGTCTCGGTATTTTGATGTAGTATATCACAACTGATCCACGTTTACACAGATCCTCTATAGCAGTGTTTTTAAAAATTGTTATGCCCCTATATGTACCATATACATCAGTTTTAATATTCAAGAATTGAATTTTTCACAGAAAAAACTTAAATAGGAAGTTTAGAAGGTTTAGGAAAAAATCACTAGGAAATTGATGAATTGCTCCCCTTAACAATCCAATTGCCCCGTTGGGAAACACTGCTGTATAGCTTCTACTCTATCTATGCTATATACTATACTATACAAACGGGATAGTCAAAATTCGAATAGCGCATTTGCAGTTTTTATAATAATTCGATATTATAAATTATTTTATTGCATACCCACTTCTTCGATAATACAATTCAGTAACAATTATTTTATTTTTATAGATTCTGACTATCGAGAAACTCAATGCCGTCTTCACTGTCCTAGAAGCATTTGGAAATTGCAGAACATACATGAACTCAAATGCAACACGTTTCACGCAACTATTTAGTTTAGACTTCGATCAATCGGGGCAAATTGCGTCCGCCTCCTTACAGGTAATATAATATGCATGCGCATGTCTGTGTTATTGTTAATCACACTATAAGTGTACATTATAAATGCTTACTATTACAATAGAGTTCCCGGCTAAACTTTCACTCGGGGGACCAAAGATTTTCAACTTTTTTGAATGTAATATAATATACAATTCGATGAACAATATTAAAAATTTTAATTCTAGTGCGAGGAATCCAGAATCTAACTCAGACCTAGCGGATCCGTTCCTATGTGTGGGAACCAATTTGGCAGCGTTTTAACCTATCAAACGTGCTTGAAATCGAGCCACTTTACTCGTATATAACTTTTAAACGAGTCAACTGAAAATTGGATTCCTGGCACTAGAATTTAAAGTTTTATCATTTTTTCGTGTAATTGTATAATATTTCATTCAGACAAGTTGAAAATGTTTGATTCCTCAAGTGAAAGATCACAAGTGAAATGTCTGCAATCATACTTTGCGAGCAAACGCGGTCATTTTGGGGCAAAGACATGTTTGGAATAGAGTTTGGTACTTATTTGTTCTAAATGTGCAGATTAATACCTGTCGCCAAATACCGAGCCTAGTGTGGAAACAGATGGTTCGGTATTTGGCTACACAGTTTGATGCCAAATAGAGAACAAACCTTTGGCCTGCCTTGGCCTCGTCATAGAGGGCAGGTCGGTCGAACTAAGAACGGACTTGGAGGGAAAATCGAATTTCATTTAAGTTTCCACTAAAAATTGCTGTATCATTATTCAAAATATTGTTTACATTATTAAATATGTGGGTATCTAATTAATTACTAAACATTTGGGTATTGTACGGGGTATTATACTAATTTCATATTCATAAAATTTAACAAATCATACGGAACGGAAATATTCTAGGTCGCAAAAATTTTTAATTTTTGAGTTAAAATAGCTTCGAGTGCAAAGTTTCATTATTGCATTCATAATAACTGCAATCCCTTTGATGCTGTTATACTTGGCATTTACAAAATAGGTATAATATCTTAATGGAATGGTTCTTTTGAACACTTGACCATGCTTAATATTTCCGAAAGTTTGATACGTTTTACCAAATAAAAACGCAGGTTTATCAGGTTGTTGATCTTAATTCTGCTTGTTTGTGTGTATCAGGTGCTACTATTCGAGAAGTCAAGAATAGGTAAACGAGCAAATGGGGATCCAACCTTTCATGCAATGTACCGCTTGCTGGCAGGCGCTGAAGGTGCCTTAAGAAAGGAATTGCATCTTACGAATTTAGTTGCGGAAAATAATTCGTTCATCACACCTCTGCAGAAGCATGAAGACAAACAGCGTGCTATGGTCGAATTCAATCGAATCGTGGCCGCCTTTAGGACTCTTGGTATATCAGAAACCGACGAGAAAGCTATTTGGCTGGTACTCACTGGTACATATCATCTGAGTTGCGCGGGTGCCGTCAAAGTCGGCACTAGTTCGCAAAGTCGATGGCAGTTTGCGAGAGTAGAATGTGCGGAGAAAGCAGCCACATTGCTAGGCACCACAGTCGAGGAATTGAGTAGAGTAGTGTTCTCTTGGAACGGCGGTGGTGGCACACCGAATACCCCAAGACCGACGTTGCGAACACCAAGTCCTACAGAGCAAAGTAAGGACATAAGTGGTCTCGACGCTCTCGAAGGACTTCTCATTGGGCTTTATTCCGAAGTATTCCATTGCATCGCGGCTCTTATTAACAAGTACGTCCATATACATATTTTTCTGTTACTGTTATTATCATCCTTATAATCGCACGAACCTAACCAAAACAATTAGTTGATTGAATTTGTTAAGGCCGAGAGAACGGCTCGAGCGTGAGTGTCCTGGCATACTCACACACCACTAGATACGTATGTCAGGTTGTTCAGTATAAACCTTGATAAATGTGTTTGATACTTGTGTTTTATTTGTCAAGTTTCATACTTAACAACCTGCTACGTATATGCAAGGTTTGCAAGGGTCCGGGCAGCCTCGAATCACGTCTCACTAATGCAAAGTTCTAGTACGGAAGTATCCTAAGGTGGCCTATTTCTGCGTTTTCGAGGCGTAATTTTCATTATCCGGCAGCATGTGGCTGTCGTACTTTTATGAAAACGTATCACACGACAGCTACGATAGGTGGCAGCACTATCGCGCCGCCACATTGTTTCTCCCAGCATCGCTACATGCAGCCGAATACAGTAGAGATTCAAAATGTAATGGGTTTGAATCCACTCAGATCCATTAATAGCAATAAAGGTATTAATAAAAAGTAAAAAACGTGTAATCATAACAAAACTGAAGTGTTAGACTGATCCAAATGTATGTTTATCAGTGTTACCACAAAAAAGACTTCTTTTCTGCAAACAAGAGTTGAGTACACTGATATATGCCCTAGAAAAGGGGCACCCTACCCCATTAAGTAGCTAGAGAGAAAACAATGAATATTGCTTTACTTAATAATAGTAGTTTCTTTGACTGAAAATGCGGCTTTTGTGTACCTGACGAAAGTAAAATCAGTAAATTATGTCAGTTTGCAAATATGTAAATTTGTAGTATATTAAGCCTCGGATAGTGCAGCGTTTTGTGTCCTAGCGCTGCAATATTGTTTAGTACGAGAACTAAGAACGTGGCACACTGTTCGAGCGCCGCGTGTCGTGTAACTTGCGCTTTTTACGCTATACATATATACATAATGGCGTGCAAAAGATCTTGGTCAGATATGGTTCTTGCAATTTTTCTTGAAAGTCTTTTAGAGACAGAAGTTTGTTGAAAGAAATGCAGTAAATGGGCATCCGAGTACCTGGTTAGCTATAGAAGGGTTAACAATTTTCTTATACTATCAGTTTCTTTATTCGGTATAAGCAGGCAAATATCCGCGTTTTACATTGAGCTACTAAATGTGCAAAAACTTCTTGGCACCGTTGGTCCGCTAGCTGAGGGTTATGTGTTCGTGATTATAAGGATGAAATGCTGTATTATTACAATTAGAACATCAAACGACATATACCAATAATGATGTAATGTATTAATTTTGTGTTAATTCGCAGATCCATATCATCGTCCGTACACACGGTTGCATCTTTATTACTGTGTGATTCACCGGGTTTTCAGAACCCCGCTACATGTGGTCGACAAACTGGAGCAAGCTTCGAAGATCTCTGTCATAATTATTTGCAAGAACGTTTACAGTTGTTATTTCACCATACAACATTGGTGGCTCCAAGGGACAGGTGCTTAGTTTCATTAAACCTACATATATTCGTCTCAAGCTTTTGCGAATGTATAGTAAATCTACAGTGTATATATGTAATTGTACATCTGATTGTGAGAGTCATATTTGATTTTTAAAATCTGCGTTGATAGCATGCATTCGTTGACTTTGAACAGCAGAACCATTAAGCTTATTTATTCTTTTTGTGCATACATAAATTTTAACTGGTTGTGAATAAAATACAGGGTAAACCATTTAAGTGGGAACATCTCGGTTATTGATAATTTTTTCGAAAACGTCCTCGGGGCGAACTTAATTATTTTAAGTCGATTTGTCTGTTTTTTTATGCTCCAAAAAAGTATGTATAGTGCTGCTGCCTCTGTCACCGAGCGGTGTAAACATGCCGCGTAATCCAATACCGGGTCGGGTATATCGGTGTGAACCACTACTAATCCAATTACAAAACTTCTTTATTTTTCATTATTTTTGGATGGTACTTTGGCCAACATATTCGTAGCATTTTTCTAATGAAAATGATACCAAATATGAAATAATTTCGAGGATATTTAGTAGCTTAATGAACGATGAAATTTTCGAACGCAAGGAAGAACAGCGTATGGGAACTGCTTTGAACTGTGCCGTCGCGACTCTTCGCGTCTCTTTGTTTCCATACGCTGCCCTTTTTTGTGTTCTTCTTCACGACAAATCACGTTCACACGAACAAACCTCGACCACGTCTTATTCGTCAGCCCTTGGCTCGTAACAGTGGCTTGAGTTTAGCAAAGCTATCTCAGAGGACTGAAAAACATCTGAGTGGAATGAAAACAATGAAAAGGAAGCAGACAAAGGTGTCCCGTACGCGAGAATTTAACTGTTGACTTCCAATTTGATGTAAATTTAACCATATACTACTGTATTTAGGTGTTCCCATTTAAGTGGACCTACCTGTGTATTCGGAACTGAGCGGTATAATAAATACATTTATTTCTTTGGACATATGTCATACCGAAAATCGCTAAAAATCTGACCAAATACATTGCTGTTAATTTTATAAAGTAATGTAAAAAAGTCACTTTTAGTGCTCCGTAAGTCTAGTGTTTATAAATCGCCGAAAGTAAATTATGTTCTTTGCAGTTGGAGTTCAGTGACCTTAAATGGCTTTCATTAGTAGCTAATTATACGCGCTGTAGAACGCTATTTCAGATGATACGTAAAGAAAATAAATCGTTGCACTTAAAAAATAGAACGAAGGTGACCTTCATAAGACCTTTACGAGTCCACCTACCGAAAGACTATTTACATCAGCATACGTGCCGCTCGATGCCATGCACGTTTGATTTAACACATTTTTTTCTATCACCAGTAATAACCGAGATACATATTCAGGTAGCCTGTTTTAGGTGATTTATCCTGCATATTCAGATTTGTAATTTTCAGTAGGCGTTTCTCATAGGTTTTCGTGAACGGAATACGAATGTGTGTTATTTTTCATATGTAATCTATCAAACTATTCATTTGTAAAGAAAAACTCAAATTGTCTACGTTGGAGACAGCTTGCACTTTAACCGCAATAGTTGTGAAGTTCTAACTTAGAATGTAGACTTAGTTGTATTCGGTTCACGAAAATGTATTAGAAACGCCCAACCAATGTTAGAAGTCTGAGTTAGTTAAAAAGTTAAAATTTATTATATAATATAATAGGCTGTCGAATTGTAGACGTGGAATTATTAATTACTACACCATTAAGTTAGTGAATATTTATGGTTCGTCATTGTAATTTAGGTACATCCAAGAAGGAATTGATGTAGATTATGAAGACGACTGTGATGAAAATGGTATTGGATCTCCGCAAGGTTTGATTTCACTCTTGGATCGTGGAAATTCGCAAGGTGCAACAATGTTACGAACCAGCCAGAATGACCTTAGCGGAAGTAGACAAATGGAACGGAAGGGGCTTCTGTGGTTACTAGATGAAGAAGCAGTTTGTCCTGGAGGTAGCGATGAGACTTTTTTAGATCGACTGTTCTCTCATTATGGCGATCGAGGTACCTACATATCTGTAATATCACTTTCTATATATAGCAAATGCTAAAATGTATATCTAATTGTTTAACCTTTTTCTTTAACAGATCATCAAGTTTTATTAAGGAAAGCACCAGGTAGCAATCAGTTCATTTTACAACATTTATTGGGTACTAATTCAGTACTATACACAGCCACCGGTTGGCTCAAAGCTACACGAGAGAATCCGGCTACTAAAAGTGCCATTACAATTCTTCAAGAAAGCACAAGGTATTTTTACATTTCCTATGTACTATGTTTTTTAAACTTCGTCTATGCAAGATGTTGTTATTTCGATTTCTAATGTTACCTTTTTTTATATCAGAGAAGATGTTAACATGCTGTTTGTAAACGCCCGGGGTGCTGGAGTTTCTGGAACTTTGTGCAGTTCGATGCCTGGTTTAGAAGGTTCGCAGTCTTTAAGAAGAGCTTCCAGTATTAGACGTACATTTACTGCTGTGAAAAGAAAAAATGTTTGTCTACAAGTGAAATTCACTGTAGTAAGTATAAAAATTAATATTATTGCTGCTTACAAATGACAGTCATCCGTAACGAATACTCTCGTAACTAAAATGTAATATGCAATCCACAGAACTATACATACATACCTATTTCATCGGTATAATATGTATATGCATTGTATGCATCTATTGATAGCAATATAGAGCTTGCACATAATGAAAAATGTGTTGAAAAATTAATTTTACTTTGTACTAGATAATGACTGTTATTTGTAAAATATGTACAGGGTGTCAGAGCAACATTAATTTTAGTTTGTAAGCCGACTGTCACATACTTTACATTATTAGTTTATTTAAGGAGGTATTTAATTTGCATTATTCGGCAGCGTGTAGCTGTCGCAGCTTTATGAAAATAGCTACACGCGTAACTGTATACTTCCAAATTTGCAAATTACGTCTTGTAAACGTAAAAATAGGACTTTTGAGAGCGATCGCGACCTAAATTGATCTTTTTATCTAGCGCTTTTGATTATTGAAAAACCTCATCTTTGCATTATCGAGAAATGAGAAGGCGCATCTCGCACCCTTGCATCTTGGAAAAACGAGTCTACCCCTTAATGATTAGTTTTTCTGTTTTACACAGTGGTGTCCCTTTATACCAAACAACTTTTTCTGGAACACTTTCTAATAACTTCAATTCCTGATGAGTTATTTTACCATCCGTGTTTATATGTTATACATATATAATATGTTTTGTACATAACGACAATAAAATGCGATTTACAGGATGGGCTGATTGAAACATTGAGGAGAACGCGAGTCAAATTTATCCATTGTCTATTACCACAACATACTTCTGGTAGTACCGACAATAAAAGTTTACTATCTGTAAAATCTAATCAGAACGAGGACAGTATCATTAATGTGCCCCTTCTACGTTCGCAGGTAACCATTTAAAACATCTATGTGAATGATTACTTCTACCTAACGATATTTTTGTTTTGCAAACTATCGAGTTGTAATATTTTAATATAATTTGTTTAAAGTATGTTCTTCTATTTGTAGTTGCGAGGAAGCCAAATAACTGACGCTGTTCGGTTGCATAAAGTCGGATTCCCTAAACATATGGCGTTAGGTGAATTTAGAAGGCGATTCAGGTTATTATCGAGTGAATGTAATGCTCGACCTGGTAGTCCTGTAGGCGATGAACGTCGTACCGTGGAAGACATGTTATTGACTGTTGACATTGACCCAGCGTCGTACCGAGTTGGACAAAGTCAGGTAAGTCGATTCAAGAGTTTCTTTACTATTAATTCGTCTTTATTTTTATGCGTATATTACGTACGCATGCATACTAGGAAGAATTTTGTATCACGTGGAACACATACAGTGTCGATTGGTATAAACGTACAGTCGGTGTGGAAAGTATTCGTACAGTACAAATTGAAAGTAAAACTGTTTATTCATGCTAATAATGAATTTTATGAGGAAAAAATGATTAATAGATATTCTTAGATGTTTGTCGAATAAATTTTGCGTAAACGAAATTTTATATCCTTTCAGCATTACAAAAGAATCAACAAAAACAGATAAATGTGCAGAAACAGACGTGTAGAAAGTATTCGTAGAGTCAAATAACAAACGAAAAAACTATGAAAATATACTAAATATTTAAGGGTTTAATATTTTGTGGGATTGCCTTCTGATTTTACAATAGCATCGAGCCTTCTGGTCATGGAATGTACTAAGTTGGATGTTGTAGCAGGCTCTATTTTATTCCACTTTTCTAGTAAAGCAGCTTTAAAATTTTCTTTAGATGTAATATTGTGATTACGAATCTTTTTCTTGAAGTAATCCCATAGTTTTTCGATGGGATTAATGTCTGGTGATTGTGGTAGCGTCTTCAAGTATTTTGGTGTATTATTATAAAATCCATTACCTAGTATTATATGCAGAATTCTACAAAGATTTAAGAATATTTATTAATCATTTTTTCCTCATAAAATTTATTATTGGCATAAATATGCAAAGTTTTACTTTCAATTTGTCACTGTACGAATACTTTCCACACCGACTGTATGTACATTTGATTTCTGTTCATTTTTTTGCAATAAACATGAATACAAACAGATAGAGAAACAAAATGATAATAAGAAGGTTCTGGAAACGAGTTGCTTTAAGTTGTTATGGATGTCGAGCAGATGTTCAAGATCATCTCCTGCAGGAACTAATTTCGCATCAGGTTCGTTTGCGACATTCCAATCATCCAAACAGAGATTTATCCAATCTAATGGCTCCCCAATACCGCATTGGGTTCGTTCACGAAGTTTCACCCTCCTAGCAACTCCCTAATATCGTATCAGGTTCATGTGCGCTTGACTCCATTTCTAGAGACTCTCTGACTTCGTGTCAGGTTTGTCCTCGCTGTCTATAATCCTAGCGGCTCCCCAATTTCCTTAGTAGCTAACAAATTAAGACATGTTCCCAGGGTAACAACCCTTCACTGGCCATTTATGCTCGCAGCCCTGGCTCGTAACAAAGTAATATTCCAGCCAACAAATTAATGTTAAAATTAATATTGATATTCTGTTCAATATACATAAAGGTCTAACAGAAATCTATGAGTATGTGAAGCTCTATTTTACTCTGTCAGGTTTACAATTTCGAAACAGTTTTGACACAG
This sequence comes from Lasioglossum villosulum, assembly GCA_963971365.1. Taxonomy (NCBI): domain Eukaryota; kingdom Metazoa; phylum Arthropoda; class Insecta; order Hymenoptera; family Halictidae; genus Lasioglossum; species Lasioglossum villosulum. Next base: position 16,373,209 of record OZ020504.1, read on the forward strand.
CAACCAGTGTTTTCATTCCCATTCAGCGACGGCTTGTACTAGCTTTGTAACCTAAATTAAGCGAAAGATTTTTGCAATTATTTCGGAAATTAAGTCCGAGCGACGCGCAATGTAGCAAAATGCCTGTTTTATGGACAAAATTCAATAACCTTTGCTCTGCTTATGATAGAGACATGAAACAATGTGGGTTTTTTTATTTATATTGAAAGCAATCTCAATATGATATTATTATAAATGTAGTCATGTATTTAAACATTGAAAAACGATATTTGTTGTAAAAAACTTTATTTGGTTAAATAAGATAACTTTATTTATTCCATGCAAACAAAATTACAATAGTGGATTCCAATGTGTATAAGAGGAAAAAGTATATTATAATAAGGTAAAACTAATGCTGTAGCGTAAACGATGCTGTAATGTGTTCTGTTCTGTAAAACGGCAACGACTGACTGGGTCGTCTCTGGAAAAGCCCTTCGGTCCCTTTTCTTAGGTGGGGGGATAAATAACGCTGCCATATTTTATTCCAGTTTTTCGGGCAAATACCCCACTGTGCGGCGCACATTCAAAAAGGACTAAGTTTCGATAGAGATGAGATAGAGCAATGAAATTTCTTTTACATACAGCTGAAACTTCACAGAATATGGGAAAAATAGGGAGATTATGGTACGAATGTTTTTTAACTTCGAAAAAATTCGTCAATGTTGCGCAATTTCGAGAAAATTGTGGTTTTACCAATAGCACGTGTGGAAACAATTTTTTTGGAACATGCTCTACACCACTTCACGTAGATTTTTTCACGCTGATTTCAAATCAGTCTCAAAATTTTTCTAGGACCTCAGAATTTTCCAAAATGTCGAATTATTGTTAAACAGTGAAACTTTTATTTCTTCAAGATTAGAAAACATTCGTACCATAATCTCCCTATTGTTCCCATATTCTGTGAAGTTTTAGCTGCATGTAAAAAAAATTTCATTGCTCTATCTCATTTTTATTGAAAGTTGTTTCTTTTTTAATCGAGTTAGGTCAAGTTTCCCCACTGTGCGGCGGGTAGATGTATAGGGAGAAGTTGTTCAGAATGTTGATCTTGATAACATATTTCAAGGCCAAGGGTCATGGGTCCCTTTTTGCTATCATTTACCTTCATCTTTTTTGGTGAAAAAAGTGGAATGACCAACTATCTTGTTCGATGCGATCAAATGGACGACCGTATTGATTATTGAACAGATATCCTGCTGTAAACCGAGCACATATGATATCGAACGCATAGACAGCAGGTAAGGTAAGGTAAGCCAAAGGATGTCGAACAACTTTCTCTAGGAAGTATTTCAGTCACAATGCTGGTGATAGCAGGTGGTATATCGCAGACGAGTGGGGAGTAGCTTGAAGAATCGGTTTTAAGTTTCTATTTATCGACATTTTTACAAATATACAGTGAGTGTAGAAAGTATTCGCATGCCCTTCCAAATAGAATAACTTTTTTATAATTGCACCAAACGACTTGATTTTTTATAATCAATTAGAAGCATTGGTTTAAGAAATGATATGCAACAGAGATTTTCCAAGAATTATAATTTACAAGAGTACATGAAAAAATAGAGAAGGCTTTTTTTACCTTTTTTATGTGGGTCTTTAATGAAAGTTTAAAATAGACTTTTTGTAGATTTATGTTAGTTATACACATGCTGAAAATTTCATCCAAATCGGTTGATGCAGGAAATATGAGATGCATTGCAAGATGTAAGAATCTGTGCATTTTAAGCAGAAACTGTTCAAGAGTCTGTAAAACTACGATTTTCACAATTTTTAAACACTTGCAGCATTTGCATTTCAATGAAATGTTCATCATTTGTGTAACAAACATAGATCTACGAAACGTATACTTCAAATTTTCATGATGGACCCTAATAAAAAAATTAAAAGTAATGCTTTCTTCATTTTGACATGAAACCTTGCAGATTGTAATTTTTGGAAAATAACAAATGGATCTACAAAACATATGTTTTAAATTTTCATTAAGAAACCTAATAAAAAAATTTTAAGAAATGCTTTCTTCATTTTGACGTGAAACCTTGTAGATTGTAATTTTTGGAAAATAACAAGTAGATCTACAAACCGTATATTTTAAATTTTCATTAAGGGCCCTAATACAAAAATTTAAAGAAATGCTTTCCTCATTTTGACATGAAACCTTGTAGATTGTAATTGTTGGAAAATAACAAATAGATCTACAAAACATGTATTTCAAATGTTCATTGAGGGCCCTAATAAAAAAATTAAAAGAAATGTTTTCTTTATTTTGACATGAAACGTTGTAGATTGTAATTTTTGGAAAATAACAAATGGATCTACAAAACATATGTTTTAAATTTTCATTAAGAAACCTGATAAAAAAATTTTAAGAAATGCTTTCTTCATTTTGACATGGAAACTTGTAGATTGTAATTTTTGGAAAATAACAAGTAGATATACATAATATATGTTTATATTTTCATTAAGAGCCCTAATAAGGAAATTAAAACAAATGTTTTCTTCATTTTGACATGAAACCTTGTAGATTGTAATTTTTGGAAAATAACAAATAGATCTACAAAACATACATAAATTTTAAATTTTCATTAAGGGCCCTAATAAAAAAATTTTAAGAAATACTTTCTTCATTTTTATATGAAACCTTGTTAATTGTAATTTTTGGAAAATAACAAATAGATCTACAAAACATATGTTTTAAATTTTCATTAAGAAACCTAATAAAAAAATTTTAAGAAATGCTTTCTTCATTTTGACGTGAAACCTTGTAGATTGTAATTTTTGGAAAATAACAAGTAGATCTACAAAGCATACATTTATTTTAAATTTTCATTAAGGGCCCTAATAAAAAAATTTACAAAAATGTTTTCTTTATTTTGGCATGGAACCTTGTAAATTGTAATTTTTGGAAAATCTTTTTTGCAGATCATTTAGTAAATTAGTGCCTCCAATATATTTTAAATTTTCTTTAAGGGCCCTCTTTCGTTCCCAATTAGTTCGGATAATTGACGTTGTACTGAACTTGCATAATGTGTATGTGTGTAATCGATGTAGGTATCAATTATTTCGTTGACCTTTTTATTTATAATTAATGTTTCCGGTTAGAAGAAGATCTGAAAAGAAACTGTGTAAACTTTTCGAAGATACGCGTAGATTTTTATTCTAATTATGAGAAATTGGCCTGTGTATTTTGTAACAAACCTTTCTGACACACTTAAACATTATTAACCGATGATTCATCGCATAACTACGCTGTAGGATAAAACGTGTTTACTAGAATGAATATAAACATATTCGCTTTAGAATTTCCCGCTAAATCTGAAAGCGCGTCGACACAACGCACAGTGGTCCTAATTGAAGAACTAGCTGTTTATAACAATTTTCGCATTGTTTCATGACTAAAATGTATAGCAAAGTACGTCATTGGTTTCGTCTTGATGTCAGCTTTAACTTTATTAAGTAGAAAATATATAATGACAATTAAAAAATCGAGGTGATTAATATTTAAATGAATAAAAAAATATACTTAATTTTTTATATTGAAGTTTGTAGAGGAGTGATTAACTTTTGTTGGAAAAATTTTCTTGTCAGAGCACCATAAATCCCTGAGAAATTGCGATAACATGTGAATAATAAATGATATTGAATACGTTATTTAAACAAATGGTAATAATTGATCATTTGGTTCTGATTGGGCAAATTTTAAATATATTGTCCTTATGTATTTGCTGTTTACGTTGTAACCTTCAACAAGGATCAGTATAGTATCTACCAGCATGGAAGCAATTTGGTTTTCATACAGATTAATTTTGTTTCATATACAGTAATTTCTCAATCGTAGTCCTCGGTCGCCTCTGCAATCGTAGTCCAGTGCCCACCTATTCCACCGCCTGTCAACGCTGCGCCGGGCGCAGGACGGCGATGTTTGTTGTCGGCTCGGGTATATCGGTGTGAACACCACTACATCGACCCGAGTGAATCGAATTTTCAAACTACTTAATTTTCATTATTTTTTTATAGGACTTTCACTATCTTATTCCTGGCATTTTTCTGATTACAACAATACCAAACACGATATAATTCCAACTTTATTTAGTGGTTTAATCGACGATGAAAGTTTTACTTACAAGGAAGGACAGCGTGTTTGATCTATGCCGGCGACGGTGACTGTTCGCGTCTCTTTCTTTCCAATACGCTCTTCTTCGTTGCGTTCGAAACTTTCATCGTCGATTAAACCACTAAATATTGGCCAAATTATATCGTGTTTGGTATGATTTTAATCAGAGAAATGCCACGAATATGTTGGTGAAAGTTCCATAATGATATCATCGAAAATAAAGAAGCTAAGGTCTTGGTGTTTTATTGTGATGACGCACGGGCCTTTAAACTGTGCCCGCGACGGGGACACGCTTCGGCCACGCGATCCTATTTCATTCTGTCCTTCTCTACGTTCGGCTTGTCGTTTGAAGTCTCAGCGCGGTAGGGTAGACGCAGTCATAAATCAAAAAATAGCCACCCTACTTGATCGTAGTCCGTTCATAACACGGGTGTTTGGACTACGATTGAGAAATTACTGTAGCAAGTAAGAAGAAGAAGTCTATTTTCCAATTAATAACATATTAAATAAACTTATTTATATCGGTCGTATTATTGTTAAACACAATTGTTCAATGATATCGGCGCCAAGGTTCGATCGTTGAAAACAAAAATAAAAATTAACTAATATATTTTGCTAATTATCAAAAAATCGACGTTTCGGTCACTAATTTCGACCATTTTCAAGATTAAATTGAGATTGCGTCTGTAAGAAAAATAAGAAAATAGAATAAATAATTTATTTTATTTAATTTATTTGATCATTTAATTATTATAAATAATTAATTTTATTTTATTATTTAATTATTATAATTTATTTTATTTTATTATTTAATTATTATAAATAATTTATTTTATTTAATTATTTAATTATTATAGTTTATTTTATTTTATTATTTAATTATTATAAATAATTTATTTTATTTAATTATTTAATTATTATAGTTTATTTTATTTTATTATTTAATTATTATAAATAATTTATTTTATTTTATTATTTAATTATTATAATTTATTTTATTTTATTATTTAATTTGATTTGCTTAGTTCCAAAAGATTTTTCGTAAAAATGAAAAATAACTGTTCTCTTACAACATATTTATTATTGATCATTTAAAATTAAAGTAATTAAATAAAGAAAAGTAAGAGAAGGTGCATTCCTTGTCCATATATTTCATTTATATTAAAACTTACGGTCGAGAAACACGAAACTATAATTTTGTGACTCTCTGTAACTCTTCGATTGAGATCTCTGTGCGACGCCACTTGAGTCAACTCGACACAAGGTAACGCAATGTAATATACCTGTCTATGATTAAGTTTTCGTTGGTACATACCCGCGATATCGGATCAGGAGTGCGAGAGCTCGCGTGCAACAGTTTGACCGTGAAAGTACAAGCTGGCAAGTATTTCTCGCAATAAGAGCGACACGCGGCCCATGACTTTCTCGTGGCCTAGATAGAAATCATTGCACTCTTCGCAGTCTGTCTCTCTGTATCCACAGAATTCAGCGTTCTTCCAAAGCTTTTTCGTCGCGAAAGTGTTCCATCGCGCGCACATGCTCCTTTCTTCTGTTTTATTTTGGATCCGAGCCACGATCCGAATATCTTGACATCGTCTTTCGCAAAACGTTGTGCGTCGTCAGGAGGACTGGAACTCTCGAGTAATAAGTGAGCCGCTCACGGGCCAAATCGATTAACTCCATAAAACAGAAAGTGGAGAAATGTGATGAAATAATATAGATTGTTTTTCAAAATTCCCTTTGAAATAAAAATTGAAATAAACATTGTATAACGCGTAAATACAGATGTAGCTTTCATGTAAAGACATGTATGAAGTAGATAGAGTAGCCTTGGTGTAATTGTTATTAATGTCACAACTTTTGAGCGACTAAGGAAGTTAATCTATTTGACAATTGAAAGAAAAGTAACATCATTGCAGAAAAAGTTCATTTTTTTACATTTTCCAAAAGATTTTTCTTAGAAATGAAAAATAACTGTTCTCTTACAATATATTGGTTATTGATAATTTAAAATTGAAGTAATTAATTAAAGAAAAGTAGTATTATCAAAATCATGCTTCAAGTTATATTTTTTATTGCAGAAGAAGTTCATTATTTTACATTTTCCAAAAGATTTTTCGTAAAAATGAAAAATAACTGTCCTCTTACAATATATTGGTTATTGATCATTTAAAGTTAAAGTAATTAATTAAAGAAAAATAATATCATCAAAATCATGCTTCAAAATATATTTTTTATTGCAGAAAACGTTAATTATTTTACATTTTCCAAAAGATTTTTCGTAAATATGAAAAATAAGTGTGTCCTCTTTCAATATATTGGTTATTGATCATTTAAAGTTGAAGTAATTAATTAAAGAAAAGTAGTATTATCAAAATCATGCTTCAAATTATATTTTTTATTGCAGAAAACATTAATTATTTTACATTTTCCAAAAGATTTTTCGTAAAAATGAAAAATAACTGTTCTCTTACAATATATTTATTATTGATCATTTAAAATTAATGTAATTAATTAAAGAAAAGTAATATCATCAAAATCATGCTTCAAATTCTATTTTTTATTGCAGAAGAAGTTCATTATTTTACATTTTCCAAAAGATTTTTCATAAATATGAAAAACAAGTGTATCCTCTTACAATATATTGGTTATTGATCATTTAAAATTAAAGTAATTAATTAAAGAAAAGTAATATCATCAAAAACATTCTTCAAATTATATTTTATATTGCAGAAAAAGTTTATTATTTTACATTTTCCAAAAGATTTTTCGTAAAAATGAAAAATAACTGTTCTCTTGCAATATATTGGTTATTGATCATTTAAAATTAAAGTAATTAATTAAAGAAAAGTAATATTATCAAAATCATGCTTCAAATTATATTTTTTATTGCAGAAAAAGTTCATTACTTAACATTTTCCAAAAGATTTTTCGTAAAAATGAAAAATAACTGTTCTCTTACAATATATTTATTATGGATCATTTAAAATTAAGGTAATTAATTAAAGAAAAGTAATATTATCAAAATCATGCTTCAAATTATATTTTTTATTGCAGAAAAAGTTCATTACTTAACATTATCCAAAAGATTTTTCGTAAAAATGAAAAATAACTGTTCTCTTACAATATATTTATTATTGATCATTTAAAATTTACTAATAAATATGAACGATGTCTTCTTCGTCAGCTGTATTTGACGTCCCGTCCTGTCGATTTGTTCTTAAGGCAGAAGATTTGTTTCTAGGATTGTAAGGGTGCGGGATTCGCGTACTCATTTCCCGATAATACAAACACGAGGGTTTCAGTAGCCAGAAACGCTAGATAAAATATCAACCTAGGCCGCAATCGCTTTCGAAAGTCTATTTGTACGTTTACGAGGCGTAATTTGCATTATTCGGCAGCTTGTAGCGTCGCAGCTTTGTGAAAATACATACTCTTGAGTGTGATTGCGGCCTAGATTGATCTTTTATCAAGTGCTTTTCACTACTGGAAAGCTCCAACTTTGTATTATGGAGAAATGAGAAGGTGCATTCCTTGCAATCCCGGAAAATACGAGTCTACTTCCTTAATTATTATCCAGTGGTAGTTATTTCCAGTGCGACTTTTTTCAAGCTATGCGACTAATGTTCTCAATAAGACCCATTGATAAATTGCAAAGGTCGATTGTGCTATTGACACGGATCAGGATCGGGGATCAGGGGACAGATTCAAAAGAGAACAGAAATATTTTTGGGCAAAGAAATCGATACCGACGATAGGCAGAAGAGAATTTAATGTGCTACTACAATGCCTTGTCGATCGAAGATAGAAGCTGACAGAGCTACACGAGGTAGTAGCTTCTTACTTGTACAAATCCGGCTATGTCATCTAATTAGAAAGCTCGGAAGACGAGCGAGGAACTTGTCGTACGTTTGTCCTGAACCTACCTACAGTGGGTGCACGAAGTGTTCGTAGACCTTTTAAAATACAATAACTTTTTTATCATCAATTAAAAGTATTGATCTACTAAATGATTTGCAAAAAAGATTTTCCAAAATTTACAATTTACAAGATTTCATGTCAAAATAAAGAAAGCATATATTTAAATTTTTTTATTATGGTCCATCATGAAAATTTAAAATATATGTTTTGTAGATCTATTTGTTATTTTCCAAAATTTACAATTTACAAGATTTCATGTCAAAATAAAGAAAGCATATATTTAAATTTTTTTATTATGGTCCATCATGAAAATTTAAAATATATGTTTTGTAGATCTATTTGTTACTTTTCAAAATTTACAATTTACAAGGTTTCATGTCAAAATAAAGAAAGCATTTCTTTAAATTTTTTTATTATGGTCCATCATGAAAATTTAAAATATATGTTTTGTAGATCTATTTGTTATTTTCCAAAATTTACAATTTACAAGATTTCATGTCAAAATAAAGAAAGCATTTCTTTAAAATTTTTTATTATGGTCCATCATGAAAATTTAAAATATATGTTTTGTAGATCTATTTGTTATTTTTCAAAATTTACAATTTACAAGGTTTCATGTCAAAATAAAGAAAGCATTTCTTTAAATTTTTTTATTATGGTCCATCATGAAAATTTAAAATATATGTTTTGTAGATCCATTTGTTATTTTCCAAAATTTACAATTTACAAAGTTTCATGTCAAAATGAAGAAAGCATTTCTTAAAATTTTTTTATTAGGGCCCTTAATGAAAATTTAAAATATAGGGTTTGTAGATCTACTTGTTATTTTCAAAAATTTACAATTTACAATGTTTCATGTCAAAATGAAGGAAGCATTTCTTAAAATTTTTTTATTAGGACCCTTAATGAAAATTGAAAATATACGGTTTGTAGATCTACTTGTTTTTCTGATCTACTAATTTTCCAAAAATTACAATTTACAAGGTTCTATGTCAAAATGAAGAAAGCATTTGTTTTAATTTTCTTATTAGGGCCCTTAATAAAAATTTAAAATATATGTTTTGTAGATCTATGTTTGTTACACGCATGCTGAAAATTTCATTGAAATCGATTAACATACACACAAGCTGTGAGCGGTTAAAAATGGTAAAAATCGTAGTTTTTAACGATTTTGGATCAGTTTCTGCTTAAAATCCACAGAAACATACACTTTTTGATGCGTATCGTGTACTGCGTCAAAAGTTTTTGTTGAAATTTTCAGAACGTGTATAACTACCATAGATCCACAAAACATGAATTTTTAATTTTTATTACTGGCCTAAATAATAAAGTTTTAAGAATTCCTTTTTTATTTTTGCATGTAACCTTGTAAATAATAATTTTTTGGAAAGTCTTCCTGCATATCATTTCATAAATAAATGCATCTAATTAATTATAAGAAATCAGTTTGTTTGATACAATTACAAAAAAGTTATTCCATTTTAAAAAGTGTACAAATATAATTAAATATAAATAATGAGTGTACAAACATCCATCAAATTTTCGTACAGTTACGTGGTATTTTATCAGAGAATGGTACTACCCTTTTTGATTTATAATGGGTGTGATGAGAATGTCAATTGAAAGCATATACAGTAGGTGTACAAACTACGTATTCGTACACTCTTTAAAAACGAATGACTATTTCAAAATTAGACCCAACAGCTTGAGTTATTTTGAGATGTCACAAGAATTAATTTACTAGTTTAATCAATAACGTCTAAATGTAAGTAATTTTTATCTAATTGTTATTGGTCGCAAGTGCAAAGGAGACAGTAAAAGTGACGATTTTTAAATTTCTTGTCTGTAATAAAAATTGGAATTATGTGTTTTGTAAATCTAAGCAAGTTATATACATGTACAAAGTTTTATTGAAATTGGTTGACGCATAAAAAAGCCTATGGCCATTGATACATATAAAATTCACCGAATTTTAGATTTGCTATTCAATTAAATCACAGATTCTTACATTTTTTTGCTATTTCAATCAATTATATTTCATAACAGCCTTGATCGATTTCGCTGAAACTTTGTTTATGTATATGTATAACTTGCTTCTGAATTTTCATTACAGGCACTGATAAAAACTTTAAAAATCGTAACCTTTACTTTTTCCTCCATAATGCGATCAATAACAATTTTTAAAAAATTATTTACACATTAACTAGTAAACTAATCCTTCTAATGTCTCCAAAAAAATAACTCGAGCTGCTGGGTCTAATCTTGAAAAAGTCATTCGGTTTTGAAAAGTATATGAATACTTTGTACAGTATACACATAGCACGCATTAAGCAGACACACATACACACACAGTACCATATTTCAAAATACAATACAACTTTTTTAACTTTTACCAAACGACCTGATTTTTTCTGATCAATTAAAAGCATTTGTTTACTAAATAGCGTACAAAAAATGTTTGAAAAGAGATAGCAATTACATAAAAAAGGCACTTTTCTACTTTTTTCTAATTGAGATAAGTTGTCAAGACTAATCACCAACGATTGGACTGAAGTGAAATATCATTGTAGCTGTTTTATTATTATTTAGGCTATGTGCAGCTGAGAATATTAACTCAAAAAATATTCCGTATAAGGTTTTAGGAACGGAAGCGATACCGCTAATATAATCAGCGCGTGCATTTTGTCCGCGCGTGTTTGATTTCGTTAATTTGAAACTGTTCCTCTATTCAGTCACACGTACTCGATAATAGATATGTTTTTCATAAAATAAATATAAATTGCCAATTGCTGTTAAAGAGTCTAGGAAACTGAGCATGGTCCACCGGCCCCGGCCACAATGTTGATTGATACACCCCGTGGCAGAATGTTTCCGATCGGAGGCATTGAAACGGGTTTTAGAGAAAACATTCACAATTTAGAAGTATAAAATATTACTTTACGGGGTTCAAACTGATGGGAAATGAAAAGGGGCTTGTTGAAGAATTGAAAACAACAAAATAACATAAGCATCCATTTATTATTACGAAGAACAGAGAAAATAAAAAAAATGTTATACGGGAAAATGTTTCCGATTAATAGAACTGCTGGAAGAAAGTTTCCGATCCGATTTACACTGTCCAACACCAAATTTGTTTAACAATTACTGTTGGGTTTTGCGCTGTTTCCGAATCTGCCCTTAATTTTTCCCTTAGACTTATAGTTTTTAAGAAACTTAATTTGAAAGAGAAAATATATTTCTCAATTTTGAACAAATAGTGTCTTGTTATTATAAAACATATTGCATTGTTCTTTGCAGCAATAGATTCTGTAGGCTTTCCCGAATACATTGATATCCAATATTCATACATTATGAATCTTTGAACATGTTTAAACAATCGTTAAAGATGGAGAGACAACCTTTTTACACCAACTTGTGAGGATATTTTTCAGTTTGACTTAAAAAAAAGGGTGCACCGGAAAATCGAATTACATCACGCGATAGAGCAGACTTTTATCTTGAGTCAAAACCAACCCCAACCCTATCAAGTTAACAAGTCGACGTTTTTTTCGAACCCGAAAGCAAAATATCTCCGCTCGACATGAGTTGCCACCAGTGACGCGCCGCACAGTGATCCAGGAGCCCGCTTTTTGTGGCCAAAATTCAATTTTTCCACTTCCGAATTTCAAAAAAATTTTTTTTCCCTCATACTAAGAACACTTTGAAACCTCGAAATTCTAAATATTAGGTCTTTCGGATAGCTTTCCGAGCAGATATAGCGTTTGAAGTTCAGAATTATGAAATTGAAGGAACAACCAAATACTTTAATTATTCCTTACACAATGCTGAAATGAAAATTTATACTATATTTTCGTATGCGTGAGCAAGTATATTTCAGGTATTTAATGGCAATATAAACATATTTCAATCAATATACGAAGGATATAAAGTTAAGTGCAATGTCAACTTTAGGTAGGGTTTAAAAAAATTGTTTAAAAGTGTTAGCATTCAGACTTGATTTTTCTGAAAGTTTAGACCTTCAACATATACACATGTAAATTTTAGCTGCTACTTCCTGCAAGTTTTGATTCTACGTGTATTTTAACAAGTAGACGTTCGCGCGCGAAGTACGCACTCTAATGGTACGTTCTAAACGCGTCACAGATTTTAAACTTTCACAATAAACGGTCCATATATATTCTATCTTTTATTTTGACAAAAAATGTTTCGAACAAAAGTTGATCAGTATTCACTTTTCTACAAACTTCAATAGAAAAAATTAAAAAAAAAATTTTTTTTTATAAAAAATGAAGGTGACCTCAATTTTTTAAATATTAGCATATATTTTTTACATCGTAATATTCTAACTGGTATCAAGACGAATCCAACGACCTATAATAAGATCACATTAAATCTTGAAATAACGCTACAATAGTTTTGGCCATAAAAAGCGGCTCCTGGACCACTGTGCGCCGTATCTCGTCGTATCTGGCGGCACCTCATGTCGAGCGGAGATATTTTGCTTTCGGGTTCGAAAAAAACGTCGACTTGTTAACTTGAAAGGGTTGGGGTTGGGTTTGTCTCAAGATAAAAGTCTGCTCTATCGCGTGATGTAATTCGATTTTCCGGTGCACCCTTTTTTTTTAAGGCAAACTGACAAATATCCTCATAAATTGGTGTAAAAAGGTTGTCTCTCCATCTTTAACGATTGTTTAAACATGTTCAAAGATTCCTAATGTATGAATATTGGATATCAATGTATTTGGGAAAGCCTACAGAATCTATTGCTGCAAAGAACAATGCAATATGTTTTATAATAACATGACACTATTTGTTCAAAATTGAGAAATATATTTTCTCTTTCAAATTAAGTTTCTTAAAAACTATAAGTCTAAGGGAAAAATTAAGGGCAGATTCGGAAACTGCGCAAAAAACTCTGTAAGAATCACCCAACAGTAATTGTTAAACAAATTTGGTGTTGGACAGTGTAAATCGGATCGGAAACTTTCTTCCAGCAGTTCTATTAATCGGAAACATTTTTCCGTATAACATTTTTTTTATTTTCTCTGTTCTTTGTAATAATAAATGGATGCTTATGTTATTTTGTTGTTTTCAATTCTTCAACAAGCCGCTTTTCATTTCCCATCAGTTTGAACCCCGTAAAGTAATATTTTATACTTCTAAATTGTGAATGTTTTCTCTAAAACCCGTTTCAATGCCTCCGATCGGAAACATTCTGCTACGGGGTGTATTGTGTGAAAACAATGGTTTTAGATTGAAAGATTGTGTCAGATAAAATCTGAATATCTTAATTAACAACCGCGAAGAAAACTTATAAAGTTAAGGGTATTTACCATCATATTACACTGTCCAACAAATTTCAACTTTCTTTTCACGTTTCGATTTCCACTATGCGGTTTTTATGGAGTTTTTCGCGTTGATTCCGAATCTGCCATTGAGTTTTTTCCTAGACGTACAGTTTTTGAGAAATTTGAGTTTGGAAGAGACGTATTTTTCGTCTTGAACAAATATTGTGATGTTATTATAAAAGATATTGCATTGTTCTTTACAGCAAAAGATTCTCTAGACTTTCCCGAATCCAGTGATATCCATTATTAATACGTTATGATTGTTTAAACATGTTTTAAATTAAAGATGGAGAGGCACCAATTTCGCTCCGTTTTTCAATGATATTTTTGAATTTATTTGAAAAAATAAGGGTTATCTTGAGGAGCCAATCCCTCAAACTTCCAACGTCGATGTTTTCGATCCAGAAAGCCAAATATCTTCGCCCAACACGAGTCCACAGTGGGACGAATCGAAGTTTAGGTGGAAAAAAGTCATGTCAGAAAATAGATGTAACATTCCTATACAGGGTGTCCCAAAATTAGTGTAACTCCCGGAAATGAGAGTGCCTTGGGACATTTGAAGCGACATTTTCCTTTACAAAAATGGCGTCCGCGGCTTTGTTTGGGAGTTATTAACGAAAAACACAGACCAATCAGAGCGCAGCTACAGTGGACTCCGTTCGTTATAGCCAGACTCTGATTTGTCCGTGTTTTTCGATAATAACTCCTAAACAAAGCCGCATACATCATTTTTGTAAAGGAAAATGTCGCTTCAAATGACCCAAGGAACCTCGCATTTCCGGGAATTACACTGATTTGGGGATACCCTGTATATGTACCATTTTTTAGAGATATAAAATCTTTAACTTGAATTTTTAGCGTGCAATTATTTCTATTTCTAAACTTCGATGTGCCGACGTCCGATTGATCTCAAAGTTTGGATATACAGTAATGTCGCGATAGTTGTCGCAGGAGCTGTTCTCTGGAGCGACAACTTCCAAGACAACTGCTCGTCTTTTGATTTATGACTGGCCTCTATAGTCTATCGCGTCCAGACATTAATCTATGACTAAGACTATGCACGTCTCTCTCTCTTTCCCATACGCTGTTATTCCTTGCAAATGAAACTTTCATCGTCGATTACAGCACTAAATAAAATTAAAATTATATCGTGTTTGGTCTTGTTTTAATCAGAAAAATGCCAGGAATAAGCCAGTAAAATCTCATAAAAGTATAATGAAAATTAAACAGTTTGAAAATCCGATTCATGGTGTCAATGTAGTGGTGTTCACACCGATATGCGGCAACTATCGCGACATTACTGTATTATTAACTTCCCGATTCATAGGGAAGTTACTGTAATTACCCCGAAAATCGAAAATCGAGTTTTAACAATTTTAGGGGGTACGTGGTCAAAATGTCATTGTTTAAAAATAAGGCTCGCCCTGCTGTACCTACATACGTGAACGTTGCGAGGGAAGTGTGTGATCTCGTTTCAGTTTCAGTTGCAGTTTGCTTCATTTGCCTTTTGAGAAAGCACGTGCATCACTGATATGTGCATACGTATTAGAACATTCGTGTGAACGCCCTCTCTGAAATTGGAATAGCAAGACAAGCGAATAGAATAAATTCAGCGGTTACTTACTTACTCAACCTAAAAACTTTCTTGCGATTTCATAATGCGGTCACAGCTATTTTCTGTGATGCTATCTCGTCTTTCCTCTACATCAGTTCCTTTCTCTCGTTCGTCAGTAGGCCAGCGGGCATTCTCGGGAACAGCTTTCCAATACGTTCCTTGCGTGGCTTCCAATTTCTCGTTGCAGTTGCCATCTCTGTAAACTGCGAAGTTGGCAATGCTTCGGCATAAAACTTGCATCGAATTCCCTTAGCAGAACGGTAACGGAGTCTTCAGTAAAAACTCAAGAGAGCTTGGCTGCGAAGTTTTGATGCAGCCACCGTATAGTCCTGATATTGCACCATCGCACAGTGCGGCATGTAAATGGACATTCGAGACAAAAATCATAACTCCTAAACTAATCAATTTTTGACATAGGTACCTTAATAATTTTTTAAAGGGAATACAAAGATGCATCGATTAATGCACCAACAATATAAGGTTCCATTAGTAAAAAAGTTTATTTTAATTTCTTTTTTAATGAAGAGCTTTTTATGATTAGTTGTTATTGCAATTTGTTGTCAACTGTATACTGTATAACTTTTGTTCGAAATATTTTTTTTTATACGGTTAAATTTAATTATATCTACTATAATGTATAATTATTTGACAATACACAACACCGTATTTTTTACTAGTATTAAGTAATGGTTAATACAAACTGCTAGATAAATCCAGAACTAAATTAAACGGCATATTACTCAGGAACCATAATACTTTTAATATAAATATAATATGTACATGTAAATAAAAAGTTTAATTATATAAAGATAAACTATTAAAAAATTTAATTATTTGCTATTCTTAATATAAATATAAATAATATATAGATATAAATAAAAAGTTCAAGTACATAAATGAAAACTATTCAAAAATTAAATTATTCCTTACAGTTTTTGTCTAACTTTTGATCATTTCTGGGAATAAGTGTGTTCGGACATTCAAGCTTCAACCAAATCGCGATTATAAATGCATTTCTCTAACAAACATTAAATAACATCTAGTCTTGCAATTTATCGCAGAAAAAAATTATGTAGCAATATACTACAACATCTTGTCGATACAGAACAGTCAAAATTAAAGGATGTTTTGAACCGTTTTTTTGTAAATTACATTTTAAGGAAAAAATGCAATTCCTAAATTGCCAGTTAAAATTATATGTATACAGGGTGTTCAGGCTATTACTAGCCAGCATTTTTTGTGTAAATAGTAAATATTAGAAAAAAATGATGGAGGAAAAAGTATTACTCTTTTTTATGTGCAACACAATGACATATAAATTTTTGTTTTATTTACATTATTTTGATAGAACTGAAGGTGACCTTCAATTTTTTAAATGGAATGAGGTATTTTTTAATACGTCAATCGATGCAGCTGGACATTCGTAATAAAAAAGTACTAACCTATGTATGTCGAAAAGTTAATCGTTCAGAAGATATTTCAATATAAGAAACATAAAATACCATTACTGTCGTACTACACTAGTAAGTAAACGCTAACCTCTTAGTACGGCAGTAATGATATTTTTATATTTTTTACATTGAAATATCTACTGAACGACTAACTTTTCGACATACATAGGTTAGTACTTTTTTATTACGAATTTCCAGCTGCATCGATTGACGTATTAAAAAATACCTCATTCCATTTAAAAAATTGAAGGTCACCTTCAGTTCTATCAAAATAATGTAAATAAAACAAAAATGCATATGTCATTGTGTTGCACATAAAAAACAGTAATACTTTTTCCTCCATCATTTTTTTCTAATATTTACTATTTACACAAAAAATGCTGGCTAGTAATAGTCTGAACACCCTGTATATCTCTGGTCAAATTCTCCACAACTAAGTTGTAACAAACAGTATAAAACAAAAACGAACCTAGAAGAGCAATTAGGGCACGAGTAATCTAACTTTTTAGTATTTATACTACAATAAACTCTTGGCCGTTGCTGATCCCTTATTGATTTTCTCGGATACTGCTTTTTACGTACACATTCCTCACTTACCGACTAATGATTTTGTTGGATAATTAGATTAGAATCGAACCATGATTATTTTGATTTTTGTCCATTGCATGCCGCACTGTGCATCAGACCATTTATTATAAATACTATTTGTTTCGGTCTCTACAGAACCCTCTAAATGGTGTGAAGATGACTTCAAAAGAAGCCTGTGAAAATCAAGTGTCGCAGTTTTTCGCGCAGAAATCACAAACTATCGTTTTACCTTGAAAATGACAAAAAATGGCCGATCAAAACGGCACTATTGAAGTTTATTTGATTTAATAAACTTCATTTCACACGTGGAGAAAACTTGATTCGTTTCTGCATTGAAATACGAAGAAACTTTGTCCTCAACCGATTATTTTCTAGTACTTCGATAAGAGTTCAATAGAAAACCGGAAAAGTCACGCCGGCTCTCATACATTTACTCGGCATTTGGAACTGAAACGATTCCAATTTTCTTTAATTAAAATGCAAACTGTATTTAGTATGCAACGACTGTGCGTACACCGTTACGCTCCGTTCGAGTATTTACTTAATTTCCGGAAAAAACAACTTTTCTGTATTTAAGTCACACTCTTGGCAACGAAGCTAACTAATTGAATCTTCATTTACTTGTGAATTCCTACAGTAGACTTTCTATTGACAACGGGTCCGAGAACCGTTGAGGGGTTAGTTCTTAGGCCTGAGTGAAATTTCTACGCGTAAAATTCTTAGGAGTGTTCAAACATTTGTTTCACGAGATTAGTCTTTGGTCAATTGAAGATTCGTTACGTCAAAATTAAACAGGCAATGAATAATCACAGAATCATCTGGGATAGCGATACTGAATGATAATAGTGAAATCAATTTGTAGAAACTGCGGATAACATCTCGATAATATAGAGTGAACCACGAAAGTATTTAAACGCACTTTGAAACTGAATAACTTTTTTGTAATCGTACAAAAGACCTGATGTTTTCTATGCAATCAGAAACAATGGTTACTAAATTATCTGCAAGATTTGCAAACATAACAAAAACATTTTTTAAAACTTCTATTTGAGCTCTTAATGAAAATTTTAAATACATGTTTTGTAGATTTATTTGTTATTTTCCAAAAATTACAATTTACAAGGTTTCATGTCAAAATGAGGAAAGCATTTCTTTTAATTTTTTATTAGGGCCCTTAATGAAAATTTAAAATATATGTTTTGTAGGTATATTTGTTATTTTCCAAAAATTACAATTTACAAGGTTCCATGCCAAAATAAAGAAAGCATTTTTGTAAATTTTTTTATTAGGACCCTTAATGAAAATTTAAAATATATGTATGTTTTGTAGATCTATTTATTATTTTACAAAAATTAAAATTGACAAGGTTTCATGTCAAAATGAAGAAAACATTTCTTTTAATTTTTTATTAGGGCCCTTAATGAAAATTTAAAATATATGTTTTGTAGATCTATGTTTGTTATACGCATGCTCAAAACGTCATCAAAATCAATTAACAGATCCACAAGCTACAAGTACTTAAATGTGATGAAAATCATAGTTTTTCGCGACTTTTGATCAATTTCTGCTTAAAATCCATAGATTTAAGAATCTTTTAAATACTTGTAGAGTTCTATGGTATGTTTATCAATTTTTATGGAATTTTCAGCATGTGTATAACTAAGATACATTTACAAAACCTATATTTTAAATTTTCATTAAGGGTCCAAATAAAAAAGTTTCAAAAAATGCCTTTTCTATTTTTACATGTAACCTTCTAAATTGGTTTTTGCATATCATTTCTTAAACCAATGCTTCTAATTAATTATAAAAAATCAGGTCGCTTGGTACAATTATAAAAGAATTATTCTATTTTATGTGTGTCCGTAATTATGACTTTTGGTGACTTTTCGTCCAAAAACGAACTTTCTCGTATCGATATCTAATTAATGAACATTGCTTCCCAAATGTCCATAGACCTCGGAAATGTAGAAATTAGTACAATTTAATAAATATTATAGTTGTAATAAATGTTGAAAGTTGGAGATTTTAAGAAGAGTATTTTTCACGAGAAAAATTGCTTCTCTTCGATGCTATGACGTTCCTATTTAATATTTTCTCGCGCTTTTTTTTTTTTAATTGAAGAGCAGATTTTTATGATAAGAAATCGTATCTTACATTATTAATAAGTCTGCATAATGTATTAGAAATTATTGCTCGGCTAAATGGATATAATTTAAATAAATTAATAAGTAAATAACAGAAAAGGCAGAATTCGAAATGGACTAAAAGAAATAATGCTAGACAAAATCAACTGAGAATGAAGACTGACAAATTATAAACAAATATTATTTTTTTTATATTTCATGTTTTTATTGTTTATTATGAAACCGTTATAGTTATCACATTTTTATCACAAAAGTCCCACAAAAATATTACTAAATTATTATATATTGTATAGAATATTATAAATTATTATACGAAATATCTTTTGACACAGTTATGAGACCTTTTTACCTTCTTGATACTATTTGTATGCGTTGATTACAAAAAGATTTCCTCTAGTTTACATTTTACCTACTCCCTAAAACATTGCATGTGTGAAACATAAATATAAAATACACTCTTGGACAGAAAAAATGGTTTGAAAGATTGTATTTAAACAATCTTTTTCGTGAAAATTAATTTAAAATTATTGGTTAACAAATGAAAAAAATATTAAGTTGTCTATAGTTCAAATTGACTATTTTTTTAATGAATTTTAGTGCAAATTTCATCCCGATATCTCTTAAGGTTCATAAGTTATAACAAAATGTCACTAAATTTCCCAATTTGGACCACTGTGTGGTGGTCTAAGTCAAAATTAAAAAAAATGAGTTTATCTGTTGTTTGACATTACTGCACTTTAAAGTAGATTAATTTAATGCAATTTTTACGATATTGTCAAAAATGAACCGTCAGATAGTGCTTGTTATTCCAACATTGTATGGCATTATTGAGGCACGGATAAAATATTTAAAAATCGTGACAAATCGTGTGAAAAAAATTATTTATATATTAGTTAGTAGATTAATCATTCTAACGTCTAAAAAAACTCAAGTTGTTGAGTCCAATTTTGAAAAAGATATTCGTTTTTAAAGGTCACTTAAAATACTTCTATATTTTGACTTTACTTCCGGTAGACTTATACTCGGTAGAAAAACACGAACAGGTGCATCGAGAATTTCTTTTAGCCATTGCAAATAAAACGTCATTTACAAGATAATGTGGACATTTCTTACATTGTTCATAGTCTGTATAGCTGTAACTCTCGTATTTAATAATTTTCACTCATCTGTAAAATAAATTGTAATACGATACAATACAGTATACATGTGTATGTGGCTTATGGACAAGAAGAAAATGGAAGAAAGATAGAAGAGAGAGTTGAAGAGGTAGCTAACGTAGATTTCTCGATTAACTCGCGAGAGGGAGAGGGAGATGAAGTGAGAGAGAGAAAGAGAGTTTATAGCCTGTGGTACCTGTTACCTTCGATAACGGTAAACACGGATCGGCCTCGGAGCAAAGTAGCGGACCATCCAAGTGTTTTTTCGATGATCCTTGGCTCATTTATCCGGTGGAAACAATTTATTATATCGGTCCTGCACGAACACTGGCGGACCGATCTCTTTAATCGTCCAAACATTCCCAATGATTGCCCATTTAGTTAACGTTTCGATATCTGTAAGCAACAAACCGATACGTTTCATTTTAACGGTAGAAAGTGGTTTTAACGGGATATTCGTCCTACCGATGCGAACAGGTGAAATTTCTTCTTACTTCTTACATAAGATGGTTAGATTTAAAAAAAATGTCTCTTCTTAATGTTGCACAGCATGCCATATACTATAGCGTAGTATACTGAGGTAATATCGAAAAAAGAACCAATAATAACAAAATATTCCAACGAGCAACCCTTAGATTCTATACATTGTACATCACATAGATATTATTCGTATTAGATTGTTGCACATGAAATGTCCGATTTTAGAATGTAACTCCTAGAAAACGTTTCGATTAAACTAATCCTTGTAAAAAGAGACAGGTTTAATGTGTCTTTTCCTCATGAGATTAAAATACGTAAAAATAAATATCTTACCCTGAATAAATTTGTACAATTCAATGAGAATGTATTCTCGTAATTCTCAAGATTTAAAAAAACAGTGTTATAAAAGGTGAAATAAGATCATTTTTCTTCTGTCTCGATTACCAAAGGACTGTTCATGTGATTGTACATTCTCTATACATACTACTTTAAATTGCATAGAGGAAAGTTTTAATATTAATTAGATACCTACATCAATACAATAAAGAAATTTCTCTTGATTTTTAATAAACAAACTAGCTGACCCGACAGACGTTGTCCTGTCCAAATTTCTATAAATTTGTTTAATAGACGTCGATAATGTAAATTCCTATTGAAATATCGATTAAAAGCTGCGACGTTCGTTTTTTTTTGTATTGAAATATGATTTAAAAAGCACTTTTAGTTTTACCCGAATTTTCCGGGAAACTTTTCCAATTTTTCTTTTCCTAAAACCTTATTCGGACTATTACGAACATTTTTTAAAAAAAATTAGCCAAATCGGTCCAGCCGTTCTCCCGTGATGTCGTGACCAACGAACAGCATTCCATTTTTATTATATAGATTAAGCCCTTTGCATTACGTACTTTAAATAATATGTACTACCTATTATGTTTGTAGTTTGTTGCAACGTCGACCTATGTTGATGAAATTTTTATTGTGCCGAAATTAATATTAATATTATATTAATATATGTTAACCGAAATTAAAAACGTATTTTTTAAATCGATACAATGAAGAAACTTCTCTTGATTTTTAATAAAGGAATTAAACCCTTAGCAAACGACCTGATTTTTTATAATTAATTAGAATCATTTATGAAATGATATGCAGAAAAGATATTCAAAAAATGATTATTTCCAAGATTACAAGCAAAAATAAAAAAGGCATTTTTTAAACCTTTTTTATTTGTACTCACAACGGAAATAAAAATTTTATGTTTTTAGATCTATGGTAGTTATACACATAATGAAAAATTCATCGAAATCTTTTGACGCAAGAAAAAACGACACGCATCGATAGATATACGATTCTGTGGATTTTAAGCAGAAACTGATCAAAAATCGAGTAAAACTATGGTTTTCACCATTTTTAAACGCTTGCAGCTCGTGTGTATATGTTAATCGATTTCGATGAAATTTTCAGCATTTGTGTAACAAACATAGATCTACGAAACATATATTTTAAATTTCCATGAAGGACCCTAATAAAAAAATTAAAAGAAATGCTTTCTTAATTTGCCATGGAACCTTGTAAATTGTAATTTTTGGAAAATATTTTTTGCAGATCATTTAGTAAATTAGTGCTTCTAATAAATCAGGTCGTTTGGTATAATTATAAAAAAGTTATTCTATTTCGAAAGGTATATGAACATTTGTACACCCACTGAATGTCTTGAACATTGTGTTCACTATTAGGTTGTTGCATATGAAATGTCGGATTTTAGAATGCAACTTTTAGAAAACATTTCGACCAAGAGCTGTCTAATCAATACTGTCGCAAAGGAACGATTCATTTTTTTATTAACATCTTGTATCAATATACTGAATGATCAAATCCAAATGGAGCAAATTAGTCCACAAGTTTTTTAGTGTTCTTCCAATGTTTGTGAGGCTTGGTCAGTTTTTGGGTCAGTGTATCACTATATTTTTAAACGATGTAACTATTTTCGCCTTGCACTTTTGTGTTCACATTGACTTTTTAATTATATGTATGTAATCTATGCACATGGTCGATCTCTGGGCCCATAACCAATTGTGGGAGTTTTTTAAAATATACTTTAAATAATCAATTAACTTGAAGATCATTTACCATAGTTATTTATTTTGAACACAATTTCTATTGAAGAAAACATAATGCATAAGTTATATAATGAATAAGTTGCTTGATCAATTCTGTCGCAAAGGAACGATTCGGTTTTTTATTAACATCTTGTACCAATATACTGTACGATCAAATCCAAATGGAGCAAATTAGTCCACAGTTTTTTTAGTGTTCTTCCAGTGTTTGTGATGCTTGGTCAGTTTTTGTGTCACTGTATCACTATATTTTTAAACGACGTAACTATTTTCAATTTCACTTTTGTGTTCACATTGACTTTTTAATTATATGTATGTAATCTATGCACATGGTTGATCTCTGGGCCCATAACCAATTGTGGGAGTTTTTTAAATATACTTTAAATAATTAATTAATTCGAAGATCATTTACCATAGTTATTTATTTTGAAGACAATTTCGATTGAAGAAAACATAATACAAATATACATACGTCTGAACGTTGAATAATATATAAGAGGAATAAGCTGTTCAGTACTGTCTAATCAATACTGTCGCAAAGGAACAATTCATTTTTTTATTAACATCTTGTATCAATATACTGGAAGATCAAATCCAAATGGAGCAAATTAGTCCACAAGTTTTTTAGTGTTCTTCCAATGTTTGTGAGGCTTGGTCAGTTTTTGGGTCACTGTATTACTATATTTTTAAACGACGTAATTATTTTCGTCTTTCATTTTTGTGTTCACATTGACTTTTTAATTATATGTATGTAATTATGCACATGGTTGATCTCTGGGCCCATAACCAATTGTGCGAATTTTTTAAATTATACTTTAAATAATCCATTAACTCGAAGGTCATTTACTATAATTATTTATTTTGAAGACAATTTCGATTGAAGAAAACATAATATAAATATACATACGTCTGAACGTTGAATAATATATAAGAGGAATAAGCTGTTTAATCAATTCTGTCGCAAAGGAACGATTCATTTTTTTTTATTAACATCTTGTATCAATATACTGGAAGATCAAATCCAAATGGAGCAAATTAGTTCACAGGTTATTTAGTGTTCTTCCAATGTTTGTGAGGCTTGGTCAGTTTTTGAGTTACTATATTTTTAAAAGACGTAACTATTTTCGTCTTTCACTTTTGTGTTCACATTGACTTTTTAATTATATGTAATCTAAGCACATGGTTGATCTCTGGGCCCATAACCAATTGTGGGAGTTTTTAAAAATATACTTTAAATAATCAATTAACTCGAAGATCATTTACCATAGTTATTTATTTTGAAGACAATTTCGATTGAAGAAAACAATACAAATATACGTCTGAAAGTTGAATAATATATAAAAGGAATAAGCTATTTAATCAATACTGTCGCAAAGGAACGATTCGTTTTTTTATTAACATCTTGTATCAATATACTGGAAGATCAAATCCAAATGGAGCAAATTAGTCCACAAGTTTTTTAGTGTTTTTCCAGAGTTTGTGAGGCTTGGTCAGTTTTTGGGTCAGTGTATCACTATATTTTTAAAAGACGTAACTATTTTCGCCTTGCACTTTCGTGTTCACATTGACTTTTTAATTATATGTATGTAATCTATGCACATGGTTGATCCCTGGGCCCATAACCAATTGTGGGAGTTTTTAAAAATATACTTTAAATAATCAATTAACTCGAAGATCATTTACCATAGTTATTTATTTTGAACACAATTTCGATCGAAGAAAACATAATACAAATATACATACGTCTGAACGTTGAATAATATATAAGTGGAATAAGCTGTTTAATCAATTCTGTCGCAAAGGAACGATTCATTTTTTTATTAACATCTTGTATCAATATACTGGAAGATCAAATCCAAATGGAGCAAATTAGTCCACAAGTTTTTTAGTGTTTTTCCAGAGTTTGTGAGGCTTGGTCAGTTTTTGGGTCAGTGTATCACTATATTTTTAAAAGACGTAACTATTTTCGCCTTGCACTTTCGTGTTCACATTGACTTTTTAATTATATGTATGTAATCTATGCACATGGTTGATCCCTGGGCCCATAACCAATTGTGCGAATTTTTTAAAATATACTTTAAATAATCAATTAACTCGAAGATCATTTACCATAGTTATTTATTTTGAACACATTTTCGATTGAAGAAAACAATACAAATATACATACATCTGAACGTTGAATAATATATAAGAGGAATAAGCTGTTCAATCAATTCTGTCGCAAAGGAACGATTCGTTTTTTTATTAACATCTTGTATCAATATACTGGAAGATCAAATCCAAATGGAGCAAATTAGTCCACACGTTTTTTAGTGTTCTTCTAGTGTCTGTGATGCTTGGTCAGTTTTCGGGTGTGTTTGCGCATTGTGCGTTTGGTCCTCGCCAATCAGTTTTCTTCTTGCTTCCGCGTTGCTTCGCGATTTTAACTGCAGCTCTGCTTTTCCTTCCCTTCTGTTCTTTCATCGTTCCACCCTTTCGTTTCAATTCCCCTCCAACTGCCTTCTCCTCTACCTCGTTTCTCGCTCTCTTCGCTGTCCCCTCTCAGTAACTCTGCAGCTCCCTACTCCCCTCCACCACCTTACTCTTTTTCTTTCCTTTCCTCTCGCAACCATAAAACGTACGTCCACTTTTACGCAGCTTTTACGGTACTTAGTCGTGGGTCGTTCTTCGTACGTACGAGGAAGGTGTTTCCGAGACACGACCGGCCGTTCTTGAGCGCGCGTAACTTCGTCGAGTGACGTCTACAGACAGACAAAACAAAAGGAAAAGCAGAAAAAGTCGGCGAACGATTTAAGGAAAATGCAAACACGAATAAACATTGTAGCAGGCGTGAAACGAGCCGACCCTTGTTCGACGCAGTGAACAGGGATACTCAATCAAAAGAAAACTGTCAAAATTATAGATCGATAAGATTAATTCGGAGAAATTTCGAAAGTCGCAAGCGTTCGTCCGGTTCTCGAGAAAATGTAAAATGTTAAAGACGAGATCGTCGCGCAGGTGAATGCAGGTGCTGTTGACCGAGAGGAATTGTCTGTTGATATAATGAAAGTGTGCCACTTTCACAATGTACAGTGAGAGCCGACCGGTGTGTGAACGTGAACAAGTTGTAACAGATTTCGATGATCGAAACAAGTGTTTTATTTGTTTTATACGATAGAGATCGTTCCGACAGCTCTTCTCTCTCCGAGCGGGTACCGCTTCATTTGAATATCAATGAGAATGTGTCAACTACGTATCTAGGTAGCGAATACAGTGCGTTGCAACCTCGACAGAAACGACCGGAATCCATTCGGCAAACGTTAACCATTCCTGAGGATCTGTGACATTTTGCTCAGTGCCTCGAGGCGATCGCCTTCGTATCTGATCCATCATGTTGGACAGCGTGACGACGAAGTGGTTAGGAGCCGGTAACGGATCGCGACTAGTCAAAGCTCGAAGCAGTCCGAACGTGTCGAAGACGACGTTGTCGATCGCGAAGAAACAAACGACACCCGATCAGAATGGCTGCGGAACAACGACACCGATCAAGTCTCGAGTCTCCAAGTGTCTGTCCGCTCCGAAGGCTAGCAACAGAGTCGACGACCACAGCAATATCAGAAATTGTGCAAGCTCCACGGCGGATCACACGAAATCGCGCGCGCCGTCATCCTTGTCCGGCAAAGTTCGACGGGGGACAGTGGACAACCGCATGGAAACGACAAAGTGTTCGTCGTCGGTCGCGCGGAATGAACGGAGCGAAAAAAGACAAGCGTCGAAGAGCTTGTCGTGCGCGTCGCCGTCGTGCATGATCTTGGAGGACAGAACGTTATTGAAGAAGAAGCTTTCGTACACACCGGCGAAGTTACCTAGAAAGTCCGAGTCGCTGCGGAAGAAGATGGGTCTGGATCGTTGGGCAAGTCTCGGCTGCGTTTCCGGTGACGTTCGCGAGAGCCCGAGGGGGTCTTCGCTTCTGAACGATTCGTTCTCCAACGAGACCAATAGAAAGCAGTTAATCCTGCCGGAAGAAACGAGACGATACAGCGAACGAAAAGAGCATCCACCAACGTCCGTGAGACAAAGCACGATGAACAGGTCTACCAGTCTTTGGAGCATCCGAGCCGTTTCGAAAAACGACTGTAAGAAGAGTTTCGGAATGTCCTCGAGACCGAGTAAGATTCCGCTTTTGGCACGGAATACCCGCGTGGGCCGATCTCTCGCCGATCTATCGCAAGTAGATCGAGTCGCAGCAGAGTCGACGGTTCACGCGGTGGCTACACCACTGGACCTCGGTCTCGATCTCGATCTCGTTCTAGATCCTGATCTCGATCGTTCGATGGACGAGCGTATCTACGAAAATTGTCGCGAAGCGTTCAGCTGCCGAGCTGTTTCGGCCGAGCATCGGCAAACGGTTCAAGTGTCCAGCAGCAATTTCGAAGAACGAGTG
Source organism: Lasioglossum villosulum (assembly GCA_963971365.1). NCBI lineage: Eukaryota > Metazoa > Arthropoda > Insecta > Hymenoptera > Halictidae > Lasioglossum > Lasioglossum villosulum. The sequence continues at coordinate 16,400,600 of OZ020504.1, forward strand.
GCCCGATTAATGGCGCAGTTGGACGACGACGACGACGAGGAGGAGGAGCAGAGAAAGAACGAGAACAACAACGACGAGAACGTGGAGGGGACGAGAGACAACAACGACAAACTGAATCAGACGGGAATTTCGTCGGATTCCGTGGATTCTGCTCCGGCCCGTAGAATTGGCTCAGTTTACGAGGTCCAGGAGTTCGATGCCGAACGGAACAAGCCCGACGGGAAAATTCAGACGGCATATCACGCTACGGTGCTGAGAATAGGGGACGAGCCAGGAAAGAGTCAGCTGGCTGCTAGGAAAGACAGTGACCGTCAAGAACGACTCGAAACGCACAGCTTCCGAACGATCATCTGTCGACAAAATCCAAATCCACCGAACTTGAAAGAGCTTGGCGATCGATCGAAAGATTGTGGTAACGGGCAGTCGAACGGTGTCAAAGAGGAATCGAAACGAAAGAACGAGGCGAAGTCGAATATCGAGAAACTCAAGAAAAATTGGGAAAAACAAGGTAACGAACAGCCGATCGTCAATCCCGAAAAGAAGAACGATTTAGCAAGACGCGACTCGACGTCTGCTCAGCAAAAGACTTTGACTTCGACTTTGACGAACAGCAAGCAGAAAAATGTCGACGTGGACGTGGATGTTACGCAAGAGACGAAGAATAAGAATTCAATCGGCACGAGGGCGAAAGAAATTGAGCACTTGGTGAACTTTTTCAATTGTAAGAATTCGGAAGCGTCCAGAGTGGCGAGAGATCCAACCTCGGTTATCGTTTCGAAGAAAACTGTGAACGTGGAGACTGTAAATGACTATAATAACGGGTACATATCGGATAGCAATTGTTCGGAGGACAGTGGTCACATGAGCAACGAGAACGAATCCGAATGGAAAGAAAACGTGGAAAACGAAACCCAAGGCTATGGTAGGAAACATTTTTTCCCGCAAACGAAACTTGCTAAGGCAACGTTTCATTCTACTAGCATCGATACACACGACGAACCCGCAAAGGATACTGTTATTGTGAGAAATAGTGCATTGACTTCTTCGAGTGGCGTGAGCAGTATCGACAGCGGCAGTGGCAGATCTGACAACGGCAGTAAACCTGTAGAATACACCGGGAAAGACCAATGGAAACCTAGCAGATTTGACAATGATGGCCAACAGGTCCGTCGCCTACATCATTCACTATTCTTTTTACAGTAAAGTCGCATTATTTCTCAGAGACCGCCTACACCAGAATTTGTCAAGTGCGTACTCCACTAACTCACTCCACTGACGGCCAACGCCGCGGGGCGACGCACAGTGGTCGGAAATCGCCAAATCGTGGTCAAAAGTCCAAAATTTTTTTCCGTTGTTTAAAAATCTATGTAATACTACTCTATTTATAAGGTTCCAGAGCACGTTTTTTTGTTACAGCCAATATTTAATACGTACTTATGTCGGAGATACGTAAGTTCAAAGTTAATAGTTCTAGAAGACCGGCATTTTCAACCATAATTGAAATTACCTCTGCGACTTATTATAGCGCTGTAACGCTGGTTTATCATTCTTGCTATTATTGGGCATGTCCTAATTTAATATAATATTCTGATTTTATTGCTTTATTAACTTCCCGATTCATAGGGAAGTTACTGTAATTACCCCGAAAATCGAAAATCGATTTTTTAGCAGATCTTCACGTTTCATGATTATTGAAGTCATTTTAGACTATTTTTATCAAATTGTTAGTATGTGTGTGTGTGTGTGCGTGCGTATGGCCGTTTTTATGTTATCAAATTTTTCGTTAACGTTTTCTGAAAAAGTAACAACGCGATCAGAATGATGAATGATGCAATAGATGTGCCCCGTCGTAACTTAGAGCTAATTAGATTTTGGTCCATATTGGTCAAGTAGTTTTTTAGATTTTTTAGTTTTTTTCGAAAGGAGTTCATTCAAGAATGCAATTTATACGAGAGGATAGAAAATTTCCACCGAATAAACAAATGTAATTATATATACTTCATTTTTATTTAAAAAAAAAATTTTTTTAAATTAAAAGCGAGCAACAATAACCAGCTAGTTTAATTTTTTAAATCTCTGGGAGATGAAAAATAGAAATCTACACGTCTGGTACATTTCATTAACGAAAAAGTTGCTTATCAATCGCGATCAAGCAATCATTTTTTTGGAAAAGAAGCTGTTAAGGCTATTAAACAAGTGTACGTTTCATTTTCCTGCGACCTATTGCGACCTTATGAATTATCGCCATTTCCTTAGCGACCGGTAAGGTTCCGAAATAGAGAATTTGCCCTAAAAATAAAATGCTTCAGATATTCAACAGCCAATTGCTTCTTCTGGCACTTTCAACTTTTTCTCCCACAGTATACAAATCTTTATTTTACTAGATGTGAGTGAAATATTGGAACGAAACAGAACTGAAAAACTTCTATTACATTTTAGTACTAAAGAATGACCTCGCATGCAATATTTAACACTAAAATCTTACATTTTTTGCTATCTGAAGTCATCTGATAATAATTTAATATTTGTGGAAATAAATAAATTTTTCACATAACCGGCCGCCATTTTGTTTTTTGTAATTTTGACTTCAGTTTCATATTCAACGGCACGAGAAATATGGGAATACTAATTTTCAAAGAGTCCGATAATTTGTTGGGTTATGCTTCCGCCATTTTGTTTTTTGTAATTTTGACTTCAAATTCATATTCAACGGCACGAGAAATATGGGAATACTAATTTTCAAGAGAGTCCGATAATTTGTTGGGTTCCGCTTCCGCCATATTGAATCTGCCATTTTGTTTTTTGTAATTTTGACTTCAAATTTATAATCAGCGACCCGAAAAACCTAAGAGTATCAATTTTAAACTAAATTGGAATACTCCTTCCTATTTTGACCACGTTTTGGCGATTTCCGACCACTGTGCGGCGATGATTGATCTCGGCTCGGGTATATCGGTGTGAACCACTACCAATCAAATTACAAAACATCCTTATTTTTCATTATTTTTTTACGGGACTTTCGCCGACTTATTTCTCGCATTTTTCTTATTAAAATGACACTAAACAAAATCAAATTTGGCCCATATTTACTGTGCATGTCAAGCATAACTTAGTTACTCCATACCGTCAATTAAACAACTAAATACAAGTGAATTAGTGATACGGATATTATTTGGTATGTGACTCTCCAAGAGTAACACAAAGAACTTCCCGATTCGTTAGTTGCAGTATATCATTATCATCATTTAGTGTACGTTTTAAGAAGATTATACGTTCTCAGGGATTTACAATAGTTTTCTACTTATCAAAATGTTGGCTATATGGCATTAAACCAATATTGTATACCCGTTGCTTGTTTGGTTACTTTACTTGCTCATACTTTCACCCCCACTCTGGGTAATTGAAAGTGACCACAATATAGACGGAATTTTAGTATTTTCTTAAAAAGTATTTTAGTATTTTCTTAATTTTAACATCAATGTTAAAATTATCATATATCTTATATTAATTTTCAATTTAATCTCAGTTAATAATTCGTTTTGAACTAATTGTTTTTTTAAAGATTGTAATACAAATTTATTTTTGTACTTTCATCGAGATTCTTTGAAAATGTATTCTCGACAGTAAGGATGATTAACTCACTCTTGCATTGGGATAATTTACGATGATTGTAAGCGGTAATATTAGCATTAGATTCATAATTAAAAACAAAAATATATATAATTATTAAGTTTGTTTCTTCGGTGGAATATTTCCATCCTCTCGTATAAATTGCATTCTTGAATGAACTTCTTTCGAAAAAAACTAAAAAATCTAAAAAACTACTTGACCAATATGGACCAAAATCTAATCATCATTCATTATTCTGATCGCGTTGTTACTTTTTGAGAAAACATTATCGAAAAATTTGATACCATACAAACGGACATACGCACGCACACACACAGAAAAATTTGGATCAAAATAGTCTAAAATGACTCCAATGACCATGAAACGTGAAGATCTGCTAAAAACTCGATTTTCGATTTTCGGGGTAATTACAGTAACTTCCCTATGAATCGGGAAGTTAATTATATCGTGTTTAGTGTCGTTTTAATCAGAAAAATACCAGAAGTAAATGGGTGAAAGTCTCATTAAAAAATAATGAAAAATAAAGAAGTTTCGTAATTGGATTAGTAGTGGTTCACATCGATACGCTTCGGTAGCGCGATTCGCATTTACATGCTGTGTCTTTCTACGGTCGGTTTCGTTTGTAGTACTCACGGTCGGCGCAATTATAAAAAAATAGTGTCCTTACGTGATATTTCTTCGTGCAGAACACAGCCGTTTGAAAAATGACGCGACTTTACTGTATATATGTATACATAATATAATATATGATTCTCGCTCTATACATATAATAGTGTAAATATAATAGCGTGGACAGGGTATCAGCCTCGATACATCGTTCCTTTTTCTTTTTCTTCTTTTGGTAGGTGCTTTGTATCCGCTTATCCTTTTTTTTCAACAAAAATCTCAAGAAATAATAGAAGAAATAGCAACACTTTTACACTTCTTTTCCTTTATTTCTTACATATTTGATAGTTTTCATAATTATCGAACGTTTTATAATTATAAACATTCAATATTTTATAATATACATATATACAATTAATTATAATATACAATATACATATACAATATATAAATATTTGAATTTTATGCAAGTATCACCCGGATAAAGGTGTCAATAAGACTGTCCATAAACCGTAATAAGGCAAATTTGCAATCCCATCTTTTCTCACAATTTCCCCTTTTAAACGAAACGAACTTTCTCAAAGTTTTTCGTTTCAATGTGTGATTGTAAATATAACACAAAAAGAATTTCATATAAAACGAGATACGTTTAATGTATTTTTTCCCAAAGAAATTAAAATACGTAAAAATAAATATCTCATCCTCAATTTGTACGATCCAATGAGAATATGTTCTCGTTCCCGAGGCAAACAACGTTTTTAATCATTCAAATATTTTTATAATCTCAGGATTTGAAAAAACAGTGTTTGTAAAAGGTAAAATAAATTAATTTCTCTTCTATCTTAGCAAAGGACTGTTGTTCACGTGATTGTACATTCTCTAAACATACTGCTTTAAATTGAATAGAGGAAAGTTTTAATATTATTTAGATACCTACATCAATACAATAAAGAAACTTCTCTTGATTTTAAATAAACAAATTAAGCCCTCTGCATTACGTACTTTAAATAATATGTACTACCTATTATGTTTGTAGTTTGTTGCAACGTCGGCCTATTTTGATGAAATTTTTATTGCACCGAAATTAATATTAATATTATATTAATATATGTTAACCGAAATTAAAAACGTATTTTTTACATCCTCATTATATACTCGGGTAAAAAAAATTTGGAAAAAACATTTTTTAATGTTTTTATCATTCCAACCAACTGCAATTTTTAAAAAATGTTGGTTTACACATTCATTTACTCACTCTGGCAAACTAGTCGGTTTAACATCTAAAAGATATTCAAGTTATTTGGAAAAATTTAAAAAAAATTATTCCTTTTGAAAAGGTGTCGGATTACTTCCCTCTTAGAGTGTACATATATCGTGAACATTGGATTCACTATTAGGTTGTCGCATATGAAATGTCCGACTTTAAAATGCAACTCTCAGGAAACGTTTCGAACAAGAAATGCAATATTGCAGTCTATAAGTTTATTACTATAAAACTTTGAGGTATAAAGCTAATCCTTAGCACTGAGCGTACCATAGCCAGTCAAATGACCGATTCTATATTTTATTTTACAATTAATGAAATTATAAAAATGCTTTCATACGAAATGATTTAATAAATATCTTTATTAGAGTGCGTATTATAATAAAAATCGCGTAAAGTCTAAATAAATTAATTCTCTTCATTTTTATAGCCAACCACGTGCCTGTTACTTTTATAGCTCGGTACGTTTAGTGTGAATTTCCTATATTCAATTTTAATTTAGATGTATAATATTACTTTTAAGTAATGTTTGTCACAACGTCAACCAACGCGTTTGTCGTGTTTTATATGTCTGGAAAAGTAACTTCTATGTGACGTTTGGTAAAAATGTGGTGATTAATTAACTACTACTCGTTGATGGTAAAAAGATTGATGGTAACAAAATGAAGACAATAATCTTGTAAATGAAAAACGTGAATGGACATAAGATTTTATTTTTATTGCAATTCAATCAAGAAACTTGAAAGGGTCTAACATGCTTAAGTATGGTCCATCGGCCCCAGCCATACTTTTTATTGGTATTGCGTGGAAAACAATGGTTTTAGGTTGAAAGATAATCCTCTAAAATTCCAAGTCGCTAACCCTTCATATAAGAATGATACGAGAGGGTAAATACCTATAACTGTATCATTTTTTTCTCGGTTGTTAATTAAGATATTCAGACGAAAAAAAACGTAAATACTCAAACTTATCTCCGTGATATCGTATATTTTTTCACAATTGTGAACAAATTATTAAGGTTGGAAAAAATCATTTAATTTTTAGGGGTGGGGATTGCAAGTAACCCTTTGAATGACAGCTTCCAAAAAATTCCAGAACAATGTTCTGTTACCCATCTAATATACAGGGTGAGTCACCAAACGTGAGCACCTCAAATATCTTTGTTGTTTCTAAAGATACGTAAAATATGGTAAGGACAAAGTTGAATGGTACAATGGGGCTGACACGATTAAAAAAAAATTTAGTTTTTGTCATTTTTTTGGAGATATCAAGGTCACCTTGACTTTTTTAAATGGAGTGCGGTATTTTTTAATACATCAATCGATGCAGGTGGACATTCGTTATCAAAAAGTATTAACCTAGTACAGTGGCGTGCAAAAGTTCCGGGCCAGATGGTTGTTGCTACTTTTTTTCCAAAAAAAGGCTTTAAAAATTTTTTATTAGAATCATATATAAGGGCGTATTACATGAACCGATATTACAAAAAATATCAACGCTAATAATTTTTCTTACTTGTTTATTTAAAGAATAAGTAAACTTGCGTGTTCAAAAGTTCCCGGCCAGTTTAAGCCGGGATTGTATTTAAGTCTGTAAAAGGTCAGTAAGTGTCTACATTCAAATAACATTACGTATTGGTAGTCTTCAGTTGCTGAAACGTAAACACGGTTCGAAAGACATCTGTCGAAGTACGCAAAATTGTGATTTTTAGAGATATCAAGGTCATTTTCATTTTTTTTTAATGGAATGAGGTATTTTTTAATACATCAATCGATGCAGCTGGACATTCGTTATCAAAAAGTACTAACCTATGTATGTCGAAAAGTTAGTAATTCAGGAGATATCTCAATTTAAATAACCCTAAAATACCATTACACTCATGCTAAGATGTTACACAAGTAAGTAAACACTAACGTCTTAGTACGACTGTAATGATATTTTAGAGTTATTTAATTTAAAATATGTCCTGAACTACTAACTTTTCGACATACATAGGTTAGCACTTTTTTTATAAAAAACGTCCAGCTGCATTGATTGATGTATTAAAAAATACCTTATTCCATTAAAAAAGATATTACACAAGTAAGTAAACACTAACGTCTTAGTACCACTGTAATGGTATTTTAGAGTTATTTAATTTAAAATATGTCCTGAACTATTAACTTTTCGACATACATAGGTTATTACTTTTTTTATAAAGAATGTCCAGCTGCATCGATTGATGTATTAAAAAAAACCTCATTCCATTTAAAAAAGTCAAGGTGACCTTGATATCTCCAAAAAATGACATAAAAACAACATATTTTTTTGCATCGTGTCAGCCCCATTACACCATTCAACTTTGTCCTTACCATATTTTACGTATCTTTAGAAACAACAATACTATATACAGTTTCAAGATAATCGGATTGGTGGAACATAGATAAATATTGTGAAAAAAATGAAATTACTAATTATGTAAGTCCCTGCTTGAACAATTATTATTTGTAAATTAAAAAAATTTGTAAATAGACATTACACAGGTGGCATACCCTACGACAGTGGGGATAATTCTGGGACAATTATAGGCCAGATCTTTGGACATTTATCCAGGAAACACTGTATACTGTAGATACCTGTAATATAATTAGTCTAATACCATTGATTACTGCGTGCTGAAAATTAATATTTCTTTATTTCGTTTTAACAGATATTTTTCAGATCAGGGACTCTGGAACGTCTAGAAGCTCAAAGAGACGAGAAACTAACTGGACACATTATTCTTTTGCAAGCAAGATGCAGAGGGTACTTGGCACGTCGGAAACTCAACACGTTGAAAGTATGTTTATTTGATCCTATTTCAATTCATATTCATTTAAATTTAATTTATACACTAATTTTAAGATTATATTGAACATTTCATTTAATTATAAATAGTATTTACTAAATCTATATTCATTTAAATTTAATTTATACACTAATTTTAAGATTATATTGAAAATTTCATTTAATTATAAATACTATTTATTAAATCTATATTCATTTAAATTTAATTTATATATTAATTTTAAAATTTCCCTCAAATTTCAAGGTTATATTAAAAATTTCATTTAATTATAAAAACTATTTCAATTTATATTCATTTTAATTTTAGCCAGTCCATTACTAACTTTGTTGTAATTTATATTTAATTATAAATAACATAAAATATATTATTTAATTAACAAAAAACAACTAACTATGATAAGAATTTAATAATTATTCATAATTTATAGAATTGTAAACATATTAATTGATAACTATATTATAGAAAAATAGACTTTTGTCCAGCTAAAATGCCAATTTTGCACACTGTGCGGCGCGCCAACTGTCAATTGGTTTACCGTGCTAACACGCGTCTGAGTAACACTTTGATTGGTCCGTGTTTTTTCGTTAATAACTTGTTAACAAAGTCACGGACGGTAGTTTTGCAAACGAAAATGTTGCTTCAAATGTTCTTACGAACCTTCCATTTCCGGATGTTGAAGGAATTTTGAGAGACCCTGTAGACAAAAGCCTACTACTACAGTCTATGCGTCCGTATCGATGAGACAGAACATGATTGTATGCGTGCCGCGACACAAACGAGATTTAAAGGGGCATTCGGCGTTAGGCCCGTACCAAGTCATCGTCTCCCTGCCCATTCAAATCATCAATACCATGCATTTTTTCAGTTACAAGATCTTGCGGTTAGATGCATACAGAGAAACGTTAGGAAATGGATGTCTGTTCGAGAATGGCCATGGTGGAGACTGTACGTGAAAGTTGCACCTTTATTGAACGTTCATCGAACAGAAGATCAGCTAAAAGAAAAAACGGTAAGAATTCGACTGTGTTTATTATTATTAGAGTTCACGACTTTGAACGTGTATTGAAAATACACGTGTACAAGTGCACACGTGTAACGAATACATGCGTTTGAGTTCGTGTAATGTTTAATACACGTGTACATGCATATTTTAGCGATCTCGATCTCGAGTGTACCTAAAATATACGTGAACACGTGTAGTTAATAAATCCGTGTATTTCTCAATACACGGGTACAAGAATCGTAATGATAAGTCTATGATTGTAACTAGAGCTCACGCGTATAAACATGTATTGAAAATTCACGTGTAACGAATATACCGGGTATTTCGCTTGACTTGACCACTTTAAATATATTGCTTATTTTGTATGATTGAAAAAATGTGAGGGGGTGAAAATATTCTGTTCGAAGGCGACAATATGGTGGGCCAAATTTGTTTCTTAAGGTCATTTTTTTCGAGGTTTCAAGGTCATTGTATTTTTTTGAACGGGACTGCATATTTACAACAGTTTTATAGCTTATAAAAACACGAATCCAACGAGGTGCAGTATGTTGACCTTCACGTGACCTTTAGCAAGGAAATTATGAAATGTTTGTCAGGAACTTATACAGTAAAGAGGAATTTCAATTTCATTGAAACAGTGTTCATAATTTCCTTGCTAAACGTCACGTGAATGTCAACATATTGCACCTCGTTCAACATATTGCATTCGTTTTTTATAAGTTATAATGATGACGTTGAAATCTCGATAAAATGACGTTGAGAAAAAAATTCGGCCCATCACCGTATTGGCGCCTTCGAACCAGGGGAAGTAACTAGGTTACTAAGTAACTAACTAAGAAAGTAACTAAGTAACTAAGTGACTAAGTAATTAAGTAAGTAAGTAAGTAAGTAACTAAATCACTAAGTAACTCAGTAACTAAGTGACTAAGTAACTAAGTAACTCAGTAACTAAGTAACTAAGTGACTAAGTAACTAAGTAACTAAGTAACTAAGTAACTCAGTAACTAAGGGACTAAGTGACTAAGTAACTAAGTAACTCAGTAACTAAGTAACTAAGTAACTCAGTAACTAAGTGTCAATATAACTGAGTAAGTAAGTGTCAATACAACTAAGTAACTATGTAACTCAGTAACTAAGTAACTAAGTGACTAAGTAACTAAGTAACTAAGTAACTAAGTAACTAAGTAACTAAGTAACTAAATAACTCAGTAACTAAGTGTCAATACAACTCAGTAAGTAAGTGTCAATACAACTGAGTAACTAAGTAACTCAGTGACTAAGTAACTATGTGACTAAGTAACTAAGTAACTAAGTAACTAAGTAACTATGTGACTAAGTGACTAAGTAACTAAGTAACTAAGTAACTAAATAAGTCAGTAACTAAGTGTCAATACAACTGAGTAACTAAGTAAACTAAGCCACCAAGAAACTAAGTAACTAAATACATAATACGATTCTATACCGCTTACTTTAAACTTCGAAGTAAAAGGATATAATATATTTGCTACAAATATTTCATTTTAACAACTTTTTATTATATGTATATGATAATACATAATAATAGTAGTACATAATAATGCATAATAATACATAATAATCATATAATAATAATAATACAGAATAATATTATAGTAATAATAGATAATGTTTCACTTTTTATACTTGCTGTTGCACTCCTCTGCACCTGACCCCAGATAGCACCCAGACGTTCGATGTACGTCCAATGGACATATGGATGTAAATTGGACGTACATCGGACGTCCAGTGGTCGTCCGTGCTATTTGGGATCGTGCTAACGCGAACGCTTGCGTTCAGACGCACAGTAGGGAGTTCAATGAATGGAGTACAAATCGCAAAACACATCGTTGTGACGCTTCTAGGAAATCACACGTTTATCCGGCTGTAACGTTTCATTTGTGATTGATAATAATCTTTCTTTCCAGGAGGAGCTCGAGATTCTCAAAGCGAAGGTCGAGAGATTGGAAGTGGAACGCAATCATCTGAAACACGACAATGACATACTGGAAACTAAGGTACGCTAATCAACTGATGCTTTTTTCTTTAGTTTGTAAATTCTTGAATCAGTAATCAGTAGAAAGAATATGTATCAATAACCGTACTATGAATTATTTTTACCTTGAAGTAATCGGTACGTATTAAGAAAACGTATAAATTTATTGTTATAATACATATATTGTTATAAATGTATAACGTCTGAAGTCCCCTTACCAGATGTAGAAGGAAAAATTTTAAAGTTCTAAATGAAATTTTTCTTATTATACTATCAAAATACGTACCGGTTACTTCAAGATAAAATTATCTTAAAAAACAAGCTCAAACGTCGGTTTACTGGCTGCAATCGCGTGAACAACAAGAGTTGCAACTTACAAGGGAACATATTCAGGTGATACAAACCGATTTTGAAGAAACTTATGTGAGATATAGTTCTTCGAAAAATATTTGACACGTGTTTTTTTTTATCGGCAACTAACTGAAGGTATGAAAACAGCCCTCGAAGTTGGGAATGAGAACAATATTTTCTGATATCTCGGAAACCAGACGTCGAAAAAAATTGAATTTTTTGTTTAAATTGTGTGATTTTTAATGGGAAACGTAGACGTGCCAGAAAATGTTCACAAAAGTTTCTTATTTAAACAATATATTAAAAATTGTATGTTTTTTGCAGTTTCTCTTATCTATTGTTAGTTCATTTTAATGCAAACTCGGGTGTGTTGTCTTTTACACAAAATAGGCGATACGTGTTTTAGAATTTTTCTTTTTTTGCTATTTAACAATAACAAACACGTTTCCCCTATTTTGGATCAAAGATCACACACCTGAGTTTACATTAAAGTGAACCAACAATAAAAAAAACTGTAGAAGAACATCAACTTTTTAATATATTGCTTACACAAAAAACTTTTGTTAAAAATTTCCTGCACGACTACGTTTCCCATTAAAAAAGACACAGTTTAAAAAAATTCAATTTTTCTTACCTCTGATTTCCGAGATATGACACCCAACTTTGAAGGTGCTGTTTTCATCCCTTCAAAGTGGATGGTTGTCGATAAAAAAAGCACGTGTCAAATATTTTTCGAAGAACTACATCTCGCATAAGTTTCATCAAAATCAACTTGTATCAACTGAATATGTTCCTTTGTTAGCCGAATTGGCGCGATCTTGGGAGAACGAGAATATAAGTATCAACCGGCGATACAAGAAGACTGAGAGCAAAAAGGATGAGCCCGATTGTGTAGTGCGTGAAGCGGTTCAACGCAGAACGTAGAACGAATCTAACCGGTACGGTGATGCGAGCGATTAACGGTGGTTCTTGGTAATCACGCATCGCGAGCGCGATACCAGGATTCGCCAAAAACAGGAGCTTAGCGCACAGCTGTTCCTCAGGAGCGTATATCCTGGGTCTGTGTAACGCGGAGTGTTGCTGAGGTCCGTACCGCTCGCTCTCGACACCTTAAGCCTAACTTAAGACTAGGCTTAAACCTCAACAAAGTGTAAGGACAGGATCATAGAATAAATGAATATGTTTAAATTTTTAATTATTTGATATTTTCAAGCTCCGACCATTGCATTAAGACAATACTGCAATTTATGCAATAGTATGCACCATGTAGCGAATATTCATTTTGATTATAAGAACGTAGCGAAATAGCAATATGTTTCGCTACAAATATGTGTCGTGAAATTTTGATCGCATTATGATTCTGGCCACCGAACTGTTATATAAACTTTATTTGATCCCCTTGGGGTTACAAATCCTTTACACCGCTACACCTCATATTTACATTCTACATTCTACATTCACATTCTCCTACTTCTCACCTTTTAACTCTAACTTACTCACTAACTTAATCTAAACTTATTCTAAACATCTATATACATATATTTACATACAAGCTTATAGACCTCGCGAGAGAGAGAGATCGAGAAAAAATATATATATCCACAACATCACTTAACTATTAACCTTAACCTACCCCTTTTTTATCCTGCATCCCTATCCTGGACCCTCTCTTCCGGTGTATACCAATCATTCATTCCAATCTTTTCCATTCTTCCCTCTCTCTCTCTGCCACCCTTTATCCTCATCTACTCTCATACATAAGGTAAAGGTACTAGTAGTTGACCAGTTAAGAGAAGTTTTCCACGCAAACAATAGTAACCATTTATGTACTCTGTCATCAAATAGTGACAGTCGATGTCTGAAGACACTCTTTAAGTCTTCTAAATTATGTACCAAGGCCACTTTTTTTAAAATGTTTACTTATACAAGTTTAAGGAACATATTTAGAAATTCAGAAATTGCTTCAGAAGTTGACCAATCATGAAGATGAAAAATCTAGTAATTGACCTCCTATTCGTTAGTAGTTGACCACTTATACTAGATAGAGGATTAGAGCAATAATGTTGGGAATCATTTTACTATCATTTAGTTTCAACAAATTCCAGCACAAATTACAACTAAAGAATGAAATAAGAAATAATTCCATAAGAAGTTTAATTGAGGAACAGAGTAGACGTTGCAAGTTAATAGAGATGGTATGGCATCCGAAGTTCACTTTCATCAAAAGTGTACAGCTTATAAAAATCTTATTTTTTATGTTTTTCTAGAAAATGGTCAACTACTCGTTCATGGTTAACTACTGATACCTTACGTCCCACACATGCTCCCATATCTCCTCTCCCCATCCACACACTCTGCATACTCTCTGTTCCTCATTCAACCAATATTTCTCTCCCCTCATCTCATTTCCTAATCTAAAACTCGCCATCCTTTGCCACCTACTTTCTCCCCACCCTTTCTTTAAATATCCTGGCACCCCTTCCCCTTTCACCATCCCATACCACTTGTTTGATTTTGACTCTATTATCTTAACCCTTCTTTCTTTCCTTTGCTTTTCCTTTTCCCTTTTCACTATTTCTTCGCTTGCCCTATAACTCTTTTCATCCATCAATTCATTAATTTCCTCAGGAGCCACCGAACTATTATAAATCATCATTCTCTGTTATGGTCATATAAATATTCGATTGACCTATATTTTTATTTTACTCCACTGGGGAAGTTATTCGTATGATATATTGTTTTACCACGCATACTCGTAAAATTGTCGTTTCGAACAGGAAATATGAAATGATAAAAACAACTGTTACTAATATTATTAACCTTTTGCACTTCTTTGTCAAGTGTGACTCGACAGCAGGGAAAGAAAAATATAAATACAACGGGTTCTTAATGTTCTTATATGTATTTGGTTCTCCCTTTAATTATTGTTTAGTTAAAAATAACTATTAATTGCAACAAAGTTTGAAAGCTATATCTAATATAATTAGTAAACAAAATTGTTTAAAATAAGTAGTCCAGGACTGACCTTTGAAGTAAATTTCAAATAAAACTCTAAAAGTAGTAGGGAGGTGTTGACAACAAAATTGAAAAATAATTATTAATAAAGTTAATTATCCCAATCGGATCATTTGAATTCATCATTTAAAATTATGCTCATTTGGCAATCGGATCATATTAATTGTTCAATTTGCAGTTTCCAGTTTGCAAGAAACGTATTATGTTATTCTGAAATTTTTGTTGACAGATCCCTGCGAAAGTTCTTCGGTATCCAATGATCGAATGAATTTTTCTTCGTATCAGAAAAGTGTGGGATAGCCTGTGTAGATGACAAATAGAGCGGATAGTTTAATATTGCAGTTGTCACACAAGTTTTATTACAATCATCTAAATGAGCAATACCTGCACATGCAATCTCACCCTAGGGTAACTGCACCAGTGAATGAACGGGCACCAGTAAATGAACGCTTTTGTATATTTCAACAAATTTTAACCCGGACGGCATACTAGCGATAAAATTGTGATTAAAGAGTTAAATAAATAGGAGAATATTGTTTAGTAATTTTGTTCATTGATTGGACTAGCATTATTCAATTACTAGAATGTAGTGTTCATTGACTGGTATTTTTCATATTTTTGATTTAACGTTTAATAAAGAAGAATAATAATAATTTCATTGTATTTGTGTTCATTTATTTTTGACAAATGAAGTATAGGGAGCTATTTGGCATATATGAGATTCCTTTAATTCACATAGTTTTTTTTAAATAAAATATTTTCCTGAACAATTTCTTAAATGTTCATTCACTGGTGCAGTTACCCTACAAGTATTGTATAATTTTTGTTCTTTAGATTCCGAACGCTGCTGACTCGATAACCTACTACGTTCGGCTACTGGTTCTAGCAATGTTTAAAATAAAACCACCACGGAAAACGGAAACGTACCGAAGCTTCGATCGAAAATATCATGCGCGCTAACCAATTTAACACTGCGTCGCGTCGTTTTATTATGTCGGTCATTTGTTGCAACCCGCTCTAAAATTTGTGAAAGAAGTCTCGAGATCCAACGCTTCTTCTCCCATGTTCTATTCGCCGAAACTTTCCTCGCGGACTTTACAGAAGATTTGGCGCGAAGCCAAAACTGTGGCTAGATCTCGTGTTCCCCAGTACTTCTTGCTATTCGTTCTACTGTCTCCTTTGCTCTCTCTGTTTCACTTAGAATAACTCGAAGGTGACCGTCGTCTTCTTGAAGAAACGTAACCGACCCGAGTATCGGCTGACCCAAGAAGAGTTAGTCGCTCCGGGACTCCCTCTCGATACGGGCGTTGTCATTCGATGTTACGCAATTAAAAGCTCGCGGCGAATCGTATCCGATGAGCCGATCGGCCCGGTCTACTCGCAAACGAAGACCAATTTGAGATATGCCGGTCGTCGAGGTGCGCGAACAGATCGGCGAGAAATCATCCAACGAATCGCGGTGAGCGCGTCGATATCGACGACGACGACGACTACGTCGTGCCAAAAGAAACGAAACGCATCCATCCAGTGGTTACAGCCATACACACACCACCGTCGTCACCGTTACCGCCGCCGTCACCGTCACATTGCCTCGAACTCGAAACTGAGAAGCGAAATCGAAATCTAATCCGAAATCGAAACCATTGGTGTATACGTGTAACCAGTCTATAACACGTAACGTTACGCTTCCCATTCTCCCTAATATTTGTCGCAACGAAGGTATTACACATTCTATTCTAGTATACATTATTCCCGACGAACAAAGACGAAATATCCACTATGAGACACGAATCGCAACGAACGACACAACTGTGCGCCGGGATGTATGTACAAGTAACCAAGAACCGTTGTTGCACGTTGCATTCGTTAACATTTAGCTGTCTTTTTCCGCAGTATCGTCGTCGAAACGTCATCGGGGTTAGGTCGATTTCGGATATTGAACGATCGAGAGGATTAGGAAGATTAGGAAGATTGAAAAGAAGATAGAATACGATAGCGACACAGTATGCCGTCGGTACCAGTCATGTATTCAACGACTAACAAACTCTCGCAGAGCTCGCAAGAATCGGCTCCGAACAATTTGTTGCACGACAGCCACGTTCTCGAGGCAACGGCCGCTCATTTGTCCAGAGCCACGGTAACGAGCAATCTGCTGAAAAGGCCGCCGCTGCCACCGTGCGTCCTAAAGAGACCGGCCAGCAGACTACAGCTGCTCGACTCGAACTCGACGAGAAGTCCCTCACCCTGTAGCCTCTCGTCCAACAGCCTGTTGTCGTACCGTTCGCAGTCGTTGTCCACTGTGTCGGGAAGGCCTCGTTCGGTCGGGAGATCAGACTCCCTCGCGCGTTTTTCAACACCCCCGAGAAGAGTGTACCCATACCAGAACATTCTTCCGAACACAGCCGAGGATGCGTCGATTAAAGAACAAGATCCGGTCGTGTTCGACGCCAGCCTGAATTTTGTACTGGGCTGCGACACGCAGAGGATCAGGCAGTCTTTCAGGCCAACCGCCTCGCACCTCGAACCGGCGACCGCCTCTTCCTATCTGTCTGCGAAGATCTCGCAATTTTTGAAAAGAACCGATCACATAATGGACGAATGGAGAAGTTTGGGACACAAGAACGAAGCCGATAACGTTCTGTCCTCGCCACGATCGGCCGACCTACCTAGGGGGTTCATGGGTAGAAGCCAAAGCGCTACCAACATTATGATACGTGGATTTCAATATTATACTAGACCGGACACCATTGCGAAAAGTTCTTCTTCCAGACAGTCTCTGTCGCGTGCTTCAGAGGACAGAACTATTTCGGATAGTATCGGTCAAGAGGTACAGAATCTTAGTATTTCTTATACATATTATTCTACGTTACCGTGAGAGCGTATAATCCCTATATTCCATGAAATAACTAGTCGTCGTTTCATAGTAAGTTACGATCGAGGGGGTGGACTCGTTGCTAGGATTGCAAGGGTGCGGGATGTGCTTTCTCATTTCTCGATAATGCAAAAATAGGGTTCTTTAGTGGTCGAAAGCGCCAGATAAAAGATCTATCTAGACCGCAATCGCTCTCAAAAGTCCTATTTTTAAGTTTACGAGATGTAATTAGCATTACAATACAGGGTGGGGCAGTAACTATTAGCACCTCAGATATCTTCGAAATTATAAGTTTCACAGAAATATTTGCTCAAATAAAATTGTACAGTACGAAGGGGGCCATTCGGTGGTTATAATAGTTTTTTTGTAGGTGGAGGTACTTCGGACTTTTTGTAAGGAGACTCGGAGGTTCGACACAACACGTTGTTATCTGTCGCTTGCTCGCAGAGAACTGTTTTTATTTAACAAAAACTGAACGAAACATACATTTGTTAACAAAAGCCTTAACGTGACATATAAATCAATAAAACTATATATATAACACATAAATCAATAAAATTATATATAACAAATAAACATATGATAGAAACAGTCATCCACACGGTGATATATTATAACAAATAAACATATGATAGAAACAGTCATCCACACGGTGATATATTACAAGCATTCAGTCATCCACACGGTGATATATTACATTTTGAAGGTCACCTCAATTTTTTTAAATGGAATGCGGTATTTTTTAATACATCAATCGATGCAGCTGGACATTCGTTATCAAAAAGTACTAATCTATGTATGTCGAAAAGTTAGTAATTCAGAATATATCTCAATTTAAATAACCCTAAAATACCATTACACTCATGCTAAGATGTTACACAAGTAAGTAACACTAACGTTTTAGTAGGAAAGTAATGGTATTTTTGAGTTATTTAAATTGTAATATCTCCTGAACTACTAACTTTTCGACATACATAGGTTAGTACTTTTTTGTAACGAATGTCCAGCTGCATCGGTTGATGTATTCAAAAATACCTCATTCCATTAAAAAGAATGGAGGTGACCTTCGAATGTCCGAAGTACGTCCACCTGCAAAAAAACTACTATCGCCACCGAATGGTCCCCTTCGTACTGTACAATTTTATTTCAGCAAATATTTCTGTGAAACTTATAATTTCGAAGATATCTCAGGTGCTAATAGTGACAGCCCCACCCTGTATACAGTAATGTCGTGATACAGTAATGTCGCGATAGTTGCCGCAGGAGCTGTTCTCTGGAGCGACAACTTCAAGGCAACTGCTCGTACAGTAATTTCTCAATCGTAGTCCCAACACCCGTGTTATGAACGGACTACGATCAAGTAGGGTGGCTATTTTTTGATTTATGACTGCGTCTACCCTACCGCGCTGAGACTTCAAACGACAAGCCGAACGTAGAGAAGGACAGAATGATCGCGTGGCCGAGCGTGACGCCGCGCCGTCGCCGGCACAGTTTAAAGGCCCGCGTGTTCGCACAATGTAATGCCAATTAAAAATCATTTATTCTCCATTATTTTTTAATGAGATTTTACTGGCTTATTTCTGGCAATATTCTGATTGAAACAAGACTAAACACGGTATAATTTGGCCCATCAGTAATGTCTTGGAAGTTGTCGGAACGCTGCACGCGTAAGTTGCCGTAGTGTCTACTAGTGAATTTCCTACTCAACACTCATTATTTTTTAATGAGACTTTACTGGCTTATTCCTGGCAATATTCTGATTAAAACAAGACCAAACACGGTATAATTTGGCCCATCAGTAATGTCTTGAAAGTTGTCGGAGGGCATATTTACTATACTAGTGAAGCATAATTTATAATTGATCATACATTTAACATATGCTATAGCATATTATACCGTGTTTGGTCTTGTTTTAATCAGAATTTTGCCAGGAATAAGCCAGTAAAATCTCATTAAAAAATAATTAATTTTGAGTAGGAAATTCACTACAGTAATTTCTCGATCTATGACCAGAAAACGGGGGTTTTAAATGTCATAGATCGTAAAAGGTATGCTATTTTTTTCTCGGAATCGATCGCGCCGTGACTTCAAACGAGTGCCGAACATAGAGAAGGACAGAATGATACACGAATCAGATGACCGAGCGTGCCGCCGTCGTCGACGCAGTTTAAATGCCCGCGTGTGCTCACAATGTAACGGCATTTCAAAATGCTTTATTCATTACATGTTTAATTACATATTTTTCTATGGGAGTTTTACTACCTTATTCCTGGCATTTTTCTGATTACAACAATACCAAACACGATATAATTCCAACTTTATTTAGTGATTTAATCGACGATTAATGTTGCACTTACAAGGAAGGGCAGCGTGTTGAAAAGAAAGAGACGCGAAGAGTCGCCGTCGCCGGCATAGATCAAACACGCTGTCCTTCCTTGTAAGTAAAACTTTCATCGTCGATTAAACCACTAAATACAGTTGGAATTATATCGTGTTTGGTATTGTCGTAATCAGAAAAACACCAGAAATAAGATAGTGAAAGTCCTATAACAAAGTAATGAAAATTAAGGGTCTTGAAAATTCGATTCATTCGAGTCAATGTGTGGTACTCACACCGATATACCCGAGCCGAGATCAATCATCGCCGCTCTGCGACGCGGCACGGCGTTGGCCGGCAGTGGAATGGGTAAGCTCTTGTCATAGATCGCAAAGGCATCCCCGGTCATAGATCGCGAGATTACTGTATTTTCGAAGATATCTGAGGTGCTAATAGTTACTGCCCCACTCTGTATACAGTAATGTCGTGATAGTTACCGCAAGAGCTGTACACGATAGTTGCCGCAGTGCCTACCCATACCACCAGCTGTCAATGCTGCGCCGGGCCAAAGGGCGGCGATGTTTGATGTCGGCTCGGGTATATCGGTGTGAACACCACTCCATTGACACCATGAATCGAATTTTCAAACTGTTTAATTTTCATTATTTTTTTATGAGATTTTACTGGCTTATTCCTGGCATTTTTCTGATTAAAACAAGACCAAACACGATATAACACGATTCCAATTTTATTTAGTGGTGTAATCGACGATGAAAGTTTCATTTGCAAGGAATAACAGCGTATGGGAAAGAGAGAGACGTGCATAGTCGTCGTCGCCGGCACAGATCAAAGGCCCGTGTGTTTAATGCCAATTAAAAATGCCTTATTCTCCATTATTTTTTAATGAGATTTTACTGGCTTATTCCTAGCAAAATTCTGATTAGAACAAGACCAAACACGGTATACTTTGACCCATCAGTAATGTCTTGAAAGTTGCCGTAGGGCTGTACGCGAAAATTGCCGTAGTGCCTACTAGAGAATTTCCTAGTCAGTATTCATTATTTTTTAATGAGATTTTACTGGCTTATTCCTATCAAAATTCTGATTAGAACAAGACCAAACACGGTATACTTTAACCCATCAGTAATGTCTTGAAAGTTGTCGGAGGGAATTCACTACTGATTGGCCAAATTATACCGTGTTTCGTCTTGTTTTAATCAGAATATTGCTAGGAATAAGCCAGTAAAATCTCATTAAAAAATAATGGAGAATAAAGCATTTTTAATTGGCATTACATTGTGCGAACACGCGGGCCTTTGAACTCTGCCGGCGACGGCGACACGCTCGGCCACGCGATCATTCTGTCCTTCTCTACGTTCGGCTTTCGATTGATGTCTCGGCGCGGTAGTCTGTAGAGGCCAGTCAATAATCGAAATACGAGCAGTTGTTTTGGAAGTTGTCGCTCCAAAGAAACGCTCCTGCGGCAACTATCGCGACATTACTGTATTAATGTTATCGGCGCCCTGGTTCGATCATTTTTTTTTACTTCTTTTGTTAACGACATTATTTCTTATGAAATCTGGAATAATATTATTGAATCTGCAATTTAAAAGAAATAATTTTCGGTTACTTATCTTGGTAATCGTTGACTTTGTGTGAGTCCATAGTTTGAGGATTTTCATGTTCTCAAGGCCAAATGTGTTTGTCACCGACGCGTAAAAACTTTGATTTGTTGTGGTTGTTTCGCCTTCTATTTTAACAGTTCTCTGTATCTCGATCGTCACTTGTTCGTAACATTAATATGTTGTTACGAACAAGTGACGATCCAGATGCAGAGAACTGGTAATTAACATCATTCGGTAGCATTTAGCTGCCGCAGCTTTATAAAAATAACTACATGCAGTAGACTCGGGCAATATTTCAAGAAAAAATATTTAGAATACTATTTCAAATAGTACACCTTAATGTGATACAAATAAAATCATATAAATAAAACGAAAAATTTTGGCGTGCGAAAATGCGACAAATTGGTATTTGTTAATTAATCCTATGCACTCCGAATTGTTTTTCAATTTTATTACCAACTCCCTACTATTTTAAGTGTTTCGTTTGAAATTTACCACGAAGGGCAGTTCCCTGACTCGTACTTATTTTAAACAATTTTGTTTACTAATTACATTAAGTATACCTCTCAAACTTTGTTGTAAATTATATTTGTGGAACATATAGTCGTTTTTAACTAGAAAATGCGACTTAAATAAACAGAGGAAGAACCAAATACATATAAAAAAAACATGTTTCATTTATACCGTATACATGTAAGAAATATTTTGGTCAAATTTGGAAAGCAAACTCTCATACGAGTCTGAATTTGTATTTGAACTAATCATTAGCGAAATAACAAATAAATAGTCATAACTTCTGCAGTCAACTTTTCTTTCAGTTAAGTGAAATGTCCGCCGAATTCGCAGAGGAACATTCGACGTCTACGTTGGCAGCAGAAAGAATCAATGCAGAAACATCTGAACGGCTGCGACTGGAGAAGGAACTGCAGGACGTTACCGAAACAAATAAAAATCTCCAACAAGCAACCGAACGTTTGGAGATGGAACTTTTGTATGCAAGAGCTGCTGATTTAAATGGCATTGTATCGGATGTGGAGGACGGCGAAGACGGTGGCGTTTACAAACAGAGATACGAGCATGCTGTCAGAGAGCTTGAGTTTACTAAAAGAAAAATGGCGCAACAACACGAAGACGATCTTGAACAATTGGTGGGGCTTAAGAAACAATTGGAGAAAAAGGTACGTGCAATCCAATTAATGTTCTGCTTTTCATGGTGCGCTTAACCCTAGTGGCACAAAAATATTGGGTAAATGTTTTTTTCAAATATTGAAAAAATATTTTTTAAACCACAAATTTTTCATATGAGAAAAATATTAGATCCGAATATTCTATACATATTCAAGAAATGTAAATTCAATGTTGAGAAAATATAAGCTAAATATTCAGAGAATATAAATTACATATTTAAAAAACATAAAGTAAATATTTAAAAAACGTGAAACTCATATTTAGATAACGTTCAATTAAATCTTCAAATTTAAGAAAAAGTTATAACAAAAATTAGAAACTATAATATAATAACACTACACTGTTATTATGTTATTAGTTGTTACACTGTTATTAGTATAATGTTACTATAATAGAATAACAGTGCACTGCTCGAGGGAATATTTATCTTCGTCTTCGAAAGGGGTTTATTGAAAATACAGAATTTTTTTATGCAGTTAGAAAGATTAATGGTTTGGGGAATGCTACATTCGTAGGCCCATAGATTCTTTTTGTACAACTGTGCATGTGCAATTAACAATTGCATCGTTTCTTTAAGTAGAAATGCATATTTTTTGTTGTACTAATCGATTTCACTGTTTCTTCTGTGTAAAAAATGATTATCATAGCAAAAAATTGTTAAATTATCTTGTTTTCAAGATACTTGAAAATTTCTATTTCTAATATTACATAAAAATTTATTTTATGAGAAAAAATATTTTTTTCATGGTATGAAATAGAAATATTATTTGTATATTAGGAAAAACTATTCTATTTTTAATATTAAATAGAGATTCGTTTTATAATGAGAAGAAATATTTTTTTCATAATATGAAATAAATATTATATGTATATGAGAAAAGAATATTCTATTTCTACACCCCGTGGCAGAATGTTTCCGATCGGAGGCATTGAAACGGGTTTTAGAGAAAACATTCACAATTTAGAAGTATAAAATATTACTTTACGGGGTTCAAACTGATGGGAAATGAAAAGGGGCTTGTTGAACAATTGAAAACAACAAAATAACATAAGCATCCATTTATTATTACAAAGAACAGAGAAAATAAAAAAAATGTTATACGGAAAAATGTTTCCGATTAATTGAACTGCTGGAAGAAACCCTAGTAGCACAAAAATATTGTATAAATATTTTTTTCAAATATTGAAAAAATATTTTTTAAGCCACATTTTTTAATATGAGGAAAATATTGGATCTGAATATTGTATACATATACAAGAAATATTAATTGAATATTTAAAAAATATAAGCTAAATATTCAGAGAATATAAATTACATATTTAAAAAATATAAGCTAAATATTCAGAGAATATAAACGAGATATTTAAAAAATGTAAAGTAAATATTCAGGAGATATAAACTTGATATTTAAAAAATATAAAGTAAATGTTAAAAAAATGTGAATCCAATATTTTAAAAATATATATTGAATATTTATGTAACATTCAATAAAATCTTCAAATAATAATATAATAATAATTCAGATAATATTTATCATATTATGAAATATATTTCTTCTCATTATAAAAGGAATCTTTATGTAATGTTAGAAATAGAATATTCTTTTTTAATATGTAGGAAATTTTCATGTTTATCATGGAAAAGTATATGTTCTAAAATATGATGTGAAGTAAAATGTTTACTTTTAATTTAATTTGAATTCGCGTGTGTCACTTAATCGACATACATTTATATTATAAGAACATTAACGCGACATAGTTGTTGCACGAAAAATAATCGTGTGACTCTTACGTAAAGTAAAAACTTTACTTCCAATATTCAATGATGATTTATTTTATATTTGCAACCAATATTTAATTTGTAATATGAAAGGTGTGTATGTCTTCCAGCATATTCCGGAATACATAAAAATATTTTTCCATGATAAACATAAAATATTTCCTGTACATTAAAAAAGAAATATATTCTCTTTCTAATATTACATAAAAATTCATTTTATAATAAGCAAAAATATTGTTGTATATTAGAAAAAAATATTCTATTTCCAATATTAAATAAAGATTCATTTTATAATGAGAAAAAAATATTTTTCTCGTAATATGAAATATAGATTCTTTTAATATTAAGAAAAAAATATTTTTTCATGATATGAAATAAATATATCCTGAATATTACGAAAAAAATATTTTTTTCATAAAATGAAATAAATATTTCCTGAATATTACGAAAAAAATATTTTTCTCATAATATGAAATAAATATTTCCTGAATATTACGAAAAAAATATTTTTTTCATAATATGAAATAAATATTTCCTGAATATTCAAAGAAAATATGTTTTTCGTAATATGAAATAAATATTGTATGTATATTTGAATATTAAAAAAAGGTTGAATCTCTTTTTAATATTATATGAATATGTATACAATATTTTGTGCTACTAGGGAAGTTTCCGATCCGATTTACACTGTCCAACACCAAATTTGTTTAACAATTACTGTTGGGTGATTCTTACAGAGTTTTTTGCGCTGTTTCCGAATCTGCCCTTAATTTTTCCCTTAGACTTATAGTTTTTAAGAAACTTAATGAGAAAGAGAAAATATATTTCTCAATTTTGAACGAATAGTGTCATATTATTATAAAACATATTGCATTGTTCTTTGCAGCAATAGATTCTGTAGGCTTTCCCGAATACATTGATATCCAATATTAATACATTATGAATCTTTGAACATGTTTACACAATCGTTAAAAATGGAGAGACAACCTTTTTACACCAATTTGTGAGGATATTTTTCAGTTTGCCTTAAAAAAAGGGTGCACCGGAAAATCGAATTACATCACGCGATAGAGCAGACTTTTATCTTGAGACAAACCCAACCCCAACCCTTTCAAGTTAACAAGTCGATGTTTTTTTCGACCCCGAAAGCAAAACATCTCCGCTCGACATGAGGTGCCACCAATGACGCCCCGTATCTCGTCGTATCTGTAATTTCCAAAAATAATGCAGCATATAAAATATTTGATTTTTGAAGATATACGCATAGTTCAAAGTAAACATGATTGTTGACCATTTACTATTTTACCCATCTCTGATACACAGTAATATAAAGATTTCACGTAAATTTTAAAGAAGTTACGTAACTCTATACAGTTTACTATTTCTTTCTACAGTTAACCGACGCTTACGAAGAAGTAGAAGAACAACGACAAGTTGTCGGACAATGGAAACGGCGTGTACAAAAGTTGAACGGTGAAATGCATGACGTGAGACTTCTACTAGAAGAACAAACAGCTAGGAATAACCTCCTAGAAAAGAAGCAACGCAAGTATGTAATATTTATGATATCTTTAATCTAATTTCTATCTACCTTGTTTTCCCTTACTGATATTCGGGAGTATTATTGTTCTTCCTTACTATTAGTATTAATCTCTTTATAATTGGAGCTATTACTGTTATAAGTGTCACTATTGATATTAACATCCATAGCATCGATAATTGGTATTAGCATATATAACAATAGCAATATTTAGAAATGGTAACGTTTGACAAATTGCCAAAAAGATGTACAGAATATGAAATGAGAAATAGTGAGTTCGAAAGTGAAAATAATATCCTTCAATACTATTAATTTTATTATAAGAATTCAATAATATTAAATGTCCTATATAAATTCAATACTACCCTTCAATAATATTAAATTTACTATAAGAATTCAATAATGTTAAATGTCCTATATAAATTCAATACTACCCTTCAATAATATTAAAATAACTATATGAATTCAATAATATCCTTCACTAATATTAAAATTACTATATGAATTCAATAATATCCTTCAATAATATTAAAGTTACTATATGAATTCAATAATATCCTTCACTAATATTAAAATTACTATATGAATTCAATAATATCCTTCAATAATATTAAAATTACTATATGAATTCAATAATATCCTTCACTAATATTAAAATTACTATATGAATTCAATAATATCCTTCAATAATATTAAAATTACTATATGAACTCAATAATATCCTTCAATAATATTAAATTTGCTATAAGAATTCAGTAATATTAAATGTCCTATATAAATTCAATACTACCCTTCAATAATATTAAAATAACTATATGAATTCAATAATATCCTTCAATAATATTAAATGTCCTATATAAATTCAATACTACCCTTCAATGATATTAAATTTACTATACGAATTCAATAATATTAAATGTCCTGTATAAATTCAATATTACCCTTCAATAATATTAAATTTTCTATATACATTCAATACTACCCTTCAATACTATTAATTTTCTATAAGAATTCAATAATATTCTTCAATAATATGAAATTTCCTATATAAATTCAATACTACCCTTCAATAATATTAAATTCACTATAAGAATTCAATAATATCCTTCAATAATATTAAATATTCTCTATACACTTTTTCTTATAAAAAATTTGTCCACGAATAAGCTTCCTCGTAAGTGTACTTTGCAGAGGGTATGTATAAATTAGATGGGTAGGAGTAAAATTTCTCTTCTAATTATCTCTAAAATATTTTGTTTCGTTCATCTTGCTCATTGACGTTTTCATTCGGAGGTTGGTTCATGTAACAACGCGATTACATTTTCTACAGTATATATACTATATAGTAGGGTGGCTCTGTGGGTGGCACCCCTAGATGGTTCCGATTAATAAAATAAATACACTGTTTTCGGTCATATTTATTGATAAATTTTAATACAAACGCAATATGTCGATTTTATTCTGACATTTCTCTCAATTTTTTTCATAAACCGTTTATTTTACGAAGAAAATAAATAATTTAACATAAAGGACGCAGCCTGTCGGGATCTGCAAGTTTTATTGAACATTTTTTTCAACACAGTTAATTTATAAGATATTCAAGAAAAACGATTTTATGAGCATTTAATTAGTTATTCTAATGTGTTAAAGGTATTTGGGCCACGTTTTCCCGTTATCTATCAAACTTTGCACAGATATTTTTTTAATTGTTTGGATCAATCTTAGGGTGTACTCTAATGAAAAGTTTGAAAAAAATTTTCTTCAAGAGTAAATAAAAGTCCCCTAGTATTCTGTGTGCAGCGTTTATAAGTACAATAGATATTGTAGAAGAAAACAGCATTGCCCTTTGTTAAACACATCACCGAATTTCCACAGTACAGTATTGGAAGAAGCTCAATTCTCATTTCATCCAACGGCAACAAGTGTTTCTGGCATCCGGCCAAGTAGCTAACGTTACGCGTCCGACAACATCAACGTTTAGTCAAACGTTCGGTGGGTGCATAAACTCCGAATGATTACTCCAAGAATAGATCTACAGTCGCCCTGAAACTAGGAGCTCGTTACTAGCCTAAGAAAAAACAATTATTTATTACGTGATCCGTAGTTAATCACAATTAAACTGCAGATCTTTAAACAAATTTATACTTCGACGGAATGAATTGATTTATGGAAACAAAAACTGTTTTGTTACATTACATCACATTACAATACATCAGATTAATATCTAATGCTTATAAGTTGGCCGTGGATGTTTATGCAGTTTTTAATTTTCGCAGACAAATTTTAAGAATGTGGAATCAAATAAACCCTTGTTTTCAGTGGTACAGTATAGTCGCGACTCTTATTTCTCAGAGTCTCCACGATAATTCGCGGAAATTACGGTTATTTGGGGTTTAGGATGAAAATTTTTAAGAATATATTACAGTTAGTTAGAATGAATTGTTTAAATCAGGGACTGAAAACCGTTATGATATCGGTTCCGGTTCCGAAACAGTTATGAGGAACCGAAATGATTTTATAACTGTTACGAGAATATCGGTTCTGGCTTATATCGGTTACGGTTACGGTTCTGGAGAACCGATATTATTTCGGTTCTGGATTTCGGATCTGGATTTCGGTTCCGGATTTCGGTTCTGTCATACTGTATGCACTGGAACCGATATCATAACAGTTCTGTATTCTCTATTGTGTTTGGCAGTTCAGCCTTATATACATATATATTATTTAAGTAGTTATTTTTTGTCATCTATAATTTAAACAATTTTTAAAGAAATCTTTTTTTATAAATTGTTTCTATATTCATTCTTTAAATTATTTCTGTAATTTATTGTTAATAAAATTAATAAATTTTTACAATGTATAGAAATTTATTTCTATAGTTATTATTTTAATTCTTATTTCAGTAATTTATTGTTCAAGTAATTGTTTAAACACTGTGTACATATTTAAAAAAGGAATATAGAAACAAATTTCTATACATTAGAAAATTTATTTGTTTAAACAATTACTTGAACAATAAATTACTGAAATAAGAATTAAAATAATAACTATAGAAATAAATTTCTATACATTGTAAAAGTTTATTTGTTTAAACAATTACTTGAACAATAAATTACTGAAATAAGAATTAAAATAATAACTATAGAAATAAATTTCTATACATTGTAAAAATTTATTTGTTTAAACAATTACTTGAACAATAAATTACTGAAATAAGAATTAAAATGATAACTATAGAAATAAATTTCTATACATTGTAAAAATTTATTTGTTTAAACAATTAGTTGAACAATAAATTACTGAAATAAGAATTAAAATAATAACTATAGAAATAAATTTCTATACATTGTAAAAATTTATTTGTTTAAACAATTACTTGAACAATAAATTACTGAAATAAGAATTAAAATAATAACTATAGAAATAACTTTCTATACATTGTAAAAATTTATTTATTTTACTAACAATAAATTACAGAAATAATTTAAATAATGAATATAGAAACAATTTATAAAAAACGATTTCTTTAAAAATTGTTTAAATTATAGATAAATAAATATATATATATATAAGGCTGATCTGCCAAACACAATAGAGAATACAGAACTATTATGATATCGGTTCCAGTGCATACAGTATGACAGAACCGAAATCCAGAACCGAAATATAACAGTTACAGAACCGAAATAATATCGGTTCTCCAGAACCATAACCGTAACCGATATAAGCCAGAACCGATATTCTCGTAACAGTTATAAAATTATTTTAAATAAAAAAGTTAATAGTAATTTTTTATGCTAAATAAACAAAGTTTTCGTTCGTTAGATCTCTGTTTTTGTCAAAAGGTTGCAAAAAAGGTGAGATGAAACTGACTTGCATGGTATGGAGTGTACAATGGATATCAGTAAAAAATTTAAAAAACAGGTTGTTTTTATGACAAAATCGAGGTCATCTTGGGTTTTACAAATAGGAACATATATTTTTTGTTTCTACCATATTTAGAGGACATCGAGACGAATTAAAAACACATATTACATGTTATTTTTACTAACATATTGCTCGATTTACATTTTTATATATTTTACATATTTTTACATATTTTACACATTTTTACATATTTAGTTTTTCGTCGTATTCGAATTTAAGATAGCGTAAACATTATTTGATAGTGAAGAGGTTACTAAAGCTAAATATATTTTCAATTAATAGACTGCGGATCATTATGCAATTGTGGCTTTTGGAAATTTTTAATAAATGCTTGGATATAAAATACGATAGAATTTAGTAAAATTTTAATTTATTTCAGATTTAAACAGGATACTACCACGGAAAATAAGATTCTATTTTATTCCACTTTCTTAAAATTCATCTACGAAAATTGAAAATTGCATAAACATCCGCAGTCTCTTAATTAACATTAAGATGTTCTGATCAACATGTTCTCTACACTTTTGAATTCATTCACGAATTTACTTCTCCATCTGCAACAACTCGTGATTATTTTTGGCATCTTCTCTTAGTATTTTGGATTGTTCAAATATCAATCGTATAATTCAGAAATTATTTAATCAGGTTCGATTCGGAAATGCAAAATTTATTGAACGACATCCGGCAAGAAAAAGCTCAACGGGAAAAGTTGGCAAGAGAAAAGGAAATAGCACTCGCCGAAAAGTTCACCGTAGAGCAAAATTTAAGCGTGAGTATACACGTTTCTTTATCATTCAATTTACTTATTAACGAGTCGCGTGCACTACTAGAAATAATTATTTTGTCACTCGAACATGTCACAATTAATATGAATAATCGATTACTGCTACAGTTTTCCTTTCATACTAATTAAATGTTCGATAGTTATTGCAGATCGCAAAGTATATGTTACATACAGACAATATTTTGCTATTTTATAGTTTTGGAATGCTGTCTTTAATTAATTAAAGTAGGGCAATTTATTGGGCAATATATCGTATGTAAGGTTGTTAATTTTCGAAAGAAATTCAAGATCATCATAAATTGGAAAGTAACTGTTTCGATGATCAATTATGCAAGGAAATTGTCGCAGTAAACAAACTTGTATGACATTATTATAATGCATTCCCAGTAAGCAATCTGCTCTTGATTTGGTATGAATTTGGCATCCAACTATGGAATCAAATACCGAATCTGCTTGCAAAGTTTGGTGCCAAAATTCCATGTCAAATGGAGAGCAAGATAAAGGCAGACGCTGCCCTAGTTATAGAGGGCAGGTCGGTCGCGCTAAGAGCGAACCTAACCTTACTTTCAGAGTAATTATCGAGTATTATCTATTTAAGTAACCTAATAGACCACGAATTCTCGGTGCAAGTTTTAATTACTTCACCCTGTATTTTTTAGAAATCTATGTTCTCTTCTACAACAAGGTTTACTCCAATTTTGCTCGATATTTACACTTAGAGTAAAGATTGGGTCCGCTTTTAATGCGACTAACCTGCCTTGTATAACGAGGTCGAGTTCTGCCTTTGTTTTGCCCCACATTTGGCAGAAAAGTTTGCAAGCAAATACCGAACCATCTGTTCCTGCATTAAACTCAGTATCTGGCAAGTTTTGGGCTGCACATTCAGAGCAAATAAGGACCAAATTGTGTTCCAAGCGTGGTTTGGCACCAAAGTGATCGTCTTTTGCTCGCAAACTACGATTGCAGACATTTGGTCATAATCTGCTCGAGCAGATTTTTACTGACTGGGTAGTACTAAATGCATGGATAATATTTGACAGAAAACATTTGGCAGAAAAGTTTGCAAGCAAATACCGAACCATCTGTTCCTGCATTAGACTCAGTATCTGGCAAGTTTTGGGCTGCACATTCAGAGCAAATAAGGACCAAATTGTGTTCCAAGCGTGGTTTGGCACCAAAGTGATCGTCTTTTGCTCGCAAACTACGATTGCAGACATTTGGTCATAATCTGCTCGAGCAGATTTTTACTGACTGGGTAGTACTAAATGCATGGATAATATTTGACAGAAAACATTTGGCAGAAAAGTTTGCAAGCAAATACCGAACCATCTGTTCCTGCATTAGACTCAGTATCTGGCAAGTTTTGGGCTGCACATTCAGAGCAAATGAGGACCAAATTGTGTTCCAAGCGTGGTTTGGCACCAAAGTGGTCGTCTTTTGCTCGCAAAGTACGATTGCAGACATTTGGTCATAATCTGCTCGAGCAGATTGTTGCTGACTGGGTAGTACTAAATGCATGAATAATATATTTCTAGCAGTGTATTTCGGTATCAAGGTATTGTCCATTTTCGCGTGATTTTGTTGATGCCATTATGTTTTCTATACAGGACGCGAAATTAGAAATTGAATTGAAAGAAGAAAGATTGCGTACGTTAAGCCAAGAATTGGAAGAATTGACATTCGGTGGTAAAACTGAAGAAGAAGTAGCGCAGCTGAAGAAAGCTAAACATGAATTGGAGAAAAGAGTGAAAGATCAAGAAGAAGAGCTCGACGACCTCGCTGGCCAGGTGCAACTTCTTGAACAAGCAAAGTTAAGACTCGAGATGAACTTCGAACAACAACGAAAAGAAATGCGCAAGGAAATGCAACAGCGAGACGACGAACTCGAAGATATACGTGGTAACGTGCTGAAAAAAGTCAAAGCTTTAGAATCGCAGTTAGAAAATGAATATGAAGAGAGGACCATTCTTCTTCGTGAGAAACACGAATTAGAACGTCGCCTAGTGGCCATAGAAGATCAGGACCGAACTGAGCGAGCTGCAGAAGCGGAGACTGTGCATAGGTATGCAATATGCAATATTTCAAATGCGAAAGAGTTCCAAATTAATTCACACGTTAGGGTACTTGGTTGCAGCCAATTAAAAAATGTAGAAAAAGAGAAAATAACAAGACCACGTAGAAATCGAAGTTGATTCAAAACAATGCGAGATAGAGGAGCAATAAAATGATGTATATGATTTTTTTCGTTAGGTTGAAGAGGGACTTGAAGAGAACGAAAGTGCTGCTTAGAGACGCTCAAACCATGCTAGAAAGATCGAAGAGCGATTCAACGGGTAAGGCAGCTTTACGACAACTAAAGAATCAGTTAGAAGATGCGGAGTGTGCTCGGGCAACTGCGATTAAAGCGAAACAGGCGCTCGAACAGGAATTAAATGAAACACAAGCGTCGCTGGAGGAAACACTACGACAACGTTCTGAAGCCGAAGACAGAGCGAATGTAGCTAATCGCGAGAGAACTGAACTGCTTTCGCAATTGGAGGAAAACGAAGAAGAGCTTGCAGAGGTGTGCATGTCCACATAAATAGAAGTAGTTCATATTTCGAACGAAAAAGCCATATATGGCTTCGAGGCAGATGTTGTATGTAATTTTCTTTTTGAAATCTTTGTTGATGTGTTTTATAAGGTTCTGAAAAAATATCGGGTGGCGGTTCAGCAAGTGTCGGCGGAGCAGGCACAGTTACAAGAGGCTCAGGTACAAATTGTCGCTTTGGAGACGGAAAGAAACTCGCTGAAAGATCAACTTTCGGAGTTAACGCAACGATTAGAGTCCGTAGAACAACTCGGTGATCCTACAGCGAATAGTTTAGCCACGAGACGTCTCGAGTTTCGAGCCAAAGAGCTTGAAAGTAAATTAGAACTGGAACAAACAACAAGAGCACGTTTGGAGGTAATATATCATATATTTGATTAAACAATTAACTTATAATTCGACTATGAAGTTTCTAACACTTCAGTAGTGTATTCATTTTAACTTGGCTTGTTGTTAGGAGGGACTGTAGCCCTTCTAACATGTAAATGTAACAAAGCATGTAAACTGTAGTGCGGAAGGTTTCAAAGTCAAATTACTTCTTCTACATGGAATGCTATATTTTTGTATTCATAATTGTGTCATATTGTTAAATTCAAGTTCTATGAAAAATCTAATTACATGCATGAGTATACCGTTACTGTAATGAACGGTGTAAAATTGATGACGCGAAAAAGTTTAACAAAGTCTAATAAGATTTTTAATTTATTCGAGATTCGTTAAACTTTGTATGTTCTTGGTGATAAAAACTTCTCATTAACTTCAGTGTCAAAGAAATCCCCCTATAAGCTTCACATTTCAATAAATATGAAGAATCTAGTCATGATTTTGTGACAGTTAATGTCATTGTTACATTATTGTTAGAATTTTAAGAAAGTGGGACCAACTAAAATATTATTTTCTTATTATTATATTTAAATCTATTTAGAAAATTGTCTAACAACTCTCGACGATTATACAATTTCTTAACAATTTTGTTGCAGACTCAAATAACAAGGCTGAAAGAGAATGTTGAGAAACTGCAAATTGAAACTGCCTCTTTGAAAACAAAGGAACAGACCGCTCAAGAAACTGCAAGACGATTACAGAGAACGTTACGTGAGGCTCGCGAAGAGGCTGCTTCGTCATTAACTCGTGAACAAGAAGCAACTCGTGCTCGTCGCGAATTAGAAAAATGTCTTGAGGCCGCCGAAGCAGAGACCAAACTCGCCAAAGACGATTTAAGACTAGCACTTCAAAGAATTGATGATCTACAGAGCGCGATTCAAGGTGATCTTGATTTGGATTGCAGCGAAGAGGCAACGACAGAAAACAGTGATAGGTAATATTTCTGTTAGTTAATTAAATTCAAATACAACAACATAAATGCGAATCACATAAATATTGCGAAGATTGGTCGGAATTCTATTGCACCTGACGCCAAAATGGTCGAAGGAATCTCTTCTACGCTATAAAACACGCGCATCCTATACCCCACTTAGTACCAACTTAAAAACTATTAACTTGCCACGCGATTCTCCATCAATTTTTACCTAAGAGGTCTTACCAATCTTGTGTTAATTGTTAATGAGTTCTACAGTCGGATGAACGTTGTCCTTGTGTATTTAGTGTTTTAATTTGTATAAAAAATAAATCAGATCATGTATAATATAAAATTTTTTTATTGTTAGTATATGCAAATGAAAATGTTTTTTAATGTATTGTAAAACTAAAGTACATCTGTGCAGGGCCAACTCCCGTTATAGAGGACAGATCGGTTCCACTAAGAGGACCTAATCTTGTGCTAAGAGAGTAAATATCGAGCAAAATCGAAGTAAACCTTGCTGCAGAAGGGAAAATTGAATTCTATTTAAATTTTTAAATATACGTTTTCATACATTTCCAATAATTTAAAATATTAACAATGCTTAACATAAGATATTTACTCTGAAGGTGAGGTTAGGTTCACTGTTAGTGCGACCGACCTGCTCTCTATAACGAGAGCAGGGTCTGCCCACGGACTTGATGTCCGTAGGTCTGCCTCAAACTTAAAAGATTATACTTTCCTTCGTATTTATCGTATAACCGAATTTTGCTGATGAACATTTTGAAAATACTCTCAATATCTTTCGATAATACGCTATATATTATTTATTCTGCTTCTAGTGATTGATCCGCACCATTGTCGGATTTTGAGTCCGATGAAAGCAAGATTGAAGACTTGAGTACTGTACCCACTGTCGAGGAATTATTTATGGACTAATATGAATTGAAAATAATGTGCGAAGTAAAACAAAAAATGATTGATGTAGGGTGATTAGGAAAAAAAAATCTATACTCTGGAGGGTGAAAATATTGACCAGAGAAAAAGGTTCATGTGAACAAACGAAAGAGATTAAAATCAAAATACTGCTATTTACAGTAAGTTTTGAGAAATACAATAACGGTAAAATCATCAATATAGTACATAATTTATATACGATTTACATTTGTGATGTCGAGACCTCTCCGACGTTTGTATTTCTGCAGAATAACATATAATATACAGTCACTCACATAAGTGTTGGTACACACTTTAAATCAGAATAATTTTCTTATGAATAAACCAATCGACTTCAGTTTATCTGTCAAGCTAGAAGGATTAGGTTACGCGATTACGTGTAATGAAAATTTTAGAAAAATTGGGTTTAATCGGACTTACGAAAAACAATGTAGTAAAAGTTGATTTTTACAGACTCTTTTATTCAGGCCAGTAATGAAAATTTTTGTAATGTGCTCTGCTCATCATTTTTAATAATTTATAACTCGTAAATCAATTGACCAATTTTGTTGAAATTTTCAACAAGTATATAACTTATATAGATCTATAAAATACATTGTTTAAATTTCCTTTACGGACTCAAATGAAACACTTGCAAAAAGCAACTTTCTTGATTTCGTTTTTTTTTTGTAATTCCGATAAACGCAATATTTCCAAAATTTCCGTTAAACGTTGTTTGGTAAACTAATTCTTCAAGCCTGGCCGAAAAACTGAAATCGTTCGGTCCATGTCTAAAGAAGTTATTTTGGGTCTTTATTTGCTTGTATAGAGTTCATCCTTCGTTCTTTCTCTATAAACGTAAACTGAACAAACTGAGATGTCAAATATTGTTATGTTGTCGGTGAAAAAACTAAATCTTTTGCTCTGTACGTACACTCTTCCACGATTAAATATGTTACACCCAATATTTATATTTTCTAACTTAAAACATGAGTGTTTAAGAATTGTCCGATCGAGACGAACTGTGCGCAAACGTAGAAAAGGAGGCTATCAATACATTGATAAAAAGCATTTTTATATTAGACCAGTAATTCTAATGTTTTTAATTCTAATGTTGTAAGTCTAATGTTTCTCCCATACGATCGTATGGTGTTTTGGACTTACGTAATGCAATTACAAGATGTAGTACGACCAATCAGTTCGTTGCCTGATGACACGTTTCTATTTTATCAATAGGAATGAAGTGTTACTAGGACTGTAAGTAGATCGCGAGTCATTATGTCATTTCACATTATTAGAAACAAAGATTCATAAAGTATCGTCAGAAATAAATAAAAAATTTCTTTATTGGAAATACTACTACACCTACAAGAACTTGGAAAAGATTCGACGTTTTTGATACTGAAGGTAATACTTATATTATTATACGTACGTGTCACTAAATTAAAAGTTTTTGGTATACAGTGAAGTTGCATTACGCAGGGCAGGACTGAAATATATATTGTGACAATTATATTATAAGAAGACCGACAAATAGCTGTTATGGCAGAAAAATATTATATGCTTGTGTACTCTCCTTTTTTATGGTAACGCTAAGCTTCATTCGAGAGCAAGAAATAATATGAAATAGTATAAGGGTATAACACAGTGATCGGGGAAACGTGTAACAATTTTATTATGCTCGCGCGAGGACCTAAATGTTATTACTAAAAACTAACTATAATACATACATGTTCATATGGATTATTTTTCATAATTATTAGACTGTGGATGTTTATGTAAATACAGATCTTTGTGGCCTAATTTATAGAAATCGGGAGGGATGTTGAATTTCAAATGAGAGGAAACCTGCACTGTGGATTATTCAACTTTTTATAATATTGAATACACGATACATGAACACATAATGTCATAAATGCATGAAATCTGCAGTCAAGTAATGATCAATGCTGTCACTTGACAAAGTGATTTTCATTTCCGAATTACTCTATAGCCCTATACATGCTAGTTTAGGATAGACAAAATTAGTTATTCATTGTCAATGCCACCGCCACTGCCGAACAATATCAAAACATTATCTTCATTATAGCGAATGAAATTGAATGAATAAATATTAAATTGCAAATTATCTTTTATAAAGCTGTATGGTCAATAGACTGGAATGTTTAGATGAATACGAAAGCGATGAGGGAAATCAATACTTTGTACGAACATGAATGTTTGCGCCATCGATTTATGTATTACAGCCCTTTCGCTTGTCGAAACAATCAACAAAGTATTTAGGTGCTAACTATAATTTCCAGTCAACGTGTATGTAATGGCTTTTGTACTTTACTTTGCGATGCGCGTTCCGATGATATTTTATCCAACAGTAGTTGTCGTTGACGTTCTCGTTCTTCCAGTCTTCCACAGGATTACAAACTTCTGGATACTGTAGCGTCGAAGCGCTCGCACTCACACGTTCGATAATCACATCATAGCCTTTCAATAGCATTGTATACATGCGATTTGTATGTATGTGCAGCGAACATGGAAATCGAAGCTACTAAACAAAAATACTTCTTTACAAGTAAAAGAACAAATGCGCTCCATGATATTTAACACTTGGCTACCGAGTTAATTATGGTGGTTACTCTTTCAAATTTGTATTATATGATGCGAGTCATTATGTCTTTGGTTTCTTATAAAAGATACTTGTGTAACTTATTGCTTTGTAAAATGCAGATACCTTATTTAATTAACTGAGCTACTGATTTCTTTCAACCTCTCCTACAACATTACAAAACTTATTATCTGTGCAGAAAAATAGTTTGTTGTATTCCGTTTAATTTGTAATTACAGCAAAGTCACGATTTACTCTTCGTGCAGTCAACGTAGCTATAAAAAAATAGTTTTCCCACACGATCTCTGTCCCTGCTCGAACCAGGCGATGGGAGCTAGATCATGACTTTACTGTACCAACTAATAAATCAACTACCTACTTAAGTAGGTATGGAAAATTTCACGGAACCTGTATTCTAAGTATACAATTGTTGCTGTTATCAGTGTGACATACAAACAGTTTCTAGAAATTATTTTATAAAAACTAGAATTCCTCTTTACTTAATGTAACATATTATTTACTTTCTTACTCAGACCAATTTTAATCGGACTTGTATCATTCGATAGCCTCCCAGATAACCAAGCGTTTCCAGGACCAAGTCAGTCAGCGGATGAAAACAGGCAGAATAGAGATGAAGCTACGCTTGGAAGATACGCTATTTCTGCCGTCCAATGGACTAGGGATTTGGACCTGGGCAGAAAGAATTTA
Organism: Lasioglossum villosulum; assembly: GCA_963971365.1. Taxonomy (NCBI): domain Eukaryota; kingdom Metazoa; phylum Arthropoda; class Insecta; order Hymenoptera; family Halictidae; genus Lasioglossum; species Lasioglossum villosulum. The sequence goes on from OZ020504.1 coordinate 16,439,473, forward strand.
GCCGAATTTACCTTTGTTTAAGAGAGTACCACGGTCGCATTGCTGTAGCGAATGCCGCTTTACAGGGCAGTGAGATGAAATTTAACTGTAAAGAAAAAAACTTCAAAAAAGTAAAAAAATTACGCCAAGTACATGCAAGTGAAAAAGGAAAAGATGTAAGATAATAAACAATATGAAAAAATATGTGAAATCGAAATGAGCTGCAAGTACGTAAAGGTGCTTTTCAGCAATGTGCAAAGGCGATACTGTGTAACACAATGTAAGATTCTGTGAAGATAAAATGTAACATTTAGACATTTGCCTAGATGTCCGCAAGGTCAAGGTGTCCATGAATAAGAATTATTTAAAGACCGCAAACTAATGAAGGTGTACGGAATGAGTCAAAACTTTATTTAAATTGATTAAAAAAAATGGTACGGCTATGTAATTTCGAGTTTCTATCTCATGCAATCGATGCAGACAATTTTTAGTTCACATAAAGATCCGCAGTCTAGGTAAAAATACCAAATAAATAAAATTTTGACATTACATGGGCGTTTATTATTTCGTTTTCTCTCCTTGCATGTGCACAAAGTATTTCGAATTGTCAGTAAGAAGGACGAGTGCTGTATATTTGGTACAATAAAAATTTGGTACAAAAAACTTCTACCAGCTTCTACTGTATAGCGGCAATTTGCAATGTCAGTGCGACAGTACTGCCCTGTAAAACGGCATTCGGCATTCGCCATATATATGTGCGACCGTGCTGCCCTTCTAAACAAAGGCAAATTCGGCGACCAGTGACCAGGATTGTGCCCGTCTTTTTGTCCAGGTCCAAATCCCTGGTCCATTCACAGAATCTCGTCCAAAATTTGAGTTTTTGCTATCTGGGCTACAATAAAAAAAAACTTTCTGCCATGTTTCAGCCCAATACCTATATCTATAGGGGTAGTTACAGGTAAAAAAGTTTTTAAAAAACAGTTTTGCCATTTTTCAATTTTTCTGCTGCAAACTGTGGTTGTAAATAATGAAAAAATCGAAGAAATACAGATTTCATGTACATACAAGTTTAAGAGCTACACCTACACGCAATTAATTCAGCAATAAGATACAATAAACGCTCATTAGTAGTCCAACGTGTTATTAATCCGTTCTTTTCACGGACTTCTATCGTGGCCCGAACTTGATTATTTTATGACTGCGTCTACCGCGCCGAAACTTCAATAGAGAGGCGAACATAGAGAAGGACAGAATGACATACGGATCAGGTGGCCGAAGCATTTCACTGTCGATTACACCACCAAATACAATTGAAATTATATCGTGTTTGGTCTTGTTTTAATCAGAAAAATGCTAGAAATACGTTTTTGAAAGTCTCATAAAAAAATACTGAAAATTATGAAGTTTCGATTCGTGGTGTCAATGTAGTGGTGTTCACATTTGATATACCCGAACCGAAATCAATCCAGCAAAAAAATAGTGGGAGACTATTATTAGCGGGAACGTATAGCAGAGTTCATTATGACGAGGCGCGAAAGAGTAGCGGACTCTGTGAATTTCAGATAAGTTATTGTTAATATTTAATTAAATAATAAATTTTGCGAAATTAGCAGGGTGGCTAAGGTACCCGATTTTCGTACTTGACTGCAAGGCCTTCTGACGTCAGAATATTTGCGCATGCGCGTGAAAAACGCCCCATATTACATCACTCTTATGTACGACCTTGGACTGGGACTGCTAGTATCTTACGAATGAAGGATAACGTCGAGCTAATAGCTGCACACTTTAAATTTTCGTTAATATTGCATACTAGAGTGTAAATTAATATCCACGATTATTACAAACCTATTCCTTTCCATAACATTTTACAATATCACGTTGCCTTAATAATATTGCCTCGAGCCTCGAGCTCCTATAATTCTATTACTTTCCCCAATGTCTATGTAATCATCGAGTGCTAATTGTGTTCTTCTCTGTTCCAAGCACTTCAGTACGCAGTAAGTTACACTCCTCTGTGATGCAGAATTTCACGAGGATTATGCTGATTGAAATAAAAATTAGCTGCCGCTGCCTGGGGAGAAACTACCTACATTCGCATTCGCATGGATATTCGTATCTTCGTCTCCACAATGCTGCTAGACACCTTAATTTCACCTCGCCACAATACACATACATATAATATTGTAATCTTTTGATGAAAAATAAAGAATATTAGTTACAATACTTAATGTGTTCTTTCCTACCTACTCTGGACATGAATATGCGGCAGCAGAATTAGCTTAACAACTTTGTATTAGGAGAGCATGATATCGAAGGAGGTATCCGGAATTCCAGTAGTGCAAGTCAACGCCAAATCAGACGCTCGAAAATTTCGAAAATTCAGTAGTACAACTCAATGACAAGTCAGACGGCCAAAAATTGGCGAAAATTTTCCGAAAACCTCGAATTTTGAACTTTGTATTAGGAGAGCATGATGTCGAAGGAGGTATCCGAAGTTTCAGTAGTATAAGTCAACGCCGAATCAGACGCTCGAAAAATTTCGTAAATTCAGTAGTACGACTCAATGACTAGTCAGACGGCCAAAAATTGGCGAAAATTTTCCGAAAACCTCGAATTTTGAACTTTGTATTAGGAGAGCATGATGTCGAAGGAGGTATCCGAAGTTTCAGTAGTATAAGTCAACGCCGAATCAGACGCTCGAAAAATTTCGTAAATTCAGTAGTACGACTCAATGACTAGTCAGACGGCCAAAAATTGGCGAAAATTTTCCGAAAACCTCGAATTTTGAACTCTGTATTAGGAGAACATGATGTCAAAGGAGGTATCCGGATTTTCAGTAGTATAAGTCAACTACAAGCCAGACGCTCGAAAAATTTCGGAAATGCAGTAGTATAACTCAACGACTAGTCAGACGGCCAAAAATTGGCGAAAATTTTCCGAAAACCTCGAATTTTGAACTCTGTATTAGGAGAACATGATGTCATAAGAGCCAAGAACAGGTGTGGCTTCGAGCATGGAGAAATACACCCGATGAATGCGGATAGCGGGCCATCGGGTGTATTATTCCGTGCGAAAGGTGGAGAAAGAAGGTCTGGTGAGACCTGGGCGGTGGGGGTTTAGTCGGTATGGTGATTTGGCATAGGCCCTGATAATCCCCAATTAATATCTGGAGGGGAACCGAGCCCGACACTACCCCCCCAAATTTCATCTGCGGGGGGGTGTGCTTAAGCTGCATTCCCCCACCGCCCTTAAACAAAAAAAAAAAAAAAAAAAAGGAGAACATGATGTCGAAGGAGGTATCCGGATTTTCAGTAGTATAAGTCAACCACAAGCCAGACGCTCGAAAAATTTCGGAAATTCAGTAGTACGACTCAATGACAAGTCGGACGGCCAAAAATTGGCGAAAATTTTCCGAAAATCTCGGAAATTGAACTTTGTATTAGGGGAACATGATATCGAAGGAGGTATTCGGAATTTCAGTAGTACAATTCAGTGTTGAGCCGGACATTCGGGTAGAGTAGGTGGTTCAATCAATATAAGCGGTTCTTTATTACATTGTTTTTATTTATTCATTTTATGTTCATACATAAAGTGTTGATATTGTACATAAATGTAACTTATATTCTAACGCATATACATACATAAATGTAGAAGAAATTATCTGCACTGTTATATTAGTGGTGGAATTTTTAGCGACGTGGTCTTTCAGGTCACTGCAATTTCCACCGTTACCACCCCGCCCATTGCGCCCACTTACGTTACCGCGGAATAACACGGGCGCTGGCAGTCTTCTCGGCGGTGTTACGGTGTTACATAGCTGGTCGCGCTAATGTGGATCTTCCACATTAAGATGTTGGTAAAGCAAATTTCTATTGTGCATATGTGTAGCAGCTGGTAGCAGCAGCAGCAGCAGTCTTCCTCTTTACCGACAAAAATAATATTTATTTAAATTACATAGTACATACTATTAATGTGTAACGTAATATAGTTCTCCAAATAAAATTACGTGTTATCTCTTTGAAAATTTATTTGAATCTGTTACAATTAAATAGATTTATTGGTAGGAAACCAAAACAAAATAAATGTTAACAACCAAATGTCAAATATAAATGAATCGATATAAATGAATTGATACAATTATCTAAATCCAAAATCTACATTATCTACATCAGAAATCTACATTATCTACATCAGAAATCTACATTATCTACATCGGAAATCTACATTATCTACATCGGAAATCTACATTATCTACATCCGTCACATTAACACGACCGTGTTGCCCTCTTACGGCGACTGGAAAATCCATGACAGTTCCTTCTTTGTATAGCTTCGCGGCGGCATCCAAAACGCAACATAGCTGCCACGTATTGCCGCCTCAGAATGGAGCAGCTATATACTTGTAAATTGTCATTAAAATTGTTACCTTGCATATATTAAAAAGTATTTAAACTCAATACCTTCATTTTCTTTCCTTCGCCTTTATATGGTGTAATATTCACCACTTTTCCTCTATCATGTTTTTCTCACTTTTACTATTTACAAAAAAATGCCTACTACATAATATACGCTATACAAACACAGCTCACAACTTGCAACTCACAATTCAATTGCCTTGTACAGTAGCAATATACTGGCTGCCAATATCGCGGTTACGGTTAAGCATCAATTTACGGCTGCGGACATTGCGCAATACAACACAATAAGATATCGGAGAGTCTAGTCGTAAACATATCGAATTATATTGAAAGGAAATAATAGTTAAGCAATTGTTCATCACAAATAAGCAGAATAATAAAACTGAAATCCTCTGCCACTATTTTTTTCCATTTAATGTACTGTCATATACAGTGAGTAAAAAAGGTATTGGCACACTCTTAAAAAGGCGATAACTTTTTAACCGATTTCGAAAATGGAGGAGGTTAGTCAATTCGACCTATATGTGCCTTTTTTTCGCTTTTTTCTATGTATGTTCACCGATTACACCGAGATGGGTGGTCCAATCGGTGCTAAACCTTTTGCATCTTGTAGAGTATGTTCCTGGGGGGTCCCGTTATAAAAAATTTTGAATTTTTCCATTCCCGACGATTTTTATTGCAAAAAACGTATATTTAACAGACTTCTTCGGAGTTCGCTCAGCAAGGTTTGTACCGATCGTGATGAAACCTTTCACAGTTAGTAGGAGATTTAGTTACAAAAATTTATAGAATTTGTTATTATTAATAACTATTGTCATAGCAAAAAGAAACCTATTCGTTGGATTTTCTCTGCAAAGAATGTACGGGACGCGATGAAACCTTTCACAGTTAGTAGGAGATATAGTTACAAAAATTTATAGAATTTGTTATTGTTAATAACTATTGTTATAGCAAAAGAAAACCTATTCCTTGGATTTACTCTGCAAAGAATGTACCGGTCGCGATGAAACTTTTCACAAGCTAGTAGGAGATATAGTTACAAAAATTTATAGAATTTGTTAATATTAATAACTATTGTCATAGCAAAAAGAAACCTATTCGTTGGATTTACTCTACAAAGAATGTACCGGTCGCGATGAAACTTTTCACAAGCTAGTAGGAGATTTAGTTACAAAAATTTATAGAATTTGTTATTGTTAATAACTATTGTTATAGCAAAAGAAAACCTATTCCTTGGATTTACTCTGCAAAGAATGTACCGGTCGCGATGAAACTTTTCACAAGCTAGTAGGAGATATAGTTACAAAAATTTATAGAATTTGTTAATATTAATAACTATTGTCATAGCAAAAAGAAACCTATTCGTTGGATTTACTCTACAAAGAATGTACCGGTCGCGATGAAACTTTTCACAAGCTAGTAGGAGATTTAGTTACAAAAATTTATAGAATTTGTTATTGTTAATAACTATTGTTATAGCAAAAGAAAACCTATTCCTTGGATTTACTCTGCAAAGAATGTACCGGTCGCGATGAAACTTTTCACAAGCTAGTAGGAGATATAGTTACAAAAATTTATAGAATTTGTTAATATTAATAACTATTGTCATAGCAAAAAGAAACCTATTCGTTGGATTTACTCTGCAAAGAATGTACCGGTGGCGATGAAACCTTTCACAGTTAGTAGGAGATTTAGTCACAAAAATTTATAGAATTTGTTATTATTAATAACTATTGTTATAGCAAAACCCAATTCGTTGATGTTTCTCTGCAAAGAATGTACCGATCGCGATGGAACCTTTCACATTTATAAAATATGAAAGATATTTATAAATATTTATTTATAATTTAAAAAGTGTGAAATAAAAAAAAACTTTTTTTTAAATGAAACCGACTTCGGAAAAAATAAACAAACGGAATGAAAATAAAAAAAGGTATGAAAACAACAAAAAAACGAAAATGCACTACAAAGTATGAAATAATTTCCATTTCATTTATGTGTATACACACTAACTGTTAATATAAAAAATTAAATATTAAATACCACATTAAATAGAATTTAATTTCCTTTTGATTTGTATGAATACACATCAACTGTTAATAAAATTGATTAAAATATAATATTAATTTTATAAGAAAATTTTCATATCACAGATGTTTCTGATTATGATTTCATTGGAATATGGTGTACTTGGAAATCAGTAGGTGAGAAAAGAAGATACATTATTATGTGAAAGCATGCAAAAGCATTTGAGGAATTTCTTCCGCCGATGCAGACATAATTCCACTTTATTCCATAATGCCCGTGTGCGAAATTTTCAAATGACAGATGTTGCTGAATTTAAGAATTTTCGTTATGTGTAGTGTCAAAAATTATCGATTTTGCGTCGCCTCCGAAAAGATTTATTGTGTTTAATGTGGTATTTAATATTTTATTTTAATCAATTTTATTAACAGTTGATGTGTATTCATACAAATCAAAAGGAAATTAAATTGTATTTAATGTGGTATTTAATATTTTATTTTAATCAATTTTATTAACAGTTGATGTGTATTCATACAAATCAAAAGGAAATTAAATTGTATTTAATGTGGTATTTAATATTTTATTTTAATCAATTTTATTAACAGTTGATGTGTATTCATACAAATCAAAAGGAAATTATTATGTGTTTAATGTGGTATTTAATATTTTATTTTAATCAATTTTATTAACAGTTGATGTGTATTCATACAAATCAAAAGGAAATTAAATTGTATTTAATGTGGTATTTAATATTTTATTTTAATCAATTTTATTAACAGTTGATGTGTATTCATACAAATCAAAAGGAAATTATTATGTGTTTAATGTGGTATTTAATATTTTATTTTAATCAATTTTATTAACAGTTGATGTGTATTCATACAAATCAAAAGGAAATTAAATTCTATTTAATGTGGTATTTAATATTTTATTTTAATCAATTTTATTAACAGTTGATGTGTATTCATACAAATCAAAAGGAAATTATTATGTGTTTAATGTGGTATTTAATATTTTATTTTAATCAATTTTATTAACAGTTGATGTGTATTCATACAAATCAAAAGGAAATTAAATTCTATTTAATGTGGTATTTAATATTTTATTTTAATCAATTTTATTAACAGTTGATGTGTATTCATACAAATCAAAAGGAAATTATTATGTGTTTAATGTGGTATTTAATATTTTATTTTAATCAATTTTATTAACAGTTGATGTGTATTCATACAAATCAAAAGGAAATTAAATTCTATTTAATGTGGTATTTAATATTTTATTTTAATCAATTTTATTAACAGTTGATGTGTATTCATACAAATCAAAAGGAAATTATTATGTGTTTAATGTGGTATTTAATATTTTATTTTAATCAATTTTATTAACAGTTGATGTGTATTCATACAAATCAAAAGGAAATTAAATTCTATTTAATGTGGTATTTAATATTTTATTTTAATCAATTTTATTAACAGTTGATGTGTATTCATACAAATCAAAAGGAAATTAAATTCTATTTAATGTGGTATTTAATATTCTATTTTTTATATTAACAGTTCGTGTATATACACATAAATGAAATGGAAATTATTTCATACTTTTTAGTGCATTTTCGTTTTTGTTTTTTTGTTGTTAAATATCGTATTATACGATTTGAATTTTTTTGGGAAGCTAGAGCAATTACTTTGCCACAGGATGCAAACAAAAATTTTGTCAAAAATTGCAATTCATCGGAATTGTAGCAAAAATACTAAAAGTTGCATTTTACAACTTTTTTATGTGGGCCAATATTGAAAATTTAAAAAATGCGTTTTGTAGACCTGTGTAAATTAAACATATTCTGAAAATTTCGTCAAAATCGGTCGACGTTGCAATGAGCTATAAACGTTTAAATATGTAAAAAATTGCAAATTTTCACGATTTTCGACCTATAACTGCAGATTCTTACAGATTCAACGATGGCAACAAAATATCGATAATGACGGTGATTATATGTATACTCAATTACAAAACAACAAATGTTACTTTAAAAAAAATTTGTCCATGAATGCAAAATAATTGATTACATTGATCGATTAAAATTTGCATTCTTTTTGAAAATCGATTTCATTAGAAACTGTACGCGAGAAAGAAAAATCTATAATAATAATAGCAGTACAGTAGTGATAGCTTTCAGCTGGACCGATTATCCGAAAAGCCGCTTACGCGGACGAGGCTCCTCCCAATTAGTTTGAATAACCGTTTGGCTGCGATAAACTCGATGCAATCACGCTATCTACTTAACACCCTCGAGGTGACAGCGAAATTGATAAATCGCTCGGTACAGTCATTGTATGTTATTGAACGATGCTATTTCATAAACAATGATTATGTATTTTCATTCTTTACACTATTATACATACAGTCAGTCTCATAACTATTGTTGGTATATACATTAAATCAGAATAACTTTTTTATAAATGAACCAAACGACTTCAGTTTCTCTACCAATCTAGATGGATTAGTTTATTACATAAATGGTGTGTAATGAAAATTTTGAGAACGTTGCATTTAGTCCAGTTTACCGTCATGTACAGTGAAACACAGAATTATTCGTTCACTCTTAAAAAAAAGGTAACTTTTTTATTACTGTATTATACGATTTGAACTTTTTGAGAAGCTAAAGCAATTAGTTTGCTACAGGATGTGATAATAATATTTATCAAAAAATTCACTTGATCGGAATTGTAGAAAAAATACTAAAATTGCATTTTACAACATTTTTATGTATGCCTATATTGAAAAGTTAAAACCTGCGTTTTAATGTTTTTAATATTTTAATATTTACTTTTAATATTTATCAAAAAATTCACTTGATCGGAATTGTAGAAAAAATACTAAAATTGCATTTTACAACATTTTTATGTATGCCTATATTGAAAAATTAAAACCTACGTTTTAATCTTTTTAATATTTTAATATTTACTTTTAATATTTATCAAAACATTCACTTGATCGAAATTGTAGAAGAAATACTAAACTTGCATTTTACAACTTTTTTATATATGCTTATATTGAAAAGTTAAAACCTATGTTTTAATCTTTTTGATATTTTCATATTTACTTTTAATATTTATCAAAACATTCACTTGATCGAAATGGTAGAAAAAATACTAAAATTGCAATTTTACAACTTTTTTATGTATGCCTGTAATGAAAAATTAAAACCTACGTTTTAATCTTTTTAATATTTTAATATTTACTTTTAATATTTATCAAAAAATTCACTTTTCGGAATTGTAGAAGAAATACTAAAATTGCATTTTACAACTTTTTTATGTACGTCTATATTGAAAAGTTAAAACCTACGTTGTGTAGATCTGTGTCAATTAAACATATTCTGAAAATTTCGTCAAAATCGATCAACGTTGCAATGAGTTACAAAGAGTTTAAAGATGGTAACAATAGCAGATTTTCACGATTTTCGGGCTACAACTGCAGTAAATTTAAGAATTCTTACATCTTTCAATAGCTGTCGTTTTTTCCGCATCAACCACTATCGATAAAACTTTCACAGTGCATATAATTGACACAGATCTTCAAACGTATTTTACAATTTTCAATATAGGCCCACATAAAAAAAGTTGTAAAATGCAGCTTTTAGTATTTTTTTCTACAATTCCGATCAATTGCAAATTTTGACAAAATGTTTTTCCACATCCTGTGGCAAACTAATTGCTCTCGCTCCCAAAATAAGTTTAAATCGTATAGTACAATATTTAAAAAATTATCGTCTTTTTAAGAGTGAGAAAATAATTTTGTGTCTCGCTGCACAAATATTATAATACCAAAAAATAGTTTATAGCGTTGCATGATTCTGCTTTCTAATTTGAATATGTTACATTCGCCATATCCTGTATGAATCTGATTACATACCTCCTTTTACACGAAACAACTTGGCCGTATTTTAAAGGCTTGTAACTCGGAACAGGAGCAAAACTTAACAATATTGGCAAAACATTAATCTTCGAACATTAGTAGGTTCCGAGATGTAGGACCACAAAAGTCGCTTTTGTCACTGACTGACTGACTCACTGACAGATCATCAAAACCTTTTGAGTACTTCCCATTGACCCACAGCTTGAAACTTGGTACATAGGTCCACCATAACAAACACCCAAAGGAATAATTATCAAAGTTTGAAATTTTACTTTTTTCTTTTTAAATTGAATTCAACCATGGTCTCTTGTACGAATTAGAACTTGTAAAAATAAAGTTTGAAATAATGAACTTTGAAATTTTACACCTTAAAAAAAGCATAACCTAAGTGGATGGTCAGCTGCGCTAGTCTTAAAAAATGGTTGTATCTTCAAATTTTCAAAAGGCTTAACCCAAAACATATAGGGTATGCTCAACCACACGACGTATGTAGTCTTTTGAAGTTTTCAAGAAAAAGAAATTTTTTCATAATTTTTTATTTATTTACTTAATGTCCGCCTTAAATATAAAAAATGTTTAGGATTTAATGAATCAGGGATAAAAGTAATACCTACTTGATAATATAAAATATGTTAATGATATCGGCGCCAGGTTCGATCATTTCAAGAGGAACAACAAATATGCAATTTAAATATTTAAGTTTCTCAACGTTTCGATCCCAATGTGGATCATTATCAAGAGACAAAATTTTTGCGTCTGAAAAAGAAATTAGTAATATAAATTTTCGAAATTAAATATACTGTTTTCATGTAACACAGCCATGTAATTTACCAAAATTGGTAAACCAAAAAAGGAAAAAGAAAAAATTGAATACATACTTGCTGTGTTTTTTGGTTTACCAATTTTGGTAAATTACATGGCTGTGTTACATGAAAACAGTATATTTAATTTCGACAATTTATATTACTAATTTCTTTTTCAGACGCAAAAATTTTGTCTCTTGATAATGATCCACATTGGGATCGAAACGTTGAGAAACTTAAATATTTAAATTGCATATTTGTTGTTCCTCTTGAAATGATCGAACCTGGCGCCGATATCATTAACATATTTTATATTTCAATTTTCGATCGATAAGAATTATCTACTTGATAATTGATGAAATTTAAACAAAAATTGATGAAATCCAAATAAAAACATCCTGTAAACAGGAGCCAAGTTCTCTATGGCCGTAAAAAGTTGTGAGATCAAACAAAATACGGCCAAGTTCGTTAGTATAGAAATACCTGTTGCAATACTGAAAAAAGCGTTTGTAAAAATTAGTTTAAAAGAACGCTGTTTAATTTTTAAAGAGTTACATGGAGAGCTAAATTATTCAAACTTGGCCGCTACCAAACACCTTTTATGGCCATTGGTTTACAAAGTAACGGCCAAGTTGAATAATTTAGTTTGAAATGCTTACAACAAGAAGTAAAAATTATATTGGATAAACTTTTATACAATAATATTTTGATATGTAATTTGTTAAAAATTTAGTAAAGCTCGATGTTATAGAAATAATTATATGTTGTGGGTTCGCAAATAACGAAAAGCACCTTCAATGGTTAACAATATAAATATATATTTGGTTAAATAATTCAATACTATAATCTATGATAAGAGTAATACATGTTCACTCGATCAACTCGTAAATTGAATTTGTCCCAGTATAGACTTTATTTCTGTCCAGGTACTAGCCTAGATTGGATTTAATATGTCCAACTATAGGTTTGAATTATTCTTGTTAACACAATCAAGATATTAATCTAAATAATGATTTTTTAATTTTAAAATACTTTACAAGCTCTGAACTGTCCGTTAAAACTCTTAAAAAATTAGTTTTGTTTATCTAAAGTGATAAAATTCAAAATAGGAAAACATGCTGTCCAGACAGACCCCCCTCCCCCCACATGAATCAATTTGTGTTTAAAAGTAATCGGATTGAAACCACTTGAGCATGTGTTGCTAGAATCCGATCAAAACAAAGCTGATTATAAAACAGACTAAGTAAGAAATAAACTGTGCACATAAAATAGTGACATGCCTACAAATATGTATAATTTTCAACTATGTAGTGCGAGAACTTGGCTGGTGCACTACCGTGCACCTAGATATATGCAGGTTGCGCTGTGCTTCTACGGGCTGTAACTCCGTTAATTTGCAAAATTCAAGTCTAATTTTTTGAAAACATATTTTCGACACGTTAAGTTGTTTATTTAAACATATGCTATAGCGTATGTAGAATGTATCATAAATTATAAATTATGCTTCTCACATGTAGAGTAAATATAGGCCAAAGTATATCGTGTTTGGTCTTGTTTTAATCAGAATAATGCCAGAAACAAGCCAGAATTGGCATTACATTGTGAGAACACGTGAGATTTTAAACTGTGCCGGCGACGGGCACATTCTGCGACAACGCGATCCGTGTTCGACTCTCTATTGAAGTCTCACTCGGCGCGATTGGCGCGGTGGACGCAGCCATATATCAGAAAAGCAAGTCTCTCTTTTAAGTTGTCCTGCCAGCGACCGGCGTTTAGACAACTTACAAGGGTTTACTGTACTTATATTTCAAAACAGTCCTAAACTTAAACGTTTAATATTTGGATTAATAATTATTATTTACGTTATGTTTGATTGACAATTTATTTTAAAACATCAATATTATTATGCGTGATAATTATTTTTTGTCTGAGGGCTTAAATTATATATCTTCTTTTCTAAAAAAAGTTCGAATTATATCTCAGAATTCGATAAAATTTTGCAAATAGGTTCTCTTTTTACTAAAATGACGATTGCCAGAAGAATTTTTGGGGAGTAGAAAAAAATTTTTATCATTTCAATGTTGCGCTCTACCTTACCGACTTACCGACTTTCTATTTTATATAGAATATCGTCAATTAATTGTAAAAATGGACCATCACCAGCCTAGTTCACCTCACAGCGCCATAAAAATTCACACAAATCATCTATAAACGAATCCTCTTTAATTTAAAGTAATACATATACAGGGTGTCTTCAAATAAGTGTAACTCCCGGAAATGGGAGGTTCCTTGGGTCATTTGAAGCGACATTTTCCTTTACAAAAATGGTACCCGCGGCTTTGTTTAGGAGTTATTATCGAAAAACACGGACCAATCACAGCCCGACTATAGCGAACGGAGTCCGACTCGGCGACAGGTCCAACTTAACGTGGTGTCGCTATTGGCCGAACCAGAATCAATCTGCTGTAGCCGCGCTCTGATTGGTCCGTGTTTTTCGTTAATAATTCCTAAATAAAGCCGCGGAAGCCATTTTTGTAAAGGAAAATGTCGCTTGAAATGACCTAAGGAACCTCTCAAGTAAGAACCAAGGTATGCATGCATCTATCACTTGATACGTGACTGTCGCGCTTCAGTGTGACATATGCAACGTACACCTCTGTCAAAAACGTTGCCACATTTTAGGCGGATTTTTAATTGTTAATAGCTAATTAACGAAGCCGAAATCGCAATTTTTTTATTCTTCATTTTCGTCTTATATTATCGTCAAGAACTACCCCCTAAAATTTCTCCCACCTGTAGTCGAACACCCTATATACATAGTACAGTATTTTATCCGTAAGTGTCCCAAAAGTCTGGCCGATAAATGTCCCAGATCTATCCCCACTACTACGGGGTATACCCTCTTGAGGGGCCAAGAAACTCGAGAGGCCTCGGTCGCCGAGAAGTATGACATCATGCGGCTCGTGTGTCTCGGTGAGACCGCATAATCCAAATTTCCAATTTCCTTATTTTTCATTATCTTTTTATGAGACTGCGATTACCATATTTGTGGCATTTTTCTAAGAACAATGATACCAAACACGATATAATTCCGATGATATTTAGGTGTGTAATAGACAGTCAAAAAAACTCTTTCCCATACGCTATCCTACGCGCCCGAAACTTTAACTGTCTATTACACAAGTAAATATCATCAGAATTATATCATATGTGGTATCATTGTTCTTAGAAAAATGCCACAAATATGATAATCGCAGTCTCATAAAAAAATAATGAAAAATAAGGAAGTTGGAAATTTGGATTAGCTATGTTTACATTTCTCGTCGACCCAGGCCTCTCGAGCTCGGCTGTCCTTCTCTACGTTCGGCAAAACTCAAAGAATAGTGTCTCTGGCTCATAAATGTCCCTCTGCAGACCCGTGCTAGGGACTTATATCGATAAAGTACTGTATTATTTTCGTTTTTGTATTACGCAATTTTAAAGTCTGCAAAATGTTTCTCTGAACGTAGGAACGTTTAATATTACATAATATATTTTTAAGATTCAGAAAAGATAAGTGTAACTTAGGAAACACGCCGAAAAAGTGGTTTTTAGTTTTTTTTACTACGGCCCACCACTCTCAGGAATTTCAAAAAAAATTGAGCATAATACTTACGGCAATATCTAATTGCTAAATTAAATCTGAGATAGCACTTTCTATATAAAGTCTGCATTTTTTCGATTTTTTTCGCGTTTTTCATTTTTTACAACCAGAGTCTGCAACGAAAAAATCTGAAAATGGTACCTAATGCGTGGCTTAGTACCCGAAATGTGTCAGATTTTTTTCAGAATTTTTAAATGTCAATGAATAGGGAAAATGGGTCGAAAACTGGTTTTTCGATTTTTCTCAATAACTACCCTTACAGCTGAGATATGGGGCTGAAACGTGTCACAGATGGATCTTTTTGGATAGGCTATCGGATGGTTCAAGCGCGATGGAATTTCACCACCAAACCCGGCCATAGCCTTTCTGAGATAAGTCACTCGCTACGTTCTCTTTGGTGCTGCACAATTGAGACGTATTTCTCTGAAATTATCAAAGCCCAGAAATGTTTGTCAGCTGCGATAAGGATTAGAGAACAAGGCGCGAGACGCAAGACGCGAGTCACGACAAGGCGCGAGACGTGAGCGCGAGAGTGATGGAGGGAGAGGTTTCAGTTGCATTACGTGCAGTGTAGATACATCGTGTTCAAGAAGTTCGTATCCTTTCGTCGCACGTGTTCGATGCTCTCAGTTAACGAGGGACCACTTCAGCAGTCGATACGCTTCTAAATACTGTTGCTGGCGGAGCGTTGTAACTGTCAAGGTGTTATTAAAAAAAGACTAAACTATAACAGTACAAAAGTACAAAACAAAACCTAGTGTTTCACGGCAGTACGTATCACAAAGGAGTTTTATGTGCATTTTCATGTAATCTACATCGGATTTGATTTGACGTAACACAACATCCACATGTTTACAGCGTGCGAGAGCGAGAACTGCGTGTGCTGCGTGCGCATGTGCGTGCGCGTGTGCGTATAAGAGTATTATGAAAGTACTTAAATTCATCGTGACTATGTAGATAAAACACGAGCTTGGCGTTAATAATATTCTGGTAAATTCGATACCGATACTGATTTTTTTCGAGCGTAGCTCTACACACGAACTTTTCATACTATTATGACAGGCACCACCGAGACGTTGGTGAGTATTAGGAAATTTGTTACATTCTGCTTGTTCCCACGAAGTTTCGTCCGATGAAGACACGCCAATTTTAGAATTCGGTTAGGTTATGTTACCGAACCATGCGGCCCGGCCGTCCGCGATGGAACACCAGCGATTGAAAATCTCTAACTGCACAGGTGTACAACGTGTATGCGCCACATTCCACGCAACACATAAGATGCAAACCTGCTTGTGTATATACATGTCCATATGTGTGTGCCTGTGTGTCGTGTCGTGTGCTGTATAAATAACCAGAGCGAGACTTTCGCTGCTTCAATCCTTTACGCTTTCTTTCAACAACTTCAACTCGTCAAAATTGTGCATCTAATAAACCAATATAAACAATCGAATATCATTTAATTTTTCCAAACATTTCTATACTACAGATATATTACATATTGTAATAATTACGTGTTTACATTACCGCTCGACATCTCCGTAACTTTAACACTAGAACTACCGCATAAGTCAAATGACTTGCTCGTGATTTGTTCGTTTGGAAATATTGAAACTATAAATATGTTTCTCAGAGAAATTTTTTTTAGTGAACTTCTCTATTGAAATTCATTTTGAAATAAAACTTATACGAAATTATGCCAATTGCGTTAGTGTTTGGTAGTTGTAGCGTTATAACGAAAAGGAAAAGAATATCGTTTGTAGAAATTCGATTACAAGATTTGATGCATACAGCAAACAACACGGCAATTAATGTAATCGTGGTAATAATTTAAAAAATCGTGTGCGTGAAATCCACAAGTTACAGAAGTGAAACTTATTGTTTATTAGGTATAGATACAGATAAATTATTAGTATTTTTTTATTGAAAACAAGAGATAATGATAAATAGAAATAATAATAAGTAATAAATAAAATAAATAAGAACTAATAAATAATACAACAATTGATGCTTTATTTTCACGAAGTTTAGAACGTATTAAATCACAAACATTTGTGTCATATTTTAGCTGTCATAAGCCAATTATCACAATGATAGGAACTGATAACTCTGCGGAAAATGATTATTGTTTGTAATTTAATACGTTCTAAGCTTCTTGGAAATACAGCATCCATTGTTGTATTATTTATTGGTTCTTATTTATTTTATTTATTACTTGTTATTATTTTTATTTATTACTAGCTGAATCGACAGGCATTGTCCTGTCCTAATTTCAATAAATTTGTTTGTCAACGTTTTGTGTACCTTTTCAAAAATTATGATTTTTGCAGTTCGTCCGAATTTTCAGACGTTCCTTTGTAATTGTCTCGAATTTTTTTCTTGAAAACTTTTCCAGGATCATAACGAACAAAACAAAAAAATAATTACGCATATCCATCTTTCGAATCATTAGTTACGGTCTTGACTTCATACAAACATTCCATAGAAAAAAGCACTTTCATTTTTTCCCGAATTTTACATTTTTCCGGGCAACTTTTCCAATTTTTCTTTCCCTAAAAACCTTATTCGAAGTATTAAGAACATTTCTTTTTAAATTAGCCAAATCGGTCCAGCCGTTCTCAAGTGATACGGTTACCGCAACGAACAGCATTTCATTTTTATTTATATAGATTATCTCTTGTTTTCAATAAAAAAAATACTGATAATTTATCTGTATCTACACCTAATAAGCAATAAGTTTCACTTCTGTCGTGTGTGGATTCCACGCACACGATTTTATCCGTTGTGATATACAGGGTGAGTCTGCAGTAACAGAAAACCTGAATAACGCGGCTGCTATTGGTGTTAGGAATAGATGCATTAGAAGGAACTTGCATGGTTTCGAGGTGGCAATAATCTGATGTTAGTAGCTTTTTTGTAGGTGGACGCGTAAAGGACATATGAAGGTCAACTTCATTTTTTTGAATGGAATGAGGTATTTTTTAATAGATCAATCGATGCAGCATCGTTATAACAAAGTACTAACCTATGTATGTCAAAAAGTTAGTAGTTCAGGAGATATTTCAATTTAAATAAATCAAAAATACCATTACTGTCGCACCAAGACGTTACACTAGTAAGTAAACACTAACGACTTAGTATCACTGTAATGGTATTTCAGAGTTATTTAAATTGAAATATCTCCTGAACTACTAACTTTTCGACATACATAGGTTAGTACGCTAAGTACTAAGACGTTACACTAGTAAGTAAACACTGACGACTTAGTATGACTGTAATGGTATTTCAGAGTTATTTAATTTAAAATATCACCTGAACTACTAACTTTTCGACATACATAGGTTAGTACTCTAAGTACTAAGACGTTACACTAGTAAGTAAACACTAACGACTTAGTATGACTGTAATGGTATTCCAGAGTTATTTAAATTGAAGTATCTCCTGAACTACTAACTTTTCGACATACATAGGTTAGTACTTTTTTATAACGAATGTCCAGCTGCATCGATTGATGTATTAAAGAATACCTCATTCCATTAAAAAAAATGAAGTTGACCTTCATATGTCCTTTACGCGTCCACCTACAAAAAAGCTACTAACATCAGATTAATGCAACCTCGAAACCATGCAAGTTCCATCTGATGCATCTATTCCTAACATCAATAGCAGCCGCGTTATTCAGGTGTTCTGTTACTGCGGACTCACCCTGTATATCAAAATGTTCGCTATCATTCTAAGATCGTTGGAGAGTTGGACTACCAATGGGTAAATCGGGGTTCGAATCTCGTCGGGGTAAGAAGTTATTTCTCTCCGTTCATTCTCAATTTAAATTGTCGCGCCACTCGACTTGCGACTTCCGTAACATCAGAAAATTGTAACCCTCAGCAAAGAAGTTTCACTTGAAAAATATTATTTGATGTAGCCGCGGAGTTGGGCAAAGGATAAGCATGTTCCGATTTTCCTGATTTCTGTCTTAAAACATAATTTCATGTCTAAAAATACATTGTGTAAAATTTCAAATGTCTACCCCTACCGATAGGGGTGTTATTGGCGTAAATTCCCCAGCACTTAAATGCAGTTTGTTTTAAAACATGAAAAGATATCGACATGGGATAAGCGGCAAACAAAAGATGTAGATACACTCTATATTTTCCGAATTTTTTGCTAATTATTTATAGTTGAAAATAATTAATTTTTCGGAAACTTTTTTAACTATCTTCCCTTGGGTTGACACCTGCCAAAAAATTCTAAAATATTGCTATGATGCTAACTTATTTTGTATAAAAATCTCAGAAATGTCCATTTCGTGGAACAGTGTCAAAAAAATAAAGTATGCCGACGAACACTTGATTTGATCAGTATCGGCGCAGCGGCCGAGTCCCCTTGCGGTAGCTAGTGATGGGAGTAAACGGAAAGTCGGCATGTGTACAGAAAAGCTGATACATGTAAAAATCTAAATCTTCTCATGTACGAGTACAGTTGGAAGTCTAAACAATTATATTTTAGGAAATGGCTTACGCCATTTTGATATTATCTTAAAAACTATCTTATGACTCAGCTTTTACCACGATCTTTGCCACGGCTAACTCTCAGTTTTCTTATACACATACTATACCTATGCCGTGTCTATAAGTATATATGGTCTAACAAGGAGAGTGCAAGGACCACGTCACACCGATTTAGTTGAGACTTTGTATACTTATAGATCTCGATCTCCCATTTACGAATATATACCATTATAGGCGCAAACGCTCAATAGTTTTTAAGATATTCATAAACAAAGTTCTTACATTACTGCTTACATTTGTTATTGTAGAGAAGGTATGCGACGAATAATGCTTGGTGTACAGGTAACGTACGAGACTTCCACCCGGTGGGCTAGGGTTCTATTCTCGTCTGGTGAACAATTTTTTTTTCATATTTATTTATATTATTTATTCGTTGTGTAACATTGACTTGTCTATATATGAGATTGCACATTCATTACAAGTTAAAGAACAATAGAATTAATAAAATATAAATAAATTCGCTACGTAACATTGACTTGTTTCTAACAGATTGCACATTTATTACAAGTTAAAGAACAAATCGAAGAAGGCACACACGAGGATTCTGTAGAGGATGAATAGAAAGCTCACGCAAGAAACTGATGCACCAATCACTTAAAAAATCAGTGCCCAAACGTATGTGAACAAAATATTTGTTTATTAACTCTTACTCTAATACACAAACAATTATGTGCACCAATTTTTAAACTTATGCTGCAATATGCATGGTATGCAACCGGATTAACAGCAGAGAGCTATTTTATTCATTTCGGTTACTTTATATATAATTTATAAATGCTTTTGTTCTTTAACTTGTAATAAATGTGCAATCTGTTACAAACAAGTCAATGTTACACAGCGAATTTATTTATAATTTATTAATTCTTTTGTTCTTTAACTTGTAATGAATGTGCAATCTTATATATAGACAAGTCAATGTTACACAGCGAATAAATAATATAAATAAATATGAAAAAAAATTGTTCACCAGACGAGAATAGAACCCTAGCCCACCGGGTGGAAGTCTCGTACGTTACCTGTACACCAAGCCTTATTCGTCGCATACCTCCTCTACAGTAACAAATGTAAGCAGTAATGTAAGAACTTTGTTTATGAATATCTTAAAAACTATTGAGCGTTTGCGCCTATAATGGTATATATTCGTAAATGGGAGATCGAGATTTATAAGTATACAAAGTCTCAACTAAATCGGTGTGACGTGGTCCTTGCACTCTCCTTGTAAGTTGCGCACCGATTCGCACGCGACGGCCACCAGATGGGGTAAAAACAGTGCCGTGTCTAGAATAAGGTAGCAGAACGGCAAGAGCCCTGAGGCAATTATATTTCCGGGAGTGTACTGGCATTATTGGCGGGACGAGTGTTTCATTTAGAAACTTAATTGCTAACCTTTTAAGGGTAGCTTAACCCCTTGTCTTTTCATATGTACCCCATTTTTCTGTTACTGAGGCTGAAGACGCCGCCATCTGGTGGCCATTGCGTGCAAATCGGTACGCAATATCCGAACACTGTCGTGTAGTCCGTTAATAACTTGAAAACATAACACTTCAGTGCGAAACGGCAAAGAAGAATAGTGCTTGGACCACCAATCACCCGTTCATGCTTCTCACTAATATTCGGGACACCATGTATATTACGTATGACACATAGCAAAATTTAATCGTGGATGGAAACAGCTGTTGGCGAATTCTAATCGCCATAGACGGAAAGGACAAGTGACAGTACCAAAAACAAACCTGAGGGTACATATGTATGTACCTCAAATTTGTGCTTTCGAAATACGGACTAGAATTTCGAAATAGTGGTCCGCTATGAGAGAATGGCAAATACGGTTTATGCAACTGTTTTCATCGCACAATTTTATTTATTAATTGAATCACGAATAAAACGCACAAATCGCTCTACAAGTTCTTATTTGATAAGAATTTATCTCGCTATTTTGTGGAAATTTTATTCCTCGAATTTGATCAATTTACCATTATCGTTTCCCTCCTTCACTCCCTTACTCCAACCACCCTCTTATCCGTCACTCTTACTCACGCATACCAGAATCTATGTTTACGAAAAAAATAACGTCACCTTATGTAGATTACTCACACTAAAATACAATTCCTCACGATCTTCCAATACCTATGTCTGATTTTAAGAAATCTTTTATTGTAGATTTACTCGCGGAAGGAGGGACCAACAGTGGATAATATTATGTCGCTGACTTTATCGGAAGATAAAACCTGCGGAACTAATAGAACACAATGGCGGCAGTGGTTAGCATGTATCTCTGGTTAGTTGTTTATCACTTAATAATAAGAAAATTAATTCTATTGTTAATATTGTAGACATAAGGAGTTTTCTTAAGGCATTTTCCACCAATGAAAGTCGCTGGTTTTCCAGTAAAAAGTTATTAACAGATCAGAAATTATTGCCATCTCTCTTGCTGCTTATTTCATTCATGTGTGAGATTTATATTGCTAGAGAACTGTGGCATGATGTGGATCCGAAGTTTCTTTAAAGTTTGTTTCATGCCAAACATAAAACTTCCTTTGGGCTGCTGAGGTTGCAATATTTGATATTATAATAGTACAGTTAAGTCGCGTTATTTCTCAGCGACCGCCTATCCAAAATTTATGAAGTGCCAGCTCATTTCACTGACTACCAACGCCGCAGGGCGGCAATGACTGATCTCGGCTCGAGTATATCGGTGTGAACCACTACTAATCCAATTACAAAACTTATTTATTTGTCATTACTTTTTATGGGATTTTCACTATCTTATTTCTGACATTTTTTATTGAAATGACACTAGACACGATATAATTTCAACTGTATTTAATGGTTCAATTGACGGTATGGAGTAACTAAGTTATGCTTCACATCTACGATAAATATGGGCCAAATTGTGGTAATTACTTACTTTAGGAGCCTCCTCACCGATTTTGATGACCTCGAAATATGTTTTCAAGGTCATCATTTTGAACAACTTTTTCCTATGCATCTTACCGCCGCTCGATTTTAGTTTTCGAGATATTCGCAAAAAACTATCACTAATACTGTAAAGACTACTCCTGGATTTTCGTATGCGTGACGACCGACCCTCTCCGCCCCTTCTACGACCTAACCACAACTCATTCTGATCGCATAATGTTTGCATTCTAGCTGTAATCTGGAATTTGAACTACTAAGGGAAAAATCATACGAATAGAACGAGTTGTGGTTAGGAGAAGTTCCTGGAGTAGCCGGAGACAGATTAGGGACTGGATTCAAACTCATTGACGCACGAGATGGATTTATGGTGAAGTTACGGGGGGTATGCCAAAAAGAGCAGGTGTGGCAAACCTGTGTGGTGGGACGGTGGAAAGGTCCGATGTCCTTCACAAGCCTTAAAAAGCTCAAACACGCCAAATATTAGGTAGAATGGCCTTTCCATTAATGATGACCGACCCACGATGAGTAGTTCTGCTAGCCTGGAAGTTGCCCGGGCTATAAAAAGCAGGCTGGCGAAAACCGTGGTTAACTGCAACGCTTTATGGGCCGAGAGTCGGAACACCGCATGATACTGGCGTCATTAGCTAGTGTGTGATAAAGAAGAGGGGAGTGCCGACTAATCCTTTAACTACCCAGATAGCCAAATGCCTCAAATCTACCCAGGGCAGTTATGACCGTGAGGGCTCATAAAATGCCCTCGGTAGAAACGCCGTAGGACCTGCCCTCGGTAGAAACGCGGTAGGACCTGCCCTCGGCACGTCGTTCCTCGTTTCTGCCAAATTTTATAACGACGTTATAACAACGTTTGCCACATTAGTGCGACCGTGCTGCCCTCTTACAATCTCGGACCTACTTAAAATTTGGCAGAAACGTGGTAGGACCTGCCCTCGGCACGTCGTTCCTCGTTTCTACCGAGGGTATTTTACGAGCCCATACGGCCATAACTGCCCTGGGTAGATTTGAGGCACGAGCTACCCTCGGCACGTCCAAGCGACGTTCGGCCCGTAAAATTCCCGATACCCGACCTCGGCATGCCGTGCTCGATTTCTGCCCAAGGTTCGCTTGGCTAGCTGGGACTGAGCGTAGTTTGGACAATATTATGCCTACTTCTGCCCTAGTAGTAGTAGTAGTAGTAGTAAGTATACTGCCGGGGAGGTATAGCGGATCGTCCGCCCCCACTTCCTTAAGGCACACCGGTTTACACCAGTATCATAAACGGCGCTGCCGGCACCTCGACCCACTAAGGGTTGCAGTTTTCCCATCGTTCCGCCGTTCCTCCGTTTTATTCGGCCCGGGCCATTTTCGGAGTCTGCGACTTACTATGATGGGTCCGGTCCGGTCGTCATCGATGAGAAGGGCCATGCTACCTAGTTTGTCGGATTTTTGAGCGGTTTTAAGGCTCGGAGTGAACGTCGGACCCTCTCACCTTCGGACCTGCAGGGTGCCTCGCCTGCCCGTGTTTTGGCTCCCCCCACCTTCGCCATATTCCTTGGTTGAATGTGTCAAGTTCGAATCCCGTCCCTACTCTGTGTCGCTGCTATCCAGCGACTTACCCACTCCCTCCCCAAGGTTAGGATAGGCTAAGCTGTGACTCTACGGGCTTTGCAAAGAACAATGGACGCGATCGCGAGAGTTTCGTGGGGGTGATTCTAGTATATGTCTGTACATATATTGCAAACTTGGGATCCGATCCAACTTCGGCGAAATTCCCGCTCGCGCGGGAACATCACCTCCATTCGGTCATCACTTGCCGTCCTACTAAACGCGATGGGGTGATGGAGGTCGGTCGCTCCAACTTCGCCGAAATCTTTCTCCTTCGGAGCATAGATATCAGTTCCATCGTGCTCCCGCCTCATTGGGTGGGCTTGACACATTCTCGGAATAATGACTGATTGTTTGGATGTGACCATCATCCCCGGGTCCGGTCGATGTTCAGCAAATAGCTCCGTCCATCTGACCTTTCCCTTACAGGTTTGTTGTTCCGTTTTTTTTTTTTTTTTTTTTTTACGTCGCATCGCAACGGGACCTACAGTTTTTATAAAGGTGGGGTTCCGAACCACCTGGGGGCACCACAGTTTATAGAGCACATGGAGTATTTCCAGAGGTGCCGCGTCGGGGATCGAACCCGCGACCACGGGGTCCGTAGGCGCGCGCTCTACCCACTGAGCCACTGCGCCCCCTACTTCTGCCCTAGTCAGGCTTTGCTGAAGGCACGCCTGGTTATCTGGGAACCTAAGTATAATAAATGTATTGTATTATATAAATCATCATTGTGTTATAAAAATGTAACATATAAATGTACAGGGTGTATGAAAATTATATGTCACGACCACTATAGCGTGATTCCACACCTCATGATCGGTGAAGATCTGTTAAAAAAACTTCCCGCAAAATTGTCCTTGACTGACTTTTTTAAGGTTTTGAAGGTCAAAATTTTTTTATGATTGCATTGTGTTCTACTCATCGAGAGGATAAAAAGTGTCAAAGGAACCATAGGTCGGCACTCGATCGTTCTCTCAAAAAACAATGTTAAATGTTCGATCATTCTTAAACTCACTGTATTCTAATGTTTTCAAAGCTTTCATAGATAATATGTTTTAAGGACGCAGTGGGAAATGTATCGTAATTCAGTACGGTATAACGGAAGTCTACTACGTCTCTAACAGAAGTTCCAGATCGGCGAGATTTTCAGCGAGTTGATCAGTAGTTTCACAACCAGAAAGTAATAATTCGTCATTTATCTACACATCGGGAAACAGGACGACCGTAAAGACGAATTGATTATCGTTTGCGCTCGTGCTGATGTATTAAATTATTTTACGTAGAATAGCATATTTAGTAAGAATCAATCATATGACAGTGCCAGTGACATGTTTCGAACTCGATGGATAGGACGGAGATCTGCTCCACATTTGTGGCATTCTCGTTCGCCAGATTTTACACTTCCGGACTTTGTTCCTTTGTTTTTAGTGCTACTGGTCGTCTACAAGTGAAATCAAATATAAGGTAAGAATGTGAATCAAAAATAATTTTGTGTAAAAGTAAGTTTTCGATTTCTTTACCTCTACCATTTCTCTGTCTTCTGTTTCTTCGACGAACCCACAGGATAGCACCGTCTTGATTTATAGACCTTAAAAGTCGTGCTTGTGCACCAGCCTCGATATGGCCACCATTTTGGTCAAGGCAATTTCTTATCCTCTCTTCCATATTATTCCTCCATTTATTACCAATGTTTGGTATGGATCGAAGATGTTGGAACGCCTGTTCGATTCTACGTTTTAGTTCGTGCACATTTCGAATTTCTGTGGCTGAACGATAAACACGTTCTTTAACTGCTCCCCAAAGAAAAAAGTCCAGTGGTGTCAAATCTGGCGAACGAGGAGGCCACAAGTGTGGAGCAGGTCTCCGTCCTATCCATCGAGTTCCAAACATTTCATCCAAAAATTGACGGACTGGTCGGCTATAATGAGGAGGAGCACCATCATGCATGAAGTAAATGGAGCGACGCCTGTGTCGTGGTATAATTTGACGTAGTTCGTTTAAGAGGCGAGTCCGTAACAATCGCAGATATGTTGCACTTGTTAGACGTGGTAAATAAATAGGTCCAATAATATGATTTCCAATCATTCCTGCCCATACGTTAATGGTGAAACGTCCCTGATTATACCTTTGGATCATTGCGTGCGGATTTCTATAATCCCAAATCCTTGCATTTTGTCGATTCAGAATGCTACTGCTAGAAAAACTGCTTTCGTCTGTAAATAGCACATTCTTCAAGAAGTCTGGCTGACGTTGTAATTTATGTATTATCCACCGACAGAAACGTCGACGTGCGCCACGATCATTTGACCTCAGTGCTTGAACGCGATGAATTCGGTAAGGTCGTAAACCTTCCTCACGAATTATTCGTCGGACTGTCGTATGATTTATTCCTACTCGACGAGCTATCCCACGTAGACCCATTAACGGATAAGCACGAGCAAAGGCGATGACTTGTTCTTCCCGACGCCAATGGATGCGGGGTCTACCTGCTCCACGATGTGTAGATAAATGACGTAATATTACTTCCTGATCTTGAAACTGTTGATCAAGCCGCTGAAAATCTCGCCGATCTGGCACTTCTGTTGGACGTAACGGTCTTCCGTTATTTCGCACTGAATTACGATATATTTCCCGGGCTAAGGAGTAATTTCCCGCTGCTTCGTCAATAGCTCGAAGCATGACTCGAATATTTCGGCAACGGAACATTCTTCAGCGATTGTCAACAAGACACTAACGATAAGCGATCGATTGATCACTATTATGGTATCTATGTGCGATAATAATCCGTTCGCGATTTGATCGCTGTTTACATTCGATACACATGCAAATGTAAACACATGGTAACAGTGAAATCTCATCCAGCAGTTTAGTTAAACTTTAACATTGTTTTTTGAGAGAACGATCGAGTGCCGACCTATGGTTCCTTTGACACTTTTTATCCTCTCGATGAGTAGAACACAATGCAATCATAAAAAAATTTTGACCTTCAAAACCTTAAAAAAGTCAGTCAAGGACAATTTTGCGGGAAGTTTTTTTAACAGATCTTCACCGATCATGAGGTGTGGAATCACGCTATAGTGGTCGTGACATATAATTTTCATACACCCTGTACGTGTTAGGTATTATATACCAATTATCAAAAGTATAACATCGAGCATATATTGTATTAAAACTTGCTAAAAATCTGAATAAATACATTTCTGTTCTTTCTATGAAGCCATGGAAGATTGTTGCTTTTAATGCTCTTTACACATTTAAATATTTAACTGTATATGCGCGCTCTCTATTAATGAAAATAAAAATGCAGAAATTGCAGACATTACAAATCGTTGCTACGTAGTGTAACAGATATTTGATGGCGTAGAGGACACTGTACCAACCGTCTGCTGAAGATTTACTACTTGCGTGTCCTGATAGACTCTGCTGATTCTCTGCTACGGCACCCAGATAGCCAAATGCCTCGAATCTGCCGAGGGGAAGTTATGACCGTGAGGGCTCGAGGACGTGTCCTCGGTAGAAACGCGGTACGAGCTGTCCTCGGCAGGTATCGGGGTTTTTACGGGCCGAACGTCGCTTGGACCTGCCGAGGGCAGCTCGTACCGCGTTTCTGCCGAGGGCACGTCCTCGAGCCCTCACGGTCATAACTTCCCCTCGGCAAATTCGAGGCACGAGCTGCCTTCGGCAGGTCCAAGCGACGTTCGGCCCGTAAAAATCCCGATATCTGACCTCGGCACGCCCTGCTCGATTTCTGCCCGAGGCCCGCTTGGCTATCTGGGCAGGTTTAGCTGATTAGGACATTAAACAAAACAGAAAAGGAATTTTGATTCCAATGTTGAGGACAATGAAAAATACCCTAAAAAAGGAGTATCCTACTCCCTTAAATAACACCCTAATTCAGTAATAGTGCCCAGAGAGGGGGCCCTGAACTGCTTGCTTCCTCCACCAACGTTTCTGTCGCACAGACCGCCTCGTGCGTTTGCTCCCCCTCATATATCCTTCCATAACCAACCACGGATGCACGAGGCGTCGCTGCACAAAAGAGACTGGTGGAGGAAGGTTATTGCCTGTGGCAGGCAAACGTTTCCGTCGTTGTCCTAAATCAACGTTTTAAGAAAATGTGTTGGTGCAAGAGGAATGGAACTCATCAATGCCTGATCGATAAAAGAAATTAAGACCTACAACAAACTTCCATCTAAACATCGCGCATTGCTACTTACACCAATACATCGTCTATCTATCCTATTTTCAAAAATTTTACAATTTTATCTCATTATGTCTGTGATCATCAAATATCTCATATGTATGACCATACGTCCCGTTTTTAGGTAGCCTGTCTCGTTGTCCCCAAGCACAGCTTCGGTACGTCGAAATGTCCCATTTTTTGAGAGAAAGCAACCCACGGTAACAATTTCAAAAAAGGACGCGAAAAATCTGGAAAATTATCCAACGGCAACGCCTAGTGTAGCCTAGGGCATGCCAATAAGTCTCACACATTGTAAGTCGGCCAGAAGCTTGATAATTCGCTCGCTCCTCGGTTGCGAGTATGTACACTGAACGCTGAAGCAAATTTACTCTTCAGAAAAATATAAGACCATATAATCTATTTATTTTCACGTGTTCGTTCCTGTTTTTTGTTCTATAAATAAATAATAAATAGAAACTATAAAGAAACATACATTTTCTTGAATAGACATACTATTACCTAAAAATTAGTAGATGTCGCGTTAAATGAGAAAAAATAAATGGTCACGTTAACCACATCATATATATAATATACAGGGTGTTCAACTACAGGTGGGAGAAAATTTAAGGGTTGGTTCTTAACGATGATATAAGACGAAAATGAAGAATAAAAAAATTGCGATCTCGGCTTCGTTATTTAGCTATTAACAACGCGACAATCACGTATCAAGTGACAGATGCATGCATACCTTGGTTCTCATTTGGGGCCCCAGCGAGGTGACAATGTTTAATAAATCGTTGGACAACATTGAGCTCTTTGACGTACACAAAGTACACTTTTCTTAGACGCGTTGTTGATTTTTAATTGTTAATAGCTAAATAATGAATAAATTTTCGTCTTATATCATCGTTAAGAATCACTCTGTAAATTTTCTCCCACCTGTAGTCGAACACCCTGTATACAATTGATTTCTTCACGTATTTCATTAAATAAGATATTATTGTGCATATATACAGATTTTTTTCTACATACGATTAAAACAAACATGTGACACTTTTCACATTTCAGCGACACTATCCATGGTGGCTGTCGGCACGGTATACGGATGGACAACCACTTCTCTGTCTCGACTAACTTCTGGCGACAGCGATGTGTCCGTGAAACTAACAGACGACGAATGTTCATGGCTTGTCTCTCTAACTGTGATTGGTTCTATGATCGGCCCATTTCTGGGAGCCTGTTTAGCTGACAGATTCGGTCGAAAACGTTGTCTTATGCTATCGAGCGTCTTCTACGTGATTGGCTGGATCATCGTGCTGTTTGCAACAACTGTAGAGGCCCTGTATATTTCGCGAATAATACTCGGTATAGGTGTTGGTATTTCCTACACTGCGAATCCTATGTATATCTCCGAAGTGTCCGATGTTAATATTAGAGGCGCATTGGGTACCTTGACCGCGGTGAACGTCTTCACTGGATCTTTATTAACATGTAGCATAGGACCTTGGGTGCCTTATCGGGTGTTGGTAGCGATCCTCTTAACTATTCCAATTCTATTTATAATGTGTTTCGTATGGTTCCCGGAAACTCCTCATTTTTTGGCTGCCAAAGGTTGTAAAACGGAAGCTGCTAAGTCGTTAGCATTTTTTAAAGGTATCCGTGATATGAACGAAGCAACCAGAGAGTTGTACTTAGTTGTGCGCGTGTCTTCTGACCCGAACAAGTCTCGTTTATCGGTGAATTCGACTCAGAGTACAAAAACGATGAAACATACTTGGTTAGCTAGATTAAAAATAATGCGGTTACCGAATAACTTAAAAGCTCTATACATAATTCTTGGTCTAGTGGCGGCTCAGCAACTTAGTGGAAATTTTAGCACCATGCAGTATTTGCAAGTTCTATTTGAGAAAGCATCGGTTGGCATTGACTCAAATGTCGCGACTATTCTAGTATTGGCCGTTGGCCTTGTTTCCGGCGGTTTAGCCACCGCAACGGTAGAAGGAGCTGGAAGACGACCACTGCTAATGATTTCTAGCCTGGGATCGTTCGTTACTTTAGCTATTCTTGCGATTTATCTTATGCTCGAAGCAAGGGACGTCGACGTTTCGGCAGTCAGTTTTCTTTCTGTGGTCGACGTGATTGCCTTCCAAATAGCTTACCAAATTGGCCTGGGTACTTTAACCAACGCTCTTATCGGAGAACTATTTGCCTCTGAAGTGAAAGGTGTCGCCGGTGCCATTATTACCGTTTTCGATGGAATACTCGGGTTCACTGTTTCGAAACTGTATCAAGTAATTGGCGACAGTCTTGGTTCCCATACAGTTTACTTCTTCTTCTCGATATCCTGCTTTCTGGCGTTTCTAATGGTGATGTTCTGTGTGCCGGAAACCAAAGATAAGACTTACAGCGAAATTCAAGCGCATCTTAATAAACGAAATAGTACGAAGAGAAAAATTCAGCATGCTGAGGACACTTTGGCATAATACTATAAATTAAACAATATTTTTTTAAATACGACGCATAATATTGTTGATCTATTTATATACTCAATTTATAAAAAAGATGGAAATAAAAGACATAGTTTGTTAAGCTTTATGTTTTACGACTTATTTCGCAAATCCACAAATAACCAAAATCCAATTTCTGTCGTCCGACCAGGTGTTTAAACGTGGGCAGAACGAAGACAGAATGCCGACCGCTGGATCCTGAATCTACCTTTATTTTAGAGGACAGCGTGGTCGCACTGATGTGGCGAATGCAGAATGTCGTTTGAACTTCGCTATTTATTTAACACTGTACCGACGGTGCGGGGGCGGAGTTTGTTCATCTGCAGACCTCTGAGTGGGGTTTGTTTAACTCGAATCAACTCCCTGTTTGGCGATGTTTCTGGCAGTCAAAGTTTGCCACGCGCTTTAAAACGATAAAAAATGCTAAGCTTATTTTGGGCCTTGCAGATGCCGGAAAAGGTTTTACAGTCTAGTCCTTGGCATCTGTAAGGGGGCCGCTCTAATGATTATTACGGTCGTCAACCGTGTGCCGCTACAGCAGCACAGTCGGTAAGGGTAGGTCGCAGTAATATGGCAGATGTCAGCAAAGTTTTCTATTGTACCAAATATACAGCACTTGTCCTTTTTCCGAGCCCCAGCTCGGTCCACACGCAGTCCCCGGTATACCACGGCACCCTGGGGTGAACCAACGCTAACCCACTAAAACTCCACACCCACCTAAGCTAAATGGTCCCTGGATCTCGCGAGAACTCAACAGGACATCTCCCAGGAATCATGCGTTACCCGGGAAGGTGAAGCTCTCCCTCGCCCCTCCACTATCTACGCTAACCAGAAGCGGCCCGCCCGGTGTCCCCATCCCTGGAGCCTCCGGATTGGGCTTCGCAAACTCCAGCTCGGTCCACCAATAGCTCCCGCTGCCCTCGCGCCACGCTCAAAGTGGGTTACCCGAAGGTATCCACCGCGGTCATGACAAAAGGGCGTCGACACCGGAAAGGGAGGGTCAGAGCTCGGGTTCGGGGGGGGCCAACATTCCACCGAGACTTATGTCTAGGGGTGTCGGTCCACTTAAGTAAAGAACAAGAGTGGTTTTGCTCCGTGGTAGGGGTATGCGGATGTAATGCGAAAAGAAGTTCACGCATTCATCGCAAGTCTCGAACGATGTTGTGGCGAAGGATCCAACTAGGCCTTGGGCTGTGGGATTCTATAGGGTATTGACAGAGATACACGACAAGTTATGCAGTCGCATTGTCAGCATAACAAATCGCGTAGTCCCATTTTTCCCCCGCATAACATCTCAGGGGGGTCAAGTCCCTCGTTACCCCCTCCAGACGTCACCTGAGGAGGGGGTGTGCGTAAAAGCATTCCCCCACAGCCCTTAAAAAAAGGGCTGAGGGCCCACCCCGGGAGAAGTAAACCTCCCCCCTGGAGGCCAGGGTCAGCACATCCCCCGATCCACTACATCCACCACTCAACGGGACAGGACACACGTCGGCGCAAGAGGCGAACCTCCCGCACCACCAAGGGAAGTCCCACCCCCACATCGCTAGGAAGGCTGCCAGTATTTATACTTCCTTTTTCTGTGGAGCATACCCCGGCCCCTGGAGAGGAACCGGGGTTATGTGGGGCTAAGCGGCCAGAAGGGCTCAGCATTACCCACTAAAAACCACACGACAACCTTCCCTAAGCTAGTCGGAGGCGGCTGGGATTTTCAAAGGAACGCAACCAGCCAATGCTGTAAATCATTTAATATCGATAACCGTTGTCTGAGGGAACACCACCTTCTCCTAAAAGTTCCCTTACGTTCGCGCATCTTATTTTACGAGTGACGTGTGCGCGTGTGCGTGTGTGTATCGTGGAATCGTGTCACCGGCGAGGGTAAGAGTCGTGTATTGGGACCCATTATCCTTCTTCTTCTCGAACTACGCGAACTTGGTCCTGCCGTTCGAGCCATCGATCCAACCTATGAACTAGGCGGACTTGGTCCGGTCGTTCGGACACCCTGCTCAATTACGGTCAGGCGGACTGGGTCCAGCCGTCCGGAAGTTCCGAATCTTAACCCAACTATAACGTACGACTCGGAGCTTCCCGACTCACTCGCTCACTCTCTCTGGGCGCGGATCCGCGTTGCACGACGTACCACGCTATAAAACGCCTAACAAATAACTTTCGCACTTCTCACATCCACAAATTCCACTCTCCTATCTATCGTTACGTTGTTATCGAACGTTTCCCCACGACGTATCAATCACCTTTCTAACCCAAAAATTCGGGACGTAACAATGAGTACAGGATATTTTCTTCATTTCATAAAAGAGAGAGACTGAAATTGGAATAAATATTTAGATAAAAATTGTTTGATAGAAAGGGGATTCAATACGGGTGCTGCGAATCAAACAATATGAACTTTTCATTCTGATCAAGGCCAAATATGATGTAGGATCTTGTCCGGTGTAAGGGTCGATGTAGATTCTCGTCCGGACTGAGAGTCGATGTAGGTTCTTGTCCGGACTAAGAGTCAATGCACAGCCAAAAGTGGCACGGCCAAAACCCGGGCACCGACGAGATACTGTTAAAGACTGCCAGCCTTACGGGACTACGTGTCCCGCGAAAATTTCGGTGTTTTCTTACGCCCTCTGAGATTTATTCTGGCTCCAGCCAGAAAAACAAAAAGCCTCCGACGACATTTCCTTAGTGCAGAAGACCACTGAAGATATTGTTATTAAATATTGCATTCTCCGCCATATTTTAGACGATGTTTTGGCACTATTTTGATACTATTCTCGTCGGTGGAGTAACTTTTAGCGATGTGGTCTTTCAGGTCACTGTAATTTCCACCGTTACCACCTCGCCCATTGCGCCCATTTACCGGACCGCGGATTAGTAAAATTACAGTGACCTGAAATGCCACACATCGCTAAAAGTTGCACCAATAAAAGTGCAGATAATTTATTTTACGTTTATGTATGTACATGCATAAGCGTTTACATTTTATGTATAAAAATACAATCAATAAATAAAAATTATGTCATAAGTAATCGCTTATATCTATTGCACTACCTACTTTCCCGGAATGTCTGGCTTGTACTACTGAAATTCCGCATACCTCCAACAATATCATGTTCTCCAAATATAAAGTCCAATTTTCGAAGTTTTCGAAAAACTTTCGACCTTCTCGTTAACTTGTTGTTGAGTTGTACTACTGAATTTTCGAAATCTTTCGAGCGTCTGGCTCATCGTTGAGTTGTACTACTAAATTTCGATTACCTCATTCATATTTTGTTCAGAGCGAACGTGATATGTATTACAAAATTTTATGGAAGCGAATAGGTTTGAAATAATTGTGGATATTAATTTACACTCTTCTATGCAAAATTTACGCAAATTCAAAGTGCAGCTATTAGCTCGACATTATCCTTTATTCGTAAGATACTGGAAGTTCTTAAGAATAGAGGATAAAGCCGATTGCCCAGGTCTCACCACGAGGAGGTTGCTGCACAAGATACCCGGAAAGGAAGTCAGAACGAATGCAATATTCCTTCTGGCTCTCTTTCTTACAACGACGAAACTTGTACTAAATTACACAGGTACGTCGAGTAATTATCGCGGAGCAAAAGGTGTGAATCGGAGAAGAAGTCTCCGATCCACGGGGACCAAAGGCGAATCAGGCAGAAGGCTCTGATTCTTTCAAAGAGAAAAACTAGGGTAACGCGGTGGTCGAGAGGAGTTCGACTACAATACCAACAACTCCAACCACCTGCCGCCAGAGACGGACATGGGTGGAAAATTTTTACGGGAGCGTGGTAAAGAGCGAAACAACGCGTCTCGACCCCCCCATTAAAATAATCTATCGCGAACTCCCGTACCAATTAATCTGGCACATACTACGTACGAGCAAAGCATCCGACACAGTTGAAGACCGTGTCGGAGTAAAACACTAAAAAACGAGCAAAGAGAAAGTTAAGGCGATAATTACTCGACGTATTTACAACGACGATACAACATCTTAAAAACTTAGTGACTAACGCAACTTAATTATACGCCGCAGTCTTCTGGTCTTCAGTCTTCGTGGTGTGTGCTCTTCTTGTTGTGTCTTCTTCTTGATGTATTCTAGCTGAAACAGACTTATAATAATTAGACACAAAACAGAATTCCGCACACGAGTGCGAATTTAACCAGCTCACGATTAAATAAAAACTAACTTAAAAATACAATGCAGTCTTCTTTGTGTGTCCTCTTCTTGATGTCTCCTCTTCTTTGTGTGTCCTCTTCTTGATGTGTCCTCTTCTTTGTGTGTCCTCTTCTTTGTGTGTCCTCTTCTTTGTGTGTCCTCTTCTTTGTGTGTCCTCTTCTTGATATATTCTCGTCTTGGTGTATTCTAGCTGAAACAAACTAATAGTAATTAGACACAAAACATAATCCCGCACACGAGTGCAAACGTGATATCCGCTCAAGAGAGCAAATCTAAAACCAGCTCACGAGAGCCAAAGTAACCTCGCACATGAGTGCAAACCTAAACCCGCTCATGCGAGCAAACCTAAGACCGATTTACAAGAACCAAATAAACCCCGCACGCGACTACGAATCTAATCAGCTCACGAGAGCCAAAGTAACCCCGTACACAAGAGCAAACCTAAGATCAATTTACAAAAACCAAACTGGCCCTGCACATGAGTGCGATCTGACCTATGGGCGATTCGGGTAGCCCCAGGGACGCCAGTCCCCGTACTCACTCACGGACCCATTCGTGAGTGAGCCCCTGAGGGACCTCCGATCGGAGGAATACCAATTTTAAACCAAATCCAGAAATTAGATATGCAAGTGCGAATCTGACTAACAAAAGCAGGAGAAAGAACAAAAGCCCAACTGAATCTGGTTAAACGCGGACGCAACGACACCCTCACGGCCCCATCCGTGAGTGATTTTGAATTACAATATTCTTAGAATACTGAAGACTGAACGTTTCTGTTTCGATGGAAATTCCAAGTAGAATATTCGAAATAATAATTGATGGCGATAGTTGAGTGAAGGTGGACACCTCTATTCACTCACGGCCCCATCCGTGAGTAATGTTAACATTAAACCAGTCAAATGACCGGTCTTACATTTTCAATTTTATAATTATTGAAATTATGATCTCGCTTGCATAGAAAATGATTCGATGAATTTTTTCATTCAAGCACGTATCGCAATAAAAATTGCATGACACCGAAATGAATAGAACTTTGTCATTTTCATTAGCTAAAACATTGTAATCGTTTCGGTGCTCAGTAGTTTAAGCGTTGAATCAAATCCAAATCAGAAATATAAATTTTTGGAGCACTGAAGAGTGAAAGTTTCTTCTTCGATGGAAATTACAATTAGAATATCATAGATAAGAGTTGATAATATTGGAGGGACACTGTTAAAGGTGGCCCAAAGAGTGAACGAAGCAAGCATTGAAGAATATTTCAATTGAAACTTACCGGAGCCGCAACCCGACTGCTCGTACCGTCTCTGCCGCACCGACTGACTGTGACTGACTGACTGAGCGCGCTCCCGCGAGTCCTCTCTCCCCACTCCGTCCACTATTGACCGATTTCGATCGCCGAGTTAGTAATTATTGATAAATTTGTTATTTCTAGCTGTTCAATGTTTATAACAATTCCTTTCGCCATCGATGTCCATGACCACTCCCTTTACCATCTTACCATCTAATTTTTTTGTAAAAATAGACAATAGATTTCGAGATACAGAGTAACTTTTGAAACATGAACATTCGCACGCGTTAATTTATTCGATACAATTCACAAAGAAATTTATTACTTCTGGCTGTTCAATGCTTATAACAATTACTTTTGATAACGATGTTGACCAGCACTCCCTTCACCATCTGACCATCTAATTTTTTAGTAAAAATAGGCAGTAAAACTCGAGGTACAAAATAACTTTCAAACCATGAACATTCGCATTAAATTCAATATAATACTATATACAGGGTGAGTCACCAAACGTTACCACCTCAAATATCTTTGTTGTTTCTAAAGATACGTAAAATATGGTAAGGACAAAGTTGAATGGTACAATGGGGCTGACACGATGCAAAAAAAAAATTTTGTTTTTATGTCATTTTTTTGTAGATATCAAGGTCACCTTGACTTTTTTAAATGGAACCACCCTTTTTTAAACACCTACAATGATAGTCCCTTTCATTAGGAATTCAGTGACTACAATTATTCCAAGGTTATTCAAGGTCGAGGACAGAAAAAACGTATCTGACAACCGTATAACGACAGTCATGTTGGTACCATATATCATAGTGATACTACATATATGTAGTACCAACATGACTGTTGTGATACGGTTATCAGATACGTTTTTTCTGACCTTGACCTTGAATGACCTTGGACTAATGATAGTCACTGAATTCCTATTGAAAGGGATTATCATTGTAGGTGTTTAAAAAAGGGTGGTTCCATTTAAAAAAGTCAAGGTGACCTTGATATCTACAAAAAAATGACATAAAAACAAATTTTTTTTGTTGCATCGTGTCAGCCCCATTGTACCATTCAACTTTGTCCTTACCATATTTTACGTATCTTTAGAAACAACAAAGATATTTGAGGTGGTAACGTTTGGTGACTCACCCTGTATAATAAATTAATTGATTCTAGCTGTTCAATGTTTCGAATAATCCTTTTGCCATTCTAATTGTTTACAGTAAAGTATTTATGTAACTCTTAATCTCTTACTATGTTCTTTAACATATTTCTGTTCCCCCAAATCGATTCTTTGAACATTTATGTATAAAAAGTGTATGGTAATAATCCTCGTTTATGAAAAATTTTGAAATTACAAATTGAGATATCTCATATAGAATTCAAAGTCGGAATTGTTGATTTTCCTAAAAAGTATGCTTCAATACTTTCTTAATATTTATAGGAATCTTTTGTGCTTGAGTTTTGCTTTTAATATTGTAAACGTTAAAAACCAATACTAAAACATCGTTTGAAATATCTGCTTAACATGGAATACGTATGATGTAGAATGTAACAATTCATGTATATGGTTCCGTAAATTCCGTATCTCCTCAGTGGCCTTCTGCACCGACGAGACACGTCGATGGCCTTCTGTTTCTTATTCCATCTAAAATATATCCTAGAGGGCGTAAGAAAACACCGAATTGTCGATTGTGCCCATCACTACACCGACGAGATACTAACTATTGGATATGGTGTTGGTGTTAGATATGGAGCAATATGGAGTCATGGACATAGTGTCTTAAGTGTGTGGCAGGTATAGGTGAACTCTAATTTTCCTTCTCTAATGTCATCTTTTAAAAAAATATTGTTGTTACAGGATGAAACCAGCTTGCACATGATGCCGTAAAACAAATTCGACAACTCGGATATTTCAATACATACATATGTATTTACATTTATAGGATTCTGAGTAGATGATAACCTATTTCCGTTGTTTGTTTAATTTGAACAATATTTCATACAATGAGCTGTGCTACAATGTTTTTGCTTTAGGAAACTGTTATACACAAATTTAGTAAAACAATTATTGATTCACACGGTATAATCATTTTTTTCAATTATTAATTGTAATTATTATGCTTTACTATATATAATATTAACTCTTATAAATACTAATTATAATTTTACTAAACAAAACAAAATATTAGTTCTCCTTAACTTCTTTAAGGTAGAAAAAAGTAAAGCTGAGAGATCTAACATAAAACAATTATGCATACCAGTAAATACTTCTTTAAACGCATGTTAAAATACTACTTTATGTACTTACATACTTAGGTACTTATTTTGAATTGTGGAATACTATTTTCTGGTTATAAATAATTACTGCTTGTTCTTTATAATTCCTATGAACATCAGTTACTTTTCAATATTATAATTTCTAGAAGATTGCTGCTGTGATACATTTTTTCCTTAAAAATATAATATTTGCCAAAAATCCACTAAATACTTATATTCTTTGATCTTGTATGTACTGAAATATTTTTTCTTTTGCAAATATATGCTTGGTTAGTGTAATGTCGTTGTTTAATTTCTATTGATCTCCAAAGAAAAAATAAAGTGACAAACTGATGAATTGAACCAACCAACGTTTTCGGTGGAAGATACATTTAGTATTAATAATTGCAGAAACTTCCATTATTTGATGATGTGTTCTATATTATGTCAAATTAAGACATGAATGACAAAATTTAATTAGCTCAACACATTTTTTGCTAAAAAATACATATCGTTTATTTGATAGTCAATATGTATTTTACATTTTCAACAAAGCATATTATGAAGTGATGGTTTATTTATATTGGGTTAGTAAGAAAGTAATTTTGGTATTTTAAGGTGAACTAAAAATTTCTTTAAGCAATGAGCTTTATTCGATCAAATATTTTTCATTTTATTCAATGATCTTTTGTTATCTTTCTTCTTCATCGTTCTTTTTTATTAGTTATTTTCATAAAGCTGCGACAGCTACATATTAAATAAAAAAATTAGGTTTTATTCCACCTTAAAATACAGAAAATACTTTCTTACCGACCCAATAATTACTAATTGACACAGTACATACTGTATAGGTTTCCGTGAAATATGGTATACAATGAACACAATAAAACGTAATACATGTAACAAGTTTTTAGTTTAAGACAATCTTATACTGAAAATTGTACAATGTACATATTGTAGATAAAGAGACATAATGTGAAAACAAAACCATTATTTCTAATACATTCAAAAGTTACATTGATATTTGTACGTAAATAGAAATTTTTAATGGAACTCGTTTGAAGGCGTTAAAGAGTATAACTTATACAGTTGTACATATGTATGTGTATAGGTATTGTACAACCTTAAATGCATAAGATCACATTTTTTTATATGTTCATGTATACTTTCATTTTCATACATAATCATTTGTTCTATTAACTCTTATTCATAAATATTTATGTAAAAGTATGTCCATAGACTTTATTCACAAATTTATTATACATATAATTCATTTTTTCTTAGTTTTCTAGTGAATTGTATGCTATACTATATTCTATATGTATAATTTTAAAGCAACTCGCTGTACATTACATAAATCCATCTTTAGTAATAAGTAAATTAAAA
This sequence comes from Lasioglossum villosulum, assembly GCA_963971365.1. NCBI lineage: Eukaryota > Metazoa > Arthropoda > Insecta > Hymenoptera > Halictidae > Lasioglossum > Lasioglossum villosulum. Next base: position 16,479,154 of record OZ020504.1, read on the forward strand.
TGATCATTGAAAAGAAATAAAAATGACTGAACAAAGCTACGGTACCGTTTCGTTTAAGATGTTATAAAAAATAAAAAACATAACATTGCAACTTCTATAAGTATAATACTTATAGAAAGAAAATATAATTTTCTTCTTGATATGCATTATGTGTAGAACTTAAATAATTAAAAATAACATACATATATTAATTATCATTTTTGTTCCTAGATATACATCTAGAAATAGTAAATACAGTTAAGAAAAATAATATAGTTTCTATTTGTTTACGTAAATGACATTATTTGAACATTGCATTGAAGATTAAAGGGAAAAGATGAAAAATACAGAAATACGCAATGGTATTGGCAATCATGCCGGCAATCATACTTGTCACAGTGAAGGGCAGACGTGCGCCCAAGAGAATAGCACGCACTTGTATCTACACGCACAGATGTTAGTCCACTCTATATAGGTAAGACTCTCGTACTTCCATCATAGGTAGTACCACCACCTTTAACGGATCGATAATTTCCAAATCTTAACAGCGTGAAATATGTCTTTCCGTATTTTTTCAATTTAAACATTACAGGGACTTGTAATAGTGTCTCAAATGAAAACGAAATATTCTAGCCTAATCTTCCAAAAGCTTTCGTTTCCAAAAAACGTGTTGGCTACATGTTTATACTCTTCCTGTTTCTTGCAATTATATATGTTATCCGCAGTCTATTAATAACGAACTTTAATCTGTTTGCAATATTTCGATATAATCCCAATAAGCAATTTGCTATGAATTTGTTACCAAAATTTATCGACGAATTCCAACCTATCTGATTCTGCATTAACCTCGGTATTTGATCGCAAAATTTACAGTCACAATTCCATACCAAACCTTGCCCTCACGAAGGGGGCAGGTCGGTCGCACTAACAAGGAGAGCGCAAGGTCGATGAGTCTCAGATTTGATTGAAACTTTGTACAGTTATAGATTTCGTTCTCTTGTTAACATGTATATACCATTATAGGCGCAGATACTCGATAGTTTTAAAGGTATTTATAATTAAAGGTTTTCATTACCATAAAGATGGTTTTAATCCCCAAGAATACCAAGTACCGTTGTGACTTGGAAGTAGCGTGCCATAAAGTACGAGGTTGGCCAGGGTTCGATTCCTTGTCGAAGAAAATTTTATAAAATGTATTGCAAATTAAATTGCTTTTAAATATTTTTATTTCATATTTTGGCGTTATATTTCTAACAAATTGTCTGTAATTTAAGTTTTGTATGTATTGCAAATATCAATAGATGATAACATTGTTGATATCTCCAAATATTCTTTTTATCTGCACCACCATTTTGTAGCTTTCAGTGCGTATCCCTACTCATATAATACGCATAAGTATCGTGGTGTGCACAAATAACTACCAATAAAAGCTTAGGGAATCGTTTGCCTATTTGGAATTGGGTATATTAGTTATTGTCACATCTAAAAACTATTTGATTAGATAACGGTAGATATTACAGATTCGAATCGTTCAATAGTAATATTAATATGATTTTTTTAGTATTTCAACCACTGATTCAACGAAAAGATCTTGCATTTTTTATCACATTTCTATAACGCTATTGTCAACATATTATAACAAGATTTTCTTGATGAAAATGTGTCTAAGCACGCTATTGATTGAACAGCGTGTGTCGGGAATGTGTTGTACACTTAATTTAAGGCAGTTCGAATACGCCAAACTATCGGATATTCCTTTCGTAAGTATCACATGTTATTCGTGTAGTATAATATTGTCAGACCATCGGGGACTTTTCCGAAAATATATATTGAAAAGAAAAAAAATCATTATATTCTATTACAATTCAGTAGAATTGATAGTACTCGCAAACCAAAGTAAGACTAATGAAAAATGAAAGATTTTAGAAGTACAAAAATGGTCATTTTACAATCATTACGTACTGCATTCTCGTAGAGAGTCGGACAGATTCTGATGAGCACCACTGTGCGTAGCAGTAAGTAAGGATTCCCCCCTCCTCCCACCATATAGATGCCATGGTGTGTGTATGTTCCAACTTATTTAACTCCAAAAAAATTGCAAGACCGTGATGAAGTAAACAAAAGTAACGCATTTTGTTTATTATAGATTTTATATGAAAATGGCGACGATGGTCATTAACAAGATCCTGTCATTAGAATTGTTTATTAATATTTTATTGAATCTGTTACATGCATATACTTGAGTATAACTGCCTGCTTCATTCTGGTTACTGTATATGTATATATTTTCTTAAAGTTGCAATTTTTGTACGGAATAATATAATTTCATTGACGTATACAAAAAAGAAAGAAATGAAATCTTTTCAAAAGTATTATCATTAAATACATTTAATTATCTATCACGTATTTACATTATAGTATTATTATGGATACAGTAATAAGAAATGTTTAGATAACGTTACATACAAACTTATATATATGATCATGTTAAATTTTTTTCGGAGTGAAAAATCATATTTAATATTCATATATGAAAAACAAATTGTAAGGATCAAAGTAAATTGTAAGAATAAAATAAATTTTTCTTTATTCTTTGGTGTTTTTTAGGTACCTGCTTACCTTTGACTTTGTCAAAAAAATGTGGAAGGGTCTTTTTGCACGTATAACTGTGAATTGGGTTTCGATGAGCGCATCAGCAGCACTGTGCCCTCCAAATCTGGGGGAGTAGCGCCGCTCGCGGGAATAGCCCACCAGCGGAGCGGTACTCGCTCTGCCCGTTCTGTGCGCCAACGAAATATCTTCGTCTAGACTGAAATATTTTCCGGGCACCGAACCTACAAAGTAAGTTTTCAATTTCTTATCTTTCACAGAAGTGCGCCGTTTATATTTTGGCTATTAATGTTTTCAAACCTTTCGGGAAAGTGTTCATTTGTTTCTGATTTCTTCGTTCTTTAGATTTTACGTTTTACAATCTGTTATATATACACATACATATGTATAATGTATACATATAAATATATATATACATATGTATGTGTATTCATTTATGTGTGCATACGTATACACTTATGCATATAACAGGTATATATGAATATATGTGTGTATATATATATACATATACGGGTACGTATGCGATGTGTATACATGTGTGTCTGTGTGTGCAAGAAGACTCTTTTGCATGTACATACATTTACGTATATATGTATATATATAATACGCATATATATAAATAGGTATCTATCTATATATCTGTGTATCTATCGCGTAAATTGTATTGTTGTACTTTACGCATTGTACATATTCCTGTATATACATATATACAGATCTATACGGGGAATGCACATTTGTATACGCGTATTGTATACAAATACACGTAATACGAAAATATACGTCTCTAAACAGTATGTGCGACACGTTTCTATGTACATACATCGATACATGAGCTAATATTTTATATATATACATATATATATATATGTATATATATATTTGTGTGTGTGCGTGCGTGCGTGCAGTGCGGGTGTGTATGTGCGTGTAATATACAGGTTAGAGAAATTTTCTTTAATTGTATTTGCATAACATTTTTAGTTGGAGGACACACACACACACACACAACGTGTAGACGATAGTGTATGTGTGCATATATATCTATGCAAAAATTATTTTCGAAAGTGCAAATTACATCTTTTTGTTCCACTTAATACCATCATCCACATTGTTGTTATCATGTATCATTCTTTTATGCACAAGTTTGTTCAGTAACGTGTTTTGGAGTTACAGCGATTATTCTAGTTTAATGTTATATGTTGTATTTTGAAGTGAAATTACTAAAACATTTGTGAGTTTGTTACAAAAATGCTTGGTATTCATTGGAAGGATTTATATTTTTATGTTTTGTGCGTGTTTGCGATAGTTCAATAAAATATATCGCTTTATGCTACTTCCAAATTTCTTATACTGACCAATATACAAAATGTATTGGTACATTTTAATATAGGCTATTACTCCAGAAAAAATAGGTCATCTTCATGGATAAATCAATTCCAATGCAATCTTTCCAAATATTTACTAGTTCATTTTTCTGCATTTTCTATTATTCAGCAATATTTAATGTAGATATAAAGTATTGTACTCATTAATAAGCATTTATAACAATGATAATATTGCACGATAATTAAATTTTTCTATTACGTATGTATTTTACTAATATGAATGAACAAAATTTTAATGTCATTCTTTAATACCACAAAAAATTGCTTGTCGCATAAGTTCAGTTAAATTTACATGCGCACAATTTTTAATCAGTCGATTATTTTCACTTACTTTCATACTAAAGGAAATTTCATATTCTATATTTTATAAATGTTACTATAATAGTAAGATATACAAGAAATCTATATTTAATCAATACATTAAATTGCTCTGTACAACATTGCTCCAAAATAATGGTTTCAAAACTTCTTCAAATAATTATCTATTATCTTTTTTTGAGAAAAGTATAGTCTAATTGTGAAACAGAAATCAATAATTATTTTGTCTTTTAATTTGTTCTGCACTCTATAATTATGTTTAGGATTGCATTAATTGCAGATGTAGACAGATCAAAATATCTTGGAAATTTACGCTGCATGCAAAGAAGTTCAGCGACTATACATGTCTTTAGCTCTGTGTAGTAGAGGTTAAATTTTTAATAGGATGGATTACTATTTGAATTCGCATTTAATACAAATACTATGCTATATAATATAGTATACATAATATAGTTCCACATAATTTCAGGAAACTATATATTTTCATTTGTAGAATTTATACACAGCGTTACTAATTGTAACAGTAAAGTGTATTATAAATGAAACTCATAGTCCATTTTATAAACTTGATAACACTATTCATATATTTTCAGAAGCATTGTGGATCAAAATAATTTTCAATCAATTAGGATGATTACGAAACGATACCGCTACTTGAAAGTCTAGCGTATTCTAAAATGAGAACAGAACTTCTTTCAATAGTTCTGAAGTGGTGTATGTTATATGCAATAATACTTTTTATACCACATAACTAAATACCTTTATTTTTTGATTATTTGATTATTTAAACTGGTGGTAATTCTAGACCTCTGAATTATTATAATAAAGAAAATTGTTGTTATACATTGTTTTTATCAATATCTATTGAAAAGAGAAAAGGTTTCAAAGGAACCATATATTGTGAAGAAATAGTTATCAAGGTATAAAGTATACGTATATTCCAGACAGTTAAATTTTGTAAAAACTTTATGAGCTTATACCTCAATAACTACTTGTTTACGACATATAGTTCCCTTAAAACTTTGTTCTTCTCGATGAATAGATGTTGATATACCAATTTCTGACAATAATTTTCCTTCAAAAATATCATTTTGTATATTTGATTTAGTAGTATTATAGTCTATCTTGACGCGTCTCTATAGTGTTCAGCTTGTTGTAATATCTGAGTCCACATGTAAAATGATATGTTATTATGGAAAATTATTACAGATAAAATTCTTTTTACTTTATTTGATGTTTTTTCATGTAAAATCATATTGAAATTTTAGCCCAGTATATAAATATTTATATTTTCATAGAACGTTAAGAGAGTATTGCAGAAAGTGTAGTTACGTTCAATATGTTATTGATATAAGTTCTAACCCTTAACACTACGGATTCACACACTCTGGATTCACTACAGAGACATTAACATTTGTAACATTAACTAGCTCAAATTTGTTAATTAATGCTCTGGTTATTTCTTTTAATAAATGTTAGATGTTTCCATTGTGGAGCCAATGGAGCATTAAAGGTTAGGATATATATGTATATAGATAACATATTCAACATGACTGTTATTATTGACAGGTATTGTGAATGAATTTTTAGTGTAGTTACATAATATACTTGACCAATAATAAAAGAGAGACATATTCAAAATATGATTGGAATTTAGTGCTAAGCCTATTATAACTTTTTATAAATGAAAGATTCAAGCATGTTGTGATATAAAATTAATGAACTCGTGTTAAAGATCAACTGTTTTCAAATTAGATTGATTTCACTACACAAATGTTTTCAAAATTATAGTCATCCTTCAGGGTATGAAATTAGTACAGTTTACAGAAATGTATCTTTGATTACAACATGAACAAGTTAACATGAATAAATAAATTAACAGTTTACAGATATGCATAGTTTTAAAAATGCATTTTTTAAAACAAATAATCAAAGCCAGAAAAAACTATTTGTACTCCATAAATAAAAGGAATGATTAACAGATATATCATTCTTCATTGCTATTATAAAATGCACTAATGTGAATTGTACAATGGGATCCAGAAATAACCCAATAAAAATAACAGCTTTTTAGGTACATAAGTTGTGCAAAAAAATTTCAGTTTACCATCAGCTTTTTAGCACATTGAAAATGTATAGTTGTCAAAATCAATAAATCACAAATAATTCATATAATTGCAGAGTCTTGTAACATGTAACTACCGAAAACATAATTTGTACAACTGAAGAAAATTTATTATAATATTCTTGTTTGCTGTTTACATTTGAAAAAAAACTAGTATCGAAATAAAAGATGTTATAAAACTTAATTTAAACTGTTACATTGCAGCAAGATTATAACCATTTTAATACTGCCTAATGTACTTACACGTCCCACTATAGCAGTTAAGCATTAAGATGTCTTAATTTTATGTAGTATTTAGATTGTAAAAGATATTGAAAATTCAATTCACAACTAGAAACTTTGAATCAAATATAGGTAGGAAAGTCTATTTACTTAGAGAAACTATTAAAACATTATAGTACAATAATTAGGCGTGTAGAATATTAACTTCATAAAACATCAATCATATATTTTGTTTATTTGAATACAAATGTTATAATATTCCTTTCATAGTGATAATTTCTCAAGAAATTGGTTGCTACGAATGTTTAGGACTACTCATTGTATGCATTGAGAGGAGAAACGCATATAACAGTCTAAAAATAAAAGCCCATATTTGGAAATTCTTTTATAGAAACTTTCAACAGTGTTTTTATAAAATTTATAAAATCTTTAGTGTACGTTATTGTAGATTTTATAAATTCGGAATAATGTTTTTCTTTTTAAAATAAAGTATTTGGCACAAATTAATTATAAAGTAGCGTTCGTTGTATCTGCACAAAATAAAAACGAAAATAGAACGGTTTCGTAGATTCAAAATAATAATAAAAATAAAATTGCACAGTTGTTGAAACTTATTTCACGAAAATACAAAATTGAGGAAATGGTGGAACTTCACAACACGTTCGGGACGGATCCTCATGGGCCCACGACCGTTAGTTATATGGCAGATTTCGAAGCGGTCGTAAAAATGTCAAGTATGAAGTTTAGAAAGGCGTCGCGTCCGCGTCGCACTATACCGTGTTGCGCCGCGCCGCGCGCCGCTCGTCGAAATCGAGCTCGAGAGCTGATGACACCGAAACAAGCCTCGCAACATCAATCGATACCGATTCTTCAGTTTTCCACGATTTTCTCTATTTCGAGGTTTAATGTCAATTGTCAACAAGATTGTCGAAAAAAGCATTGATCTTTGCACAACACATTTTCGTCTTTATATAATTCCTAGGTGAATTGAGGTTAACTGGTGTGGTAGGCATTTTGTGTATGTAGTGTACTGCATTTAACTGAAAACAGTCGAATGACTCGACCGAAACGAGGGGTCACACATACTACTTTTTTTTCATAATATACATAGTTCCGAGGTGAAGACTGCGATATACCACATAATATTATTTCATGCACTTGAATGTTGTAAATTAAATCCGAAGGAATTAGATTAACAAGCTTTATCGAATGCGAGAACTAAAAATAACTGTTTCAAACTGTTTTACATCTGCACTGCTGTACAAAAGAAAGAAGTACCCGGTCATATTTAATAGAAATGTATAAAAAATCAAATGAGAAAACAGTAAGTTTTAAAAAAGGATTCCGCTGCTTATGTGTTATTGCGGATTACCTAATACTTTAAATGCAATAAATCAATCATTTACAATACAATTTCTATATAAAGATATTGTTTGTCGTTGTCTTATAATTATGCTAGATGCTTCTTTCTTCTGCACAGTAGTGTGCGTACGTAGAGCGGTGTGCAAAGTATTCGTACGCATTTTAAGAAGAAATAACTTTTCTAAAGTTGGACCAAACCTTGAGTTTTTTCAGATGTTAGGAGAATTAATTTGCGAGGTAACATATAAATAATTTTTTTATTACAAATGCTATTGGTCGCAATTGCGAAGAAAAAAGTAATGGTCAAGATTTCTAGTAATTTCTATTATTCCAATTATAAAACTTCTTTATTCTTTATAGGACTTTCGCCAACGTATTTATTGCACTTCTTCTGATTAAAATTATAGTAAACACGATACAACTTGAACTATATTTAGTGGTTTACACGCGCTATCCTTTTCTACGTTCGGCGCGGTCGGCAATGTCACAAGAAAAAATAGTAGAATTACCCGATCTAAGAAACAGCACGTATCCGAGGGTATTTCTTAGATAAAGACTTGACTGTTTACAGTAGGATGGCTATTATTTTTGACATTTTAATTTTTTGCGGCATCCGCTGGGATTGTTGTAATTAATTTAAAAAATTCTGTGCACAGTTAGAGCTCGATCGGATAACGGAAAAACGTACCCCCGGGCCATTAAACATTAAATAATTAATTTAATTAATTACATAATTAAATGCTCATAAAGTGGGTAGTTGTAAATTTGTAACCCCAAGGGGATCGAATAAAAACTATTATATGACAATTAAATGCTCATAAAATCGTTTTCGTGGCACTTCACGTGAAATCTGAACTAAAATCTGTAGTTTCTACACGTGAAATCTAAAATAGTACTCTCTGGAATACTATTTCCGATTTTGATCAAATTTGAATATATCGTAGTCTTTCTCTTTAGTGACCTATGAAAAAATGTCATGCATTGTTTCAAATCAAATTATAAGACTAGAACTAACAATCCGATGAAAATGAGTTTTCAGGAGCTTATAGTGAGAGAGTATTTACAAAAAATGTCATTTGAAAAGAATGTTTTTTCATCATTTATTTTGCAAATCTTTTAAACAAATGTAGTGTATTTATAATAGAAAACTTTCAGAAAATTTGAAAGAAAACAAGGATATAGTCCAAAGTGTCCCCTTTACAGACTAGTTGTTCAAAATTCGAACACTTAAAAATTAGGGACATGCAGATTATGTATAGGTAATACAGCGCACCGCCTCTGTCCTTCGGGTGCGCGATACTATGCCATAGTGCGTCCAACTAAATGAGAAAGTAAATGTAAACACATCGCAGTTATTGCTTGCCATTGTCGATCCTCAGGGGCGAATGGGTACTGTTGTTCTATAGTTCCTACGGTGGTTACAAAAAATATTCAGGGACCTTTCAAGACTGAATATCTTTAAAAAATATATTGGTTTATTATTTAATGTATCAGAAATTTTAGAAAATCATTGAAATCCACGAGGGCGTCACATATCAATATTCTTCGTGAACTTTAATTGTTGGAATCCGGAAGATTAGCTTTCGAGTATTTTCGCTGTTCGACCACTTTGTTACGAAAGTTCCATCTACAGTGACTCCCATTAATATTCGGACGCTCTAAAAAAATGATAACTGGTTAAACATTGAACTATACGGCTTGAATTTTTGGGGGAAGCTAGAGCAAATAGTTTGCTACAGAACGTGGAAAAACATTTTTTCAAAAATTGCAATTAATCGGAGTTGTAGAAAAAATACTAAAAGTTGCATTTTACAACTTGTTTATGTGGGCCTATATTGAAAATTTTAAAAATACGTTTTGTAGATCTGTGTCAATTAAACATATTCTGAAAATTTCGTCAATATTGTTCGACGTTGCAATGAGCTATAAACGTTTAAATATGTTAAAAATTTCAGAGTTACACGATTTTCGGGCTACAACTGCAGTAAATCTATAGATTCTCACATCTTTCGATGCCTGTCGTTTTTTTCCCGTATCAACCGATTTCGATGAAACTTTCGCAGTGCATATAATTGACACAGATCTACAAAACGTATTTTTAAAATTTTCAATATAGGCCCATATAAAAAAGTTGTAAAATGCAACTTTTAGTATTTTTTGTACAACTTCGATCAATTGCAATTTTTGAAAAAATGTTTTTCCACATTCTGTAGCAAATTATTTGCTCTAGCTTCCCAACAAAAATTCAAGTCGTATAGTTCAATGTTTAACCAGTTATCGTTTTTTTTATAGCGTCCGAATATTAATGGGAGTCACTGTAAGTCGAAACAGATTTTATTTCGGGCTAGGACCCTGTAAAGTGCTCCACTGCTTGCACGCAGTTGGCGATCACTAGCCTTCAACCGTAGTAAAACAATTAAACCATAGAGCGCTAGATCACCAGCAGATCGTGTCCATTCGCGAGCCTTCCTAACGGGAAACCGTTTCCGTCGCAGAAACCCCACAAGGAAAATTGCGCTCATTTTCCATCCGCTTGCGGCCCGTCCATAGTGGGCCATCTTTCACCCCCACAAGCTTTTATAATGGGCGGTAGCTACTTTACTGCTCAAAAGCACTGTTCGAATAGAAGACAAATCAATTTGGACGATTGCGAGTTCTCCTTATATTTTCGTAATTTTTCATATAATCGTGACACCATGTTTCACACCTTGGTTCACATATGTGGTTGATTCATGCTAGACAAGCTTTGAAATACGCCCTCACCATAGTTCACGTAGTTGTATGCAGTGCTTTAATATCTTCGATATACAGCTCACTATTTCGAAATATTTACACAAGTTTAATTTGGCGTGCGAATGTCGCGATGCACTGAAACGCCTTGCCAAGGAATTCGTGACGTAACATTATTATTTTCTTCGCGATTGTAATAAATCGCAAGATTTCATTGGTTTTTTTACACTTTATTTGTGATTGTAAACTAATCTTTATAATATTTTAAGAAAACGTTCTGGAATATCTCGAAATTTCGTTTATTCCATCGTTTAAGTACAGTTGTGCACATCGCTCGTGTTCGAACAAAACGTCACAACTAAAAAATGTTCAGGTTTTGTTTTAACGTATTCGACAGAGGTGTATCTCTAATGTAGAAAATAGTTACAACTATAATTTTTTTTAGCGTTTTAATATAATTATTAGGTTTTAGTTAGTTTTACTTGCAACTTTAGTTAGTTAGACTATCATTCAGGAGTTTGCAGCGTTTTCTGTAAAATCTGTATCTTTTTATTTGTGACGTTTTTCTTGTGCACGAGCGCATATTCATAAAGAACCAGACAGTAATAAAATTATAAATTTTTGATAAATATTATATCTAAAGGAGGCACAGCTTGTGACCTTGTCAAGGTCACTCTTGAGTAATTCCCAAGACGGTCTAGTCGTCGCTCGTTTTTTATTAACAAGCTGTAAACAAAAGAAATTTACTGCCGAGAGTAAAACCTCCGTTCATGGTAGGATGCTCTAATGGTTTTAGGTCCTTGGCTTCATTGGCATATGTTATCAAGGACACTATCCTGGCTATCTAACAAAAGGTTTTAGACTTCACTCCCCATTTTTTATTCGAATGTTATTAACAAAAGAAATTTATTACTGAGGGTCGAGTCCCTTTTGCTGCTAGTTTCGCTCACGCGTGGGATTCGACTTTTGGCAACACAACGTTTTTGTTAATTATATTTTAATGGAATCTGTATACCCAAAGGATACCTGTATATTCAGTATCAAAAAGTTTTTATTCACACGTAAAAGGTACTCCGTTAATAACTTGTATACAGGATCTGAGAGATAAGGTACAGTTGAAGTTGGTTGGGATTAGTATCGCGAGGGGGCGGAGAAGGTTCGACCATACGAGCAAAGATCTGTGTAATCGGTTTATGATCATTAATTAAATAACCCAGATCTACAATAATATGATCACTTAACTTCTAATTGATACTATTCGTGATTTTTCACTGTATGAGTAAGCAGTTTAGTAGCAGTTTAGTGACGTTGTTTGGTGTAAACTATAAAAACGAACACACAAAAATTAAAAAAATTAAAAAAATTTTTCAATACTTGCAGCACGAGCCAGTTTACGCGGACTAGTAGAAATCCACAAATAAAAATAATAAAGAATTATGTAATTATGACCCCAAATATTAAAAACATTAATTTTCAATTTGGTTCCATAAACGAATGTAATAAACAATCCAAAATTTGATGGAGTTAACGCATCCTAGTTAAAGCGCTGGATTACGAAATTTTATATTAGTTTATAGCTTATACCAAACGACATCGTATCCCACTCGACTGATAGTAAACAAATCTGGGATGGAGGAAAAAGTAAAACATTACACAAAGTGATGGGACCCCATCACCTCCCAACACATTCTCGTGATGTTCATTAAGCAGTGATAGCGAATGTTACCAACAATTAATGTTATTGATGAAGAGTGAATTTTCCCAATAATTTGTAACCGTATTAAATTTCGTCAATATTAAAGCGTTCTTTTTAAAAAGACACATTAGTGAAGGAGACACTTGGAGTTACGTTTTTATTTTTCCAAATTTTCGAATTTTTCCTTCTTATAAAAACATTGCATTAGTCTAAAACAATTGCAAGAGAAATTGTGGAAAATACATTGTTTACAACTGACATCATTTTTATTAGATACACTTATGTTTTCACTATAAGTTTCTAACAACTCATTTTCATCGGTTTGTTAATTTAGCAGTTATAATTTAATGAAAATAGGTTCACATTTTTTCGAGATTAGTACATATAGAGTGAGTCCGCAGAAACAGAACACCTGAATAACACTGCTGCTATTGGTGTTAGCAAGAATGCATCAGATGGAACTTGCATAGATTCGAGGGGCATTAATCTGATGTTAGTAACTTTTTTGTAGGTGGATGTGTAAAGTACATATGAAGGTCAACTTCATTTTTTTTAATTGAATGAGGTATTTTTTTAATAGATCAATCGATGCAACATCGTTATAACAAAGTACTAACCTATGTATGTCGAAAAGTTAGTAGTTCAGGAGATATTTCAATTTAAATAAATCAAAAATACCATTACTGTCGTACCAAGACGTTACACTAGTAAATAAATGCTAACGACTTAGTATGACTATAATGGTATTTCAGAGTTACTTAAATTGAAATATCTCCTGAACTACTAACTTTTTGACATACATAGGTTAGTACTTTTTTATAACGAATGTCCAGCTGCATCGATTGATGTATTAAAAAATACCTCATTCGGTTTAAAAAAATGAAGTTGACCTTCATATGCCCTTTACGCGTCCACCTACAAAAAAGCTACTAACATCAGATTAATGCCCCCTCCAAACCATGCAAGTTCCATCTGATACATCTCTTCCTAATACCAATAGCAGCCGCGTTATTCAGGTGTTCTGTTTCTGCAGACTCACCCTGTATATCACTAAAATCCGAAACACTACTCCGAAATGTGTCCAATTTCGCGTGAAATAACACTGAAAGAAACTAGTTGCAAATCTTAAATTTAATGTATAATATATCTTTTACACTTATAAACAAGTGTGACAATATAATTTGGTTGGATGATGTTGTCGTTCAGGTAGTAAATATGTATTCCTATAACATAAGTTTGTTTCCAGTTACATATTACGGTTTTTAAAATTTTCAGTCGGATGTTTCGAACTTCCAAACAAAATGAGTTTCCACCCTTTCAATATGAACGAATGACGATTAAGTAGATACTATTTTTTGAGTGTAAGTTTTGGGTGTTTTACTGGAGGTGCTCCCTTCTTCGGCAGTTCGTCGAGGAAAAGTGTAGGTATTTACTTACATTAACGGGAAAGTAAATATGATAGGAAACTAAAGTGTTCGTGTATCCGGTGTAAGGGAATAATATTAAATTTCTACTAAGGTAATTTGCAAAATTGCTTTGTGAATCAAGTAACAAATGAACCTTTGCTCTGAGAGCATTAGTAATTTAATAATAACAACAAATACGATCGATACATGGTTATAATTGTAAGGGAATAATGTTAATACTACAAAAAATGTACTTGTTAGTTTTAGTGGAGATTTGTATTTTATCAGTTAGCAAACGAAATGTCGTTAGTGCCACCAGTATCCAAGTATTAATTAACCCTTTACAGCATGAATTTTTATAACGAGTTGAAAAACATATATATGGCTGTTAGTTTACTTAAAAATTAGTGAAGCAATGTAATAAATAATAAAATTTTATTAGGAAATGTAATAACATTTAATAAATATATATATAATAAATAAATAACAAGCAATAAATATATTGCTTGTTATGACTGTTCCTCTATTGGAATTTTTACATATGTGGTTTTATTCATAAGCACAATGTTCGCACTTTGAACCAACATGCAGAGAGTCTTCAGTATTGTCTACTTAATTTATTATAGAGCATTTGACAATTTAAGTCCCAAATTGGGAAGGGAATGCAATAGAAAAAGAGGGTTAATATTGACTTATGAATACGATAAAACATCGAATATATAGTAATTAATTAATTTCGTTTTTCTTCCAGATCTCCACTGGCATGGAGCTAGGAGCACATTGATAGTGATAGTCTACAAGGTGGGTAATTACAGGCTACACACCTTTAATTTCAGATTTTTATTCTATAAAGAATATTAATTTTAAAATACCCATATAGGATTATCAACTTCTGACTTTCATTCATTCTGTTACGATATGCAGAATTGTATACTATTAAAAATTGTCTGAAAACAGACAATTCAAACTCTAGATATATTTTTAGTAGTTGATTTCTGCTAATGTGTTTAATTTTACCCAAGTGCAGTAAATTATCCATAAAATCAAAATTACCAGTAAATATTCACACGCGATGGCCACCAGATGGCGGCGTCTTCAGTCTCAGTAACAGAAAAATGGGGTACCTTGAGTACCCCGCAGAATTTTACAAAATTATTAGTATATACATATGAAAAGGCAAGGGGTTAAGCTACCCTTAAAACGTTAGCAATTAAGTTTTAAGATGAAACACTCGTCCCGCCAATAATACCAGTACACTCTCGCCAATATAATTGCCTCAGGGCTCTGGCGGCTCTGCTACCTTATTCTAGACACGGCACTGTTTTCAAGCCATCTGGTGGCCATCGTGTGCGAATCGGTGCGCCGGATCCGAACATTGTTTCATGCAGCGGGCGCTTTCTTCGCGATGCGTGAAGTCTGTGCACGTGGCACATCCTCGCGACAATTTAGGCAAAATGCCCATTCGTGACATACGATATATGTATACTTGTTACCGTTTTATATGGATAACATGTGTATATATATATTTTGTATATTTATAACAATAATTATATTGTACATCAAGACAAGAGTTAGAACTTACCTTCAATTAAATTAGACATTATTTGAGAATATTTTGCAAATACGAAATAATTTGCAATCGAAAACATATTACGAGAATAAAAGGTAGAGGGTTACTAGCACGAAATTAAAACGTCCTTTCTCCACATTTTAGGTTCAACAGTTTTAAAAACATATTTATGATGACGTTATACAAATTAAGTTAATTACAACGTATTATATGTTTCGGGATTCGGGATTATTTTGTTCTTGCTTGTCATAATCGCTCTTTTGCAGTACGATTAAAGTGATTAATAAGTCCATTGTTTTATTTGTAGATCTTGGTTTCTATGCATTGCCTGCCAAAGAAGAACTGAGCCCAATGTTTCCACACAATTCTAGTTCACATGAGATTTCTACAGAAACAAATGCCTTCGTACAAAATTCCATGGTAAGTTTTCTGTGATTTTCTTATCAGATTTGTCTACGTATTACTTGGTACTGCGAACTTCTAATATTTCTTAATTGTTTTTCTGATTTTATGTACAATATAATGCATTCAAATGTGAATTTGATTATTGTTATCATCATCGAGAAATAAGTACCCAGCTAACCAAAAATCGAAATCTGGACGTCCCCCTGTCCACGCATATGCGACGCCAGTGCCGTCCGTAGGACCAGGGATTTGGACGAGGGCATGAGGACGGCACGAATCCGGCACCAGGACGCTAAATGTGCCGTTATGGTACACTGATGTGGCGCATTTCGCATGGCAGCACCGTCGCATGTGGCTGGCGAATATTTTGCAGGTTAGCACCGTTAGCGAAGGTAGAAATTGTGCGGCAATGCAATTTTTAGCTTATGTTTCTTGCAATGGATGCAGACAATTTTTATTTCGCATAAAGATCACAGTAAAGGAAAAATAAAATAAATATGAGAATTTAATAAAATTTGTATGGGTATTTCCAATTGTCGAGAATGAATGCGAATAAAAGGGACAAGCGCTGTATATTTGGTACGATAGCAATTCGAATTGTCGAGAATGAATGTGAATAAAAGGGACAAGCGCTGTATATTTGGTACGATATCAATTTACTTCGCCGACATCTAACACATTAGTGCGACCTACCTTCGCTGACGGTGCTATCCTGTAAAATGATATTCGCCAGCTACAGTAGCTGTATTGCATTGCCGCACAATTTTCTACCTTCGCTATCGGTGCTAACCTGCAAAATATTCGCCAGCCACATTAATGCGACGGTGCTGCTGTGCGATATTCGCCACATCAGTGAACCATAACGGCACAATTAGCGTCCTGGTGCCGGATTCGTGCCGTCCTCATGCCCTCGTCCAAATCCCTGGTCCTACGGACGGCACTGGCGTCGCATATGCGTGGACAGGGGGACGTCCAAAATTGAGCCAATCCAGCCGTGAGCAGCTCCGAGCGTAGATTGGACAATGATTTGCCGATCTCTGCCCTCGGACGGACGTGGCTCTAAGTTCGCCTGGTTAGCTGGGTATGCAAGCAATTTGAATTAAAAGCACAGATGAAGCTATAATAGCGAAGTTCATGTCAAAATGCAATAGGTAACGTTGGATTCATATGTAACTTTGAGTTCGGGTGACTGCACGAAGACAATTTTTCCGCAGTGGTACTTAACACCAAGCAAACTACGATTTCATTCATAATTTTAATCCGATTTCATTGAGAGTTAATTGGCTAACAGGTTCATATCTACAATAAACTTTATTCGATATTAATGCGGCCCAATATTTCAATATTTTGTTCCAAGTGCGATCCAGTTTCGGAACATTTTTATTTTTAATGGTTTCATTTAAAACAAAATATTTTCGTGTTACACAATGCATATATTTTCTACACAAAAGATAGACCGACGATGTATTTATCTATCCAGATAGCCAAAATGCTCGATTTTGACCAGGGCACTTATGACCGTGTGGGCTCGTAACGTTCTCTTGGCCCAAACCCGGCACAAGCTGTCCTCCGCCCAAATCCGGCCCAAACCCGGCAACAAGCTGCCCTCGGCCTGTTGGTCCTCGTTTCTGCCATGGCAGAAATGATGATTGCACAAAGACCGACGTGCCGAGGGCAGTTTCTGCCGCGTTTCTGCCGTGGGAACGTTACGAGCCCTCACGGTCATAAGTGGCTGGGTCAGATTCGAGGCATCGTGTGCCTTGGGCACGTCCAAGAGACGTTCGGCCCGTAAAAATCCCGATACCTGACCTCGGCACGCCGTGCTCGATTTCTGCCCGAGGTTCGCTTGGCTATCTGGGTATTTATTCAAATGTACATGTTTCCTTTGAACGTGTTTCCGATAAATCTATGTTTCCGAATAATTGCGCGGGGGCAAACAAATAACAATCTATGCAGAGCAGTGATGGGCACGGTAAGGGCTTCTCAAACGCCTGTTTGCCCCACCATCCTGTCTCTCTTCCGTGCAGTGTACACCTTTGACGTGATGCGCGATCAGTAGTGAGATATTGTGCAAGATTTCTCTTGCATGCGCGTCTAAAACAGTAACGTATCTATACAGGGTGTCCCAAAACTCCTGTCAACCCCGGGAATGAGAGATTTTGGTCGTGCATTCCGAATAAACACATAAGGTTATTAACTTAAGAGGGTACCAGACCCTTGGATATTATTACAATATTGCTAGAAAAACAAGTGAAAACAGTGTTTGCAGGAAACGATTTTTTGTCCTTATACAAGTATGTTACGAGCTGTGTGAGGGCTCATCCTAAAGAAGAAGGTTGATCGCGCTTCGCTCTGGTCATGATTTAAGTAAAAAAACTGTTTTACATTAGAAAATGATATGGGAACCTGATGGTGGTTGTCTCGATTTGTTTCCCGTACTTTGGACGCTCATATTATTAAATATAAACATAATCGCGTTAAATCATGACCAGAGCGAAGCGCCATCAACGTTCCTCTGTACAATGAGCCGTCAGACAGCTCATAACATGCTTGTATAAGGACAAAAAGTCGTTTCCCGTGATTGCATTCAACTTCCTCATATTTCGTTCATACAAACAGAGTCTAGAGCAAGCATAGAACCATTTCTAGTTCAGTTACTTAAACGAGATGGCGCCTAGTCAGGAGAACTGTCAGCGGAGATCCGTAACAACAAGAATATAAAGGGCTTGAAACCACTCGGATCCATTAATAGCAATAAAGATATTGATAAAAAGAAAAAAAAACCTGTAATGATAGCGAAACTTAGTTTAACTAGCGTTAGATTGATACAAATGTATGTTCATCACTGTTGCCAAACTGGTTTTCAGCGTGGAGGTTAGTTACACTGATAAATACCCTGTAATCAGAGGTTCTGGTACCCCCTTAACCTAATGTTTATTCTGACTATTTATATTTAAACACTTAATCTATTAATACACTTAATATAACATCCTATTATCATGATGTCACCCTCATACACTCAATCGACTCGCACACCCTCACCACGCGAGCGCCGTTCCGCATGGCGCGTTTCGAGAAAGTCCCTCCAGGAGCATACCACGCTCCTATCAAGAGGTTCCTGAGTTCATTCGGTGCGACGTTCCCTCTGCAAAAATGGCGTCCGCAGCCTTGTTTAGGAGTTATTCACGAAAAACACGGAGAAATCAGAGCGCGACCTAACCTCCCTGCGCCGACAGCCGAGTGTTGATGGTACGCTGTGACATAGCAACGAACAAGAGTTTCTCGATTATGTGAATGTTCTCCGATTTCAATGAGCTTTGGATATGTTGTGAAGACCATTATTGTGAATAACATTTCTCTTTAGAGTTTTTGGCTGCCGGCTTTAGTTTACTAAATAATCACGATAAGTCTTACTTGTAAACCCATGGGATCTATGTACTATCTCGTATCCTATTTCAATGAGCTTTAGATATGTTGATACACGAAATATCTCGTCTATATCATCGTTTCTTCGACATCGTGGAAACGGAGAGGCCTTCGATTAGACACAGTACGATTGGAAACTTAGCTATTGGACACATATCTTTTAGAAACAACATCATTGGACACAAGTACGATTGGACACATCTTTATTGGGCACAAGTACGATTGGACACATTTCTATTGGGCACAAGTAGGATTGGACACAGTACTTTTGGACACAAATGTACCGAGACCAAATTAAATTAATGGATAATTTAGTACATTATTCGAAACTTCGGCGAAGTTTCCATTTACGTCCATTCTCAGAATTCTCAGAATTTTTAAAGACTAATCCTGGATTTTCGTATGTGTGATCGCTCTCCGCCCCACTACGACCTAACCACAACTCATTCTGATCACATAATCTTTGCATTGTATCTGCTGTCATGCAGAATTATCGAGCACAGCACGGACATAAAGTAGAAAGTCAGTAAGTCGGCAAGGTAGAGAGCGATATTGAAATGATAGAAATTTTTTATGAGCCGCAAAATTTTGTCGATATTTCTGAAATTTCATCGAATTCTGAGAATAGACGTAAACGGAAACACAACCGAAATTTCGTCTTCGGAAATGAGAGATTCACGATAGCCAACTACTGAGTCGATTAAGATTATCCTAACCTTAAACAATCTACACATTCCGTTGCACGTATGTATTATATTTACATTTAATTAATGTACACTTCTATCGTCTTTATATTTTAATAGAAATTATCGAAAATATATTTCGAGTAAAAACATAACCAAAAATTTATGACACACTCCAAAAACCATTCATTTCATTTGGTCTCGGTACATTTGTGTCCAAAAGTACTGTGCGCAATTCTATTTGTGTCCAATAGAGATGTGTCCAATGATGTTGTTTCTAAAAGATGTGTGTCCAATAGCTAAGTTTCCAATCGTACTGTGTCTAATCGAGCCACCCCCGTGGAAACGGAATATCTCGTTTAGCATTATCTTCTGATCATTATTTTGCAGCTGTAAACATTTTGCAATTAATGTTTCTCTGTACAGTAATCCCTGGTAAGTTCTCCGGGATCGAGACTCCGTTAGTTGTCTCGGCCTACTCACTCCACTGCTTGTCAAGGCTGTCCCGCACCACAGGGCGGCGACTATTATTGTCGGTCGGGTATATCAGTGTGAACATCACTACATTGACTCAATGAATCGAATGTTCAAACTTCTTAATTTTCATTATTTTTTCATGGGACTTTTAAAAACGTATTTCTGGCATTTTTCTGAGTAAAACAAGACCAAACACAATATAATTTTAATTGTACATATTTAGTGGTTCGATCGACTGTGAAATTTTCGGTCGCAAAACTAGTTTTGTCATATATATAACGTTGCAAGAACATTTTCTTTGCCTTTTCCAATTCTTCTTGTCAATAACTCTTCACCGATTATCTAATTTGTGCATCCTGTCACAATACACTCTGGCATTTTTATAAATTAATGTGTATCAACGCGAAGAAAACACAGATTCACCAACTTTATCGCACGTGTACCGGGCACAAAATGGTTCTTGGGTACCGCAATCGCATGTATTCTACAAACCACGTGTTTTACTACAGACGCCACATTAGAATATAAAGTCGCCTATAGAGCTCACCACAGTGTGCGCAACTCAAGATGGCCGACAAGTTGATACTCCTTCCGTCTTTGGCTCACCCAACATAAATACAGTTGACATTATGTCGTGTAGGATATCATTTTAATCAGAAAAATGCCACAAATATATTGGTGAAAGTTTCATGAAAAAATAAAATAATAATATGAGATACCCGGGCTAGGGTGTCACTGAACAAATGAAGAAGCGATAAAATGTTAGGACGCCCTTTGTTTTATTCCTTTTCATGTTCTACTTAAGTAAGTGTGTAAAATATTAGCCTAATTCAGGGCATCGATTCGCACGCAATGGCCACCAGATGGCGTGAAAACAGTACCGTGTCTAGAATGAGGTAGCAGAGTGTCCAGAGCCCTGTGGCAGTTATATTGGCGGGAGTGTACCGGTGTTATTGGTGAGACGTGTGTTCGGTCTTGAAAGTTAATTGCTAACATTTTAAGGGTAACTTAACCCTTTACCTTTTATATGTATATACTAATAAGTTTGTAAAATTCTGCGAGGTACTCAAGATACCCCATTTTTCTGTTACTGAGGCTGAAGACGCCGCCATCTGGTGGCCATCGCGTGCGAATCGATGCGCTGAATCTCTTCACTGCACAGTGGGCGCCGATGCGGCCAAAAATTGATTTTATAAATTTTCTATTTAAAAAAATGAAGTTTATTTGTATGTTACCAAATAGTGAATGTATAATGTATAATGCCAAAGTCTGATTTAAAAAAAAAATTTTTTTACGGAAATATAGGCAAGTAACCTATTTTTCTCTCTTAGGAATACACCAATTTTCAGTGTTATAGTTATTTAATTATTGCTTCTATAATTGAATACTTACAGATTTGCAATTTATAGAGGTTATTATACATGCGTTAAACTATTAACTAGCACAAACAATTTTTCAATAAAGTTGTTTAACATTAACTAATATGGAATAATCGGGAGCTTTGCGTTGTGCTCATTGTTTATTGATGGAATCAAATCATAAAAGTGTTAAGCAGCTTCGATTTGGCACTAATTGTGTTGGTAAGATGTTATATTGAACTAACTTTGTGTACAAAATCTTCGCCACAATTTAAGTTTAAATATCAACTTTTAAAATTTCCATGAATGAATTGTGCGAAAATTACGGTTATTTGGGGTTTAGGATGAAAATTTTTAAGGATATATTAGTTAGTACAGTTAGTTAGAATGGATTGTTTAAATTAATTTTTTAAAATATTTAGTTTAAATGAAACAAGTTAATGATAATTTTTTATGTTAATTAAACAAAGTTTTCCTTCAATTTGCGAATCCGCCGTCGCAAAAATTCAATAGGCATTTTTCTGACAATGATTTTGTGACTTCCATAAAAATAATTTATGTAATATAAAAAAATTGTTGTTAAAAATTTTTTATACGTAAAGAATTAATAAATCATATGCATTTCACATTTTTCTTTATTATTTAAAAATATTCCTTAAACATTTTCACCTTAAAACTCAAATAACCGTAATTTCCGCGCAATTCATTCTTGGAAATTCTAAAAGTGATATTTAAACTTAAATAGCGGCTAAAATGATTCGAAGCAGGCCGAGATTTTTTACACAAAGTTAGTTCAATATTATACCTTGCCAAATAGATTAGTGCCAAACCGTAGCTGCTTAATACTTTTAAGATTTGCTTTCATGAATAAAATAAAGAGCTGAAAACAGAGATT